>JALJVW010002400.1:2252500-3587500 GCA_024865655.1 Emberiza elegans | reverse complement strand
ATATCACCTAGACCATAAACCCGCAGTAATTCCACGAAAAGCCTCACCAGGACACACATCCCAAATGTCACAGGCTGACCTGGGGTTTCCAGCCAGCTCAGCCACAGGTGAGGACATCCCTGCAGAGCCCAGGGAGATGCAGCTGGAGCTGCAATCCACTGACAGGCAGCTGGAGGGAAGCAGATTTCCATCCAAACCACAGAATGTCGGAATTGCAGAGGCAGCAAAAGCTGTGAGCAACCTGAAACCCGGCTTTGGCCAAGAATATTCACATCTCATTTGGGACCAGCAGCAGGACGGGCCGGCACGTTCAGGCCTCCGGAACACTGACTCAGGAATTTTTGGCATGTTAAACTATCTCTTCTGGGAATTTTTTTTTTTTTGGTCTGTTTTTTTGCTTTTTGAACCATTTTTTCAGGCTCCTCTGTGCAGCTGAAGGAACCAGGCATTTTTGCTGCATGAAGATCCGCTCCTGCAGTGTTTCTGTGGGCACTCACACCAGTCAGGGTGGTAAGAAAAAGCACCAGGGATCTCAGCTGACAGCCCACATCACCTGAATGCCTGGCATATGGTTCTGAATTAATTGCTATGATAATTTCTTTATTAATTTATTTTATTACTTTGGCCCCTAAGCTCTCCTTTCATGGACCAGGATCACATTGAGCAAGATTCAGTGCAACAAAAATGCAGTTTATTGTGCAAAGAAATGGATTTCTACCACATTTTAAAGCTGTGCTTCAAGTTTGCACCAAACTTCCAGAATTGAGTGAGATTTCAAACTTTCGTCCTCTTGGACAGAGGAGTGGTACAGAAGTAGGATCAGGATCCAAAAGGATATTTGGCAACATTTCCATGCAAGACCAGGTTGGATGGGGCTAGGGGAAGGTGTCCCTGCCCATGGCAGGGGTGTGGAGACCAGATTATCCATAAAATCCCTTCCAACACAAACCATTCTGGAATTCTGTGGCCATCCCTTCTCCCCCCAGCCCCTGTATCCTTTTCCATCAGTGGGTGAGCAGAGGGGAGGTTCAATTGTAGCTGGGAGAGCTGTGTCCATCCCAGCAGGAAACCCTGCTGTGGGAAGGGACCCATGGCTGGGAGAGGAAGGCAGGGAAAAGGAGACTCGGGATTCACAGCGAATATTCAAATCTATTCAAATATCCTGTGCCAGCCTCATCACAGGCCCTGTGACAGTCATGTCCTCACCAGGGTTCTGAGATTTGGCTCAGGGCCCCATTTCAGGTCCTGCTTTAAATATATATATTTTTTTTTAATAAAATAAAATAAATATTTATTTTATATATATATACACATATATATATATAATAAATACATATAGAAATTATAATATACATATAGAAATCATAATATACAGATAGATATATAGAGATAAGATATAGATATGGATATATATATAGATATAGATATAGATATAGATATAGATATAGATATAGATATAGATATAGATATAGATATAGATATAGATATAGATATAGATATAGATATAGATAGATATAGATAGATATATATATATAGATATAGATAGAGATATAGATATAGATATAGATATAGATATAGATATAGATATAGATATAGATATAGATATAGATATAGATATATATGGATATAGATATAGATAGAGATATAGATATAGATATAGACATAGATATAGACATAGACATAGATATAGATATAGATATAGATATAGACATAGATATAGATATAGATATAGATATAGATAGATATAGATATAGATATAGATATAGATATAGATATAGATATAGATATAGATATAGATATAGATATAGATATAGATATAGATTATATAGATATATAGATATAGATATAGATATAGATATATAGATATAGATATAGATATAGATATAGATATAGATATAGATATAGATATAGATATAGATATAGATATAGATATAGATATAGATGGTATCGATATAAATTTGCTTTAGAGCTCCCTTCTGTGGTTGTCTCTCTTCTGTCCCCTTCCTCCTGCCAATCTCCCTCCCATCCCTGCTCTGAGTTGCTGCTGTTCCCCGCTGAACCCAAGCCAAGACGCTCCAGAGAGGCTTCCCCAGGGAATGGGCACAGCCCCAAGGCTGCCAGGGCTCAAGGACAGTTTGGACAATGCTCTCAGGCACAGGGAGGGATTTTTGGGGTTGCCCTGTGCAGGGCCAGGGCTGAACTCCATGATCCTTGTGGGTGCTGTCCAGCTCAGGGCGTTCTGTGATTTGGAGGTCACCACTTTTACCTCCTCATCTCCCACACAAACCATCCTGGGACCTGTTCCTGGGCCTGTATCCCTCACTGAAGAGGAAAGAGGGTCTTTTCTGCCCTCCCCAACACTACACAACCTCCACACGGTTGCAGCAGTTTCAACTCTAGAACATTTTAAAGATGGGGCTGAAGTAAAAGGCAGAGATGCCAAGACCAAAACCTACAAAAATTTCCCAAAGATGGGATCTTGCATTCACACCTAGCAGAACTCTTCATTCCAGACATGGGAATTCCAGTTCCCAAGGAATTTATCTGGATGAGTGGAGTTAGCAGCCTGCCCCCAAATCCACCCATCCTTGGAGGGCCAAACCCAAGACACGAAGCCCATGGAGGAGCTTTGCATCAGTGACAAAAAATACAAATTTACAAAGCTCACCGGGAGTGGACACCAAGCCCTCTTCCAGCAAGAAAAGCTGCCCCCCATCCTCGCTGGGGGTGGGGGAAAGGGGAACATCCATGGATGTCCTCCCCACCCCACACTCCAGCCTGCCAGGGAAGAGCCCCACGCCCTGCCTGGTGGCCCCACGGCAGCATTCCGGTGCTTCTGGACACAGCCACTAGAGGATGGCAGTGTCCCAGGCCACGCTGGGAATCGCCAAATCCTGCTCTGGAAACCGACAGCACGCGGATCCCATCAATGTCCCAAAAATATCCACCCCGGCTCCCTCCAGCCCAAACCACAAGCTGGAAGCTCACAGCCCTCAGCTCTTACTGCAACGCTGTGACAGCCCCAACGAGGGGAGAGAATGATGCATGGAGGTCAGAAGGCTAATGAATTACTTTAAGTAATTAATTACTTTAATTATTATATTACATTATATTACATTATATTATATTACATTACATTATATATTATATTATGTTATGTTATGTTATATATTATATTATATTATATTATATTATATTATATTATATTATATTATATTATATTATATTATATTATATTATATTATATTATATTATATTATATCATATCATATCATATCATATCATATCATATCATATCATATCATATCATATCATATCATATCATATTATTCTATACATCTAAAACTGAATCTGCCAAACACTCAACTGCCCACATCTACACTGAATTTTGTGACTGTCACCCCAAAGTCCCAACACACACACACCTGGCCCTGACAGGCCAAGGAAACAAAACCCCATCACTTTGGGTAAACAATCTCCATGTTGCATTCTACTTTGGCACAAACACAGGCACAGCAAGTGATAAGAATTGTTTTTCCTTTCTCTGAGGTTCAGGGAATGTGAAACACAGAAATATTCTTGGGAAGGATTGTGCCTTGCTTTTCTCAGGGAAGAGAAATGTGGGGCTACAAGCTCTGCTTTGCATCCCAAGCAAAGGCAGGCCCTTTGGAGACTGGAAATTGGGATTTTACAAGGGATCAGCCCCCAGTGGGCTTCCTTTTCCCCTTGGGACACAGCTGGGTGTGTTTTGATGAGTTACCCGGTGTATTTCCAGATCTCACTGTGTCTCTTCTCCAGTTTCTGTGAGCACAAGATGATCAGAGCCCCGTTATGAGGGAGTTCCTGCCACCTCCATGGTTTTCCTGCATCCACCACCAGTGTTCAGACCTCTGGGCTCCCCATGGGATCATGATTTCCAGCAAAAAAGCAAACCCTGATGAGCCAAGGGGATGGAGGCAGCCCAGCATCCCCCCAGGACACCTTGGAGGGGATTTTCAAGGCAAATATCTGGAAATAATGAATGCCAAGCAGAAACCCAATTATGCCAAAAATATCCTGTCTGAGCCACAGCTTGAAGGAATATTCCCCCTCCTGAGGAAGCATAACAACCCATCTGAGCTGCAGAATGAGATGAGCTCTGACCTAAAGCTCATTTGGGAGTAAAACATCATCAGCTGTATCAAAATAAGATCGTGGATGTGAGTGTGGTGAGACTTGAGGCTGCCTCCTTCATGGGTGCCCAGGATCCTCAACAAACCACTGGGAATCCAGCTCCCTCCTTCCCTGGGGCTGAATTCTGCCCAGTGGGGCGAGTGTCCTGCTCCAAGCAGAGAAGAAAATCTTCATTTCTTCATATGTTTGAGCAAAGCAACCATCAGGAAGAACTCATTATCTCAATATGCAAATAGACTGGATTTGCTCATGTCTCCTTGGAGTGAATGCTGGCAGTGATGGTGACATCTCAGAGGTCACCTGTGGCTTTCCCATTCCCTCCCACAAAGATTCCAGGTGCATCCCACCCTGCCTGGTGGATCTGCTGGGCTGGCCCCAGCACACACCAAGGGCTCTCTTAGGACTGAGGAGCCCAAAATGGAACGTGGTCTCCAGGCTTGGTCTTGCAGGGATCCCAGATCCTCTCTGCAGGTGTCCAGCCTGCCCCAGGATGTGGCATCAGCCTCCACCCTGCTTCCCAGTGTGGTGTTATCCAAAAATGCACCACTGCTGGCTCTGGGAAACACCAAAACGAACCT
The DNA here is from genome assembly GCA_024865655.1 of Emberiza elegans. NCBI lineage: Eukaryota > Metazoa > Chordata > Aves > Passeriformes > Fringillidae > Emberiza > Emberiza elegans. Next base: position 3,582,749 of record JALJVW010002400.1, on the reverse strand, counting down.
CAGAGGCTGGGAAAAAGTGGAATAAAGCTCCTCGAGTGCCCCACACATGTTGGGGACCATCTCCATGAACCATTGGCTGCTTTGGGGGGCTGTAGAGTTATGGTGACACCTCTCCCCTCCTAGGATGTGTCCCAATCCTTGGGAGGGGAACCTGCTGACACAGAATCATTCCACAGCACCCCTGAAACCCTTTTTTTTTTGATGCTAATTAAAGTCTCTGATGTCGTCAGTGTTTTGATTCCCAGCAGCTGCTTTGTTATGTAATGTGTCCCAATCCTTGGGAGGGGAACCTGCTGACACAGAATCATTCCACGGCATCCCTGAAACCCTTTTTTTTTTTTTTTGCTGCAATTAAAGGGATGTTAGTGTTTTGAAATAGATCCCCCAAATTCCAGCTCCCTGCTCCCTCCTTGCTGCCATGCCTGCATCCTGGTGGGATGGATGGCCCTGGAGAAGAGGTTCTTCCTCCCAGAGGAAGGTGGGAGCAGAAGCACCTGTGTGACTGTGTTCACAGGGCTCTCAGGTTGAGAGAAGAGTCGAGGAGCTGACTCCATGTTTCAGAAGGCTGATTTATTATTTTATGATATATATTACAATAAAACTATACTAAAAGAATAGAAGGAAAAATTTTATCAAAAAGCTAGCTAATAATAGAATAAGAAAAATGGTAACAAAAGTTTGTAGCTCAAGCTCTCTGTCTAAGCCAGCTGAGCTGTGATTAGCTATTAATTAGAAACAACTAGCACGAGCTAATCAAAAATCTACCTGTTGCATTCCACAGCAGCAGACAATCAATGTTTCCATTTTGTTCCTGAAGCCTCTCAGCTTCTCAGGAATAAAAATCTTTAAAAAAAGACTTTTCATAAAAGATGCCTGCGACACACCCACCCCGTGGTGCCTTCAGAGGGGTGCCCAGCTCGATGCCCCCCTCCCATGGGCCACCCAGAGGAGCATCCCGACCCCTTTTCTCTCCAGCAGGAATTCCCACGTGGTGGCTCAGCTTTCCCCACCCAGACAGAGTTATAAAAAGGCACTGCAGGGCCTGAGGTGCATCCAGCAAATTCCTCCAGCACCAGGGGTAGGCTTTCACGAGGGACTGGGAGCTGGAACCGAGTCCAGCTGAGTCAAAGGTCCCTGCAGCTTGCCAGCTGGATGCAGGGTGCCCCAGTTTCACGGGAAAGGCATCCAGCCAGAGGCAGATGAAGCACAGCCCAGGTCAAGTGCTCCTCACCCGGCACAAAACGAGGCAGGGGATACGGGAATGGAGTCAGGAGCCCCCAACCCGGACCAGCCTTCTCTGCAAAGCATAAATAACCCCAGGGATGCTCAGCTCAGAAATTCCTGCTGTCGCATGGAAAAGCTGCTGGCTGGAAGGGCAAAACGAGCTTTCCTGGCTGTGCCTGGGACAGCTGGTAAAGAGAATCTTCTGCACCAGGTCCAGGGTGGGCTTTGGCCACCAGTTGAGCGAGGTCACCCAGCACCACTGACCAAGAGCAGCCCCAAAATTCCAAGGACACATCCCAAGTTTTCTGGGCCTTGGGACAGCCTTGTGTGGAGTGCAGGTCTGCTCTGCAGAGGCAATAACCCTCTCCAGCTCAAGCCAAGGCTCTGACCTTGAGTTATCCGGATTTTGGGAAGCTGCAATGGTTTTCCAGAGCCTTCCAGTTTCCAGAGCTTCCCGCTCTCTCCCCTCCATGTGATGGTGTCCCACACAATTCCCATGGGAACTGCTGATCTCTCCCCCTCTATTCCCAAGGGCAATGTGAAAAGGCATCACTCAGTGCCCTGACAAGGACAACATGGCAAAGGCAGGTGGCCCCAGGGAGAACAGGTCACCCCAGAGGGCTGTGCCTCAGTTTCCCCAGCTATCAAAAGAGGATTAGTTCACTTCCAGGATGTGCTGAGACCCAGGAAGAAACACTCCTGGGGCAGGATCAAGCCTCACAAAGGCAGCAGCTTATCTGGACTGCTCCAAGCGGTGCCCAGGAAGAGGAGCTGTGGTGGAGCATCACCTCCCCAGCTAGCCCGGTGACAGGCAGGGACACCACGGGTGTGGACACGTGAGGAGCTGCCTTTCCCTGTGCCAAGGAATGGCTCCAATTGCTGAGCCCTGGTTAAATCCAGAGAGCAAACACAGAGAGGATTCATGGGCAGAGAGCTGATGCCACACCTGCCCTAGGAGAGCTGCCACGTGCTGCTCTCCTGTCAGGCTGGGAGAGGAGCTGAGGCCCTTTCCTGGCACAGCTTCCATTTGGGAAGGTGCTTCTGGGATGGGATTTCCCCTGATGGAGAGATATTTGAGGAGGATTTCACAGCAAAAGGGAGAAAACACCATAAGCATCATCCTGTTTGTGGAGCCCACTCAAGAACAAGGAAACCCCCCTCAAGTGTTTTAAACCCTGGGGAAACTGAGGCACGGGGATACAGCTGGGCCAGAGGGTTCCCAGCCATTTTCCTCTGCCCTTTCCTGGCACAGATTCCATTTTGGGAAGGTGCTTCTGGGCTGGGGTTTCCCCTGATATTTGAGGAGGATTTTGTAACAAAAAGGAGAAAACACCATAAGCATCATCCTGTTTGTGGAGCCCCAAGCCCACTCAAGAGCAAGGAAACACCCCTCAAGTGTTTTAATCCATGTTACACCTGGGGAAACTGAGGCACAGAGGGCTCCCAGCCATTGTTCCTCTGCAAGCACTGGAGGATTTTGGGGTGCAGGTGGGATCCTGCATTTTCCCTCACTTTATTGCCCAGCTCATCTCAGACACCAATGTCCCCATCCACCCTCTCCTGGTACAGCTGCCCAGATTACAGCTCCAGCAGGGGATCCCACCCTTCCCTCCTCACCCCCTGCCTCCTCTACCTGCTTTTGGTCCAACAAGGAGCCAACCTTCTCCCATTTTACAGGCTTGGCATCTCTTCCCACAGCACGGGGCTGACATCTGGGTTACTCTGCCCAGGCTCATGTTGCAAACCCAGCGCCGCTTCCCACCTGCTCAGCCTCAAAAATATCTGAGTGACACCCATGCCAACTTCCCAAAAAACCACCTGCTGCTCCCCATGGCTCCCAGGGCAGCTCTGCAGGAGCACCACAGCTGTTGTCTGCACATGGGAAGGGCTTTCTCACCTCTCTTGGGTGCCAGGGGGTGGTGGTGGTGGGGTGGGGAGCTGCAAACCCGCATTTGGGGGATAAAGACAGACCCAGACAGTCGGGGTGAGCATCTCATCATGCTGCTGCCAGCACAGCACTGCCTTTTCCAGGTGTTTGGTGGCTCAATGTGGACATGGAGGAAGAGAAATAAACTCTTAGAAATGACCCATGGGCAGGATCCACTGACTCAGCGAGTTTGTGCAACCACAAGGCAACGAGAGCTCCAAGAAAGGCCAAGACCTTGGCCAAAAACAACAGCAAACCTTTGGAGGAAGGCTTAGAGAAGCCACCCACCTTTTGGGTGCCTGCTGAGGCATCCAACATTTCCTTCTCCCTGCTCTCCCAGCCAGGCTGGTCCGGCTCCACCACGGGAAGGCTTGGCCAGCTCCCTGTGTTTACATCCCCTGAGATGCTATCAGGAGCCCAGGCTCTGCCTGTGCTTGCAGGAGGTAAATCCACACTCAGAGCAAAGGGTGGGGACTTTCCTCTCTCCCAAGTTAAAGACAACTTTAGGAGAGTTGCCTCAGTGTCTGCCCTCCTCAAAGCACAGGCGTTTGGTGTCCACTTCCATGGATTTTCAGATGTGCAAGAGAGAGGTTAATCAGCCCCTCTGGCTTGTGGCCAGTGGTAGCCAAGAGAACGGGGCTGGAGAGGACATTTCTGGCAGAGGATTTATTTTTCATTAGGTTGTTTTTAGTATTATTCTCTATTTATCTCAGATAGAAGTTATTCGCTCTGCACAAGCATTTGCCATCATGCAGGGCCCACTCTTCCCATGAGGCAGGAGGGTGTGGTGGGCTCCAGATTCGATGTCCTCAGCTCCAAAAGCATTCAGCCATCAGATCTCTGGTCATCTCGTTTGCTGGATGGTGCCCCTTTATACCCACAGCTGTCCATCCCATGAGCTCCCCTCTCAATCCTCCCAAATTACACATCCAGGGAATCGTGGAAGCATTTGGGATGGAAGGGACCTTAAAGATCATCCAATTTTCACTTCCTGGGAAATTTTCCCCATTTCAAAGTTGTCCCTGGCCTTATCCAGGAGCCCTGTGGATGCTCCTGCAAGGTTTTTCCCAGCCTTTAAATCAATCCTGTCTTATCAAGCATGGTCCTGAACCAAAGCAATTTGTGGAGCAAGTCTGAGGAAGGGACACTGTTCAATAAAGTTGGTCTGGACTGTCTTGCTCCCCTCCTCCTGCTTTGTTTCCTATACCCTTTTTCTGGGGAAAAAAAAAAAAAAGGGAAAAAATTACCCTCAAACCCAAATTTTCTGTCCATCACTGCACCCTACAACTAAATCACAGGGATTAGAGGGAAGTGGCTGCTCCTGGTGAGGTGGGAATTGCCTTGTATTCCCAACACAGAGGGGAATAAAATCCCTGAAACTGCTGAGTCTTGGGAGGATACCAGTGGCAGATCACTGGAGCTGTCAGCCCCAGCTCCTGCACACCCCAGAAATGTGCCTGGGATGGATCCCACCTGCACACTCCAAGTGCTCCTGGACAGGATACTCCTAGCAAAACCCCAACCCAAGGGCTGGCAGAGCCCTGGGATGAGACAGTGAGTGTGTGTGTGTGTGTGTGTGTGACTGTCTGAGCCTGCAAGGGACAGCCTGGACCCCTTCCCAGCTTGGAGCATTCCTGTCTCTTTCTGCCTGATGTTCTCCAGATGTTTTGTATTGCAGCCTCATGTGGAAACCCTGAATCCTGCTCAGCCCTCCACGTTACACCCAGCAGAGAGGAGGGGGAGCAGGGGGCTTTTACATCGCTCTTCCACATCATTTGTTATATTTAAAGCATGAATCAACCCTGGGCTGCACCACAGCTGCCCCAGAAGTGCCTCTTCCCGTGCCTGCTCATCCTTTTGAACTCCTTTTTTCCCAAGGAAACACCACACATGGGATCACCCCCTCTCCACTAACCCATCAAGTGCTGCAAAGCAGAAAGATACGGATCCAACCTCTGGCTTAGGAAATCCTGAAGCAGCAAATTGCCGGAAACGGAGAGAATCTAATGTGGAAAGCATTCCCTGGCTTGGCTCTGGCCTCACATTCCTGAGGAGCTGCTCCCCCCCAGTCCCAGCCAGGGGATGGATACCAGCAGAGAGGGGCTGTGTCTCTGAGCCAGGAGGAGCTCCCATGCCACTGTTCATGCTTGTTCCTTGTCCATTTCTGGTGGATTTTGTTGGACCCAAGGACTCTCCCTGTGTCTCTGAGCCAGGAGGAGCTCCCATGCCACTGTTCATGCTTGTTCCTTGTCTATATTGTCCATTTCTGGTGGATTTTGTTGGACCCAAGGACCCTGCCTGTGGTGGTGGTCACAGGGGTCTTAGGATGAAGGAAGAGACGAGGATCTGACTCCATGTTTCAGAAGGCTTTATTTATTATTTTATTATATATATTATATTAAAACTATACTAAAAGAACAGAAGAAAGGAGTTCATCAGAAGGCTGGCTAAGAATAGAATAAAAAAGAATGATAATAAAATCTTGTGACTGACCAGACAGTCCGAGACAGCTGGACTGTGATTGGCCATTAATTAGAAACAACCACATGAGATCAATCCCAGATGCACCTGTTGCATTCCACAGCAGCAGATAATCAATGTTTAGATTTTGTTCCTGAGGCCTCTCAGCTTCTCAGGAGAAAAATTTCTAAGGAAAGGATTTTTCAGAAAATGTCATGGCTACACCTGCCCGTGTCTCTGACGGGTGGGATGAGGGGTTGGTGCACTCCTAAGGGATAAGGGGGAATCTGGTTACCCACCTCAGCTCTTGGCTCTAGTTTGGTCCCTGAAGTGACATTTTAAGTGACATTCTAGTGCACCATCCCCACCAGAGACATGGGTTTGGCAGCATGGATGCAGTGGGACATCCCATTCCCGTGCACAGCCGATGGACACGGTGCCTCCAACAAACTGGTTTGACTTCCCATTAGGAAACATCCTCATCTACCATTAACAGGCATTTTAAGACACCTCTCCTTTATCATTTCTCCACACTCCATGCATCACTGAGGGTGAGATCAGTCCTGCCCTCCACCCTCTGCAATCTTCCCGTGGCTGGGGCTGCTCCCACCTGAGCCCACTTTTCCGTGTGCCACTCTGCTCTTCCCTGCAAGCCCATCCTTGGGCTGGCTCCTGCCAGGACAAGGGCACCCAGCCCCAATGAGGGTCTTTTTCCCAGAGCAGGAGGGTGCAGGCAGAGCCCAGAGTGCTGTTAAGGAGGGAGGGAGGGTCTGACTGTCTGTCGGGAATTCCCGACTGCTTCCTCGCCTCTCAGGAACCACCTGCATCCTCCAGCAAATGCTCCCTGCTCCAGAAGAAGGCACTTGAAAAGTTTTCCTGACCTCAGTGATAGGAAAATCCTCATCTCCATCCTGACAATGCTGAGCCAAACAGCCCAAACTGCCAGGGACATTCCCAGCAGGATCAGTCCCAGTCTGTGGCTCTGAGTCCTCTTAAATGAAGTTTTCAGCATTGCCTGGCAATGTCCAGGTTTGTAATTTCCCCCTGGCCCGTTTTTGGGGCAGGAGCACGAGGAAGAGAATGGACCCACACGGATACAGGTTGTGCTATTTCATCTCCAAGCACCTGCAAGCAGGCTCCACCCCAATTTACTTCCCAGCTTGGATGCAATGGGTGAATCCCTGAATTCCCCTTTCCTATCGGATCCTGTGAGCAGCCAAGCCCCTCGGAGCGTGATGAAGAGGAAGAGGAAGAGCTGCAGGGTGTTGGTTGCCACCCAGGAGCTACACCTGCTCCACTTGCTCAGCAGGGCATGATCCTCAGGTGGATGCAAAGGTGAGGAGGGAGGTGGGAGCTGGGTCAGCCTCGGGCCGTGCCACTGCCTGACTCACAAAGTCATTAATGAATCAAAGCTCCCGGGTAATTGCTGTTATGAGGAAGAGGAAGAGCGTGTGCTGCTCCACCCTGCTCCGCATTGGGCTGGCCAGGGGTAGGAGCAGCGTGGAAGGGGTGGAGAAGAGGTGTGAGAAAGCAGGGCTGCACCCTGAGCAGGGCACAGAGCTGGCAGTACCTGCTGGGCAATGCCACCACAGCAGGGAGGGACAGAGGGAGGCTCCCCACAGCCCAGGCAGGGGCGCAGATGGGATGGGCACACGCTGATATTTATGGAATCATAAATTCTGTGATATTTATGGAATCATAAATTCTTTATTTATGGAATCATAAATTCTATTATATTTATAGACTCATAAAATCATTAAGGTCGGGAAAGCACCCGAAGATCATCCAACCCTTAAACAGAGAGTGTCCTTCCTTGGCTGAGAGGGGACAGCTGGCACTGCCACCCCAGAGACCTCAAGGGAAAGGAGGGCAGAAGGGGAGGTAAGGAATGGGGAGAGCAAGCAGGCAGGAGGGATGAAGAAAGGAAAAAACAGAAGAGGGAGAAAAGAGAAGGGTGAAGAGGATATTTTTCCAGTGGGGGACTGTCCAGGACCTGGCAGGGCTATGCCATGGGACCAAGGAAGGGATGATCTGCAGGAACCCAACTCTTCCTCTGGCCACCAGCTCCACCATCCACAGCACCTCTGTGATGGGCTTGGCCAGGCTGGTGATGCTGAAGGTCCTTTTGACCACAAAGGTAAAGAGGTGGGGGTAGATCAGAGAATCGTGGAATTATTAAGGTCAGAAAAGCCCTCTAAGATCACCAAGTACAACTGCCAATCCCACCACTGACCCATGTCCCCAAGTGCCACATCCTCACAGCTTTTAAATCCCTCCAGGGATGGGGATTCCACCACTGCCCCGGGCACTTCTCAGGGCTTGACCATCCTGTCAGAGAGGAAATTTTCAGAGAAGCAGGAGATCCTGACAGGCTGTGGGAGGCAGTGACAGGGATGCTGCCACCACTCCACTTCACCTTCCCAGGGACACTTCAGTGCCATCCCTGCACTTGTCACCCCATTTGAATTGGGGTGACGACAGATCTGTCATGGCACTCTCTGTCCAGCACTGCCAGAGAGGAATGAGAGGAGAAAAGAGACATCTTCCACCTTCCCATGGGACAGACCCACCCTCCCTTATCACCCCATCTCCGTAAAATCCAGGCATGCAGCTGGGCTGGATCGTGAGTGCCTTCACCCATCACTAGGAAAACCAGGATTTTCTCATACATCCAGCAAGGTGTTGGTAGCAGGGAGAAAGTGAGCACTGTGGTTCCCTCCGTGGCCAGGGAGGGAATCAGGTGCATCCCCACACCCCAGTGAGCAGAATTTGGGTGCCCCCACCCCACATCCTCCCTGCTGCAGCACGCAGGCGGGAAGGACTCTGCCCATCCAGCCTTCCCTTCCACTGAGGGGGCCTCCCTCGGCCATGTTCACATTCTCTGAAAAACCCCTTCACCCAGGATTTTCCTCCTGGGAAACTGAGAAAAAGGAAAACAATTCTTATCTCATTTGCTTCTCCTGTGCTGTGCTCATGTGGAATGTGTTTGGAGATTGTTCACCCACAGGTGATTGTTTCCATTGCATTCTGCTGTGAGTTGTTTTCACTCTTTGGCCAATCAGGGCCAAGCTGTGTCAGGACTCTGGAAAGAGTCACAACTTTGACTAAAAAGTATTATATTTTTAGCCTTCTGTAAGTATCCTTTCTCTATTCTTTAGTATAGTACAGTATTCTTTAATATAATCTAGTATTATAAAATAATAAATTAGCCTTCTGAGAACATGGAGTCATGAGTTTTCATTATTATCTTTTTAACCTTCTGTAAGTATCCTTTCTGTATTCTTTAGTATAGTTTAGTATTCTTTAATATAATATAGTATCATAAAGTAATAAATTAGCCTTCTGAGAACATGGAGTCACATTCATCGTTCCTTCCCTCATTCATTGGGGCACCCCACAAATACAGTATGTTCCCATGCAGGCAGCAGTGCTTCCCAAAGGGAAACTGAGGCAGGGAGGGTGGTGCACCACAGGAGCTGTTCTCTGTGACTGGCACTAGGTCCTGGGCATAAAGCAACATACAGGAGTTTATTTCTCCTGTGCCAGCACTGGAGTCACAACAGATGCCCTGCCTTGCCCCATGTCCAGAGGGCCATCTTTGGGTGGTTTTTATTTTCTCTCATTCAGGGAAAGAGGCTGGACATGCCCCAGCTGTGTGTGCTGGCAGCCCAGAAAGATCTGGGCTGATCCCCCAGCATGGGCAGCAGGGGAAGGGGTGGGATTTTGCTCCTCTGCCCTGCTCAGGTGAGACCCCCACCTGCAAAGCTGCCCCAGCCCTGGGGTCCCCAGCATGAGAAGGACCCGGAGCTGCTGGAGCCAGTCCAGAGGAGGCCACGGAGATGCTCCAGGGCTGGAGCCAGGCTGGGAGAGCTGGGGGTGCCCACCTGGAGAAGGGAAAGCTCCAGGGAGAGCTCAGAGCCCCTTCCTGAGCCTAAAGGGGCCCCAGGAGAGCTGGAGAGGGACCTGGGACAAGAGCCAGCACTTTTCTCACCAGGAAAAAGGGGAATGGTTTCACAATGACAGAGGGCAGGGTTAGATCGATATTAGGAAGAAATTCTTCCCTGTGAGGGTGGGGAGGCCCTGGCACAGGGTGCCCAGAGAAGCTGTGGCTGCCCTTGGATCCCAGGAAGTGCCCAAGGCCAGGCTGGGAACAACTTGATCTAGTGGAAGCTGTCCCTGACCATGGCAGGGAGGGCTGGCACAAGATGAGCTTTAAGGTCCCTTCCCACCCAAACAATTCCATGACTCCGTGCCAAGGACAAGGCTCGCAGCACTCCTCCCTCCCTCCCCTCCAGCTGCAGCTCCGGAGTGGGAGGAACGGCAGAACTCGATTTCCGAGCGCATTTGCTTCCCAAATCCCTCCGGTCCCGGCAGCTGCCGGCAGGGCTCCCCTCGGGGCTCTTCCCAACGCCAGGACTCCCAGCTCCAGCATGCCCGGGCGGATCCTTCCCGTGCCGAGCGGGGATTCCCACTGCGGGAACAAGGGAAAACATCCAGCGGATCGGCCGCCTGCCTCAGCGCCCGGGAATGCCGGGGGCAGCGCCGGGAGCCCGGGAGGCGCATCCCAGTGTCCCTGCTGTCCCAGAGTGTGGGATGTGCATCCCAGTGTCCCTGCTGTCACAGAGCCAGGGATGTGCATCCCAGTGTCCCTGCTGTCCCAGAGTGTGGCATGTGCATCCCAGTGTCCCTGCTGTCACAGAGCCAGGGATGTGCATCCCAGTGTCCCTGCTGTCACAGAGTGTGGCATGTGCATCCCAGTGTCCCTGCTGTCACAGAGCCTGGGAGGCGCATCCCAGTGTCCCTGCTGTCACAGCACCCAAGACATTCATCCCAGTGTCCCTGCTGTCACAGCACCCAGGATGTGCATCCCAGTGTCCCTGCTGTCCCAGAGTGTGGCATGTGCATCCCAGTGTCCCCTGCTGTCACAGCACCCGGGATGTGCATCCCAGTGTCCCTGCTGTCACAGCGCCTGGGATCCTCATGCCAGTGTCCCTGCTGTCACTGCATCCAGGATGTACATCCCAGTGTCCCTCCTGTCACAGAGTGCAGGACACTCATCCCAGTGTCCCCCCTGCTGTCACAGCACCCAGGATGCTCATCCCAGTGTCCCCTGCTGTCACTGAGCCCGGGATGTGGATCCCAATGTCCCTGCTGTCACAGCACCCAGGACCGCTGTGTCTGGTCCCTCCGTGCAGCCTGGAGAGGGAAGGAAGGGGACAAAGAGGATCAGCTTCCCTTGCACGCCTGGGACATCCTCGGAGCAGCGCGTGACGCTGGCTCTGGGGACATCCCAGCTCCAGGCTGATGTCATTTCCCCACAGGTGATGTCGTGTCCATGCAAAGGGACAGGGCTGGGGACAACTGGAGGGGTGCAGGCAGCGATGAGCAGAGCAGGACAGTGCCCACCCGCACCACCCCTGGTGCCACCTCCTGTCCCCTCTGGGTCACCCCTCCTGCCACCCCGTCCCCACTGCCACCAAGCCCTGTCATCCGCCTTCACCCTGTCCCTCCTGCCAGGCCCTGTCCCCATCTGCTCTCGCTGCCACCCCATCCTGTCCCCACTGCCACTTCACGTCCCCAAAGTCATCTCCTGTCTCCACCCTGTCCCCAGCATCACCCCTGCCACCCTGTCACTTTAAGTCCTCACTACACCATCCCCGTCTCCAGTGCCAGCCCAGTGTCACTGCAATGCCTCCTGACGCCCCCACAGTCACTCCCTGCCCCGTGTCGACCCTCCGTCACCTCTGTCTGTCCCATCCCCTCCCCGCGTCACCGCCCGCCACCTCCTTTCTCTGTCACCCCCGTCACCGTGTCACGCCCCATCACCTCTGTCACCTTCCCCTGTCCCATCATCCTTGCCACCTGCTTTCCTTGTCCCATCCTGTCCCCGTGTCACCCCTGTCCGTCCCCCCCCCCCCCCGCGCGCTGTCCCCTCATGTCCCCTGGCCCCGCCCCGTCCCCGCTGGGCGCATGCGCGGTGCGCGCGGCGAGGCCGTGCCCGGCTCCGGGCGGGGCGGGGCGGCTCCATCCGGGTCCTGCCCGGGCCGGGCGGTGCGGGCGGCGCGAGCCCCGGCGGGACGGCGCGGCGGCGGCGGGTGAGTGCGAGGGGCGGGAGCCCCCTGGGGGGCCGGAGGACCGCAACCCCCCCGGATGAGGGGAGGGGACCCCCTCTGGGGACCCCCGTGTGGGGTGGGACCCCTCGCTGTGCCGTGTTCTGTGGGGAAGGGACCGCTCTGCATCCCCCCTGTGTGCCTGGGGTCCATCCCCGTGCAGCGCTCTGTGGGGCAGGGTCCGTCCTGCAGCTGCGCTTTGGACAGGACCCTCCCTGTGTGCCTTGAATGTTGTGTAGGGAAGGGACCTTTTTGCAGCCCCTCTGTGCGGTGGGACCTCTCCCTGTGCCTTGTTCTGTAGGGGAGGGTCCCTCCTCCATCCCGTCTTTGGGCTGTACCCTCTCTCTGCGCCTTATTCTGTAGGGACGGGTCTGCTCCGTCCCCTTTCCCTGTGCCTTGTTGTGTGGGGCAGGGTCCCCCCTCCATCCCCTCTTTGGGCTGTACCCTCACTCTCTGCCTTGTTCTGTGGGGTAGGGTCCCTCCTCCATCCCCTCTTTGGATAGGACTCTCTGTGCCTTGTTCTGTGGGGCAGGTCTGTTTTCCAGCCCTCTGTGGGGCAGGACCCTCTCCCTGTGCCGTGTCCTATGGGACAGGGCTCCCCCTCCATCCTCCCCCGCTGTGGGGCAGGGGCACCCCCTCCTCAGCAGCTCCCATGGGGGACAGGGTCCCTCTCTCTCTCTGCTCCACAGTCCCTTCTGGGGCAGGGACCTCCACAGGGCAATGGGGCAGCCCCCACGTCCCTGCAGACCCCAAAGGGGGCACTCTTGGGGTGTCTGGCAGCACTATAGGGCTGCCATAAGGTCCTGCTTGTGGGGCAGAGGTGACAGCCCCGAAGCTGGAGCCATGGACTGGGGCTGCATCACCCCGGAGGGATGCTGGGGGGGGGCACAAAGGGACAGGGGACATGTCCCCATCCTGCCTGGAGCCCCTGATAATGGGCAGCTCCTATGGTCCCACCCCACGCTCAGCTCAGGGTCCCCAGGTCACCTCTGTTCCCACTGGCCGCTGGCTTGGAATCAGACACGTCCCCTTGCTTTCCTGGGGCCGAGACAGGACGCTGCGGGTTTCTTCTGCTTTAAAATGAAAACAAAAAAAAAAAAAAAAAAAACCAAAAAAAAAAAAAAAAAAAGCCACCCAGAAATGGGAAAAGCTGCTTTTTTGGAGTTACACTGGGCTGCTGTTCCTGCCGTGCCGCCACGTCCGTGCCCTCCCTGCGCCCGCCGCTTTGGCAGGGGACCTGCGTGGGACCCTGGGGACTGGAAACCCGCGGGTAAAAATGCACCTCCTGCGGTTTGGGGTTTTGGTTTTATTTTGTTTGCTCAGTTCAGCCTGGCTTTGTCCTCGCCGGGCTGCGAGGAGGAGAGCACGCCGCGGGTCTCGGTCACCCCACGAGCGAGCGGCGCCGGCTCGGTCGGATGTGCCAGCGTGTGTGTCTGGGGGTGCTTCCCCCCTCCCGTGCACACCTTTGGCAGGAGGCTTGGATGACATCTTGCTCTGGCACGCTCCTCGCCTTTGATCTCGAGTTTCCTGCCATGGATAACGTGTTCGGCAACACGCGAGCCCGGCTCCGCAGCTGCCGGGGAGGGCGATGCGGGTGCCTCCTCCTCCTCCTCCTCCTCCTCGTCCCGGTTTTCCCCAGCTGGCTCCTGCCTACAGCTCCCGGCTTTCCTTTGTTTCGGGTGCCGCCAGGACGGGCTCCCACAGCCCAAGGATGCTCTGAACGGAGCAAAGCCAAGCACAAAAAGACACCTCCCCCCCCCATCCCTTTGTTTCCAAGCGTTTGCGGGCTCAGCTGGTTTTTACACGGCGGCTATTCATGTGCCCGGGCAGATAAACCCGACTACTCAATCTCTCTCTTTTTTTTTTTTTTTTTTTCCTCCTATTCTGAGTTATTTTGGGTGCTTTAGTTTGCAGGGAGCACATCCTGGCTGCAGGCTGTGCCAGAGGGATGCAGCAGCTTTCTGGGAACGGGGTGAATTTGCCAGAAGCATAACTGGAACATCTCGTGGTTGTCCTCTGGTGTCCTCCTTGCATCTCCTCGGGTGAGCAGAGCCATAAGCTCTCAGCACCACAATGAAATCTGGGATCACCAGCCCTTCTCCTGGGAGCACCCTGACCCTGGTTTTCAAGACCTGCTGCCAGCAGCAGCTTTGGGGACAGAGAAAGGGGAACAAAACCCAGGCCCGTGCTCGGCAGTGATGGCTGAAATCAGCCTTTTTTTTAAAAAATATATCCTTGACTTTACATTAGCAAAATATAAGTTCTGATATTATTATCATCATCATTATTTTTTAGATTCCTACTGCTGTTTCATTTCCCTCAAGTGTTGGGTTTAACAGCGAAACCATCATCTGAATTCATTTGAATGCTGTTTTTTTTTTTTACACAACAGATGTACACAAAGCACCTTAAGCGTGTCAAACAGCCCCTGAGTAAATCATGTTGTTTGCTCTATTACTTTATTCATACAGGTTCGATGCTCCAGCTGATGCATCTGGAGTGCTGTGCCATCTGGAGCAAAAATTAAATACAAATTTGGCCCCTGGCCTGGAAAAAATAACAACCCCGTGCCCCACTAATGATCAGCAGTGGAAGGATAGAGCCCCTGACAGAAGAACTGCTTGGGGGCAATGTGGAAGGAACCCAAAATGCACTAATTGAGGTATTTAAAATGTATTTTAAAAGGGAAAATAAATGCTTCCAGCCCTTTGTGCCAGAAGCAGACAGGAGCAACAATGTGATCCCGTTACCAGGTCACGGGGCTGTGCTGGCAGATGGTGGTCCTGATCCTGAGCGGGTGGTGGAGCTGCTGGAGGTGTGTGGGGTGGTGATTTCCCACCTCTCCCAGCCGTGCTGCTGGAGGAAATCCCCTCCACAGCCTCCCACAACCTCTGTTCCACCACTGCTTGGCTCAGGTTTGCTAATTTTGGCCCCGTTCACCAAGGCTGGGGCACTCCAGGTCTGCTGCTTGTGCTGCTGGCATTGCTGTTTGGCCAAAGGCTGTGTCAGATTTGGGGAGAACATGATGTGGAGGTGGGTCAGCTCTGCTGGAACTTCCTGCTTGTGCATCCCAGGCTCAGATCCAGCTGCCTCCAGGTGTGACTGGAGATAACTCTGATGGACCAGCCATGAAGGACACCTTTGGGGTCAGCGTGCTCTGAATGCTGTGGGATCTGTTGGACCTTCAGATGAGGAATACTGTGTGCCACATGGGAAATAAGGTGATGGCTGCTGGTTGTTGCCACTGTTCTTGGCTGGAGAGTGGTCCTGGGGAAGAGGCAGGTGATGGGGTGGATGAGGAGGAGGAGGAGGATTCCCTGCTGAGGAAGCAGCAGAGCTGCTCAGGACTATGGATCTGAACCAAGCCTGGAGGTTGTACCCAAGAAGAGCCAACTTCCAGCTCCTTCCTGGACTAAATGAAGTGTGGGATTACAGGAGGACTCCTGGCTTTGCAAGCAGGGCTTTTGTGCTTCTGGATCATCTCTCCAGGCATTCCCCCTTGGGTCACCCCTCCCAGTGACCTGCTGTCACCTCCACTCGGGCTGTGTGGCAGAAGATGCGTTGTGAGTGATTCCCTCACAGCCATAAAACAACACTTGGATGTGGAAAAGGTGGAGAGAGGCACAGCTGGTGCTCGTTTCCTGTTCCCACCACCTGCACCTGGAGCCTGCTGCCTTGGGATGACAGGGCTGAGCCCAGGTCCTCCCCCACCTTGCCAGGCTCCTGCTGCACAGTCAACCCAAACAAGCCCATCCTTGGGGCCGTGGCAGGAGCTGCAGATCCTTCTGCTGCTCCTCAGCCAGTTTGGACCAATTTGGATCGTTGGTGTGGAAGCTTGGAGGGTGTTTTTTGGGGTTGAAGTTCCCCGGGTCTCAGCAGCGGTTGGTGTGCCCCAGCAGGGTTTGTTTGTTTTTGTTCCTGCAATCATTCCCCTTTACGCTGAGTGTTGTTGACACAAGATAAGATCGGCCTCACAGCCATTCCCTCCTCTGTCACTGTTGCCCTGGAACGGCTCAGACTCAGATTGGGAGTGGCCGTCCTGGAGTTCCCGTGTCCCCACCCCGAGTCGCTGACAGGGCTCTAAAGCGGCATCAGTGATGATGTGATACGGGGCTTAACTGCGAGAGAGCCCGGAGTGAGCCCAGTCATCGCCTGAGCCCGGCTTAACTGCGAGAGAGCCCAGTCATCGCCTGAGCCCGGCTTAACTTTGAGAGAGCCCAGTCATCGCCTGAGCCCGGCTTAACTGTGAATGAGCCCAGTCATCACCTGAGCCTGGTTTAACTGTGAATGAGCCCAGTCATCGCCTGAGCCCGGCTTAACTGTGAATGAGCCCAGTCATCGCCTGAGCCCGGCTTAACTGCGAGAGAGCCCGGAGTGAGCCCAGTCATCGCCTGAGCCCGACGGGTGCTCCCTGCATTGAGAAATGCCAGGGATCCCATGGAACACGAGGAATGCCAGGGATCCCATGGAACACAAGGAATGCCAGGATCCCATGGAACACGAAGAATACCAGGGATCCCGTGGAAAACACACCTCAGGACAGGATCCAAACCCACTTGGCTTTGCGGCATCTGTGGGCAGTGGTGATTTGCTTCCTGACCTGAGGGATGGGAAAGCCCTGGGATTGGCAGTGGGCTGGAGCAGGGCCTGTTCCTCCATCCCGGGATGCAGCGGTGCCCGCTGCAGATGGAGCTGTGTCATTTTTGGATGCTCTTCCCTCTGGAACAGTAACACAGAGAATGTGTCATTTTCCTACTTGTCTGGCATGTTTAAATTCCATCAAAGAACAAAAAACAGTCCTAAAGGGTTCCAGCCACATGTGGAGGTGTCCTGCTCATGAACAGTTGCAGTGCTGAAGGGATGGTGAGAGGAGACATGCCTGGCCCTAATGCCAATGAGTGGATGGACAGCAGGAGCTCATGGACCAAATCAGCTGGAAGCAGCTGGCTCAGTGTGGCCAAAGGCTGTGAGGTCTCACAGTGCTCCAGTGCTGGAGCTGCAGCTGGATCAGGCTGTGGAAAAAGCACAGACGTTGAGAAACAGGAGGAGCAGCGAGGGCAGGGTGTTGGGAAGCCTAGGCAGGGATATCCTGCTTTTTGTGCTTCGTCTTCAGGACTGTGAGTGTGAGGAGCAAGAAGGAATGACTTCTCTGGGCTTATTTTGGCTTTAGTTTTAGTTTTTTTAGTTTTTGTGTGGGTTTGCAGGGCACCAAGACTACTGAAGAGCTTGGGTTCTCCTGGCTCCGAGGGGGAAAAGGATCTTGGCACAGGATAATCCTGGAGGCCCATCCCAGTGTTTGAGGTTCAGTGTGCTGTCTGCATGGAGGCAGAGGATGGAGATCCATGTGGCAGCACAGCCACAAGGGTTATTGATGTGTTGGAAACCATGAAAGCCCCTGAGAATGGTCACTTAAGGATTGGGACTTCTCCAAAAAGGTGCTGGGATTGATAACCCAGCTGAAGTGCACCTGCACCAACGCCCACAGCGTGGTCACCAACAGGAGAAGGATCTGGAAGCCACTGTGCATCAGGAGGGCTGTGACATGGTTGCCAGCAGAAAGTCATGTGGGATGACTCAAACAAATGGATTGCTGCAATGGATGGGGGTAACTTTCCATGATTTACCAGCAGCCCTGGCTAACTGGGAGGTCCCAGCTGACTGGAAGTGAGCAGATGTGACACACACAGCTACAAGAAGGGCAGGAAGGAGGATTTGGGGAACTACAGGGCTGTCAGTCAGGTGACAGGAGCAGATCACCCTGAGTGCCTTCATGTGGCACCAACAGGGCAATCATGGGATCTGGAGCAGCCAGTGTGAGTTTGTGACAGGCAGGTCCTGCCTGACCAACCTGATCTCCTTCTGTGACAAGGTGACCTGTTTTGGCAGGTGAAGGAGGGGCCGTGGGTGTGTCTCTCTGGACTTTGGCAAGGCCTTTGACACACCACGTTTTCGTGGCAGGGGCTGAAGTCACCGTCCCTGGAAGGATTTAAAAGCCGTGAGGATGTGGCACTTGGGGACATGGGTTAGTGAAGGCCTTGGCAGTGCTGGGTTAGCCTTAGAGGGCTTTTCCAACCTAAACGATTCCATGATTCTGTGATTTTATTATCCCCTTAGAAGATTAATCCCACCACTAATGCAGCTTTTCACTCGCAAAGCGCTTTAGAGGAAGTTGTGCCAGGAGAGTGCTTGGAGAGAGAAACTGAAAGTGCTGAGCAGGAGGGAGCTGCCCTCCTGATTCCAGCCTCTCCCAGCCTGTGCAGGAGGACTGGGTTTCCCAGCTTCTTGGTTTATGGGAGTATTTCTGGGAAAACACAAGAGCTCCGTGACCGTGCAGCTTCCCAGGCATTAAACCAGAGCATTTCAGCTCTCCCATTGGTCCTTGAAATCCAGGAGGAGCAGCCCGGCAGGTAAGAAAGTGGGTGAAGCCAAATTACCCATCAGAACTGGGTTGGAGGGATCAGTTCCCACCCAACAACTTCAACTACAACAAATCCACCCGAGCGGATCGTGGATCGTGCCTCCCGCTGACCAGGACTTTCGGATTGTAGGGATCGAATTAAATTTCTCTCCTCGCAAGAGCTTTGTCCCGAGCAGGCAGATACTTCCTCGCTGCTTTAACGACTCCCATTTTCCTATTGTTCCCTGTAAAAACCCATCCCCAGGCTGGGCTTCCCCCGAAGCAATTTCCTGGCTCTGCTCAAACGAAGCTGCGGGGTTGGGGCTTTTCTTTCACTTTTTAGTTGAAAAGTGCTGGATTAGACCCGGTGTTTTGCTCTCTTGGCGTGTGAGATAAAAGATAAGGCTTTTGGAGGCTGTGGTGGTGGTGGCCATCTGAAGTGGGATGGGATTGTGTGACGTTGGGCGGTTTGAGGGCTGAATAAATTGGGATGAGCTGGCTGGAGCCTGGCTGGTGGTTCTCGTGTGGGTTGGGTGTCTGTCTCTGAGCCCTGCACCCCAGCCTTGCTTGGCATTCACCCCAAAAGACCCTCACTGTGCTGAGCATTGTTTGGGGGTGGCACTTTGGGAGTAAAAGCAGGAAAAATGGATCATTTTCTCAAATGGGGCTTTGCCTGAGGGATGCTGAGCTGTTGTGTGCTTCTGACCATTCTTGGGGATTCCTCCTTGTGTCCTCCTCCTCCTGAAGCATCTTCCCCATGCAGCCGCCAGTGATGCAGCAGGAGGAGCAGGTCAGGGAGGTGATGGGAAAGGCCTGGGATGAGGGATGGAGCTGCAGACCAGCCTGACATCAGGTGGTTTATTCCAGCCTTTGATGCTAAAGCTGGGAGCAAGAGTGTGCAGGGAGTTGGGAGATGGGACTGCAATGAGGATGGTGGGTATTTGTGCCTAAAAACTAAAAATTATATGGTCCTGCAGAAAAATGGGCTGGAGAAGAGGGATTATGCTGCCATCCTTTCGGGCACCTCCAAAAGGAGGAGTTTAAAGACAAGCTGGTTAAATTGTTTTATTGGTCTTGTTTATACTGAAGTTGGAACTTGACTCCCTTTAGGTTTCTTTTTTGGATGGAATTTAAAAGAGGAAAGAAGTAAGCACTGACAAAAATTTTGTTTCTTTCTTAGAAAACTTCTGTTTTCTAACAAAAGTTGCTTTTCCTCTCTAAAGGATCCCCTGAATCCTTTCTGCTCCCTTTAGGTTTGATTTATCTCAGCTATCGATGTTCTGAGCTGGCACATCCAACTTAGTAGCAAACTGCTTTATATCAAACCCCAGATTGCACATTGCCTGCTTCATCTTCTAAATCAAATAATTTATTCTTCAATATTATGAATCACTCATTGTGAGGGCAGCAGCAGATCCCAGTCTGTTTCCATGAGGGTGCCATGTTATATTTTCCTTATTAACCCAGGTCTTTACCACAGAGCTGTGTGGATGAAGGCTGCTGTGTAGCTGGGCACAACTTGGGTTTTGTTGCTCAGATTTTTTTTCTTATTATTAAAATTATGTTTTCCTAGGCCAATGCAGAACAAGTCAGGTGGTTGGGATGGATTTTTTTTTTTTTTTGAAGCATCCATCCATTTCCATAAGAGTTGGAGCCCAGAGATGAGTTGTGGAGCCCTGGCTTGCCCCAGGGTGGGATCCTGTCTTCAGCCTACTGTGGATGGACTGATCAGGATTGCCTTGGATACCCACATCATTCCAGACAACCCTGTGCAGCACTGGGCTGGAAATCCCCCATTTCCACCCAAAAAAACAGCCCAGATGCAGATTTCTCTGTGAGGACTCGCTGTGTGGCAGCCATCTCTGCGGGCTGCTCCGTGCTTTTGTTTACATCTGGTAGAAAACTTCTTAAATTTCCTGGCAAGGGAGTAATTCTAATCCCTTTCAATGAGATCAAGGGATTAGTGTCTCAGATGCTTATAAAATTGTGAGGATTAGCCAAGCCTTCCCCCCATTCTTTCTATGCCACGTAACGTCATCGCCGCGTTTTAAAAGGGGATCTCTGCACTGTTACCAGGAGCTAAAGCAATTTCTGGGAGCCTCCGCGAATCCAAGCGTTTGAAAACCATGTCTTCATCCTCTCCCTTGCTCCCTCTGGATTTTGTGCAATTTTTAGGGTGTTTTTCTCTTTTCTTCCAGCATCCCTGGTACCAAAGCACGGTAGCTGTTCAAGCAGATAACGTTGGGTTTGCGTGGCTTGGCTGCGTTGCGGCGCCCGTGCAGGTAAGTAGGGAGCTGAGCCCAAAGTTTTCCTTCACAGAGACTTCTAAATTCCCATCTTGAGAGGATCAGATCCCTGTTATTTCACGAGTTTGCCCCTCATTTCAAAGGATTTGGGTTTTTGTGGTCCATCCCCAGAGGGGAATGGTGCTTCTGGGATGCTCTCACCCCAACTGTTGGGAGCAGGATGAAACTCCACACACCCACATTCCTGCATCCTCTTAATTACAACCTGCACTTACTTTCATTAGGACTTGCTGCCTAACCAGCTCGCAGGGAGCTGACAGGGAGGAGGGTTTAGTTCAAACCCTGTTGCCTCTCCCCTCAGGGCACTTTTTAAATGCCTTTTCTCCCGGGTCGATGGCTGCGTGGTCGCTTGACCTGTGTGAGCAAAGCGATCCCGAACTGCCGAGTGCTAGGAGCTCAGAGCCAGGAATTCCTGGCCCCGACCCAGTAGAGTTTCAGAGGCAAGCTTTTAAATATATACAAAGACAAGCTCATAATTTCCACTCTACTAATGAGGCCACGGCGTTTTCATTGAAATGTGCCAATAGGCGCCGTGGTGGTATTTTAGCAGCCTTGTACTGTGAATCCAAATGTGATTTAACATGGCAGCCCCCGCAGAGCCGAGGAAAACCCGCTTCTCCCGCTGAATTTCAATGATGCTGCTCAGCAGCACCTCCCAAAAATCCCCTCCGTGGTGGGACCTCTCCTTGTGTTACATCCCGACAAAGCTTTTCACTTCGGTGAAGGTGAGAATGGGTTGAAAAGGGATATATAGGAGGGGGGAAAGTCTTAATTTAAAGCCTGGGTGTAACAGATGTGTGGCTGGCTGGTGCGAGGCGGCGATTTAATAACCTGGCTGGCCAGAAATATCATTAAATTGTAGTAAAAAAAAAATGGAACGTGAGGGCTCCAGACATCGTGTTCTCTCTTGACCTTTAAAAAGCCACTTGAAGCTGCCAGCCTGCTCGTTGCTAAGCCACCTCCTTAGTGCCACTCATATATTTTCCCTTCTAGTAGGCGATTCAGCACCCGGGAATTCGTGGAGATCCAACAGTAAACTGTTACACGAAATTCCCACTGGTGGTTTTTAACTTTGTAGCCTTGAAGCATTCAGAAAATATTTAGCAGGTTTTGTTCGGTCAGTTGCAAGAAAAATGTAAATTTTAAGTAATTCACAAAAGCTGTTTGGTTTGGTTTGCCTTTTTTTTTTTTAATACAAGTTGTGCATCGGCAGCACAGCTGTAAATTGGAGTTTTGCTTATTTAGGGCTGTAAGAAGCAGCATCCCTGGGCAAAGGAGGGGTGTGGGCAGGTGGTGTTGAAAATTTACACCTGGTTGTCCATCACCTCCTGGTTACAGACCCCTGGGGTATGGGTACACCTGGATTTTAGAATCACAGAATCATGGAATGGTTTAGGTTGGAGAGGCCCTTCAAGGCCATCTCATTCCACCACCCTGCTGTGAGCAGGAGCACCTTCCACTAGACCAGGTTGCTCCAATGTGGCCTTGAACATTTCCAGGGATAGGGAATCCACAACCTCTCTAAACAACCTGTGCCAGTGCTTCACTAAGGTCCCTTCATTTTCTGCACCCCACTAAGGTCAGGCCACAATTCCAGGAGAATATGGAAAAAGGATGATATCCCATGGCATCACCCTTGGTGCTGACAGTGACAGAGGAGGAGATGCATTTGTTGGTTTGTGAATGTTTCTCTCCAAGCACCTCACTTGGTTGTGCAAGTCTGCCTGTGGAAAAGTTCCATTTTCCATTCCCAACTAGATTTTGAGGGGTTTTCCATCCTTGCAGCCGCCTTTCTGCACTTCCACTCTATGGCAATCCCACAGAGGTGAAGCAGTTTTTGTCCTGTTTCCATGTGACTCCCAGGAGGTTTTTTTGCTGGACTCTGTAAAGTGTTGCAAAACCATTCCAGTCTCTGTTAGCCAGGGAGAAGGAATGATATTAAAAAAAAATGCTCCCCTAAATCCCAGTACTTGGGTCAAGACCAGGAAAGGGGGGACTGTCTGTGCAGCTCATTTTTTGGAAGTATTAGGAAAAATTGGAAACAGCAGTGACGTGGCATTGGTGTGAATTCCCAGCAGGCTGGGGTTTGGGATTGTCTGGGTTTCCCTGAAGCCTTTTCCAGGCTGTCAGGATTGTAAAATCCAAACCTGGCTGGATCAAAGGGGGCCTGAGGGAATGGCTGCTCCATGGGATTTGTTTAGGGACTTTTTTCCCAGTATCCAGTCACCAGCTTTTTCACTCTTCTCCATCCAGCTACCTCTTCTTCTTAATTTTTACCTCAAATATAAATGGTGCGATTAAAAGGGTCCACAGAGTGCATTCCTGAGGACTGAAACCCAGAATCCAGGAGCAGACAGCAGCAGCATAAAGAGGAATTCTTCCCTCTCTGGCCTCATGCTGCTTTTCCACCGCAAGGCTTTACAGCCATCTGGATCCCCTTTCAGATTATGCCCCCCCTCACAAAAATCCATAACCTAGCAACCTTATTTAGTGTCAGCTAGATCCTTCTGCCTTCCTGTTCCCAAATTGTGCTTGGCTCCTCCAACTGCCTTTATAGGATGGCTGCTGGCAGCTGTGATCCCAGCACTGATTCAGAGTGCTCATCTCCAGCAGAGATTTGTAGGATTATTGATCCCTGTGTGTTGCACTGATCATTATTTTTTTTTCCTTCATTAAAGGAGCTTAGGAAATGAGGGGAAGGAGTTTTAGGGAGTTGTTTAATCCATCTGCTTCTCAGTATTAGAGTGGAGAGAGCAAGTTGCTCTTTGGCTCCATGGAAAGTGATTGGTTTTGGTTCAGCCTCAGCCTGAAGATTACTTGATCAAAGTGGGATTTTTTTTATTTTTTTTATTTCCAATTGTGATATTTTGGGAGTCCCCATTGCTTCCCACAGCTCTGTGTCATCACCCAGGAATTTTCAAATTCTCTGGAGTGTTTAACACCAATTTCTCTGCTCTGACCCTTCAGCTGCGTAGGCTGAGTGTTTCTCATGGAGTTTCCAGTTTGTGTTCCCCAAGGAACCTGTTCATTGGGGAACACTGTGAAAGAGGAAAACCTACCACAAATGAAGGTGGGAGATGATTCCCACTTGCCTGTGCTCTCATTGCTCTTTTTGGGCTAAAATACACCCAAATTTAATAATGTGTGTCCCACTGCCATCAGCCCATAAAGGGAAGTGGTGGCTCCTGCCTCCTCTTCTCACCTCAGGAGTACAGGGCGGGCTGGGGGCAGGAGGAGGCAGCAGCACATCCTTTCCCACCACACTTTGGGGAGGAAGATGAGCTCACAAGGTCGTGACGTTGGAACTGCATGCCAGGAAAAGGGGGGGAAAAATAATTACAAATCCCCAAGGCCAAAGGGGAGAAATTCCTCAAGTGTTATTTCATCTCTGAGCAGTGAATGGAGCTGTCCTTGGGCAGCTCGTGTGAGCCTTTCCGAGAGAGGCTCTGCCAGCTCTGCTTCAGACCCTCCTGGGAAGTGATTCCCAACTCTCATTCCTGATGGGAGCTCAGGCAGGGCTCTCCTCCAAAGTCTGCTTCCACCTCCTCCAGACTGTATTAAATTGTGCTATTGATTTTATTTTTTTTTCTATTTATTTTTGCCTGTTTTCCTGGAACTTGCAAAATCAGCCCTGAGCAAACCTCTGGTTTGCTTTTCCAACGGCGCCGGGAGAAAGAACTTGACTTTACAGTGGGTGATGGGAGCTGCAGCTGACCCATTTCTGCACGTTTCTCTGCCAGTGGCAGCAAAAACATTTTTCCACTTAAAGGTTCTCTTCAGTTTTAAAGTTCTGGGATTAATTGTTTCTTCAACTGCCTGGAATCAGAAGGACTTGCTGGAAATTGCAGCAGCACTGTTGTGTTGCCGGATGTTGCTTTCCTTAGACTTTCCTATTTTTTTTCCAATTGCTTTGTCGTGTTTGTCACGTCACTTTCTGTGTCCCCTGCCCGGAGGCAGTGGAGAGGGTTAAGGTTTTGTGTTTGGTGTCAGCCAGCTGGGGAACACAGCCAGGAAATTTCCTGATTCCAGTTCAAAAAAAGCATCGGATCCGCTCTCAGGGAGGAGGGATCAAAGGTCCAAAGCCCTTTGTGCTTGGAGGTCAGTTTGGTTCCTTGGATGTCCAGGCACACAACAAAAATCCACCAGCCCCCCTGAGCCTGCAGGCAGCCAAAATGGGTGAAGCAAACGTGGTTTTGTACTGTTTGACACCCACAAGTTCTTTCTGTTGCTCTGATGGTGCTGCATCACCCCAGCCAAGCTTTGCTGGATCCTGGTACAGCTCTGCCTGTGGTGTGAAGGATCTGTTGGGATGTTCCCTCTTCCCTAACCAATAACCCTGCCAAGCCTTGCACCATCCCTCACGCTCCTCCATTCCCTGCCAGGTTTGTGGAGTGAAGGATCTGGGCCAGGTTGGCTGCTCAGAGCTGGCACTGGATGTGGCATCCCCATGGTAGCATCGTAGCTCTTTGAAATTGCATCGTGCCAAGAGGTTTTGTTCTCCCCCCGTGCTCAATCCTGTTGTTCCTTAGTTTTGGACAGCAAAGGCCATCACTCCTGGCTGGAGGAGCACTGAGTTTTCCCCCTGCTCCATGATGCAGCTGTGTGGCGTCTCTGGGGCGATGGCAGTGCTGGTTTGGGGCTGGCTCTGCAGCTGCCTGTGATTTTCCCATCGCCACGCCGTGGATCCTGGCTCTGGACCAGCTCCAGAGACAGAGCTGAAGGAAATTCCTTCCAGCTGCTTGAGGTCAGGGCTTTGCTTTTGGGGTGCACGAGGGGGATTTTTTGCTTGCAAGTTAAACGAGGGCGTCTCTGGCTGCTGCTTCTTAACACCTGGAAGAATCTTTTTCTTTTAAATATTATCCCGTTAGTCATAGCCATTAAATAACCTTCCTCTTGTAGAATCATTCCATGGAAGAATACCCTGCTTTGCACCACAACTTGGGCTGTTTCAGAAAGGTCTTGTCAGCTGCTCCCAGTTTAACTTTCAACCAGTTAATAACGCTTTTGGTTAAACCTGTCTGAAACACGTTGCGAAACGCCTTTGAAACTCGAGACGCCGTTCACGCCCGCATGAAACCTTTCCCATCGATAAAATATTCCAGCTTGGAGTTTGGCCACGGCTTAGCATTCACTTTTCCCTGAGATTGGTGATTTCAGGCCTGCCTGTGTCTGGCTCTGCTGGGTGTTTGAAGCTCCTGGAGATGGGTTGGCTTTGCCAGCCTGGCCAGTGGGATGCCCAGACCACCAGCTCCATCCAGTTAATGGCTGAGGAGATTTCAGGCTGAGTTTGCTTTGAACCTCTGTGGAGAAAGTTGTTTGTCTTAAAAACATAAAGTAAATCCCTCTAAAAACAGGAGTTTATTTACAACAGCAGAGGCAGAAGCTGCCGCTCCACCCAGCATGTGGGCTGTATTTAGGTGTGAGGATGCACAGCACATGCATGGCCCCTTTATGCACTGATGTTATAAATAAATAATAATAAAATTTTTTTTTTAAAAAGGACAAGCAGCTCCTTTTAATAAGTAAAACCTCAAGAAGGAGCACACAGTTCCAATCCATGTGGCAAAGCAGCAGGGAAGCAAAAATCTGCAGCTTTCAGCCCATGGCATTGCTTAAAGTGGCATCCCTGGTGTCCCCCCTGGCTTCAGGGAGCACAGCTCTGCCTCGCTCCCCTCCTCCTCCCTGCCTCAGTTTCTCTGCCTATGAGAAAACAATTGCATGCTTTGTTAATCCCTGAGAGATCTCCTGAGGAACATTCTGGGTACGAGGTTGGCCCCACGTATTAAGGGCTTGCTGTGGCTCTGATGGGGATTAATTTGGGATGTGGCTTGGTGAGGTTTACCTTTCACAGCCCAACTGTAATCAAAGCCCTGCCACGCTGGAGCTCGCTGACCTGTGACACTCCCTTCCTTGGCTGCTCGATGGGCCATTAACCAGCACTTGGGCTTTTAATTAAAGCTGGGGTTTGTCCTCCTTGGAGAAATGTGGATGTGCTTGGCCCCACGTTGCTGAGTCATTGGAGAGTGTAAGGAAGGAGATGTGGGGCTCAGGTTGTTCTGCCGTTTGTGGCTCTCTGCGTCCCAGGACAAGGAACCATTGTTCTTTGCTATTTTTCACAGAATCATGGAATTACAGAATCATGGAGTGATTTGGGTTGGAAGGGACCTTAAAGCTCATCTCATTCCACCCCCTGCCATGAGCAGGGACACCTTCCACTATCCCAGATTGCTTCAAACCCCTTCCAGGCTAGTCTTGAACACTTCCAGAGATCCAGGGGCAGCCACAGCTTCTCTGGACAACCTTTTCTATGGGCAGCAGCCTGTGTCCCCCATCCCAGGGGTTTCAGGGACCTACTGGATGCCCCACAAGCATCATCTCTCTGCTCTGAGATGCCTTGACCATGGAGAGAGCAACAGGGAGGCTTTTGTTCTGCACCAGAAACTTTTCATCCTTCTTTATGGCTCCTTTTTTATTTCTTTTGGCTGCGCCCTTGCAAATCTGAAGCAGCTTAAAATACAGTTCCTTCCCCCCACACTCCCCTTAAAAAAAAAAAAAAAAAAACCCCAAAGCTTGGCTGCTTGAAATCATCAGATTTCACTGGAGTCTTTTAAAGTTAACAGTTTCCTGGATCTTGGGCAGACTAAGTGATTTTTCCCCTTTAACCTCCGTGTTTTTTGCTGTAACGTTTCTCAGCTGTTGCAGCAGGAGGGAGGGAGGATCAAGGCAGCTCCAATGTGGAGAAGGTTATTTCACATGGGGGTTGGATGAATCTGGTGTGGGATTCCCTGGATTTGCACCACAGGGGACAGGAGGCTGAGCCCCCACGACATGGCTGGCAGGTAGGTCATGGCTGCATTTGTGACACCCTTTTGGGGCAAAATATTAGAAAAATATTAGGGAAGTGGTTCCATGGGAGAGGATAGTGGGATGCTGGGGGTTGGTCTGAACTCTGTTTCTGCTAACTGTTTATTTGCTGAGGGCTGTGATGGTTCCTAGCTGTGCTCATGGATTTGGGGACTGCTGCAAGAGCAGCACAGCTCAGGTGCACACGAGCATGAGGAAATTTTCTGGCTTGATGGGATTTGCTGCCCCAAATGCAGCCTTGGAAGTTCCTTACCCATGGAATCTCTTAGTGGCATTGCTGAGAATAGCATCACAAGTTAAAAGAGTCGTAAAGGAAAGAAAAACTACAGTCCAGTGCTGGTTGGTTTTGTTGGAGTTGTTTCTCCTTCCTTGCAAAAAATCACCTGGAGCTTTCCCAGGCGGAGGTTGTTTCTCTGGGGTGGTTGAGGAGCTGGAGGCAGCCAGCCTTGGCCAAAGGCAGTGATTATCAGCCTCAGGGTGAGGTGGGGCATCGTCCTCCAGCTGAGACACCCTCATGCCCCAAGTGTGACCGAGGGGAGCCCGTCCCAAATCCCTCTGACCCACAGGACTGAAACCCAAACCCAGCCCCGCGACTCCGAGCTGCGCATTAACTCTGCCAGAGCCGGGAACAAAGGTTTGGGGGCTGGATTGGGCTTTTTAAAATTGATTTGCAAAGCAAACCAGCTCAGCTGAGCGGAACAGGCGTCGGTGGAGGAGCGTGAGCTGCCTCCTGGGTGGTTGCTGGGCTATAAAATCCCATCCCCACCAGCGCTGGCAGGGGGATGTGCCGGCTCCCCGAGCTCTCGGAGCGGTTCCACGTTGGCCAGGAGAGGTTCTGAACATGCGTGGTGTTGGCCTCTGGAGGCTTTAATCAAATCCAGGCTTTAGCAGAAATCGACTCGAAACTTCCAGCGAGCTGAGGAAACTGAAAGCAGCAGGAGCAGGGAGGCTCCTGGAGCAGGGAGGCTCCCGGGCGGGTGTTGGGGCTGGCAGGGATGTGGCCTTCAGCGAGGGGACAGTCCCGGTGAGGCAGCCGGGATGAGAGGTGAGTCTGCTGCCCGTGGGAAGTCAGAGGAAAGCTCGCAGGGTTTGGCAAAAACAGGGTTTTCCTCAAGGGGGAAAGGAGATTTGGGAGTGAGGATGCTGTTTGAGGGGGCTCTCAGAGGACACTTGGATTTTGGAGCATCGCTCCGTGGCGTGTGTGGGTTCAGATCCTGCGGTTTCCCCACCTCTTCCCACCCCGTGCAAAATGAGGAGCTGTGCAATTACTGCGCCGTGGAAAACTCCCTGCTCCAGGGGAGGCTTTTGTTATCCCTCGGTGATTTTATTTGGGAAATAAAGGGCTCAGACTGCAGGTACTTTCCTTGCTTGTAAAACTTCATCACACGCTGCTCTCCCGTGGGCAGGAGGGAAAACAAGGTGTATTTTTAACTTCCTTTTCTAAGCTGGGGGCAGGGGAACTTTGTGCCTGGCCAGCAACGGTTGTGATCATCTGAGGGCAGACGGTTCAGAGAATGATAGGAAGATAAAAGATAATAAATAAGAGCAATTAAAATCCTGGGGGACAGGATTTGCTGAAATCGTTATCCCAGACAGCTGCTCGAGGTTTAATTGGGGCTCTCCAAGGGGAGGGAGGTTTTGGTCATGGGTCACAGACGTGGGACATGACAGCCAAAATTGCTGCCTCTTCCTCTTGGCCGCCTCTCGCTGGTGCCTCGGGGCTTTCCTGGGGGGCAGGAGCCTGGGGCTGTGCTGAGGAGTAAAGCTGAAAGCTGCAGAAGTGCTCTTAAACCACCAAACCTGTGTCTCAGATGGGAAAACAAACAAAGCCTCCTTTACAGAGTCCCCATAATTTCTCTCAGAGGAACTGCTTTGTGTCCTGGGAAGGTCCTTGTCCTCTTCCTTTTCATCTTTGATGATTTTGGTGGGAGATTTCTGTGGAATGAGGAGTCAGTCTTAGAAACCACTGGAGGGGAAGGGAAGGCAAACTTGCTCCAAGGCTTCCTGGCTGGTTTCAGTGTTTTTACCAAGTTACTGCGGGGTTTGAGGGATGCTGGCTGCAGCTGGGGCTCCTTGGATGCAATTCCCACCCTCCATCTCATCCAGTGGTTAACTTGAAGGATGATGTGTGAAAGGAAAAGAGCTGGAGGAGAAGCTCACAGGGGGAGAGGGAAAATCCCAGCCCCAGCTGATCCAGGGTTTTCAGGGTTACCAAGATGGGAACTTGTTTTTGGGCAAGGAGGAGGGGGATGAGTGAGAAGGGATCTCCAGCCCCCTCCACATCCATTCAGGGGGACCACTGGTCTGCAAAGTGCATCCCTAAGGAATGTCACATCCCTGTGCTTTCTCCCTGTCTCCACAGCCTACCCATGAGCTCAGACTTCCAGCATTACAGTTTCAGGATGCCGAACATCGGGTTCCAGAACCTTCCTCTCAACATATACATCGTGGTTTTCGGCACAGCCATCTTCGTCTTCATCCTCAGCTTGCTCTTCTGTTGTTACTTGATCAGGTAAGGGAATGTTGTAAGGGGATGTTCCTCAAATGTTTCCCTACTTCCAGGCCCAGTCACTGATCCCTCCATCCCAAAAAGAGGATGGCAGCCCCTTATTTCCTTGGCAGCACCAATTTCCTTGACACATCTTATGTCAACCTGATGTCCCACAAAACAGTGACATTATCCACTTAAAACCAGGAGTAACACATTTGCCACTCAGAAAACCTGGAAAGGGATGTTTCATGGTCCCTGCTTTCTGCTTAATGTTTGAACACATTTCCCTCTGTAATGAGTAACTGGTGTCCTGCGTGCCTAAGGAATGTTTAATACCTGCTCCGTTGCTTATTGAACACAAATTGCTCCTTCAACGGCACAGTTTGGAGATTAATGATGCAGAGTTGATGTGTTAATCTGAGCAATGGGGGAGCAGGATGGCAGGGTGAAAGGTTGTTCCTGTTTTGGGCTTGTTTTAATTATTTTATGGGCCATTGGGGAGATTGTTGGGCTGCTAATTGAGAGGAGAAACTCTTCCTGATGGAGGCAAAATGAGGCAAGTGGGGGAAAACCACAGTGCCTGAGAATTGAGGTGGTGATGGAGATGAGTTGTGCTGAGAACCCAAGATGGGAGGCAGGCTGTGCTTCAATCTGTCATCATTCTGCCAGCACTGGTACCCAAAATTCTGCATTCCCCGAGCTCTCCTCTCCAGCTTTTCCATCCCCTTTCCTTCCCCTCTGTCCTTCCAGCTGGCCCCAGCTCCCTGCAAGCTGTGCATCCATCACATCCCTTCCCTGTGTTCCTGTCAAACAGGTACCCAGTCTCTCCCTGTACCACAGCAGCCAGTCCCACCAGGTTATCTATCCAGAGAGTGTTGAAAATATTTTATCCTGCTCTTGCAGACCAGGGAAATGAGATTTCAATGTCAACCTTCTAGATACTTGATAATTCCCACCCATTTTCAGATCTGTATGAAGCAAAACCTCAACAAACATGCAGATGAGCCTAAACCCAGGTTTACTGAGGGGTGATTTGGGCTGCTTGGCCATCATTTCTTAATTTTTTCCCCCATAATTATGAAAATTGTGTTTTGAATGTGAATGAAAATAGACCAGAGGTGTTCAGTGGGCTCAAGGTCTTGTTTTGCTCAGGTGGAGCTCGAGTCTATATGGCTCACTTAGAAAATTGCAGAGGTGTTTGCACTTTGAGAGTATTTTCCTGGGCACTCGCTGGGTGTGTTAATGCCCCAAAGAAGGAATAACAAGGAGTAATGTCTGGAAGGTCAAGCCAGAAAATCTTTAAATTTAGAAGCTGGAGGCGTGTTGTAAGAGAGAGAGGGTGAGTAACCGGTGAGAGAAGCCAGCAAGGAAGTGGCAAGTCCTCAGTCTCCTCACGCCTTTAAATCAAGACCTTTCTGGGTGAGACATTTTGGCTCCTGTTCCTGAGGTGCTATTTAGCAACCCATGATAGATGTGGACTTGGATTAGGTCATCCAGTGATCCCTTTATAGCCCAAAACCCTAGAGAGACTCTACAAATGGCTCTTCAGCCCTCCTCCCTCAGCTCTTTTATTGGCAGAACAGAACCAAAACAGGATCCTCCAGCCCCCATCAGGGAGGGTTTTTGCTGTGCTGTGGGTTTTGGCTGTGCCACTGTCCCAGGAGCATCCACCTCCACGGAAGCTGCTCTGTAATCTCAGCTCATCTGGGATATAAAAGTCTGAATTTTGGAAGCATTGTAGGTGGACCAGCAGGATGAGGAGCACCCACCTGCAAGGGCAGAGAGACCAGCAGAAGGACAGGGTGGTCCCTTCCAGAGCTCCAGGGCTCTGCTTCCATCTGTGGGGGTTCTTTGCAGGTAACAGCAGCTCCTGGCTTTCCCACAGGTGCAGCATCAACACAGCCCTTCCTCTCCCTCCTTTCCCATGACTCCACATCTCCAAATATTTGGCAAACGCCATCCTCAGGCCATGGTTCTCATTTCCTGCTCTGGATCACAGCAGTCCCTGCAGCTCTCCCCTCATCCCCAGCTGAGGAGGCATCCAGAGTGTGGAAGAGCCAATATCAGGTGTATTCACCCCAAATCACAGAGCTGATGGCATTAAATAAAAGACGTGCTGGGGAAGGAGAGGACATGGGCTGTGCTTTGCAGCTGTGTCAATACAGGCTATGCTGCCTGCTGCAAGGGAAGGAAAAGTGACATTTTAAATTGGATTGCCTCAAAACAAGAGTCCAATTTCACAACAAAAATCATCATTGCCTGTGTATTGTTCAGGTGAACCTCGAGCTTTTCTGGTGCTGCAAACCACTCAGGTCAGAGCCTATGGCTGCTTCCTCTGCTCAGCAAAAGTACAGATAAAAAAGGAAGAACAAGGAAATGAGATTTTGCAGGCAGCTGGTCGTGTCTGATCTCTGGTGAATTAATGAAAGTGATAAACTCCTGTTGCCTTTGGTCCCATAAAACCCAGTCCAGAAGGATGCTGAGCTGAGCAGTGCCACCCCCACTGTGGGTCAGTTCTGCAGCATCCTCTCTCTGTGCTTTGCTGGGGATCATCCAGGGCTCATTCCTGCCCAGCCTGGAGCAGCTCTGGGAGGCTCAGGGTACACAGCACCTAAAAAGTCTTTTTCTACTCTGCTTCCATCTGTGGGGGTTCTTTGCAGGTAACAGCAGCTCCTGGCTTTCCCACAGGTGCAGCATCAACACAGCCCTTCCTCTCCCTCCTTTCCCATGACTCCACATCTCCAAATATTTGGCAAACACCATCCTCAGGCCATGGTTCTCATTTCCTGCTCTGGATCACAGCAGCCCCTGCAGCTCTCCCCTCATCCCCAGCTGAGGAAGCATCCAGAGTGTGGAAGAGCCAATATCAGGTGTATTCACCCCAAATCACAGAGCTGATGGCATTAAATGAAAGACGTGCTGGGGAAGGAGAGGACATGGGCTGTGCTTTGCAGCTGTGTCAATACAGGCTATGCTGCCTGCTGCAAGGGAAGGAAAAGTGACATTTTAAATTGGATTGGCTCAAAACAAGAGTCCAATTTCACAACAAAAATCATCATTGCCTGTGTATTGTTCAGGTGAACCTCGAGCTTTTCTGGTGCTGCAAACCACTCAGGTCAGAGCCCATGGCTGCTTCCTCTGCTCAGCAAAAGTACAGATAAAAAAGGAAGAACAAGGAAATGAGATTTTGCAGGCAGCTGGTCGTGTCTGATCTCTGGTGAATTAATGAAAGTGATAAACTGATGTTGCCTTTGGTCCCATAAAACCCAGTCCAGAAGGATGCTGAGCTGAGCAGTGCCACCCCCCACTGTGGGTCAGTTCTGCAGCATCCTCTCTCTGTGCTTTGCTGGGGATCATCCAGGGCTCATCCCTGCAGCTCTGGGAGGCTCAGGGTACACAGCACCTAAAAAGTCTTTTTTCTATAGAGTTGTTTCCTTCTGCATTCAGACCTGCCAGGATCTAACACAGTGGTTGAGTTTTGTGTTGAGAGAAAGGAATGGAACTGGGGAAGGGTCTGGAGCCCCAGGAGCAGCTGAGGGAGCTGGGAAGGGGCTGAGCCTGGAGCAAAGGAGGCTCAGGGGGGCCCTTGTGGCTCTGCACAGCTCCTGACAGGAGGGGACAGCCGGGGGGGTCAGGCTGTGCTCGAGGAACAGGGACAGGAGGAGAGGGAATGGCCTCAGGCTGGGCCAGGGAGAATTAAATTGGATATTGGGAAAATTTCTTCACCCAAAGGATGGTCAGGCATTGGCACAGCTGCCCAGGGCAGTGTTGGATTCCCCATCCCTGTGGAGATTTACAAGCCATGTGGATGTGGCACTTGGGGACATGCATTAGTGGTGGCCTTGGCAGTGCTGGGGGTCTGGGTGATCTTAGAGAGCTTTTCCAACCCAAACAATTCTGTGATTCCATGAAGAGCCCAAGAGCCTGGCTGAGCTGGGGACAGAACACAATGATGGGATAAAAAGCCAGCGTCCAGGGCCTTTCTTCTCCTTCTACTTTAAAGCATCTAATACGGAAATCTCAGAGCTAAACCTGCAAAACATTTTTCCTCTGCAGTTTGTTCCCGTAGTTGTTCACGTGCTGTAGGTGATTGAGTCACCCAGAGAAGCAGGGAGCTCCCACTCGTGCAGAAGAGATCCCAGAGCCCAGGAGAGGCAGTTGTTCCTGCAGGGAACAGGGTGACAGCACACAGGATCAGCAGCCAGGCACTGTGTGGTCCCTTATCGTGGTCAGACATCTGCCAGGAATTCCTGGGGAGTCACAGCACTTGACACCAGATGGATGGAGGGAATAGAGCTTGCCAGGATCCGGGGTCTCCTCACACAGCTGCTCCAGGCCCCATCTGGCCCAGGATCCTGGCTCAGGGAGCAAGGAGGAGCAGGCTGAGCTCGCACGCTTCAGCACCAGATGTGCTCCTGCTGCTCCCCAGAACCTCCAGGGAGGAGTTTTTTGGGGGTTTTTTGGGAAGATCTCCCTGTCTAGCTCATCACCAACCCAGGGAATTGCAGATCTGTGCTTCCTGCCACATCCA
The DNA here is from genome assembly GCA_024865655.1 of Emberiza elegans. NCBI lineage: Eukaryota > Metazoa > Chordata > Aves > Passeriformes > Fringillidae > Emberiza > Emberiza elegans. The sequence goes on along the minus strand of JALJVW010002400.1, from coordinate 3,548,439 downwards.
CAGCCAGCTGGTCACTTCTTCCCCACCGCTGCTCTGTGGAAACCCAGGGCACACTGGGGATATTTCTGTGTCTGCTCAGGGTGCCCTGACCCCCAAGGCAGCACTGACTCTGACCCTCATTCATGGAGAAAGTTTCCTGGACTTCAAGATAAACTGGAACCCACAAAAGTGTGAAATAGATTATAGAGAGCAGTGTAGGTGTGTCACTTGGTGAGAAATTGAGGTTTTGGGATTTTTAGTATGTTGTGGAAGCAAGATGGAGGGCACAGGGTGTCGTCCTGGGTTTTTTCTTCATGCTTCTTCTTCCTTCTTCTCCATGGGTTTGGGTGGCATTTTGTAATTGGGCAGAAAAGTCCGCATTGGGGGCTCTGTGGGATCAGTGATTGGGTTAAAAGGGAAAATAATCCAGGTGTCAGTTCTTAACTGGATAGTTTAGCTGTAAAAGACCTTGTACCAAGAGATTGTTGGCCATTTTGTGCCTTCTAATGAAAAGCTGCAGAACTCACAGCAGTGAGACTGTTTCACTGATAAGAAATAATAAACACTTGAGTCCAAACATGAACTACTGTCTCAAGTGCCTTCAATCCAGACCCAGAAAAACCCACAGCTGGTACCCCCACACTGATCCAAGGTGCTCCAGTGGCTTTGGCTCATGGGGGCCAAACCCTTGGTGGCCGCTCAGTGCTCCATACAGAGGGAAGCTGCTTCCCATTCCAGGCCAGCTTTCCCTTCCTGTGTCTCCAGCCTGCCTTGTCCCCATCTGTGTTTCATAAGCGCCGGATCCCTGCGGCTCGGGCCGGTTTCATCCTGTTCCCTCCATTGTTCCTGCATCTTCTGCTCATGTTTCTGTTCAGGGTCACTGCCAGAGGGATGAGACCCCAGTCTCCTCCTCCTCCTTCTCTTCCTCCTCCTCCTCCTCCTGCCTGCTGCAGTGTTTTCCATGGTTCCGCAGGCGGGTTCCTGCCAGGCAGTAATGCTGGATGGCTCCCTGTGAAATTTGGCACTCAGGAGCTTTGTGCATCTCTCCCTGCAGCATTAAAGTGCATTTTTATCCATCTCTCACCTTCTAATGCCCACAACATTTTGGGGGAAGGTGTCAGACATAAGGAAATTTTTTTCCATCCCATTTTTATAACTTCCCCACTGCAGCGTGGCGGGGTTGGAAAATCCCCAGAAGCTCAGGTTGAAGCAGCCAGGGATTTCAGACAGCCCTCAAAATATTTTTGCAGAATAGAAATTCCAGGCAAGGGGGTTTCCCATCTAAAATCACTCAGGGCTGGGTGGGGAAAATATTCCTGTGGCTCTCCAAGCCCTGCAGCCACACATTGACTCTGTATTGAAAGTCCTTGGCCAACTCTTCAGCCCTGGGGACTTCCCTCCTGAGTTTTCCAAGCACTTCATTAAATGCCATGTCTGGTAATGAGAGGCAATATTGGTTATTTTAATTTTAAGTGTATTTATTTTAGGAGCATAATGGGTTTCTCCAGCCAGCAGATGCCTGTGGAGCTCTCTGCTGGCTCTGACTCTGGAGAGGGGAGGCTGGGGAGGGAGGGGATGGAACCAGCAGCACTTTGCTTGTGGCCTAAAATTCCTGCTGGACTTCCCACTGCAGCAGGTGCTCTTGGAGCAGGCCCATCCCATTCATCTCCATCTCTCCCTTTGCTCCAGGAATGGATGTGGTTTGATTGATTTTGGAATTGAGGATAAAGCTGAGTTTGAGGAACCCAGTGCAACATGATGGGGGCTTTGCTGGGAAACATCTGGGCAGGGTCTCCTCCTTCCCTGTCCCTGCTGGAGTGGGAGCCAGGCTTTCCTCAGGTCTGAACCCCCACGCCTTGAAAAACGGTGCTGCACCCAGTGTTGGAATTGTTGCCAGCAGAAGTGGTTGGAAACTGAGGGGATTCACGGCACACTGTGATTCCCTCACCCCCTTTTTCTGGTCTTAACTATGGATTGATGTGTGCTTGGAAAATCAGGGAGGTCAGAAGAGGGATAAGGGAGGAGTTGTGTGCTTTGGGATGGAGACATTGCCCTGCCAGAGACAGGGAAAGCTGGATGTTGCCTAAACATGTCATTTCCTGTGGCCATTCTCATCTCTGAAATAAAAAATGTGAAATACGACATGTTAAAGCTGGAAAGGAGGGAAGTGGAATGTTTGAGGTATTACAATAATCCTCATTTTTTTGCCTGACCTCACCTTTCTCCCTGGTTTCATTGCAGGCTCAGGCATCAGGCACACAAAGAGCTTTACGCCTACAAACAGGTGAGATGATCCTCTAACTTTTTTTCCCTTTCCCTTTTCCCTAGTGCCAAATCCATCAATTTTCCTCTCCTTGGGAGGTTTCTGGCCCTGTCCCTGCTGATTTTATTGTCCCCTACCAGCTGGGCCCCCCAGGCCCATCCCTCACCTGCTCATCCCTGAGTCTCCCACTTTTCCACTGAGGTCCTGAGCAGTGGGGACATCTCCACCTCTGCAGCATCCCAGCCTCTCCAGCCTCACCCCCTGCACAGCAGTGATTCCATCACTCCCCCACTAACCAAACTTAGATTTTGTGGGGTCTGGATTTGCTCCCAGAGTTGGACCTGGCTGCTCCAAATCCCTGAAACCACAAGGCTTTTGCAGGGAGCAGCTCCATGGCAAGCCCAGCTCTTCCCTGCACTCACCAGTTAAAATAACCACGGCCCAGGGGTGGGTGTCAGGCTGCTGCTTCCATGTCCTGTTTTCTCCAGGATTTGTGGGATTTTCTGCCTCTGACCCCTTGATCTGTGCAGGAAGCTGGGTGGAGCTGGGCTGGAAGGACACAGTTGTCCTGCATTTATAGCCCTCTCCAGGTGCTCAGCTTGGATGGAAGGAAAATGAATGGTAGCCCAGGAGGGTTCAATTTGGGAAGAAACCTCCTGGACTTGGTCCTTGTGGTTTTATCTTTCCCCTCCTGCTGTCCCTGCACAGGGCCCCTCGTGCTCCCTGCCTGTGCTGGGTTTACTGGGGGGTTTCCAGTTCTACTGGGACACTCGATGGGATCCTTTGGGCAGATTTTTCCTGGGAATGCTGATGGCAGAAGCTCTGTCCTGACCCCAGCTCTTTGCCTTGCAGGTCATACTCAAGGAGAAGGTGAAGGAGCTGAACCTCCATGAGGTGAGCACATCCTGGGGCAACAAAACTCCCTCACCTTCCTCTTCCTCACCCTGGGGAGGGGGAAAACCCTCAAATTCAACTCTCCTGGGAGCAGAGCATGCAGCCAGCTGGGCTTTGGAAATGGGGAAAGATCCTCTGCAAAAGTCTGGATTAAACCCTCTCCCTCCTCCTGGCTTTTCCAGCATCTTTATTGCTATTTATTGTGTTCTTATCACAGTGATAAGAAGCTGCGGATGAGGAGAGGCCAAGGCAGTCTGGGCCGTGTATGAACAGTGTCCCTGAGCAGGGACGTCCCCTCTGGGGTGTGACAATGCCCAGCACAGCCGTGGGCAGGGAAAGCTGCAATCAGGATAAACTCGCTGCAAGAGGCAGATCCCTCCTCCCTCCCCGCCCCCTGGGGCTCAAACACCTTCCTTTATCTCCAGGGCCTTCCAGGCTCTTTGGGGCTGAGCCTTTCTATTCACAGCTCATTTTTCCTGATGAATTTGGGCAGGAATCTGCTGAAATCCCAGTCAAAGCACGGCCTGGATTGATTTATTCCTCTAGAGATAACAAAAATGCCCACCCACATCCGGGCTCATCTGCTCAGCACCAGCTCCAGTTGTTTCCAAACCACTATTTTTTATTTTATTTTATTTTAATCCCCTGAGCAGAGCCCATCCCACGTTTTATCCTGACCCTGCACTCCCCACAGCCCCCGGGGTAAATCCCAAGGGCCCCGGGGTTGTGAGCAGTCCCTGTTCCAGGCCCCTATTTCTGATCCACTCCCTTTAAACCGACCTGCAGAGGGGTTTTTGTCGGCACACAGGCTTCAAAGCACTTCCTGGGGTGAGAAATGGGCTGGAGGAGGGATTTGGGAATGTGCCAGAGCCAGGAATGGCCTCAATAAGCTCAGCCCCTCCTCCTCCACCTCTGTTCCCAGCTGTCTGCAGCTCTCGCAGCTTTTGGGGAGGACCAGGCCTCTGTGGGGAAGAGGGCAGAGCTGTTCAAGCTCTTCCCTGGGATTTGGAAAAACCTGGAAGGGTTTAGCTTAAAAAAAAATCCCATTTGGGGCATTTGTACTTTGGCATTTGCAGGCAGCATTTCTGGAAAGCAGAGGAGGGGGTGGGAATTTTCCAGCAGGATGGGGTGGCTGCCCAGAGCCCTGCGGAGGGAAAGTTCCCACCCAGCCCTTCGCTCCCTGCCTCTGCCTCTGGTTTTCCCCTTTTCCCATCATTCTGCCTCTGCCAGGCCCTGGGGGAGCTCAGGATTTGTGTTCCTCAGGGGGTGACCCCAACAGCATCACCTGGCCCTGCTGCACAGATAGATCCCAGGCCAGGGAGGTTGGAAAAACCACCCAGGAATATCCAAAATCCCCTGGGATATCCAGAATGAGCCGGGAGGAATTGGCTGTGAGGGTGAAGGAGGTTTTGGCTGAGGAAACAGCCAGCAGCTTTCCCAGCCCTGGCACAGGCATGGCAACAATCCCATTGCCTTTTCCTTTTCCCAGAGGTGTCCCTGTGGCTGCAGCCAGTCCCAGGGAGCAGGCAGCAGTGTGGATCCATCCCCTGCACCCTAAAACCTCCAACATAGCTCTGGGGCTGTTCCCTTGTGGATCCATCCCCCTGCACCCTAAAACCTCCAACACATCCCAGCTCTGGCGCTGTTCCCTTGTGGATCCATCCCCTGCACCCTAAAACCTCAAAACATTTCCCAGTTTTGGGACTGTTCCATGGAGGCTCCGTGGTCCCTTCCAGCAGGAAAGGGAGACCCGAGCCTCAGCCTGTGATCCTGGAGCTTGGGCAGCAAAATTAGGGGAAATTTCATTCCTTTGAGGATGATAAGGCCCTGGTACAGGGTGCCCAGAGAAGCTGTGGATCCCTGGAAGTGTCCAAGGCAAGGCTGGACAAGGCTTGGAGCCCCTGGGATAGTGGGAAGTGTCCCTATCCATGGCAGGGGTTGTCACTGGATGGTTTTTAAGTCCTTTCCAACCCAAACCATTCCATAATTCCCTGATTTCAGCCATCTGGTAGTTTTTATTTGCAAGTGTTGCTCCCTGAGCACTGACATTTCTTCCCTGTGCATCCCACCCCTGCAGATCTGTGCCGTGTGCCTGGAGGAGTTCAAGCCCAAGGACGAGCTGGGGATCTGTCCCTGCAAACATGCCTTCCACAGGAAGTAAGTGTGGGCAGGAGGGGCAGGAAAAGGGAAAAGGGGCAGGAAAAGCCCCTTGGCATCACCTGGGGCAGCTGCAGAACTGAGTGACAGCTGGGGGAGCTGCGGTGGGATTTGTAGGATGCCCCGTGCTGAGTCAGCACTTGGCCTTGGTGATCCTCATGGATCCTTTCCAAACCAGTCTGTAATCCCCAGGAAAAATGTAAATATATATATTTTTTTATACAGGTGGTTTATATAAAGCATAATAATAATAATAATAATAATAATAATAATAATAATAATAATAATAATAATAATAATAATAATAATAATATATTTTATATATATATAAAACATTACTATATAATATTCCATATGCTAAAACTACAGCATATCCTACTATATATTACAAATAGTTTTATATTCTCTGTATGTTTATACATACATTATATTTATATTTTTTATAATTTATATTTAGATTTATATATTTACATATTTATACATTTATATATAAACTATACTATATATACTGGATATACTATATAAACCTATATATAATATATATTACATAATATATATATTATATATATATATATAAATATTAATATATAAATTTATATATATACTATATATACTGGACATACTATATGAAACTATATATATTATGTATGTCATAATATATATATATATATTATGTAATATATATTATATAATTATATATATAATATATTATGTAATAATATATATAGTAATATGTATATATTAAATGTGTGTATATATATACATTCATATATACACTATGCTATACATACTGGATATACTATCTAAAACTATAATACATAATATATAACATAATATATAATTATATATAAAATACATAGCATACATAATAGTATGATTATATCAGAGTTATTTACATACTTTTATTTTTAATTATCCATGCACATTATATACATGATTGTGGATTATTGGTATATTATTTACAGATTCTGTGTCTATAATTTCACAGACACCTTTTATGTATATATTTTGTTTAATTTTTGGTAGTTGTATGCATTTTTATATCCCTATTATATAGATATAAATTATATAAATATAAATTATATCTAAAACACATCTATACAAAATCCCTGTATATAAACACAGAGAACCCCCCCAAAAAAATCCCAATAAAACATAAAGGCACCCAAATGGTGAATTAAAAACTGGGCACAGCAAAGCTCCAGGGCAGGTAAAGGGGCTTGGGGAGGATTTTTGCAGCTCCACATCAATGTCAGGTGTGTCCCACATGATGTCGGGTGTGTCCCCAGGCATGTCAGGTGTGTCCCCAGTGATGTCAGGTGTCCCCAATGATGTCAGTTGTGTCCCCCTCAATGTCTCAAGTGTCCCCACCGATGTCAGGTGTGTCCCCATCAATGTCAGGTGTGTCACCACTGATGTCAGGTGTCCTCACTGATGTCAGGCGTGTCCCCACCTGTATCAGGTGTGTCCCAATCGATATCAGCTGTATCCCCATCAATGTCAGGTGTGTCCCCAGTGATGTCAGGTGTCCCCAGTGATGTGAGGTGCGTTCCCAGTGATGGCAGATGTGTCCCCACTGACATGAAGCATGTCCCCAATGATGTCAGGCATGTCCTCGCTGATGTCACGTGTGTCCCCACTGACGTGCCGTGTCGCGGTGTTCGCAGGTGCCTCATCAAGTGGCTGGAGGTGCGGAAGGTGTGTCCCCTGTGTAACATGCCGGTGCTGCAGCTGGCGCAGCTGCACGGGAAGCCGGACCCGGGCCCGCCGCAGGGGCCGCTGCCCGGCTCGCAGAACCTGGTGTAGAGCATCGTCCGTCCCGGGCCGGGCCCGGCCGCGCCCGCCCGCGGCGCTCGGACACAACCAAAGCACTTCGGCCGCAGCTGAGCGGCCCCGAATCCCGCCGGGATGAAGCCTGGGCTCGGATCCTCCGCCAGGGCCAGGAGGAGACTCGGCGTCCTCGCACGACATCCTTCTTCCAGCACCTCCCTTCTGCAGCCCCGCGGCCGCCGGGAAGCGAAGGGCGGCACCCGGCGAGCTCCGGGAGCTCCCCGGCCCCGAGCTCCGGCGGCTGCTGCCCCCGGACGGGGCGGGCCCCGAGCGTCGCGGCCGGTTCTGCTCCCTCCTCTTCGCCTTCGGTTCCTTCGCGGCTCCCGGCAGGAAAGGGGGTCTCGCCCCTGGCGTTGGGTGTCCCCTCGGCACCCGGTGTCACCCTCGGGGGTGGCCGTGCGGGGTCTCCCGGGTTTGGATTCCTCCCCACCTCTCGAGGGTGGCTGTCCCTCCTCCTCGGCTACCTCAGGGGCCTGGAGCTCCTGGCAGGGGGCACCATCCCGGCCGATCCTTTGGGATCGTCCCGGCGCTTCCAGCCGGGCTCTGTGGGCAGCGGTTCCCTTGCCAAAACACCCGAACCCCCATCAGCGCCTGGGGCAGCTGGGCCACCCCCTGGCCTCTCCAGGCTTTTGGTGTCCCCTGTGTCCCCTGCTGTCCTCAGCAGTCGCATTCCCGGGGTGGGGAGGGGGTGTCAGTATTCCCGGGAGCAGGGCTGGGGTGGGCTCCTGGTGCCGTCCCCCCCCTCCCAAAAAACCCGGGACTGTTTATGGAGCGTGGAGCCTCATAGACGTGTTTGTACACTACAAATTCTGCAGCAGAATATTTTTTAAAACATTCGCTGGTTTTGGTTTTTTTGGTTTTTTTTTTCCTCTTGTTTGTTTGGTTTTTTTTGTAAGCTCTATTTTTGTATATTTAATTGCTATTTGAAAATTCTAATAATGCGTCTTTTTTGCTAATCACACTCTTCTTAAGGAAAAACCAGGAAAGAAAAAAAAAACAAGAAACAAAAACAACCAAGAGTTTGCATGTGATTTGACTTGAAATGTAAATAAAAGCAGGTTTTGGAAGCGGGGGTGTGTTTGCAGGGGGTCTGTCCCCCTTCCCTTGTTCGCTGTCACCCTGGGGATGTCCCCAGCAGGGGAGGGACAAGGCTGGAAGAGGGGCAGGTTTGGGGTCACGTTGTCCATGTCCCCTTGCCCCAGCAGCATCCCATGGGGACAGGCTGGCTGCAGAGCACCCCAAAAGCCCCAGCTAAGAGGGATTTTGCAGGATCCTGCTTGGGAGAGGATATTCCTCTTCCCACCCCAAATCCCTAATGCCGCCCTCCCTTAGGGTGGGGCAGGGTCCAGCTCCCGGCTCAGCGCTGTGGGATCTGCGGGGGTGCAGCTCCAGCCCCGTTCCCTGCTCGCTCTGTCCCACTCCTCCTCTTCCTCAAGGCTTGACCAGGCGGGTGCCGAAGTCCCCCCGGGCTGTGCCCATGGGGGTGGCTGAGCTGGGGTCACCTGTCCTGTCCCTGTCCCTGTCCCCATCCCTGCCTGCGGGGCTGCTGCCCTCTAGTGCCGGATCCAGCTGGACACCACCCAAACCATGGAATCCCTGGCATGAGCAGGAACCTTGAAATCCCATCCCATTTCAGCCCCTGCCATGGGCAAGAACCTTCCATTAGCCCAGGCTGCTCCAACCTGGCCTTGGGCACTCCCAGGGATCCAGGGGCAGCCACAGCTTCTCTGGGAAATCCATTCCAGGGCCTCCCCACCCTCACAGGGCAGAATTCCTCCCACTATCCCACCTAACCCTGCCCTCTGGCAGTGGGAAGCTGTTCCTCAGTGTCCTGTTCACCTTCTCCAGCAGGATGCCCAGGGACTGTGCTGCCCTTACAGCCATTTTGGGATGATGAGCTCGCTGGGTGCCTTCCCCTGCTGGGACAAAGTCTGGATCTGCCGCAGAGCTGCACAGAACAGTTATTTGTGGTGTTTCCACCCCACAGCTCCTGCTCTGGATTGATGCTGCACCCTCTCCACCAATCCCATTCATATCAACGATCCATAAAGAAGTTTTTCATCAAAGCCAAAACTGCTACAATTCCCCCAGAATAATTAATGCTCTTAAAATATTTTCCCCCTTCTTTAAAATGTTTTGAAATACAACTGATTCCCAGAACCTGAAACATGCCGGAGGGAGGGAAAAACAATCAAGGATTCCCAACAATTAATTTCAGTGACCTAAAAACCAAGCGGGGTCAACCCAAATTTCTCCAGCACATTCCTGCTCATTCCCACCAACATCCATCCCACTGTGCTGGAGCTCCAAGAACGAGACATAAAGCAAACAAAGGGTTTGAAGCATATAAAAAATAACTAATATTTTATAACAAAGAAAATCAAGCAGTTTACAAAAAAAGGAATACACAATAAGCCAGGAGCTTTGGTGCTGGGATCAGACCGTGCTGGAGCTACTCCAAAATCCAGAGAAAAAGGAGTTAGACAGGCTCATGTACAGAGTGAGGAATGGAAAACCTGCAGGATGCTGAGCCCAGGGACTCCAGTGCCATGGGGCAGGGATCAGGCTCTGGGATTAATGCTGGGAATTCCCAGCCCTGCAGAGATTTCCCAGCTCTCCACAGCAGAACCGTGGCGAGGTGGCTTCCTAATAAAAGCCAAGCTTTTTCCTGTGGATCTCAAGGACTCCCACACCCTCCCAGCCCAGCCTGTCACTGACCAGTTACATCAAGGAGCCACACAGGTCCCAGGCACACAAACATTCCAAAAAGCCAAAGTTTCTGTGCCTTTTCCATGAGTTTTGGCCGTGGGGGTGGGTGAAAGGCCAGCCAGGTACCTTTGTGTTAAATTTCAGGTGGTGCAGCAGGAGCTGAGTCTAGAAACCCTTCAGTCAGCACTCTGGAAATGGAGATGTTTTTAATGGAGAGTTTGGGAACCTTTGTGTGATTTCACAAGGAGTGAAGAATAAATGAGAACTTGAACTCAGCTGATCCCAAACAGGGTGCCCAGAGCAGCTGTGGCTGCCCCTGGATCCCTGGCAGTGCCCAAGGCCAGGCTGGACAGGGCTTGGAGCACCCTGGGACAGTGGGAGATGTCCCTGCCCATGGAATGAGAGGGGCTTGGAGGTCCCTTCCCACCCAAACCATTCCCTGAGCTGATCCTGCTTCCAGCCCTCAGCTGTCCAGTAGCACCTTGTGGAACACAGACCAGGACACCAATGGAACCTGGGTAAGGCTGCAGGAAAAACAAACATTTTCCTCCCCAGCCAGCACAGATCACCTTCCACAGCAGCCCTGTGTTCTTTTCCCTGATTTTACTGGGATCAAATCCCTGGCTGTGTCCAGAATCCCAGCTCAGGTCAGCTGAGTTTAGAGACAAGCACAGATCTCCCCAGCAAAGCAAACACCCTCTGAATCTGCAGTGCCACTCGAGGAACCCACCTTGGAGTGCTCAGATCTCAGGATACAGCAATGGACAGAGCTGGGCAGGATTCCTAAGGCAGGGAAGGGCTTGGGGCTGTCCAGCACTTCCAGCCAGGCTCACAAGGGAATCAGAGAAAAATTGGGAAAAAATCCAATTGGAAAAAGTTCCAAAAAATTGGAAATTGGTTTCTCAGGGTGGAAGGGTGTGTTGGGGTCAGGGTGATGGGTCATTCTGATACCCTGGGATAAACCCATGACCTGAAGGATCTGAGCAGCTTTCCCTGTGCTCCACAGAGCTGCCTGCTGGGAAGCCAGAGCACTTCCAAAACTGTGTGTCCATGAGCTCCCATCCCCAGGGAAGGTGCAGATACCTTGTTGCTTTTAGAGAGTGTTTATTGAGCGTGTAGGATCCATTCCAAGCCCCCATCCCCAGGGTGCAACTTCCACAGGGGCTCCACCCTGCAGTATCCTGCTCACGGGCTGTGTGGCAGCATGCACAGGGAAAACAGGGAGTACAGCATGCATGGAAAGGGGAGAATTCCCCCAGAATGACAGGAGTGCAGCCATGGAAAATATAACATGGAGTATTACAGAGATCCAAGTGTGACTGAAGGAAGTGTCTCTTTGGTAACAGAGAGAAAAGCCCAGACAAACAACAAATATCCCTATTCCAGCATCAAATCTAGATCTCAAGGCAGGCTGACACCCCTGACACCATCCCAGAGGGTGCTGAGGAGGTGCACGAGGGCTGGAGGGTGCAATGGGACTCACCCTGAGGCACAGACCCGTGCTCTGCCGTACCTTCCATCCCTGGGACAGACACAAGGACATGTGGAACAGGGGTAAATAAAGCCTGGTGACAGCACAGCTGTGTCCCAGTGTGGATCCAGTGGGCCATGTGGAGTTAGTTACACACACCAGGGCTGTGCTGAGGCTCTTCCCCTTTCCCAGAGCATTTTCCAGCACCTGGAGAACCTCTGATTGTGAGCACAGAACTGACCTGGGCACTTGGCACTCCAAGGGATCCCAGCGGAAGGAGCAGAGCGCCCCTGCTCTGCTTTGTCACCTTCATTTAAACATGGAGCAAAAGTAAAAAACCTCCCCTAAAAGGGGCAATTCCATGTGACTGAAATGACCCCCAGACATTCCCATACACCCCCAGGTCCAGCCAGTGGATTCCAATCACATCCTTTGGAACAAACCTGTGCTGTAATCCCAGATGGATTTCAACTCCTCCAGACACCCATCCCCAGGCTGTCCCCACAGGCCACCACAGTGGAACAGCCTCAGTGGGGGCTGTGACACAAACCAGGGGCTCAGGGACCCCCAGAGCAGGGGCTCAGTGGCCCAGGGAGTGCCCCGGATCCACAGCTCCAACACAGATCCTGCACAGAGTCAGGCTGAGTCCAGGAGTCCCAGGAGAGCTCCGACTGCGCCGAAGTAACCCTGAGGAGCAGATGGGAACATGCAGTGAAAATCCATGGAATGTGTTCCCTGACACAGGAACAGCAATGCCCACAGACCCAGGGAATGGCTGGGGTTGGAAAGGACCTTAAAGATATCCAGTGCCACCCCTGCCATGGACAGGGACACCTCCCACTGTCCCAGGTTGCTCCAAGCCCCAGGGTCCAACCTGGCCTTGGACACTTCCAGGATCCAGGGGCAGCCACAGATGCTCTGGGCACCCTGTGCCAGGGCCTGCCCACCCTCACAGGGAACAATTCCTTCCAAAAATCCCATCCATCCCTGCCCTCTGGCAGTGGGAAGCCATTCCCCTTGTCCTGTCACTCCAGGCCCTTATCCATGTCCCTCTCCAGCTCTACTGGAGCTCCTTTAGGCCCTGGAAAGCCTCCCTGGAGCCTTCCCTTCTCCAGGCTATTACACACAGAGTCTAATTTAACAACATATAAAGGAGAGGGGAAAGATACAACTACAGGGAGGAAAAAGGAAAGGAAGAAAAAAAAATAAAAGGAAAAGGAAGAAAGGAAAAGGAAGAAAGGGAAAGGGAAGGGGAAAGGAAAAGGTAGGAAAGGAAAAGGAAAAGGGAAACTAAAAGGAAAAGGAAAAGGTAGGAAAAGGAAAAGGAAACTAAAAGGAAAAGGAAAAGGAAAAGGAAAAGGAAAAGGAAAAGGAAAAGGAAAAGGAAAAGGAAAAGGAAAAGGAAAAGGAAAAAGGAAAAGGAAAAAGGAAAAGGGAAAAGGAAAAAGGAAAAGGAAAAAGGAAAAGGAAAAAGGAAAAGGAAAAGGAAAAAGGAAAATGAAAAAAGGAAAAGGAAAAGGAAAAGGAAAAAAAAAAGGAAAAGGAAAAGGAAAAGGAAAAAAGGAAAAGAAAAGGAAAAAGGAAAAGGAAAAAGGAAAAGGAAAAAGGAAGCTGTGGCTGTAGCAGCAAAGCCCTCAGCTCCTCCTGCACTGTGTGCACCCAACAGCTCCACGTAGCTCTTTCCAGAGCACTCCAAGGATTTGTATTTTGCCATAAGACAAATTTTAAAAAGGAATTCTACCTCATGTTCCAAGAAAAGTGCTTTCAACTGTCCCTTTGACCAGTAGTCCAGGGCATAGGCCAGGAGCCTCATGGAGATGGTGTTGATCCGAAGGAAGTTGCCCACGAACACCACACGGTTGATGTTCTGCAAGTGTGAAGGGAAAAAAAAGGAATATTAAGGCTAAAATCTATTTTCTGCTTGCAATGATAAAAACCCCATGTGGGGAAGGGTCTGGAGCAGCTGAGGGAGCTGGGAAGGGGCTCAGCCTGGAGAAAAGGAGGCTCAGGGGGAACCTTGTGGCTCTGAGGGGACAGACAGGGGGGTCGGGCTGTGCTCCCAGGAACAGGGACAGGAGGAGAGGGAACAGCCTCAGGATGGGCCAGGGGAGGTTTAGATTGGATATTTGGGAAAATTTCTTCACCAAAAAGGCTCTCCAGCCCTGGCACAGCTGCCCAGGGCAGAGGTGGAATCCCCATCCCTGAAGGGGTTTAAAAGCCATGTGGATGTGGCACTTGGGGACATGTCAGTGGTGGCCTTGGCAGTGCTGCGGGAATGGTTGGACGGGATGATCCCAAAGGACTTCACCAACCTGAATGGCTCTGAAATTCTGTGAATTAAGTTCCTGCTGAAATTGTCTGGCACAATGTACAGAACTTCACACACAATTCCATCAGAAAGAAGGACCAGGCCATTTCAAACTACTCTCTTCCTCAGACTCTCCCAGAAATTCCCAGGCCAAACTACAGCCTTTCCAACTCAGCAATTTGGATAGAATGGCTGATTTTCCTACAAAATCCTTGTACTGACTGGGAACATTGATCATCAAGTGCCACCTGCCTTCCCCTCCTCCCAGCTGTGGCCTCTGATCCATCATTAAATACCTGAGTGACCCTACTGTTAAACTGGGGGGGGGAACTGATTAGGAGCCCATAACCAACACAATTTTTAAAGAAAGAAAAAGACCAATCAAGTAGTGCTGATTCTGGATTTAAACCAGACCTCCAGCCTTACTTTTCCATCCCAAAATAGTTCTGATCCAAGCTCTGAAGCTTTCTTGTTCTCCAAGACAAAAACAATTCAGCTCCTCCTCTTTCTGAGGAATCAGACCAAGTCTTTTACCTGCTCCTGCACTCATATCCTTCTGTGGATTTTCCTCCCCTCCCCACATTAATTAACACTTGCCCTGAACTATTCAGGATCCTCTTTTCATTCAGCTGAGCTCCAGAGCAAGGAATTAGCAGATACATTATGAGCAAGGCTGTTCAGGACATGTCTTGCCTCATTGAGGCTGCAGAGCCAGAGGAGTCAGGAGGATGCTGGATTCCATCAGCCCATCCCATGGAAGCAGGCTCAGGATGGATGCAGAGCAGGTCTCTGCTCTTTCATAGCCCTGTACAATGCTGCTTGACATGAATGCAACAAGGCAGCACTGTAAAGAAGCTGAAAGCACAGAGATGCAGCAAAGGCCGTGGCAGTGGTGGGGCTTGGCCAAGAAATCCAGAGCAACTCGTAAAAACAGCACAGGAGGAGATATCCAGCCTCTACACCCCCTATCCCTCCTTTTCTCCTCTCCCACTGCTTCCCAGAGCTGTTCCCAGAGTGGGAACATTCCTCAAGCAGGCAGCAGCACACAGGTGATGTTCCAGGCAGGGAGCAAGGGAAGAGATTCCCAAAATACCTCGTTAAGGGCACACATGCGTGCTATGGAGCCAATGTTGTTGGTGATGGTGATTAAAGTGGCCCTGGCCAGGTCCTCCTTGCTGACAGATTCCCTCTTCTCCTTGCTCATCATGTTTCCAAAGCTGTAACGACAGTTTTGGGGTTAAAGATCCCATCAGAATTCCAGGAGAAAATCAGAACTGCTGATTTAACCAAAATGATTCATCCTGAAGGGCTGATTTCTAACTTCAAAAACCACTGCTTTCCATAACTTAGATCTCTTAGGAATGGTTGCTCTCCAAGGGCACCCAAACCCAATTTTTCATCCTTGCAGGATCTCCAGGTGAAACAAAACCAACCTGAGAGGCAGGCAGGGCATTACCTGGATGCCACGGCCCAGCCTGGCAGCCCGAAGCGCTCGTAGTCTCCTCCGTAGATGTCCCTCACCAGTTTGTCCACCTTGGTGCTGTCCCCGCTGGGATGCCATCTCCAGGGCCTCCTCAAAGGTGGAGCAGCCTGTCAGAAGGCAGCAGAGGCCAAAGAAGGTTCCCCCTCCAAGGCTGCAAGTAAAGCAAAATGAAAATGAAAGCTCAGATTGCTCAGTTCTGCATCCCAGTTAGCTCAGGTCACCCCATTCCTGAGCTCTGTTTTAGGGAAAACCATCTTGGTTTTGGAATGGCAGCATTTTCCTTCATGTCTGCTCCTCTCATGGGACCTAGAGGCTGTGAGGAATCCCTCACAGCCTTCTGCACCTTGATTTTTTTATGTTACACTGTCCACTTTCCTCCCAGCATCCAGAAATGTTAATCTTAAAATAAATGTTAGTCCTGAGGGATAAGTGGTGTCAGGGCAGATATCCAAAAGCTGGGGAAAAACTCTGTCTTGTTCACTTTACAGCACAGAGATGCTACTAATAATGTCTAGTAAGATTAAGAACTGTACTGAGGGAATTTTAAATTATTATCATTATTATCATTACTATTATTACCTTTCAGGGAATCCAGGAAAGCTTAAAGCCACAGAATTCTATAGCTTTGCCAGGACACAAAAGCCACATCTTTAAGATGGGAATTACTGCTATGCCATTATCCCTTCCACCAAAATCTGGCAACTTCTGGAAGTCAGGATGGAAATCTCAACTTCTTGGATCAAAGCTAAGAGTTGTTAACAATCCCAAACTATGTGGTCTCATAAAATAAATAAATAAAGCCCTTAAATTCCTGCAGCAGAGCAACTGTAAAACCAGCTTTGAGGGAGACTGGCTGCATAAAGAAAAATCATGAAATCCACATCCTCTTTTCCAGGAGGGATCTTTTCTGGCAGGGAGTCACTGCAGTAAGAGCAGGAGCTTGGTTATTCCCCTCACCACCTTTATTGCAGCTTGTCCCTGAAAATGCCATTTACAAAGCAGGAATGTGCTCCAGACCCTAAAAATCCAAGTCCCTTTAACCCCCAGCACTCACCTGGTGCCTGTTACCCGTTTATAGTTGTCTTTGGAATAGACAGCCAAAATGCTGACCCCTGAGCCAATGTTCACCAGGAGGAGAGGATAGGGATTCTCCAGGTTGAATGGAAGCTTCTGGCACCTCTCAGCATCCGTGGGGTTCTCAAAATAGTAACACTCTGAGTGTCCATTGAAGCCCACAGAGTCAATGTACAGCACTCCTTTGATGAGGCAGTCCAGCTCATCGAGCTTACACAGCTCAAGGTCACCCATCTGGTGGGAAGGAAAAAAGAGGAATATTGAAGATTAGCCAGGGATTTGAAGTATTTATGCTCAGGGCTGGAAAAATGCATTCACCGCCAGCTCAGCCCAGCTATGTCCATGCTCCCTGTGGAGGCTGAGGGAGAATGGATCACAGGAGAGCTCAGGGACTCCTACATACAACAACCCTCAGGTGAGGAACAGGGGAAAACAATTTGGATCCACAGATGGACACTGAGAGAATTCAGCAACTCCCACAGCCTTGATTTAGGCTCTGATGCTGAGGAACTGGTGTGAAAAGCCAATCCAAAAGCTGGGGAAAAACTCTGTCTTGTTCACTTTACAGCACAGAGATGCTACTAATAATGTCTAGTAAGATTAAGAACTGTACTGAGGGAATTTTAAATTATTATCATTATTATCATTACTATTATTACCTTTCAGGAATCCAGGAAAGCTTAAAGCCACAGAATTCTATAGCTTTGCCAGGACACAAAAAGCCACATCTTTAAGATGGGAATTACTGCTATGCCATTATCCCTTCCACCAAAATCTGGCAACTTCTGGAAGTCAGGATGGAAATCTCAACTTCTTGGATCAAAGCTAAGAGTTGTTAACAATCCCA
Source organism: Emberiza elegans (assembly GCA_024865655.1). Lineage (NCBI taxonomy): Eukaryota > Metazoa > Chordata > Aves > Passeriformes > Fringillidae > Emberiza > Emberiza elegans. The sequence goes on along the minus strand of JALJVW010002400.1, from coordinate 3,531,424 downwards.
AACTATGTGGTCTCATAAAATAAATAAATAAAGCCCTTAAATTCCTGTAGCAGAGCAACTGTAAAACCAGCTTTGAGGGAGACTGGCTGCATAAAGAAAAACCATGAAATCCACATCCTCTTTTCCAGGAGGGATGTTTTCTGGCAGGGAGTCACTGCAGTAAGAGCAGGAGCTTGGTTATTCCCCTCAACACCTTTATTGCAGCTTGTCCCAAAAATGCCATTTACAAAGCAGGAATGTGCTCCAGACCCTAAAAATCCAAGTCCCTTTAACCCCCAGCACTCACCTGGTGCCTGTTACCCGTTTATAGTTGTCTTTGGAATAGACAGCCAAAATGCTGACCCCTGAGCCAATGTTCACCAGGAGGAGAGGATAGGGATTCTCCAGGTTGAATGGAAGCTTCTGGCACCTCTCAGCATCCGTGGGGTTCTCAAAATAGTAACACTCTGAGTGTCCATTGAAGCCCACAGAGTCAATGTACAGCACTCCTTTGATGAGGCAGTCCAGCTCATCGAGCTTACACAGCTCAAGGTCACCCATCTGGTGGGAAGGAAAAAAGAGGAAAATTGAAGATTAGCCAGGGATTTGAAGTATTTATGCTCAGGGCTGGAAAAATGCATTCACCGCCAGCTCAGCCCAGCTATGTCCATGCTCCCTGTGAAGGCTGAGGGAGAATGGATCACAGGAGAGCTCAGGGACTCCTACATACAACAACCCTCAGGTGAGGAACAGGGGAAAACAATTTGGATCCACAGATGGACACTGAGAGAATTCCAGCAACTCCCACAGCCTTGATTTAGGCTCTGATGCTGAGGAACTGGTGTGAAAAGCCAGGATTGCATTGTTTGATCAAAATACCCCACAAAACCCATCCAAAGGAACATCAAATAAAAGTGAGGATGTCACTGCCTTGACCACACAAAATTGGACATTAGGAAAAACTTAACAGAAATGGTTGTGATGCCAAGGATAGTGGTAGAATCCCCATCCCTGAAGGGATTTCAAAGCCATGTGGATGTGGCACTTGGGGACATGGGTCAGTGGCGGCCTTGGAAGCACTGGACTGGATAATCTTAGAGGGTTTTTCACCCTTAATGATTCTCTAAAAGCCTCTTTATTTGCATTTTTCCAAGCCCTGAATAAACAAATATTTATCACATATTTTTCACCATGAACAAGGTGAAGCCACACGATCATGTCCAACCCCAACTATGAACTTCCTGACATTTTACCACCAAATATGCCTGAACCTCAACCAGCTCATTCACACAGGTGTTAGAAATGAAACCAGGCGAGCAAAGGAAGAAAATAAAGCAGGAGAAAGACAGCAATGAGTAAAAAAAACCACCAAATAGACTGAGATTAGCACAAGAAGCGATTAAAAATAGAGGAAGATTTGTAAGAAAGATCATTAATGAACAATTTTAGAGTTACATTCAGGGCAGGAAGTGTTTTAATTTGGAGATGCCAACTGGAACTAGAGACAGCATCCAAACACAGATTTAGAGAAATTTCAGAGCGTGCAGAGCAAAGTTTCCAGTTTGAAGCTTTCAAAGCAACCTCACTACCAGATCCTAACGGTATAGAAGCCAAAAATGCCTACTGTGCGAAAGTCCTGCTCAAATTTGTACGCTCCACCTCCCGTGGCACATAAGGTGGTGTGGAGGCTCGAGAAGTGCTTTTCGCTTCCCATTTGGATAAAAGCAGGCATGTCATGGGTAGGAAAGCGTATAAAGTGCAGATTGCCTTTACGTCCACACAGGGTGAGCTCCCTGAGCTCAAGGTGCACATCCCGAATGCCTGTGGAGCCATAGGCTACGTTTGAGGTCAGGTATTTGCGGATGCTTTTGAGGTTTTCCACTTCTTCCTCTTCCTCTTCGGCCGTGATGTCCTTGGGTTCAAAATAAACCAGTTTGACCAAGGTGCCTCCGATGTCCAAGCCAAACCAGGGAAAGACTGGAGAGAGAAGACAAAGAGTAAATTGCTGGGGAAGGTGAAACAGGAAAGCTGTGGTGGTGTTCACAGGGGTCCCAGGACGAGGAAAGAGATGAGAACCTTGACTCCATGTTTCAGAAGGCTGATTTATTATTTTATGATATGTATTATATTAAAAGTAAATTATATATTAAAACTATACTAAAAGAACAGAAGAAAGGATTTCATCAGCAGATGAAACAGGAAAGCTGTGGTGGTGTTCACAGGGGTCCCAGGATGAGGGAAGAGATGAGAATTTGACTCCATGTTTCAGAAGGCTGATTTATTTTTTATGACATATATTATATTCAATGACAACAAAAATTATATACTAAAACTATACTAAAAGAATAGAAGAAAGGATTTCATCAGAAGGCTAGCAAGCAAGAACAAGAATGGAATGATAATTTGTTTGTCTCTCACCAGACAGTCCAATACAGCTGGACTGTGATTGGCATTAATTAGAAACAACCACAGGAGACCAATCCCAGATACACCTGTTGCATTCCACAGCAGCAGATAATCATTGTTTTCATTTTGTTCCTCAGACCTCTCAGCTTCTCAGGAGAAAATCCTGGCAAAGGGATTTTTCAGAAAATATCATGGCTACAGAAAGACTTATAAATAATGATTGCCTGGCAAAAAATTTTGAGAATATGGAAACTATAAGGGACATTGAAATGAAAGCAAGTTTTGAGATACCTTAGTTACTGAACAACTGGAGAACAATGGTGTGGCTGCTGAAGGCAATCCCCTATTGATGGAACAGTACCCTTTGCTTGCAGACAGGCCCAAGGGGCAGAGCAGACCCTGCTGGCTTGGCAGGAGGGGTCCAAAGAGGAGTTTTTAGGGTTTAAAATGTAACACAGTGTGGTAATGTAATGATTCTTACAGGCTGCATGTAAATGCTATAGGATTTGTATCTTGTACTAAATTAGTGAGAATTAGAATATTCAACACAGATTTATTGTATTGTAAAGGGAAGCTCGCTGTCTTACCCTCTTATCCTCTCATCTTCTCTCTCTCTCTCTCACTCTCTTTACCACTGTCTCTCTCTTCTCTCATTCCTGCTCTGAGCTGTGCCTGGCAGCTCCCAGCAGGGCCCTGCTCCCAGGCCCTTTGCAATAAACCCCAAGCTCCTGACCTGGCTGCAGAGATCTCTGGTCTCCATCTGTCCTCACCATCCTATCCCCAATGCTCCTGCAGTAAATGAGACAGGGTATGGCACAGCCATAGCATCAGCACCTTGCCAGTGCCCCTACCCAAGGGAGGAGGCTGGAACTTGTGGTCTTTAAGGTCCCTTCCCACCCAAAATGGCACCATCATTTTTCTGGAAAAATCCCTTTGCCCAGAATTCTTCTCCTGAGAAGCTGAGAAGCCCCAGAGAAAAAGGAAAACAAATTCTTATCTCATTTGCTTCTCCTGTGTTCTGCTCACATGTGGAATGTGTTTGGAGATTGTTTATCCAACTGGTGATTGTTTCATTGGTTTCATGTGAATTGTTTTGACTTATTGGCCAGTCAGGGTCAAGCTGTATCACAAGTTTTCATTATTATCTTTTTAGCCTTCTGTAAGTAGTAGCATCCTTTCTGTATTCTTTAATATAGTTTAGTTTAGCATTCTTTAACATAATATAGTATCTTAAAATAATAAATTACCCTTCTAAGAACATGGAGTCAGATCCATCATTCCTTCCTTTTTCTGGGAACCCCACAAACACAATACCAAACCATCCTGTGATTCTATGAAAACTGTTTTCACTGAATTAATTAATGCAGTTCTCTAAGGACCCATTTGGTCTCTCCATTCTCAGGAATGCTGTCTTTGACAAGAGACTCCTCCAACAACAGCTCCCGTTCAGAGATCCCCCCTGTCTGAATATTTGCTGTACAACACTCAAACACTGACATCCCTCCCCACAGGTCTGACAGCTTCCACAGCCCTGCCAGATCCTGCTGCAGGTTTAATCCCCAGCTATTCCTTCTCCCAAGTTCTGAACCAGAGCCAGGGGGATAACACCAGTGCTTTTACATCAAAGGGATGTACAAACCTTCCCTAATTACAACACAGAGCTGAGGTAGACAAGTCATCTAAGATGCCGCAGGGAGACAAAAACAAATGTCTAATTGGATTATTTTATTAGTCAAATTCCCCCATGGTACAAAATATGCATCAGTGTCAGGCCCAGCAACATTTACAGCTGTGTTAGATAATGAGCTTCTTGGAAGAGATCAAGAGAAACCCCATGATCTGATGGAATCTGCGATTAGAGCTGGGAACTGGAACAGATTAATATCACAATTAATGAGCTAACGGAGAGGCTGGAGCTAACGAGATGCACAGGATCCAGAGCAAAGGGGAAAATGGAGCCACATGGAAGGGCTTAAAGGAACAGGATGCAATCCTTATGGTAGCTTCCAGAAGGAAAAAAGGAACTTTTAGACAATAAACCTGAATAATGGAATCATAAATGTTGGAAAAAACCTTCACAATCCCAACCATTAACCCCAGCACTGCCAAGGCCACCACTGACCATGTCCCCAAGCACCACATCCACACGGCTTTAAAATCCCTCCAGGGATGGGGACTCCAGCACTGCCTGGGCAGCAGTTCCAATGCTTGACCACTCTTGGGGTGGAAATTTTCCCAAATATCCAATCTAAACCTCCCTGGCCCAGCCTGAGGCTGTTCCCTCTCCTCCTGTCCCTGTTCCCTGGAGCACAACCCGACCCCCCCGGCTGTCCCCTCCTGTCAGGAGCTGTGCAGAGCCACAAGGGCCCCCCTGAGCCTCCTTTGCTCCAGGCTGAGCCCCTTCCCAGCTCCCTCAGCTCCTCCTCAGGCTCCAGACTTTTCCCCAGCTCTGTTCCCTTCCCTGGACATGTTCCAGAGTAAATGTTACCAATGTTCCTTTGGCAAACAGGATCTCGGGTTTTAGTAAAATTCCTTATCTGCAAGCAGATAAGGGTGGAACAAGGAGTAGCCCTCATTCCTCTCCCTTTGCAGCAAGAATCCCTTGTGCCAGGCTCTTCAGGGAACAATCTTTGCACAGGCAGCAGCCTGACAAGTTGGAGGACACATTCTCTCCTAGGCAGATTTATCTGGTGGCTGTACAGGCCCTTCCAAAGCTTTCCAGCTCCCAGGAGCTGCTGGCACCAGCAGCTCCCCACAGTATTTTTAATCCACCAAGCTATTTTTATGTATTTCCACAGAGGCCACCCTCAACCATCACCAAAGGAAATCTTGAAAGAAGATGCAAGCTCTATTTTTGGAGACACATCCAAACCCCAATCACTCTCCATTTCTGAGGCATTTACTTCAAACAAGAAGAGACACAAAAATAACTTTTCATGAATGAAAGGGAAAGGAATCTGAGTGGCAGCCCAACAGAGGGAGGGAGCAGGAGCAATCCAAGGACTTTTACACAGGCAGATAGTGATAAGACAAAGGGGAAAGGTTTGAAACTGAAAGGAGACATTTACAAATCAGGAAGAAATTCTCCCTGTGAGGGTGGGAGGCCCTGGCACAGGGTGCCCAGAGAAGCTGTGGCTGCTCCTGGATCCCTGCAAGTGTCCAAGGCCAGGTTGGATGGGGCTTGGAACCACCTGGGACTGTGGGAGGTATCCCTGTGTCCAAGACAGGGAGACTGGAAGCAGAAGGTCTTTAAGGTCCCATCCCACCCAAACCATTCCATGATTCTGTGATGTCTGCAATGTATTTGTTCCTGTCAGAACATGCCATTTGATTCCTGCATTCTGAAGTTCACTGGGTATTTTTTAAAGCATCTCCACCATTGCATTTAGACAACAATCTTCCCCCACACTCCCTCTTCCAGGCTACACAGGGGTAAAAACGGGGAGAGAGCAGAGGCTGGGGACTCAGAGATGGCCTCAGATGCGCAGCAGGAAAGACAAACATCCAACACCACCGTGCTCTGAAGCCACATGGCTGAAAATGCCACAGGGGCTGCTCCATCACAGGCTAACAGGCTCCCATTCCCAGCACTCAGCTGGCAGCACATGCACAGCTTCAGTAAAATAACATATTTGTTTTAGAGTTGCTAGTGAAGCTCACAAACTCCTACACTCAGCGACACAAACCTCCCAGATTTCAGGGCAAACACCAACTGGGTCCATCAGTTCAGGCAGCTTTCCTGGTCACAAAAAACAGAGCAGCTCCTTGGAAATTTCATCCCAAAGCCAGAACCATCAAGATCTTCAGGTTTTTATTCTAGATAAATTTTGTTTTTATTTGGGCAGAACATGAGGCATGGAGTTAAACCACACCAGTTCTCCACTATCTGTGTCACCAGGAGCAGGAAAACAGGAATGATGCCAGCAGAGCTGGGAGTACCTGCAGCCAGGCTGGGCTCAGGGGTCACTACCCCCACTCAGCACTGGCCCTAAAAAGCAAATCCAACCCCCTGCAGTGGGACACAACCTCAGAGCAGAGCTGGCTCACACCTCCGGTGGCACCAGCTGGAAAAGCTCCACACTGAGCAGCTGGTGTGCTCCATCTGCCAGCAGCTCAGCTGTACCTTCCCCAAGTCACCAGGGATAAATTCCAAAAGACACACTATTAAGGTAATTATCTTACCCAAATGATTGTTAATTATGGAGCCCTCATTATATACATCCCAGCCACAGGTTAAGAATCCAAAGAAGAATGTGAGCTCAAAATTAAGTACTTCTTTCCCAGGCTGTGAAGGATTCCCTATGCAGTAACACCTGTTGGAGAACTCAATCCATTACAGGGACAAAACTTCCCTAAAAACCTTTTTTTGTAGAAAAGGGGAATGGCACACAAACAAGAGGAGGAAACTATTCCAAGGACATGAAGAACTGGAGATTTTTTCCTGAGACTCACAGGAACATGCAGGGCAGCAACAGCTCTTCCATGTCTGAGAACTAGAAAAATCCAAGGCAGGGAGGAGGAAGCTCTCCTGGATCAACGCCATCACCATCTGCCACCAAGATTTCTCCTAAAACACTGATTTATTTTTTTTCCCAGCAGATGAAAGCCATCCAGAGATTTCTCCCTTTTAAGCCTCTGCAGCAGTTTTTCCAAGAGAGCTGCTGCAGATCTCCAGGAGCAGCAGGAGAATTGCTGGCATCCAGGAGCCCTCTGGGCATCCCCGAGGCTGAATTTGCTCACTCAGAAGGTTCTGCTGGAATAACCAGACACCAGCAGAGATGCAAACTCTGCCTCTCATCACCTCCTCCCTGCTGCTCCTTGGAGCTCTGGGTGAGGGAAGAGCCTTGCAGGTCTCCTTTAACAATGGGAAGGATGGCAAATCCCAAAGCTGCCATGGGAAGCACTGCATGAACCTCTGGGGTCACCTCCTGGGAAGGGTTTAGGTATTCCTTGGATGTTTGAACATTTTCAAGAAAGGCAGGAAATCCTCTGTTCTCAGCTCCAAACCTGCAATCTGTCTCTTTGCAGAAACTCTGTTGTTTTTTAGAGGATGAGAGCCATGAAGCCTGTTCTCAGTGAGCTGGGCAGAGAAGCTGTGGCTGCCTCATTCCTGAAGTGTCCAAGGCCAGGCTGGAACAACTTGTACTAATGGAAGGTGTCCCTGCCCTTGGCAGGGGGTGGAATCAGATGGTCTTGAAGGTCCCTCCCAACCCAAACCATTGGCCTGACAAAGTTTTGCTTTGCTTGAGCAATTTTAAAAGCAGCTCTCTCCATATATTTTCATATAAACAGCTCTTTGTCTTAAAAACAAACCTTCTTCTCAGGGCCACATCTATGGATATGCAGCAACAAACAAGAGACTGGTCTGCCAACAAAGTGAAGGGCTCACAGCTCTGGCTAAATAATCTCAAAAAGCTCCAGAATACTTTGTGTGCCCACAGCAAGAGCTGCCACCCTCCCTTCAAATCCCTTCTGCAGTCAGACTGTGAGATCTTCAGGGCAATAAAAAGAAATTGCCTTTATCTGATATGTAAATTACTTCATAAAATTGGTCACTGTGTAAATAAAAAAGCCCTCAACAGACTTATTCTGGAAGCTGCAGAACTGTCAAGATGAAAGAGGTGATATAATTAAAGATCTCCACGGTGGATTTTCATCACAAAACAAGCAGCTCGAGCTGTATTTCAGAGTGATCCTTAACTTCTGAGCCAATTAAATCAGGAACTAAAAAGATTAGCCTGATGATTTAGTTCAGTGTGTGACAGCACCTCTAGGCTTAATCTGAAATATTCAATATTATATTTAATAGTGTTACACCATGCTGGAAATTTTACAGATGAGAAAAAAAAATACAATTCATTAACATTTAATATAAAGTGACACTAAGTCCACATTTCCTCCCATCCTTAAAAACAGGCTCTGATAGGAATTCATATTTCATACACCATTCCAAACCAGAAAAGGATATTTAAACATCAAAGCTTGAATTTTGTGCAACTAAAGAGGTGAGAAAACAGCATTTTATTTTCACTTTTTCTTGAATACTTTGTAAATTGAAAATTTCAAGTCATATGTCCATTATGTCTTTGCATGATCCTGACAAAAGATACTAAAACTTCCAAAAAAGGGATCAGTTGAAGAGAAATAATATTTTCTCAGGGAACAACCAAACAAGCTACAGAAGGGAGAAGCACATTTTGCCCACCAGGAAAACAACCTAAATTCACCTCTGTTGAATACCTCAAGATTTCAGGATGAGCAGGAGGGGAAAAGGGGGAAAGCTGATGAACTGAAACACTGATCTCTTTCTCTTAGAAAAAAGATTCATTAAAAAAACATTCCCCTGCTCATCATGACCATCGTCAGGTTTCTGCTGGCACTTCACCCTGCCCACAGCCACAGCTCCCTCAAGAACCATGATGGGAATATCCTCATTGTTCATCTGGAGTCTTCCCAGTCCAATTTTTAAGTATGGATTTCAACAATGGCACTGATAATTCAGTACCAGAGGGGAATTTTCCTGTGTTGTTCCTGAAACTGATAAATTTTTGTGCATGACATGTCTGCCTGCACCAATAACCCTGTCAGACTGCCCTTCCCAATGTAACGCTCCAAAGCTTCAGCAAATCTCCACTTGGTGTTTTTAGGGACATTTCTCAGTCCCTTCTGAGAGCAGCAGTGCCCCTGACGTCTGCCAGGGCACACAGAAAATCCCAGGAAAGCGCCTCGAGTGCACCAGGAAACATTTCACAGAATCATTCGGGCTGGAAAACACCTCCAAGCTCAATCCCAACTGTTAACACAGCACTGTCACCTTCACCCCTAATCCACGTCCCCAAGCACCACTTCCACATGACTTTGAAACAGAGAATTTCAATTTCCAGGGAATTTAAAAGCCCACAGCTGGCATGGTGGGTGCAGAGTTTATTTCAGATCTATCCCACATCCAATCCCGTTCCCTGCTCTCTGCAGTGAGACAGCGCTGAGTGCACATTACAGGCTCAGAGGCTGAGGAGGAAGGAGGATCTGCCAAAATCCTCTCATTCCTGGGGAAGTGGGGCTCATCTGCCAGCACAGCCAGGCAAGAGAAGCCTCAAGGTCACCCAGCTCCTCTGCCACATGCCAGCAGCAGACAAGTGGGAGCTAAAGTAGGACATTTTTCACCCCATACCCATTAAGTGCTTTCCTTTCATTTTGGCTGGAGTCTTCCTTAAGGTGGGATGGAGCACTTTAACTCCAAAACAGGAATGATTGTGACATCAGGCATTGTCCCTGAGATGAGGGGACAATGAGAGACCCACCTGCTCCAGCCCACTTCTCTTCCACTTGCCACAAAAATAATTTAGGAAAATTAGACTAGATTGTAATCCCAAATCCCACCATGCTGACCTTCCAGACTCGATCCAAACCCTTTTTTCTGTTTTCCTTAAAGTATCCCATGCCACTCTCAGCATCCAACTTTAATCCACATTTTCCAGAGAAGGCACAGAAACTGCCCTGAGCAAGGCAGAGAATTATCACCTAACACAGAGCTGCAGTCCTCCCTCATTTTCATACCAGAGATCTCCTTCGTGTCCCTGCAGCCTTTTAACAAGTCTCTAATTAACAGCCTCACGGTCCTCTATGCCTATTTTTCACACTATCAAAAAAAAAAAAAAAAAAAAGAGCAGCAACACTGTTAAAACTTCCCATAAATATGGTAAAAACAATGTCTCAGCACTGCCAGTCACAGCTGAGATGCAGCAGAATCCTGATCCCTGTTTTCAGCCCAGATTCCTTGCTCACACCTTTGGAACAGCTGTGCAGGTACCAAGGAATTACACTGAGGCTGTTTCATTTTCAGGGTATGGCAATTTCCTTCCAGGAGGAAGGACTCCAAAAGAAGCCAAGGAATAATCTCTTGGTTATTCCTCAAATATGGCTGAAGTCAGGGACAGCCACGGCACCTGCACAGCAGCTCCTGCTGCTCCCAAAATGAAGGCTGCCATCCATTTTGCTGTTTCCAGTAGGACATTTACAAACGTGGTTCTAGGGATTTTTTAATCCCCTTAGAAAGCCTGGTTTGATCTGTGCTGAGTTCCTGCCAAACCTGTCAGGTTCTTCCTTCCCAAAATTTAAAACTATTCCCTTTAATTTGCTTTCACAGTTACCAGTGCAGCCCCACAACCTCAAACCCTGGTCCCTCCATCTGTCCTGCTGTGTCCTTTTCCTCACCCTATGTCACCAGCTGCCTTCCTTTCCTTCCCATCCAAGGTCCCCAATTTGGGAACCTCAGCATCTGCCACAGTCCCATCCCATGTCCTGCCCCACCAGGCAGGTGCCACCTCACCCTAAACTCCCAGAGCTCTTGGAGTTCAGCTTGTCCCACCCTTCAGCCCAACCTGCTGAGCCCATGTCCTTGTCCCACCACGTCCCACCAAACTAGCCATGCTGTGCCCATGCCATCACCCCACAGCGCCGTTCCCAAGCTGATGATGTTGGGCAATCCTCACCCCACCGTGTCCCCGCCGTGCTGTCCCCAGACCGGCCATGCTGGACAACTCACCCTGTGTCCCCATGGTGTTCCATCCCGGCCATGCTGTCCCCGTGCCATCACCCCACTGTGCTGTCCCACTGTACAAATGCTCACCCCGCCGTGTCCCCGCCGTGCTGTCCCCACGCCGCCCGTGCCGTGCCCATCTCACACCCCCCTCGCTGTCCCGGTGTCCCCATCCCTCCCTCCCCGCTGCTCTCCGGTGTCGCCCCCGGCCCCACCTCCCCAGACCACGCCCCTGCAGCCCCACCCATCGAGGCCCCGCCCACCTAGCTCATTACCATAAGCCCCGCCCCTGCCCATCCTCGGAGCCCCCCCCGCCTCTCTCCCGCCGCCTCGCAGCCGTTCCCGCTCCCCCGCACTCACGCGGGCGGTTCTTGCGGACCGAGTCCCGCCGCTGCCGGCTCACGGACCCGCCGCGTTCGCGGGGCTGCGGAGCCGCCGCACTGTCCGCACCCGCCGCGCCGCCGCTGCTCCGCCGCCGCAGCTGGGAGGGTCCGGCATCCGCACCGCCGCCGCCACCCCGCCGCCGCGGCTTCTTCTCGTCCTCCGCGCCATCGCCACAGCTGCGCGGCGGCTCCATCGGCAGCGCGGCCCGGCCCCATGGGCCGCCCGGCCCCGCTCCGGCCCCGCTCAGCCGCCACCGCCGCAGCCACCGCCCCCGGCGCGCCTGCGCCGCACGGCCCCGCGGGGCGGGACACCCCGTGAGGCGGCCGCCAATCCGCGCCCCCCGCGGCGCAGAGCGACAGGAGGATGCTCCAATGGGAGGCCGGAATTGGGCGGCAGCGGGGAGCTGGGCCCGCCTCCTGCTGTCGGCCGCCTAGAGTGACAAGCGCGGCTGCCCAATCAAAAGCGTGCGCCCGGGTGAGGCGGGCCGACATGCGGCAGCTCTGGCCTATGGGCTTCCTCTGGGCCGAGATTGACAAGACAACTGCCCAATGACCAAGAGAGTTGTCTGGGTAGGGCGGGAGAAGGCGCGGTGATTGACAGCTGGGTAACTATGACAACGCGGGGGGCCGAAGGGAAGAACTGCAGTAGGTTCGGCTGGGCTGGGCCGCGCGGAGGGGCTTATTTGAATATTATTTGCATATGCAGATAACAATGCATGCAGACGTGGGGCGGGCTGCAACCCACCATGGCGGGCCTGAACGGACCTTACAAACCACCTCGTTCCACCCCCGGCCATGGGCAGTGACACCTTCCAGTAGCCCAGGTGCCCCATCCAGCCTGGCTTGGGCACTTCCAGGGATCCAGGGGCAGCCACAGCTTCTCTGGGAAATCCATTCCAGGGCCTCACCACCCTCACAAGGAAGAACTTCCTGCTAAGATCTTAAAATCCTCAGCTCTCCTTTACATCCAAATATAATTCTAGCGCGGACACATCCCTGTTCTTTAAAACTTTAAACCCTGATCCTGCATTTATCAGTAAGCATAGCAGGAAAAGTCCTGGTGGCGGAAAAATTGAGGCAACCATGAAGAGGGGTGTAAGCACCAACCAACAGGATGGAAATTCAAAAGGAAAACACAGATTCCCAGCCTACAGGATGCCATAATGATGGAGATTCCCATGTGGAATGCTAATTGTTGTCTGTCACACCAAGTGTGGTGACCCAGGGTGCTCCTCACCTGCCCCGAGGTAATCCCAGCTCACCACAATCCTCAGGCATTAATTCGATACCTGAAGGATCAGTGACCAACGTTCCACAAAGGTGTGACAATTTCTGTGAAAATCTGCTGAATTCTGGTTGCCAGAGTGAAAATGGGACGAAGGGATCAGTCAAATTCAGTTGGTGTATTTTAATATCCTGTTGGGTGAGTAGAGGAAGTGGATAAATGGGGTTGGCAGTGACAGGAGATAAAGGATGAGCTCTGAACACAAATAATCTCATTCAGAGCAGCGTTGCTTTCATTTGGGTAAAAAAAGAACTGGCTGAGCTGCCTGAAGCTCTTGAGTATTTTCAACCCCTGCTGGCTGTGTTTGACACACCTGGGCTGGGAAAGCAGAAAGTGAGGGAAGCTCGTGGGGTGTCTCAGCTTTGGGACACAGCAGAGCCCTTGGGAGCATGGAGAGGGCACAGGAAAGGGCTGTTCCCTCCCAAAAGCTTCCTGTTTGTCCCCAAACAGCACACAGGGGATGAACGGTGGTTTAAGGATGTTGGTGCCTCTGCTCTGCAGGTCAGAGCTGTTCAGGACACAAGAAGAGAGGAGCAGCACCTCCAGAGCTGAACCCAGAGTGGCTAAGGCGGCCCAGCATGGAAAAGGTGCCCATTTTCTGGGCAGGATCCCAGAATTCAGGCAAAAACCTGAATAATGAATAAAACAGCATCTTGGCTGGGTGGGTACCAAGCTCAGCACACATCTGTGCAGTGTCCACCTGGTCACATCCACTCCCTTCTCTTCCAGCCTCAGCTCTTGTGGCTCTGTTTCACCCTTCAAGTTTGCAACACTTTGCAGATGCTTGGTGCCATTTCTCTTCCCAGAATTTTTCCAGTGTAAGCACACAGTCTGTGGTAATTAGGAGTGGGGCTGTGGCCAGCCTCATCCCCAATGGGCTACAGCTGTGAAAAGCAGGTGAACAGCACTGAAAACATGGAGTGCTGAGTTGTACTTACCAATCACACAGGGAACAGAGGGAACACAGGTGCAACACATCAACATGAGGGGTTAAAAGGTTGGGCTAAAGAACAAGGAGGGCAGATGCTTGCAGCCTTGGTGTTACTCTCTGTGGATGAATGCTTAAAGCCTTCTGAAATTGCATGGTGACACTCTGTGTATCGTGGCCATCCCAACTGTGACAGTCCAGTTCCTCTTTGGTGACAACATCCTGACTTGTGCAGCTCAGCTCTTCACTGCCTCAGGAGCCACCTTCCCTGTTTTCATCCTGGGCATCCAAACACCAACAGGAAGAGCTGCCATGGTGGGCATCCTCTGGACCAGGTGCTTGCTCCAAAATGAGTCTGGAAGCTGTCCCTGAACCCTGTCACCTCTTTGTGTCACCTCAGGCTCTCAGTGTCACTGCCAACAGAGCCCTTCAGAGCATTGCCTCCAGCCACAGCATCATCAACCTCCTGCTCTTCGTCCCACAAATCACAACAAGACAAGTGTGAAGCATCAAACCAATTTATTATGGTTAGTAAAAGGCTTTTTAGCCTGTTAGTAAAAGATGTGCTGGGACACAGCTCCCTCCTGCACCATCTCCTGCCAATGAGGCTTTAAAGTGCTATGTAACAACTGTGAAAATCCTGGCACTTCACAGCAGCAATCTGAACGTGTGCTTTCCCCAGTCTGAGGTGGTGACAAACCAGCTGTTCCACAAGAGAAATCCAACATGAAAAGGCAAAGCGTACAAGCTGTTGCTTAAATGTATGGAAAAACATGGGAAGAATTTCACAGGCAAGTAAAGCATCAGAGAAGAGGGCCTTGGTATGGATGAGGCTGGTTTGGGATCTCATGGATCTGCACTGAATTACAGAAAGTGTGGAGAAGGCGAGTCCCCTCCTGTCCCTGCCATCAGGGAGTGGTAACCATTTTATCTGCAATGGGAAGAGCAGCTCCATGTTCCCTCTCCTGGCAGAGGAGGCTGGGTGTGTTTAAAGGACTGTCCCTCCTCCCTCCCTCCTTCAGCACCAGGCACTGAGCAAGGAATGAACACCTCAAGCTCTTCTGGAAAGCAGCACATCAACACCTCCCTCTTGCATCTATTGGCCTTAGTTTCATGGAGGCACTTCTTGGATTTTTGGGCAGAAGGAAACTATAGGGAAGGAGGAGCAGCCATTGAGGGCTGAGTGACCCTTCCCACCACAGGTCAAGCTCTGGGTGTGATGGGCTGAGCTCCCTGCCAGCAGGAAGAGAGGATTTTGGGAAGTTGTGCTGATGGATGAGGGAAGTGATTCTGCTGCTCTGCTCAGGTGAGACCCCACCTGCAGGGTCCAACATCAGAAGGATGTGGAGCTGCTGGAGTGAGGCCAGAGGAGGCCACAGGACTGAGCCCCCTGCTCTGGAGACCTGGGAGTGCTCAGCCTGGAGAACACTTGAAAGAGACCTTCCAGCAGCATCCAGTACCTAAATGGGCTCAAGAGAGCTGGAGAGGGACTTTGGACAAGGACATGGAGTGACAGCACAAAGGCAAATGGCTTCCCACTGTCAGAGGGCAGGGACAGATGGGATACTGGGAAGAAATTCTTCCCTGTGAGGGTGGTGAGGCACTGACACAGGTTGTCCAGAGCAGCTGTGGCTGCTCCATCCCTGGAAGAGTTCAAGGCCAAGCTGAATGGGGCTCGGAGCAATCTGGAGCAATGTAATTACTCCAGGCTGTTGCTGCTTCCCTGCTTCACTGTATTTTAGGACCACAGAGTGGGTGGGCTTGGAAGGGCCATTAATGAGCACCTCATCCCAGCCCTCTGCCATGGGCAGGGACACCTTTCCCAAGAGCAGTCTGTTCCAAGCCCTTTAGACACTGGAAGGTGCTCCAAGGTCTCCCCACAGCCCAGAGCATCTCAGACTCTGCTACGGCCTCCCTGCAGTGCACAGTTGATCCTGTTTGTGTCCCAGCCTGGGCAGAGGGCTCCTATATCCCTACCCCATAGCAACAGGTATCAGGAAGGGCAGGAACTCCATCTATCCTTCCAACCAAGCTCCAAAAATCCAGCCTGAAAATTTAAAGACACCCAAGAACCTTTTGTGGGACCAAGTCTGCTTGAAGTTGGCATTACCTGAAACACTCCTCTTAAATCAGAAACCCCTTTCTCTGCCTGGAGGGGGTGAAATGAGGCTGATCCTTGATAATGCTTGTTAGATGCAGCTCTTTCCTGACCCTCATGTTTATCCCCAGGGTCAGTACTACATGAAACAATCCCAGAATGAGCAGCAGAGCCAGAGACACCAAGTAAGGCAAACTGAACAAGAGACGTCCAGTGGAGGCTGCTGCACCCACCCTTGGGCACATTTTCAAGCCAAGAAGAGCAGAGCCAAGAAAATCAGCTCTGCTGTTACAGGATATCTGCACCAGCTCTCCTGGCTGCATTGCACAAAGGGGCTTGGAGGTCACCCTTTGGATCACCAGTTTCCCTGAGACTTCCTGGGACCAAACAAGATATGGAGAATCACCATGAGTGCTTTCCTTTTTGACTCAATGGATCGTTTTAGAGCAAGATCTTTTCCTCCAGGGGTATAAAAAGAGAAGGCTACAGCCAAGATGGTTGGGAAATGGGAGGGAACGGACCCAAACCCAACAGCGTCATGTACCAAGGCCTCTTCCAGCAGAACCTTCCAGAAAAAGATTTAACAATGCCCCTACTGCCCTTTGCTACTCTTCAGGCTTCAAATGCATTGGCCAAAATCCTGTTGCCAGAGGAATCCCCCTGGCTGTGTCACGGTTGGGGTGTCCCATCCGCTATTTCCGCAGTCGGGCGTACACGGCGAACACCACGGCAGAAATGACACCAACAGCTGGAAGGATGTACAGCAGGGACACGCCATTGCTGTCCCCCTTTGGGGCTTTGGCCTGAGATGAGCTGGTGGCACTGCCAGAGCTGGAATTCACGGAGCTTCCAAGGGGAGTGACCCCATCACTGCCGGTTCCAAGCTGGACACTGGGGTGATGATCCACACGGAGCTCATGGGTGCCCAGGGAGCTGCTGTCCCAGCCTGGAGCAGGACAGGAGTCTCTGCTTGCTCCAGGTGCCTCCTTTTCTCTGGGGCCTGCAGGAACCGAGGAGACTCTGGGCAATGCTGCTCCTGAGCTCAGGCTATCGCTGCTCACCAGGATTGGGTCGCTGCTGAGGCCAAGGCTGCTGGAGGTGGTGGAACGGGGGTTGCTGGGCTCCTGAGAGCTTGGGCATCTGCTGGCCACCTCTGGGCTGCCCCGAGGCGTGGACACGAGGACACCTGGCTTGCTGAGCTCCTCTTCCCTCTCCTCGTCACTCTGAGGTGCCCAGATGCTCGTGGCAGAGCTCACCCGGGAAGCCGATCTCCCAGCCACGCCTTTGGAGCCACCTACCACAGCTGTGCCCAGGACAGGGTTTGCCGAGGCTGGGAGCACCTTTAGGAGACAAGGAGAGGGGCTGGGTGTCAAGGGGAGCACCCAATGGCCTGGTCTTGGGCACACAGGTCCCACACAAAGCCACTTCAACTCAGTCCCCACATCTGCATCAACAAGGTTGGGTCACAGGGAACAGGGAGGTGAAGGAGGGAGGCAGGCAGTGAGAACAGCACCTGGAAGCTGACTAACAAGGTAAGGAGTCAAAACCCAACAGAGTTTGGCTCCTTCTCCCATGCTCCACCATACAGCATGTGGATGGTAACGTGAATGCCACAGTGGGGGTAAAAAATCCCTGAATAAACTCATCACCAGTGACACTGCAACAGAAAATCTCCTAACCACAGGGAGTGCACAAGGACATGAGTGAAATGCAAGTGGCAAGAGGAAAGGTCACCTACTTTCTCCTTGGTTGGCACAGAGGGGGTGCTGCTGGCTGCATTCCCAAAGGGCAGCTTCTTCTCTTGCGTAAGAGACTTCACAGAGCTGTCACGGGATGGGAAAGTGGCTCTGGGCACAGGGGTAGCACCCAGGATAGCTGTTTCTATTGAAGCACCTGTCAGGGAGAAAATAAAACATGTTGTGTTAACCAGGGGGCCTAAAAGGAAGCCTCAAGGAAGCTGTGACAGGACAGTCCCCAAGCTGAGGGGGTGGCACAGGGAGCCCACCCAGTGCCCTGGCTCTGCTGTGGCACCCAAGCTTTCCCTGCAGCTGCAGGTAACTCATGCAGGGAGGGCTGCAGGGCTGGGGAACACCAAGGCAAACAAAGGCTTTTAAGGCTCCTGAAACTCTATGTCCTCCCAGCCAGGAGGTGCTGACCCCACATGGCAGAGGGGAAAGAGCTGGGAGGGCTGGGTGTCTTTTTTCCCATGTCAAGATCTTGGTGTGGAGGCCAGGGCTTTACCCTGATTCTATGATGCCCAAAGGTGAGGGATGTAGGAGATGCTAAAATTCCCCCACATGCATACAAAGACCTCTGCAAACCAGGGGGAGAACTTTCACATCCCAAAGCTGCTCCAAAACTGCCAAAATTAAAATTCAGATGGATGAGATGACCATTGTGGACTCCTTCCAAACAAAATTATTCTATTCTTTTCTCTATCCTTTTTTCTATTGTATTGTATTGTATTGTATTGTATTGTATTGTATTGTATTGTATTGTATTGTATTCTATTCTATTCTATTCTATTCTATTCTATTCTATTCTATTCTATTCTATTCTAGTCTAACCATTCCCCCAGCACTGCCAAGGCCACCATTTAACCCATGTCCCCAAATGCCACATCCAAACACCTTCTAAATCCCTCCAGGGATGGTGACTACCACTGGCCTGGACAGCTTTTTCCAGTGCTTGACAACTTCTTCCAAAAAGAAATTTTCCCTACTATCCAATCTAAACCTCCCATGACACAATTTTCCTCTCATCCTGTTGCTCATTACCTGGGAGCAGAGCCCAGTCCCCACCTCGCTCCACCCTCCTGACAGGGAGTTGTACAGAGAAGGTCTCCCCCGAGCCTCCTTTTCTCCAGACTGAGCTCTCCCAGCTTCCTGAGCTGCTCCTCATCAGACCTAAGCTCTGGAGCCCTCCCAGCTCCATTCCCATCTCTGGAACACTCTTGCAGTGAGGGGCTCTCAGCAGCACCTCCTGCTCCCCAGTGGCTGCCTGGTTCTGCCAGGAGGGACACCCACCTCCACTCCCTGGGTGCTCTGGCAGCATCCCAACCCGCTTCTTCTCCACAATAAACTGCTCCTGGATGAGGAGGGGGCTGCGCACATCCACAAAGCTGCTCGTGGGCTCACCCTGCCCAGAGCTTGGCACAGGCTGCTTTGTTGGCACTGGGTCTGGGGGCTGCTGCCCCACAGCACGAGTGGCCCCCTCCAGCCTTGGTGGTGACTCCGTGGAGATATCCGAGCTCTCTTCGGGCTCGTTCCTGGGCTGCCCAGGGCTGTGAGTGGCAGCCGCATCCCTCGATGGAGCAGCCCTGCCCAGGCCCAGGCCGGGCGTGCCGCGGTGCAGGTGGTTGGCATTCCCAAAAAAACCGTTGTCCACGCACACCGGCCGGCGGCTCAGCCAGTCCCGGCCCTGCTCTGGGGACACGGCCACCCCGGGTGTCACTGCTGTCACCGGCACGGCCCCGGTGGGGTGTGAGAGATTCCCATCTCCGCTGTGCCCGCCGCTCGCTCCGCCATGGACTTTGCTCTCAGGTGGAACTGGCCGGGGACTCTCTTGCTCTGGGAGTTTTTTGGGGAGCTGGAAGGAAATGAGGTGTGTTAAATCACTGGGATGAGGGGGTTTGGAACACACCAGTGGCCCCAGTGACCCCATAAGGCTGGTTATGAAGGTGGTCTGGGGTCTCTCTTTGGGACCACCCAAGCGTTGGGGTCTGTGGAGGAAGCCTGGACTGGCAAAGCAGACCCTGCACTCTCCCCATGGAATGGAATTCTCCTGGAATTCAGTTACAGGGCCCTATATGAGCTGTAAGCTACCAGATGCAGCAGAGATCAGCGGCGAGGGGGTGCTTTGGCTGGCCCTGGCCCCATCACAGGCTCCCCATACCCAATCAAAAAGTCCAAAAGGGATCTTTGTGTCCCCATCCACCATGTGCCCTGCTCACCAATTCCTGCACAGGCAGTCTGGCCTCCAGGTCTGTGCTCATGGAGGTGCCAGCACCGGGCAGGACAGGGGGATGGTCACCAGTGGCCAGGTCTTGGCATGGCTGCCCAGCCAACGGGACAGGATTTGGCCCCCGGGGTGGTGTCTGGGCACTGATGGTGGAGGCACTGCGATGGGCATCACTGGGAAGGGAGGAGTCAGCAGCAGGAGCTGAGGAACCTGGAAGAGACAACGGATCATTGAGGGAAAAGCTGAGGAAGCAGAGGATAAGCGTGGGGCTGAGGCAGCCCTGTGTGTGTCCCTGCTCTGTCCCCACATCAGCCAAGCCCACAGCACCCCTTTGTCCATCTTTCCATCTTCCCTCAGCCCACCACCAAGTCAAGCACTTTCAAACATGGACCCATCATCCTCAGACATGTCACCACAGTGAAGGACATCCCTGGGACAGTCACAGACACCTCCAGCACCCTGGGAAACCGAGGCAGGCACAGAGACAACTTCATGCCTCCATCTCCAGCACCCCACAGGACACACCCAGGAAGGATGAGGCTACATACGACGTTGAGGTTGCCAGGTATCATAGACTTCCTGCAGCTCATCAGCCAAGTGCCCTGCGTTGTTGTGGTGCAGTGCCTGGATGAGATCCTGCACCCAGCCCTTGCGGCACCTCAGGTGCTGATAGAACCTAAACACAGCTGCCTGGTTGCCCCGTGTCTCCTCCCGGGCGAGGAGTTCATCCTAGAAAAACACACAGGGTATCTAAGAGAGGGTCTAAGAGGGTTTTACCCTGTGTAAAAACACACAGGGTATCTGGCTTAGAGGTAAGACAGCTCTATGTCGCCATTGGGGAAGGAGCCTGGCAGAGCTCAGGCAAATAGGAAATTACTCTGTCAGAATCGACCAGGCAGGTCAGGGAATCGGCCAGCGACGCCACTCGGATAGTCCCGAACTTCTTGAGGTTTCTCGTAATATGGGTGTAGACTTTGTCCTCAGCCAAACCCATCGTGGCTCAGCACCTGCAGAGGGACAGAGACTGCGGGTCAGCGGAGGCTGCAGGTGAGCCTCAGGCTGTCTCCATAAGCTCGGGCAGGCACCCGTGCCCTGGCACAGACACCGTCGATGAGACAGGGGAAATCCTGTCGGAAATCACGCACAGAAAATTCGCTTGGGTTTAAGCTCAACGCTCAGCTTCACTTCCACAAACTTCGCCTTTTTCTACCATCGCCCAAACCGTGTGTTTATTCCCACTCTGCTCGTTTGGATGTTTGGATTCCGCCGGAGGGTTGGGGCCGGCCTGGCGGCAGGGTCACGACAGCCGGCAGGGAAAAACAAGCGGCACGGCCAAGACAAGCGCCAGAGGCCACGGCGGGAATCCCGCATAAGCAATAGAAAAACCAAAGGTGAAAGCACAGGGCTCCTTCCCACACGGAACAGCGGCCCGCAGGCCGCGACGCGGCTCTGCGCGCCCTCACGCCGGGGGCCCCCCCGCCCTCAGCGCGACCTTCAGCCCCCGGGGGAGCTCCGGGAGGTTCTCGGCTCGCAGATCCGCCTGGCAGAGCGGCCGGCGGTGACGGCCGGGGCCGTGGCGGCCGCGGGGGTCGGTGCGGCCCCGGTGTCCCCTCCCCGCCGCCCTCACGGCCCCTGAGGGCCCCTCACCTGCGCCCGCCGCCGCCGCGCGCCCGGCACCGCTATGGCCCCGCCCCTTTGCGTCGCGTCCGCCGCTGATTGGCTGTGGCGCACGCCCGTCACGGTGATTGACAGGTGGTGATTGACAGGGGGTGTGTCCGGTTCCGGGTCCCTGGGGACAGCGGGGACAGGGGGACAGATCCTGGACAGGGACAGGGAGATCATGGACAGGGACAGGGAGATCCTGGAGCGGGGACAGCGGGTGCGAAGGGACAGGAGCATCCCGCCTGCGAGGAGACTCACCTGTTCACTCTGGAGAAAACAAGACTCCAGGCCATCTCATCAATCCATATAAATATCTCCAAGCAGGGGGCACAGGATGGTGCCAGACTGTTTCCAGTGGTGCCCAGTGATAAGACAAGGACTAGAGGCCACAAACTAAACCAGAAGTTCCACCTCAACACGAGGAAGAACTTCTTTATGTTGAGGTGGCAGAGCACTGGAACAGCTGCCCAGGGAGGCCCTGGAGTCTCCCTCTCTGGAGACATTCCAAACCCACCTGAACACATTCCTGTGTCACCTGCTCCAGGCTCTGTTCCATGGTGCCCAGCAATGGGACATGAGGCAAATGGAAGAAACTGATGGAAATTCCTCCTGGATGTGAGGAACATGGTCTCTCATGTGAGCACTGGCACAGTTTGTCCAGAAAAGCCTCATCCCTGGAAGTGCCTGAGGCCACAGCTGATGGGGCTTGGAGCAACCTGGGATGGTGGAAAGTTGTCCCTGCCCATGGCAGGTGGTGGAACCTGATGGTCTTTAAGGTCCCTTCCTACCCAAACAATTCTGTGATTATAATTAACTGAAGCCAGCTTTTCTCATTCTAAATTATGAAAAAGGATCATATTTCTGGGTTGTTTCTAATTAAGAAGAGATCATTGTGATGATCAAAACTTACCTCATAAAAAAAAAAAAAAAAAAAGCCACTCAGTTGCACCCAGTAATTTCTGTTCACAGAATCACAGAATGATGCAATCATGATCATAGAATCACAGAATCACAGAATGTTAAAGGTTTGGAAGGGACTTTAAAGATCATCCCAAGCTGCCCTACCAGGAGCGGGGAGAACCCCCATCAGAGCAGGTTGCTCAAGGCCTTATCCCACCTGGCTTTGAAAACTTCCAGCCTTTGGACATCCACAACTTCCCTGGGCAACCTGTTCTGTTCTCACCATGGTCACAGCAAAAAATTTCCTCCTAATATCCAATATAAATTCCCCTTTTTCAACTTGTGTGCATTATTCATTGTCCTGTCTCCGCACCTCCTTGCTAAGAGTCTCTCGCCGGCGTTCCTGGAGTACCCCACTAAAACTTTATGTTTGTAATTCATTTCCTAATTTATAGTTAGTTAATTAATTTATTTAATAATTAATTTTTCCTACTCCGGAATTTCGGGACGGAGAGGGCGCAGTGCCGCCTCCGCGCCACCAGGGGGCAGCACCGCCCCGCGCCGCGGCCCCGCCTGGCCACGCCCATGGCCACGCCCCGGCCACGCCCCCGGGCCGGAGCCGCACGATGGCGGCGGCAGCGGGCGGGCGGCGGCGGCGGCGCCGCTGAGCGCCGGGAGAGCCCCGAGGGGCGGCGGGGGCTTCCCGCACCCCTTCCCCTTCCCTCATCTCCCCCTCCCCTTTTCCCCCGATCCCCCCCTCCCCGCGTCCTCCCCCGCTGCGCCGTCCATGGTTACGGGCGGCCGCGGCGGCCTCGCAGCGGAGCCGTTTGGGCGGGAGCCGGTGAGGGAGCAGCGGCCGCAGGTGAGCGGGGAGGGCCCGCAGGTGACCCCCGGGGGTGGGCACGGGGGGGTTGTGGTGGCCTGGGGGTGATGGAAGGGGCGGGGGGCGCCACCCAGGCGTGTCCGTGGAGTTGGGGCACCCCCACCGTGCCGGCGCTGAAGTTGGGCTTTGGTGTTGGTGTATTTGTAGGTGTTGTTTTATTAGTGAGAATGGGGATTTCTAAAAGTGAGCGCGGGCTGGGGATCTTGGATTTGCTCCCTTGGAGCCGGTCCAGAGGAGGCCACTGAGTTGATCGGAGGGATGCAGCAGCTCCTCTCCTGCGAGGAAAGGCTGGGAAAATTGGGATTGTCCAGCCTGGAGGAGAGAGGGATTCGGGGAGATCTAATGGGGGTCTGTCAGTGCTTGAAGGGAGCACGCAGGAAAAATAGAGAGAGACTTTTTACAAGGGCCTGGGGTGACAGGATAAGGGGGAATAGCCTCACACTGGAAGAGAGTACGGTTAGATTAGGTGTTAGGAAGGAATTCTTTCCTGGGTGAGTGGTGAGGCCCTGGCACAGGTTGCTCAGAGAAGCTGTGGCTGCCCCTGGATCCCTGGAAGTGTTTAACGCCAGCTTGGATTGGGGCTCTGAGCACCCTGGGCTGGTGGAAGGTGTCCCTGCCATGGCAGGGGATGGAGCAAGATGAGCTTTAAGGTCCCTTCCAACCTAAACCATTCCCTGATTCTGTGAACTCCCACCTGTGGATCTGCAGCAACCCACGGGGTTGGGCACGGGGCTCCAAGCTGGGGACACCCCTCCAAAACCCAAAAAAACATGTGCAGGGCAGGGCCACCACGGCCACGACCTCCTGCCACCACCCATCACCACCACCACATCTCCATCAGGCTCAGTGAGGAACCCTCCTGCCATCCCCCTGGGCACATCCAGGTGGCCAAAAGCTTCTTTGGGGACCGATATTCCAGCCTGGGGCCTTGTGGCCTGGCTGCTCCCTGGGCCATCCCCCTGCGGGAGATGCTCCAGGGTGGAGAATTGGAAGGGACACCCTGCTTGCTGCGAGGTCCGAGGGCTCTGTCCCTTCCTGCAGGGCTCTGTCCCCTTCTCACTGGCTCTCTCCACTCCTCCAAGGGTGTGTCCCCTCCAGCGGGAATCCCAAATGGGAATGTCCCTGCTGCCCCTCTCCAGGCTCTCCCACGCTCGCTCGGGAGCTGCATCCTCCCTCCTCAGCCAGCGCTTGCTTGTTTCTGATCTTGGATGTCATCGAGGGTGGAAAATGTGACAGGAAGGAAGGGAGGCTTTTTTTCCCCTCCTGCTAAAAATATGGACTGACATTAAAAAAAAAAAAACCCCAAAATACTGTCGTGAAAGGAATCCCAAGCTCTGTTTGTCGAGGGAGAGCAAACGATGTTTTGTGCCTTTTCAATTCCAGCTGGGAAGTTTCGCAAGGAGCGGTGGAGTCCTTGCCGGGAGCCTCAGGAATTTACTGAGCTCGTTCACAGGACGCTCTCCCAGCGTCTTATGCTAAAAAAAAAATTAGTCATCCCTTCTCTGCCTGCCCGTGGCTGGGGGGGGGGGAGCTTGCTGCAAGCATGCAGGATGCTTGGAAATATTTAAGGATTTTTTTTTTTCCCTCCTGTACAAGGAGTTCTAGAAACGACAGGAAATAAAAGTGCGGCCCCAACAGGAGTTTTTCATCTTTATTTTAATTCCTGTTGCTGCCGCAGCCAGTGGCAGGGAGGGGAGGGATGTGCTGGGGGGGCTGCAGCCAGGTTTGCAGGGAGGATTTGTCCCTGTCTGAGCATCAGATGCAAACTCTGTGCTGTTATTCCCAGAAGGACTGGGAAACCACCATTCCCAGGTTTGATGTGGAGCTCTGGGAGGAGGAATGGGATCGCAGGGATGGTGATGGCATTGTCACCCCCTGATGGCTTCTGCTGTGGCCAGGGGAAGAGCCAGGAGGCTTTTTGGGGAGCAGGGAGCCCCTGGGACCTGGGGGTGCTGGGAGACAGAGACTCAGTGTTTGTGCTGGGCAGAAAGTGGGCACTGCCACCTTCCCATTCCATGTGTTTCTTGGAGAGCTTCTTAGGGGAAGCTCCAGGGTTTTTACCTGACCTTTATTAAAAGTTGGTTAAAGCACCTGGTTGGTTACAGCTGGCTGAAGGTGGTGGGGTCATTGTCCCTGGAGATGTCCAAGGAACAACTGAATGTGGCACTCAGTGCTCTGCTCTGGTGACAAGGTGGGGACTGGTCACAGGTTGGACTTGTGATGACCTTGGAGGTCTGTTCCAGCCTAAATGACTCTGGGATTCTGTGGGAGCAGTGGGGGATCCTGGGAGGTGCTGGAACAGATATTTCCCATTTCCAGGGTGCTGGTGCTGCTGTGGACTGAGGAGACACAGCCCTGCCTTCCTGAAACATCCTCACAAATAACTGCACCTCTGTGCTGCTCCATGATACTGCTCCGTGTCCAACATCCTCATCCTCATGGATGAGTGGCCTGAATTCCCCCTCTCCCTGTCTCCTCCTGCTGCCTTGGAGCCTGCATCTGTTCTGCTCCAACCCTCTGTGTTTCCAGCAGGGTGGTGGATCCCAATCCAGAGGCTGCGTGACCTCTGCTGTGCTTGGCTGACCACTCTTGTGGTCTGTGTGATGCCTCAGAACACTGGGGAGCGTGGGGTGGGATATTTTCTGTGGGACAGAGCACCTGTGGTGCTTCCATCAGGGTCAGGAGGGGCACCTGTGGTGCTTCCATAGGGTCAGGAGTGGCACCTGTGTTTTCCATAGGGTCAGGAGTGGCACCTGTAGGGCTTCCATAGGGTCAGGGGTGGCACCTGTGGTGCTTCCATGGGGTCAGGGGTGGCACCTGTAGGGCTTCCATAGGGTCAGGGGTGGCACCTGCTGCTGCCTGGCCCTCCCTCCTGGTGTGACACGGTCATCCCTGGCAGCTGCCTCTGGGCTCATTCACAAATCTCATTTTCCTCTGGAAATAAAACAAATCTCTGGGCTTTCCTCTCCTGTGGAAGTCATTTGGAGGCAAGCATCCCCAAAGCCTGCAGACAGGAAGAGACACTTGAGCAGAGAGGTAGGAAATGTCCGCCTGGAGAGCAGTGGCTGATTCATCTCCTGCTCTTTAACTCTTTCCCCCCCTGGTTTCAGTGGCATCCAGCTTGGTTTCCCTCAAGGCTCAGAGCCCAAGGAGGCTCTGGCTGGATCTCAGAACCCTGCTGGGTTTTGTGTGTTGTGTTTCTGTGGTTTGGGGTGGAAAAGGAGTTGGGTGTGTGGGTTATCCGAACTGGATAACCAGAACATCAGCAGTTACATTAGGGAGGATTAATATTTAATATATAGGGTATGAACCATTGTGCTTAATCACTATCTGAAGGGCTTAGGAAGAGATTTAGTGATAAGCAAGTGATTCCTGAGCTGTCCAGAATGATTTCTTGCATCTTCCTCTGGAGCAGCTGGTCCTGGATATCGCTGGAGGCTGGTGCAATCCTGTTCTTCCTGATGGCTCCAGTTTTTGTAAGGGGTAGAGTGGCTTTCATCACGAGTGTTTGCTGCTCATTAAACTCCCAAATACTCTGGAAACCCTTTTTCTCTGATGCACCTCGTGGCTGGGCTGTCAGCAGTTGGTACCTGCCAGCACTTGAAACTTCTGTGTATGGGAAAGGTTGTGGGATCCATGGATTGTCACTGGCACATCTGCCCAGGCATCCATAGGGTCAGGGGTGGCACCTGTGGTGTTTCCATAGGGTCAGGGGTGGCACCTGCAGGGTTTCCATAGGGTCAGGAGTGGCACCTGTGGGGCTCCCATAGGGTCAGGGGTGGCACCTGTGGTGCTTCCATGGGGTCAGGGGTGGCACCTGTGGTGCTTCCATGGGGTCAGGGGTGGCACCTGTAGGGGTTTCCATAGGGTCAGGGGTGGCACCAGCTGCTGCCTGGCCCTCCCCTCCTGGTGTGACACGGTCATCCCTGGCAGCTGCTCTCTGGGCTCATTCACAAATCTCATTTTCCTCTGGAAATAAAACAAATCTCTGGGCTTTCCTCTCCCTGTGGAAGTCATTTGGAGGCAAGCATCCCCAAAGCCTGCAGACAGGAAGAGACACTTGAGCAGAGAGGTAGGAAATGTCCGCCTGGAGAGCAGTGGCTGATTCATCTCCTGCTCTTTAACTCTTTCCCCCCTGGTTTCGGTGGCATCCAGCTGGTTTCCCTCAAGGCTCAGAGCCCAAGGAGGCTCTGGCTGGATCTCAGAACCCTGCTGGGTTTTGTGTGTTGTGTTTCTGTGGTTTGGGGTGGAAAAGGAGCTGGGTGTGTGGTTATCCGAACTGGATAACCAGAACATCAGCAGTTACATTAGGGAGGATTAATATTTAATATATAGGGTATGAACCATTGTGCTTAATCACTATCTGAAGGGCTTAGGAAGAGATTTAGTGATAAGCAAGTGATTCCTGAGCTGTCCAGAATGATTTCTTGCATCTTCCTCTGGAGCAGCTGGTCCTGGATATCGCTGGAGGCTGGTGCAATCCTGTTCTTCCTGATGGCTCCAGTTTTTGTAAGTGGGTAGAGTGGCTTTCATCACGAGTGTTTGCTGCTCATTAAACTCCCAAATACTCTGGAAACCCTTTTTCTCTGATGCACCTCACGTGGCTGGGCTGTCAGCAGTTGGTACCTGCCAGCACTTGAAACTTCTGTGTATGGGAAAGGTTGTGGGATCCATGGATTGTCACTGGCACACACATCTGCCCAGGCGCTAGAGCAGAGGCAGCTCCTTCATTCTTTTGCCTCTAGCACCTTTAGGAGGCTTTTTGTGTCATCTCCAGGCTCCCACCGTGGTCCTAGAGCTCCCCATGAGAGCAGTGCTGCTTTCCAGAGCTGCTCCATGTGGCCTTACATGGGTTTTCTCTGCAGCAGGAGGGGTTTTGTGGTACAGCAAGGTGGGAGCTGCCCCTCTGGGAAGGGGTTGCCGTGTTTGTGCAGGGAGGAGGGGATGGTGGGAAGTGCTGGGTCCAACAAGGACTTAAAGTGACTCCAGAAGAAGCAATGAAGATGCTCCAAGGGCTGGAGCCCCTCTGCTCTGGAGCCAGGCTGAGAGAGCTTCTCTCACCTGCAGAAGAAAAGGCTCCAGGGAGACCTCAGAGCCTCTTCCATGGTCTGAAGAGAGGCTCCAGGAGAGCTGGAGAGGGACTTGGGACAAGGGATGGATGGACAGGACCCAGGGAATGGCTTCCCACTGCCAGAGGGTGGGTTAGACAGGATATCAGCAAGAAATTTTGCCTGTGAGGGTGGGGAGAGCCTGGCACAGGGTGCCCTGAGAAGCTGTGGCTGCTCCATCCCCAGGCTGGACCGGGCTTGGAGCACCCTGGGATGGTGGAAGGTGTCCCTTATCATGGCTGGGGGTTGGAATGAGATGAATTTTAAGGTCCCTCCCAACCCAAACCATGCTGTGATTCCACAGTTCTGCACCAGAGCATTCCAATCATGCATCCCCACAGCCACACGTCCTGCAGGTTTGAGGTTGTGTCTCCTTTGGGCTGCAGGAGGGTGTGTGCCTGCACCTCCCTCCCTCCCTGGCCCAAATCTGAGCTATCCTGGCTGAAAGCATCAGCCACAGTTTTCAAACCCAGCGTGCTGTGGTTCTTTTGGGTACCTCTGTGGTTTTGGCAGCTGCAGTTTTGGTGGTGGCAGTGAAAACACCTGAGTGTGGGTTGGGTTTTGGCCTGTTGGTCATGCAGAACATCCTGGTGTCTGCTGTAACAGGCATGGAGGTTGGGAATCTTTTTAAAATTGGGACTACTTTTTTTCCCCAAAAAGACCTGTGGGAGAATGAGATCTGTGGGAGAATGAATAACAGGTGTGGAGGTTGGAAATCTTTTTAAAATTGGGACTAATTTTTTCCCCCAAATGGAAGAATTAGAGAATCAGGGAATGGTTTGGGTTGGAAGGGACCTTAAAACTCATCTCCTTCCAACCCTCTGCCATGGGCAGGGACACTTCTCAGCAGCCCAGGTTGCTCCAAGCCCTGTCCAACCTGACCTTGAGAAAGCTCCTTTTATTCTCTGTGCAAACAAACAGATCACTTGCTTAGGCAGCAGTGACTCTTTATTCCAGAATAATTTGTTGTCCTAATTCCTTCCCGTTGAAGCAACTCCATTTTGCATGGAATAATTAGCACTAATTTGGGCCTGGGATGGAAAACAAGAGTTCTCTGACTTCAGAGGAGCAGACGAGAGCGTAACCTCTGCCTTTCCCACGTGAGTCAGGTCGTGCCGTGCCATCTGAAGCCAAATTAAAACCTGTCTGTGAGCCCAAACATTCCAGGGTGGCAGGAGAGGGAGCAGGAGGAGGAGGTGTCACCAGTTTGAAGTTTTCTGCTGTTGCAGGGAGCTGAGGACAAGTGTGGTGAGGGGGGGAACAGAGCAGCACCTCCTTCCTTCTTGGCTGAGGCTGAGGAACAAATAAACAGAAATGTTCTCACTGCACTGATGTGAGAAGCTGCTTCTGAGCCAGCCTGGCCTGTTGGTGGATTCCTGGCACCCCAGCCAAGTACTTGAGACCTTTTTATTGCCATAACGAGGATTTCCTCATCCTGCCCCGCAGTCTGACTCCATCCACTGCTATTTTCTGGTCCTTCCAGGAAGACATCCCTGCTCTGCCTTCCTTTGTGGAGGGAAGGGAAAGCAGCCAAATTCCTTCCCTGCCCCAAATCCCTGCATGTCTGAAGAAGGGGAGGTGCAGGGCATCCTTCCTGGCTTACCCAGGTAGCATGAGATGAATTCCAGGGCAAAGCTGCCTCTCCCCTGCCTGTCTCCCAGCAGGATCAGGGTTTGCTGATGGGGTTCTGAGCACTGAGGCCATGGACATCTCTTCAGGATGAGTCCTGGAGGAATTGGAAATGGGAGATGTCCAGCCTGGAAATGCCAGCTGGCAGAAAAAGGACTTTTATTGGCTTGATAGCTGACCACCAGACACCTTGGCTGATTGATGCTGCTTAGACAGAGAGTTTTAAAACCTGGATTCATAATTTGGGGGTCCAAGACACTTCTTGGCACTCCAAACTCCATGACTAAAGCTGTGCTATAGGCTCATTGTGTGTGACCATGTTCACAGGGGTCTGAGGATGAGGGAAGAGACCAGGATCTGACTCCATGTTTCAGAAGGCTGATTTATTATTTTATGATATATATTATATTAAAACTATACTAAAAGAATAAAAGAAAGGATTTCATTAGAAAGCTAGCTAAGAATAGAAAAAGAAAGAATGATACAGTCTGAGCCAGCTGACTGTGATTGGCCATTAATTAGAAACAACCACATGAGACCAATCCCAGATGCACCTGTTTCATTCCACAGCAGCAGATAATCAATGTTTACATGTTGTTCCTGAGGCCTCTCAGCTTCTCAGGAGGAAAACTCCTGAAGAAAGGATTTTCATAAAAGATGTCTGTGACAATTGTGGAGGTTCTGCTGCAGCCTACCTGTCTGAAAAAACAGGGTTTGGCATGTTGGAGCTTGTAGGTTTTGTGTATGAAGTAATAGGTGAGAGGAAGGCTGGATCCAGGTATGAGCAGTGAATCAATCAGCACTGCATTGCTCTGGGGTTGAACCAGCCCCCCGGCATGACTCTCCTCCCATATCATGATGTTTTGAAATAATCTCTGATTGTTGGGATGATCTAAACCCCAGGGGGGTTCGCAGGCTTTGGGCTCCACCCCAGCAGTGGTGACCTTGCTCCAGGGCTGAGGAGAGCAGCAATTCCTGCTGTGGCTGCTGAGGGCAGGATGTGTCCCTGGGCCTGTGCTCACGTGCTCCTCCCCAGGGAGTTGGAGATCATCTGCCCAAAAGAGAATTCGTGGAGGTTCTCCCCAAAACTGCCACCCAGCCATCCTCATTTGTCCTCTGGGAGCACTGCTCATGGAATCACAGAATCACAGGATGGTTTGGTTGGAAGGGACCTTGTAGATCGTCTCATTCCACCCCCTGCCATGGGCAGGGACATTTTCCACTATCCCAGGTTGCTCCAAGCCCTGTCCAACCTGGCTTTGGACACTTGCAGGGATCCAGGGGCAGCCACAGCTTCTCTGGGCACCCTGTGCCAGGGCCTCCCCACCCTCACAGGGAAGAATTTCTCCCTAATGTCTAATCTAAACCTCCTCTCTTTCAATGTGAAGCCATTCCCCCTTCTCCTGTTGCTCCAATCTCTTTTCATCTTTCCTGTAGGCTCCCTTCAGGTCCTGGAAGGCCCCAGTTAGGTCATCCCAAAGCCTTCTCTTCTCCAGGCTGAGCAATCCCAGTTCTCTCTCTTTCCTCACAGCAGAGCTGCTCCATCCATCTCATCATCTTGCTGGTCTCCTCTGGACTCATTCCAGGAGGCCACAGTGGTGAATTTGCCAATTAAGCAGCAGCTCCACAAATCCCTGGCATTGTCTGAGCTCCATCCTTTGCTTTCCACCTGTATTTTTGGAGGTGGTGTGTCAGTTCCTCCTCTGGGGATTTCAAACACTTCAATCACAACCTCAGGGCTGACGGGACTCATTTGTGTCAGTCAGTGCTGTTGTGGTCCGTGTCACAGAGGGTTCTGCAGCCAGGAAATCTGCTCCTGGCCCCAGTGGGATTGCAACCAGCTCAAAGTGCTGCTTGCTTCCAGCCAGGCATCTCTTACTCCATCCCCAAAAAACCCAGTGCAGACCCAGCCCTGGACCAGGGACAGGAGCAGCAGGGCTGGAAAAAAGAAATGACCAACCAAGGCAGGGAAATAGGTGGCAAAAAAAGCCAGGAAGGAACTCAGGTCTGGCTGCTCAGCCAAACCAGGAGCAAAAGGCACAGATCTCCCAATTCTGAAGCTGTTAGAGCTTTCTAGAAGGCTGGAACCCTCAAATAAGCAAACCTCATTGAGTAAGAAGAGAAATATGAAGAACAGGATTTGCTTTATTGTGTGTGTGTGTGATTTTTTTTTTTAAAGCATTTTAGTGGTTTATAAAGATTCCAGCAGTGCCCTGGGAAAGCACAGCCTCCTGTTCCAGGCGCCGTGTTCAGCACAGGAATATCCTGGCTCTCGACCTGCAGGTCGAGAGGTACCATAAATTTTTCTGGTGATATTGTGTGGCAGGCCAGTATGCAAAACTTTTCCTGCTGCTTTACAATTTGAATCATGTTTTTATCACACCAGCAGATAATCATCTCACTCATGTTCCAGAAGCCAAGCTCATGTGGATGTGTTTGAAAATAAATATATTCACATGTGTTTGCCAGTGTTGTTGAACACATGGTGTGTCTCAGAGCCTCTGGATTTCACTCTCTTGCAAACTGGCCACTCCTGAAGGGTCAGAAGTACAACTTTATTCCAATTGCTGCAGTTTCATACCCCTTCCATAGCACTAATGCCATCCCCTAAATGATGAATTAGAGATGAATGGAGATGAGTTAGAAATGAATAATAAATTGGAAAGCATGGATAATCCTCGAGATTTTCTCTTGAGGAGACTTTAAACCTATTTGGCTACAGGCAAATAGATGTTTTTAATCCCAGTTGCTGTGTAGAATTTGCATCCTCGTTCTGGTGACAGGGCGAAAATGCCAGGTGGCATCTTTGGGTGACTTGGTGGCAGCAGCTTGTCTTTAGATACTGAGACTGGGATTAGAGGGGTTCAATTATTTTCTAATCTTATCTAGGAGTGTGCCTGATAACCCTTTCCATGAAGAAATTTTCCCTTATATCCAACCTAAACTTCCCCTGGTGCAATTTGAGGCTGTTTCCTTCTGTCCTGTCCCTGTTCCCTGGGAGCAGAGTCTGATCCCCACCTGGCTCCAACCTTCTGCCAAGGAGTTGTATTCAGCCAATTTATCATTTATCATCTTTTTATACCTGTCTTGGCCTTCTGTGGTTGTGTGAGGGTTATTTTTTGACTCCAGCAAGTACTTGGAGGTGAAATCTGTGCTTGAACTGGGGCTGTGCTTCAGCTCTGGCTGTGCAGGTCTGGCCTCCCAGAATCCAACATCCAAATGAATAAAACCAGGGATAATAAAACAGGAAAAGGCTAGCTGAGAGAGAAAAGCAGCTGTGGAAGGGCTAAGGCGAATCCCTGCTCTCCTGAGAGGTAAATAAAAGGTACAATCTTGTTTTCTCATGTCTCTGATCCCCTCCTCAGCTGTGGCTCTAGAAAGGATGGCAAACCTGGTGGCTGCCTGAGCTTGGATCCATCAGCATTTAGGATGGTTTGGAGGGTCTCCAAGTGTCTTCATCCCTCTTGGTGGCTGTTGTGAGGGTCCTTGTGGGACCTCATGTCCCTCAGCCAGGGCTGCAGGGGAGCTCTTGCTGATACATGTGCAAAGCCAGTGCTGCAGGTGCATCTTCCACAAAGGTTTCACATCTCCTGATCCACCCAGGAGAGGCTGTGGAGGCACCTGAATACCTGAAACTGCTCCTTGTGTCCAGGTTTTATCCCTGGTAGAATGAAGGATTTACTCCTCACTTCCCTTAAAATGTTTTAGAGCAATTTCTGTGCCTGTGCAGAGGTATTTGCCTTTTTTTCCAGGATATTCTGTGGGGGTTGTTTGAGTTTATGTAACTTCCCATATGTTGCCCTCTTCTTGTAGAAACTTGAAGATAAATTGTGAAATGCAGGGAGCTGCTTTAAAAGGACACATCCTCAGCTGGAGCTCATCCTGTCTGCAGCCAGAAAAGGGGAACCTGGGAGCCCTCAGTCCCTGATTCCTCTGTGGCACAGCTGAGTGAGCAGCATGGGATGGAGCAGGAGGAGGCTCTGGGGAGCTGGCACGGGCTGGGAGGGTGGTGCTTTCTCCATGGAGGGGCTGCAGCCCCAGCAGCATTCCCTGCAAGCTCTTTTCTCTTTCCAGAGCTGCTGCATTCCCTGCAGGGCCCCTCTGCCCAGCTGAGAGGGGTTTTAGGTGGAGCTTTAAGTCAGTGTTTATTAAACCACTTTGTTGGGCCTCATCTTGCCAGGTGCTGTTTGGTCTGTGTTCCCATGTGTATCAGAGAATCATGGAATTGTGTGGGTTGGAAAAGCTCTGTAAGATCATTGAGTCCAACCATTCCCCAACACTGCCAAGGCCACCACTGACCCTGTCCCCAAGTGCCACATCCACATGGCTTTTGAACCCCTCCAGGGATGGGGACTCCAGCACTGCCCTGGGCAGCTGTGCCAGGGCTGGAGAGCCTTTTTGGGGAAGAAATTTTCCCAAATATCCAATCTGAACCTCCCCTGGCCCAGCCTGAGGCAGTTCCCTCTCCTCCTGTCCCTGTTCCCTGGGACCCCCCTGGCTGTCCCCTCCTGTCAGGAGCTGTGCAGAGCCACAAGGTCCCCCCTGAGCCCCCTTTGCTCCAGGCTGAGCCCCTTCCCAGCTCCCTCAGCTGCTCCTGGAGCTCCAGACCCTTCCCCAGCTCCATTGCCCACATCAAGGGGATCTGAAGGTTCTCAGTGTCCTGCATTTGTTGAGACACAAGCTCAGCAGCTGGTAGAAGATTCACGGCTCTTGTTCTTTGCAGACTTGAACAAAGCCCTTCACTCATCACCCAGGTTATTTTTGCTAATCATTTTTGAGAATGGTTCCATCCCAAGTGCAAGAGGAATTGTAGGCAGGATGCTGGCAGAGCTTGGAGCCTGCCTTTCCCCTGGGGAATTACACCATGCAGGTAGGGTCACCAAAAACCTCCCTTTCCATTCCCTCTGCAACCCCCCTGGAGCAAAGCCAGGAAGCCCAGGCACTGAACAAGCCCCTCTTTTGAACCTCAGGGCTGAGAAACTGAATTTGTGCTCTGCCAATTGCTCGTTTGTGGACAGAGAACAAGGAACTAACTCTGTGCACAAGTGGATGGGAGAGCTGGAAAGTCCTGAGAGGAAAAAGTGCTTCAGGGATGAGCCACACCAGGTCTGGCTGGGTCCCTTCTTTAGGGTCCCTTCCAACCCAAACCATTCCATGATTCAGTGATTCTGTGAAACTCTGGCATTCTGGGCAGCAGCAAAGGCAGAACTCGTTGATAACTGCCTGGAAACTTCAGCCAGGGCTCCTGGACAGCCAGGCAGCCTCAGCAGTGCTGGGAAAACTGAGCTCCCCCACATCCAAACCCAGGAACTGACCCATTCACTGGGGTTTTCTGAAGTTGCTGCAAGATCATGAGTGTCTTTAGGAAGCCAGGAACTTTGCAGTTGCTCAATACTCGCTCAGCTGCTTTGGCATGGGTTATTTGGAATGGTTTTATTTTTGTAGGATGGATTCAGAGCTCCCAGTGTGGGATCTTTGGAGATGAGTGTGTTTGGCTGCTGTGGAAAGAGGTCCCTGAGAGGTGGGGTCTGGCTTGGTGGCTGTGGCTTCACTGGAGGTGACATGACAGCAGACCAGAACACCAGTCTTGGAGTTTAATCAGTTTAAACTGTCTCTGCTGCACAAAACAAGTTCCTGCCTTTTGCTGCCCAGAATGCCAGAGTTTCATAAAATCATTGAATCATGGAATGGTTTGGGTTGGAAGGGACCCTAAAAACCATCTGGTTCCAACCCCTGCCACGGGCAGGGACACCTTTTACTCTCCTAGGTTGCTCCAAGCCCTGTCCAACCTTGGACACTTGCAGAGATCCAGGGGCAGCCCCAGCTTCTCTTGTGTCTGAAGGGTGCAAATCTCACAGGCTACGATTTGGCTCAGTTTGGCAGAGAATCTTTAAAATTGTGTTTTGAAGCTTTTAAGGATTCATCTTCTTAGAGAACTCATGATGCTCTGTGTGTGCAGGGGGATTCATTTTGGGCTGTTCAGTGCCCCACAGGCCAAGAAAAGGGCCATGGATTTAAGGGAATTTGAGTTCCTGAAGCCCTGTGCCAGAGAAGGTATCCCTGCCCAGCTAAAATCACTTCTTTATATTTAATATTGAATTCTCTCTCCCCTGCTGCTTCATTAAGGCAGTGGAGTTGCAGAAATGTCAGTAATTAACTAATGAAGGACAGGGTGGGTAATGCAGTAACAGCTTCCATAGGTGCATGCTGTTATTCCAGGCTTTTCAACCCAGCGTGGAAATGTCACCTCTGTCACACTCATCATGGCTGGGACTGGTCCCATCCCACATCCAGAACTTTCTGTGCCACTTCAGCTCCTTCCAGCCCCTTGGATGGTCATGGCAGTGCATTCCATGTCCCCCCTCCAAAATAAGATTTCAGGCAGGCTCCCAGCCCTGCCATCAGATCCTGAGCCCAGGGATAGGAACAGGATTGCCACTTCCACATTTTTTTCCATTTTGCCTGTTACAGGAATTGTTGCTGACCTCCTTATTGTATTTGTGTTCCCCCCAGATGAAGGAAGGAATGATGAATCTGACTCCATGTTCTCAGAAGGCTAATTTATTATTTTATGATACTATATTATATTAAAGAATACTATACATTCTATACTGAAGAATACAGAAGGGATACAGAGAGAAGGCTAAAAAGATAATTATGAAAACTCCTGACTCTTTCCAGAGTCCTGACACAGCTTGGCCCTGATTGGCCAAAGAGTGAAAACAACTCCCAGCAGAATCCAATGGAACAATCACCTGTGGGTGAACAATCTCCACACACATTCCACATGAGCACAACACAGGAGAAGCAAATGAGATCAGAATTGTTTTCCTTTTTCTCTGAACCTTCTCAGCTTCCCAGGAGAAAAATCCTGGGCAAAGGGGATTTTCCAGAAAATGTGAATGTGACACCTCTTCAAGCATTCCTTGAGCTTTGTCTTCTCTAGCAGGACTGGGCTGTTGGCACAGGGCATTTCCAGGGGGATTGTTTTGCTCTGGAGGTGACAAATGGCAGCTCAGCTCCTTTGGGATGCTGGGACACTTCCCAAGGGAGCACCTGGAATGCAGAGCTCAGGACTCTGTGTCTCTCCCTGTCCTGACTGAAATCCTTACTGAAGGTCCTGCAGGCTCTGCCCTGGGGACATTCAGAGTTCAGCCACTGGATTCATGGATTTTGGTGGGTTTTTTTGGAGAACCAATCCCGTGTCAAGCCTTGGCAGGTGCTGTGGCACAAACCCACCTTTGGACTTGGGCTACCGAGTTCCGTACCTGGGCCAGCTCTCAGGTAACAGCGGCTTTTGCCAAAGACAGGATGGAATTTTGTGTCCTTCCTGTAGGAAGCTCTTGCAGTGACCCTTCTGTGGCTCTTCAGCCAGTTCTGAAGCATCTCTGGCTACCCCAGTTTGCCTGTGATCACTTGATGTGCAGTTCCAAATGACCCTGTGGTGTTGGAAGTTACATTAGAATACATTTTTCTCATTGCTGATGGTTTTACTTCATATATATTTTAGAAGCTGATTTTACTTTGAAACAGTCAAAACATTGAATAAACCACTCCAAAGCTTTCAAAGCATTTGAACTATGTTCTCCCATTGGACATTCTCAGTCATTTCCATCCTGGATCTGACCCCCAGGTTGCAGAGCTCCTTGGATCTACCTCCAGGGAGAAACAAGAGGCCTGAGGAACATTGGGAATGATGGTTTGGGGGAGAGGAACTGAGAATGAATGTGGTGGTTAAATCTGTTCTTGCTACTAAGAGCCACTCGAATTTATTTTTGGGAGCAATTTTGGTCCATCCTATTCTGGAGCTAAATTCATTATTTACTTTTTGGATTATCTCTTCCTTCCCTCTTGGCCTTCAGCTGCCAAGCCCTCCCTTCTCCCCCCATGCCCTGGCACCCAGAATTGCAGCATCCTGAGCTCCAGCACTGCAGATGTGCCAGATGGAGACACTGAGCTCGTGCAGGTCTCAATTTTGGAAGCAACACAAAAATGATGACTTGAGAAAAACCTTCTTGTTTGTACTGAATTTTGTCAGAGCCCAGCAATGCTGAACAGGCACCTCAGAAGCTTCGTGCCAGAGAGCTCCCAAGTGTTGCTGCTGTTCATGGGATGGTTTGGGTTGGAAAGACCTTAAAGACCAACCATTCCAACCAGCAGGAACACCTTCCACTAAACCAGGCTGCTCCAAGCCCCATCCAACCTGGCCTTAAAGCCACAAACATCCTCTGCTTCTGAAAACCTGTCCCCTAAATGGTCTTTGTGGACAAAATCACACACCAAACACTTGCCCACTTAATTCTCACATCTGTTATTTTTCTTTCCTCTGGGTAGGGTTGTTTTTTAGCAGCTTGGAGTGCAAAGATGCCTATTTGTTAAGTGTTTCCTGGCTGCAGAGTTGAAACTCTTTAATATTCCTGTCTTCTGCAAGCTCTGTTCCATGAACCTTCCTTCACTCCCCACCCTCCTCCCATTTATCAAAGCCTGCCTTGCTCACAGATTTGGTGCCTGATGGAGGGACTGGGGTCATTCCCATTGTGTCACACCAAGCTGCCTGCTGTCCCCAGGGAGAAGGGGATAGATGGGAAATGAAAGGAGGAGTCAGTGCTTCCACACTTGTTAAAAAATGCTGGCTTTTGAAATGCCCTAAGCCTGGAGTTCTCTTGCTTGGAGAACAGGTCTGATGTGCCTAATGATGCTGGCCACTTCCCACTCCAGTTCCCTTTTGCTTGGTCCAAAAGGGATTTATTCCCTCAAAAATGGGGCTCATTCAACCCACTTTAGGTAATGGGCAGCTGAGGAAGCAACACTTGAATTTTTTCCTAGAATAAAACATCCTGCATTGACTTCCATGTTTGATAATAATCTGTGAAATCTTGTGGTCTTTGATTTCAAGTGCTGTGAGCTGAACTCAGTGCTTTAGTCACAGAATCACAGAATGGTTTGGGTTGAGATTTTAAAGACCATCCCATTCCAACCCCCTGCCATGAGCAGGGACACCTTCCACTAGACCAGATTGCTCCAAACCCCATTCAGCCTGGCCTTGGACACTTCCAGGGATGGGACAGTCTGGACAACCTGTGCCAGAGCCTCACCACCTTCACAGGGAATAATTTCTGCCTAATATCCAATCCAAACTCTTTCAGTCCTGTCTTCCAACCTTCCTTTCACCATTAACGTCTGCACTTAATATTCCCATTTCCTGCTTAATAATTAGGGGAGGGTCAGGCCCTGTCTTGTCCAGATTGGGAGTTCTCTGTGGCCCTGGTGCAGCACGCTGGCCCCTCCATCAGTCCCTGGCTGAGCAGGGAGTGCTGCTGCCCCGGTGCCAAAAGGGAATGAAGGTGCAAAGAGCTGCTGAGTTGTTTCATGGCAGGGGTGAGCTGATGTAAGATGGAGCTGGTGTTGTTTTGGAGAGTTGATTTTTCTGTTCTCTCCTTCCTGCACGTGTTGGACCACGTCTGGTGGTGAGTAAGGCAGCTCAGCTCGCTTACCTTGGCGTGCTCTGGCACAGCACCCTGGCCTGGCCAGCACTGGGGCTGACACAGAGCCTGGCCCAGCTGGTTCTGGGCGTGCTTGGAGGAGAAGGGAGCTCTCACCTGGTGGCAGTGGCCTCTGTGATCATCCAGCACAGAATTCCCAGCTCTGCTGGATGCCCTGCGTGCCTGACTCCTGCCTCTGGTTAGGCTGAAAGGAAAATGTGGGAACCAGATGTGGCCCACCAACACTATCTTGTTTAACACCCTATCTCCAGATGTTTCCAGCTTGTAGTGCTAATTTCCACTTGCAGCTATCCAAGAGACAAATCCAAGATGCTTGCTGCCTTTAGAAAGAGGAGTCCAACTGACCTTCGTGTTATCTCTTGCTTTGCTGAGTCCCACATCTCTTCCACCAGGTAGGACAAGCCTGCCCATCTCCAAACTGTCCCTTCCACCCTTGCATCTCAAAATCATCTTACAGTGACATTTTTTCTTCATTCTCTGGGGAAGAGGATTGAAAAGCAAGAAGAATTGGATTTTTGCTTTAGAAAGAGAAGTCCAACTGACCTTAGTGTTATCTCTGCTCAGTCCCATCTCTTGCAAACAAGCCTGTCCCTTCCTACTCAAAATGATCTCACAATGAAATTTTTTCTTCATTCTCTGGGTAAGAGGATTGCAAAGCAAGAAGAATCAGATTTTTGCCCAGGAAGTTTTGTACTTTGCAAGGGCATTTCATCACATCCTTTTTTGAAGGCTGTAAGAACAGCTTTCTCCAAGGGATGCTCTTCCCTTGGGACTGCACATGCTTTTCTTAAATTTCACCAGCACGTGACCAGAGGGCACGGAAGGACTCGCAGGAATGTTCCTAACTCCCTTTGAAAGGCAAGCTGTTCTTCCAGCCTCTTGCAGAATCACTCTGACAGGAGACTCTGCAATCAGACTGCAGAGGTAATTGCATTTGTAATGTGAAAGACAGAACAGGGTCTATAATTCTCATCCTCAACAGGCTCTGCAGGGACTCAGGGTAATCAAAAAAAAAAAAAAAACACCCAAACCAACAGACCCAATCGCTGCTTCTGACATTTGTGATTGGTCTGGGCAAAATATTAGGAAACAACATACTCAAGGGGACAAGATGATCTCATGCAGCTGACTTTAAAGCAACATGCTCCCCTGGAAACTTGTTTCCATGCCTATTCCAGAGCACTGGCTGCTGCCCGGATCTCCCCTGCCCCCCTGGCCCAGCTCAGCTTAGTCAGCAAGTTCCAGTTCAACTTCTGCCTTTTATTTTGTGCCTGTACCTGAGTTAGCTCCATTCCTCAGTAACCAGCTCTTTGTCAGAGGAAAGGCTTCCAGGATGCTGCCAGCAACTCATTGTCCATTTCCTGAGCAGAACTGCTTGCTTTTAAGTAGTTTGCCTGAAATCTTGAATATTCCAGTGCAGCTAAAGCTTCCTGTGTTGGTTAGCTTTCCTGGGATGAAGTTCCAGCCACCCACATGAGCTGTCTGGATTTAGTTTTGAGTCTGGAGAACAAATCTCTGCTGTAGGGTTTCACCATCACCGTGTTGTTGTTCCTCTGACATTGCGATATGTGACCATCCTCGATGTGGCAACTGATTTACAAGCAGTAGCTCCCCACTGTTTATTGCTTGTTTGTTGCTGGTTATTGTTGGATTTTGAGGGGTGTGGGGACAGGAGCTGGGCTGGAACAAGCTACAGAGGTTGGATGTGGCAGTGATGAAGGAAATCACATTTGGAGCCCAGTGGCTTGGGCAAGGGATGCTTCTGCCATGGTGCCGCAGACAACTTTTATGAAAAATCCTTTCTTTAGGATTTTTCCTCCTGAGAAGCTGAGGGCCTCAGGAACAAAATGTAAACAATGATTATCTGCTGCTGTGGGATGCAACAGGTGCATCTGGGATTGGTCTCATGTGGTTGTTTCTAATTAATGGCCAATCACAGTGAGATGGCTCGGACAGAGAGTCTGAGCTACAAACCTTTGTTACCATTCTTTCCTATTCTATTCTTAGCAAGCCTTCTGATGAAATCCTTTCTTCTATTCTTTTAGTGTAGTTTTAATGTAATATATATCATAAAATAATAAACCAAGCCTTCTGAAACATGGAGTCAGATCCTCGTCTCTTCCCTCATCCTCGTAGCCCTGTGAACACGGTCACACCATGGCACATCCTCCTTGGTCCTTCCTCCAGTGCAGATCAGACCTTTCTGATGTTCACAGCTCCTGAGTACGAAGGCAGTGGAAGCATCTTGGCATCCCAGGTGAAGATGAGCTTGTTTGCATCCAAGTTCCTCAAGGTTTTCCTCTAATAAAGCCTTGGTGTTCCCTGTTTGGCTGGCTGGAACACCAGGCTGGTTCT
The DNA here is from genome assembly GCA_024865655.1 of Emberiza elegans. Taxonomy (NCBI): domain Eukaryota; kingdom Metazoa; phylum Chordata; class Aves; order Passeriformes; family Fringillidae; genus Emberiza; species Emberiza elegans. The sequence goes on along the minus strand of JALJVW010002400.1, from coordinate 3,489,806 downwards.
TTCTCTATGTCATCAGAGGTGTGGTGTGGACTTTCCCAATAGAATGTTGTTAATTCAGTCCATTTTTGAAAAAGAATAGACCAGATTATCTTTTCAGAGCCTGACTCTTGCTGGTTTTTCAGCTGGCGTGGCCATGAATGAAGTGATGCAGGAGAAGCTTCTCCAGAACTGACTGTATCTTCCTCTCTGCCTCTGATGAGTTTACCCTTCCTGAAAGCTTTCCATTTTCATTAAATCCACCCATAGCAATGAAACCTGAAAAAACCATGAACTCCCACCTCCAGGCTGGCTGGTGTTGGTGTTGTTTGGGTTTTTAACTGGGGAGAATGAGTCAGCCTATCCTCAGAAAGCACCAGGACTTTCAGCACCGCTTGACCACCAGTTTCCTGTTGCTCCCTTTTGTTTCTCTCTTTTTTTTTTTTGTTGAAGCTTTTAGGAGCTGGATGCACAACTGTGAGAGTGTCTGGATGTTTCCCACTACTGGGACTACTCTACTGTGTGTGTCTTCTCTACTTATTTTTCTCAAAAGGAGGATCAGAAAAATGTAGAAATCAAGACCTTGTCTAGACTTCAACTTCTAGAATCATAACTCAACTGCTGGCCTTAGGGAGCTGTCAGGTCTTCAAATAAATCTTTATAAATCAGCATTTACACTGTAGAAATTCACACAACTTGATTGCAGAGTTGCTTAAAGCAGAGCTTAAAACATATTAACTATTATGGGGTAAAGCTTTAATGGTAGGTTAGGTCACAGAGGACTGATGACCATGAAGTTGTGGCAAACTCTTACCAAACTCTAGCGTTTGGTGTCCCAGACCATGCTTTGCATGCTGGGCACTCCTATTTTTTATTTTCCTAAAAGAAAGGAACTCAGGGATGTGCAGGAATGCCAGAGCAGAGCCTGTGTGCTGTGGTGCTGAAGGCACATCTTGGTCTTGCCAGCATGTGGGAATATCTGCATGGAATCCTGTGCTTTTGGGGATGGGAACCATGCTGAGTGAAGGCAGAGCAGATGGGACATGCAGCCTGAACCAGCCTGTCTCGTTTATGCTTTATTAATTAGACATGTTATCAGAGTCATCTGTGTTTTCTTTCCTTTTCTCCTTTCCAAACCAGTTTTGCTGCTTCGCTGCCCGCAGAGCCTCTGATGAGGAGCCCGGTTTGAATCCCTGAGAGTTGCATGGCAGCACTTGTTCATTGTGCTGTGTGTTAGCACCATAAAAACTTTGGGGAGAGGACTCAGAGGAGTTTTGTGAGCTCTGGGGAATCAGAATTTTGGGTGTTGATGGTGATGTCCTGGTAGCACACCCTCCCCTGTGTACTGTCAGTGTTTGTAAGAATTTCCATGGGTTAATCACAGAACCACAGAATGCTTTGAGTTGGAAGGGACTTAAAAATCAACTTGTTCCAAACCCTGCCATGGGCTGGGACACCTTCCACTGTCCCAGGGTGCTCCAAGCCCCATCCAGCCTGGTCCTGGACACTTGCAGGGATCCAGGGGCAGCCACAGCTTCTCTGGGCAAGCCGTGCTGCTCCTTTCTGTAGGATGCTTAAAAATTGACATGGATCAGGGAAGTGATTGGATAAACTGGTGGAAGGATGGTATAAAGATCCCTGGGTAGAAACAGTCAGTGCTGAAGACTGGGAAGTGTTCTGGGGAGGAAATGGTACAGACTGGTGTGGGTCTGACCTTGCTCCCTAAACCTGCTGCTGGTTGCTCATGGAGGTACTGAATTAAGCAGATCTCAGACGGGGTCTGTTGTGCCTGATGGGACAATGTCAGACTGCCCTGTGCATATTCAGTTTTAAAATTTTACTGAAAGGAGAGAGAAGCCTTTTCCAGTGCTGGGGTGGGAGCCAGGAGTAGGGATTTTCTCAGCTTTCCCTTTGAACCCTTATCTCCCAGCAGGTTAAATTCTGAATCCTCAGTGTCAGTGCCCATTATCTGTATGTAAGAGTGAAGCGGGTCATAAAAACCCTTTGAGTGAATCACTTCTAGTCTCAAGCTGCTCTAGGGGAGGTTCAGGTTGGTCATTAGGAGGAAATTCCTCATAGAAAAGGTGATAAAACACTGGATTGGACTGCCTAGGGGGTGGTGGAGTCCCCATCCCTGGAGGTGCCTAAGGAAAGGACTGGAAGTGGCACTCAGTGCTGTGGTCTGGTTGACAGGGTGGTGATGGGTCACAGATTGGACTCGGTTATCTTGGAGGTCCTTTAGAGCCTGGGTGGTTGTGTGTGAGCCCATCTCTGGGGTGGGAGATGGTGAAACAGGAGTTGGATTCGATGATCCCTGGCTGGGTCCCTTTGAGCTCAGGATATTCTGTGATTCTCTGAAACCCCATAAAGCCACCCTGAGTATCCTTTCTGACACCTGGCTCTGTTTTATGGCCACCATTTGGTGAGGTGAAGGGAAGACCTATGGATTTGCTTTGTCTGATGCCCTTCCAGGGAAAATTCCCACTCCCTGAAGGAGCAGCAAGATCATCCCTGCACGCACAGCAGGGAAATGACTTTTAACAATGGGCTGGCTTGGATACTGCCCAGATCCCTTCTGTTACAGCAGGACGGGATGATGACCATGTCCAGGCTCTTCCCTGGCACACACACTCAGAATATGTTATCCTTGAAGTCCTTTTCCCAGGCGTGGCGTGCCTTTGTGCAGGCACAGCGTGTACCCTGCTAATAGGATGCTGGTGGCTTCTGTCAGCCACTTAATTGGGTCCCTGGGTGCTGGGATATTTCCTGCTGCTGCATCCTCTTCCCAGAGCTATTCCTCCACCTTGGGAACCTCCCTGCTGATGAAGATGTGATGCTGAGCTCTCTGCAGTGCCCAGAGGTTAAATCCCAAATAAAGCTTTGGGATTGCCCACAGCCCTGGGTGGGGGGGATGCACACACTGAGAGGTTGCTGGAGGGATTTTAATTGTGTTGTGTTGATCGAGCTGCCTGTAAACACAGCAGGAGGCTGCTGCTTCTCCCGAGCCTGGGAGCCAAAGGTGTATTGATCCCAGGGAGCTGTGGGACCCAGGTACATGCTGGTGGAGATCTCAGCTGGGTTATTTCCAGCTGAAGATGAAATTTCTCTGTGTCCTGCCCTTCCTCCTCAACTTGTGTCAAGCTGTAGGGATTTTATAACCCAACTTTGTCAGCTGATTCCTGCCCAAAGCAAGAAGCCCTGTTGCTAGGAGTGGGGTGGGGGGGTAAAAAACACCTCAGGAATACTCATGTTCAGCAGTCCAGCACTGCAGATAACATTGAGTCACTGCTGAAAGCCTCAAAGCAAAACAGATGTTCGGTTTCTAGTGACTGAGTAAGTATTAAAGGTACCAGATGAGCAAAGTTTTAACTGAGATCCTTAATTTGTGGTTGGCAGCTGAGACAAAGCATGAGCAAACCAGGTGCAATGCAGAAATGGTCTCCCTCCTGTCTTACACATGCTGGTGTGTTTTCATAAAACTTTTTTTGTTCCCTTTTTTTCCCCATTTTTAAAATATGTCTTTCCGGCTTGACTCATTCTCTCTGTAGTTGTAACCTTTAGTTCTGGGTGGGAAGGCAATTATTTTGTGAGACATGCGACCAGTGGCAGGGTGAGTGGGCTCTTGTTGCTGCCTCTGTCATCTCCTTGTTTGACAAGTCACTTCTCCAGGAGTAGTTTGTGTCTCTGAAGTTGGGGATAATTACACGTGTTGTCAAAAATAAGGAAACTGGACTTAATGGTGCATCTGCTCAGCCAGACTTTCGAATTCATGAATGAGTAGAAAACTTGGAATGTGGCTGTCATGCAGCTGTTAGCCTTCCAGCAAAGGACAATTTTTGATGATTATATTCTTTAAAATAAAAAAAATTAAAAATTAGGATGAGGACTGTGATCCCAGGATTCTTGGGCAGCCAACACTGGGAGCTTCTGGAGCTGCTGCTGGAGGAGGTGCTGGGTTCTCTTTGCTTTGATGCCTGGTGAGAAACCTGCAGCGTGTCTGGCTGTGTGGAACAGAGCTGCTGAATCCCTCCTTGCCACCCAAACCTGAGCAGGTGATAACATAAAAGGGGAGGAATTGTGTCCTGTCCCTCCTCATCACGGGCAGTTTGTGGATTCCTCAGTGAGTACCTCGTGTAAAACACATGAGAACCCTGAGAAAAAGGACCCTGATCAGAGCTTCCCTCCTTTGCAAGCCCATAAATCAGCTCCCTCTGTGCTTTCTGGAGGAGTGACTCTCATTTTGGCTGCTCAGCACCACAGGAAGGACAAAACAGACTTTGGGTTGCTTTCCCTGGGCTGTGGGAAGTGGATTTGTACTGCTAAGCCCACGTGGGAGCTGAAGCCAAGGCTCCATCCTGCCAGTCCTGCAGGATTTAGGGTTTTTTGGCAAGTTTTAGATTATTTCTATTAAGAAAAAGGCTTTTTGGATCTCTTCTGAGGGTTGCCTCCCTTTGGAGGCTTTCTGAGGAGCCCACGTGCTGAGCACTTAATCTTCCACCCCACTTAAGGGAAGAGGGACAGACACCAAACCCTGTTGGCACCTTATTTCACTTAATTCTCGCATTTAATTGCTCTTTCTTCGGCTTTTAAGAGAATCTCTGCCAAAATCAAGAAGCTAAAAATTCAAGTAATTATTGTAGTGATGGAAACAATCAAAGAGGCCACCAGGCTCCTGCTCTGTGTGCTGTGGAGGAAGGAGCAGGCTGGGACTGAGCTCATCTCCTGGGACACGCTGAGCTCCAAGAGTTAATTTTGTTCCTGACTTCTCTGTCCATGAGTAATCCATTTGTGCTGGGAGGAAATGGCAAGTTCTTGCAGTGAGGACAGGCTTCACTGCTGGAGAAAATGATGCCTATTTATCATATGATGCTCTCTGTGCCTTTTTTTATTTGTCCTTCATCTGAACTAAGCTCTTTGGTGATGAGCTTCCCTGTCTGACAGCAGATTTTGTAGAGCCTTACAAGTGTTTTTTTTTCCTGCATTTGCTGTTTCCCTGCAATTCCTCACCAGTTTGGGCTGGGAAGGAGCTGGACAGGAAAGGACCTGGGAGTCCTGCTGGGCATCAAACAAAGTGCCCAAAAGGGACAGTGGTGGCCTGGGCTGGGGGAGATAAAAAAACACTTCCAGGAGGTCCAGGGAGGGGATCCTGCCCCTCTGCTCAGCACTGGGGAGGCCACACCTGCAGCACTGGGTCCCAGCACAGGAGGGACATGGACAGACTGGGGACAGCCCAGGGAGGGGACTGGAGCATCTCTGCCCAGGAAGGGAAGGGCTGAAGGAGAAGAGAAGGTTCCAGGGAGAGCTGGGAATGCTCAGAAGGAGAAGAGAAGGCTCCAGGGAGAGCTGGGACTGCTCAGAAGGAGAAGAGAAGGTTCCAGGAAGGGCTGGGAGAGCTGGGAATGCTCAGAAGGAGAAGAGAAGGTTCAGGAAGGGATGGGAGAGCTGGGAATGCTCAGAAGGAGAAGAGAAGGTTCCAGGAAGGGCTGGGAGAGCTGGGAATGCTCAGAATGAGAAGGTTCCAGGGAGAGCTGGGACTGCTCAGAGGGAGAAGAGAAGGTTCCAGGAAGGGCTGGGAGAGCTGGGACTGCTCAGAGGGAGAAGAGAAGGTTCAAGGAAGGGATGGGAGAGCTGGGACTGCTCAGAGGGAGAAGAGAAGGTTCCAGGAAGGGCTGGGAGAGCTGGGAATGCTCAGAAGGAGAAGAGAAGGGAGTTCCAGGAAGGGGTTCAGGAAGGGCTGGGAATGCTCAGAAGGAGAAGAGAAGGTTCAGGAAGGGCTGGGAGGGGGACTGCTCATCCCATCCCTGACCATCAACACCTGCAGGGAGGGTGCAGGGAGGACAGAGCCAGGCTCTTGGCAGTGGTGACCAGGGACAGGACAAGGGGCTGTGGGCACACAGTGACCTCAGGAGGGTCCCTCTGAACATCAGGGAACACATTTTGGCTGTGAGGGTCACCAGGTGCTGACACAAATTGCCCAGGGATGTTGTGGAGTCTCCATCTTTATGAATATTCAGTATTTTTCTGTCCACAATCATGGGCAGCTGGCTCTGTGTGACCCTGCTGAGCAGGGAGTTGGAGCAGACAATCCCAGAAGTTTCTTCTCACCTCCAGCACTGATTCTGAGGCACAGAGCTCAGCTCAAGGTCCTCAGGAGATGCAGGGCTGGGCTGAGCCCTCTGCAGGGGTGTGACTTGTGCACAAATGCATTTGGCATCGAACAGCACTGTGTGATCACATCTCCTTTGCTGTAAGAATGTAAAATGGCTTAATAATTCTTCTCCTGCTGTTTTGGATTAATTTCTATCTTTGTGCTATGTGTTTTCTATGCTTGTTTCCTCCTTTCACCTTCCCAGCTGTCTCCTCAGAGCAAACTTCCGTGACTCTTATTGTTCTGCTTGTTTTCATTCTCCTTCTTGGGTAAATGTTTGGTGGGTTTTTTTAAGTGTGGTTTCCTAAATCTCTGCAAAACGCTTTTTTTTTTAACGTATTACTTGCAAAAGAAAGAGCAAGGAGCTTTAATTCAGGTACATGTGTTCCTTTATCTGCTTTTCTTTTAAAAAGTGACTAAAGCCACTGATAAATAATGCTAATTTTTGCTGCCATCTGTGAATGCAGGACCAAGCTGTTTCAGAGCAGCATTTTTTAGTGCTCTGTCTGTTCAGGGAGGGAAGGAAAAAGCCTCTTTGCTTTAGCAGCAATAACCTATCTCCCACAAGTTGTAGTCTGTGCTCCCATCTACCACGAAAACCCAAAGCAAACAAAGATTCTTGCAGAGACAGGAAACCTTTTTGGGTGTAATTGCTGGGAGGTCTTTGCTTGCAGGATTTTTTGGGTTCACCCAGCAAGGCAGCCGAGCACGGCTGCGGTTCGCTGGGGGGGATTTCTGATGAGCTCTCACTGGGCTTTCATTGGACTTTTTTGGCAGCTCTGGGAGTTTCAAACACCCTCTGCAAGAGTCTCCCGGCCATGCTGAGGGAAAATGTCCCAGGGAGGGAGGGAAGGAGGGAGGGAAGGGCTGGTGCATGGTGGAGGCACAGCTGAGCTACGCCCTGATGACAGCCCTGCCTCCAGGCTCCTTTATTTTGGCCTGGAGCCTTAGTTTACATAATCCTGCCCTGATCCCTCATCTTCTGCATGGATCAGCCTCAGAAGACCCTCCAGTCTGACCAGATCAAACTGGGAAGCAGGTCTCTCCCATCATCTGAGCCAAGAAGTGCTGGTGTTGGTGGAATCAGGTGGCTTTGGCTGGATCAGAGGACTCACCAGTGCCAGGACTTGATTTTGGGGCTCTTTTGGAAGCTGGAAAAGAGAAATCAAACCTTGAACGTGGTCTGGAGAGCTGTGGAACAGGTGTGGCTTTGGAGCCTGTGTATTGACTAGGTGCAGCCCTGCATGGGGGAGGTCTCACCTGCAGAGCCCAGGTGCATTTTTCTCATGTGTTTATCTCTGGGTTGTGTGAGTTTCCCAAACCAGAATTGGACTGTGATTTAGAATCATTTTCCCAAACCAGAATTGGACTGTGATTTAGGATCAGTCTCCCAAACCAGAATTGGGCTGTGATTTAGGATCAGTCTCCCAAACCAGAATTGGGCTGTGATTTAGGACTAGTTTCCCAGCCAGAACTGGGCTGTGATTTAGGATGAGTCTCCCAAACCAGAATTGGGCTGTGATTTAGGATCAGTTTCCAGACCAGAACTGAACTGTAATTTAGGACCAGTTTCTCCCAAATCAGAATTGGGCTGTGATTTAGGATCAGTTTCTCCCAAACCAGAATTGGACTGTGATTTAGGACCAGTTTCTCCCAAACCAGAATTGGACTGTGATTTAGGATCAGTTTCCCAGACCAGAACTGGACTGCGATTTAGGACCAGTTTCCCATTCCCAAACCAGAATTGGACTGTGATTTAGAACCAGTTTCTCCCAAACCCAAACTGGATGGTGATTTAGGACCAGTTTCCCATTCCCAAACCAGAACTGGATGGTGATTTAGGATCAGTTTCCTGAACCAGAACTGGGCTGTGATTTAGACCAGAATTGGACTGTGCTTTAGGATCAGTTCCCCATTCCCAAACCAGAATTGGGCTGTGATTTAGGATCAGTTTCCCAAACCAGAACTGGACTGTGATTTAGGACCAGTTTCCCACACCAGAATTGGACTGGGATTTAGGACCAATTCCCCATTCCCAAACCAGAATTGGACTGTGATTTAGGATCAGCTTCCCAAACCAGAATTGTGCTGTGATTTAGGATCAGTTTCCCAAACCAGAATTGGGCTGCGATTTAGGACCAGTTTCTCCCAAACCAGAATTGTGCTGTGATTTAGGATCAGTTTCCCAAACCAGAATTGGACTGGGATTTAGGATCAGGTCTTTAGGGAATCTTGTCACAGTGATGTGTAATAGCATAATAAAACCCTAACTGCTTCACTTGAATGTGTCAAATGACTCATTTACAGTGTCAGCTGGGAGAGATGAGGCTCTATGAGATAAGTAAGACTTGCATGAGGAGGGAATATTGAGTAATGGACCCACAGCTATAATTGGAGGAGGAATAGATCTTCCATTTCAGAGCTGAGGAAGTGGTTTATCTGCCCAGTGTGTAAGTGGATGATTCTTCTCTCAACTTCCTCCACATATTCCCCACTTCCTCTGTGTAATATTCATGTTATTTATAACTGCTGCATTGAATCCTAGAGGCAGATGCTGCCTGCATTTCTGTACCATATAGAAGTTGAGGTCCAACAGGTTGGTGGATAGTCTTGACCTTCTGGGAGCAAAGAATTGATATGGAAGCAGGGAAAATGTATGTCCCTATATCAACCCCTTTTTCTCTATATTTATATGTCTGAATATAGAGCAGCCCTGTCCATCTCTTCCCATCCCACAGGAAGCCAGGGAAGTGGCAGACAGACATACAAAGGATTATTATATTTGATCAGGCTTGAAAATGGGCTGGAGATAAAGCCCTTGGTGTTTACTGGACCATTAAACATTTATTATCATCTCTCCAGCGTGCTGGTGGTGCTGTAAATAACAGCTGTGACCAAAGAGTGGGGTCAGCAGTTGCCTTTTGCACCAATATTTGTAAATGCAGAAGCAGGTCCCATGATTTTGAAGAGCTTGGCTGGGGGGAGCATCTGCCCAGATGCCATGGAGAAAAGGGGCAGATGAGCCAGCCAGAGCTCCTCTTGATCACAAAGAAATGCTGAAATCCTAGGAAATGGGAGAATTCAAACAGGGCCAGAGTTAGAGTTCATTTATCCCTGCCCTTCCTGACAAAAATACTTAATGCGCTTGGATCAGAACAGCTTTTGGATCTGGATTTAATTAGGTGGAAGGAGGATTCAGGCCTCTCTCTCCCCAGCTCAGCCACACTCCACGAGGCATTTCCATCATCAGATTTTTATTTCCCTTTCCCCCCTTCCCAGGATTTTGCAGGGAGAGGAGAAGTGTTGCTGCAGGGCTGGAACTCGGCTCACGGGGCCTGAGCTGCAGCACCCGGTTGGATGATGGGGCTTTTGAAAGGGGGAATATGAAGGGATTATTCTATTGCTGGGAGGCCACAGCCTGGCGGTTCCTACTGCAGGCAATCCCTCTGAAGTCAATGAGATTGGGAAAGCGTGTAAATCAGTATGGAATTCAGCATTTTCCTGGAAAAGTGAGGGGGGATATTTGTTTTATTTGCATATAAATTACTTCTAATAAGTCTCCACAGACATGACTGATCCTTCTCATCACTCCTGGTTCCTTCCAGCCCCAGAGTTGCTCTTGCTCCCCTCTCATTTTTAAATAATTTTGCCAGAAAAGCCTCCTGTGTGGGAATTCTGAGTGGTTGGGAAGCGTTGCTGGGAATGACTCAGGCGGGAGCGAGTCCTCGTGCGCCTGGGACCTGCGGTGTGAGCAGAGAAAGGAGACAGGCTTGTTTTCACACTCCCTCATTTTGTGTCTCTGCCATGCTTCTGTTCCACCATTCAGATGCCATCAGGCTGAGGGATAATTAGAGGGAGCCTGTTTTGCTGCAGAGCCGGATTGGGAATCCACATGGCCCTGAGCAGGCTGGGTTATTTCTTGGGGAATGGAGTGGGTGTCCAGGGAGCACTGCTGCACCACCAGGGAGAAGATGCTCTGCTGCTCCTTCCCTGTGCCTGCACAATGTATCTCCTTTCTCCAACTTGAAATAAATCCATAGAAACACAGAATGGTTTGGGTTGGAAGGGATCTTCCAGATGGTTTAGTTCCAAGTGGCAGGGACACCTTCAACTAAACCAGGTTGCTCCAGTCCCCATCCAGCCTGGCCTTGGACACTTCCAGGGATGTTGGATGTGAGGATGTTGGTTTTTTTCAGTGGTGCTCTCCAGCCTGGCAGTCTCCATCACCTTCACCAGAATGTTTAAGGGACACCTGGAAGCTGCTGTTTGTGACGGTGTTCACAGGGGCCTGAGGATGAGGGAAGAGACGAGGATCTGACTCCATGTTTCAGAAGGCTTGATTTATTATTTTATGATAACTATTATATTAAAACTATACTAAAAGAATAGAAGAAAGGATTTCATCAGAAGGCTGGCTAAGAATAGAAAAAGAATGGAATGATAACAAAGCTTGTGACTGACCAGAGAGTCCGAGCCAGCTGACTGTGATTGGCCATTAATTAGAAACAACCAACATGAGACCAATCCCAGATGCAGATGTTTCATTCCACAGCAGCAGATAATCATTGTTTACATTTTGTTCCTGAGGCCTCTCAGCTTCTCAGGAGGAAAAATCCTAAGGAAAGGATTTTCCATAAAGATGTCTGTGACAGCTGTTGGAGCATCGGTTCTGCTGCTGCCTTTGCTGTGGGTGGGTGGTTTGGGTGCTCATTCTCTGTGAGGTTTTAATGCCCTAATAAAGCATTGGAACAAAGAACATCAGCTTTTCTCTTGCTCCATTGAGGAGGCCGTTGAATTTTGCCTGATGTTCCCACACTACAGGTGGTTTCAGCCTCTTTAGACTCACCTTAAAAAATGCACCTTGCCTGTTTGTGCTTTGCACAGCACGTAGAAGATGTAACCAACTTGAAAATGAGATCTAAAACTGGAGGAGTCCTACAGAAAATAACTGAGGAGCCAAATATGAATAACTGAGGAGAGAACCAAGTCCCATGAAGTGGTTGCCAAGGGCATAATTCACTTGTCTCTCCCCCAGCCTGGTGGAATATTGTTTTCCTGTCTTGCCAACATACCCACAGCTCCAGAGGAGCCACTCTCCTCCTGTAGATGCTTTAACTGATACATTCCTAATTCCACCTTGGGGCTGTTTTCATGAACAGGGGAGCCTTTGAAGGCACCTTCCCGTGTTCCAAGCCTCCAGAAGGGTTTGTGCTGTCCAGAGGTTTGTCCTCTCTTCCCACTGGTGCTGGCTGGCCTGATGAGTACCTGGCTGCTGCCCACAAACCTTCACTTTCCTCTCCAAAAATAAGGGCATTTTAAAGGCAGCAATCTAGATTTGGATGTAAAATCTTGCAGAAAATGAGATCATTCCAGCTTCAGGCCAAGTGGTGTGTGTTCTTTGGTGTCCTCTCTGCAAAACAGAACAATTTAAGACTCATTTTTTGTTGTTAATTAACTGCTGCTGTATTAGCAGGCTGTGGGTTATTCCCTGAAATATGAGCTGTGGTCTTCAGTCTTCTCCTTGACCATCTCCCTATCTTCTGCTAGCTGGTTTTCCTCCATCTGAGCTTGGAATACTTGGATAAACTTATTTTATATGGGGACTACAATAATGGCTGGGACAATCTCAGTTTAATGGGACAATCCCAGTTATAAACAACAGAACCCAAGCATGTGGGGCAGGAAAGGCTGTTTCACCTTGGCACAAGCCACTCACTGGGGTGTTCCTCTCTTCCAGGGTGCTTTGAGAATAATCATCAGCCTTAACAAGGATTGATTGTGTGCTCCTCATCCTGCTGGATTGGTTTTTATCAGAAAAAGCTTTGGCTGTCACACGTCAGGGAGGTGAAGAGGTGAATGAGCGTCCCTTTCAAGGTACAGTAGAGGCATGGATGAGATGTTTGGGGTGTGGAGCTGGTGCTGGTGCAGCCTTTGGAGGTTCCAGGGTGTGCAGTTTCCTCATGGATTCACATCCCTCAATCCTGCATGGAGAAATTTGCACTCCATTGTTCCCTCATTCAATCCTAATGAATGCAATCTTTTTAGTGTTGGCTTTGTTTTGGTGCAAACTTGGATAAATTCAGTGTTTTGTCTTCATTTACCTTTAAAGAATCGTTCATTTTTGAAACTTCTGGGTTGTGTCATCAATAGAGTTTGGGCATCAATATTTGAGCTATTTTGAAGAGAATTTTTAATAAATTTCTTTTGTTGTCTATACAAACCAGTATTAGACTAAAGTAAACTGAATTAGTATTAGACTGAAATATATTCTTACTTTGGTGCAGATGGGCACAAATTCTTTCATGAATGATTATAAAGGAGGGGGAAAGAAAAAGCCCAGGTGTTTTTGAGGAAAGGAAGGCCATGGAGTAAGAAGGAAAGTTCCAGAGTTAGAAGTGTTACTCAGGACATTGGTGAATTAAAACCCAACATCCATCAGGGAGTTTGTGGGAAGTTTTTCTGGTCAAAGTTCTTCCCGTGGTCTAACCTGTGGAAAAGATTGAAGAATGCTTTTAAAAATTAAAAATAAAAACCCTACTGTAAGATTTCTTGTTGGGTGTTTGGAAGGACTCGTTCCAGCCCAGGTGATTCAGGGCTGGGATGGCGCTGCTGGGGTAGCAAAGGGAGATGTGCCTGTGAAACCTGGGGATTTGTATCCACAAGGTCTTTTCCTCAAGCATTTCTTGTTGCTGTGGCTTTCACAGGTTCACCCTGTCTGGAGAAGTAGTTTGTATTTGTGGTTTGATATTTCCTTAAAGCCTCCACACAGGGTCCAGCTGACACTGCCTGCTTCACAAACTTCACCAATTTATGGTTTCCTATAAAAATTCTTTGAACTCATTGCAAATCTGATTTGATACCTCAGTGCCAAACTGAAGCCAATCCTAACTTTTAGGGTTGACTAAATCCTTCCCTTGGAATCTGTGTGATATTTAGCAGTGAGTTTCAGATCTGTTTGTGTGTGCTCCTCTCTGTACTTCACTGAATTTCATGCTGTGTTTTGTTACCTGTATTTTGAAGTTGTTTTTTAATTTTTTTTTTGTTCACTTTTTGATTTGTGGAAAACTCCTCTTGAGGTCAACAGCTGAATGAATCCCAGTAATTAGGGTTGTCCTGTGCAGGGCCAGGAGTTGGACTTGGATGATCCCTCTTGGTACCTTCCAACTCAGGATATTCTATGATTATAATTTACTAATTTTATATTTTCATATTTTTATGATTATAATTTTTAAGAAGTGGCCAGCTGTCCTAGGAGAAAGACTTTGTCTTTGGTGCCTGCTTTCTCCATAGCTGATCCCAGAAAAGGATTAAATTCAATGAGACTGAAGTCTCAGGAGTAATTAATATATGATGCTCAGCATAAACATTAATAGACTAAACTCCATTGATTTTGAAGTTTTTGCTAGTATAACAAAAGGCTTTTTTAGAGACGCAAAAGCTCTAAAAATGTGCCTGTCAGGGCTTCTGAGCTGTTTGGGGTTGGAATTCAGTGGCCAGGTGGGATCCTGGACCTGCTGGGGTTGGCAGGATGTGCCTGGAGCCACGTGAAGAGCAGTGGCCATGGGCTGATCACTGCTGTGAGTGGCCAGGTGAAATGGTCCCAAAAAATTTGTGAGTTTGTGTGTTTGTGAATGGTTTGTCTTGCATGATGAAGCCCCATGTGGATGTGACTCTGTTGGCTGAAGTGAAATAGTCCCACAGCACCTTCCTTTTAAAATTTGGATTAAACAGAAGCTTCTTCAACAGAGTCCTTTTGGAATAAGACAGCAAAGTCCACCCTGAGGTCACGGGACATGTTCACCACCTCAGGTGTGTGGGATTCTAGGTGGGATTCAGAGATGGAGTGTCAGAGGTGTCCATCCTACCCAGATCCTCTTGACTCCTGTGGGCTACTGCAAAGACATTTTGTGCTGAGTGTTTTTTCTCTCTCTAAAATGGGGGTTGTGAAGCAGCTGATGGGAGCTGGAAGGGTTTGTGCACCCATTTCTGCTTGTGTTTCATTATCCATCACTTCCTGATTGGTGTCGCAGGGCCAGAGCATTCAGATTTGGATTATGTGGGGGAAAAGTGATGCATGAAGCCTATACAAAGCTGCCCACTCAGATTTCTGGGCTTTGTTTGCACGGGTCACATTCACTTGTCACAAGTTGCTGTCCTCTTTTTGTCAGCTCTTTCAGCAGTGTCACACATTCATTCCAGCTCAGGCAGAGCAGCAGTGGTGCTGGCAGAGCAGGGAGCCTGTGTTTGCAGAGCACAGGTGAGAAGACTTCTGAATTTAGATCTGAAATGTTGATTATATCCTAAAAAGTTCTTCTTGTGCAATTGGAAACCTTGGGATCCTGGACATCACTGTGCTGCCAGCTCTGGTGGCACCTCTGAGTAGAGATCATGGTGGTCTCCAATCAAAATTGGTTTAAAATGCATTACTGGAGGAGGGGAAGGAGGGTGGGAGGCAGGAACAGACCCACTAACAGACAGGTGCTGTCTGTCCCAGAGGGTATGAGTGGAAACTGTGGAATATTTGGTTGGAAAGGTTCTTTAGAGGTCATCTCATTCCACCCCTGCCATGGGCAGGGACACCTTTCATTATCCCATGTTGCTCCAAGTCCTGTCCAGCCTGGCCTTGGACACTTCCAGGGATCCAGGGGCAGCCACAGCTTCTGTGGGCACCCTGTGCCAGGGCCTCACTGCTCTCATAGTCAAGAAATTCCTTCTAAAATCTAGTTTCACGCATTTTCCATCATAATCATTTTCATAATCCCAGCAGGTTTACAGGAAGGGTAGGGGGGAAGCATTCCTGATGCCATGCAAAACCTGGAATGGGAATGTGGGCAGGATCATCTTCTCCAAGTCCTTAGACCACCAGCCCTGAATGAAGCTCACAGAAATAGTTTTGTTTGAGAAAATCAAGAGCCTTGTTCAGAAATGCTGGAATTTCTTTGGAAATTCAGCTTTCCAAACCCCCGCAGAGAAGCCACCTCTGCTCCCGGCAGCGGGTCGGAAGCTGGGTTTTTTGGGATTGCTGCCAAGAAACATTTCTTGGAAACCCTTCTGTGTGCAGTGTGAACAGCAGGACAGGAGGTCTGGGTTTGAACTCAGGATGATAAAACCAGGGAGGTTTTGGCAGGGCTGTGTTCAGATGCTTCATTCTTGGCCTTTCTCCTTGGGGTGTACGGGCAAACTCCTGCCTGGGCTGGCTCAGAAACTTCCCTCTGACTTTGTAGCAGAGCTGAAGTTTCCACTGGCTAGGAAAGTTTTTTGGATTGAAACAGCTCTCTAATTTTTTGGATGGATTTCTCCAACTCATTGACTACACCTAATCTGTGTTTTTGAATGAAACTAGTGCTGAACCTTCCCTGCAGCGGCAAGAATTTTCATAAAATCATGAAATGGCTTGGTTTGGAAGGGACCTTAGAGACCATCTGCTTCCAACACAGGGACATCCTCTACTAGACCAGGTTGCTCTAAGCCCCATCCAGCCTGGGGATTCCCTGAAACCATCCCCTGATTCTGTGATTCTTTGAAAAAGGATAAAGCTGTAGCCTGCAGTATCAATTACCCCTTAACCCAGGTCAAACTTTCCCCTTTTTTTCTTTCCACATTGCTCTCTCTGAATCCCTTCTTTCTATTTTTTTTTAGGAAACTATAAAATTTATGTGGAGAAGGAAGGAAAATCTCTTTCATTACTGCAAGGGCCAGGTCAGCATCTTTTTTTTTAAATCCTTGTGAGAGCAATTTGTCAGAAAACCTTGTGGGAAGCACAGAGCTTGAGCCTAGAGGAGCCAAGCTGAGCTTGAGCACTCCCTTGGTTGGAGCTCATATCACCAGCAGGACCAGAAATCTTTTTATCAGTGACTTTACAGGATAAGAAGGAGAATTTCCCAAAGGATGGGGTTCTTCCTTAAGTTTCATTCTCCAAGGAGGCCCTGAGAAAAGCAGATCCACTGGGAAGTTGGTAGCTCCAGACAAGTAGGTGCATGCTCTGGTGTGCATTCTCACCTGTAGGTACACAGAGAGCTTTCCCAAATTGCCCAGAACCTGAGAAAATGGAGATAAAATCAAAAAGGCAATTGCAGTTAATTACACTTCCAAGGCAACTGGAGATTGGTTGGAATCCTGTGGGATTTCTGAGGCCTCCCAGTGCAATTTCAGGTGCAGTGTGGGCAGGAAGGTTTGGTGTCTGTGGTTGGAGATGGCTCAGTTGTGACTCTGAGCTCTGTGCATGGCATAGATGTCACCACCAAAACACAGCTATTGTCCCATGGCAAATTCTTCACAGAAATTTTGAGTTTCAACTTAAAAAAAAAAATTTAAAAAGCATTTTGTGCATGACTGAACTTTGTTGTTCTTTTTCCACCTACATGCTTTCCCATTTCTTCCCATCCTCACCAAAACCTGGCCTGAATTTTTTGTTTTGGGCAATGGGAAAAAGCCACAAAATAAGACAGTAATGTCTTATTTTCTATTATGTGAGCTTGGAAAATTAAAGGACGAGCCTAACTTTTAACTCCAGAAGAACCAAAGTCTTGAGGGATTCAGCAGTGGAGTCACAAAATACATAAAGCTGTATGGGACAGTGTTTCCTGCTGTGCCCTTGTGTTCCTGAGGGAATTTGGGTCAAAAAATGCTCTGCTAACTCCAGAATTTTGTTTGACCCAACCTTTGGGTCTCCAAACACATTGTAACCAGTCCCACCAACTCATTTTTACCAGAATTTGCAGTTTTTGGGAGGTCCATGTGAGTATTTGTTCAGGCCTAGACTTCACCAGAAACACATGATGTTTTTAAAAAAGATAACGCAGACTTGTTTTTATTCCCTTAAGATGGCAAATCTTTCTTCAAAGAATCATGAATTAAACAAGACAGTGCCTCACAGCGGGTATTAAGGAAAAAATAATAATTTTTTAAAAAGCCTTTGGAATGGTCTTTCCCTCTGGCACCTTCGCTCAGGTTCTGCAGTCAGTAATTCAAAGGAGGTTTTGTGGGGAGGAGAGATGCAGGAGTTGATATGACTTCCCCAAGGGTGAGAACTTTGAGAGCTGGGACCTGAGCATTAATCTCTTTAATTCCAGCTCAGCACTTCACTGGGAGATCATTACTTTGTGTGATTAATCCGTGCAATGCCTCCAAAGCCTCTAAAACCATAATGCTGCACATGTACTGAGGAACGTCGCTGCCAGTTGGAATATTTGGGATCTATTGCCATCCCTGGCACCTTGTTGCTTCAACTTTGAATCCAGGGAAGCATTCCCAGGCCTTGGTTGGTCTTTCTCTGTTCTAATCATCAAGGCTGGTGTTGTCTTCTTGGAGGAATTCTGTTTTCAATAGGGACAAAGAGTTCTCAGTGCAAAAATCAGCTGAAATGCATTTGATAAGTACAACTGCAGCCATGACAGCGTCATTCAGAGTTTTCTTGCAGTGATGAATAACATGTTGTGCTCTTAAAACTCATTTCCTAAAGACAGGAGAGCTGTACCAGGACACAGTCTGTGTTTATAGCCCCCTCCATCCAAAATAACCTTCAGAACCTCCAAGCATTTCCAGCCACATCTGAGTGAAACTTAAAAATCCTCAAATCATGCAAATTCTGTGAAAACTGAGTAGCAGGGGGAGAAGGGGCTGGGTGGAGAGACCTTGAGACTTCCCAGACTCGATGCAAATTCTGCAGTCTAAATTTACTTCTTAGGTAACCCATGTCTGATTTTTAGGATGTGTGGAAACCCAGGGAGCTGGGAATATTTCTCTGTCTGCTCTGGGGTGCCCTGACCCCCAGGGGAGCACTGACTCTGACTCTCATCCATGGAGAAAGTTTCCTAAACCTAAGGATGGACTGGAACCCACAAAAGTGTGAAATAGATTATAGAGAGTAGTGTAGGTGTGTCACTTGGGGAGAAATTGAGGTTTTGGGATTTTTAGTGTGTTGTGGATGGAAGCAAGATGGAGGGCACAGGGTGTCATCCTGGGTTTCTTCTTCATGATTCTTCTTCCTTCTTCTCCATGGGTTTGGGTGGCATTTTGTAACTGAGCAGAAAAGTCTGCATTGTGGGCTCTGTGGGATCAGTTATTGGGTTAAAAGAGAAATAATCCAGGTGTCAGTTCTTAACTGGATAGTTTAGTCTTAAAAAACCTTGTAACAAAAAATTGGACATTTTGGGCCTTCTAATGAAAAGCTGCCGAACTCACAGTAGTCAGGTTGTTTTACTAATAAAAATAATAAACACTTGAGTCCAAACATGAGCTACCTCTCAAGTGCCTTCAATCCAGACCCAGAAAAACCAACAACTAAAACCCCCACAAGGATGTTACCAACTCCTCAAACGAGGTCATGGTATTACCAAAGCCTCGAGTGTGATGCTGGGCAGTCACTTCGCCCTTCCACTGCCTTAACCCCAATTTTATTCAGGATGACTTCATCCCCCTTCCCTCAGAGGCACGTGCTGCCTCTTTCACATTGGCAGATTCACCAGCAGCACCTCACACGTCTCAAACTCTTTGTGAATCCCCCACTGGCACCCAGAGCCCCGGGAGTATCTGATGCGTCACGTTGCAAAGTGTGAAATGGAAGATTCAGCCCCACGTTGATGCTTTGGCTCTGTGAGCAGCAGAACTAATGTGGCTCAGCATACTAATGAGGGAGGTATTTATTGTTCAGGGCTGGCTGGTGGTGCTGAGCTTCATCCTTGGAAAATTCCTGGGAGGATGGTTTTCCTCTGGGGATGGGCCTTGTGGGGTCCTTGGCAAACAACGGGCAGTGGCAGGGGGAAAAAGGCCAACTTTCAAGGAAATATTGCTCCAAAATTATTGTAGTTTATAAAATTATTTAAATTAATTTTAATTTTTAAAATTCTTTTATATTTTTATTAAAATATTTTATTAAAATTTATTATTATAAAATATATTATTAAAATTATTTAAAATCATTCATTTATAAAAGACCTTAAGGGAGGTAGTAGGAGGCATTGAAGTGGAAATTGTGGCTTTTCATGGGGAGAAAGTGAGGGTGAAACTAAGGAGAGGCCTTAGCCCACAGGTCACCACAAGGATAAAATTAAGATGCCAATGGCTTTCAGCATTGCTGGGGACATCAAAAATGTTGTTTTCATTTTGGAGAAGCCCTTCTCCAGCATTGGGTCACTAACATCTGTTCATTTTGATTGCAAAGGAACCAAAATGAGTGAAAGTGTTGCTTTTAACCTTGTCTGGGCTTGGTGGAAAAGCACTCAGAACAAAAAAGAACTTAGAACTAAAAGCTGCTGGTGTGGTACCTGGAAACACTGACTGGAGAAAGCTTCATTGAGAGAAATCCTCTTTATGAACACAGGACTTCAAAATTCTGTGTGTTTGTCAAGTGCCACATCCTTTGGGCTTTGCTGGGAGAGAGGAATCCTTTACACCCTCAAATTTGTCATCTGGGTAGTTTAAATTCTCTAGAAATTTAAATTCTCTAGAAAAGGGTGGGGGATTATTTGGGAGAACTTTGCTTGCAAGGATGGCTTCCACCAGGAGGGGAGAATGCCATGGACTGAGGGCTTGCGCACGAGGGTGTGGTGGGTTTTTGGGAATTTTTGAGATTTCCCTAGAGGCTGGCCAGGTTGGAGACCCAAACCTCTGAATTCTATGTAATGTACCAGCTGAGTTAATGAAAAACCACAGAATCATTTGGGTTGGGAAAGATCTCTGAGGTTATTGAGCCCAGCCTGTGACCCATCCCCAGCTTGGCACCCAGACCTGGGCACCATGTGCCACGTGCCACCATTCCCGAACACCTCCAGGATGGATCTCCACCACCTTGCTGGGCAGCCTCCTGCGATGCTTCAAAACCATTTCCATGGAGAAATTCCCTAAAATCAGATGCTCTCCTGAATACCTGTCCTCTTGACTCAGCTGGAGAGCCTCCAAATGCCAAGATGGTTTTGGTTTAGGTTCCCTTAGCAATGAAATGTGCATCAAAAAATCACAAACGCACCAATTGTGCTTGATTTGATGGTCTTCTCCACATCCAACTTTTATATCGCTGGGATGAAAAGAAAAGAAAAATTATATTCCGCCAAAAAAAATTAAATTCCACCAAAAAAAACCCCAAATTTATTTATTTATTTATTATAAAATTAATTAATTTTATATATAATATATATATTTATATTATATATTTAAAATATATATATATTAATACATAGATAGTTATAATAAATTATTTATTTATTTATTTATTTATTTATTTATTTATTTACTATAAAATTAATTATTGTCTTCTCCATATCCAGCTTTATATCCCTGGGGATATAAAGAAACAGGAATTAAACAAGACAGTGCCTCACAGCGGGTGAGAAACAGAAAAGAACAATTTAATTCCACAAAAAAATTTAAATTCCACCAAAAAATTATTTATTTATTTATTTATTTATTTATTATAAAATAATTATTTATATATATATTATATGTTTATATATTTATATTTTTGTATATTTAATATATATTTATATATAGTTATGATAATTTGTTTGTTTATTTACTTGTTTATTTATTTATTTATTTACTTATTATAAAATTAATTATTGTCTTCTCCACATCCAGCTTTTATATCCCTGGGGTGAAAAGAAAAGAAAAATTTAATTCCACCAAAAAAAAATTAAATTCCACCCAAAAAGTTAAATTATTTATTTGTTTGTTTGTTTGTTTATTTATTATAAAATTAATTATTTGTATATATAATTAACATATTTTTAATATATTGATACATATAGTTTTATATATTTATTTATTTATTTATTTATTTATTTATTTATTATAAAATGAATTATTGTCTTCTCCACATCCAGCTTTTATATCCCTGGGGTGAAAAGAAAAGAAAAATTAAATTCCACCCAAAAAATTTATTTATTTATTTATTTATTTATTTATTTATTTATTTATTTATTTATTTATTACAAATTCGTTTATTTATTTATATTTAATATATATTTATATTTTAATATATATTTAATATATGTTTTTATATACTAATATTTATTTATTTATTTGTGTTTGTTTGTTTGTTTATTATAAAATTAATTATTGTCTTCTCCACATCCAGCTTTGATATCCCTGGGGTGAAAAGAAAAATTTAATTCCACCAAAAAAAAATTAAATTCCACCCAAAAAGTTAAATTATTTATTTATTTATTTATTTATTACAAATGTGTTTATTTATTTATATTTAATATATATTTATATTTTAACATATATTTTATATATATATTTATATACTAATATTTATTTATTTATTTATTTATTTATTATAAATTTAATTATTGTCTTTTCCACATCCAGCTTTTATATCCCTGGGGTGAAAAGAAAAATTTAATTCCACCAAAAAAAAAATTAAATTCCACCCAAAAAAAATCAAATTCTGAACCACACCGTCCAGAACTCGGAGCAGCACCTTGACACGGTGTTGCTTGGAGAACCCAAAGAGGTTTAGGAGCCTGATTGGAAATTCCAACAGCAAAGCAGGACTGTTGGCAATGAATTCCAGCTGAAAATCCTCCGGGAGCACAATGCGCTGCATTTAGAGCGGCTTTCCCAGGTCAGGAAGCGAGGCCAGTGCTGCTGTGTTCCTGTGTGTGATATTTCTGACACACAATGTTATCTTGGGCATTGTTACGTCGGCTTTTATGTGGCGTGGGGAGGGTGGGGCAGAGGTTAATTGGTCATGTTAATGGTTTTCATGTTCCTAATTTAGGCTCTCGGTGCTGTCCTTGGGTTTGGAGGGAGTTACAGGAATTATTCATTCTATTGTGGTGCTGTCACATCTGTGGTGTGGGGAGATGGCTTCAGTTACAGCCCAGCTCATTCTCTGATGTTTTGGGCTTTTCTCCTGCTTATTCCATGTTGGAAAGTCCTGAAAATCCTAATGGATGGACTCGGTGTGAAACCAGACCTGTCTGGCCAGACCTACACCCAGCTGAGGGACAGGAACTACTCACTGTGTATTTATTCAAACCCATCTCTGGCAAAACGTCTTTAATTCTCCCAAAATGTGTCTCTTTGGATGTGTGTTCTGGACATGGAATGGAAACTAGTGCAGAGTTCATGGCTTTGTGGTTACAGGGCTTTTTTCCTTCATAGAATTACAGAATTATAGAATTGTTTGGGTTGGAAATGTCTCTAAGATCATTGAAGCCCTTAACCCAGCGCTGCCAAGGCCACCACTGTCCCTGTCCCCAAGTGCCACATCCACTTGGCTTTTAAACCCCTCCAAGGTGATGAATCCATCACTGCCCTGGGCAGCTCTACCAGGGCTGGACAACCCTTTCCATGGAGAAATTTTCCCTCATATCCAATTTAAACCTCCCCTGGTGCAACCTGAGGTCATTTCCTCTTGTCCTCAAAATAAAAAAAGCCCCAGAAATTAAAACCCCAAACCACAGCAACACCCAAACCCTCAATTTGTTTGGTTTAGTGACCCTTCTTAAAATAGTTCTGTTCACCAAAGCTATGGGAATAGGCACCTAATGCATTGGTTGAGGGGTACAGCTCAATGAAAAATGTAAAAAAACTGGCTTTAAAAAAAATTTTTTTAGTTTTCAATGTCTGGTGAAAGCAGAAAAATCAGCGAGGAAGTTAAAATTTTGTAGTCTTCAGCTTTCTAATGGCTCAAAATGCATCTTTTTGCATGAATTTAAAAGTTTAAAAGTGTTCCAGGTCAGATTGGACAAGGCTTGGAGCACCCTGGGCTAGTGGAAGGTCCCTGCCCATGGCAGGGGTGGGACCTGATGATCTTTAAGGTCCCATCCAACCCAAACCACTGTGTGATTCACAGAAGATATTAAATACCTGTCTCTTTTTCTAGAAGCTGAAATGTCACAGCCATCAGAAGAAACACACACAGCCATTCTGCCAGGGATCAAACTTCCTTTTTATTTATGATGTGCTCCTCTCACACATAAAAAGCTTATTTGCTAAAGACCGTTTGCTTTTCTCCAGCCAGACCAACAAGGCTGCGCTCAGGAAGCACCAGAGGGATGGCTTCATTTTATAAAAATAAAAAAGAAAACACTTCAGAGAGAGCTCTTGGTGTTGTACTTCCTCTATTCAGGACTCCAAGTCTTTCACAAAACTGAGCAGAATCCCATGAGGCCACAGCCATCCCAGGGTGGTGGATTGAATGACTTAAGTATCTTTTTCTGGTCTGATTTGTGAGTGTAGCTTTAATTTGTTGTCTCCTCTGTGAACCACAGATATGTTTGTTATTTGCAATTACATGGTAAAAAAAAAAAAAAAAAAAAAAAAGAGCTTTATTTGGATTTTTAAGTCATTCTTGTTCTTTGCAGTGGTATTTGTTGCAGTGAAATCCTTTTATGAGGCTTGTGGGGAGAGCTGGGTTGAAATAGTTTCTCAAAGGGACACATGACAGGCTCAGGGAGGGGATAGGTTGGATATTAGGAAAATTCCTTCATGGAAAGGATGGTCCTGCCCTGGGGATCTAAAAGCCCTGTGGATATGGCACTGCTGGGGAAACAGAGGACTCAATGACCTCAGAGGGCTTTTCCAACCTTAACAGTTCTGGTTCTAAGCATAAAAATGAAGTTTTGATCCCTTTGTGGGGCCAGAGTAGCATGGCATTCACTGAAGACAATTTTACACATGGAATATTTGGAATATTCTTATTTTTACTATAGAAACCCACCTACCTGAAATTTAAACACCCACAGGAGCTGAACTTCAGTTTCTCTTTCAAAAAATTGTCCCCATGACAGGCACCTCGTGGTCTGATGTTTATGGTCACCATATTCACACACCTTGAGTCAGCAACCTCCTCCTTGTCACTTAACACAGCTTTAAAATGGTCATGCTGAAATCCCCCATGTGTGTAATAGTTTCTCTGTTTTGCATGGCTGAATCTGAAAATTTTGCATTTTTAGAGCAGGGAGAAACTTGTGGCCCAGATCCAGAGATTAGGGATAAAATATTTTGGGAAAAAATAGCTTTCATATTGATTTCAAATCCATCAATCCCTTAAAAAAGCAGAAAGAGAGGATGCTCAGAGCAGCTCTGGCTGTTCCTGGATCCCTGGAAGTGTCCAAGGCCAGGTTGGACAGGGCTTGGAGCACCCTGGGATAGTGGAAGGTGTCCCTGCACATGGCAGGGGGTGAAACTGGATGAGCTTTAAGGTCCTTCCCATCCAAAAAATTCTGAGATTCTGTTCCAAAGGACACAGTGACCAACCACACTGTTCAGCTGTGCTGGTTTTGGGAGGCCCTGCTGTCTGGATTCCAGTCTGTTGTGAAAAGCCATCTCATCCACAATGTGGTGGAGTTGTAGACCCAGTACATGGAGCAACCAGGCGTGAAAAAAAATTGGATTGCTCATAAATATTTTACTGTATTTTTAAAAACGTTGCCCAGTAATTGCTTTCCTATCATTTACCTTCTGCCTGCATGAAAATAACATATGCCAGCATGAACCCCAGTGGCAATGGGGAAGGATTGAGTGGGAGAAAATGAGGTTATCTCTTGATCAGTATTTTATCAGCTCAATAATAATATTTTGATTAGGAGAAGTAGTGCACTATCCCTCAAAGAGGCACAGGCTTCTTGTGATTTCTGTGGCACCAGAGTTGTTTGAGGAGAGTTGAATCCCACACGGCTTAAAAACACCAAACCACTAAGACCAAAGGATCATCTTCTACCAACTCTGTCATCTGCTTCAAATCCTTTCCATTTCTCCAGCCTGGGTGCCCAGAAGGAAACTGGAGCTCTTCCCTTGGTGGTGTTGCTGCCTCTGGTCTGCTCTGGACCCCTTTCATGTAGGAGAGGAGAATTTGTGAGAAGGGGCCCATCAAAGGCCTGGAGTTAAGGGATTATCAGCACCCAGGGTCAGGGTGGTCTCAGGGCTGCTCCTGTTTCCATTTGTCCTGGCCATGGGCATGAGGTGGCTCCAGAATCACAGAATGGCTTGGATGGAAAAGAACCTTTAATCCCATCCAGTTCCAACCCCCTGTCAAGGTCAGGAACACCTTTCATTATCCCAGGGTGCTCCAACCCCATCCAGCCTGGCCTTGGACACGTCCAGGGATCCAGGGGCAGCCAGAGCTGCTCTGGGCACCCTGTGCCAGGGCCTGCCCACCCTCACAGGGAACAATTCCTTCCCAATCTCCCATCCATCCCCACCCTCTGGCAGTGGGAGCCATTCCCTGTGTCCTGTCCCTCCATCCCTTGTCCCCAGTCCCTCTCCAGCTCTCCTGGAGCCCCTTCAGGTGCTGGAAGGGGCTCTGAGCTCTCCCTGGAGCCTTTTCCGGGTGAGCACCCCCAGCTCTCCCAGCCTGGCTCTAGAACAGAGGGACTCCAGGCCTTGGAGCATCTCCATGGCCTCCTCTGGACCTGCTTTAACAGATCTGTGTCTTTCCTCTGCTGGGGAGCCCAGAAAATGCCATTGATCAATTCCTTGGCACAACCCCACAGTTCCTGGCTGGAATTACTGAGCTCAGCCCAGGCTCCCTTTCCTCACGCTGCTGGGAAATGAGGAATAACCCAACTGCATCCCAGGAGTTCTGCAGCTGCAGAAGGTGCTCAGTGAGAGCTGCTGGGTGCTTTGTACCTCCCTGCCCTTCCCTGAGCACACTCCCTGCCTGCTGTAGATCACTCCCTTCTGGTGTTGAGAGCCTCTCTCCATCCCATGGCTCAGGAGGCAGCAATTCCTGCAGATCATGGCACTGTGCCTCACCAGTGACCTCAGCAAAGCCCCTCTCCCTGTTTCTGCTGCTCAAAATCCAGGAAAAAAGGCAGTACCTCATAAAAAGGAAGGTCTGAAGGTGATGCTTGAATGTAAGCTCTGCTTTAACAGATCTGCTTTAACAGGTCTGTGTCTTTCCCCTGCTGGGGAGCCCAGAAAATGCCATTGATCAGCTTTGGCACAACCCTGCAGTTCCTGGCTTTGGGATCTGGCTGGAATTACTGAGCTCAGCCCAGGCTCCCTTTCCTCACGCTGCTGGGAAATGAGGAATAACCCAACTGCATCCCAGGAGTTCTGCAGCTGCAGAAGGTGCTCAGTGAGAGCTGCTGGGTGCTTTGTACCTCCCTGCCTTTCCCTGAGCACACTCCCCACACTCCCTGCCTGCTGTAGATCACTCCCTTTTGGTGTTGAGAGCCTCTCTCCATCCCATGGCTCAGGAGGCAGCAGTTCCTGATGGATACAGCACAGCAGATCATGGCACTGTGCCACCAACCTCACCAGTGACCTCAGCAAAGCCCCTCTCCCTGCTCCTGCTGCTAAAATCCAGGATAAAAGGCTGTTCCTCATAAAAAAGAAGGTCTGAGGGTGATGCTTGCATGTAGCTCTCTTTGTTGTAGGTGTCTGTACTCCCAGCATCCTTCTCATCCTCAGAAATCTAAAGGCTCTGTGACATTCAGCAAAGGACTGCAGTGCATGGGGCTTGTGGCACTTAATCACCAGGCTACATCCAGAGAAAAAAGGAGAAACCCTTTGCTCATAAAAAGGGCAGAAAAGGGATCGAGTTTTTTGCATAAATCAAGAGATCTTTGCAGCAGCACGATGCCATTGCTGTGAAAATTCATAGGGACCTCAAAGATAAAGGGGAACAGGAGTGCTGAGCACCATAGGGTTGTGTTTTAAAAACCACACAGTTCATCTCTTTTTTTGGATGTTGGAGAAAATTGTGTGGGCAGAAGTAGTGGTAGAGTCTCTGCTCTTGTATCAGGGAAGCTGCTGATGGGTTTCACCAAATATTTCCATGGTGAATTGAGATTGTGGAGGAGATAAATCATAATGCCTGGAGGTTCCTTGTGAAGGGTGGCAAACTGGATTTCTGGGCTTTGAAGGTGCAGCCATGGGGGAGTTAGCAGAAAGACAAAGAAATAAATCCAGGATCACTGCTGGGATGTTTGCTGATAGTAAATATACCCATGAGATGTGCAACAGAAAAACCGCGAGTGCCTTTGCTGGGTACGGTGCAAATATCCACAAATTGGTTTAAAAAAAATCCCCAAATCTTCAGTGTTTAAAATGAATTCTGCAAGGAGAAGAGGTGGAGATGCCAAAACTGGGAGGAGCTTTGAGAGGCAGCGTTGAAAAGCCATTTCCTGAGTGGGAGGCTGGAAAGATGGATCCATAGGTTGGGAACGCTGCCTTTCCTATTGCCCCCCTCATTCCCCTTTTTGCTGGGCCATATTTATTATTTCACACGGCTTCTAATTCCTCATTGGTGCACGGGGGGGGGTGGGATGGGGAAGGAAATGATGCTTTCTTTGCAGGACTTTGGGAAGAGCTGCAGAGTAAAGGTTTGCTCTAAGAGCTCGGCAGAACTGCCACGCTTCCAGTGAATTCCTGCAGGTGAAGTAACCTGAAACCTGGCATTTGGGGTGGGGCAGAGGAAGATTGCAACCTGTCCAGTTTTGCCTTGTAATGTAACACACCGTGGAAAAGTGCCTGACTGGGTTTTTTGAACACTTTTTTTGTCTTTTAGGCTTGTAACGGCTCGATGGTTTTGGGGCGCTCCCCAGCCAAAGGTGGCTGGGTCTTGTTTGCCTCCCTGTTTGCCTTCACACAGTCACAATCAGGCAGGAAATGGGTTTCGTGTCCAGCCAGCCTGGTTTTCTCGACAGCAAAAGCTGCCTGGGTCCTGCTGGGAAGCTCTCCAGCTCTGCTCACCCCCGTGCTTGCACAGAGAATGCAATTCCTCCAGGCCAAGCTCAGCCTCACCTGGCTCTGCACAATGCTCCTTGCAGATTTTCTACCTTTTACCTCAAAAAAAAAAAAAAAAAAAAAACAAACACCCAAGCAGCTTTGCCTGTTCCTTTTTATGTCATTGTACAAAATGCAGCTGTCACACCCACTGGCTTCCTTTTAGGTTTTACCCAGCTCTGGGCTCTGGGTGCTTTGAATAAAGGGATTTATGCCTGGACATGGCAGTGGCAGGCTTTTCTCCTGGCATGACCAGACTCTCAATGTGACATTCAGAGCTGTAAAACACTCCCTGACAATAGCTTGTGTTGTTCAAAGAGCAGCATAAATAATCGAGGGGGGGAGGTTTTTGGGTTTTTTTTTTTTGAGAAGAATAACATCTCTCCAGGCTGGCTGGGGAGGCGAAGGGCAGGCACTGTTGGAATGTGGAGGGCAAACTCAGGAAGGGGTGACATGGAAAAGGGGAACTTGAGGTTTTCTAGAAGGTTTTTAACAGCGTGGCATTGGGTTATCTCTCAAACAAGGTGTTGGAACACCTCTGTAAAAAGGAACAAGCTCTGTTCCTTTTTACACAGGTTTTTATACAGAATAAAATAATTCCATGGTCCGGGTTTCTGTGTGTTTGCAGGGACCTTGTGGCTCTGCACAGCTCCTGACAGGAGGGGACAGCCAGGGGGGGTCAGGGTCTGCTCCCAGGGAACAGGGACAGGAGGAGAGGGAGCAGCCTCAGGCTGGCCCAGGGGAGGCTTAAATTGGATATTTTTGCATGGAAAAGGCTCTCCAGCCCTGCCACAGCTGCCCAGGCAGTGCTGGAGTCCCCATCCCTGGAGGGATACAAAAGCCATGTGGATGTGGCACTTGGGGACATGATTTAATGGTGGCCTTGGCACTGCTGGGGAGAATGGTTGGATTCAGTGGTCTTGGAGGGCTTTTTCAACTTTTTATTCTGTTAATTTGCCCGGGGCTTTATCCGTCTTGAAAACCTCCAGGGATGGAAACTGCCCAAGCTCTGGGCACCCAGCTTGACTGATCTCCTGGTGGAAAAGCTTCTGCCTGCACCTTGAACATCCCAATTCATCTTCTGCCCATCGCCTCCTGTGAGAGCCGGGCTCTCCCTTCTCCCCAGTGTCCTTGGAGATGCTGGAAAGCTGCTCAAAATCCCCTTCCTCACCTGGTGCTGGTAGCTAAATATGCCCAAAGAGAAAAAGAGACGAATATTTGTGTTTGTTCACCTTCCACATACCTCAAATTAAAAATAGAAACATAATTTTTTAAAAGAATTTACCAAAAAGATGCATCAGCAATTCAGTGACATTTCTTCCTGATTCATTAGCCCATGGATCTGGTGACTTGCCTCTTCTGAAACTCTCCTAGAAAATGATTTATTTTTTTTTTTTTGCTTCAGTCTTTACATTCCCTGCTGTCAGTACCTAAGAGGTGACGTGATCCCAGCATTATTTTGTCAATTAGGCATCTTTTGGTGCTGTGACCTGAATACAGGGCAGAGCAACTGCTGATTTAATCCTCTTCAATACGATTTCTATCTTCTTTCTTACAATTCTTTTTTTTTTAAATCAAGAATTTCACCACCAAACCAGCTTCTTTTTTGTTGATTTCTCCAATCCTGTGAAAATAAAACACTGAATAAATGTATTTTGTGCTATGAACGTGCAGAGGGAAAAGCTTACACAACCTCATCTATTAAAATTTTATATTTATAAAAAACCTTACTTAGATATGCTTATTTTATTTTTAAAAAATGTTCTTAAAATGAGCTTAAACTGGGGGAAAAAAAATCCCCCATGCAGTAGTTGTGGCCATGCCCAGAGTCTGCCCAGCACGTGCCGTGGGTATGAATGAGCGCTGACAGTTTTGTCTCGGGGCTGGATTAGGCACAGTTGCTACTGGAAACTGCACAGCTTGGCTCAGGGAGGCTGTTCCTCTCCAAAACAGAGTCCCTGCCCATGGCAGGGGCTTGGAATTGGAGCATCTTTGAGGTCCCTTCCGACCCAAATTGTTCTGTGATGCTCTGGAAGCAGCAGCGAGGTTGGGGAACTCACTGGGGTGTGAGGACGTGCCCCATCCAGCATCACTAAATGTCACTTACTGGGTTTTGACCTCCAGCAGCATCCAGGGGAGGCTTTTCCTTCTGGATTTGTTTTTCTTACCTTCATTTCTTAAAAAAAAAAAAAAAAAAAAGAAGAAAAGAATTTTTCAGGACTCAAACCCCACAAAATCTGGGTTTTTGCACGGTTTGCGTTTGAGCCCTGCTGCTTGCAGGGGCAGTTGTCAGTCCCAGAGCAGCAACAGTGGCTTGGTTTTGAGATGTGAAACAAAAGCTTTTGTGCAGCAGGGCTGGTGCGTGCTGCTTTCTGCTGTCAGGAGGGAAGCTGAGCCCTGTGCTCAGCCCTTTCCTCCCCTGGCCTTGCTGTGAGCCCATTGAGCTGACCCTGTCACTCAGCAGCGCTTTCAGAATGAGCGTGTGGGACAAAGCTCCACAAAGTGTCCGTGTCAGCTCCGGGGGGCTGCCTGCTCTGCTGGCTTTGGGGCCGTGCAGAGCTGCCCACCTGCAGCCACTTTTGCACACTTATTTTTGCCTCTTGGAGGAGCTGTGCTCAATATTCCTCCTGGGTCCCTTCCAACTCACTCGGGACATTCTGTGGTTCTAATCTGGGATCTCTGATCTCCAGCAGAGCTCAGGAATTTTTTTTGTCCTAGATCCTGTTCATTCTTTCTAGATTCAGTCTAATAAAGGCAGCTTTGAACTGCAGAAGGGACAGGGTGGTGTGGCATCCAGAATCACTGGGAGCTCCATGTATGGTCTCTGCACAGGGCATGGGGCATTTTAGGATTTAAAGGGACTTAAAGAGGGAGAGTGATTTTTTTATACAGGACAAAGGAGGGGGATGATTTTAAAATAGAAGAGATTTAGATTTGATTTAAAATGGAAATTCTCTATTGTGAGGCCCTGAGAAGCTGCCCCTGGATCCCTGGGAGTGCCCAAGGCCAAGTTGGATAAAACTTGGAGCATCCTGGGATGGTGGAAGGCGTCCCTGCCCATGGCAGGGGATTGGAATGAGATGATCTTTCAGGTGCCTTCCATCCCAAACCATTCCATGATTCTCTAGCACCTCTTGCTGCAGGGAGATCTCCCCTCCCTGTGCTGAGCTGCCCTTTGCAGGCTGAGAAAAGCACAGCCAGGTTTTATTTCACCCTGGCAGCATATTTTAAAACCAGGCTGACAGAGCGGTGGACCTGAGAACAGAAAAGATGTCAAAGCTGTGGTGATTATTGGGGGTGCTAGAGCAGCATGGGGTACAGAAATAATAAGAATTTTATTAGGTTGGGTTCTTTGGATCACAAAAACTACTTGCTTTTAGGGTGTTTTTCAGATAGTTGCTCATATTTTTTGTCATTGACTGCTGTGCTTGAGTGAAACCCCCCCCTCAGCCCTTGCCTTGGGAGGTGCTGCTGCTGTCAGCAGCTCTCCAGGCAGCTTTGCCACCAGGACCAGCCTGTTCTCCCCTCTGCTGCCAGAGAAATCCTCAGCCCTGGCAGAGCAATGACCTCCAGTTTATACTTCTATACCTGGAATTCTCCCTGGAGCTGTGTTGTGCAACAGGGAGCGTGATTCCACATGTGTTTTATGTAAGCCAGAGAGGATTTTGGGTGTTGTGTTGGAGAATCAAAGCCCTGTTTGGGGGAACCTGCAGTCTGACTATCCAGTTGGACAAGCTCAACTTTCCCTGCAATTTAAATAGGCTCTGCCAGAATGTTAATTGTGCCAGGCTCCAGAATTACCTTTTAACTCCTTAGGAGCATGTAGGGTTTCCCAGCCACCCTCACTCTCCTGCTTAAATGGAAAACAGCTTTGGATGTGTGTGTCCATCACCCACTTACTCCCCTGGAAAGCTTTTATGGCTGCAGTGTGTCATTTGGGATAATCCAGGACATTTCTGCACAGCTCAGGAAGGTCCTTTCCTCCCCAGCTGCTTCCCCACTGTTTGGGAGTGTGGATCTTCCTCAGAGCAAAGTTTTTGACCCTTTATTCATCCCAGAAATTCCTCCCTTTGAGGCTGACTGTTTGATACCCATAATGTCTTGGCACTTCAATTCTGTTGACTTGTTCTCAGTTCATGGCACTTTCCTAACTAAATTCAACCAGAATAAACAGCATCCAGAGAGAGAAATTCCAGTTTATGCTGAATATCAACAGCACTGGCGAAACAGCTGCTCAGATCAGGGGCAAACTCACTCAAAAAATCCTTATCTTGTTTATTAGAAGGCAAAAAAGAGCTTCAGGTGTCAGAGACAGAGAAGGGATCATCTCCAGTTTGGTTTGTTGTGGTATTGTGGGAACACAGGTGCACTTAGCCCCAGCTGTGTGGCAAAACCTGTCCCCTGGAAATGCTGGAAGCTTTGCTGTTGATTTACATGGATGCAGAGTGCAACCCTGCCTGCTCACAGGTTGGTGGTATTTATCACCTGTAAAAGTTTCTGCAGCAAAACCTTCCTTTGAATAGAGGGGGTTTAGGATAGCAAGGAAAACAGACATAAATTAGGGCAAAACCATTTGGGTTTGTTCTTGCTGCAGGGCAATAGTGGGAAAAGAAAAAGAAAATTAACCTCCTTTTTCCCAGGATTCTGCCTTACCTGGAGCATTTACCTTCCCTAAAAGGTGGCAGATGGATTTCTTTGTTTTTCTTCAGGCTTGTGAAGCATCCAGGATTTTTGGAGGAGCAGCTGTGTACTTCAAGAATTAAATTTAGATGTCTCCTTGTAGCCTGGCATATTCCAGCTGCTGCTCCTGGATCTTCTGATGCCATCCTGGACTCTATTTAAGGTTCCTGGGATGGTCTTTAAGGTTTCTTCCAACCCAAACCATTCTGTGATTCTGGGTTGTTTGGGGTCTGAGTGCTTGGCACCTTCACTGTTAATTATTTTTTTAAGTTTAGGTAATTAATCATCTCAAACGAGCTAAGCTGGTAGCTAAGGTAGGACAGAATATTTGTGTGGGAAGGCAGAGTCCTGGTTGGACATTTGGCTTTCACTGGAGGGAAGCACCTGAGTGAATTTGAACCAAAAATGTGTGGGTTTAAATTTAATTTAAAAAAAAAACCAAAACAAACCCAACCAAACTTTTTAAAGCAACATCTTTTATTTTAAACAAAGAATACAGAGCTATGGGCAGACTTCCAGGAAAGCAAAAAATGTATAGTTGGAGCAGGGTCTTTAGTGGTGAAACAAAACTGAAACCCCCAAAGGGAACCAAGAGCTGTGGTGGCCTGAAGGCTGCAGGGGATCACCGTGATGGATTAAAGGGAAGCTCCACAGCTGCACACAACACCTGCCACCACAGCTCTGGCACACATTTTCCATCCATGAGGAGGTCTCATCCATGACTTTTGGCTCCACTTTCCATCTCCAGGATGTCCAAAGGTTGCAGAATTCCCATGGTAGGATTCCCAGTGCAGAGCTGGAATGATCCCAGTGCTGGTGTGATGAGTCCTGCAGGTTTAGTGCTGCTGTCCACTGAATCCCCCCCCAAAAAAACATCAAAACCTCTGGCAGGAAATAAATCAACTCCTGGATCTTTTGCTGGTTTTGGGAATCTAAGTGGAGTAGACCAGGAGGTGGCTCCTCCAGGGCTGCACCTCCAGAAATTTGCCCTGTAGCATCTTTGTATTGTAACACCCTTAATTCTTCCAGACCTGGTGCACATGAGGGTTTGTGCCCCAAATCTCCTGATCCTGAGGTCTGCAGAGTCCCCATGGCCTTCAGTGGTGTTTGGGGAGGCAGGGAGATTGTCAAAACTCTGAATTTCCTCCAGCCTAAAAGCTACAGCAGAACCAACATGATTGTTTGGTGCAAAGATGTCAAAACTCTAAATTTCCTCCAGCCTAAAAGCTACAACAGAACCAACATGATTGTTTGGTGCACAGAGAAGAGCCTGGTCCTGCAGTGTCCATCCCTTCCCTTTTGGAGTTACCACAGGGACACCCCTGTCATGTGGGGAGGGAGTTGTGTCCAGGTTCAGGTTGGATATTTGGGAAAAGTTCTTCATGGAAAGGGTGTCCAGCCCTGGCACAGCTGCCCAGAGCCATGGTGGAATCCCCATGCCTGGAACAATTTAAATTGTGCTACATGTGGATGTGGCACTTGGGGACATGGTTTAGTGGTGGCCTTGCAGTGCTGGGGGAATTGATGTTCTTAGAGGCCTTTTCCAACCTAAATAATTCTATGATTCTATAAAATTGAGTGGATTTATTCACAAACTTGACTTTGACAATGAGTTTAGAGCTTGATGGTGAGGTCTGGAGATGCAGCTCTTTCATTAACACACTGAAGCGGAGCAGTGACAGTGGCAGAAGTGAAACCCATTCTCATTTGGTCTCTGCTGCTCTGGTTTGGTTTTTTGGGGTTTTTTTTGCTCATGTTTAGGTTTGTTAAAAGCCTTACTCTGCACTATCATCATCTGCTGAGGGTTTGTTTGAGGTTCAGCTGGAGCAGGATGGGGCTGAGGTGCACAGGGGTGTGTGGGTTTGTCACAGAGTGTCCTGATCAGCACTGATAACAGATCTGGAGATGCAGACACCTGGCCCTCAGAAAGGAGCCACCAAAAAGGGTTCTGAGGACCCCAGGTGTCAGTGGCAGGCAGAAAGAGCTGTTGATTTTTGAGCTACAATAGCTCAAAATTTGAGCAATATCCTGGCTACAACAGTTTAGTATTTAAATCCACAGCTCAGAAATCCATCTGTGGGAGGAATGAAGAATATCCTGTTGCTGTCCAGTGCTATAATTTGCTGCTGCTTGATCCTTGGGTTGCTTCCTGAATGGTCACTCCCTGTCCTCATCCCTCTCCCTGTCCCAACTCCTTCACACACACAAATCCCAGCCAAAACCACCACTTGAGTCCTGCATTATGTGGATCTGTCTTAAAACCAGATCCTGCTTGCTTTCAAGTGGATAAATCTCTGCCTGGGGCTTGGTAGGTGTGGGCTGGGATCTGGTGGAATGATGGGCAGGAAAACCCAACTGAAACCTCTCCCAGCAGGAAAAGGATGTTTCCATCACAGTGATTTGCACTGGTGAGCAGAGCAGGGAGTGGCAACACGGGTGGGATGTGGGTCCCTTGGTCAGACAGGGAAATTCTTAAATTTGACATTTGGCAAGCAAAAAGCATGATGTCGTATGGGATTTATTTCCCCAAACTTTTAAGGAAGCACAAATCATAAAATCCTGGAGTGGTTTGGGTTGGAAGGACCTTGAAGACCATCTCATTCCAGCACCCTGCCATGGGCAGGGACACCTTCCACTGTCCCAGGTTGCTCCAAGCCCATCCAACCTGGCCTTGGACACTTCCAGGGATCCAGGGGCAGCCACAGCTGCTCTGGGCACCCTGTTCCACTCCATTTATTCACTCCCAAAATGCACAGGAAGCACCACAGCCTCTTGCAAACTCTTGGTGTGTGTCCCACCTGCTCTGTTCATGAAAGTGGGTCACATTAAGACACCTTCCCAAAAATGAAACCAGGCCTGATCCACCAGCAGGAGTTGCCCTGGAAGCATTTTGTGAGGTTCTGCCCCCAGTGCACTGCTCAAAACCTCGTGTCCATTCCCCCTTCCCAGCTGCTCCCAGCAAACCCAGGCTGTGGAGAGGACAACTGGTGGTGCAAGTGGGTTTTTTCCCCCCTTCATACTTTTGTTTATTCATTAAGGAAGTCAAAAGAGGAAGAGGAATAGAAAGGTTGCAAATGTTTTGCTTAGAAATGAGACCTCAGTGACTGGGCTGCACGTTGCCCTGTGCGGGATACGTCGGGCAGCTCTGGTGGCCCCTGGTGAGAGCTCAGGAAGACCCAAGGTGCCCTCCCAAGGTGTGCTCAGGTAGGGTCACAGCTTGTTTGTGTGTCTGCTTACATCCATATGGCCCAGGGTTCCTATGGAAACGGGCTGGGAGAGCTGGGGTTGGTCAGCCCACAGAAGTGAAGGCTCAGGGGAGATCTTCCAGCACCTTCCAGTGCCTAAAGAGGCTCCAGGAGAGCTGGAGAGGGATTTTGGGCAAGGACCTGGAGTGACAGCACAGGGGGAGTGATCTTTGCACTGACAGAGAGTAGGTTTAGACTGGATATTGGGAAGAGGTGTTTTACTCTGAGGGTGGGGAGGCCCTGGCAAAGGATGCCCAGAGAAGCTGTGGCTGCTCCTGGATCCCTGGAAGTGCCCAAGGCCAGGTTGGACAGGGCTTGGAGCAAACTGGGATAATGAAAGGTGTCCTTGCCCATGGCAAGGGGGAACTGGATGATGTTTAAGGTCCCTTCCAACCAAACCATTCCATAATTCTGCATGCCAGTGTTTGACTGTCAAATCATTCATGAAAGCCTCTCACTTGAAGTTGTGCAGCCACTGGCTTCCCAAAGTCTGGCTCTTAAAGCCAGTGTCCACCTCTGCATCCCAGGATTTCTTCTCCCAGCTGCATCAGTTTCATTTGTAAAGGATGCCTCTTTTCAAACAGCTTTGTCCTGTCTCTTTGCACATTCCAATCTAAAAACCAGCAAGGTGTAAATTTTACAGGCACCAGGAGATGTTGGGGTGCTCCTGCTCCAGGATCAGGCACCAGCCCTGCATCCCATCCCCGGGAGCAGAAAATGCCAGGGAATGGCTGCTCTGTGCACACAGAGAGGGCAGGGAAAGGAAAGCAGAGCGCTTTGCCAAGGGAAATGGTCCTGTTACACGCACAGAGTGTTTTCTTTGGGTGTTTGTTTCCCAGCCCTTGCCCGGGATGCAGAGCTGCCTTTGGGAGACTCAGCCCGCCGGGTTTATCTCGGGGTGTGGCTTTGCTGCAGGCTCTTATCAGGTGTGTCCTGGTGAGCAAAGCCATTCAAACAAAAGCC
Source organism: Emberiza elegans (assembly GCA_024865655.1). Taxonomy (NCBI): domain Eukaryota; kingdom Metazoa; phylum Chordata; class Aves; order Passeriformes; family Fringillidae; genus Emberiza; species Emberiza elegans. The sequence goes on along the minus strand of JALJVW010002400.1, from coordinate 3,453,113 downwards.
TTTCACCTCCATTTGTGCACAGTTCCTGAGCTTGGCCGGGGGCTGGTGTCTGCACCGGGGTGGGATTGGGCCACAATTAATGTGTCTGCAAGAAAACTGATGGGTTTTTGGTTGTTAATACTTTTTTCTGGAGATGGACTGGTACAGATGAATGAGGTTAGAAACACCAGTGAGGCTACATGGAAGGACCAGGACCAAAATTAATTAGATTAAAATTACAGAATATTAGAATTACAGAACCATTAAGGCTGGAAAAGACTTTTAAGATCACCTCTGGAAGGAGTTGCCGTGGTTTAGAAGCGTAGCAAAGCTTTTCCTCCTGGAAACTGCTGGCTTGTTCAGCTGTCAGGAGAGAGCTGGATGCTTTCCTTGCTCTCAGCTGCTCCTTTAGCTCTGGCAGGCTGTTTGCTGGGATGAAAGGAGAGACATCAACAGGCAAAACTGTGAGAGCTGCAGCGTTTGTTGCTGTCACACCTGCGTGGTGGCACTGCCAGCGCAGCAAACAGGCAGGTAAATAATGCTGGATTATTTTTTTTTTTAGTTCTTTTTCTAGAAGAAAGGAGATAACAACTGGATGCTGTCCCATTTTCAGCCTAGGAATTGTTTGCCAGACTTGAATTACAGGAATTGCTGTGGTGAGGCAGAGCAGCTCCATGAGCTGGGAGCTGGCAGGGGCTGGGGGAGCCCTGGGCCCCGCGCTGTGCTCCCGTCAGGAGCGATTAAAGGAGCTGTTTGTGATGGAAACAAAACCAAATTGGGCTGATGCTTTAAGGGGAAATAAAACAGGGAAGAATAACTGTATTGAGCTTGTTTATTAAATCTTGCTGTGTTCCCTTCTGAGCAGCAGAAGCTGTTGGGAGCTGCTGGTGCAGCCAGCTCGTGTTTTGTCTTTCCCTTTTTTGAACTTGATTTGGTGTGGAGAGGCTTTGCACAAAACCTTTTCATATCCCTTTGGCTTAGTTGCAATCCTAAACTGATCTGCTGGTGACAGACTAAAGCTAATTATCACCAAAGAGTGCCGAGAAGAGGTTTTTAAGCTGTTGTTTTGATAAGATGGTGGGTGTCCAGAGAGGCTTGGGAATTACTGGGTGTTAGGATGCTGGTGTTGGCCCATGCCAGTATCCATATTCCATCTCAGGGAGGTAGAGATGACTTTGCTTTCACTGCTAAACTGCTTGGAGAAGGTTCTGCTTAAAGATGGGAGGGGAAAGCCATCATCCAGCTGCTCGTGCTCAAGGGGAGCAGCAGAAGAGCAGAAGGAAGCTGCCTACAGAATTTTTCCCTTTGTATCTCACTAATTCCTTTGTCCCTGCAGCTGAAGCAGCTCAGTTCTGCTCCCTGCTCCAGCTGGTTATGGAGCATCTCCCAGTTCCCATGTGCCTCTGCCTTTTTAGTGTTTCATCCTTCCACCTTTATTGAAAACTGTTCAGTTCCACCCCTGCCATGGGCAGGGACACCTCCCACTATCCCAGGCTGCTCCAAGCCCTGTCCAACCTGTCCTTGGACACTTCCAAGGATGGGGCAGCCTCAGCTTCTCTGGGCAACTTGTTCCAGGTTTCCCCTGGGCTGGTTTGATGTTTCACACCCTAATTCTCTGAGCAGTGATGAATTTTTGGTGCTGTACAGAGCGTATTGTGTTTGCTCTCACCTGTGGCACAGTGAGAGTTACCAGATGGTTTGCTCAAAGTTGATTTTTAACACTTCTAGTAGTAGTAGCTTAGTCCCTGCTGCTCTTCTGCTGTATGTTTTTTAGCCAGGCAAAGTGCCAGCACGTCTGTCAGAGGAAAAACTCCTGGCTGGATCCTGGAGAATGAACCAACCTTGAATTCCCTCTGCACGGAGAGAACTCAAGTCCCACAGGGAGGATTTCTCACCATAATGGTCCCATTTGGTAAATTAGTGACCAGTTTTAGAAGGAAAACTGGATGACTTTGGGAGCATCCCCTGGTGTCCATAATGAGGAGGGAGATGTGGTGCAGCTCCAGCCCCTGGAGCTGGAGCTGAGCATTAGCAGCAGCAGAGCCATTCTCTGGACAGGGACACCAGCCTCAGCCCTGCAGGACAGCTGTGGGATAGCTGAAGAAATTCATGTTCTGGTAGAAGCCCCTGAAGGTCTTAATAAAAATCCTTTCATAGTTACCTACTCCAGGTAGGCTACCTGTGTATGGTGATTTAATGATGTAACTGAGTCTCTGCTGTGATTTTTGGGGTGTCCTGTGCAGGGCCAGGAGTTGGACTCAATGATCCTTTTGGGTTCCCTCCCCAGCTCTGGATATTCTACAATTCCAGAAGGAAAAGCAGTCACTTTGCAGTTTATTTATTCCTCCCTTATCCTTGCTCGTTCAATTACAAAGATTTAGGGGTTGGTTTTTTTTTTTCTTTTAGGACAGGGACCATCAGGTTACTCTTATGATACCTCCCTGATCCCAGCAGTCATTCCTACCTCTGCTGCAATTCGGGTGGAATTGGAAGAGGCACAGTGGAGTGGCTCTGTTTTTATGTTCTTGTTCACATAAATTTGATACAAAGTGCAAGGGGTTTGGGTCTCCTGCTCTTTATTTGCTTTACACACACCTCAGGGGGTTGTTTTTCCAGCAGCCTCTTTCTACAGCCACCTGTAACCCCACCTGTTTCACGCATCAGTTTAGGGGGAGTTTAGGATGTGATATTCAGGAACCAGAGAACAGAAACCAACATTCCAGAGGAAGCAGATCCCACCAGCTCCCCTCACCCCTTCTCCTCTTGTTTCAGGTTGCTCTGGGGCTGTGCCTGCCCCAGCAGGATCCCAGAGGAGCTCCAGCCTTTTCAGAGGCAGCAACTCCCTCCCAGAGCTGTCCCAGAGGACTGTGGCAGATTGCAAACACTCTCAGCACAATCATAGCAGCCCAATTAGCATAATGATGCTGCCTAATTTATGCACAAATTGCCCTAATTTATGTGTGTCGATACATATGATTAAACCAAGCACAGGTGGAACAGGGTTTGGTCTCACCCAGCCAATGAAGCACAAAGCTTCCCAATCCCAAAATGTGTGAAAAATCCAAAATTCCTTCTTTCTATTACTAAAATATGGACCTTTGTGTTGTTTTGCTCTGGCAGCATGAATGAGGTGCAGGGCAGGGCTGAACTCATGGCAGGAGGTAAGAGAATAAAGGATTCCTGGGCTGAGATTTGCATGGATTAAAGGCAGCTTTAATTTGCCTTGATACACTTGGGTTTCAGGTGGATTAACAGGCAGTGGGATTTGGGGCTGTCTAGCCAACAAATAATACCTGCCTTCCTGTTATTTTAATTATTTTAATAGGGGATGGAGGAACTCTGGAACTGTGGGCCACCTTTGCCAACCCCTGATCTTGAGCATTTTTGTGTGTCGTAACTATTTTTGTATTTTATGCCATTAATATTCCCAAATAACAAAACTGCTGTCATCATCTGAATTCCCAGAGCATTTTCTCAGCAGGGTTCTTCCAAAAAACCCTTCTCAGACTGTAATCTCATTTTAATAAAAGAAATAGGTGATTTTTTTTTTTCCATAGAATCACAAACTGGTTTGGGTTGGAAGGGACCTTAAAGATCATCTTGTTCCTACTAATCTGTCATGGTCTCCATCACCTGTGAAATTCTGTGATTTTCCTGCACTTAGCACCATCCAAAGCTGTGCTTGGAATCTCTCAGCCTTATGAATGAAGGAATAAATTGACCATGAAAATATTGACAGCATATTTGCTTATGCCAACTTCCTGACTGGGTCCCATAAAATTTACCTCATTGTTTAAATGCATGGAGCTAACCAATACTCCCATCCTAAATCCCAAACACTGCACCAGCTCCTGGGAAGAAAATGAACTCTATCCCAAAAATTAACTCTCTCCCAGCCAAAACCAGGACAAGCTGGTCACAGCACCAAGCCTGTCTGAGTTGGAGAGGTTTTTGGACAGCTCTTTCAGGCACAGGGTGGGATCCTTGGGGTTTCTGCACAGGGCTAGGAGTTGGACTCAGTGATTCTGATGGGTCCCTTCCAGCTCAGGATATTCCATGGTTCTAACCATCCTGGGAGGCACTTGACCCTGAGTTTTTCATAACTGGAATCTCTTTCTGAAGCAGCTTTGTGAAACAGCATTGTCAGAAATACCTGGAGCAGGTCAGTGTTGGATTTCCCAATGCTGCCAGGATTAGAAAATGAATTTTCGTGGTAGAGAATGAGAGTTCCTTCCTGTGTCTGGCATGTCTCCCTTGCCATTGGTGTGGTGTAACAGGAGGTTAAATTGTCTTTCATCCAAATACATACAAATGTATACAAACAATAATTCTGCATTATTATGGCATTCCCAAGGTCAGTGGGCTGCAGGGATGGCTTTCCACACTCTGATGACACCAGATCCTCCTGATGCAGCTTTTTGGGAGGATTATCTGGCAAGAGGATTTCACTGCTGGCACATCCTGGCCCAGTGGGGTCAGGGAAAGGCAGAGGAGTGGAAAGGATTGTGTGGGGCTGCAGGAGCCAAATGTGGGACACTCAGCTGTGTGCCACACTTGCCCCTTGGCAGTCACACTTCCTCTCTGCACAGAAACTGGTTTCTGAGGCCAGTGAGTAATTTCTAAGAACAGATGTGGATGTGAGACACTCCTGGGAGCGTGTACAACATGAGATGTTCCTGCTCTCCTCGACTCGCCTCACCGTGCTCTCCGTGCTGTCACACGGAGTGAGGGCTGTGACTCACTCACTGCAAGTCACACATCCCAAATTCCCCTCTGCTCCTGCCTCTGATCCCTTTTTACAGCCCCCTGAAGGCACAGCCAGCTCACACACGTGCCACTGGCATTTATGAGCTCTCTTGTGTTCCTTGTGCCTTTGAATTTGCTGGGTTTTGTGTGCACTCCTCTTGCAGGAGGTGCTGTCCTTGTCTTGCAAGGAGCTTGGGGAAAACTCAGCTTCATTGCTGATTCCCTTTGAACTCTCAGATGGTGGGAGCTGGAGAAGAGGAGGCTTTGGGGAGACCTTCCAGCACCCAGAGAGGTTAAAACAGAGCTGGAGAGGGACTTTGGACAAGGGCATGGAGTGATGGGATGAGGGGAAATGAGCTCAAGCTGTAGGAGAGTAGATTTAAATGGGATATTAGGAAGAAATCCTTGGTTTGAGGGTGATGAGCCCTGGCACAAGTTACCCAGAGAGATTGTGGACTTCCCATTCCTGGAAATGTCCAAAGCCAGGTTGGACAGGTTTGGAGCAACCTGGGCTAGTGGTAGAAGATCACTGGACTTGATCATCTCCATGGGTCACTTCCAACCCAAACCATTCCAGAATTCTGTGATTCTCTTTCACTTAGCATCATCCAAAGCTGTGTTTGAAATTGTCAGCCTTATGAATGAGGGAATAAATTGGATATGAAAATTTACCCAGAGAGATTGTGGACTTCCCATCCCTGGAAATGTCCAAAGCCAGGTTGGACAGGTTTGGAGCAACCTGGGGCTGTGGAAGGTATCCCTGCCCATGGCAGTGACGCTGGACTTGCTCATCTCCACAGGTCACTTCAACCCCAAACCATTCATAATTCTGTGATTCTCTTTCATTTAGCACCATCCAAAGCTGTGTTTGGAATCTGTCAGCCTTGTGAATGAAGGAATAAATTGGCCATGAAAATATTGACAGCACGTTTGCTTATGCCAACTTCCTGAACTGGGTCCCATAAAATTTACTGCTTTGTTGAAATGCATGGAGCTAACCAAAGGATGGCAGGGCTTCACCCCCTCTGCACAGGGAGGAGAGGACAGCCTGAAGGCTGGACTGAATTCCTGTAGCCCTCAGACCCCTCTGCCCCAGGACAGCAGCTCTGGGGGTGTTGGGAAATGCTGGATCATAAAGAAGAAAATGCAAGTGGGATGTGGGAATACCAACGAGTCTGGCACATCTGGGGTCACTCATTTAGAGCCAGAGCCAAGAGAAAGCAAATGCCTCAGCTGTTCTCCAGTTCCCTTAAAAAAGAAATATCAGGAAAATAACCCAGCTCTCCTCCTCCCTGGCAGATCCAATGTCTTTAATCTGCTCTGTCTCACGGCTTCTCTTACAATGGAATTGCTGGTGGTCTGCTCGGGTTAAGCAGCGATTCTGGCAGGCTTCAGAGCAGACATGATCTCCAGGTCTCGTTGCTTTGAAGCTCCCAGTTCTATCACACTCACATAGAACTAAATCAGATTTTTTTTTCTTCTCAGTGGAGGCAGAAAATCAGCCCTGTGAGCCCATCTGATTGCAGTGCTGAGGCTTGTCTAATTGAACGAGTGCTCGAGTCAACACTTGAGCAGGATGGAAAACAATGAGGAGATCACCCAGGGATTATGTCTGAGCTCCACAGCTCCTGGCACTGACAGAGCAGATGGCTGGGTCACATCCTGCCCAAGGCTGGCCAGGAAAGATGTCAATAGGAAAAAAAAATAAAAATTAATTTGGTTTAAATGTACTCAACTCGAAATCTACAAGTGCCCCAGGTCTCTAATTCTGTGCTTTAGAGCAGCAGCTCAGAAGATGGGATTAGCTGGGGGTTGGCTCTGCAGAATCCTGCAAGGAGCCCTGCTGCTGCTGCCTTAAAGCTGATGTGGGTAAAAAATATTTTGGGAAGGGGAACTGAGATGCTGGGAGTGGAGACAACTTGGCTGGTGCTGTAAAAGTGGGGAACAGCCAGGAGCAGTGTGGACATGGCAGGTGAGCTGTGAGCCCCGTGGTGTGGCTGTGCTGATGGAGCCAGGAACCCAAACCCAAGAGCTGGTGGGGAGGGAGGTGGTTTGTGCAAGTGTAGGAACATCACAAACATCCCTGCAGGTCTCCAGCCTGTTCCTTATAGGATCACACTTGATCCTACAGCCAGAGTCTGTGTCCAGAGAGGTTTGGGCTTGGGGAAGTTGCTGGTGGCTGTCCCAGGGGTATGTGGCCACCAGAGATCCTGGTGACCTCCACGTGGCTTTCTGTCTCCTTCCCTTGGGGACACACAGAACTGCTTTTCCCAATGCCCAAACTACTTCTGTCTGGGGAAATGCACCCTCAGAAGAGCCCTCATTACAATAGCATTTATATATTTCCTCTAGCTCTGGACCCTCCTACACTTTATTTGCTTTTACCCAAACAGCAGTGCATCTATCAGGCCAAGCTGGGAATATCAGAGTCCCTTCATCTGTAACTGCTGCTCCTGCCCTGTAATCCCCTCCTGCCACCTCTTCCCAAAAGCTCTTTTAACCCTGGGAACTCCCAGGTTTTGCTCTCTGTACTTAAAAGTTATGTTCATTTTTTCGAGTGTGTCCATAGCTTGAACAATAATAAAAAATTAGCATTTTACATCTGGTAAAATGGAGTGGAATTGCCTTGCTGGCAGCAGTAAAAATGTTGTTGCCCTAAGATGTTGCTGTATTTGTATTCTTTTGGTTCTAAAAGCTTTTTTTGTTTGTTTGCTTCCAGGGGGCAGCACTGGAAGAACCTTTATGGGCTCCTAATGAAGTGCAGGTGGACGACTGACTGATGATAATTAAGGTAGGAAGAGGTGCTGTTAATTTTGGCATCTTCTCATTTGTCCCGTCCTTGCAATAAAATGGTGCTGGCCAGTGGCCATTGCTCTATTTTGGGGTTCAGTACACAACCATGGCTCTATGGCCAAGCAGTAACTTGTGCTAAAGTGTCCCTTTAAACACAGATGGAAGGGAAATCTTATTTAAGAACTACCTGGGAACGTAACTAAGTGGAAAAAATCTGACTTCCTCCCCCAAAGGATAATAAGGTCTCTGTTGGTGCAGAGTTGGAAGGGACATGACTCTTATTTGAGAGCACTCAGCACAGGGATTTTTTTGTTCTGCTGAAACGCAGTGGTTGGGTTGGAATTCAGGTTCTAACTTGCAATCTCAGAAAAAAAAAAAGAAAACTTGAACTAAAGATATATTTTATTCATTTATTTTCATCATCTTGAGTGTCTGTGGAAAGCTGGTCTATCTCCAAATGTGGCAAGAGAGTGCTCAGTTCTTGATGGATGAAACAGAGGAAAATCCCTGATTTAAAAGCAGTAAATTGTTTTACAAACTTGGAAAAGAAAATACAAATGTGAGCAGAATTCAATGGATTTATAAGTAGTTTTTGCACTGCTTTTACACCTGAATATGGTTGTGCTTGGAGGCATCATCAGGAGGGTGAGATGGTCACTGCTGGTCTCTGCCTCCTCTCCCTGAAGCAAAGAGGGTCACCACAGAGACTCCCAAATATCTACTGGAGCAGAGGCTTTGCTTCCTCTCACAATTTGGGTTTTCACTTCTGATTAGAGGGTTCAGTTCGTGGCTGCTTGGTTTTTGGTGTCAGCAGAGAGCTGTTGGAAGGAGAGGGGGAAATTCAAGCTGCAACAAGAGCAAATTCTTTGAAGGTGGCTTTACCATTCTCCAGCCTATTCCTGCTTTTTGTTTGGCTTGTGATAAGATGCACTGCTGTGGAATTTGCTTGGAGCAGGGATTTGCATGAATTATTGTTCCTTGCAATGTGCACATGTGTGCAGGCCCTCTCCCTGTGCTCCATGGCACCCCAGCACCCCTTTGGAGGAGGATTTGTGTGCTGGGGTGCAGTGATCAGCAAAAGCCAAGTGCTTGGGGAAGGAAGGCTGCAGTGATAAAAACAAAGTGCTGAAATAAGGGGGAAACTCCTCCAGGGCTGTGCAGCAGCATTGGGGATTTGTGTGTTTATTCTGTGGGCTGACTTCATCCCAGCACGATTTTGTAAAAGCAACATCCTCCTGTTAGGGAAAAACTCAGTGGTGCTTGGCCTCTTGCAGAGTTCACTTTTTATTTAGGAGGTGTAATGGCATCAGTCACAGCTGCTGATTGATGTAGTGTGACCCAAAATTATGTACAAGATGGGAGTAAACAGTCATTGGGGATGGTGTCTTGATTCTGCACTTGGAGCTTTTCGTTTGAAAAGTTCCCCCTTCTCCTAAAGAGATCTTTCTGTAAATCACTAATTAAGCAAATGAGCTACAGTGACATCAGTCTAACTCCAAAAAGAGCTGGTGTTTTGGAGAAACCTTCAAGCTGCAGACTCCAATTATCCAATATTTAAAATTATGGTGTCTTAGAGGAATAGAAAAAGCAAGGAAAGAATTACTGGAATTTTGGGTGACATCAGGTTTCACATACTAAATCAAGTTTTTTGTGTAACTCTGAATTCTACATTGATGCTAAACCTGGTGTCCTCACTAAATTTGACTAAATCTGATGGCACTAAAAAATTTGCTTGTAATTCTCTTACTTCCTTTTTGTAGCGAGTAGAAAAGGTTAAGGCAAATACATTGAGATGTTCATCTACAATACTTTGTGTGATGTATTTATTTTCTGAAAAAATTGACTTTGATGGGGAAAACTGGGGGAAATTCTGCCCCCAGAGCATCGGGGGCAGATGTGAGCGATGGGAGCATCAGTTTGTGATGTCCTGGGCTGGGAATGAGCACCAGTGTGTGTTGAAAGCAATCAGAGCAAGGTGCTCAGTGTGATGGAGACATGGCATTGTGGGGAGCTGTATTTGAGTGTGCAAAACACTACCAGAGCTGCTGAAAAGGGCAGAAACCATCAGGGTGTGGAGGGGACCCTCCCTTGACACCGGTGCCGTGTTTTTGAGAGGGGGAGCGCTAAAACCACAGATCTTATTTCAACAAAGCCCATCCAAAGCCATCCACAACCTCTGCACCATCCATATCCTCCTCCAGCTGTGTTGCCAGCAGTTTTTGGGGAGGTGGGAGCCACGCTGGGGTGCCCTGGATTTGCAGGAGAGCTCGACACGTGTGGTTTCCTCCATTGGTTCCCCCAGCGCTGTTGTTTTCGGTGCTACCCACAATAACTGAAATGTCTTTCCTGAGAGATAAGTCAGTAATTGTGGTTGGCTCCTTCCTCTGGTGTTTGTTCTCTCAGCAACTTGAAAGTTCATTTATCACCAGGGTGCTGCTGGTGCTCCCCTCCACCCTCCAGCACCTTCCACCACGGTCCCACAGCCTCTCCCTCAAGGATTGCTCCTCAAAAAAGTGCCACAGCTTCATCTTCTCCTCAGGAACGAGCAGTTGTGACCAAACTTCATGAAATGGCAGGAGGTGGTGGGTCAGGACTCATCCCAGCCCTGCACTGCTTCATCCCGGTGGATTCTGCTTGGATTGGCCAAAGTGGTTTTTCCCTCACTTGGATTTGCAGTTTAGGTCAAAGCCACCACCAGCTGCAGTGGTTCTGAACCCTTTAAAGATTCCTGTCACATTTTGGGACTTGCTGATGTGCAGGCTGATCCTTGGAGTATGTTTTGGAAACACAGAGTTTGCCCAGAGACCATAAATCACAAGTGAATGGTGCTCCTAAATCCCACTGGCACTTCTCCCCACCTCTTTCCTGTGAAGCTTCAAACTTCTACAATGAAATTTGACCCTGCTGAGGTGAGCTGACCTGGCCTAAAAAACACCCTGGGATTTGCAGGGACTGCAAACCCTCCTTCCCAGCACACAGCTCCAGCACTGGGTGGTTGGAGCTGAGCGTGGAATGGGGACAGGAAGGAGAAAACTCCTTGCAGAAACCACTCCAGGCAGCGTGTCAGGACCTGCAGCCCCAACCTGGAGCTGCTGGGTATAAATAAACACATCCACCCTCCTTATTTCTGACAACTGCCTCCCTGAGGAGTAATTTATTTTTTTTTTCCCAGTAGCTTGTTCTGCAAGCAGGTTTCCTCTTGCAGGTGATTAGGAAAACCTCATTTTTATGTTAATTAGGCATAACTATCAGTGCACAGACATCAACTGCTCTCACATCCTTCTGAGACTGCGATTTTTATTGAAATTCAGTCCTGAAAAACCGAAACCAGCAACTGATGTACCTGTTGCCTGAACAGATGGGAAACTGCACCAAAGGCCTGGTTGCCTCATAAAAAACGTTGCCAGGGTGCAGCAACCACAGGTTCAGCTTTCAGGAGGGTTGCAGCTGCAGTCAGTTTAGGTTTTTAGTTGTGTTTGCTTGCTGAGTTTGAGGGCTTCCTTAACAACTTGTCTCCACTGAGATCAAGCCATGCTAATTTAGTTAATTGCGGCTAAGCACAGCTGCTGCTGACACTGGTGGGTCTGCACCTATAGGAGCAAATCTTTTTCATGTTGATGTCTCCAAACACTTCCCTGCTTTGATTGTATTTGGTCCAGTGGGAGGCTTGAGTTGATTCACATTTTCAATAAAACAGATCCTTCATGTTGGGCAGATTGGCTGCACCATCCATCAAAGCGCTCAGGGTTGGATGGGGTTTGGAGCAACCTGGTTTAGTGGAAAATGTCTCTGCCCATGGCAGCAGCATGCAGCTAAATTGTCTTTAAGATCCCTTTCAACAGAAAAGAAGAGGGAATTCAATCAGACGTGCTCTGGGTTTGTTGGTAAAACACAAGTGCAGCTGCTTTGGTGACATTTTTCACAGTACCAAGCACTGGAGGTGGAGGGGCCAGAGGAGAACATCTGGTCCCAGCTGATACAAACCAAAATCCATGAAATTCTGGAGTTGCACCCAACTGGAATTGCACTGTCTTGCCCCAGCACCACAAGGAGGTTTCAGGAACCCGTTTGCCCAGCCAGGCCCAGGTCAGCAGTGGGATCAGCCAGGTCGGCGCTAACACCATTAACTTCTCCTGCCTCCTCCTCCTCCAGAACTCAGTTCTCTGATATTATTGAAGGATTTTGTATTCCAAATCCTTGGGGTTCCTTGCTGAAATCTAAAACAAATATATCCATCTTATCAGGCCTTTCCAAGAGCAAAGCATGGAAATCCCCTGGCAGGCTGGCACCGTCGCCGGTGCTTTCCTCTCTCTGCCCCAGCAAATTTCCTTTAACATTGCTGAAAAATCTGCCCTGGATTATGCAATGGTGAAGAAGAAAGAATGAAAAATGGCCCAGGAATCTGGCAAGGGGCATGTGGACCCCTCACAGCTCCAGTTGGATGGATTGTGGTGCATTAAACACACGGATGTGGTGCAGAACTGCCTGTGCTTGGTCAGGAACCTGTTCTCTTTTCACACAGAGTCATTCTGAGGGCAGGCAGATACCTGGGTTGGGGATTTTTGTATGTGGATGTCCACAGGGAGATAAAGCAGACTGGAAAAATTATTTATTTTGTGTATTTCCCAGGGATCTGTTGATTTTTTTCTTTTTTTTTTTTTTTTTTTTTTTTTTGAAGTTAGGGTTGGGATTAAATTGATGGTATTTTGTGTTTGGATTCAGATTTTTATTGATTTTTATTTACATTACAATCTTACAACTTTTGAGTTCTATAATATTTTACTAACAGGTTATAAAATGCTTTTGTATCTATCTTTATAATGTTTTTTAAAGGAAAAACTATTTAATTAAGAAATGACACTTGAATTATTTTTACTTTTAACTTAATAATTACTTATGTCTTGTAATGTGGACTTTTTGTTTAATTATAAAATATTGCTTAAATTTATGAAGAAGAAGCACTAGTTACTGCTTTAAAACTTCTATTTTAGCTTTATATATATTATTCTATTTTAAAACTTTCAACTCTGAGTTTTCTACTATGTGATATTACACACTTCTATTCAAGCTACTGTTTGAATAGTGTTAGTGTTATTAATTAATTTTGGAAGCTTTCTCTATGGCTTTAGGTCAAATGTAGTGTTTTCTTGAGGGTCTTTCAACACAGAAAATCTAAAATTCTCAGCATCCAGGGTTCCAAGAGGGATTTTTGAGCTGTGGTGGCCTAAGGTGGGTGCATTTCATGGGAAGTGATAGCTGGCAGCAGGTAAAAGCTGCAGGTGGGGAGAAGCCAGACAAGCTTTTGATGCGTAAATCCTCCAGCTCTGACACAAAATGTGATATTTTTCTTGCAAACGCCACCAGTTTCTCTGAGCTTTGTCAAAATACAACAACACTCGGGTGAGAGAGGGCACAGTTGGTACCTGTGGAGCCAAGGGCTGAGCTCGCTGGGGAAGGAGGTAAATTATAATTTTAATTTTATAATTATAAAATGGCTTGGGGGATCTGGAAGGGTGCTCTGGGGGACGAGGACAGCTTTATTTGGTTGACCATTGCTGAGGGAATTTAATGCCCAAATTTGATTTTTAATGCATTTTTTAGGCGCCTGTCCATATACAAGATATTCCTCCTTCCTCTCCTGTTCTCTCTTACCCAGTGTAAGCTGTAGTGCAGGAAGTGGTGGTGTACCAGGTGAAAAGTATAAAATGTACAATATTTGGGGAAGGAAATACTGTAATCCATAGTTCAGCTGCTGCAGAGAGCATTTGTGGGGTGGGGGCTGTGTCTGAGCTGCTTGGCCAGGACCTGCTTCCATTTGATGTGGTTTGTGTGCCTTGCTGAGAATTCTCTTTTGCAGAGCTGGAGCAGGGGGAGAAGCTCTTTAATTTCAGATATAAATGGAGTTGATGCTACAATAAAGTTGTGTTTTACCTCTTCATGGCTCTTTTTTCCCCGTGGAAGGTGCCCAGCTTGGCTGCACCTCACTCAGCACATTCTTGGCAACCTCAGGTCTTAACCTTGGGCTCAGCTTTGAGGAAGCACAAGGTCAAGCTGCTGTCGCTCTAGAGGAAGTTTGTAGGTTCAAAATTAAACTAGACCTGGTCCTTGATTTAAAAAAACCCCAAAAACTGAAAAGCAAACAAACAAAAAATATTAGTATGGGCTGCTTCCACTCTTGTGCAAGGGGATGGAGAAGTCATAGAATCACAGAACCATAAAGAAATCTTTAAAACCATTTAATCCAAGCCCTTGCCAATGTGCAGGGTCACCTTCCACTAGACCAGCTTGCTAAATCAGCAAGATCATGTGAACAAGACCAAGATCTTGCAAAAAACTTTGTATTTAAGATGAGCTGGTTTAGAGGATGAAATGTTGCTGAGGAAGCACTCCCCAAAATTTGAGGGGCTGTTATAGCACCCCCAAAACTAAAAGCAAACACATCTGAACTCCTGAGGAAGCCTTCCAAGGTCAAAATCTGCTGTCAAGCCAAGATCTTGCAGAGGAAGTTCGGTTTAGAGGTTCAAAATTCAAAATAGACCTGGTCCTTGATTTAAAAAAAGCAAAAACTAAAAAAATTGAACAAAAAAAAACAAACACAAAATATTAGTATGGGCTGCTTCCAGCTTTGTACAAGGAGGTGGAGAAGTCATAGAATCACAGAACTATAAAATGTTGTGGGTTGAAGAGGTCTAAAAAACCATTTAATCCACTAGACCAGCTTGCTAAATCAACAAGATCATGTGAACAAGACCAAGATCTTGCAAAAAACTTTGTATTTGAGATGAGCTGGTTTAGAGGATGAAATGTTGCTGTTTCTCCCCAAAATGGGTGGATGTTATGGCATCTAAACTGACTTCTGAGGAAGCACAAGGTCAAGCTGCTGTCGCTCTAGAGGAAGTTTGTAGGTTCAAAATTCAACTAGACCTGGTCCTTGATTTAAAAAAAAAACAAACCCAAAAACTAAAAAGCAAACAAACACAAAATATTAGTATGGGCTCCTTCCAGTCTTGTACAAGGGGGTGGAGAAGTCATAGAATCACAGAACTATAAAATGTTCTGGGTTGAAAGAGATCTTAAAAACCATTTAATTCCAACCCCCTGCCAATGTGCTAGCTAAATCCACCAGACCAGCTTGCTAAATCAACAAGATCATGTGAACAAGACCAAAATCTTGCAAAAAACTTTGTAGTTGAGACAACTAGTTTAGAGGATGAAATGTTGCTGTTTCTCCCCAAAATGAGTGGATGTTATGGCACCTAAAGTGACGTCTGAGCTTCTGAGGTACAGGTGGGACTGAGCAGGGAGGTCTCTGCAGCTGCATCCATCTGGGTTTTGTTATTTAAGGTTCCTCCTTGCAGAGGGAACGTGTGGGGAGGTGAGAGCTCTGCAGGAGGGGGAAATGGCTGAAGGGATTAAGCAGCAGAAAGGTGGTGGAGTAATGTGGAAGCTGAGTTGGGTTTTCAGGAGAGGAGTTGGTCAGGATTCACGTTGTGTTGGTGTTTTAATCCATGTAAGAGGACTCAGGCGTGTGGGAATGTTTGGGATGTTCAGCATCTCCCTGCCTTCATCCCAAAGAGGAGCTCAAAATCACAGGGGGTGACCAAGAACAGTGTGAAGAGTCTGGAGAATGAGAGTTAAATCTGAGCAAAAATGCAATTATTTGGAAGGGCTGGAGCTCTGCCCCAAACTGGAAGGTGCAGGGAGCCCCAGGAATGGCTGAAGTACTTGGGGATCCCCATGAAGGGTGGTGCTGGCTGGATTTTC
The DNA here is from genome assembly GCA_024865655.1 of Emberiza elegans. Taxonomy (NCBI): domain Eukaryota; kingdom Metazoa; phylum Chordata; class Aves; order Passeriformes; family Fringillidae; genus Emberiza; species Emberiza elegans. The sequence goes on along the minus strand of JALJVW010002400.1, from coordinate 3,437,831 downwards.
TCCTTCCCAATCTGTTTTGGGATTCACACTCAGGGTGAGGATTCTGCTTGCACACTGCCAGAGCAGGTGTCCCTTAGAGACATCATTCACTGTCAAAAAACCAACCTGAAACTCTCCAGCTGCCTCAGGCCACGGTGCTGCCAGGCCCCCACATCTTCAAAAGAAAGAAGAACCCCCTGCAGGTGTTGGGGGGCAAGAAAACCTCAACCCCCACATTGAGCTGCTGCTCCACCTCCTCCCAGAGGCTCGGTGTGGCTGTCCTGGAGCTCTGACACACCTTGGGCACGATGGAGATTTGTTTGCTCAAACAAATCACGGGAAATGAATCTTCTGCTCCTCAATCCTCTGCTCCTGCCGTGAGCAGCATTGAAACCACCCCAAAATAATTCACCAGGGATGCTCACAGGTGTCCAGAGCACAAAAACCAAATTGGGAAGCCCAGTCTGGCACTGGTTTTGAGGCAGTTGATCAGTGGAAGATCAGCTTTGCTGGAGGTGCTTCCCAGCTGCTGTTTTGCTTCAGAGCAAAATCTGTTAAAAGTTCTTTTTCCAAGCAGCCAGAGGCTTGATCAAACCTATTTCATATCTATTTTTTTATTTTTATGTGCTTTGAATCCTGAAATGGATCATTTAGGGACATGGTTTAGATGTGAGATGTTGGCTGGCAACCCAGCTCTGCATTAAGTGCTTTAAAACATCTACTCCCCACTTCAATTTTATTTGCTCTTAAATAAAATAAAATAAAATAAATAGATAATATCTGCTAGACACCAGTTTGTTCATCCCTCAGGCAGGTGTTCAGGGGTTTTCATTGTTTTTAAAGTGGCTGTTTCTGGGCTTTTGGAAGGGCTGTCAGCTTGCTGAAGTCCATGATGGATCTGTAAGAGGTGCTTAATTGGAAATGCTGGTTAAATGATGGGATGCAGACAATCAGCAGGATGCTCAACCTTTGGTCCCCTCACTGTGCTCTGGGCATCCCTGCTTTGTCATCTCAGGGGTTTGAGCCTTTGCAGGGGAACAAATTCTCCCTCAGTGCTCCATGTCTTGCTTGTGATGAAATGATTTCATTTCCTTATGCAGCAATCATAATTTTAATAAATTTTCCCTGTCACAAAAGGAAAGAAATGTCATGAACTGATTTTCTCCTTCTCTTCACCGTGAGGCAGATTTTTGCTTTTCAAAGGAAAATACCTTTTAAAACATTTGCACTTCCTTTCAGCTTGAATGATTTCATCCATACTCTGATTTTTATTAACAAAGGCTCACAGCAAGATGACATTCAGCCCTTTCAGCTGTTGATTTATCCCAGTCTTTATTCTTAGAGCAAAAATATGGAAAAATTCTGTGTTACACAATTTTTAACATACATTTTCAGAGTTTCATACCACAGGGCATTGTGGGTTTTTTTTTCTTTTTCCCAGTGATGCTTTAACATCTGAATTTGGTACAATTCACTGCTTTTGAAGCATTTGGTGACTTTTGCTTTGTGCTTGATCCATTTTTGATGTGAATTGTCCCAACTTCTGTTTCGGGGGAGGAGCAAAGTTGGGTTTTTTTTCTCACCAGCCCACATGGCATTGAATCCATCTGGAGCACGTGGCTGCTGTAATACAGAAACCACACGTTTGTTTTTTTTCTTTTTTCACAAATTCTTCCCTGTGTGACTTCAGTAGTTAAAGCTGGTTCAGTCTCCTGCCCTGGGACTGTCGTGCTGGAAGCTGAAATCTGTTTGTGTTTAAAGATGCTGCTTCTATTTTAGTAGGAAAATGCATCATCAAGAAGTTTTTCTTCCCACTAGCTGCACGCTCAGCCTGGATTAAGGTCTCCAGGGCCACATCCTAATGAAATAACCCACTGGGACACACACAAAAAAACCAAAAAAAACCACCCTTGATAGTGGGATCAAGCTGGATGCTTCCCAAAAGGAATAATTCAAAGTTTTGTGTGGCAGAGGTTGGGCACCATGGAGGCTGGTGACTGATGAGATGGTGTCAGGAGAAAGTTGTTGGTTAAACAAAGTCTGATGTGTTACAGGATAGGAATTTTTATATGGGATGCTGTGTCTCGTCAGCAAAAAATAGCAGGGATTTGGGAAATGGCAGCCCTGAAAGTCCTGGGGATGTTGGTGGATGGAAGGCTGGATGTGCCCTGGGTGATCCCACCTTGTGGGCAGCAGGGAATTGGGGGATTCAGTGCCTGAAGGGGCTCCAGGAGAGCTGGAGAGGGACTTTGGGCAAAGGCTGGAGAGACAGGACACAGGGAATGGCTTCCCACTGCCAGAGGGCAGGGATGGGTGGGATTTTGGGAAGGAGTTGTTCCCTGGGAGGGTGAGGAGGCCCTGGAAGTGCCCAAGGCCAGGTTGGACAGGGCTTGGAGCCACCTGGGACACTGGAAGTTGTCGCTGCCCATAGCAGGAGGTGGAAGTGGATGGGATTTAAAATCCCTTCCAGCCCGAACCATTCCATCATTGTGGCTCCAGGATGGTGTTTTCATTCAAATCAGATAGGCTGGGATGCAGGGAGGGTAATTAACAGGGGCAGGGTGGGTAATTAACCCACAGGACACTTGCAGGCGGTGTCTGCACACAGCCATTCCTCCTGGGAGCACAGGATGGACACACAGGGAAGGGTTCTGCTCTTGAAGCAAACCTCAGAAGCTGACAATGTGGCGAAGAATGAAGGAATGAAGGAATTTCTCCCCTAAAAATCAATGCAGTTGCATAAAAAATGTGCGAGGGACTGCAGGAACTCCCCTAGAGTTGTCTTTCCATCGCTGTCCTTCCTTGAATCCAGGACACAACACTGGGGAAGGGGTTGGGTGTCCCTCTCTGAGAGCCACCACCCCCACCAGCTGATGATCCTGCTGCTCCTGCTGCTCCGACACCACACATCCCATCCTCCCCGGTATTCCCAGAGGGATTTACAGAGCCTCTGAAGTGCTCACGAGTATTTGAATATCCCACCAAGTATTTATCTGCAATTAAAGCCTTGGGAAAACATTGTGAAACACAGAGCCATCACTGGAGTCCTGCTTCCCTTTGTGTCAACCTGGCAAATGCTGGCTTTGATCCTCTCTTTTCCCCATGGATTGGGACCATCTCCTTTCTTCTCTGCACTCAGGAACCCACAGCAGCATCTGGGCCCCAAACAAGCAGCAGCCAGGCTCATCTCTCCAATTTTCAGGCTCTCCAACGCCTTTTGTGAGATGGTACCAGCTTTGGTACTTCAAAGAAAGGTGTCAGAAATGCAAAAATGAGCAATTAAGGATTAATCTGCTTGTGGGGATGGGGATCTGCCTCCCCCTCCTGATTGCAGTGTAAATTAGTGGTTGACTTGAGGCCTGTAGTGGAGCTATTTATACCTGCAAGGTTTGAATTATGGCTGGATAGATTATATCATCCCTTTGTTTAATCCTTTTTCCTTTCTTCTGTCAGGCTTTTGACCTCAGTGATTTTCAAAGCAGTCAGATTCGCTTCCTACAGTTTTCTTGTGCTGGTATTTGTATCCAGGAAAGGGGAGGAGAATTTAGATGGCTTTTTCTGTACTGTTTTATTTTCTCTTGCTCTCCCTTACTCATTTCCTCATTCAACAGCCCAGTCCTTTTTTTTTTTTTTTTTTTCCTTTTTAACCTTTTCAAGCATTTTCATTCCACAACTGTCATTGCCTTTCTAAGGCTTTTTTTATTTTCTAGGGCTTCAAAACAGCAGAGGTAAGAGGCAGCCTGGGTGAATATTCCACTTTATAGGCTTGAACTCTTCCCAAAAATCTTGGGAGGGAAAATCTGCAGCCATGCACCTGCCTGCTGGTCAGACCTCCAGCTCTCCTTCATTTCCCCCCCACCCATGGACAGAGCAGTGGGAGGGAGGGTGTTGCTGCTCTCGGATTTATTGGCTGTGATTTTGCAAATAAATGCTTTATAATCACTTCCTTGCTGCTCCTTGCAGCCAAGAAAGGGAGACAGGGAAGGACAGGCTGCCTCCCTGTGCTCTCTGCCTTTCCCTTTGGATATCCACTTCCTATTTCCAAGACTGCTTTTTTTTTTTTAGACCTCTAATAAGTGTTAGAGGGTTTAGAATATATATTTATTCTTACAGCTCTCTAAAAGTGGTGTTTTAAACAAAAACACCCCAAAGTTGGCCCCGGGGCAGTGGCTGCAGTGGTTTCTGGCTCTGTTGCTGCAGTTTGGATTTTCCTGTACTTCCCATCCAGGAGAAGCTGTCAGAAAAATAAAGGGCACAGGAGATGTGGAAGTCAGCTGAATATTTTTAAATATCAGAACATGCTGTACAAGGGTGGGAATTCAATTTTGCTGCTGAAGCAAGCAGGGAGTTCCTCTGCAGTGTGAGTTTCCTTCACATCTTCCTCAATGGGTTTTCCCACCTGGAGTAGCCTTCCCACCCAAAAAATTCCCATTGGCCTTCAAATCCTTTTGTGGCAAGGATTTAGACACATGGTTGGATGGTTTTGGACAAGAGGGAATGAAGATCTCCAGCAAAATTCTTGGTAGGAGTGGAAACCTTTAAAAAGTGGTGCTGAGCTGGACACCTGTGGGATGGGAACAGCCTTTAATGAGTTCCTATTCCCCATTCCTGTATTTCCCCATCCCTGGAAGTGTCCAAGGCCAGGTTGGATGGGCCTTGGAGTAACCTGGGCTGGTGAAAGTGTCCCTGTCCCAGAGGGAGGACCTTGAATTTCCAGCAGGCTCTTGGATCCAGTGGGTCACTATTTGCTGAAGTGATGATCAAGCCCAAAATAACCATTTTTGGTAATAAATTAGAATAGTTTTTACCACAAAACTCGATGGGTTTTCCTACCTGGAGCAGCCCTCCCACCTAAAAAAATCCCATTAGCCTTAGATCCTTGTGTGGCAAGGATTTACACACATGGTGGAATGGTTTTGGACAAGAGGGAATGAAGATCTCCAGCAAAACTCCTGGCAGGATTGGAAACCTTTAAAAAGTGATGCTGAGCTGGGCACCTGTGGGATGGGAACAGCCTTTAATGAGTTCCTATTCCCCATTCCTGTATTTCCCCATCCCTGGAAGTGTCCAAGGCCAGGTTGGATGGGCCTTGGAGTAACCTGGGCTGGTGAAAGTGTCCCTGTCCCAGAGGGAGGGCCTTGAAGTGTCAGCAGGCTCTTGGATCCAGTGGGTCACTATTTGCTGAAGTGATGGTCAAGCCCAAAATAACCATTTTTGGTAATAAATTAGAATAGTTTTTGTAATAAATTAGAATAGTTTTTGCCACCAGACATGAGTATAAAATCCACTGGGGAAATAGGGCGGTGGCTGGAGCAGAGTTTTCCCACCTAGTGCTTTTTTAAGGCCATTTTCAGTTGAAACTATTGTATTTTTGACACCCTTTATCAGTATGTGCTTAACCTCCAGCCTGGTGGATATTTGGGGCTTTGTTTGTCTCTTGCAGCCCTCCCAACATTTGTGAGCAATTATTTCTTTGGAGCAGCATTTGAGCCCTCAGTTCTTTTTTTCTCCAAGCTGCTGCCCACAATTTGGCCACATCTCAGCTTTTCTCCTTGGTATTTCTGGGAAGTGGAAGCTGTTTCCTGGTGCAGAAAACCCAATTATTGGATAAACTCATATCCTTCATCTGGAATGAAGTTGGGAATATTCATCAGGCCACACCAGAATCACAACCTTCATTTTCAGACACTTGGGGAGTGTTAGAAGAAATTAAGGCTGAGCAGATGGGATGGGTCCCTCTCCTCTGTCCCCTTATCCCACCCTTTCTTACTCTTTTCTCTGCCTTCTTTCCCTCCTCCCTAAAAAAGGAGAAGGGGAAAGAAAAAGCAAAGTAACTTGTATGGATAGAGGGGAGGTGTAATTATGAGCAGTGGGACCAATTTAAAAAGGAAGATTTCAGGGAGACTCCGGCTTCCTTTGACATGTTGAGGGGTTTTGGTAGAGGATAAAAGGAAAATAAACTAATTTATTCCTAAATTGTAATTCCTTTTCGGTATTAATCTGTTTCATTCGTGTAGTTCACAAATGCTCACAGGCAATTGAAATGAAGACATTTTCAAAAGGAGAATCTTGCTAGGAAAGGCTTCCTGCAGGGAGAAATCATATCCCAGGAGAAGAGCTGGAAACTCCACTGCTTCAGACTTTTCAAGTGAGACTGCATAGAGCAATTTGGGAAATTTCTTGTAGGGAGCAGTTTTGCTGCGTGGTGGGTAGGACCAGATGGTCTAATTGATCCCTTCCCTGGCCAGTCCATGTGGTTTTCATTTCCTCCTGGGGAAAAAATCCCCTTTCCTCCTGGGAAGGGCACTGGACTGAGGAGTGTGGTGGCCTCAGGGATCTGTCACTGCTTACAGGGTTGCTGTTCTGGGCTGTTATTCTGCTACTCTGAAATATTTTTAATTTAAAAAGGGGGTTTCTTATCCCCTGCTGTGGCTCTTTCTAGGTTTAGGAGGGTGTAACCATCTTTGCAGAGAGTGCTTTTCACCTTCCTGCAGCTGAGGCATCTCCCAAAACTGCCTGGTGTCCATGGGTGTCAGTTCTGGAGCTTGGGAACCAAAAATGGTTTCACTGAGATCTGAACAGCTTTTCCTTGGCTTTCACCCACAAAAAACATCCTGTTTCTTATTTGCCCCATGAGCTCTGAGAATGGGGAAGAAATTGGGGCAGAATGGGGAAGAAATTGGGGCAGAATGTGTCATTATATTATCACAGAATGGGCCTTAAAGCTCAGCCTGGTGGATATTTGGGTATGAGTGGGAATGGTTGGAAAGGTTCTTTAAAGGTCATCTCATTCCATCCCCTGCCATGGGCAGGGACACCTTCCACCATCCCAAGTTCCTCCAAGCCCCATAAACCTGGCCTTGGGCACTTCCAGGGATCCAGGTGATGCCTTGAGAAGGCTGACCTAGAGCAGAGGCTGGACAGAGCTAAAGAATAAAGCAGGGATTTATTAGGAGGCCTCAATGGGTGCACCTTGGGCAGCACAAAAGCCCAGCCAGGGCTGCACCCAAGATGAACCAAAATGGTCACAAAATGAACCCAAGATGAACCAAAATGGTCACAAAATGCACGACCAGTCATGGGGTCTCTCACTTTGATCAGTTCTGCTCCATTTGCATATTGGAGTTCATTGTCCAATTTCAACTCCAGCCCATGCAGTCCCATCCTTCTTGTTTTTCTCTCTCCAGCCCACGTTGTTTGTGCTCTTGGGCCTGAGATTTGGATCAGTTGTCCTTGGTGCCCAGCTGGAGCAGGAATTGTTTTGTCTCCCTGCTCTGTGCAGAGAGCTCCCCATCCCCTCATATGAAACCCAGACCCACACACTAAAGCAGCACAGAATCTGAAAAACAGAAAAGCCAAAACCTGAGGCATCACAGGGGCAGCCACAGCTTCTCTGGGCACCCTGTAGCTGGCCACGAACTTTTTATTTCCCCTCTCTTTTGCCCTTGGTCATCCTGCAGGTTGGTGATGAGAAACCCTTGTGAAGCAGGTTAGCATTTGCCCCAGCTGTCACATTAAATTTTGTGGCTGCTGGCCCTTGGTGTGTCGTGGCTGAATCTCAGCTTGATGGTCATGAGTGCTTTGCCACCAACCTTGTTTATCTGCAGAGGTGGGTGCTGTGCCTGTTGATGGGGAGAAAAGCAAGGATCTGTGATTTGGTATGGATTTCCAAGGAGGAATGGGGAGATCTGGGAATCATTTCTTACCTAGGAAGGATGGTTGTGATGGAGGAAACAGCTGCAGGATGTGGGAGGAGGGAAAAGGTGAGAAAGTGGACTGTGTGTAACATTTAGGAAGGAGATGGATTGGGTTTGGTTTAGTGCTGAATGTGAATTCTTGGGATAGAAAGAGCTGGAGCAGTGAAGGTGAGGATTACAGAGCATTGGATAAAGGAACAACTTGTGTGGTGCAGCTGAGCAAATCCAGCTCCATGGTTGTGTTTGTTCTGGAGACATTGGGGATGCACGTGAACACAGTCCACACGCGCCTGGCTTTGAGGCCATGGGCACTGCAGTGCTCATCTTTATTTGGTTCTCTACTTCAGGGCTCACATTTTCTTATTTCATGTGCAAGAATTGAACCTCTCCTCAGGAAAAGCCTGTGGAGATCTCCCCAGGATCTGTGCTCAGATTCACTCCCTCACACAAAAACAGGGTCAGGTTTCTGGAGGATCTGGTTTACCCTCAGAAGAAAAGATGGCTTTTCAAAGGGCAAGTCCATCCTCCTCGACAGTGACTTTATAAAGCAGGGATTTATTAAAAGGATCTCAATAGATGCACCTTGGGCAGCACAAGAGCCCAGCCAGGGCTGCACCCAAGATGAACCAAAATGGTCACAAAAATGACCCCAAGATGAACCAAAATGGTCACAAAAATGACCCCAATATGAACCCAAATGGTCACAAAAATGACCCCAAGATGAACCAAAATGGTCACAAAATGACTCCAAGATGAACCAAAATGGTCACAAAAATGACCCCAAGATGAACCCAAAATGGTCACAAAATGCACGACTGCTCATGGGGTCTCTCACTTTATGAAGTGAGAGACTTCACTCCCTCACGAAAGAGCAAGGTCAGGTTTCTGGAGGATCTGCTTTACCCTCAGAAGAAAAGACGGCTTTTCAAAGGGCAAGTCCATCCTCCCTGACAGTGACTTTATAAAGCAGGGATTTATTAGGAGGCCTCAATGGATGCACCTTGGGCAGCACAAGAGCCCAGCCAGGGCTGCACCCAAGATGAACCAAAATGGTCACAAAATGACCCCAAGATGAACCAAAATGGTCACAAAAATGACCCCAATATGAACCCAAAATGGTCACAAAAATGACCCCAAGATGAACCAAAATGGTCACAAAAATGACCCAAATATGAACCCAAATGGTCACAAAAATGACCCCAAGATGAACCAAAATGGTCACAAAAATGACCCCAATATGAACCCAAAATGGTCACAAAAATGACCCCAAGATGAACCAAAATGGTCAGAAAATGACCCCAAGATGAACCCAAAATGGTCACAAAATGCACGACTGCTCATGGGGTCTCTCACTTTATGAAGTGAGAGACTTCACTCCCTCACGAAAGAGCAAGGTCAGGTTTCTGGAGGATCTGCTTTACCCTCAGAAGAAAAGATGGCTTTTCAAAGGAAAAGTCCATCCTCCCTGACAGTGACTTTATCCCCTTGACAACTCTAAATTCCTTCTGAATTCTCCCAGTGGCTGGGGACAGCAGAAGTTGGATGCTGCATAATCTCCAATCCCCTGCTGGTTCTGCATCCCTCCTCTCAGCAGTGATTTGTAAATATTATTTTCCCCCCAGTATTTTAAAGGACATTTTCATCTCCCCTGGCAGAAGGAGGAGGATATTTCTGGCACTGCTGTTGTATCAATTTTGCTCCTTGTTTAAGATTAATATTAAAAATAATAAAATCACCAAAGCAAACACAATTTCAATGTTTTCCTCTTAATTTACCCATTCACTTAAAGTCCTGGAACTGCAGCTTTGCTACCACTTGAGACACAAAATGCAAATTTAACTGAAGATCACATGGAAATCAACTCATCCATTTTCTGTGTGATGAGTGAAGGTGCACAGAGGGAAAACCACACTGGAATTTAAACCTTGGCAGAAAATAGGGAAGAACTGTGGGCTGCTGTCATGTTGATGGTTTGGACAAGGCAGTTTTGATTTTGGTGTGTTGATTCTATTTAGCTAAGTCTTAGCAGCATAGTGGCAATTTTAGAAAAGTTATTTCAGCCAGCAGCAAAACTGCAACACAATAAAGATAGATTTGTTCCCCTGATAACAGTTTTGATCAAGGTTTCCTTTTATCCTGCAGTTTTTAAATAATTGGCCCGCTTGCTCTTGGCTTTGATTGTACTGGGGATATTATAAACTCAGATTGTTTTGTAAACCTCTAATTTTAGACACATCTCGGTGCTTATTGTTCCTTTCATCCCTTTTTTTAATGCCATGGCACAATTTCTGCAGAGAGGTGGAAATCATCTGCATCCTGAGACTTTCATGTCTAGACTGGATGAAGGGCACGAAAATACAACCAGAGCAACCCCCCAGACTTTTTTATAAAAACACTTCTCCATCCCAGCCCCAAACCCCACAATTCATCCCCTCTACCATAACACCGGGCAAAAATAAGTGAAAGGAAATCATAAATGCAGCTTTCTGGAGTGAGTGTGTGCAATCAGGAGCAGCTTTCCAAACCAGTAGCCGTGTATAAAAGCCAGCACAGGCATCAGGAACACAATTGAGTTGCTAAGGCAGAGTTTTCCAATCGTGCCCCGTAGAGCCCCGCATCGTCTCATTATTCCGCTCCAGCGTCAGCCAACAATGGGGGGGAAGATAAAATTTGTAAGATAAAAGATAAAAGCCTGGCAACCCCTTTGCTTAGAGGGGTCAATTTATCCCAGCTCTTTGTAGGGCAGTGTAATTTTAGGCTTTTCCAGGGCGGATCATGCCTAAATCCTCGCGGCAGCACTTCCGTAAATGGGTCAGGAGGGGACTCAGCGAGGCTGGGATTGCACCTTGCTCAGAGGGAATTGTGTTTTCTCAGTGGAAATAAGATGGGTTTGTTATTTTATGAACTTATTCACCCAGTTCATAAAGGGGAAAAAAAAAATGGGTCAGTTGGGCAACAGCAATGTGTTCCAGTGTGCTGAATTTGGGATGGAAAGCTCCTGGAGCCTGGGATTAAAGTTTTCTGCAGCAGCAGCAAGGAGTGATTTTATTTTTTTTTTCCCTCAGCAGGAGCTTTGGAAATTATATATAACAGGTGTTTCACCTTTCTGAACCTTATTCTGATATACTGGACTTGTTTGGCAGAGATTATAAAGCAGTTCTGGGGTTGTTTATCAGCTCCAGCACTTCTGGGTGACCTTGCATCTCATCTTTGAAAGCAGCTTAATCCCTATAACATCCTAAAAGAAGGATCTCAGGGTTTTTATTGGTAGCTTCTGCATTTCCCAATACTGTGACAAACTGCAGGTGTTGGGCATGGTCAAGGGCTTGGCCACAGTGGCAAAAGACTTGGGGATAATGGGGTGAAGTCCTTTATTCCTCCTCTCCTCACTGACGAGCTATTAATTAATTACTCAGGAAGGAAATGGGAGGACTCTGGAAGGCAGTGAGGTGCCAAGGTAAATACAGCCTGGCCCTGCCTTTAACTGACTTTTACAAGGAGCCTCCTTGAAAAGAGTTGGAAAACACAGCCCGAGGTGAATGGAGGGCTTTGAACATCCATGAGCAGGTGATGCAGATCCCTGAGAGGTTTCCTCTCTCCCTCAGTATGGGAGCAAGCAGCAGGCTGGGATCTGTGCTCCCAGAGCTGCTGAGAGGATCACAGCACTGCAAAGGAACCTTTAAAAAAAAATTAAAATCCACTTTTCCCTGCCTTAACATGGATTTTGCTCTCAAACCACACCAGAGATAGATGGATGTGTGGGGAGACTGAGGAGTTGCATGGAAACCTTTAGTTGTTCTTCCACCCAAACCACAGATGCCCTGGTAGATATGGAATAGCCAAATGTTGGAGATGCTTCTCATTTTGCTGGGGAAAAGGAAGGGAAAAGACCTCTTCTGTTAGTCCATTCTGTGGGAATGCCAGGGCTTGGTTCAGCAGGGAATTAAGACCTCCTTGTGTTGGCTTCACTTCCCAACAGAGCTTCTTCCATCTAGTGCAACCAAAGGGCTGCCAGGGTAAGACTTGAAATCAAATTTTCCTCTCCCAGTAAAACCCGGGGTCATTTGAGGTGCCTATATTTGAGGTGCCTGTATTTGAGTCATTAAATATCATCTGGCAGCCCTCTTTGCACACAGAACCTGATGGAATTGAGAGAAAAATAAGCAAAGCAACACTGAACCTTTTTTTAGGATGACCCAGAGCAGCGACGCTCAGGAGAAGCAGAAGCAGCTCACCCTTCCATGCAGTCACCCAGTATTTCCATCAACCTGAGCACAGGTGTTTTTCTCTCTCCTTCCTCTGCTACTCAGCATAATCTGTGCTGCCGCTCAGGTTACATGGCCAGAGGCTGCAGCACAAAGGAACAACCCCTCACTTTGCTCAGCCCCATCTCCTCCTTTGATCCTGGTGCTGGTTTCCTCTATAAAACCAGTGAAAAGAGCCCAAGTGGCAGCTGCCTTGGGCAGGGAGAAGGGAGCTGGGTGCACAGGGACACACACACAAAAAGCTGATGCTGTTAATTCTGTCATGCTGAAATAATATCCAGCTCCCCGAGGCCGAGGCTTCTGCGCAGCGAGGAAGGATGGAGGTGATGGCAAAGATCTGGGACACCTCGCTGTCCTTGGCTGCCCAGCTTGTCACCTGCTTCCAGGCTGCCTCTTGGCAGGTGAGAATTCCCAGAACCTTGTAGGTGTGGTCCTGGGAATGCTTTGCTCCAGGGACCTGCTCAGGTTTCCCTCCTCCCACCCCCCAGTGCTCAGGTTACCGCAGGCCTTGTGCAATTTGATGTCCCTGAGTGCTCCTGTGCTTTGTGACTCATGGCTTTTACCTGCCAGGCTGTTAAACCCCCAATTTTGGTGTTCCACATCCCAGCTGTGTTCCAGCATGCCATTTGAAATGGGAAAGAAGCAAAAGCCCCACATGAAAATGCTGCTGGGCCGTGAGGATCTTGTGGGACACAGGGGAAAGCCTGGAGTGGTGCTGAGCAGCAGGGACAGGTTTGGATGGATTTTGGAAAGAAATTCTTCCCTGTGAGGGAGGTGCAGGGAGAGAACAAAGATGCTGAGGCACGAGGTGATGCTGATCTTGGGACACTGGGTGCCCCTCTGATGGGACATCAGACCAGAAGCACAGATCATGTTCCCCACAGCTGACCCCAAATTAGAGCCAGCTGTCAGCACAGAAATATTTAACTCTTGTCTTCAAATGAGGGTTGGGATGGGTGTCAGCAGGGACCAAAGGCTGTTCCAGCAGTGAGAGCTGGGAGGGTGGAAAAGTGGAGCTGATGGAGATTTATGGAGCCCCTGAAGCCAAACTGGAGGGATCCTTCCATCCATCAGATTTATGGAGCCCCTGAAGCCAAACTGGAGGGATCCTTCCATCCATCAGATTTATGGAGCCCCTGAAGCCCAAACTGGAGGGATCCTTCCATCCATCAGATTTATGGAGCCCCTGAAGCCAAACTGGTGGGATCCTGTCATCACTTCCAGTGATCCTTCCATCACTTCCTGCCCTGTTGGAGCAGGAGTGGTGCACACACCCGTGGGGTAAACCAGCCCCTTTCCCAGTTCATACTGGGCTGCCCAGCTGGTCCTCAAAGCCCAAATCCCAAGTTTGGTTGGTGCTCCCCTGAAGCAGTGAGGCAGGAAGGGAAGATGCCAACTGCAGGCCGTGTTTCTGGTAGCTCCTCTCTGACTTAACAGGAAAAGACTGACCACAGAAAATATCCCATATTGTTTTTCTCCACATTTTCCTGAAATCTGTTGAAAAGCTTTGCCTGTGGAGGGAGGAGGGGTCATGTGGGGGTTGGGGAGGAGGAAATAAAGGTGGCTCTGTTCAATGGAACTCCCCTTACAGACAATTTGTGTTGTTATTTTCCCCTTCCAAACACATAGATCTGATCTGAAAATCCCAGGCTTAAAAGCACAGATGTTTAGTCTGACACACAAACGTGGCATCGTTCCAGCAAGTGGAACATCTGGAAAGGTCCTGGTAAAATCTGAGGAGCTAATCTGGGATGAGAGGAGTTAAAGCTGCTCAGCAACAGCTGCATCCTTCAACCAAATCACCTGAAACTTCCCTCCAGGTCTTTGCCTTGGTACTAAAGCAGCTTCTAGAGATGTGTTACAGCTTCTCCTGCCTCTCCAAGTGTCCTCTTAGAGGAGCAGGGGGGAGAATCAGTGGTGGGGATAAAAATACAGCCCATGGCAGTGCCACCAGGCTGGATCTGGTGAGGTGGTTTTGGGGATCTCATCTCTGTGTCCAGATAGGTCAGGGGAAGATGGTGTGGGGTTGATCCTGATCCTACATTAATGTCACAGCCAGAGATGTGTTGGGGTGTGAGTTGGGATGGGTGGCCTTTCATTTCAAACTCATTAATTTTAATTCCAGCCCACGCCAGCAAGGATTAAAAGTCACCCCACTGCTGGTGTTCCCTCCTTGACTCTTAATGATGTCTCAGCTTCTGCCATGAATAACTGGTTCCTCCAGGTGGTTTAAGAGTGTCCCACCCCTGGAATGTCCTGCTGCTGCCAGGAAAGGCCACCTGGAGAGAGCAGTGGTTGCCCTGCTTTTCCCTGTGCTCTTCCTTTCCAGTCTTTTCCAATGGTGCAAAATCAGCTTTAGGGGCTGAGCTGTGCCTGTCACCTTCACTGCTTTGGAGCTTGGATTGGTCAGAATTCCACTCAGGAATCCTTTGTCTTCGTCCTCTGCAAAGTGGTGGTGGAGACAGCAGACTTTGCCTCAGCAGAGTGAATCCCTTGCACTGCTCATGGGATAATTCATTAACTGAGAATGAAGGTGGCACCATGTTTTCCAAAAACTCCAGGTGTGCCTTTCCTACAGCTCCCAGAGTGGGAGGTGGGGAGCAGCCAGCATCCAAATGTGTAATTTTACACACATTTGTAAATCAGAGCATCAGCGATGTACACAGGATATAAAGAGATCCCAGAACATCTGGCAAACTTGGGTTTTAAAAGCAGGCAGATCACACCCAGAACCCATGGGATGGATGCCTGTGGGGGAGAGGAGCAGAGGAAAGTTCTCCACAGAGGAGTAGAGGCTGGTTGGTTCATGTTTAAGTTAAGGCACTTCTGGAAATCACATCTGGGTCTCTGGAATGATATGGAGAAATTGAATTGAAATTATATGGAGATGGTTCCTTTGAGATCAGTGCCCTAACATGAGGGTGGTATTAAGGTAGAAATAGAATCAGAGACTCATTTAGGTAGGAAAAGTCCTCTCAGATCATTGAGTCCAACCATGAACCCAGCTCTGCTGTGTCCACAAATAACCCTGTAATGAACAGACTGCTCATAACATCCCTATTGCTGTCTATGTATTACATGTTGCCCTCTTCCATCTGTAGGATTTTGGTTTTAAGCCTCTTGCACCTCCCAAAATGACATCTTCTCCTTTTCTCCCTCCTCTTTGGAACATCCCTTCATTTGGTTATGGAAGGATTGCGGGTCTCCCCCCACTGCTGTGCAAGCACAGGGGATGGCTTGGGGTACAGCATCACCCATGTAGGATGAACCAATCCCATGGATAATCATCCAGGAATGGCTGATTTGGGACAGGGCATGGCTTGGGGTACAACATCACCCACTTAGGATGAACCAATCCCATGGATAATCATCCAGGAATGGCTGATTTGGGACAGGGGATGGGTTGGGGTACAGCATTGCCCATGTAGGATGAACCAATCCCATGGATAATCCTCCAGGAATGGCTGATTTGGGACGCAGCATAGCTTGGAGATGTGTGTCACTGAAGGATGGGACTGGATTTGATTTGCACTAAGGACAACAAGAAGGATTGAGGCAGGATGGCATCAGGGTGCATGGCATGCACTCAAAAGTGGTGGCACCAAGCTGAGAGGTGCAGGTGATTCACATTAGGCACAGGATGCCATTCTGAGGGACCTTGGCAGGCAGGGGAAGAGGATCCTTGTGATCCTCATGAGGTTTAACAAGGCCAGGTCTAAGGTCCTGTGCCTGGGTTGGGGCATTCCCAGGATCAGAACAGACTGGGGGATGAAAGGATTGAGAGCAGCCCTGCCCAGAAGGATTTTGGGGTGCTGGTGGGTGAAAAATGAGCCAGCTCACAGCCCAGAAATAGAATTGGGCTGTGTCCAAAGAAGGGTGGCCAGCAGGTCGAGGGAAGGGATTCTGTTCTCTGCTCTGCTCCTCCAGTGCTGTGTCCAGCTCTGGGATCCTCAGTACAGGAAGGACCTGGAGCTGCTGGAGCAAATCCAGAGGAATCCATGGAAATGCTGCAGGGCTGGAGCCAGGCTGGGAGAGCTGGGGGTGCTCACCTGGAGAAGGGAGAAATCCTGGGGGAGCTCAGAGCCCCTTGCAGGGCCTGAAGGGGCTCCAGGAGAGCTGGAGAGGGACTGGGGACAAGGGATGGAGGGACAGGACCCAGGGAATGGCTCCCACTGCCAGAGGGCAGGGATGGATGGGAGATTGGGAATGAATCATTCCTTGTGAGTGTGGGGAGGCACAGGTTGCTCAGAGAAGCTGTGGCTGCCCCTGCATCCCTGGAAATGTTAAAGACCAGGTTGGAGCAACTTGGTTTAGTGGAAGGTGTCCCCTGCCCATGTCAGGGAGGTGACACTGAATGGTTTTTAGGTCCCTTCCAACCCAACCCATGCCGTGACCCTGTAAAAACGAGATGAGTTTGTCAGGCTGGGCCCTTGCACCACCAAACACCGTCCTGGTGTGGAGCAACAGAGTTTGTGTTGTGTCCCTGCAGGCACAGAAAGCCCTCTCTGTTTCTGGGAGCTCCTGTACCATTTCATGCCTGGTTTGGGGGGGATCTCTTATTTAACAGCAACACTGAGGAGCCCTCTGTGTATTATGTTCCTCTCCAGGGCGTGATGGAAATGGGTGTTTTTGTAGGAAAGCTGCTTTTCAAAGCCTTTTGAAAGGAACAGCGAGGACTTTCAAGGATGGGGATGTCTCGGGTGCTGTCGTCTTCATTGCTGTTGGAATGATTTAACCTGGGTGGAGGGCTCTGTCCTTCTGCATGGGATGGAAATGAATTTAATTCAGCATAATTTTGTTTGGCTTAGGTACCTAACACAGGGGGATTTGAGCTCTGTCGTAGCCTCTTAATGTTTATTTTCATATCACTAAAATCTAAGTGACAAATGGTGATGTTTAATGGCTGCTCAGGGAGACCTTGTTTATTGGAAAAAAAGCAAAATGGGTCATAAAAAACTGAATTCCAGCATTACCTTGACTCTGCTGTCTCTTTCATATGCATCCAGGCTCTGCTGTCATCAAAGAAACTTGAAATTCCCTCTCTGTATTTGTTTTGCACGTGACATGTCCAGAATTCATCTCTTCATCTCTGCCTATGTGTGTCTATAAATATTTGTGCAAACTCAATCTCCAACCACTCCAGAGGAGCTGTTCCTTCCTGCAGCTGCTGCCTCTGTGGTGCCCCCGAGCACGGCAGTTCTTCCAGGCTTTTGAGCAGGTTCTCAGCACAGGATTGCCTCACCAAAGGATTGGAGCATTATTTTGGGGGGCTCTGGATTTTTTGATTTGCCCTGATGGGAGTTTTATTTGTATGTGGCAGGATGGAGTGAAATTGCCTCAGGAACTTGAGCTGCAGGTGACAGGACAAAGGGGAATGGTTGCAAAGCTACAAAGGGCAGGGATGGATATTGAGAAGAAATTCTTCCTGTGAGGGTGAGGAGGCTCTGCAGAGGGTGCCCAGGGCAGCTGTGGCTGCCCCTGGATCCCTGCAAGTGCCCAAGACCTGGTTGGACAGGGCTTGGAGCAGCCTGGGATAGTGAAGGTGTCCCTGCCCAAGGCAGGGAGTGGAACTGGGTGGTCTCTAAGGTCCCTTCCAACCCAAACCATTCCATGACTCTGTGGTGCTGTTCCTGGAGATGATGGGCTGCATCCACCTTCGCTTTAGGGAGGGACCTCAGGCTTCTCCTGCAGCTCCATCTAGAGGGGAGGAAGATGGGCTGGTCATGGAGGCTGGTGGCCTCTGTGGGCCACCATGGCTCTGCTGTCCCCTCACCCAATATCCCACATTGCCAGGGCTGTCAGTTGTGCTTTTCCTGACCCCAGAGCCACGTTGCTGCTGGAAACCCCTTGTGTTCAGTGGGGAGGACACCACAGCCAGACCCAGTTCCTTGCCCAGCTGCTGCTGGGGAGGAACATTTCTCTACTGAACCCCAAAAGCAGAAGCAGGTGCTGCTCCCTTGGCTGAGGATGTGGAAACCACACACAGCTGCACTGTGGTTACTTTGGGGCTGGTTTTCACAAGAGAAATCATTGTGGTTTGGGCCAGGGCTTTCCTGGAGAGGAGGTCCCATCTGGACCTCCCCAACATCTCCATCATGGACCTCTGGGCTTGCTCCTCCAACTTCAGCTTTCCTTTTCCTTGGTTTTATGTGGTACTCTCATTTTCAATGCCATCCTGGAGGGGAGCACACAGCAGTGCTGAATGTCAGGTTACTTTTCCTATCCAAGTCCTAATTCTTTTTTTTTTGTTGTTGCTGTTTTGGTTTTTTGTTGTTTTGTTTTTAATATGGGGTGCTCTGGAATTCCCAGCTACCCAAAAAAGGCAGGTTTAGACCTTAGCAACAGGGTATTTTTGTTCAGATTGTATTTGTTCTCCTGTGAGAGCCATTGTTCTGTGCCATGCCTTGACTGCTCCAAAGGCTGGAGATAAAAGCCCTGGCTGACAATAATACAGTTGGGTTCAGCCTTTTGTTGGGGAGATGAAAATAGAGGATGAATTGTGAATAACATGGGAGGGCTAAAAGTCAGTCGTCCCAGGATGTCGGTTCATCACTTCAAAGATAAGAAGCTGCATTTTAATTATATATTTTTCAGAACTACTGAACGTGAGGTTTTGTGTTGGTACCAGCAGGGGCTTGTACCCACCATGGTGTTTAGGACTAGTTCTTACAATCTTGAGTCAGCAGGAAATATGTTTATTGCAATGATATTGAGTTTATGGTAGGTTTATAGCAGAATCTAGCTATAATTTGTAGTAGCTATATTATATTAGGTTTATAATAGGTTTATAGGTATATAAATCTCAGAAACATAGAATTACAGGATGGTTTGGGTTGGAGGGAAGCTTAAAGCTCATCCAGTTCCACCCCCCTACCATGGGCAGGGACACCTTCCACCATCCCAGGTTGCTCCAAGCCCTGTCCAACCTGGCCTTGGGCACTGCCAGGGATCCAGGGGCAGCCCCAGCTTCTCTGGGCACCCTGTGCCAGGGTTCCCCACCCTCCCAGGGAACAATTCCTTGCCAATCTCCCATCCATCCCTGCCCTCTGGCAGTGGAAGCCATTCCCTGTGTCCTGTCCCTCCATCCCTTGTCCCCAGTCCCTCTCCAGCTCTCCTGGAGCCCCTTCAGGCCCTGCAAGGGGCTCTGAGCTCCCCAGGATCCTTCCCCTCTCCAGGTGAGCACCCCAGCTCTCCCAGCCTGGCTCCAATCCTTGGGACATTTCTTTGACATCCTCTGGATTTGCTCCAGCAGCTCCAAGTCCTCCTGATGTTGGAGATCCCAGAGCTGGACACAGCACTGGAGGCAGAATCCCCTCCCTTGACCTTCTGGTCACATCCATAAATACATTTTTACATGATGTGTTTATAGCAGGAGCAATGATGGAAGGTGCCCAGCTTGGTTTGGCTCCATGACCTGAGCCTGCAGCATCACTTTGCTTTAAATAAGGACACCTCTCTTGGGCATGAGAGGTGGGGAGGTGAAGAAAAGGCAGATTAGAAAAATTGATGGAAAACAGATGGAAAAAAAAAAAAGAAGAAAGATAAAGATGGAAATAGAGCCACTGGAGGCAAGCAGGGTGCGGTCATTTTTCAGGAGTAGGAGAAGAAATATTTGGGAGACTGAAAATAAAATACAGAAATAAAATAACATAAAACAAAATAAAATAAAAGTCTGGTTGATCACAGAATCACAGGATGACCAGGTTGGAAGAGACCTCCAAGATCATCGAGTCCAACCCAGCCCCAACAGCTCAACCAAACCCTGGCACCCAGTGCCACATCCAGGCTTTGTTAAACACACCCAGGGATGGGGACTCCACCACCTCCCCAGGCAGAACATTCCAGAACTTTATCACTCTTTCCATGAAAAACTTTTTCCTGATATCCAACCTGTATTTCCCTTGACCCAGGGATCACCCCCAAACTCTGCAGGCCTTGGAAATCCTTTCCTTGCTTTGGGTATTTTGGTGGCACTCTGGGCAACGGCTCCTTTTTGCTGAGATATTTATGTTCCAAGGGCACTTCCTGCTCACATCAGCTTCTAGCAAGGCTCCTCATCCCTCCTGGCAGATCCTCCCTCCCCAGCTGCCCTCACCTGCCATCCATGTAATTGGCAATAATTTCCCTAAATGCTCACAAAAGCAGATGTTCTCTCTGTGGTCGCATCCAGCCAGCTTACACTGCCCTGGATACACGAGCACAGAGCTTTAAAGGACTAATTCCTGTAAATAAGCCTATTAAAAGGTTGGAAATAATGCCTCCAACTAAACCATCAAATGCAGCTGAATCCCACTGGTTGTATTAATTTGTTATCTGCAACGTGCCAATCCCAGTCTGCCCAGGACCTGGTGCCCTTATGCTTGGCCAGTTGCTTCTTTATGGTGGTTGGTGGCTGTCTTGTATTGTTTCCAGCTAATAAATCGCATTTATAGGTAATTAACACTCCATCTAGCACTTCCTCAGTATTGCTGATGAGTGGGAGAAGAAAATTGCTTGGTGCAGTTGTCAGTGGGGGACTCTGTGCTTTCAAGGCTTTAGGTGATGCTGCTGGAGAAAAAAATTAATCTCACTAATTTTCTGCCTCAAAGCAGGGGATAAAGAGGTGGGTCCCCAGTTGTTCTCCAAGTTCTGGATGTAGGGAACATGTTTATTACAATGAGAGTGGTAAAACACTGGCACAGGTTGCCCAGAGGAGCTGTGGCTGCCCCATCCCTGGAAGTGCTCAAGGTCAGGTTGGACAGGACCTTCAAGACCATCTTGTTCCACCCCCTGTCATAGGCAGGGACACTTCCCACTATCCCAGGTGGTTCCAAGCCCTGTCCGACCTGGCCTTGGGCACTTTCAGGATTAATAAGTTCTTATAAACTCTCTAAAATCCATGAACTCATTTTTCCCTGGCCCTGCACGTTCAGCACCATTTCATCCACTCACTGCATTGGTCATCTGAGAAAATGGAAAAATCGTGGCATTTTGATGAGCTGACTTTTTAAGGCAGCATCTCTCTGGGCTTGCAGCTCCAGAAATACCTGTCAGGCAATTTTCCTTTCACCTGGAAACACGCTCTGATGTCTTATTTGTGGATTGTGCTGCAAAACAGTTGTGTCTGGCAGCACCACTGCTCCAGTCAGACTTTTCAGCTTGAAACCTTCAGCAGAAGACGTGCCTCACAAAATGCTTTTGGCACTCACAGAAGTCAGGGAGGAATATGCTTCAAATCCAGCTCCCCTCCTTTGCAAACCTTGTTTATAAACCTTCACAGCCACTGGCAAAATCATGATTTTGGTTTATCTGGAAACCAGAGAAACACAGTTCATGAGGGATGCAGAGGGATGCATCTCTGGCCCCGCTCTGGCTGTCACCATTTGTACCTCATCCTCAACCCTTGGTTTTTTTTTTTTTTTTTTTTCCCCCAGTCTAATACATGCAAATATATGTAAAGAGTAAAGACTGTTCCACCGAGTCTTGCACGTTTGCTCAAAGAGGAGGAAAACAACAAGTCGATCTTACAGGGAATTTGCAGGCTGAATTTTTAAGACCTGTCTATAAAAAAAAAAAAGACCCAAAAAAAAAAAAAAAAAAAAAAAAGCAGCTGTTGGCCAGGGGCGCTGACCGAGGTGATTCTTCCTGGCATCTGTTTTCCCTGCGCTCGCAATCGTAATGTCATTAATATGGAGCTTTTGGAGAACTGGAGTATATCCTAATTAGCAGCCTCTGATTTTTTTTTTTTTTTTCCCCCTAGTTTCATAATCAGTGATCTCGGCTACACCACAAGTGTTACTGTGGCAACAGGGCTGAACTGAGCAGCGGTGCGGAATTACCGCAGGTAAAGCGGTGATTTCACGGCTCCCGCGGCACTTTCTGAGCCCCGGGGGCTGCTCCGTGGGACGGGCTGGCTGCTCCCCGCACCTACAGGTGTCCCCGGTGGATTTCAGGGTAAGCACAAGCACGGAGATTAAACTGCATGACCGAACGCATGCGTTTGAATTGGGGCTGAGCCTCTGGAAGGAGATTTTAAGGCTGTCATGCGAGTGATCCCCCGCCGACACCTTTGTTTTAAGTAGGATGCTCCGAGCGAGCCCTCGCTGCCTCAGCGCTCCCGGCTCAATCTTGCCGTGGAGCTGGGACTTCAATCCCTGCTCCTGCAGAAAGGGCTGAGCCCAAAAGCTGGGCTTTTTATTTATTTTTTTTTTCCCTTTGTGGGTTTTTCTTTTCTTTTAAGCCTCGTTTCTCCTCCCCACGCACCGCTCGCTCTCTCTGAAAGGCATTTTGCTAGGTAGGGATGTTGTCATGCTGAATAATAGCCACCCTTCATCCTGACTCCTCCATCAAAACCAGCCCGTCCTTTTCGTAGCTGGAATGTGAACTGTGCTCGTGTTTCCTTTGTACACCCCTGGGACTTAGGAGGGGACACCCTAGAGCGGGATATTTAAGGAAATAGCTCCTGTGTGCCTTGACTTTTTTTGGTTTGGATTATTAATTAATGGTTTGGAATAATGAGTTGAGGCAGCTTCTCCCGTGCCTGCCTGGTGTTGTTCTCACTTCCCGGTGCCGTGCTGCGGCTGCAGCGCTGATCCCGTGGGGAAAGCACACCAGGAGAGTGGTCTTGTACTAGCCAGGGGTTTTTACAAGCTCTGAGGGCTTTTCTTTGGCAGATCTGTGTCAATCATCCCAGAGAAGGTCTCACCCCCATCCCAGAACCTTCCTCCTGGACCAGGCTTGGACTTGGTCCTTCATCTTCCTCCTCCCTGCCCCGACAGCTCCCTCTGCTCTCCTCCTCAAAACTTCTCCTTCTCTTGGCACTCACCTGTCCCTCCTCAGTGCTCTGTCCTTTAGGAAACCCTTTCCACCTGGCCATTCTCCACTGCTACAGGAGGCTTTTCATCCCCTCTGTCTCTTCCATAATTTGTTCCCCAAGCCCACCCCAGTTTATTCTGCAGCAGCAACTGGCACATATTCCCATGATCACACATCTGTGGTGCCAGGAGAAAAGAGTGGCTGAGGGCAAATTAAACCTGTCCCAATTATGAGAGTTATTAGGAAAATAATTTGTATTTGTAGTTCTTTCCCTCCGAGGTACCTCGGGTGGTTTCCAGGTGGTGGCTGTGGCAGGGATGCCCTTCCATGGACAAGGATTTGAGGGCCTTGGTCTTAGATGTGCCACAGATCTGCTCCTGGCTTCATCCAGGGATGTAGCCTCATCCCCTGGCTTTTACTTCCATATTTTTAGCCTGAGACCATCAATTCTGTAGGCTCTTTGTTAGTAGCTGCTTGTTTTTAAACATGCAGGGACAGAATTCTTTCCTAAAAGCAAGATATTACAGAAGAGCAAGGTCTGATGTGCCAGTTACAGGGGACTAATTGTGGGGTTGGAACTGGATGATCCTTAGGTCCCTTCCAACCCAAACCATTCTCTGGTGCAGTGACTGGTACCCACTGTCACCATTTCTGCATCTTTGTAGGAAGTGGAACTATTTCATGTCCCAAAACCATCCATATTTATTGTTTTTCTGATTTTTTAGGTTTGGGGGTTTTTGCTGAAAACCTCATCAGTTTATTTGTCAGGCACAGAAGTGTTCAGGCACAGAAGTGTTCAGAAGCTCTCAGGTGCACGTGTGATTTTTGGGGTTGTCCTGGTCAGGATCAGGAGTTGGACTTGGTGATCGTTGTGAATCACTTCCAACATCCTGCATAGTGTAGGGATCTCCTCCTCAGTCCTGGCTGCTTTCTTACTCCACTATGAGCTTCAATCCCAGCAGATTTGCTTTTTGAAAAGTTTGCAGTTACAGAATCACAGTGATTGATTTTGGAAGGAACCTCTGGAAGTCATCTGATCCAACCTCCTGCACCAGCAGAGCTGCCAGATCCGGTTGCACAGGACAGTGTCCACACAAAACTGGAATATTTCCAAGGAAGGAGACTCCACAACATCCTCGGGCAACCTGTGTCAGCTCCTCACAGCCACAGTGTGTTCCCTGATGTTCAGAGGGACCCTCCTGTGGTCACTGTGTGCCCACAGCCCCTTGTGTGGCTGAGGGCAAATTAAACCTGTCCCAATTATGAGAGTTATTAGGAAAATCATTTGTATTTGTAGTTCTTTCCCTCCGAGGTACCTCGGGTGGTTTCCAGGTGGTGGCTGTGGCAGGGATGCCCTTCCATGGACAAGGATTTGAGGGCCTTGGTCTTAGATGTGCCACAGATCTGCTCCTGGCTTCATCCAGGGATGTAGCCTCATCCCCTGGCTTTTACTTCCATATTTTTAGCCTGAGACCATCAATTCTGTAGGCTCTTTGTTAGTAGCTGCTTGTTTTTAAACATGCAGGGACAGAATTCTTTCCTAAAAGCAAGATATTACAGAAGAGCAAGGTCTGATGTGCCAGTTACAGGGGACTAATTGTGGGGTTGGAACTGGATGATCCTTAGGGTCCCTTCCAACCCAAACCATTCTCTGGTGCAGTGACTGGTACCCACTGTCACCATTTCTGCATCTTTGTAGGAAGTGGAACTATTTCATGTCCCAAAACCATCCATATTTATTGTTTTTCTCTGATTTTTAGGTTTGGGGGGTTTTTGCTGAAAACCTCATCAGTTTATTTGTCAGGCACAGAAGTGTTCAGGCACAGAAGTGTTCAGAAGCTCTCAGGTGCACATGTGATTTTTGGGGTTGTCCTGATCAGGATCAGGAGTTGGACTTGGTGATCCTTGTGAATCACTTCCAACATCCTGCATAGTGTAGGGATCTCCTCCTCAGTCCTGGCTGCTTTCTTACTCCACTATGAGCTTCCATCCCAGCAGATTTGCTTTTTCAAAAGTTTGCAGTTACAGAATCACAGTGATTGATTTTGGAAGGAACCTCTGGAAGTCATCTGATCCAACCTCCTGCACCAGCAGAGCTGCCAGATCCGGTTGCACAGGACAGTGTCCAGACAAAACTGGAATATTTCCAAGGAAGGAGACTCCACAACATCCTCGGGCAACCTGTGTCAGCTCCTCACAGCCACAGTGTGTTCCCTGATGTTCAGAGGGACCCTCCTGTGGTCACTGTGTGCCCACAGCCCCTTGTCCTGTCCCTGGTCATCACTGCCAAGAGCCTGGCTCTGTCCTCCCTGCACCCTCCCTGCAGGTGTTGGTGGTCAGGGATGAGGCCCCTGGAGCTTTCTCTTCTCCTTCTGAGCAATCCCAGCTCTTCCAGCCCTTCCTGGAACCTTCTCTTCTCCTTCTGAGCAGTCCCAGCTCTCCCAGCCCTTCTTGAGCCCTTCCAGAACCCCAGCCCTTCCTGAACCTTCTCTTCTCCTTCTGAGCATTCCCAGCTCTCCCAGCCCTTCCTGGAACCTTCTCTTCTCCTTCTGAGCAGTCCCAGCTCTCCCATCCCTTCCTGGAACCTTCTCTTCTCCTTCTGAGCAGTCCCAGCTCTCCCAGCCCTTCCTGAACCTTCTCTTCTCCTTCTGAGCATTCCCAGCTCTCCCAGCCCTTCCTGAACCTTCTCTTCTCCTTCTGAGCAGTCCCAGCTCTCCCATCCCTTCCTCAGGGCAGAGATGCTCCAGTCCCCTCCCTGGGCTGTCCCCAGTCTGTCCATGTCCCTCCTGTCCTGGGACCCAGTGCTGCAGGCGTGGCCTCCCCAGTGCTGAGCAGAGGGGCAGGATCCCCTCCCTGGACCTGCCTGGGGAGCCTCCATCCAGGTTCTGGCTGGTGAACACCTGTTCCTCTCCATCCTGATCCTCTCCATGCCCCATGATGGCTTCACACACGCTGCTGCTGCTGGGTGGAGTTTGAGAGGATCACCATGGGATGGGTTAACATCTCACTCAGGTTCATATCCCCAAGAAAGGCTGATCCTGGTTCAGAGCAGCAGATTTTAACATTATTCTTGCAGTGACAGATATTTCTAGGTGCCCAGAAATCCAGGTGGGAATAGGGCTGGGTTCTCTCCTTGCACAGATCATGGTGTTACTCTTTGAAAGATGAGTGTGTGTTCACCTGTTGAACTGAACTGAAGGACATGAAAATGCTCCCAGAACTGGAGCCCCTCTGCTCTGGAGACAAATAGGAGAGTTGGGGTTGTTCACCTGGAGAAGAAAACGTTTCAGGGGGGCCTTCAAAACCTTCCAGTGCCTAAAGGGGCTCCAGGAGAGCTGGAGAGGGACTTTGGACAAGGGTGACGGGACAAGATGAAATGACTTCACACTGTCAGAATGCAGAATTAGGTAGAGAAATTCATTAATGTGAGATTGTTCAAGCCCTGGCACAGGGTGCCCAGATTTTCTGTGGCTGCCCCTGGATCCCTGGAAGTGTCCAAGGCCAGGTTGGACAGGGCTTGGAGCAACCTGGGCTAGTGGAAGGTGTCCCTGCCCACAGCAGGAGGTTGGAACTGGATGGTTTTTAAGGTGCCTTCCACACCATGCCATGAGCAAATCCTGGTGTGCAGGAGAACAGTGATTTGTGGAAGGTTGGGCAGGTGGAGAAAGCCAAGCTGCAGGCCCTGCCCACAGGCTCATCCTCCTCCTCCTGCCCCGCTCCGTACAGGGGCTGCCGCTCGTGTGGAGCTGCCTGTTTATTTAATAGAAGAAAGAAAAAAAAAAAAAAAAAGGAAAGAAGAAAACTAAATGGATTTTCAGAAAGGGTGAATGGCTGCTGTGATTCATCTTTTCTGGTGAAGAGTGGAACAGCGGAGGGTGGGGGATAATGTTCAGTGACACATCAAAGGCCTCGCTTCAGCTTCGGAGACACATGCAAGGAATTAGTCACTGGGTTTTAGTGCAACAAAACCCTTTTTCCTCCCTACATTCAATTCTTCTCTCCCCACGATGGCCAACTTGCTGCAGCCCTCGGCTATTCCATGTGTGTTTTTACATCCTTTGCATCTCATTGAGAGCTTTGGGTTATGATGAAGTTGCCCTGCTACGGACCAGCTCTGCCGTGGATCGCAGCTCCAGTGAGAGGCTGGAAATCCACAAACAGGATTTAAAAGGAGCAGGGAGGGGGAGAGGGAATGGCAGGTTTGTTTTCCAGGGTGGCTGAGCCACGCTGATGGCTCACTGCCACCAAAAAGAATTTTAAAAATGACCTTTTTCCCCTTTCTTTATGCTCATGCTTGTTCTCACCCTACTGTGAGCTGCTTCAAAGAGCCAACCTTGCTCCCAGTTCTGCACCCTCTCCCCCTGCCAACAAATAAAGAGGAAAACTGAACATTATTTTTATTTTTCACTGCATTTGGAGCCAGCACGAGGCAGTCTCAGTCAAGCCACTGCCTTTCAGCATCCTCCTGATGACAGCAGGGATTTCTGGGGTCCCGGCAAAGCTGGTTAGAATTCAGGTTGTGTCTCCTCAGTGCACACAGAAAAAGATTGCCTCATTTTCCAGGAATTAGGAATATGTCAGAGGTGGGGGTAAATCCTGCCTTTGATTGTGGACGGCTGTATCCGGGTTGGACCTGGGCACTTTCTGCAGCAATAAACTCTAATTCTTTGCATTCTGGAAGCACGGCAGGGTGATCCTGCAGCCTGACCCCCCTGTAGCACCAGCACAGGCATTTTGAAGCTACTTATTACTTTATAAAGAGATTATTTCCTTTTTTTTTTTTTCTCCCCTCTCCGGCATCAATCATCCTGACAAGATCTGCTTCTTTTAAAACATACATCCTGCAGCTTAAAATCCAGCTTGTCCTATAAGGAGGATCCCAGGCAGTTTATGGAAGAATGCAGTGCACATACACTATATATCTATATCTATATCTATATCTATATATGCAGCTTAAAATCCAGCCTTTCCTATAAGGAAGACCCCAGGCTGTTTGTGGAAGAATGCAATGTACATACACTATGTATCTATATTTCTATAGATATGCAGTTTAAAATCCAGCCTTTCCTATAAGGAAGATCCCAAGCAGTTTGTGGAAGAATGCAGTGTACATACACTATATTTCTATATCTATATTTATATAGATATGCAGCTTAAAATCCAGCCTTTCCTATAAGGAAGATCCCAAGCAGTTTATGGAAGAATGCAGTGCACATACACTATATATCTCTATCTATACACACACACACAAAAATACATATATATATAATATTTATGGGCACACCAGTGGCAATTATTGAGTTTTCCAAGCCTGATCTTTGAAAAAAGAAGGAGCCACGATGCCGAGCATCCCGACCCTGTGGAGCAGCACTGGCAGAGCCTCCAGCTCCCTTCTCCTGGGCAGAGCCGGCGCCCTGACGTCAGGGTGTTTTTCTGCAGAGCTCGCAGGATGTTGCAGCCGGCCAAGAGCTGTGTTTATGTTGATAACATTACAAGTATTTCCTCTCCGTTTCCGAAAGCAGCAGGGAGGGGGAGCCGAGGGGGAAGGGAGACTCGGGTTTCTCCAGCTTTGGGGTAGGACTCTCGAGGCCTTTTATGTTAAGTTGTGGGGAATGATGAAGTGCTGGCCTTATTTATGCTGCTTTTGGGAATAGGGAGGGTTTTAAAGCAGGGGATGGGAAGTGGGAGCTGGGCTGGCACAGCCCTCCCCCTGCACAGGGCTCTTTGCCTGCTCCCTGCTCCGGATCTGGTTTTAAGGTGATAAAGCAGCTCTGGCAGCTGATTGCCGGTCACAGGAGCAGCTCCAGGGATTTGGATTTTTGGGTAATGATGTGCACAGCAAGCTGGGATGCTCCCAGCATCCCGTTCCTTCTGACAGTCACAGTAATAAAGCCATAAAAACTCAGGTTCTGCACGGACCGCCCGCATCCAGCTTTCTTCACGAAAGCGGGGCAAGGCTTGGGGAAATCCAGCATTATCTCCCCTTGCCAAGCCCTTCCTCCTCCTGCCATCCACTCATGGATCAATGAACTGATTAAATGCGGAATCAAGGCGGGTTTAGAGCTCCCTGCCTGCTGATGTAATCCCAGAGCTGTGCTGGCAGCTCAGCAAAGGAGGGACCCTCATTGATGGCTGGACTTGATGAGCTTAAGGGTCTTTTCCAACCTAAACGATTCTGTGATCATCCCACCATCCCAAAGGGGCTTTGCAGCCAGTCCAGGAATCTCCTGTAGCTCTCATCCATGTAGCAATCATGGTTTATGGAAATAAACCCAAACTCTTTTGTCCTTTGTGGGTTATTTCCCAATAATGGGGAGGCAGAGAGGGAATTCATGGCTTTTCTTTCTTTGCTCCCACCCTCTGTGTCCTGCTTTAATACCAAGGGAAAGTGTGGGGAGGATGTGGGGAGGTTCTGGCACAGCTTGCCCAGAACAGGAGCAGAAATGGGATGTGGGATCCCAGATGAACAGGGATCCTAAATGAGCGGGATCCCAAATGAACGAGGACCCAATGTGAATAGGGATCCTAAATTAATGGGATACTAAATCAATGGGAATGCCAAACAAATGGGGCTCCAAATGAGTGGGATCATGAATTAGCAGAACCACGAATGAATGGGACTCCCAAATGATTGTGGATCCCAAGTGAATGCGATCCCAAATAAACAGAACTCAAAATGAATGGGAATCCCAAATGATTTTGGATCCCAAATGAAGAGGATCCCAAATAAACAGAACTCAAAATGATAGGGAATCCCAAATGAACAGGATCCCAAATAAACAGAACTCGAATGGGAATCCCAAATGAACAGGATCCCAAAAGAAGGGGAACTCTTGAGGAAACAAATTAGGGGAAGAGAAGGGAGCCATATCCACCTCAGTGAATGGTGTTGCTGTGCAAACATTCATCAAAACACAACAAGTGGTCACTTTTTTCCCAGCAGTTCTTCCAGAAGAGCCAAGTCTTCCCCTTTCCCTTGCCACAGTGTCCTTGCTGTGGCAGTGATGGGTTCCCAGTGAGGGAAGTGGTTGTGGTGACAAGGTCTTGGTGCTTTCATCAGCCCTTGTGAGGTTTTCAGAGCATCTCTGTGCCATCATTTCCATCCTCTGGAGTTTCAGTGTGTGTTTAACTTCCTCCTGCTTTTGCACGTGGGTCCCGTCAGGATGAGCACCTTATTTCTGTGGGATTCCACAGTGGGATGCTTGGACAAAGATCCAGGTACAAAAGGTACAAAGATCATAGAATTATGGAATTGTTTGGGTTGGGAAGGGACCTTATAGAGCATTCAGTTCCACCCCACTGCTCTGGACAGGGCCATCCTCCACTATCCCAGGTTGCTCCAAGCCCTGTCCAGCCTGGTCTTGGA
This sequence comes from Emberiza elegans, assembly GCA_024865655.1. Classification (NCBI taxonomy): domain Eukaryota; kingdom Metazoa; phylum Chordata; class Aves; order Passeriformes; family Fringillidae; genus Emberiza; species Emberiza elegans. Next base: position 3,407,730 of record JALJVW010002400.1, on the reverse strand, counting down.
CACTTCCAGGGATGGAGCAACCACAGCTTCTCTGGTCACCCTGTGCCTCACCACCCTAACAGGAAAGAATTTATTCCTTATAAATATTAGATTTTCTCCCCAAAGCCAAATGTGTGTAGACCAGGCTCTGACAAGTGTCTGACCAAGCTGAGTGGGGTGTATTAATCACCACGAGTGGAACATGTCATCAAACCATCAGACTACTGCTTGTGGGTTTTTCCTGACATCCCACCCTGGAGCACAGCCTGGGGGAGGCATTGCAGGACCAGTGCTGCTCTCACCAGTGACAGGAGGACTGAATCAGTTCAAATTCATGCAGACAGATATTTTAACTGGTGATGAAACCCTCTGGAATGCTGGCTGCTCACACCAGTGGGACCCTTGGAGAAAACCCTGCCCTGCTTGCAGCCCCAGGGCTGGCCATGGACAGAGCCTGTGGAAAGCTCTTATCTCCAGAGCTTGGTTTCCTTCTGGTTCAGGGTTTGTCTGACCTTTTGGTCACTGAGTAAGGTCGATTTTTGCCAGGTTTTCTTTTGGAGGGGGAGGAAAAACATGTAAGTAGGTGGTGCTGGTGGGAGGATACTCCTGGGTGAGGTGGGAGGATCTTGTATTGCTGATAGCGTTTCCAGCGCGTGGATGACTTCAGTGTTGTCCTTCTGCCCAGAGTTTGGGATGGGTCTAGATGAAGCAGATTTAAATAAATAGAAGAAGCACAAACAACACAAGATCTATTAGAGGGGGAGGGAATAAAACCCGTTCTTGGCAGCTCCTCAGGTTGACTTGGCAGCGAGATCTCTCCTGGGAGATCCTGGAGATGCGACTGGACACAGGACAAAAGCCTGAGGGACGGGAGTTGTGCAGCAGCTGCTGGCCCATGGCATGGAGCAGAGCTGTCTGCAAGCCCTCTCTGGGCTCAGAGCAGAGGAGAGGTGTTGGCCCATCCTTGGAAGGCCCCATGGCCACGTGCTGGTCTGGACTTGGCAGCTTTGGGCTCTGTCCTGGCCAGCACGATGACGTCTCACATCTCTGGGGCCTCTGGATCTGTAGGTGTTTGGGAGGAGACAATGATACCCATTTCTCAGGAGCTTTCTGAGGTCTCCAGAGGAAAGAAATCACCATAAAAATCTTGTATTCGAAAGGGCTGGGGGAACTGATTTTACTGATGTCATCGTCCTGTAATTCTGCTGGACGTTTCCTGGGAAGCACGTACAGTATGGGCGTGCAGCCTGAACTTGCTGATCTTCTTGGATTATGTGTGAGTGTTTGTTCTGACCACATACACAGGGAATCCAGCAGGGTTTGAATGGAGCTGAGTGTTCTGCCCCTGCCCAGGAACATTTCAGGTGTCAGTGAGCCAGGGGGAACTGACCTGTCCTTCATTCCTGCCTCCACTTCTGGGGCATTTGGGATCAAGGCTCTTTGCCATGGTCTTCAGCTGAATTGCTTTTGAGTTTGCTCAAGTACAGCCATTTGCAGACCACTATATGAACTATTTATTAATCTCCTTTAAGACCAGATATTTGGTTTTAGTGCTCAGCTTGTTCTTCTCATGCTCTCCCACAGTTCACCCATTGCCTGCCTCATCCATGGACACTTTGCTGCTCCACCTGATTGGGATTTCTCCATGTTCTTTCCCCTTGTTGTATGAACTCACCTATAAATCCTTCCCATCCAGATGCCTGCAGGGACTCCAGCCACACTTCCACTCCTCCCTCTGAGCTTTACAACATGCACAGCAACATCCCCACCTTGGAATATTTTGGGATGACACTGCATGAGGGTCTAATAAGTGTCCTGTGCTTTCCTCCCCAGGTCAACATGGATTTGTGGTTCTTTCTCCTTTTGCTCGGAAGTGGCCTGATAAGTGTAGGTGCTAACAACATTACAACAGGTAAGCTGTGCTCCTCATCTCTCTTTTATCCCATCTTTAGGATCAAAGGAGTGAGTGGGAATGTGCTCAGTGTCTCATTCCTTCTGACCTCCACATAGCTGTAACATAAAATGTTGGAAAGAGGGTGATGAGCTTCAGGTGCTCATAAATGGGGCCCACAGGTTTGGCTCTGAGCAATATTGATCCTCACCTCCAGGGGCTCTAATGTTTGGACATCCCCATAAATAGCACCTGTTCAGGGTTTATTTTTTTTTGACATTTGTATCTCCTGCTGTGCAGAACATTTCCTGTCCTGCGCTCAGGATTTGTTGGGTGTTTTATCCTTATAGTTACAGTCACACGAATCTTCAGCATCTAAACCCCCCAGTGTCACAGAAGAGAATCTCAATGAGCTTCCCCTGTGCTTTTCCCTTCTCAGAGCCACCCACAACAGTGTCCACCTCCCCCAGGAGCCCCACCAAAGCTCCCACAGCAGGTCCTGAGGATGGGACCACGCCCAACACACACAGACTCAACATGAGCACTCCGGGGACTGTTCCTACCACAGCACCAAAACCTCCTCCGACCACAGCTGCCAGGATCTCCCCCAATGCCACCACTGGCAGCCTCAACATCTCCTCCACGCTGGGGACAACCCAGCCTGTGCCTCCAGCCCCATCCCTGCTCCCCAGCGTGACGCCGTCGGCCCCACGCGCCACCGTCCCCAGCACGGAGGCGGAGGCAACAGAGAGGAACTTCAGCATGGTGGTGACAACACAGGAGACTTCTTCTGCTTCCCACAATGGTAGGCACCTCCTCCACCTCTTCTTCTTCTTCTTCTCCAGGCCACCCAGCCTCTGGGCTTGTTTCTTCGCTCTTCTTTTGTTTGGCTGAGCAAAATGGAGCAAAAAACTGCTTTGGGGGCAATTCCATGGTGATGCAAAACAAGAGGGCTCTCAAACCTCTTCTGATGAGGTTTGTCTGACCAAAGGTTTCGGCCAAGATCATCTTGTGAAAGATCTCCGCAGGTGCACTAGATGATCTTTGCTTCCAACTCAAACTATTCTGTGATTCTCTCTTACATTATCAATTTTCCCCATTAGTTGGGCAGTTTCAATCTTTGAAAGGTCCAGATGAGAGAGAGTTGTCTCTGTTGCCATCCTGATCTCATTCCCCTCTTGGCACATCCTGAAAATGACCCCGTAAAATGTTGTTTGGCTGCTCAATCCTGGTTAAGAGTGAAAAATCAGGCAAAAAGAGGCTGAGGTGACCAGAAATCTTTGCTGAGCTGTGGCTCTTCAGCCATGATTGGTTCATTGTATTGTGTGAGACCCAGTTTGGGTGCTGTGTGTCTCCAGCTTGCAGTAGGAGGATGGCAGTTGGGATTTAGTGGGAAAACAGGATTGGTAACTTGGTTGTGGATTAGAAAACTGAAATAAGATGATGGTGGAGTTAATGCAGGGAGGCGTCAAGTGCATATTCCTAAGAACCTATTTCCCAAGGGATGTGTGTGCCCTCTTCCTCTGGGAATCTCTGGAAAGCACAGCCCCTGAAGCTGCAGTGACGTTGTCTTTGCTGCCAGCATGGGAAGGGATATGGCTGAAGGAAGTTCAGAACCCAGCTTTTGTAGTGTTCTGCTACCCATGAGCTCATCCAGCTTCCTTCCCAACCCAAATCCTTTTTTGCAGAGTGAAGGAGTCTGGCATAGCCTCAGACACACACATGGGCCAAGTTTGGTACAAATGTAGCCTCCACATAGGAGAGATGGAGGCAAAAGCCTTAAGCTGCTCATATCTGGATTTTGTAATATGATGTCTGCTCATGGCAGGGCTGAATTAATCATTTTTGTGTCTCCACTGCCTTTTTGTGATTTGGGTTACCAGTTTTGATGAACTCCCCTGGTGTATGCCATGGCACCATCAAGGCCAGAAGTGGCTTCTCACTTGCTGTCACCCCAGAGAACAAATGATCAAACCTAATTCTTTCTTTACCTCAAGTAATTTATCAAGGAACAAAATCAGTTTTAGGGCTGCCCTTGCCATTAGGGCAGCCCTAAATTAGATTTAACAGGAAATGTTGGTGTTATCATGGAAGAATTAAGTGGTGCTCGAGAAGGGGACTGAGCCAGAAGGTCACACATTGTAGGGGCAGCTCCTCCTTGTCCAAACCCACCAGGATTGTCCTGAGCCCTGTGCTGCAGCTCTTCACACCCACTCATGGCCAGGAAAGCCAGGCTCTGCCCTCCCTGGCACTGGGCTGTCCCTGTGCCCTCTGGATGAGCCATCCAACCCAGCAGGGAGAGACTTCCCCTGGATGCTCCTCACCCCCATCCCTGAGCCCAGCTGCTCCTAATTGAACTCTTGGCTCAGCCACACTCTTCAAATGATGCACCAGTGTTATCTCTTGATATTTAAGTGCTAATGAATTACACCTGTGATTTGCTGGTTATGGGTTTAAACAGTAAGTTGTGTTTAGTGGTGTTAAAGCTTGGCTTCAGCTCCTTGTTCTGCTGATAAAACCTCAGGATTTGTTCCTTTTTCCTTACTCAGAAATTCATTTTAACATCCTGGTTTTATAGCTAGTGTTTTAAAGGAAAGATTTACAGGCAGATGATGAGAGTTACTAAATTTGTTCCTGTCTTGGTCTTTGATCCTTCCTGACTTACTAAAATGTCTTGTTCCTTTGTTGCTAAGAGACTTTTGTTTTCTTTTTCTGCAGGTAACTCTGACAGAAGAGGTAAGGATGTTACATTTCATTGCTCTTTACTCAGTAAAAACAACTCCAGAAGCATTCTGCTATTAGAGAGCTCTCCTTAGGACTTCCAAATGTGCTTTTATGAAGCCTCTCAAGCTCTTTAAAAGAGCTGGTGACACACTGATATCTTAATTTCTCTTGAGCTTTTCTCTCTAGAACGAAACAATCCCATTCCAATTTGTACATGTCCTGTTAGGTACCAATTGTTCCAGCTCTGAGAGTGTCAGCACGTCCCTAGAGCTGCACGACCAAAGTCTGAAAAGCCATTCAGGATATTTCCTTTTGGGTTTTTGTTTGGTTTTTTGCTGCTGAATTGTCTTTATTGACTGTGACTTACACGATTTGATCCAAACCCATCCAGCAGATGATGGGAATAATTATTGTTCTCCTCGTTCTGTTGGCAAGCAGTAACACAAATGCATTTCTTGTAAGAGAACAGCACTTTAGGGACATTTTTCCATCTCTCAGCTCTGAGAACTGGCATCTCTACCAGAACATTTGCAATTACTGATGGCTTTAGCACTCCAGGAGCGGGCAGAGCTGGGCTGGCTCCCACCTGGAGGAATCAGCTGCCTCTGTGTGTGTGTGTTTTCATCCTGGCTCTGATGGGTGCCTGGTGCTGTTCTCTGTGCCTGCCTCACCCAGCCCGATGCTCTGAGCACTGACTGGCAGCACAGGGAATAAAAGGGATGCAGGTCCAAGGGAACTCGTTAGAAATTGTGGCTAAGCCTCTGCAGAAATGCTCAGTGTAATTCCCTCAGATCTGGCCTGGCTTAGGCCTGATTTTGTGCTCTCTCCGCCATTGTGCATCCCTGCTCCTGAGGGCAAAGGGAAAAAAAATCAGGAATGCATCTGACTTCCTAGCAAGATTTATATTAATATTGCTAATATTATTATCAATATAGTGAGGAAATCAGATTAAATAAGGGATATTTAACAAGAGCATATGGGACAAGGGGAAATGGCTTCAAACTGGGAGTAAGTTTAGATTAGATTTTGGGAATAAAGTCTTGACTGTGAGGGTGGTGAGGCCCTGGCACGAGATGCCCAGAGATTTGTGGAGCCCCCATTCCTGGAATTGTCCAAATCCAGCTTGGATGGGGCTTGGAGCAACCTGGGATGGTGGAAGGTGGAGTGGGATGATGATCTCCAAGGTCCCTTCCACCCCAAACCATTCTGTGGCTGGTTTTGTGGGCAGATGTTGCCAGCTGTGAGCAGGGATGGGCTGCCCAGCCCCATCCCTCTGCCGTGGCTGCCCCCAGGTCTGGGTGACACCTCTGCCTGCAGCTGGGACATGCTCCCAAGCTCCAGAGGGGGGGTTTGGTGGCTCCTCAGAGGAGCCAGGAGAAGATTTAAGCCTCCTGCTGCCTTCCAAGCTCAGAGCTTTGGGGGAGCAGAAGGTTGAGTCCCTGTCCCTTTTCCAGGTGGATTGCCAGGCTGGGCCTGGGTGGGCTGTTAGGAGCTCTGGGGGTTGGGAAGCAGGGCTCCAGCTGGGGACCCTCATCCCACCAGATGGGCTGGCAAAGAACAGCTCCTGCCAAAAGAACCCCTGCAAAAAGAAACCCCAAAACCTCCAAACTCCCTGCACCCTGCTGCCAGAGCCACCCCTGCCCTCAAATCTGCATCCTGCAGCTCCAGCCCAGCTCAGCACTGCTTAGGCTGAGCTTAACTCCAGCCAAGGCAGGAAAAAATGGTCCAAGAGGGATTTAACACCGCAGGTTTTGGCATGGCAGCTCTTGTTGCTCTCCTGCAGACAGGATGGAGGTGGTGGCTGCGCTCAGAAGTCTCAGTGAGGGGCCAGGGCTGGCTGTGGTTGGGCCAAGACCAACCTGTTCCTGTTTTTGGGAAGTGTCAAGATGGGGAATGCCAAGGCCCATCACCTTCTGAGGTGTGCAGGAGGCAGAATTCCCAATAAATTCCTTTGGGGCTGTGGGAGAGGCAGAATTCCCAATAAATTCCTTTGGGGCTGTGGGAGAGGCAGAATTCCCAATAAATTCCTTTTGGGCTGTGGGAGAGGCAGAATTCCCAATAAATTCCTTTGGGGCTGTGGGAGAGGCAGAATTCCCAATAAATTCCTTTTGGGGCTGTGGGAGGTGCTGTCACATTAGGGCAGTAGATGAGAAGGACAAAAACATGCAAAACCAGGATAATTAATTTTTTTTATTTGCCACACTGGGCAATAACCTTGAAATCATATGTTTTAATAGAAATATTTTAAAAATATTTTAAATTCATATGTTTTAATAGAAATAACATTCCCAGAGCTCACACCACAGAGGGACAAACACAGAAATACAATCAGAATGCCCTTGGGTAACTCAGAGATGGACAAAATAAACCCCTTGGGAAAAAAAAAAAATAGGGAAATAATGGACAAAAATTAGGGAAAATAAACCCCAGCTAAGGAAATCTGCTGGCTGAAATTGCTGAGCCACATGGAGCAGGGATCTGCAGGGAAATGGATGCACAGAAGGTGGAAAAGGGTCGAGCCCTGCAGCCTCTTGGGGCTGTGTAGACACAGTGTGGTGGCCCCCCAGATGGAGGGAGCTGATGGAAAATGGAAATATCCCCAGCTGGCATGGCTGGCATCCACATTTATCTGAAAAAATGCCCTTCAGGGCACTTCTCCTCCCTGGTTGGAGCTGCTTGGCTTCCAACCCATCTGGGTGATTTGCCAGCACCAACCACTGATTCACTGACCTCCAGCACGAGATGGAAATGGCTTCTTCAAAGGAAAAATAAAACCTGTTGTGGGTCATGCAGGATGGGAGTGTTTCAGAGTAATTGAAGTGGTTTTGAGAGGGAATTGTGGGGTACCTGCCCTTGAGGAGCTTCTGCAAAGGATTGGGTCACACTTGGGTGCCTGGTGGTGTCTGAGCTCTCCTGCTCTCTGAACTCTGAGCTCTGTATTTCCAGGGAGGAAAGGGCAGGGGTTGGACTAGATGGTCTTTGGAGGTCACTTCCAACCCAAATTATTCTATAATTACAGAATCGTGGAATGGTTGAGTTGGAAAGGAGCTTAAACCTCATCCAGTTGTACCCCAGACACCTTTATTATCCCAGGGTGCTCCAAGCCCCATCCAGCCTGGCCTTGGACACTTCCAGGGATCCAGGGGCAGCCCCAGCTGCTCTGGGCAGCTGATCCACACCAAATCTCTCCCTTGGAGCTGTTCAGATGCCAGGGGCAGCAGGAAGCTTTGTCCTCTCATCCTGTTTGACAAAGACTGGAAGCAAAATCGTGGTGGTGTTCCAGATGTGTCTGTGGGATCTTAGAGAGGTCACAGTTTTCACCCATTTAATATAAAGTTATTTATCATATACCAAACAGTCCTTACACCAAACTCATGGGCTTGTTAGGAACTTCTCTAGACCCTTAAGTCTCAGGCAGAAAATTTTGTAGATTTTTTTTTGGTAGATTTCCAGCTGACAGAGGAAATTTCTGCTGGTGGCTGCTGGGCCACCACGTGCACATTCAGTTGTGCAGAAGGAATCCCAAAAAATCCCAGTTCCATCACATCACTGTTTTAATCTGGAAGGTCACAATTTCACAGTGACCAACTCTTGGAGAAGATTGAGGTGCTCTGAGTGGTGGTTTCAGGTTTTAATCTGACCTGGGAGGGTCTGAGGCACATGGTGCTCACTCATCCTTTTCTGTTTTCACTCTCAGGCTGGAAAATTGCAACATCACTTAATACTATTTACTATTTATTATGTTTTTATTACTAATAACATCCTCAGAATTGTTCTTCAAGCAGAAATTGTTAAATGATGGCTCTGGATGTTTTCCAATGTCCATAACCACACCTTTCTCTTCCTCTTGCAGATGAGACTCCCATTATAGCTGTGATGGTGGCCCTGTCCTCCCTCCTAGTCATAGTATTTATTATTATTGTTCTGTACATGTTGAGGTAAGAGCTGCTTTGATGCTGGATTGCCTTGTTTGACAGAAACAATTCCTGAATGAACAGGAATGAGCCTTTTGTGCTGTCTCCCAAGCTCTAAAGGCTGACACAGCTGGTGCTTTGAAAAGAAACCTGTAAGGACAATGGATGAAAATGAATGTTTGGGGTTATCTGGTGAATGATGCTCATTCCTTTCTCTGCAAAGCTGCTCCTCCTGTGGGGAAATTCCTGGTCTGCCTTTCAAAATGTCACTTTTAGCAGGGTGGGTTGAACTGAAGCCCTGTCAGTGTGGGGAAAAGCAGGTGAGGTTTCTTTGTGAGGGTGCAAGTGATGGATTGAGTAATCCAGGCTGAACACAAATGTGTTTCAATGTGTTATTCCTTGATTCCCGTCTTGATAGCAAGCAGGATCATAACATCCAAACTCTGTTTGGGTATTAAATCTCACATGGTCCCTGTGCTCCTTTCACTGTGAATGGCAGGAGCTTGGGAGGAGTGTTAGGTGATGCTGTAATTGAAATTACAGCACAATCAAACCTTCTTAGGTCCATTTTTTAGAATCCAAGCATCTGCCCTGCTCAAAATGAAGCATTCCCAGCTCCTGAAAGCATAACTAAGAATGTTTTTATTCACTTGCAGTAAACATTTTAATTCACTCACCAGTTTGGTGATTAAGTAAGTCTTTAAAAAAAAAAAAAAAAAACCAATTTCCTTAGCAGTGGAAAACTCCCCTGTGTCTCCTGGCTCCAGGCCTGCCCTCACAGCAGTGAACCTGAGGAGAGTTTTGCCTCAGGAGTTCAGCAGCAGCAGAGTTTGAGTCCTTCCCACCTGGCTTCCAGCCCTGAAAGAAGGAGTTTGTGTTCACTGCCCAATGATTCAGCAAAACTCCAAATTTCAGGCAAAGGGAGCATGAGCAGCTGCTCCAAGTTAACAGCACATGGAGCAGGGATTTGCTGCAGGACAGATCAACCTGGGCTTTGTGTGCCCTGCTGGGTCAGCCCAGGGAGCAGGGACTCCTTGGGGTGCCCCTCTGGAAAGAGCACCCTTAAAGCTTCTCCTGGTTTCCAGCTCTCCCTGGGCTCCTGCAGCTGTTCCAGGTGTGCTCAGTGAAAAGCTCTGCTCACAGGCAGGATTTCAGAGCTCCTGCAGCCTCCTGCACCCAGCAGCTCATCCATGAAGCCTTGAGAAAGTGGGGCAAAAAAAGGGAAAGCTCTTTGGGTGCTTCTAGATGGTTGTGATTATGTCATAAATTCTCACCTGCAGTAAGCTGAGTCAGTGTGCTGTTATCAAAACCGTCCTTTATTCCTGTGTGGCCTTCTCCACATCATTTTTGGTTTTTTTCACACAGTAATAGGCAGCTGGATTAAACCTGGTTTGCATATATCCTTTGAGCAAACTATATATAAAGGGTTTTCTTCCATCATAAGGAAGAAGTGAGATATTGCCACTTCCAGAAGTTTTTTCTGCTCTTTTTATTTTTTCTGCTGTTAGATCAAAGTAGAAAATAGGTAAAATCTGAACCAATAACTTCCTTCTTTGAGAATTTCAGAATTTTGCTACCTTTTAGTGTCTTACTCCTTTGGTCAATATTCTTTCTTACTTAGGTCTCATCTGGGAGGGGACCTGGGCTTCCTGCTGGGTATTTCCTGACTTTTCCACCCCAATTCTCCTTGGCAGGTTCAAGAAATACAAGCAGGCAGGGAGCCACTCCAACTCCTTCCGTCTGTCCAACGGCCGGACAGACGACACAGGTGAGTCCACCTGGTGCCACACAGGCTCTCCCCCACCTCTTATTTTTGTAGGCAGATATTTTTTTATTTTCTGTTTTGTTGTTGTTGTTGTTGGTTCCTGACCTCCTTTGTTCCATGTTTTCCACGGTTTTGGCAGATTTTCATAGAATGAAGGTTTATTTCCCAGCTTTCGTTCCACTGATTCAGTGTTTGCCCTCAAGTGGTTGATATTAAAATGGATGATCACTTCCAAAATCACTGCTCACATTCCTCTTGAGTATTCACAGTGTTTCTTTGACTCAAATGAGAGCTTTTTTTGTAAAAAAAACACATCTTTGGGGAGTAATTAAACATCTTTTTGCTCTCTCAGATTAGGATGGTCTCTGATTAAAATTCAGATCTTCACACTAACTGTGGACACCAAGCTAACATTTCCAGGAGAAAAAAAGGAATTACATTTATTTTCATTATGAAAACATTTTTGTACCTCCTAAAACATGCACAGAGGCATTTTAAAGCCTTGTATAATGTCTAAATTCTTCTGCCCCTGAGCTGTGATCCAGAGCTGACATTGAGGGTCTGAAGTTGGGCATCTCCATCCGTGTGTAGGTGCTGATAAAGATCTGAGGAGGCCTCTTAAACTCAGTTCAGATGCTTTTTCAGCACTCCTTCCACATAAACCAAACACCTTCTGAGGAGCACTAACTGGAATTCAGCACCTTTTTTATTTTATGTTGGCTGCTAAGACCTTCCCTGCCATCTTACCTCGCTGTAAACGGAGGTGTGAACTTCATAAACGCTCAGCTGTGTTGGTGTAACCCTCACATGGCCTTTCTGGGCTCTGCTGAGCTGCACAAGCAGCAGCTGCCTTTGCTGTGCCCTCCTGGGAATTGTTTCACAGTGCTGGTGCCAGACTTTCCATGGGAGAGAGGGAAAAGTTGGAATTCAAAGCCAGGTGGTCTCCAAGCCCAGCACTGACTTGTCCTCAGTGCCCTGACCTGCCTCTGGGAGAGTGTAGATCCCAGAGTGTTAATCAACATAGGATCACTGATTTTTTGGGATTGGAAAAGATTTTTAAGATCATCCAATCCAGCAGCACAGCCAAGGCCATCAGTGACCCACGTCCCCAAGTGCCACATCCACAGGGCTTTTGTATCCCTCCAGGGATGGGAACTCCACCACTGCTCTGGGCTGGACACCCTTTCCATGAAGAAATTTAGCCAAATATCCAACCTAAACCTCCCCTGGCCCAGCCTGAGGCCGTTCCCTCTCCTCCTGTCCCTGTTCCCTGGACCACAGGCCAATCCCTCCCGGCTGTCCCCTCCTGTCAGGAGCTGTGCAGAGCCACAAGGTCCCCCCTGAGCCTCCTTTGCTCCAGGCTGAGCCCCTTCCCAGCTCCCTCAGCCTCTCCTGGGGCTCCAGACCCTTCCCTATGTCCATTCCATTCTCTGGACACCCTCCAGCCCTTCAAGGTCTTTTTGTGAGAGGCCCAGAACTGCCCCCAGCACTGGAGGTGCCCCAGCAGTGCCAGCACAGGGGACAGGCACTGCCCTGGCCCTGCTGCCACCCCAGTGCTGCCACCAGCCAGGTGTCACTGTGCTCAGAGCAGCCTGGTCTGGTGGAAGCCATTTGGACCAAGATGCTCTTTAAGACCTCCCTCCAACCCAAACCATTCTGTGCAGACACAAGGGCAGCCCTAAAAGTGGCAGTGTGCAGGGTCCCTGTGCTCCCTGGGCCTGGCTGGGCAGTGCTGGCCACAGGGCACCGCTGGTGGCCCCAGTGACTCCCGTGTGTGACACAACTGCTCACTTTGAAAATTTAACAAGGTTTATTAAACCTTAACAAAAATACAACAAAGGACTGCATAAGGAAAAATTCACAGCACTGGGAATTGCCCCTCATGGATACCACATGGTCAGTTCATCTTCAGGATGGATGCTCATCTTTTATACCCCTGGGGTTGCATCAGCCAGCCCTGGCCCCTCCCAGAGTCTGTCAGCCAGCTCTTCTGTGCCATTTATCAGTGCAAACTGCTTTCCTGTCACTGGGTTGGGGCTCAGGTGTTGCCATGCCTCACCCCCTCAGCACCAAGCTGTTCCATTCCCTCCTGGCCCATGCCAGGGACACCTGTGCAGCTTCTTTGTACCTGTCCTGGACAGCCCAGGCTGTCTGATGGCAGCAGTACAGGGGGAGAAAAGAGATCTATGGGGAAAACGTGACATCTGAACCACAATAACATAACCATACATCACTAAAGCTTTTCTTAATATTCACACAATAGTCATCCCTTAATTCTGAGAGCCAATTGTCACCATATTTCTCCTCACAGAGAAAAGCAAGGCACAATTCTTCCCAAGAATATTTCTGAAATTCACATTCTCTGAACCTCAGAGAAAGAAAAAACAATTCTTATCTCATTTACTGCTCCTGTGTTTGTTCACAAGTGGAATGCATGGTGGAAGAGAGTCTACCTGAAGGGAATTGATGATTGGATTCTGGTGTGAGTGTTTTGATTCAGTGGCCAAGTGAATCAAAGTGTCGGCTGACAGTCACGAGATGCTGTGCAGTAGAGTGCTTGGCAGATTCAGTTTAGATGTAATGTCATATAATATAGAATAATATAGTATAATAAAGTCATTAATTAACCTTCTGATAAGACAAGAGTCCTCATCATTTCTCCCCACCACTGGGGTCATCTTGTTACTATAGCATTATCCATCCATTCTAGTTACCATAATGTTACTATCCATATATTCTAGTTACCATAATGTTACTATCCATCTATCATGGTTACTATAATGTTACTATCCGTGTATTCTAGTTACCATAATGTTACTATCCATCCATTATGGTTACTATAATGTTACTATCCATGCGTTTTAGTTACTATAATGTTACTATCCATCTGTAACACCTGGGTGTCCTTGCAGAGCCCCAGAGCATGCCCCTGCTGGCCCGCTCGCCCAGCACCAACCGCAAGTACCCCCCGCTGCCCGTGGACAAGCTGGAGGAGGAGATCAATCGCCGCATGGCCGATGACAACAAGCTCTTCAGGGAGGAGTTCAACGTGAGTGCCTCTGCTGCTGCCCTCGGGGCTGGCTTTAGGGTCTGCTTCTTGGTTTGGAAAGATAAGTTTGTGCTAAGGAAGGCAGGCCCCCCCTGAAATGGGAAATGTAAACCCCCTCCCTCTGAATTGTAACTTTGAAATTAAGGGGCTCTGCTGTCACTGCAACACAGCACAAAGCACCAAGATTCCATCAGAAGGGTGCCTAAGAGAGATTTATTTTTGCAACATGTTGCCTTTAGAGTTTTTTCAAGATGTTTACATTTATTTAACAGACACATTCGCTGCCCATTGGTCATAAGAAAGAAACAAAGTTCTCAATAAGTGAACAAGGAGCCACGTCATTCTGTGAGCCAGCTAAAGTCTGTATCTTCTGTCTCTCTTCCATCACATTGTCATGGGGATAGCCTTGGTGTCTTCCGAGAGAGAGATATGGGGCTTTCCTTATCTTTAGGAAGCCTTTTCTGGCTCACAAGAACAGCACAAAATGCCTTTCCTGCACTCTCAGGCAGCAGGAAGCACAGAGAGCAGGCTCAGGGTGTCTGTCCTGGAGCACGTCTGGGTGAGACAGGCTCAGCTCACGTTGTTCTGGCTGCCTTCAGTGGGCTCTGCTACACTGTGGGGGCGCCTGGGCTGCCCTGCTGTTCCTCTCCAGGCTCCAGCCTGGGAGAAACCTTCCTGCAGTGTCCCTGCCCGTGGAACAGGGTGGAATGAGGTGATCTCTGAGGTCTTTTCCAGCCCAAACTGCTCTGGGACTCTGTCTTGGTTTGAACAGACAGGTGTGTGCTAAGGAAGGCAGGAGCCTTCCTTGAAATGGAAAATGTAAATCCCCTCCCTCTGAATTGTTATAAATTTGAAATTAAGGGGCTCTCAGGTAAAGATGTGTGAGTAGGAATAACAGTTCTTTACTAAGGAAGAAAATAAAAATAAAATAAGCAGTGCAGTGATACAGAACAACACTGCCAGAGTCAGCCCATGCCCTGCCCCCTGTGTGCCAGGGTGGTGGCACAGCCCCATCCCATGGGGGCTCAGCCCTCCTGCAGTGCCAGCTGTGGCTCTGCTGCAGCAGGGGTCCTGCACAAGGGGGGAGTTTTCCTCTGCAGCTCCAGGGCTGCTGCAGATGGGCCTGGGCTCCCTCTGGCAATGCAGGGCAGCAGAAAGCTGCTCCTCTGGCAATGCAGTGGGCAAAGGCTGCTGGGGTGTCCCAAACCTCAGATTGTATCCAGGTGGGAATGCTTGGCTCCTCCCCTGGGCAGAGCATCTCCCCATGGGATGATGGAATTGGATCAGCCATGCAGGGACACTCACTGGCCATGGACAGAAGATAATTAATAATTAATGGCCCGTGAACAGCAGAGATCTCCTGGAGGGAGGATTGGTTGTGGAAGAGATAAAGCAAACTGCCCAATGAACAGAAGAGAACTGCCCCACCTCTGACAGATGGCAAATAGAATGCACACATTGCCTTCCAGTCTGGGACAGGGGATTTCTTAAAGGCTGAGCAGTGGCACGGCTGATTCTGTCCTTAAATCTGTGACAAACTGTTCACCCTCATGCTCACTGCAGAAAGCAGAGGGTTTCTAGCAAACGGCTCTTCAGAGTTACATTTTCCTGGGTTCAGGAATGATCCTGGATGTCTTGGGGTTTTCCAGAGCTCCCCTGCTTGCTGGTTGCCTCCCAAGCTCTGCCCCCCATCTCCCAGTCCTCGTGGCCTAAAATCCACAAACAACCAAAAGAAAGCTTTGTCAGAGAAACAGGAATGAGCCCATCTTATCTCAGTGAGCTGTTAACCCTGAAACACAATGGTGACAGTGTGTGGGACAAAGGCTGGCCTTCAGCTCTGAGGAGTTCAGCCATTGTGCTTGTCCCACAAGCCCAGAGCATTTCTTCAGGGATGGCCACAACCTCTTCTTGGCATTGCTGGGCTTTGCAGCTTGTGACAATGGATGCATTTTGCCTTGTCAGTACAAAAATAACGGAATGGAATGGAATGGAATGGAATGGAATGGAATGGAATGGAATGGAATGGAATGGAATAGAATAGAATAGAATAGAATAGAATAGAATAGAATAGAATAGAATAGAATAGAATAGGAGTAGGTTCATTAAGGTTGGAAGAGTCCTCTAACATTACAGAGTTCAACCATTAATCCAGTACTGCCAAGACCCCCATTAAGTCATGTCCCCAAGTGCCACATCTACACTTTTGTTTTTTGTAACACTTTCAAGGATGATCACTCTACCACTGCCCTGGGCAACTTGTGCTGAGGCTTGACAACTCTTTCTGTGAAAATATTTTCCTAAATATCCAATCAAAACCTCCCTTGGCACAACTTAAGATTGTTCCCTCTCCTCCTGTCCCTGTTCCCTGGGAGCACAGCCCAATCCCTCCTGGCTGTCCCCTCCTGTCAGGAGCTGTGCAGAGCCACAAGGTCCCCCCTGAGCCTCCTTTGCTCCAGGCTCAGCCCCTTCCCAGCTCCCTCAGCTGCTCCTCATCAGACCTGTGCTCCCAGCCCAGGTCCAAACCATGAGAATGAGGAGAAGATAAAAAAAAGCCACTGCACTTTGTCCAGCTGCTACAAAACTTGATCCCTTTCCTGGCCGTGCTGTGATGAAACCAAATAGGTGCAATGAATGCCCAGGGAGATGATTTTTTTGGGTTATAAATACCTGATGGCCCTGGACACTTCCTGCTAATCTGTCAGCTGGAGGAAGGGATGGTGGATACCTCCAGAACATTCTTTGCTGTTCACAGAGGATGTGGAATAGTGGTGCTGGGGAAGCGCCTCCTGTGCTCAGCTGGGAAAGCCAGGGACAGTGTCCCCTGTCACCCCAGCCACCCCCCCCCACCAAAGGCCCCCTGGGGCTGCTCCTGCCATCACTGGGTGGGCTGGGGCGCTGGGGGCTTAATGAGGTCACAATTAGCAGCACTGTTAATGAGGGAATCTCACAGGAGCCTCCGTGGGCTGGAATCAGGAATGAGCTCCTTGCTGCTGCCGGGTGGGTTCAGAGCTGGAGGCTTTGCTGCCACCTCGTGTCCATGGATCAGGAGATTCCAGATCTCTTTCCAGAGGGCTTGGCTCTCTCTGATCTAGCCCAGCTATTTAAATGGTCACTTGGGGATCAGGAGATTCCAGATCTCTTTCCAGAGGGATTGGCTCTCTCTGATCCAGCCCAGCTATTTAAATGGTCACTTGGGGAGTTGCTGCTGGGGTGGGGTGAGGCGTGTGGGTGGTGGGGACACATCCAGAGGGGCAGGATGCTCAGAGGTGACATTGTTCCTGCTGTGCCATGAAAACCTCGTGGAAAACCCTTTTTTTCCTGCCATTTCAGGCTCTCCCAGCGTGTCCCATACAGGCCACGTGTGAAGCTGCTTCCAAGGAGGAGAACAAGGAGAAGAACAGATATGTGAACATTTTGCCCTGTACGTGTTAGAGCTGGTTGGATGAGGGGGGGAAACACTCAGGGGCTCCTGCCAAGGCTCCCCATTCCTGGTTTTGGGATGGGCAAAGGCACAGATGGGGGCATTTCACCTCCCAGCTGGGTGGCTGTGTCTGCTTTAGCTTTGGATACCTGGGAGGAGAAGCTCCATGGAGCCAGGAGGCCGTGGGGAGTGAAAGGAATGGGAAATGCAAGAGACAACTCTTGCCTAGTGGCATTTAGCAGTGGATTGGTTTGGGGTGTCCTCAAATATGCACTCTGTAGGGAAAAATCTACCTTGGACAAGATCTAGGACCTCTCTGGGTTTGAGCAAGAGGAATTTGGGGGCATGAAGGTGTTTTTGCAGCAGAGCCAGGAGCATGGGCTCCACTCCAGCACCTGGATTCTCACTAGGCCAGGTAGCAGCAGAGTGCAGGGGGTTGTCTTTAATGCAGAGTTTTAATTTCCCTCCAGATGATCATTCCAGGGTTCACCTGACTCCTGTGGAAGGGGTCCCTGACTCCGACTACATCAACGCCTCCTTCATCAATGTGAGTTTTGGGATGGGAAGGGGAAATTCCTGTCAGGGCAAAGCCAAGCAGGCTTTGGAGAGGGCTGGGGAACCACTCCTGCTGGAGCTGGGCATTTCTGATCAACAAACATCTGAAAAATCATAGAATCTTTGAGGCTGGAAAAGCCCTCTAAGAGCCACAAGTCCAAGCATTCCCCCAGCACTGCCAGGCCACCACTGAACCATGTCCCCAAGTGCCACATCCCCATGGTTTGAAATCCTTGGAGAGTGTGGCCAGTTGATCATCGGTGCTTCCCAGGGCTGGATGTGGGGAGGGGATGGAGAAGAAATCAAGGAATCCAGCTGAAATGGAAGCAGCATTGCCCTGCTCTGCCCCTGGGTCCTTCGTGGTTGTCACCATGTGGCTCCAGCCAGCTGGAAGGGTCATGTGAGAGATGCAGGCACGTGAAGCAAAGGAAGACTCAAAAGAGCTTTCTCCTTCCCTCCCCAGTAAATAAAATACACAAAACCAGTCCCTATGAGTTCTACAGCCCCTCTTTTCCAAGGATCAATGCTGATTTTCTCGTGATGCTCTGGATGCAGGGTCTGACTGCAGTGGAAGGGCTGTCAGCTACCGCTTCATTAGTGCCTTGTGCCAACAAGTGGGGTCATTCCTGCATTGTGTGAGCATGGGGAGTGTTCCTGTGGGAAAAGCCCTTTGCACAAGGATTTTCAATGATTTCAGCCCATCTTTGGAGCTGATTCTCCCCTCAGAGGCTGCAGCCCCTTTCTGCACAAGGGAGAATGAGCAGCAGAGCAGATGCCAGCTCTGTTTGTTCCTGAAGCAGATGCATTTAATGACTCTTATGTTAGAGAAATACTAATTTCTCTTCCTTTTTCTTTTTCTTTTTTGCAGGGGTACCAAGAGAAAAACAAATTCATTGCTGCACAAGGTAAATTCTTGACTATTCCCATTGCTCTGTTGGGGTCCTGCTGCTCAGTGGAGCTGTGCCCCTCTACCCACAGCACAGCATCTTGCAGAGCTCCCTGGTCAAAAAGAGGCCTGGCTGCTCCACAAATTGCTCCCAGAATTGTTTTCCCAGTCAAAGAGCAGTGCTGGATGTCTTGGTGGACAGAGAGAAGTCCTTCCTGTGCAGTCCCATTGCTGGGGGGTGTTGTGAGGCGCTGGAAATTCTGCCAGGAGCTGCTTAATTGAATCCCCAAATCACAGAATCGTGGAATGGTTTGGGCTGGAAAGGACCTCAAATCTCATTCCACCCCACTGCCATGGACAGGGACACCTCCCACTATCCCAGGTTGCTCTAAGCTCCCTTGAACACTCCCAGGGATGGGATAGAGAGAAACATCCTTATGATCTTCAGAAGTCCAAGCACATCCCTAAAACCAAAATTCCCACTCGGAGGGTGGGGATCATGCCAGCAACAGGATGTTACCTGCCCATGGGAGAGCTTTGTGTTTCCTCTCTGGACTTGCCACTGGGTCAGGGCATTCCTGGCCAGTTTCCCTGGCTCTGGCTGGAGAAGAAGGCTGGATCAGGTCCCTCAGCACTTCCAGGCTCAGGTTAAGCTTTGGCTCTGCTGTTCTCTTGGCTCACCCTGAGCCTCAGCCTTGGCAAGGGAGTGGAGGCTGAGTTAGCTTCGTGTCTGGCAGGCAGCAGGGACCTATTCCTGTGCCACACTGAAATGGGATCCCATGGCTAAAACCCAAAATCCCGGGGCAGGACTTGTGCAGACTCTGGGACAGCCACAATTCCCCTGGGTGACCTTGGGCAAGTCCATGCTCTGTTTGTCTGATTTCCTTTTCCCCAGCTAAATATGGAACTCCTGACCATAAAACAAATCCAAATATTCCAGGTATTGTGTGATAGGATTATTCCTTGCATCAGGCATGCCCAGACAGCACAGCACCTCCTGTGACCTGTTGGCAAAAAATGTGTTGGATCATCCCTGACGTGTGACCTCACACGCTGGGGTTTGGCCCCAAATTGTGAGAGGTTGATCCCAAAGAGGACTTTTTGTTTTACCTTCCCTCAGGACCAAAGGAAGAAACAGTGAACGATTTTTGGATGATGATTTGGGAGCAAAACACAGCCACAATTGTCATGGTGACCAACCTGAAGGAGAGGAAAGAGGTCGGTGCCAGAAGTTTCCACAGGCTGGGATTTGACCCTATGGGCATGTCCTGGAGCCATTCCCAGCCTTGGGAGGGTGTCCAGAGCTCACCTGCACCTGTTTTTTCTCCCTCCCCAGTGTAAATGTGCTCAGTACTGGCCGGATCAGGGCTGCTGGACCTATGGGAACATCCGAGTGTCCGTGGAGGACGTGACCGTGCTGGTGGATTACACCGTGCGCAAGTTCTGCATCCAGCAGGTGCCAGGGGCCACCTCCCCATCCCTTCCCATCCCATCCCTCCCCTCTCCACTCTGGGCATCCCAAAGGTGTTGGCTCAACTGCTCCAAGGCTCTGTGAGAGCAGAGTTGGGATGAAATAACCCGCAGCACCCATTTTTAACCAGAGTTGTTAAGAATTTATCCATCCCAATAGCTTGTTCACAGTGGTACCACGTGGCTGTGCTGGGAGCAGGGAAACTGAGGGATGCCAAGGCTGAAATTCCATTCTGAAGTACTCCAGCACTTGCTGTTAGCAGTGTTTGTTCCTGCTCTCACCCACAGACACTTAATGCCTGAAAATAATCAGATTTATCCCCTCAGCTGAGACAGAATCCAGCGCTGTATGTGTTGGGTTTGATTGCTTTCCCATCTGTCACCTCATTTCCTTGTCTTCCAAGGAGACTCTTGGTGTTTTAGTCACTCTGTTTGTTTTCCTGCCTCTCTCAGAGGCAGGCAGGGAGGAGTTGATGCCTGTAAACCTGTCTGGACTTTGAGGATGATCCTCCTGAGCCTCATCCTTCACTCCAGTGGCCTGGATGTGTGTGTTTTTCCTCCCCTGCCTTTAATCGGAGGATGATCTGGCCAGAGGAGGGGGGGAAAGGATGGAGGAGCAGCTTCTGTTTGAGCTTGTTGGCGATGAAATATGGCAGCTGCTGCCAGGCTGGATCCCCAGGCTGGCATCTCACACCCCTCAGATGTGGGATGTGGTGCTGGGTGGTGGAAATGTCATGTTTTTAGAGACTGATCTGTCCCAGAGTCTGTGCCCTTTCAGCTGTGGATGCTGCTTCTTAAGCTCCATCTCGGGTCTGCAGCTCCCTCTCTCTCTTCATTTTGGGGGAAGAAGGGCAAGCTGAGTATTTCTCCTTAACCTGAGTGCTCCTTTGCCCTGCAGGTGGGAGATGTCACAAACAAGAAGCCTCAGCGCCTGGTGACCCAGTTCCACTTCACCAGCTGGCCCGACTTCGGGGTGCCCTTCACCCCCATTGGGATGCTGAAATTCCTGAAGAAGGTGAAGACCTGCAATCCCCAGTATGCAGGAGCCATAGTGGTGCACTGCAGGTGAGTCCTGGAAAGCATCTCCTATTCAAAAGGAAATTAGTATTTTTTTCAGTCAGGACTTTTCCATTATCTTTATTTAAATTTCCTTTGTTAAACGGGGATGTTCCTCATGGGGACACACAAAAAAATACATTATTTGAAGGAAGTTCTGTGAATCGGTGATTTTAGGGTGTTACAACTCATCTGGAGGGATCATTTGGGTTGGCTGGATGCTGAGTGAGCCAAGGTGAGCACTGGTGGCATCTCCCTTGGCATGAAAAGATAACATCCTCTTGGGAGAAGGCAGTGCTGAGCTGGCAGATTGCCTGGAGCAATGGACTCACCTGGAGTGGTTTCAGGCACAGCAGCAACCCTGGGGGGAGCCACAGGGCCTCCATATTGCAAGAAGGAGAATCCCCATGGTTAAAGGCAGAAATGGTCACATTTGCACCATCCCAAGTTCATTTTTTTTTTTTTTAATTCTTGAGAGGCAAAAAGAAAGGACACAGATGGGTAACCAGCCCTGTATGACCCTCTCTGATGGTTTCTGCTCTGCCTCAGAGGGAAAGGAGTCCCAGTGCTGAGCAGGTCCTTTCCCTGAGAGCTCAGCATCCCTTCCTCTGCCCCAAACCAGGGCATGGCAGAGGGTGGAGCTGACTGTCCTTGTCCCAGCCAGGTGCACTGTGCCCCCCTTGCCTTATCTGTCTCCCACTTGGGGCTTGGTGACTCCCCAGGTGATTCCAAGAGCTTTGTCTTCCTTCATGGCTGCTGGTCTCATTGAAGACAATCCAGTCCCACCCCACCATGGGCAGGGACACCTCCCACTGTCCCAGGGTGATCCAACCTGGCCTTGGACACTCCAGGGATCCAGGGCAGCCACAGCTGCTCTGGGCATCCTGTGCCAGGGCCCTCATCCTCCCAAGGAACAATTCCCTGCCCAGTATCCCACCCAACCCCTGCCAAGAGAGGGAATTGGGGTAAAAGTGAGAAAAGTCATGACTTGAGACCACAGAATCACAGGATGGTTTAGGAAGAGACCTTAAATTCCGCCCAGTCCCACCCCCCCACCATGGGCAGGGACACCTCCCACTGTCCCAGGGTGATCCAACCCAGCCTTGGGCACTGCCAGGGATCCAGGGCAGCCACAGCTGCTCTGGGCACCCTGTGCCAGGGCCCCTCACCCTCCCAGGGAACAATTCCTTGCCAATGTCCCAACCCTTGTCGTGCAGTGCCGGGGTGGGCCGCACGGGCACGTTCATAAATCATCGACGCCATGCTGGACATGATGCACACGGAGAGGAAGGTCGATGTCTCACGGCCGTCAGCCGCATCCGCGCCCAGCGCTGCCAGATGGTACAGACAGATGTGAGTGTGCTGCTGCTGCTGCCCTGCCCGCTGGGCACGCATTCCTTCATTCCTTCATTTCCTTCACCCCCTCAAAGCCTGTGGGAGGCTGTGCCATCCCTCGTTCTGGGTGATTGTCTCCGGTTTGGAAAGCCAGGTGTGTGTGCTAAGGAAGGCAGGAGCCTCCTGGAATGCAGAAAATGAACCCCCTCTCTCTCTGAATTGCTATAAATTTTAAATTAAGGGCTCTCAGGCAACAAAAATTATGGGAGTAGGAAGTAACAGCTCTTTAATAGGGAAAAGATAAAATGATAAGATAAATAATGCAGTAAACTAAAACAACACTGAGAGAACCCAACCTGACACCCTGTGGGTCAGGGTGTTGGTGGCAGTCCCATTGGAATTGTGGCTGCAGCCCTCCTGCAGTGTCAGGGGTGGTTCTGTTGGAGCAGGGATCTGTAGAGAAGGATGTGTTCTTCCTCTGAAGATCCAGTGGAAGGAGAGGCAGCTGCTGTTCCTCTGGGGAATCCAGTGCAGAAGCTGTGCTGGTGTTCCAGAATCTCCAGATTATATCCAGGCAGGAATGCTTGGCTCCTCCCTCTGGGCTCACATCTCCCAATGGGATGCTGTAGCTCTTATCAGCCATGCAGTGACATTCAATGGCTGTTATCAGCAGATGTCCCCTCCCGAGGGAGGAGTGAATGTGGAAGAGATAAGGCAAACTGCCCACGTGACAGAAGACAGCTGCCATACAGATGGTGATAGAATACATTTGGCCTTGCAATCTGGAACACCTGCCCTCAGGGCAGGCACTTCCTTCACCCACTCAAAGCCTGTGTGAGGGTTGTGCCATCCCTCCTTTTGGGTGATGCTGCATCACATGGGCTCTTCACGGGGTCCTGCTCTTTTAATTCCCTTTGTAGAATCATTAAATTATTTAGGTTGGGAAAGATCCTTGAGATAGAGTCCAACTATTCTCCAGCACAGCCAAAGCCACCACTGATCCATGTCCCCAAGTGCCACATCCACATGGCTTTCACAGTGCTGGGCACCAGATGTTCCATGGGAGAGAGGGAGAAGTTGGAATTCAAAGCCAGGTGGTCTCCAAGCCCAGCACTGACTTGTCCTCAGTGCCCTGTCCTGCCTCTGGAGAGTGTAGATCCCAGAGTGTTAATCAACATAGGATCACTGATTTTTGGGATTGGAAAAGATTTTAAGATCATCCAATCCAGCAGCACAGCCAAGGCCATCAGTGACCCACGTCCCCAAGTGCCACATCACAGGGCTTTTGTATCCCTCCAGGGATGGGAACTCCACCACTGCTCTGGGCTGGACACCCTTTCCATGAAGAAATTTAGCCAAATATCCAACCTAAACCTCCCCTGGCCCAGCCTGAGGCCATTCCCTCTCCTCCTGTCCCTGTTCCCTGGACCACAGGCCAATCCCCCCGGCTGTCCCCCCTGTCCAGGAGCTGTGCAGAGCCACAAGGTCCCCCCTGAGCCTCCTTTTTGCTCCAGGTTGAGACCCTTCCAGCTCCCTCAGCTGCTCCTGGTGCTCCAGCCCCTTCCCATGTCCATTCCATTCTCTGGACACCCTCCAGCCCTTCAAAGGTCTTTTTGTGAGAGGCCCAGAACTGCCCCCAGCACTGGAGGTGCCCCAGCAGTGTCCAGCACAGGGACAGGCACTGCCTGGCCTGCTGCCACCCCAGTGCTGCCACCAGCCAGGTGTCACTGTGCTCAGAGCAGCCTGGTCTGGTGGAAGCCGTTTGGACCAAGATGCTCTTTAAGACCTCCCTCCAACCCAAACCATTCTGTGCAGACACAAGGGCAGCCCTAAAAGTGGCAGTGTGCAGGGTCCCTGTGCTCCCTGGGCCTGGCTGGGCAGTGCTGGCCACAGGGCACAGCTGGTGGCCCCACTGACCCCCGTGTGTGACACAACTGCTCACTTTGAAAATTTAACAAGGTTTATTAAACCTTAACAAAAATACAACAAAGGACTGCATAAGGAAAAATTCACAGCACTGGGAATTGCCTCATGGATACCACATGGTCAGTTCATCTTCAGGATGGATGCTCATCTTTTTATACCCCTGGGTTGCATCAGCCAGCCCTGGCCCCTCCCAGAGTCTGTCAGCCAGCTCTTCTGTGCCATTTATCAGTGCAAACTGCTTTCCTGTCACTGGGTTTGGGGCTCAGGTGTTGCCATGCCTCACCCCCTCAGCACCAAGCTGTTCCATTCCCTCCTGGCCCATGCCAGGGACACCTGTGCAGCTTCTTTGTACTCCTGTCCTGACAGCCCAGGCTGTCTGATGGCAGCAGTACAGGGGAGAAAAGAGATCTATGGGGAAAACGTGACATCTGAACCACAATAACATAACCATACATCACTAAAGCTTTTCTTAATATTCACAATAATAGTCATCCCCTTAATTCTGAGAGCCAATTGTCACCATATTTCTCCTCACAGAGAAAAGCAAGGCACAATTCTTCCCAAGAATATTTCTGAAATTCACATTCTCTGAACCTCAGAGAAAGAAAAACAATTTTATCTCATTTACTGCTCCTGTGTTTGTTCACAAGTGGAATGCATGGTGGAAGAGAGTCTACCTGAAGGGAATTGATGATTGATTCTGGTGTGAGTGTTTTGATTCAGTGGCCAAGTGAATCAAAGTGTCGGCTGACAGTCACGAGATGCTGTGCAGTAGAGTGCTTGGCAGATTCAGTTTAGATGTAATGTCATATAATATAGAATAATATAGTATAATAAAGTCATTAATTAACCTTTCTGATAAGACAAGAGTCCTCATCATTTCTCCCCACCACTGGGGTCATCTTGTTACTATAGCATTATCCATCCATTCTAGTTACCATAATGTTATATCCATATATTCTAGTTACCATAATGTTACTATCCATCTATCATGGTTACTATAATGTTACTATCCGTGTATTCTAGTTACCATAATGTTACTATCCATCCATTATGGTTACTATAATGTTACTATCCATGCGTTTTAGTTACTATAATGTTACTATCCATCTGTAACACCTGGGTGTCCTTGCAGAGCCCCAGAGCATGCCCCTGCTGGCCCGCCCGCACCAACTGGGTACCCCCCGCTGCCCGTGGACAAGCTGGAGGAGGAGATCAATCGCCGCATGGCCATGACAACAAGCTCTTCAGGGAGGAGTTCAACGTGAGTGCCTCTGCTGCTGCCCTCGGGCTGGCTTTAGGGTCTGCTTCTTGGTTTGGAAAGATAAGTTTGTGCTAAGGAAGGCAGGCCCCCCTGAAATGGGAAACAAACCCCCCTCTGAATTGTAACTTTGAAATTAAGGGGCTCTGCTGTCACTGCAACACAGCACAAAGCACCAAGATTCCATCAGAAGGTGCCTAAGAGAGATTTATTATTGCAACATGTTGCCTTTAGAGTTTTTTTCAAGATGTTTACATTTATTTAACAGACACATTCGCTGCCCATTGGTCATAAGAAAGAAACAAAGTTCTCAATAAGTGAACAAGGAGCCACGTCATTCTGTGAGCCAGCTAAAGTCTGTATCTTCTGTCTCTCTTCCATCACATTGTCATGGGGATAGCCCTTGGTGTCTTCTGAGAGAGAGATATGGGGCTTTCCCTTATCTTTTTAGGAAGCCTTTTCTGGCTCACAAGAACAGCACAAAATGCCTTTCCTGCACTCTCAGGCAGCAGGAAGCACAGAGAGCAGGCTCAGGGTGTCTGTCCTGGAGCACGTCTGGGTGAGACAGGCTCAGCTCACGTTGTTCTGGCTGCCTTCAGTGGGCTCTGCTACACTGTGGGGGTGTTTGGGCTGCCCTGCTGCTCCTCTCCAGGCTCCAGCCTGGGAGAAACCTTCCTGCAGTGTCCCTGCCCATAGAACAGGGTGGAATGAGGTGATCTCTGAGGTCTTTTCCAGCCCAAACTGCTCTGGGACTCTGTCTTGGTTTGAACAGACAGGTGTGTGCTAAGGAAGGCAGGAGCCTTCCTTGAAATGGGAAATGTAAACCCCCTCCCTCTGAATTGTTATAAATTTGAAATTAAGGGGCTCTCAGGTAAAGATGTGTGAGTAGGAATAACAGTTCTTTACTAAGGAAGAAAATAAAAATAAAATAAACAGTGCAGTGATACAAAACAACACTGCCAGAGTCAGAACATGCCCTGCCCCCTGTGTGTCAGGGCGGTGGCACAGCCCCATCCCATGGGGGCTCAGCCCTCCTGCAGTGCCAGCTGTGGCTCTGCTGCAGCAGGGCTCCTGCACAAGGGGGGAGTTTTCCTCTGCAGCTCCAGGGCTGCTGGAGATGGGCCTGGGCCCTCTGGGAATGCAGGGCAGCAAAAGCTGCTCCTCTGGGAATGCAGGGGCAAAGGCTGCTGGGGTGTCCCAAACCTCAGATTGTATCCAGGTAGGAATGCTTGGCCCTCCCTGGGCGGAGCATCTCCCATGGGATGATGGAATTGGATCAGCCATGCAGGGACACTCACTGGCCATGGACAGAAGATAATTAATAATTAATGGCCCATGAACAGCAGAGATCTCCTGGAGGGAGGATTGGTTGTGGAAGAGATAAAGCAAACTGCCCAATGACCAGAAGAGAACTGCCCCACCTCTGACAGATGGAAATAGAATACA
Organism: Emberiza elegans; assembly: GCA_024865655.1. Taxonomy (NCBI): domain Eukaryota; kingdom Metazoa; phylum Chordata; class Aves; order Passeriformes; family Fringillidae; genus Emberiza; species Emberiza elegans. The sequence continues at coordinate 3,381,052 of JALJVW010002400.1, read as the reverse complement.
CACATTGCCTTGCAGTCTGGGACAGGGGATTTCTTAAAGGCTGAGCAGTGGCAGGGCTGATTCTGTCCTTAAATCTGTGACAAACTGTTCACCCTCATGCTCACTGCAGAAAGCAGAGGGTTTCTAGCAAACAGCTCTTCAGAGTTACATTTTCCTGGGTTCAGGAATGATCCTGGATGTCTTGGGGTTTTCCAGAGCTCCCCTGCTTGCTGGTTGCCTCCCAAGCTCTGCCCCCCATCTCCCAGTCCTCGTGGCCTTAAATCCACAAACAACCAAAAGAAAGCTTTGTCAGAGAAACAGGAATGAGCCCATCTTACCTCAGTGAGCTGTTAACCCTGAAACACAATGGTGACAGTGTGTGGGACAAAGGCTGGCCTTCAGCTCTGAGGAGTTCAGCCATTGTGCTTGTCCCACAAGCCCAGAGCATTTCTTCAGGGATGGCCACAACCTCTTCTTGGCATTGCTGGGCTTTGCAGCTTGTGACAATGGATGCATTTTGCCTTGTCAGTACAAAAATAATGGAATGGAATGGAATGGAACGGAATGGAACGGAATGGAATAGAATAGAATAGAATAGAATAGAATAGAATAGAATAGAATAGAATAGGTTCATTAAGGTTGGAAGAGTCCTCTAACATTACAGAGTTCAACCATTAATCCAGTACTGCCAAGACCCCCATTAAGTCATGTCCCCAAGTGCCACATCTACACTTTTGTTTTTTTAACACTTTCAAGGATGATCACTCTACCACTGCCCTGGGCAACTTGTGCTGAGGCTTGACAACTCTTTCTGTGAAAATATTTTCCTAAATATCCAATCAAAACCTCCCTTGGCACAACTTAAGATTGTTCCCTCTCCTCCTGTCCCTGTTCCCTGGGAGCACAGCCCAATCCCTCCTGGCTGTCCCCCTCCTGTCAGGAGCTGTGCAGAGCCACAAGGTCCCCCCTGAGCCTCCTTTGCTCCAGGCTCAGCCCCTTCCCAGCTCCCTCAGCTGCTCCTCATCAGACCTGTGCTCCCAGCCCAGGTCCAAACCATGAGAATGAGGAGAAGATAAAAAAAAGCCACTGCACTTTGTCCAGCTGCTACAAAACTTGATCCCTTTCCTGGCCGTGCTGTGATGAAACCAAATAGGTGCAATGAATGCCCAGGGAGGGGGATTTTTTTGGGTTATAAATACCTGATGGCCCTGGACACTTCCTGCCAATCTGTCAGCTGGAGGAAGGGATGGTGGATACCTCCAGAACATTCTTTGCTGTTCACAGAGGATGTGGAATAGCAGTGCTGGGGAAGCGCCTCCTGTGCTCAGCTGGGAAAGCCAGGGACAGTGTCCCCTGTCACCCCAGCCACCCCCCCCACCAAAGGCCCCCTGGGGCTGCTCCTGCCATCACTGGGTGGGCTGGGGCGCTGGGGGCTTAATGAGGTCACAATTAGCAGCACTGTTAATGAGGGAATCTCACAGGAGCCTCCGTGGGCTGGAATCAGGAATGAGCTCCTTGCTGCTGCCGGGTGGGTTCAGAGCTGGAGGCTTTGCTGCCACCTCGTGTCCATGGATCAGGAGATTCCAGATCTCTTTCCAGAGGGCTTGGCTCTCTCTGATCTAGCCCAGCTATTTAAATGGTCACTTGGGGATCAGGAGATTCCAGATCTCTTTCAGAGGATTGGCTCTCTTCCAGAGGGCTTGGGGATCAGGAGATTCCAGATCTCTTTCCAGAGGGATTGATCCAGCCCAGCTATTTAAAATGGTCACTTGGGGAGTTGCTGCTGGGGTGGGGTGAGGCGTGTGGGTGGTGGGGACACATCCAGAGGGGCAGGATGCTCAGAGGTGACATTGTTCCTGCTGTGCCATGAAAACCTCGTGGAAAACCCTTTTTTTCCTGCCATTTCAGGCTCTCCCAGCGTGTCCCATACAGGCCACGTGTGAAGCTGCTTCCAAGGAGGAGAACAAGGAGAAGAACAGATATGTGAACATTTTGCCCTGTACGTGTTAGAGCTGGTTGGATGAGGGGGGGAAACACTCAGGGGCTCCTGCCAAGGCTCCCCATTCCTGGTTTTGGGATGGGCAAAGGCACAGATGGGGGCATTTCACCTCCCAGCTGGGTGGCTGTGTCTGCTTTAGCTTTGGATACCTGGGAGGAGAAGCTCCATGGAGCCAGGAGGCCGTGGGGAGTGAAAGGAATGGGAAATGCAAGAGACAGCTCTTGCCTAGTGGCATTTAGCAGTGGATTGGTTTGGGGTGTCCTCAAATATGCACTCTGTAGGGAAAAATCTACCTTGGACAAGATCTAGGACCTCTCTGGGTTTGAGCAAGAGGAATTTGGGGGCATGAAGGTGTTTTTGCAGCAGAGCCAGGAGCATGGGCTCCACTCCAGCACCTGGATTCTCACTAGGCCAGGTAGCAGCAGAGTGCAGGGGGTTGTCTTTAATGCAGAGTTTTAATTTCCCTCCAGATGATCATTCCAGGGTTCACCTGACTCCTGTGGAAGGGGTCCCTGACTCCGACTACATCAACGCCTCCTTCATCAATGTGAGTTTTGGGATGGGAAGGGGAAATTCCTGTCAGGGCAAAGCCAAGCAGGCTTTGGAGAGGGCTGGGGAACCACTCCTGCTGGAGCTGGGCATTTCTGATCAACAAACATCTGAAAAATCATAGAATCTTTGAGGCTGGAAAAGCCCTCTAAGAGCCACAAGTCCAAGCATTCCCCCAGCACTGCCAGGCCACCACTGAACCATGTCCCCAAGTGCCACATCCCCATGGTTTGAAATCCTTGGAGAGTGTGGCCAGTTGATCATCGGTGCTTCCCAGGGCTGGATGTGGGGAGGGGATGGAGAAGAAATCAAGGAATGCAGCTGGATGGAAGCAGCATTGCCCTGCTCTGCCCCTGGGTCCTTCGTGGTTGTCACCATGTGGCTCCAGCCAGCTGGAAGGGTCATGTGAGAGATGCAGGCACGTGAAGCAAAGGAAGACTCAAAAGAGCTTTCTCCTTCCCTCCCCAGTAAATAAAATACACAAAACCAGTCCCTATGAGTTCTACAGCCCCTCTTTTCCAAGGATCAATGCTGATTTTCTCGTGATGCTCTGGATGCAGGGTGTGACTGCAGTGGAAGGGCTGTCAGCTACCACTTCATTAGTGCCTTGTGCCAACAAGTGGGGTCATTCCTGCATTGTGTGAGCATGGGGAGTGTTCCTGTGGGAAAAGCCCTTTGCACAAGGATTTTCAATGATTTCAGCCCATCTTTGGAGCTGATTCTCCCCTCAGAGGCTGCAGCCCCTTCTCTGCACAAGGGAGAATGAGCAGCAGAGCAGATGCCAGCTCTGTTTGTTCCTGAAGCAGATGCATTTAATGACTCTTATGTTAGAGAAATACTAATTTCTCTTCCTTTTTCTTCTTTTTTTGCAGGGGTACCAAGAGAAAAACAAATTCATTGCTGCACAAGGTAAATTCTTGACTATTCCCATTGCTCTGTTGGGGTCCTGCTGCTCAGTGGAGCTGTGCCCCTCTACCCACAGCACAGCATCTTGCAGAGCTCCCCTGGTCAAAAGGAGGCCTGGCTGCTCCACAAATTGCTCCCAGAATTGTTTTCCCAGTCAAAGAGCAGTGCTGGATGTCTTGGTGGACAGAGAGAAGTCCTTCCTGTGCAGTCCCATTGCTGGGGGGTGTTGTGAGCGCTGGAAATTCTGCCAGGGAGCTGCTTAATTGAATCCCCCAAATCACAGAATCGTGGAATGGTTTGGGCTGGAAAGGACCTCAAACCTCATCTCATTCCACCCCACTGCCATGGACAGGGACACCTCCCACTATCCCAAGTTGCTCTAAGCTCCCTTGAACACTCCCAGGGATGGGATAGAGAGAAACATCCTTATGATCTTCAGAAGTCCAAGCACATCCCTAAAACCAAAATTCCCACTCAGAGGGTGGGGATCATGCCAGCAACAGGATGTTACCTGCCCATGGGAGAGCTTTGTGTTTCCTCTCTGGACTTGCCACTGGGTCAGGGCATTCCTGGCCAGTTTCCCTGGCTCTGGCTGGAGAAGAAGGCTGGATCAGGTCCCTCAGCACTTCCAGGCTCAGGTTAAGCTTTGGCTCTGCTGTTCTCTTGGCTCACCCTGAGCCTCAGCCTTGGCAAGGGAGTGTAGGCTGAGTTAGCTTCGTGTCTGGCAGGCAGCAGGGACCTATTCCTGTGCCACACTGAAATGGGATCCCATGGCTAAAACCCAAAATCCCAGGGCAGGACTTGTGCAGACTCTGGGACAGCCACAATTCCCCTGGGTGACCTTGGGCAAGTCCATGCTCTGTTTGTCTGATTTCCTTTTCCCCAGCTAAATATGGAACTCCTGACCATAAAACAAATCCAAATATTCCAGGTATTGTGTGATAGGATTATTCCTTGCATCAGGCATGCCCAGACAGCACAGCACCTCCTGTGACCTGTTGGCAAAAAATGTGTTGGATCATCCCTGACGTGTGACCTCACACGCTGGGGTTTGGCCCCAAATTGTGAGAGGTTGATCCCAAAGAGGACTTTTTTGTTTTACCTTCCCCTCAGGACCAAAGGAAGAAACAGTGAACGATTTTTGGAGGATGATTTGGGAGCAAAACACAGCCACAATTGTCATGGTGACCAACCTGAAGGAGAGGAAAGAGGTCGGTGCCAGAAGTTTCCACAGGCTGGGATTTGACCCTATGGGCATGTCCTGGAGCCATTCCCAGCCTTGGGAGGGTGTCCAGAGCTCACCTGCACCTGTTTTTTCTCCCTCCCCAGTGTAAATGTGCTCAGTACTGGCCGGATCAGGGCTGCTGGACCTATGGGAACATCCGAGTGTCCGTGGAGGACGTGACCGTGCTGGTGGATTACACCGTGCGCAAGTTCTGCATCCAGCAGGTGCCAGGGGCCACCTCCCCATCCCTTCCCATCCCATCCCTCCCCTCTCCACTCTGGGCATCCCAAAGGTGTTGGCTCAACTCCTCCAAGGCTCTGTGAGAGCAGAGTTGGGATTAAATAACCCGCAGCACCCATTTTTAACCAGAATTGTTAAGAATTTATCCATCCCAAGAGCTTGTTCACAGTGGTACCATATGGCTGTGCTGAGAGCAGGGAAACTGAGGGATGCCAAGGCTGAAATTCCATTCTGAAGTACTCCAGCACTTGCTGTTAGCAGTGTTTGTTCCTGCTCTCACCCACAGACACTTAATGCCTGAAAATAATCAGATTTATCCCCTCAGCTGAGACAGAATCCAGCGCTGTATGTGTTGGGTTTGATTGCTTTCCCATCTGTCACCTCATTTCCTTGTCCTCCGAGGAGACTCTTGGTGTTTTAGTCACTCTGTTTGTTTTCCTGCCTCTCTCAGAGACAGGCAGGGAGGAGTTGATGCCTGTAAACCTGTCTGGACTTTGAGGATGATCCTCCTGAGCCTCATCCTTCACTCCAGTGGCCTGGATGTGTGTGTTTTCCTCCCCTGCCTTTAATCGGAGGATGATCTGGCCAGAGGAGTGGGAAAGGATGGAGGAGCAGCTTCTGTTTGAGCTTGTTGGCGATGAAATATGGCAGCTGCTGCCAGGCTGGATCCCCAGGCTGGCATCTCACACCCCTCAGATGTGGGATGTGGTGCTGGGTGGTGGAAATGTCATGTTTTTAGAGACTGATCTGTCCCAGAGTCTGTGTCCTTTCAGCTGTGGATGCTGCTTCTTAAGCTCCATCTCGGGTCTGCAGCTCCCTCTCTCTCTTCATTTTGGGGGAAGAAGGGCAAGCTGAGTATTTCTCCTTAACCTGAGTGCTCCTTTGCCCTGCAGGTGGGAGATGTCACAAACAAGAAGCCTCAGCGCCTGGTGACCCAGTTCCACTTCACCAGCTGGCCCGACTTCGGGGTGCCCTTCACCCCCATTGGGATGCTGAAATTCCTGAAGAAGGTGAAGACCTGCAATCCCCAGTATGCAGGAGCCATAGTGGTGCACTGCAGGTGAGTCCTGGAAAGCATCTCCTATTCAAAAGGAAATTAGTATTTTTTTTCAGTCCCGAATTTTCATTATCTTTATTTAAATTTCCTGTGTTAAACGGGGATGTTCCTCATGGGGACACACAAAAAAATACATTAATTGAAGGAAGTTCTTGGAATCGGTGATTTTAGGGTGTTACAACTCATCTGGAGGGATCATTTGGGTTGGCTGGATGCTGAGGGAGCCAAGGTGAGCACTGGTGGCATCTCCCTTGGCCATGAAAAGATAACATCCCTCTTTGGGAGAAGGCAGTGCTGAGCTGGCAGATTGCCTGGAGCAATGGACTCACCTGGAGTGGTTTCAGGCACAGCAGCAACCCTGGGGGAGCCACAGGGGCCTCCACATTGCAAGAAGGAGAATCCCCATGGTTAAAGGCAGAAATGGTCACATTTGCACCATCCCAAATTCATTTTTTTTTTAATTCTTGAGAGGCAAAAAGAAAGGACACAGATGGGTAACCAGCCCTGTATGACCCTCTCTGCTGGTTTCTGCTCTGCCTCAGAGGGAAAGGAGTCCCAGTGCTGAGCAGGTCCTTTCCCTGGAGAGCTCAGCATCCCCTTCCTCTGCCCCACACCAGGGCATGGCAGAGGGTGGAGCTGACTGTCCTTGTCCCAGCCAGGTGCACTGTGCTCCCCTTGCCTTATCTCTGTCTCCCACTTGGGGCTTGGTGACTCCCCAGGTGATTCCAAGAGCTTTGTCTTCCCTTCATGGCTGCTGGTCTCATTGAAGACAATCCAGTCCCACCCCCACCATGGGCAGGGACACCTCCCACTGTCCCAGGGTGATCCAACCTGGCCTTGGGCACTTCCAGGGATCCAGGGGCAGCCACAGCTGCTCTGGGCATCCTGTGCCAGGGCTCCTCATCCTCCCAAGGAACAATTCCTGCCCAGTATCCCACCTAACCCTGCCAAGAGAGGGAATTGGGGTAAAAGTGAGAAAAGTCATGACTTGAGACCACAGAATCACAGGATGGTTTGGGAAGAGACCTTAAATTCCGTCCAGTCCCACCCCCACCATGGGCAGGGACACCTCCCACTGTCCCAGGGTGATCCAACCCAGCCTTGGGCACTGCCAGGGATCCAGGGGCAGCCACAGCTGCTCTGGGCACCCTGTGCCAGGGCTCCTCACCCTCCCAGGGAACAATTCCTTGCCAATGTCCCAACCCTTGTCGTGCAGTGCCGGGGTGGGCCGCACGGGCACGTTCATCGTCATCGACGCCATGCTGGACATGATGCACACGGAGAGGAAGGTCGATGTCTACGGCTTCGTCAGCCGCATCCGCGCCCAGCGCTGCCAGATGGTACAGACAGATGTGAGTGTGCTGCTGCTGCTGCCCTGCCCGCTGGGCACGCATTTCCTTCATTTCCTTCATTTCCTTCACCCCCTCAAAGCCTGTGGGAGGGCTGTGCCATCCCTCGTTCTGGGTGATTGTCTCGGTTTGGAAAGCCAGGTGTGTGCTAAGGAAGGCAGGAGCCTCCCCTGGAATGCAGAAAATGAACCCCCTCTCTCTCTGAATTGCTATAAATTTTAAATTAAGGGGCTCTCAGGCAACAAAAATGATGGGAGTAGGAAGTAACAGCTCTTTAATAGGGAAAAGATAAAATGATAAGATAAACAATGCAGTAAACTAAAACAACACTGACAGAACCCAACCTGACACCCTGTGGGTCAGGGTGTTGGTGGCAGTCCCATTGGAATTGTGGCTCAGCCCTCCTGCAGTGTCAGGGGTGGTTCTGCTGGAGCAGGGATCCTGTAGAGAAGGATGTGTTCTTCCTCTGAAGATCCAGTGGAAGGAGAGGCAGCTGCTGCTCCTCTGGGGAATCCAGTGCAGAAGCTGTGCTGGTGTTCCAGAATCTCCAGATTATATCCAGGCAGGAATGCTTGGCTCCTCCCTCTGGGCTCACATCTCCCAATGGGATGCTGTAGCTCTTATCAGCCATGCAGTGACATTCAATGGCTGTTATCAGCAGGTGTCCCCTCCTGAGGGAGGAGTGATTGTGGAAGAGATAAGGCAAACTGCCCACGTGACAGAAGACAGCTGCCATACAGATGGTGATAGAATTCATCTTGCCTTGTAATCTGGAACACCTGCCCTCAGGGCAGGCACTTCCTTCACCCACTCAAAGCCTGTGTGAGGGTTGTGCCATCCCTCCTTTTGGGTGATGCTGCATCACATGGGCTCTTCACGGGGTCCTGCTCTTTTAATTCCCTTTGTAGAATCATTAAATTATTTAGGTTGGGAAAGATCCTTGAGATAGAGTCCAACTATTCTCCAGCACAGCCAAAGCCACCACTGATCCATGTCCCCAAGTGCCACATCCACATGGCTTTCACAGTGCTGGCACCAGATGTTCCATGGGAGAGAGGGAGAAGTTGGAATTCAAAGCCAGGTGGTCTCCAAGCCCAGCACTGACTTGTCCTCAGTGCCCTGTCCTGCCTCTGGAGAGTGTAGATCAGAGTGTTAATCATCATAGGATCCCTGATTTTTTGGGATTGGAAAAGTCCTTTAGGATCATCCAATCCCACAACACTGTCAAGGCCACCACTGACCCATGTCCCCAGGTGCCACAAACACTTGGCTTTTAAATCCCTCCAGGAATGGGGACTCCACCACTGCCCTGGGCAGCTGTGCCAGGGCTGGACACCCTTTCCATGAAGAAATTTATCCAATATCCCACCTGACCCTCCCCTGGCAGAGCTTGAGGCCATTCCCTCTCACCCTATTCTTTGTTTCCCCATGGCTGTTCCCTCCTGTCAGGGAATCTTGTGGAGCCACAAGGTCCCCCCTGAGCCTCCTTTTCTCCAGGCTTGGAGAACACTTTGTGTCACATCTGCTTGGCTTGGTGTGGTAAATGAAGAAACAGTCCCCATTTGGTGGCAGGAAGTTTGTCACTCAGTTTTTTGGGGTCTCAGAGGGTGGGCAGGGGTTGATGGGTTTGCACCCAGCTTGTGCTCACTGGACATGGAACATGACGGGGGAAAAAAGCAGAGTATCTTGTATGGCTAGAGGAGGAGGTGCAGTTATGAGCAGTGAGAACAATTTTAAAAAGAAAGATTTCAGAGAGACTCAGACTTGCTTTTACTCCTTCCTTGTCCCTACAACCCTGCAGATGCAGTATGTGTTCATATACCAAGCACTTCTGGAGCACTACCTGTACGGTGACACAGAGCTGGAGGTGACCTCCTTAGAGATCCACCTCCAGAAGATCTACAACAAAGTGCCAGGGACCAGCAGCAACGGGCTGGAGGAGGAGTTCAAGGTGAGTGTGGCTGTTGTCCTGTCCTGGTGGATCTGCTGGGATGGTGCAGGGGTCGCCTGGCACTGGGGTGGCTCTGAAAATCCCCTCTGCTTTTCTCCTTGCCCTGCAGAAGCTCACTTCAATCAAAATCCAGAATGACAAGATGAGAACGGGCAACTTGCCAGCCAACATGAAGAAGAACAGGGTGCTTCAGATAATTCCATGTAAGGCTTGTTTGGCTGAGGGTCTGGTGGGTGTGGGGACAGGAATCGGGCTGGAGAAATGGGACAAACAGGGACCTTGTGATGTTCAACAAGGAAAAGGGCAAAGTGCTGCCCCTGGACTGGGGTCACGCAGCTGGGTGGAAAAGCAGCTTGGAGGAAAGGACCTGAGGGTGCTGACAGACTGCAGCCTGAACCTGAGCCAGCAGAGTGCCCTTGTGACAAAAGGGACAGTGGTGGCCTGGGCTGGGGGAGACAAAACTCTTCCAGCAGGTCCAGGGAGGGGATCCTGCCCCTCTGCTCAGCACTGGGGAGGCCACACCTGCAGCACTGGGTCCCAGGACTGGAGGGACATGGACAGACTGGGGACAGCCCAGGGAGGGGACTGGAGCATCTCTGCCCTGAGGAAGGGGCTGGGAGAGCTGGGACTGCTCAGAGGGAGAAGAGAAGGTTCCAGGAAGGGCTGGGAGAGCTGGGACTGCTCAGAAGGAGAAGAGAAGGTTCAGGAAGGGATGGGAGAGCTGGGAATGCTCAGAAGGAGAAGAGAAGGTTCCAGAAAGGGCTGGGAGAGCTGGGACTGCTCAGAAGGAGAAGAGAAGGCTCCAGGAAGGGCTGGGAGAGCTGGGACTGCTCAGAAGGAGAAGAGAAAGCTCTGGGGCCTCATCCCTGACCATCAACACCTGCAGGGAGGGTGCAGGGAGGACAGAGCCAGGCTCTTGGCAGTGATGACCAGGGACAGGACAAGGGGCTGTGGGCACACAGTGACCACAGGAGGGTCCCTCTGAACATCAGGGAGCACATCTTGGCTGTGGGGGTCACCAGGCACTGACACAGGTTGCCCAGGGATGTTGTGGAGTCTCCATGCCTGAAGATACTCAAACTTTCTCAGAACACAGATGGGTAACCAGCCCTGTATGACCCTCTCTGATGGTTTCTGCTCTGCCTCAGAGGGAAAGGAGTCCCAGTGCTGAGCAGGTCCTTTCCCTGGAGAGCTCAGCATCCCCTTCCTGTGCCCCAAACCAGGGGATGGCAGAGGGTGGAGCTGACTGTCCTTGTCCCAGCCAGGTGCACTGTGCTCCCCTTGCCTTATCTGTCTCCCACTTGGGGCTTGGTGACTCCCCAGCTGAAGGCCATGCAGGTTATCCCAGATCTCAGATGATTTTGTTCTGTTCCAGATGAGTTCAACCGAGTAATCATTCCAGTGAAGAGAGGGGAAGAGAACACAGACTATGTAAATGCTTCCTTCATTGATGTGAGTCTTCTCCAATCTTCTTCCCGTCTTCTCCCAATGGAAACCACCTCTTCCTGCTTCCTTTGGGAAGAATTTATCCCAAACACTCCTTTTATGGGTTTTGTAGAGCTCCCTCCATGTGACTTTGTGTCAGTGGATGGTGCTGGTTTCTTTCTCCAAGAACCCCCAGGTATATCCAGCTCCTTGTGGGAAAGAAGAGCTGGAACCTGAGCAGAGCCTCCACATCCTGGGCTCACTTCTGTCCCTCTGGGCTCTGCTGATGGCTGTGAAGAATGGATCCATGTATCCATGGAAATAACACAGCACTGGCCATTTGGTCAGAAAACATCCACCAGATTAATTAGGGAGCAATACACGATCCCAAAACCTTGGAGAGGAGCCAGGTCAATCCCATTACACCTGTCTGGGTGGTGGCAGGAGGAGAGGCAGGGAGGTTAAGTGCTGTCCTCACTCTGAGGAGGAGATAAGTGATTGCACATCCTTCCCTCCTGAGCAATCCTGTGGACTCCAGGGAGACATCTCAGATGAGTATTGATCTCCATGCAGTGATGCCAGTGCTGGCCAAGGCACACACCCTGCTCTTTTCCAGCCCAGTTTCTGTTTTCCTCTCCTAATGACACTGGGCTCTTTTTTCCCCAAAAAAGGCAATCACTGGGTTTGCCACTAAAACCAGTTTATTCCCAATTCTAACATCCCTAATTAATTGCTCCCTAAAATCTCCTTTGCTGGATGCCTGCTGTGGCTGTGGGAGCAGCCAGGAGCAGCTGCCTTGTTGTGCATCCAGATCAGAAAATTTCCATGGCACGTAAGCAATTTGGGGCTGAGGATTCAATTTCCTGCCTCTGCTGAACTTTGCTTAAATGACAAACTCCAAATGACGAAGCATCTGCAGTCACAGTCTGCAGGGAGGGCACAGGGGTTTGGGAACAAAAACTGTTTGTGGCTGTGGAAGAGCCAGAGTCATCCAGCCTTCCTGCTGGTTTTCACAGATCATAGAATGGTCTGGCTTGGAAGGGACCTCAAAGATCATCCAGTGCTGTTTAGTTTTGCTTGCTCCTTCCAAAAATCCCTGTGGTATTTTCAGGGTCCCCTGTGGCAGGAAGGAAATGATGAATCTGACTTCATGTTCTTAGAAGGCAAATTTATTAGTTTATGATATTAAATTATATTAAAGAATGCTATACTAAAACTGTACTAAAGAATGGGGAATGGATACTTACAGAAGGCTTAACAAAATAATAATAAAAACTGATGACTGACTCCTCAGAGCCTGGCACAGCCTGACTGTGATTGGTCATTAAGTCAAAACAATTCACATGTTGGATAAAGAATCTCCAACCACATTCCAAAGCAGCAAAACACAGGAGAAGCAGATGAGATAATATTGTTTTCCTTTTTTCTCTGAGGCTTCTCAGCTTCCCAGGAGAAGAAATCCTGGCGAAGGGATTTTTCCAGAAAATGTGATGGTGACAAATCCCCAATAAAAATCCATACCTGGAGTACTTGGAGCTAAGGCAAAGCTCTGCTCCAGCACTCAGAGCTTGCAATAATGCTTAAGTGTGCTGGAAACCCAAATGGATAAAGGCAGGTGTGTGTAGGGGATGTGATCCTCCCAAAATGGAACTGAGCTTGATGGGCCAGCCATGTCCAAGGGGTTCCTGCTGCTGGTGCACTGACCCTGCTCCCAAATTCCAGGGCTATCGCCAGAAGGATTCCTACATCGCCAGCCAGGGGCCGCTGCAGCACACGATAGAGGACTTCTGGAGGATGATCTGGGAGTGGAAATCCTGCTCCATAGTGATGCTGACAGAGCTGGAGGAGAGAGGCCAGGTAAGCTCCCAGGATCAGCCGCACTAAACAGCAGGGAGATAAATAAATAAATGAATGAACAGCAGGAGTTTGGAGTGGGATGATCCTTAGGGTCCTTCCAGCCCAAACCAGGCTGTGATTCTGGGAGTTTGTGAAGTCTGTGGGATCCCAGTGTTAGCATTCAGAAACACATAATCACAGAATGATTATATGCAGGGGCTTTTATTGAGGAGCTCTGGGTGTCAGGGGTACCCAGACCCAAATCTGACTCCAACATGGGCACCAACACATTTTTATACCCTTATCATTATATAACTACATATTAATTATTGAACTTATATTGTTCTATTCTATGCATTGATCTCATCCAAGCATGGATTCTTGTAATCTCCATCAAACCCCCCAAACATCATTTCTCATGATTCTTGTTACTGTGGGGGTTTTAGTTGTTGGTTTCCCTGGGTCTGGATTGAAGGCACTTGAGACAGTAATTCCTGTTGGGACTCAAGTGTTTATTATTTCTTATCAGTAAAACAGTCTCACTGCTGTGAGTTCAGCAGCTTTTCATTAGAAGGCACAAAATGGCCAACAATCTCTTGGTACAAGGACTTCTAAGACTAAATTATCCAATTAAGAGCTGACACCTGGATTATTTCCCCTTTTAACCTAATAACTGATCCCAAAGAGCTGCAATGGGGACTTTTCTGCCCAATTACAAAATGCCACCCAAACCCATGGAGAAGAAGGAAGAAGCAGCATGAAGAAGAAACCCAGGATGACACCCTGTGCCCTCCATCTTGCTTCCACAACACACTAAAAATCCCAAAACCTCAATTTCTCACCAAGTGATACACCTGCACTACTCTCTATAATCTGTTTCACACTTTTGTGGATTTATCTTGAAGTCTGGGAAACTTTCTCCATGAATGAGGGTCAGAGTCAGTTCTCCCCTGGGGGTCATGGGGGTCAGGGCACCCCAGAGAAGACAGAGAAATATTCCCAGTGCCCTGGGTTTCCACATTTACAATTAAACAATAATCATATCCGATTACCAAACAATCATTACATTTAACAATCATAGCATTTATCATAGTCATTAAACAATTATACAAGTGCAGTTTTGCATGATCCAGTAAAGCTCAACACCACCTGGGGTTGGGCTGCTGCCAGGAGATTCTTCTATCCAAATCCATGGGAAGAATAGAGGGTTGCTCACCCTGTGACCTCCTTTGTAAGAGCCGAAATGAGAGATTTGGGACTCCAGGCTGCTCTCCAAAATGCAGTTTATTCCATCCAGGGTGGTGGGTGACAGAGCCTGTGCCTACAGCTGTCAGCTCCAGCTGCAGGCAGGCCTGGAGACCCTGAGTTTGGGTTACAATGCATTCTGTACTTTCCTTTTGGTCACAATATATTATATACTTTTCTTTTGTTACAATGCATTATTTACTTTTCTTTGCTGAGCATCTTCATACAGTAGAACCAATCTGTACCTTAACTTTTATCTCTAGCCTATCATAACTACTGTAATTACCACATTCATGTCACTGTTCTCCAATCACTAAAAGTCAGTACATTACAGTTTAAGCTAGAAGATGTTTTTCAGTTTTCTTGCAGTGGAAAATTCTGAGACCTCTTTTCTACTTGCCACTTTGCTGCCTTGTTTGGCTGTGCTATCTTTCTGCTTGGTAAAAACATCTTCTTGTTTGGGGTGGGTTTATCCTTTGCTCTAATCCATAAAAACCCCTTCTAACTAACACAGCCTTTGCCTCCTTGGTTATCCAGTGAGCCTGGCTCAGCAATTCTTTTCTTCTCTATCAAAACTTGCTTCCATCTCTATTCCTTCATTACATTCTACATTCAAAAATCTTTCTGCCAAGCATCTGTGAGACTCTCTTGTCAAACTTTCATCCTTCCCAACCCTCCTGTGCTGCCTCCTCAGGAGAAGTGTGCCCAGTACTGGCCGTCCGACGGCTCCGTGTCCTACGGGGACATCACGGTGGAGCTGAAGAAGGAGGAGGAGTGTGAGAGCTACACAGTGAGGGACCTGCTGGTGACCAACACCAGGGTAAGAGCCTGGCTGCTCCCCCTGGCTGTGGTGGGTGGTGTTTGAGGGTGCCCAGGACGAGGGGAAGAGATGAGAATCTTGACTCCGTGTTACAGAAGGCTGATTTATTATTTTATGATTTATATTATATTTTAAAAAAATTATATACTAAAACTACACTGATGAAATAGAGAGAAAGGATTTCATCAGAAAGCTAGAAAGGAATGAATAATAAAATCTCATGACGGACTCAGAGAGTCTGACACAGCTGGCTGTCATTGGTCATTAATTAAAACATTCACATGCTGGGTAAACTGTTCTCCAAATCACATTCCAAAGTAGCAAAAGATGGAGAAGCTTCCCAGTTTCTCAGGAGAAAAGATCCCAGCAAAAGGATTTTTCAGAAAATATGTCTGTGACACCTGGGGACCTCTGCGTGCTCCTGGGTTTCACTGCCATGAGCTGGTGTTCATCAGCTCCCCATTGTGCCAAAGGGATTTTATCCCTGTATCCCTGTCCTGCTGCTCATTCCTGCTGCCCTCACCACCAAGCCTCCTTCCTGCTCCCCATTCCCCACACTTCTCCTACTCCTGGCCCTGGGAATGCCATTCCTCCACAAGCAGATTTCCTACAAGGATTTTGCTTGCTTCTTCCAAAAATCCCTGTGGTATTTTCAGGGTTCCCCATAGCAGGAAGGAAATGATGAATCTGACTCCATGTTCTTAGAAGGCTAATTTATTATTATTTTATATATGATATTATATTTGATATGATATATATTATATTATATTATATTATATTATATTATATTATATTATATTATATTATATTATATTATATTATATTATATTATATTATATTATATTATATTATATTATATTATATTATATTATATTATATTATATTATATTATATTATATTATATTATATTATATTAGTATTGTATTATTATGCTATACTAAAACTTGTCTCCCTCCTGCTCCCCATTCCCCACATTTCCCCTACTCCTTGCCCTGGGAATGCCACTCCTCCCCAAGCAGGGATTGTTATCCCAAAGCCCTGAGTCCCCCTGGGTTCCTGGGTGCAGATCCCTCAGCCTGACCTGGAGCTGTGCCCTCCCCACAGGAGAACAAGAGCCGACAGATCCGACAGTTTCACTTCCATGGCTGGCCAGAGGTTGGGATCCCCGGGGATGGGAAGGGGATGATCAACATCATTGCAGCCGTGCAGAAGCAGCAGCAGCAGTCTGGCAACCACCCCATCACTGTGCACTGCAGGTAAAGCCTGGCTGGAGCAGCTGGGCCACCCTCTGAGGGCATCTGCTCCTCCTTGGGAGATGGTCACAATCCCAAATTGTGTCCTGGATAAAATGGGAGAGGCTGGGATGGGGTATTTTTGGGGTTGTTGGGAGGAATGATGAATCTCATTCCATGTTCTCAGAAGGCTAATTTATTATTTTATGATCTATATTATACTAAAGAATACTAAACTAAAGAATACAGAAAGGATACAGACAGAAGGCTAAAAGATAATAATGAAAACTCCTGAGTCTTTCCAGAGCCCTGACACAGCTTGGCACTGATTGGTCCTTAAATAAAAACAATTGACATGAAACCAATGAAACAATCACTTGTTGGGTAAACAATCTCCAAACCACATTCCAAAGCAGCAAAACACAGGAGAAGCAAACAAGATAAGAATTGTTTTCCTTTTTCTCTGAGGCTTCCCAGCTTCCCAGGAGAGAAATCCTGGGCAAAGGGATTTTTCCAGAAAATGTGAATGTGACACTGGGGCAGGGCTGACTCTGTGGATTGTCCTCTGGACAAAGCCAGCAGGGGTTTTCCCTCAGCTCCTGGTTTCTGTTTCCCAGTGCTGGAGCAGGAAGAACGGGCACCTTCTGTGCGCTGAGCACTGTCCTGGAGAGGGTGAAGGCAGAGGCCATCCTCGACGTCTTTCAGACAGTCAAGAGTTTAAGACTACAGAGGCCACACATGGTGCAGACACTGGTAGGTGCCTCCCCACACTCAGGAAGGATGGGCTGGGGGCTCAGTGCTGAGCAAAAACCTCTTTGGTGCAAGGTTTTTGCTCTCCATGGAAGAGGGAGTGAGGGGAGATGTGGGTTCATCATTCCTGGAAGTGCCCAAGGCCACGTTGGATGGGGCTTGGAGCAGCCTGGCACAGTGGAAGGTGTCCCTGACCATGGCAGGGGGTTGGAGCAAGGTCATCCTCAAAGTTCCTTCCAACCCAAACCATTCCAGGATCCATGATTCTGTGAGGGTGGGCCAGGAGCTGTCTCCCTCCCCTTCCTCTTGCTAAGGCATCAAATGCCTTTTAAGCACTGACAGAAGTTGTAGGAACCTCCTTGGGGACATCCTCAGCCACAGTCCATGCATTAATGAGCTGAAACTCCTGGAAAAGTCTCCTGGTGGGGCTGGGTGGGGTCTTGCAAGAGGGATTTGCTCAGGGTTTTAGAAGAAAAATCTTTTGGGATCCAAACAACCTCAGAGCAGGAAGGGGAAAGCAGAATTTCTTTGGCCATGAGTACCCCAGGAAGGGTTTGGGGGATCACAGGGAGGTGGGACCTGCTCTGGACACCTGCCCAAGCCTCAGGTGCTGTCTCAGGTGTGGATTTTCCTGCTGTGAGCCTGTTCTCTCTGAACTCCCACAGGAACAGTACGAATTCTGCTACAAGGTGGTGCAGGAATACATCGACGCCTTCTCAGACTACGCCAACTTCAAGTGAAGAAAAACAGGAACAAAAAATCCACACCCACCCTCCCTGAAACAAATGACAGAAGAGTTGCCTTCTTTAATATTTTGTAATATTCTGTTTGTTAATATACCCCCCCAAACAAAACAAAAACAAAACCTATGTGTATATATCTTAACTGTTTTAGAGGTTGGTACCATAAGCTTCATATTAGCTGGAGATTTTATATGTAGCAAAGTGTTAGTGCAGATACTGTTGGCTCCTTTTTTTCCAATGTTTTATTGGGGAATTAAATAGCTTGATGTTTGGATTAATATTGTCATACCATCTCTCTTCTGGAGAGTTGATACAGGCTGTTATTTTGTTTGTAAATCTTCTTTTTTTTTTTTTTTTCTTGAGGGAGTAAAACCTTTTTAAAAAAAACAAAAGGAAAGAAAGATATCCTGGATCTCATCTGAAACAAAACCCAAACCCCCACCACCACAACCCCACCAGCACAAGCTTTTCCAAACCTGCAGGGAAATGGTTTCACATTTTTCTGCTGGTCAGCTCTAAAAAAAAACAAAAAAAAAAGGAGAAAAAACCAAAAAGCTCATTCTGTGTGTGTGTTTATATATAAATACCCTCATTTTTGTACCAAAAGCTAAAAACTTTTCTCCCTCAGGGTCAGGCCACCATGTACTGCTGGTTTGGAAACTCTAATTGCCACACGGCAGCACCCAAATGTTGGGATTTCAACCCCAAAAAAAGCAAACCCCAGAAAAACAAAAGGATTTTTTGCTCCCTGAAGGAAAGGTCTGTGTGTTTGGAGCTGGATTTTAGAGGCAGGGATTGGGGCTGGCCCTGTGGTCGCTGCCATTCCTGCTGGGGCTCTTTGCACCAGGTGAGCTCCATCCCCAGCTGCTGGAGGAGATGTCAGATTATTTTTCCTGGCATCCTGAGAGATCTCAGAATGAGGGAATGGTTTGGGGTGGAAGGGATCTCAAAATATCCAATCCAATATCCATGGCAGGGACACCTCCCACTATCCCAGGTGACTCCAAGCCCTGTCCAGCCTGGCCTTGGGCACTGCCAGGGATCCTGGGCACCCTCACAGGGCAGGATTTTTCCCAAATCCCCACTCCAGGCCTGCTCTCTTTCAAGAAGAATCCAAAGAGTCATGAAATATCCTGAGGAGCAGGGGTGCAGCACTTGTATATTAGAAAAAAACAGGTTAATATTGGTAATTTTAATATTTTTTTCTTACGAAGCAGAGGCTCAGGAAACACTTTCCTTGTTCCTCCTGCAGTCAGGGGCACCATGGCCAGGTTAATGGGGGAGCTCCATCCCCTCTGCAGGCACTGGGAGAACTGGTTTGGAGCGGAGGCTTCACCCCAAGGATTTCTCTGGACACCCCAAACAGTGCTGGGGAGCACAGGGTGGGTGGCAGGGATGTTGCCAGGAATGTTGACAGGGATGTTCTAGACTCGGGATATGGGGTTGAAATCTAGGAAATTCTGGGTAAAACCAGCCCAGGAGTCAGAGTATCCAAGTTTTTCCAGCTTTTTCCATCCAGGCAGGATTCAGTGGAGGCACAGCAGCCACACAAAACACCCCCAAAAGTTGCTTTGCTGCTGCCACCATCCCCAGTCATGAGCCCCAACCTCATCCCATTGCTAATAAATTCCAATTTTGGGGGCTTTGGGCCAAGGCTGTCAGACACACTCCAAAATAAATCTGCTGGGGATTCTCCTTGAGCAGGAGGGCTTCCTTTGTCCCCACAGGTGCTCCACCCAGGAACATGGGCCATCCCAACAAGTCCTTCCATTTCTCCTTTTTTCCTCCATTCCTAGGGTCTCAGGGGGTTTGGGGAAATTTTGGGGTGCCAGGAGCTGCCTTGAGCTTTTGCCACAGCATCTGCCCTGGCCCCATCCTGCATCCAACTGCAAATATCAGAGAGATGAGCAGCTGCTGGAGATAATCCAGGGCCAGATCCTGCCTAAATCCCCTTCCTGAGCCGGGAGCTGTGGGCTCCATGGCCACTGCCAGCATCCAGCCCCACTTTGGGGGTGACAGATTTGAAATGGGGGGATAACCAAGGAAATGGGGGCTGGGAAACTGAGGCACGGGGTATTTGCTCCCCTCCTTTCCACAAGAGCATCCCTGGAGCTGCAGAGGGACAATCTGCATCCCTCCCTTTCCCAGCTGCCAGGAAATGGGAAATGAGCCCCTTGTGGGGGCTGTCCCCAGGGCAGAATCCCCAAAAAGGGGTCTCAGGATGCTGCTCTGTGGTGCCAGGGGGATTTGGGGACAAGGAGGCGCCGGGCACTGGCACGGGGAGGCCGATGCCATCAGCGAGGTCACTGTCCCCCGTGGGAACGGTGGCCGGGCCGACGTCACTGTCACCGAGCCCTTCAAATAGCGGTGCCTGCCCTGCCGGCCACTGTCACCGCTGCCACCGCCGGCCACTGTCACCGCTGCCACCACCGGCACCGCCACTGCCACCGCCCAGGTGAGGCTGCCCCGGCCCCGGGTTTGGGGGGTCCTGCTTGTCCCAAATCAGACCCCAAATGGGGTCTGAGGGGTGGGGGGAGTGTCCATGCTGCATCCAAAGCCCAGCAGCACCCCGGGGTGCTGAGCCCCTCCGGATTCTCCAGCCCCAAAGGGCACCCGGAGTGCTCGTCCCCAATTTGGGATCTGCATCCTAAACCTACCCATGGGTGCTCACCGCCTCAGGATCTGCATCCCAAACCCACCCCAAAGAGATGCTGGGTCATGTCCTCCAGCATCTGCATCCCAAACCCACCCACGGTCCCCTCTGCATCTCCATCCCAAACCCACCCATGGTCCCCTCTGGATCTGCATCCCAAACCCACCCACAGGTGCTCATCCCCTTGGGATCTCCATCCCAAACCCACCCCAAAGAGAGCTGGGTCATGTCCTCCAGCATCTGCATCCCAAACCCGCCCCAGCCCACCCATGGCTGCTCATTCCCTCCATCTCCATCCCAAACCCACCCATGGGTGCTCATCCCCTCTGCATCTGTATCCCAAACCCACCCACGGGTGCTCATCCCCTCGGGATCTGTATCCCAAACCCACCCACGGGTGCTCATCCCCTCGGGATCTGTATCCCAAACCCACCCACGGGAGCTCATCCCCTCGGGATCTGCATCCCAAACCTACCCCAACGTGATGCTTGGTCATTCCCTCCAACATCTGCATCCCAAATGCACCCCAGCCCACCTGTGGGTGCTCACCCCCTCTGGATCTGCATCCCAAACCCACCCATGGGTCCTCACCCCCTCTCCATCTCCATCCCCCCACTCACCCCCTGTGCTCCTACCGAACCCAGCCCTCCCGCAGCCCCCGGGGGTGTCCCCGGAGCGGATCCCGGTGGGACAGTGCCGCCCGTGTCCCCGCAGCCCCCCGGCCATGGCAGCCCGCGGGTCGCTGCTGCTGCTGGCACTGCTGCTGCTGAGCTGCGCCCTGCCCCGCGCCCGCGGCCAGCACTGGTCCCACGGATGGTACCCGGGGGGCAAGCGGGACCTCCGCACCCCCAGCGACCTCCAGGTAGCGTGTCCCCCGCGGGTCACCCCCCTGCGGGTCACCCCCGTCCCTCCCGAGTGATGCCCACCCCGCCCGTGTCCCCCTGCCCAGGGTTTGGGTGTCCCCCCACCCTGTCCTGGGGTTAAAATCCCTCTGGGTTATCCCTGCCCGAGTTCCACTGCCCCAAATCATCCTCCCTGGTTTATATTCCCTTGCAATTATGTCCCCGTCCCGCGATTATCCGCCCGCTGAATGCTTGGGTTCATCTCTGCCCCAGGTTAAACCCCACTGCGGGTTTATCACCCCCACGGGCTGAACCCCCCCAGGTTATTCCCCCTCTCTAAATTATCCTGGTTTATCACCCCCACGGGCTGAACCCCCCCAGGTTATCCCCCTCTCTAAATTATCCTGATTTATCACCCCCATGGGTTGAAACCCCCCAGGTTATTCCCCTCTCTGAATTATCCTGATTTATCACCACCATGGGCTGAACCCCCCAGGTTATTCCCCCTCTCTAAATTATCCTGATTTATCACCCCCACGGGCTGAAACCCCCCAGGTTATTACCCCTCTCTGAATTATCCTGGTTTATCATCCCCATGGGCTGAAACCCCCCAGGTTATCCCCCTGCCTGAATTATCCGCGTTTATCACCCCGGTTTATCCCCCTCCTTGAATTATCCGGGTTTATCACCCCCACGGGCTAAAATCCCCCAGGTTGTCCCCTTCCTTGAATTATCCTGGTTTATCACCCCGGGTTATCCCCTTCCCTGAATTAATCCGGGTTTATCCCCCCAAGGGCTAAAATCACCCCCCTGGGTTATTTCCCTCCCTGAATTATCCTGGTTTATCACCCCAGGTTATCCCTCTCCTTTAATTATCCGAGTTTATCACCCCCACGGGCCATAAACTTCACCCCAGTTTATTCCCCTCCCCGAATTATCCTGATTTATCACCCCCACTGGCTACAATCACCCTAGGTTTTCCCCCTCCCTGAATTATCCAGGTTTGGCACCCCCACGGGCTATAAATTCCACCCCAGTTTGTTCCCCTCCCTGAATTATCCTGGTTTATCATCTCAGGTTTATCCCCCTCCCCGAATTATCCAAGTTTATCACTCCCAAGGACTAAACCCCCTCCGTTTATCCCCCTCCCTGAATTATCCGTGTTTATCATCCCAGGTTCTCCCCCTCCCTGAATTATCCTGATTTATCACCCCCAGGGGCTAAAATCCCCAGTTTATCCCTCTCCCTGAGTTATCCAGGTTTATCACCCCCTCCCTGATTTATCCCCCCCCCCCGCCCAGTTCATCCCCTTTTCCTGTGCTTATCTTCCCCTCCCTTTTCCCTTCCTCCCTGAATCCCCCGCACTTTGCCCACCCTGGAATTCCCCCCACTCCCGGGGTGACCCCCCAACCCCGGCTGCTTTTCCCCCTTTTTTCTCCCCCCCTCCCGCAGGTCCCGTCCCCTCTCGGGCGCTGCCGTCCCCTCCCGTGTCCCCCCCGGCGGGAGGAGCCGCTGCCGGTGAGCGGCAACGGGGCTGGGGGGTCCTGGGGGGGTCCCCGAAACCGGGACTGACCCATCCTGGGGGTCCTGGGGGGTCCCCGGGAGCGGGACTGACCCATCCTGGGGTCCCTGGGGGGGTCCCCGAAACCGAGACTGACCCATTCTGGGGTCCTGGGGGGTCCCCTAACCGGGACTGACCCATTCTGGGGGTCCCTGGGACCGGGTTTGACTGATCTGGGGATCCCCAGGACCGGGTCTGACCCATCCTGGAGGTCCTGGGGGTCCCTGAGACTGGGTCTGACCCATCCTGGGGGTGCTGGGAGTCCTGGGGGGTCCCCAAGACCGATTCTGGTGGTGCTGGGGGTCTCTAGGACCCATCCCAGGGGTCCCCGGGACTGAGACTGACCCATCCTGGGGGTGCTGGGGTCCCCCACTGGGACTGTGTCCTGGGAATCCTGGGGGTCCCAGGATCGGCACCCATCCTGGGGGTCCCCGGGGTTGGGTTTGACCGATCTGGGGTCCCCGGGACCAGGTCTGACCCATCCTGGGGGTCCTGGGGGTCCCCGGACCAGGTCTGACCCCTGTGGGTTCCTGGGGTTGGGTTTGACCGATCTGGGGGTCCCCAGGACCCGGACTGACCCATCCTGGGGGTGCTGGGGGTCCCCGGTACCGGCACTGACCGCTCCTCCCGCCCCTCTCCCGCAGCCCCCGGCGCTGCGCCCCTGACCGGAGGCACCGAACCCGCGCGGGAGCGATCCGGGACCCCCATGGGGAATAAAGGGTCTGGGGGGGATCTGTGAGAGTGATGGTGATGGAGGGGCTCGCGGGGGTGGCACGGGGACAGCGGGGACAGCGGGGACAGCGGTGTCCCTTGGGGCTGCGGTGCCGTGGGCGGGCGGGGTTGTGTCCCCAGAGGGAGGCCGTGTCCCGTGGGGCTGTCCCCTGTCCCCAGGGCTGTCCCCTGAGGGGATTCCCGCTCCTTAGGGTTCCGCTCCGTGTCCGGGGGGGTCTGTGTCCCTGTCCCGTGCCGGTGTCCCTGTCCCCAGGGATGTCCCTGTTCCGTAGGTGCCCGTGTCCCACGGGTGTCCCTGTCCCGTATAGGATGTCCCCTGTCCCCAGGGCTGGCCCTGTCCCATGGCCGTGTCCCTGTCCCGTAGGTGCCCGTGTCCCCTGGCTGTCCCTGTCCCGTGTAGGGTGTCCCTGCCCCACGGATGTCCGTGTCCCACGGGTGTCCCTGTCCCGAGTAAGGATATCCCTGTCCCCGCCGATGTCCATGTTTTCTGGCTGTCCCTGTCCTGTGTAGGATACCCCTGTCCCCTGTAGGGTGCACCTGCCCCACGGATGTCCGTGTCCTACAGCTGTCCCTGTCCCGTATAGGGTGTCCCTGTCCCCGCCGGTGTCCGTGTGTGCCACGGATATCCGCGTCCCCTGGCTGTCCCTATCCCGTGTAGGTGTCCCTGCCCCACGGGTGTCCGTGTGTCCCACGGGTGTTCCTGTCCCGTGTAGTGTGTCCCTATCCCCTCCGATGTCCATGTCCTACAGCTGTCCCTGTCCTGTGCAGGGTGTCCCTGCCCCACGGGTGTCCCTGTCCCCTGTAGAGTGCTCCTGCCCCACGGGTGTCCGCGTCCCTCTCTCCTCCCGAACTCCATTTCCCATCATGCCCCGCTCCCCTCCTGCCCGTGGCACCGCGCACAGATGTGCCGTCACTCTCCGCGCCGCGCGGTCCCTCAGGCGCCGCCATGCTGCGGGCGCTGAGGCGCTGCCGCCCGGGGCCCGTCCCGCTCCCGGGGCTGGCGGCCGCGCTGGGCCCCGGCCCCTCCCCGGGGCTCTGCCCCGCCTGGGCCCCGCGGGCGGTGCCGGCGCGGGGCCGCAAGACCCGGCACGACCCACCCGCCAAGTCCAAGGCGGGCCGGGTGAAGCTGCCGCCGCCCGTGGACCCCGAGGAGCTGCTGGTGGTGCTGGAGCGGTACCGGCAGCACCGGCTGGTGCTCAGCGCCCTCCGGTACCGGGGCTGTGGGGCACGGCAGGGCTGGGCTGTGCCGTGGAGATGGGGGCTGGAGCCAGGGGGGGCTGTGGAGCTGGGGAGGGTCGGACATGGGCTGGCCTGGGGGTGGCTGTGGGTTGGGTAAGGGACTGCTTATGGGGC
The DNA here is from genome assembly GCA_024865655.1 of Emberiza elegans. Taxonomy (NCBI): domain Eukaryota; kingdom Metazoa; phylum Chordata; class Aves; order Passeriformes; family Fringillidae; genus Emberiza; species Emberiza elegans. Next base: position 3,356,605 of record JALJVW010002400.1, on the reverse strand, counting down.
AGGGGAAGGTCGGGACTGGTTGTGGGGCTGGGGGTGGCTGTGGGTTTGGGTTAGGACTGGTTGTGGGGCAGGGGAAGGTCGGGACTGGTTATGGGGCTGGGGGTGGCTGTGGGTTGGGTAAGGGACTGGTTATGGGGCAGGGGAAGGTCGGGACTGGTTATGGGGCTGGGGGTGCTTGTGGGTTTGGGTTAGGGACTGGCTGTGGGGCAGGGCAGGGTTGAAGGGCTGGATACAGGGCAGGGGCTGCGTGTGGGGTTTTTGGGGGCTGCCTGGATTGGGTAGAGGACTGGCTGTGGGGCAGGGGACAGGTGTATGGGGCTGTGAGGCTGCTGTGGGGCAGGGGAAGGTTGGGGTGGCTCTGGGGATGGAGTTGGAGGCTGAATGAAGTGCTGGGGGCTGATGCGGAGCAAGACAGGTTGTGGTTCTGGCTGTGGGGTGGGAGGCTGGGTATGGGGCTGGGAGGGAGGGCATGTCGGGGCTGTTGTGGCCATTTGGGGCCGCTGTGAGGGACAGTGGGGCTGTGGAGGGGTGGCTGTGGGACACTTTGGAACTGGAGCAGGGAGATCTGGGGGGTGGGAAGGGTGGTGGGGTTTGGACTGATGAGGGGCAGGGGAGAGTGAGGGTGGTGGCACTGGGAGCACTGTGGGGCAGGGGAGGGGCAGGGTGGTGGCACTGGGAGCGCTGTGGGACAGAGGAGGGGCAGGATGGTGGCACTGGGAGCACTGAGGGGCAGGGGAGGGGCAGGGTGGTGGCACTGGGAGCGCTGTGGGGCAGGGTGGTGGCACTGGGAGCACTGAGGGGCAGGGTGGTGGCACTGGGAGCACTGAGGGGCAGGGGAGGGGCAGGATGGTGGCACTGGGAGCGCTGTGGGGCAGGGGAGGGGCAGGATGGTAGCACTGGGAGCGCTGTGGGGCAGGATGGTGGCACTGGGAGCACTGAGGGGCAGGGGAGGGGCAGGATGGTGGCACTGGGAGCGCTGTGGGGCAGGATGGTGGCACTGGGAGCACTGAGGGGCAGGGGAGGGGCAGGATGGTAGCACTGGGAGCGCTGTGGGGCAGGATGGTGGCACTGGGAGCACTGAGGGGCAGGGGAGGGGCAGGATGGTGGCACTGGGAGCGCTGTGGGGCAGTGGCTCTGGGCTGGCTCTGCTGTGGGGCAGTCCGGGCAGACCCCGCTGTGCTGCCAGCCCCGGGCAGGAGCTCAGTGCCCTCCCCCGGCCCTGCAGGGCGGAGTTCAGGGCCGAGGTGCTGCAGAAGAAGAGGGAGGAGCGCCTGGTTGCCGAGGGCTCTGTGGAGGAGCTGGAGGAGCACCGGCGGCTGATGGCCTGGAACGAGGAGGAGAACGCCCGGCAGAGGGCCCGCAGGTCAGCACGGGCCCTGCAGGGCACGGGGGGCGCTGCCCTGCCCGCTTTGGCTCGGCTCAGGCAGAGCTGGGCACTGTTAGTCTGGGCTAATGTTCACAGAGAAGCTTGGGCTGGGTTAGGAACTGGTTCCCAGTGGGGAATGGTCACACCCAGGCACCAGAGGTGTCCCCAGCCCTGTTTGATGTCTTTGCTGATGGTCTCCATGAGGGGATTGAGTTCACCACCAGCAGATTTGCAGGCGGCACTGAGCTGGGTGTGAGTGTGGGTGTGCTGCAGGGCAGGAGGGAAGGGAGTGGTTATGGGGCTGGGGGTGGTTGTGGGTTTGGGAAAGGGACTGGCTGTGGGGCAGGACAGGGTTGAAGGGCTGGATACAGGGCAGGGTCTGGGTGTGGGGTTTTTGGGGGGGTTTTGTGGGGTTTCCCTCTGCACAGGGACCTGCACGGGCTGAATCCAAGGAGATGAGGGTTAACAAGTCCAAGTGTGGGGTGCTGCACAACAGCCCCTGCAGGGCTACAGGCTGGGGACAGAGTGGCTGGGCAGCAGCCAGGCATGAAGAGACCTGCAGGGACAGATGGACAGCAGGCTGGACATGAGGCAGCAGTGTGCCCAGGTGGCCAAGAAGGCCAATGGCTCCTGGCCTGGATCAGGAATGGTGTGGCCAGCAGGAGCAGGGAAGGGGTTCTTACCCTGTGCTCAGCACTGGTGAGGCCACACCTGGAGTGCTGTGTCCACTTCTGGGCCCCTCAGTTCAGGAAGGACATGGAGATCCTGGAGCGTTCCAGGGAAAGGCAGCAAAGCTGGGGAAGGGTCTGGAACTCAGGTCCTGGTGGGAGCAGCTGGGGGGGCTCAGCCTGGACAGAAGGAGGCTCAAGGGAGACCTTGTCACTGTCCACAACTCCCTGACAGGAGGGTGCAGCCAGGATGGGTCGGGATCTGCTCCCTGGGAGCAGAGGACAGGAGGACACCGCCTTTCCCACCCCGATTGATTCTGTGATTCTGGGAAATCCCGACCTGTTCAAATAAATCTGCCTGTGCAGCTCCCGTGGTTCCTGTGCCTTTTGCTGCTGAGGGCCCAGTCAAGGTGCTCTGGGTGGATGTGTCACCTCCTCCATGACATTTTCCTTTCTGCCTGGCAGAGAGGAGAGACTCAGGAAAGAGGAGGAGGAGCAGAAGAGGAGGAAGTCAGAGATTGCAGAGAAACAGGCCAGGAAAATGGAGGCTTTCCTGGAGGAGAAGGAGAAGGAGGTTCTCCAGCTGCAGGTAAGAGCAGCTGGTGCCTCCTAGTGAGCAGCTTGCCAGAATTCCCTGCCAGGGAGCCATGTGGGAGCCGTGGGCTTGTTTTCCATGGCTTTCTCAGCTGGCAGCTGGGAACACAAGCATCAGCACCTTGCAGGGGTGTTGACAGCGCGTGGATGGGAGAGAGCTTGAGCCAGAGCTCTGGGAACAGGCTGGGATAATCCTGAGGGGGACAATCCTTGTCCTTTGCTTCAGGAGGAAGCCAAAAACTTCATCACCCCCGAGAACCTGGAGGCTCGGATCGAGGAGTGCCTGGACAACCCCCGGAATTACAACTTCGCCATCGACAGGGACGGGCGCATCGTCAAGCGCACGGTGCTCTCATAGCAGCCCTGGCTGAGCCCCCCAGAGCCCCCCAGAACACACACAGATCCTTCCTTGGAATGGATCAATTGGCCTCACAAGTGGTGGAGAAGGGCTCTGGCGGTGCTGCCTCCAAAGGGTTAATGCCTGCGGGAAAGGGGGTGAGGGGAAACTTGGAGGCTCCGGCAGCCTGGCTCAGCCCTGTTGCTGTGGCTGTGATCCCACCTCCCACGTGTTTGGATCCTTCACACACAGCATGTGGGGAGGAGCAGAGCACTCCCGAGGCAGAGCCTGGCTCAGCTCCTCGCTGTCAGCTCCTCTGGATGCTTCCAAAGGCAAAGGAGGGCTGAATGAATTTGTAGGAAACACTGACCTTCCCTTTTGTTGTTGTTGGGGAAAGGAATTGATTGTAATCCTGATTTCCCACTTCAGACCCTCCTTTGCACATCCCTCGTGTGGGCTGAATAAGAAAATGTGTCTGAATGATCCAGGATTTCTGGTGTCTCATTATTCCTCCCTTTAGCCTTAATTTATTCATCACTACTGAAGGTACAGATAAAATTGTAATGACTTTGGGTGTGCTGGGTTGTTGGGGTCTTGCAGGCTGTCAGCTTTGTCCTAAAACTTCTGGTTTTGGGCTGAGCCTGGAGTTTGCTGTGGTTCAGCTGTGGTCTGCAGGTCCCTCTCCCTCCTTCCCTCCCTCAGTTCATTGACCTGAAACCCTCACTTTTTACCTTCACTTTTCCCTAAAAGTGTCTTCTTCTCCCGAGCCTGCACCTCAACCAGGAGAGCACACAAAACACTGGGTTGTTTTTCTGTCCAAGTTTTATTTCTAATTAAGCTCAAAGCTCATCACTTCAGTCTGAGTCACAGCCCGGGTTGGGGCTGGGACAGCGATGGATGCAGGATCCTGCAGGTTCTCTCCTGGGTGGGCTACACAAACAGCAGCTCCTGGTCACAGGATGAGTCCATGCTACAGCCCTCTGAGGGGAGACAGGGGGGAGTGTGCTGTGAAACCAGGCAGCACCCACCAGACCCCAGGGACCCCCTGAAACAGCCCCCAGGGACTCTCTGAACCAGCTCCCAGACATCCCTGAAACAGCTCGTAGAGATACCTGAAAAAGCCCCCAGGGACTCTCTGAATCAGCCCCCAGAGGTCCCTGAAACAGCTCCTAAAAATCTCTGGAACAGTTCCCAGAGATCCTTGAAACAGCCCCCATGGACTTCCAAAACAGCCCCTAAACATGCCTGAAACAGCTCCCAGGAACCCCCAAACCAGCTCCCAGAGATCCCTGAACCAGCCCCCAGGGAACCCCCAAAAACAGCCCTCAAGGACTCCCCAAAACAGCCCCAGGGACCCCCAAACCAGCTCCCAGAGATCCCTGAAACAGCCCCCAGGAACCCCCAAAACAGCCCCCAGGAATCCCCCAAACATCCAGAGACCCCCCAAAAACAGCCCCCAGAGACCCCCTGGCACTGGGGTTTGATGAGCTCCTGCTCACTCCATTCTCTGATGCTTTCCAGGATTTACAGCAGGATCCCTGGTAGTTTAATTGAGGGAGGAGAGTGGGATTTTAAGAAAAACTGATGAGAGCAGGAGGGGACATGGCTCCTGCACTTGCTCAGCCCCAAAAATTTTGTTTGCTGTCTGTTTCCCTCCTCCCCAAACCCCCCCCTCTCATCCCTTCCCTGGGGTCTGGACAGGTCCTGGAGCATGCCCTGGCTGGACACACGGATGGGACAAAGAATCCCTCGGGCATCCTCCCCTCTCCCACTATTCTAAGAACCCTGAATTCCCTCCCGGCTGTGCCAGGGCTGGGGACAGCAATCCCGGGCCGCCGTGCCGCCCTCACCGGTGCTGCAGCAGATGCCGGGAGCGGCGCAGCTCCCTCCGGAGCCGCAGGGTTTGCGTCCCGACTCGCAGGGCGTGGGCAGGAAGTTTTCCTCCTGGCAGCGCAGCGCCTCCGAGGTGCCGATGTAGCAGCCCAGCTCCTCCCCGCAGCAGATGTTGGGCCCGAAGCAGTGGCCCTTGTTCCGGGGACCGCAGGGCAGGCACTGCTCGGAGAACGGGGGGGAAGAAGGTTGGGAGAAGGGAAGGATGGTGTTGGGAGTGCTCTGAGCTCCCCAGGACTTACCTTCCTGATATCCATGTCCAGCACAGCTCGTTTGCCCCCGATGGGGCAGTTCTGGATGTAGCAAGCAGAGGAAATAGTCAGGAGCCCCAGGAGGCAGAGAGCCAGAGCCTTGCAGGACATGGCAGCGGGACAGGGGGGGGGATTTGTGGCTGCTCATCCCAACTGCTGGCCCTGTTTTTATAGTCCTGGCTCCTGCTTAGGGATTCTGGCATTGGCGTCACCAGTGTTCCTTAAAAACCACAAGGCATTGCTTCCCACAGCAGAGGGCTCAGCTAATAGCCAGAGGTCGAGGACGTGAGGTCAAGGACAAGGTGCTGGTTTTCTCCTCAGTGCTGAGTCTGGCAGGGACGTGTGGAGGTTGGGGATGGAGCTGGATGGATGTGTGGAGGTTGTGGATGGAGCTGGATGGAATGTGTGGAGGTTGTGGATGGAGCTGGAGGGATGTGTGGAGTTTGTGGATGGAGCTGGATGGACGTGTGGAGGTTGGGGATGGACGTGTGGAGGTTGGGGATGAAGCTGGATGAGCATGTGGAGGTTGTGGATGGAGCTGGAGGAATGTGTGGAGATTGTGGATGGAGCTGGATGGACGTGTGGAGGTTGTGGATGGAGCTGGATGGATGTGTAGAGGTTGTGGATGGGCGGTTGGGGATGGATGGATGGACTGGATGGATGGACATGTGTGGGATGGAGCTTGTGGATGGGATGGAGCTGGATGGACGTGTGGAGGTTGTGGATGGAATCTGGGGCTTGGGCCCCTTCTCTGGCAGCCCCTTTGGGCTGCTGGGCTGTGGTGTGTCCCATTGGGAACCCCTCTGGCATGGAGAGGGAAGGGATGAAGGAAGGCAGCTGCAGGTGGGATGGGCCCATCAGGAGCAAGGTGAGAAGGGTGTGTGCTTCCTTTGGCTTCAAATCCCTTTGGGTGGGAGGAAGCAACCCCAAATCCTCTGGGATCATCCATGGGAATGTCCTTGTTGGCCCTGGCCTTGGGGGATGCTCAGCACTGGGCTATCCTTCTCTGGGATAACAGTGGCACCCAGCCCATCCCAACCCACCTTCATCCAACAGCTCCAAAGCCACCTGAGAACGCCAAACCTCCCGGGCAAAGGCCTGAAATCCCAAATTTCCCCACTGCTTCTCCTTGGAGCTGCACACAGGGATTCAGGGTGGTGTCCTGAGCCCCATCACTAGCAAAGCCCCCCCTCCTCCTCCCTGAGAAGCAGCAGAGCTGAGGATGAGGCCGAAGGCTGACGCAACCACCCAAGGTCCGGCTCACCACGGCCCCTTGCCTTCCTTATCCCAATTAGGAGCTTCCAGCTTGAATAAATTTCCTTGCTGAGGACAAACCTTGACGTCCACTGAGATCATTACCCTGCACTGCCTTAATTGGGAATTAGGCAGCCCAGAGCTGGACAGCCATGACCTTCTCCTGTCCCTCTGGCTTGCTTCAAAATCCACCACTTAGCGAGGCTGGCACGAGGGCAGCCGGGTCCCTGTCACCCAGCCCGGGTCAGGGCCAGTCCCTGGGGACAAGGCAGGCACTGGGATCCATGGAAATGGCTTGGAAATGGGGCTCAGCACCTGCTGTGGGCTGCCCCAGCGGCTCCGCTCTGGCTGCAGCACAGGGTGGAGGGGGGGGAATGCTCATCCCAGAGCCCCTGTGGCTGCTCCAGGGGTGCCCAGACCCCTGCAGGATGTGTCTCAGGTAGAAAAGTGGGGAAAAAAACCCCAGTTATCAGCCCCTGGTGCTTTTTGGGGACTGGATTTTTGCCTGATTTTGAGGTGACGGAGCAATCCCAGCTCAGCCACACATTCCCGGTGCTGCAGGAATGTTGGGGGTTCACATCCTGCATCTTGGAAAATCCGAGTGCTGGAGCTGGGCTGAAAGCCCAATTCCCTCATGCCAGCTTGGAGCCCCCTATCCACACTAGTGTCACCCCTTTCCCGATGATTTTGGGGTGATTTGGGGTCACCCCCCTTCCCCAGGGGTGGGATCAGACACTGGCTGTGGGAAGCAGGTCCTGGATCGATCCTGCAGATCTAGGATCGATCCTGGAAGTCCTGGATCGATCCTGGAGGTCCTGGATCAATCCTGGTGGTCCTGGATCAATCCTGCAGGTCTTGGATCGACCCTGGAGGTCCTGGATCAATCCTGGAGGTCCTGGATCGATCCTGCAGGTCCTGGATCAATCCTGCAGGTCCTGGATCAATCCTGGAGGTCCTGGACCGATCCTGCATCCCCTGGGGGCGCAGGGAGCTGCCGGGGCAGGATGGATCCCGCCTGAGTCAGGGAGCTCCACCTCCCGGGAGGCGCCACCTCCCTCAGGGACACTATAAAGGGGGAGCTGTCCCCTGTGCCCTGGCCAGTGCCAGCCTGGAGAGACCTCGGAGCAAGGACCCTGCAGGGTAAGAGAGCCAGGAGAGGGTTGGGATACCCCAAATCCTGGGGGTGACTGGGGGATAATGGAGACTGATCCTCCCTGCGGGTGTCCAGAGGGATGGGGAAAGATGAAACCAGCCCTGGAGGGGTCTTTGGAGCTGGGAGCCCAAACTCTCTGCTCGTGAGGGATTTGGGGTGTTTTTTTAAAGGAAAAAAACTTCCTGACTTTTTATGATTTTTAGTAGATGCTGTGCTGATTGAGGGAGGCAGCAAGGCCCCAAATCCGCCCCAAAGAGGAGCTTGGCCACCAGGTAAGGTGACAGTGACACATCCCAGCTGTCCCCGGTCCCCTGGGGCTGGGGGTGCTGCGGGTGGGACTCCATGGCCAGATCCCAAATTCCAGCTCTGCTTGGGAGCTGAAATGACAGAGCCCAAATCCTGCACCCAGCCCAGCCAAACCACCTGCACCCTGTGGGGATCTGGGGACAGAAGAGCCTTCAGCACCCCATCCTGAGCCCCAGCCACATCCCATAGACAGAAAATCCTCCAACACCTCCATCCTGAGCCTCATCCAGATCCCATGGACAGAAGAGCCTCCAGCACCTCCATCCTGAGCCCCAGCCACATCCCCTGGATCTGGGGACAGAAGAGCCTCCAAAATCCCCTCCCTGAGCCCCATCCAGATCCCATGGTTGGATTTGGGGACAGAAAACCCTCCAACACCCTCATCCTGAGCCCCAGCCAGATCCCATGGACAGAAGAGCCTCCAACACCCCCTTCCTTAGCCCCATCCAGATCCCCTGGATCTGGGGACAGAACACCTTCCAACACCCCCATCCTGAGCCCCAGCCAGGCCCCCTGGAGCCCCCAGGAGCCACCCCCAGTGCCCAGGACGAGGCCACCACAGTGCACGAGGGCTTTTATTGGGTCACGTATGTACAGAGCCGAGCTGGGGGGGTCTGTCAGGGTAAGGGGGGACTCCCCACGCCCCGGCTCAGAGCAGGGGGTGCTTGCCCTGCTGCTGCTGCCGGTTTGCCAAGTGCATGAGCTTGAGGAGCAGATCCCCGGCCGAGCCATCCAGCAGCGTCAGGTTCTTCTCCTCCGCCGCCTCCTGAGCGCCCTCGCCGCCCTCCTCCAGGCAGGCGCTGTCCATGGTGCACGTCTCTGCCGCGGGAAGCAAAAGGTGGCCGTGACACGGGTTATTTGGGATCACCGGGGGGTGTTTTCGGCTGGGGAAGGGGTTGGTGGCAGCCTGGGGGGCCAGCACAGTTCGTACCCCGAAAGTGATGGTTCAACTTCTTCCCCTGCTATTGAACCCCCAGGCAAACCTAATCTTCATCGCTTCATTCATCACTTTATCTCTCCTGTTAAGCAGGGAGCAGGGATGGGGTTTCTGGCACGTCAGGGAGGCTGTGCTGGCCAGGAAAAGCTCATGGTGGGTCAGGAAGGGGCTGAGAGCCCAATCCTTTAGAGTCAGAATGGTTTAGGTTGGAAGGGACCTTCAAGGAACATCTTGTGCCATGGCAGGGACACCTTCCACTATCCCACGTGCTCCAAGCCCTGTCCAGCCTGGCCTTGGGCACTTTCAGGGATCCAGGGGCAACCACAGCTTCTCACCCTCCAAGGGAACAATTCCTAATTCCCAATATCCCACCTAACCCTGCCCAGAGAGGGAATTGGGGTAAAAGTGAGAAAAGTCATGGCTTGAGACCACAGAATGATGGAATGGTTTGGGAAGGGACCTTAAATCCCATCCAGTGCCACCCCCTGCTGTGGCAAGGACACCTTCCACTGTCCCAGGTTGCTCCATGCCACATCCAGCCTGGCCTTGGACACTTCCAGGGATCAGGGGCAGCCACAGCTGCTCTGAGCACCCTGTGCCAGGGCTCCCCACCCTCCCAGGGAACAATTCCTTCCTTACACCCACCCTGAACCCACCCATCCTCAAATTACCTCCCAACACCTCTTCCCCTCCACACCTCACTTCTCCCTCCCTAAACCAACCAACCCACCCACCCCACCAGCTCTGCGTTCCCTGCCGAGCTCTGCCCCTGCCCACCCCTCCACCCTCCCGGTGCCCGGTCCCGGTTACCGGCGGTGCAGCAGATGCCGGGCGCGGCGCAGCGGCCGCCGGAGCCGCAGGGCTGCCCCTCGGGCTGGCAGGGCGAGGGCAGCGCGTCCTCCTGCGCGCAGCGCCGCGTCTCCGCCGTGCCCAGGTAGCAGCCCAGCTCCGCGCCGCAGCAGATGCCGGGCCCGAAGCAGCTCCCTCTGTTGCCGGGACCGCAGGGCAGGCACTGCGGGGAGGAGCTGCCTCAGTGACCCCCAGCAAACCCTTCGTGCACACCCTGGGGCTGGAAACCCCCACGGGAATGCAGCCCTGTGGATGGAGCTGAGGAATGTGTGGAGGCTGTGGATAGGGCTGGATGGACGTCTGGAGGTTGTGGATGCAGCTGGATGATGTGTGGAGGTTGGGGATGGAGCTGGATGGACATGTGGAGGTTGTGGATGGAGCTGGAGGAACTTGGGTGGTTGTGAATGGACGTCTGGAGGTTGTGGATGGACATGTGGAGTTTGTGGATGGAGCTGGATGGATGTGTGGCTGTCTGCTCTCCTCCCAGGCAGGATGCTCTGCTGTGGCCAAGCACCAGCCAGAAAAGGACATCAGCCTCCAGGTGCCACTACACTTTGGAGCTGTCACTCCTCTGCCACTGCCCATCAAGGACCTCAAGAAACCCCTGGGAGCTTCTGCACCCCAGAGGCCTGGGTATAGAAAGCAGCTCCCACAGCTCCTCTTCAGCCCTGGAGGTTTTATGCCATCAGTGACCTGGCTCCCTGCTTTGGATTCTGGCACCTCCCTGTCCCCTCTCCGTGCTCCAGTCTGTCCTGCTCCCTCCAGCCCGGCGGGACCACCTCATCTCCAGGCATTACTTTGGAGAGGGGTGCCGGCCCCTCTGGGCTCGGCCCCCTGTCCCTGCGGGCTCCATGCCTGTCCCAAGGTTACCTGTCTCAGGGCTGTGTCATGGTCAAGGCCAGCTGGATGGACATGTGGAGGTTGTGGATGGAGCTGGATGGACGTGTGGAGGTTGTGGATGGAGCTGGATGGACGTGTGGAGGTTGGGGATGGAGCTGGATGGACGTGTGGAGGTTGTGGATGGACGTGTGGAGGTTGGGGATGAAGCTGGATGAGCATGTGGAGGTTGTGGATGGAGCTGGAGGAATGTGTGGAGATTGTGGATGGAGCTGGATGGACGTGTGGAGGTTGTGGATGGAGCTGGATGGATGTGTAGAGGTTGTGGATGGACGTGTGGAGGTTGGGGATGGAGCTGGATGGACGTGTGGATGTTGTGGATGGACATGTGGAGGTTGTGGATGGAGCTAGAGAAATGTGTGGAGGTTGTGGATGGAGCTGGATGGACGTGTGGAGGTTGTGGATGGAATCTGGGGCTTGAGCCCCTTCTCTGGCAGCCCCTTTGGGCTGCTGGACTGTGGGGTGTCCCGTTGGGAACCCCTCTGGCATGGAGAGGGAAGGGATGAAGGAAGGCAGCTGCAGGTGGGATGGGTCCATCAGGAGCGAGGTGAGAAGGGTGTGTGCTTCCCTTGGCTTCAAATCCCTTTGGGTGGGAGGAAGCAACCCCAAATCCTCTGGGATCATCCACGGGAATGTCCTTGTTGGCCCTGGCCTTGGGGGATGCTCAGCACTGGGCTGTCCCTCTGGAATAGCAGTGGCACCCAGCCCATCCCAACCCACCTTCATCCAACAGCTCCAAAGCCACCTGAGAACGCCAAACCTCCTGGGCAAAGGCCTGAAATCCCAAATTTCCCCACTGCTTCTCCTTGGAGCTGCACACAGGGATTCAGGGTGGTGTCCTGAGCCCTGTTACTAGCAAAGCCCCCCCCCCTCCTCCCTGAGAAGCAGCAGAACTGAGGATGAGGCCGAAGGCTGACGCAACCACCCAAGGTCCTGCTCACCACGGCCCCTTGCCTTCCTTATCCCAATTAGGAGCTTCCAGCTTGAATAAATTTCCTTGCTGAGGACAAACCTTGACGTCCACTGAGATCATTACCCTGCACTGCCTTAATTGGGAATTAGGCAGCCCAGAGCTGGACAGCCATGACCTTTTCCTGTCCCTCTGGCTTGCTTCAAAATCCACCACTTAGCAAGGCTGGCACGAGGGCAGCCGGGTCTCTGTCACCCAGCCCGGGTCAGGGCCAGTCCCTGGGGACAAGGCAGGCACTGGGATCCATGGAAATGGCTTGGAAATGGGGCTCAGCACCTGCTGTGGGCTGCCCCAGCGGCTCCGCTCTGTTATCAGCCCCTGGTGCTTTTTGGGGACTGGATTTTTGCCTGATTTTGAGGTGACAGAGCAATCCCAGCTCAACCACACATTCCTGGTGCTGCAGGAATGTTGGGGGTTCACATCCTGCATCTTGGAAAACCCGAGTGCTGGAGCTGGGTTGAAAGCCCAGTTCCCTCATGCCAGCTTGGAGCTCCCTATCCACACTAGTGTCACCCCTTTCCCGATGATTTTGGGGTGATTTGGGGTCACCCCCCTTCCCCAGGGCTGGGATCAGACACTGGCTGTGGGAAGCAGGTCCTGGATCGATCCTGGAAGTCCTGGATCAATCCTGCAGGTCCTGGATCAACCCTGGAGGTCCTGGATCGATCCTGCAGATCTAGGATCGATCCTGGAAGTCCTGGATCGATCCTGCAGGTCCTGGATCAATCCTGCAGGTCCCAGATCAATCCTGCAGGTCCTGGATCAACCCTGCAGGTCCCAGATCAATCCTGCAGGTCCTGGATCAATCCTGGAGGTCCTGGATCGATCCTGCATCCCCTGGGGGCGCAGGGAGCTGCCGGGGCAGGATGGATCCCGCCTGAGTCAGGGAGCTCCACCTCCCGGGAGGCGCCACCTCCCTCAGGGACACTATAAAGGAGGAGCTGTCCCCTGTGCCCTGGCCAGTGCCAGCCTGGAGAGACCTCGGAGCAAGGACCCTGCAGGGTAAGAGAGCCAGGAGAGGGTTGGGATACCCCAAATCCTGGGGGTGACTGGGGGATAATGGAGACTGATCCTCCCTGCGGGTGTCCAGAGGGGATGGGGAAAGATGAAACCAGCCCTGGAGGGGTCTTTGGAGCTGGGAGCCCAAACCTCTCTGCTCGTGAGGGATTTGGGGTGTTTTTTCCCAAGGAAAAAGCTTTTCCTGACTTTTTATGATTTTTAGTAGATGCTGTGCTGATTGAGGGAGGCAGCAAGGCCCCAAATCCGCCCCAAAGAGGAGCTTGGCCACCAGGTAAGGTGACAGTGACACATCCCAGCTGTCCCCGGTCCCCTGGGGCTGGGGGTGCTGCGGGTGGGACTCCATGGCCAGATCCCAAATTCCAGCTCTGCTTGGGAGCTGAAATGACAGAGCCCAAATCCTGCACCCAGCCCAGCCAAACCACCTGCACCCTGTGGGGATCTGGGGACAGAAGAGCCTCCAGCACCCCATCCTGAGCCCCAGCCACATCCCATAGACAGAAAATCCTCCAACACCTCCATCCTGAGCCTCATCCAGATCCCATGGACAGAAGAGCCTCCAGCACCTCCATCCTGAGCCCCAGCCACATCCCCTGGATCTGGGGACAGAAGAGCCTCCAAAATCCCCTCCCTGAGCCCCATCCAGATCCCATGGTTGGATTTGGGGACAGAAAATCCTCCAACACCCTCATCCTGAGCGCCAGCCAGATCCCATGGACAGAAAAGCCTCTAACACCCCCTTCCTTAGCCCCATCCAGATCCCCTGGATCTGGGGACAGAACACCTTCCAACACCCCCATCCTGAGCCCCAGCCAGGCCCCCTGGAGCCCCCAGGAGCCACCCCCAGTGCCCAGGACGAGGCCACCACAGTGCACGAGGGCTTTTATTGGGTCACGTATGTACAGAGCCGAGCTGGGGGGTCTGTCAGGGTAAGGGGGGACTCCCCACGCCCCGGCTCAGAGCAGGGGGTTCTTGCCCTGCTGCTGCTGCTGCTGCTGCTGCTGCCGGTTTGCCAAGTGCATGAGCTTGAGGAGCAGATCCCCGGCCGAGCCATCCAGCAGCGTCAGGTTCTTCTCCTCCGCCGCCTCCTGAGCGCCCTCGCTGCCCTCGTCCAGGCAGGCGCTGTCCATGGTGCACGTCTCTGCCGCGGGAAGCAAAATGTGGCCGTGGCACGGGTTATTTGGGATCACCGGGGGGTGTTTTCGGCTGGGGAAGGGGTTGGTGGCAGCCTGGGGAGCCAGCACAGTTCGTACCCCGAAAGTGATGGTTCAACTCCTTCCCCTGCTAATGAACCCCCAGGCAAACCTAATCTTCATCACTTCATCCATCACTTTATCTCTCCTGTTAAGCAGGGAGCAGGGATGGGGTTTCTGGCATGTCAGGGAGGCTGTGCTGGCCAGGAAAAGCTCATGGTGGGTCAGGAAGGGGCTGAGAGCCCAATCCTTTAGAGTCAGAATGGTCTGGGTTGGAAGGGACCTTCAAGGAGCATCTTGTGCCATGGCAGGGACACCTTCCACTATCCCAGGTGGCTCCAAGCCCTGTCCAGCCTGGCCTTGGGCACTTCCAGGGATCCAGGGGCAGCCACGGCATCTCACCCTCCCAGGGAACAATTCCTAATTCCCAATATCCCACCTAACCCTGCCCAGAGAGGGAATTGGGGTAAAAGTGAGAAAAGTCATGGCTTGAGACCACAGGATGATGGAATGGTTTGAGAAGGGACCTTAAATCCCATCCAGTGCCACCCCCTGCCATGGCAGGGACACCTTCCACTGTCCCAGACTGCTCCAACCCCATCCAGCCTGGCCTTGGACACTGCCAGGGATCCAGGGGCAGCCACAGCTGCTCTGAGCACCCTGTGCCAGGGCTCCTCATCCTCCCAGGGAACAATTCCTTCCTTACACCCACCCTGAACCCACCCATCCCCAAATTACCTCCCAACACCTCTTCCCCTCCACACCTCACTTCCCCCTCCCTAAACCAACCAACCAACCCACCCCACCAGCTCTGCGTTCCCTGCCGAGCTCTGCCCCTGCCCACCCCTCCACCCTCCCGGTGCCCGGTCCCGGTTACCGGCGGTGCAGCAGATGCCGGGCGCGGCGCAGCGGCCGCCGGAGCCGCAGGGCTGCCCCTCGGGCTGGCAGGGCGAGGGCAGCGCGTCCTCCTGCGCGCAGCGCCGCGTCTCCGCCGTGCCCAGGTAGCAGCCCAGCTCCGCGCCGCAGCAGATGCCGGGCCCGAAGCAGCTCCCTCTGTTGCCGGGACCGCAGGGCAGGCACTGCGGGGAGGAGCTGCCTCAGTGACCCCCAGCAAACCCTTCGTGCACACCCTGGGGTTGGAAACCCCCACGGGAATGCAGCCCTGTGGATGGAGCTGAGGAATGTGTGGAGGCTGTGGATGGAGCTGGATGGACGTGTGGAGGTTGGGGATGGACATGTGGAGGTTGTGGATGGAGCTGGAGGAACTTGTGGTGGTTGTGAATGGACGTCTGGAGGTTGTGGATGGACATGTGGAGTTTGTGGATGGAGCTGGATGGATGTGTGGAGGTTGTGGATGGAGTCTGGGCTTGAGCCCCTTCTCTGGCAGCCACTTTGGGCTGCTGAGCTGTGGGGTGTCCTGTTGGGCACCCCTCTGGCATGGAGAGGGATGAAAGATGGAAAGCAGCTCCCCACCAGCTCCTCCTCCAGCTCTTGGAGGTGTCACATTGCCACCAGCAATGGTAACCTGGTGTCCCTGCTTTGGGCTGTCCCCATGACCTCCCTGTCCCCTCTCCATGCTCTGTCCTGTCCTGCTCTCCCTCCCAGCCCAGCAGGATGCTCTGCTGTGGCCAAGCTTCAGCCAGAAAAGGACATCAGCCTCCAGGTGCCACTAGCACTTTGGAGCTGTCACTCCTCTGCCACTGCCCCATCACGTGTCCCCCTGCCACCTCAAAAACCCCACTGGGAGCTTCTGCACCCCCCAGAGCCCCTCTGGGTATAGAAAGCAGCTCCCCACCAGCTCCTCTTCCAGCTCCTGGAGGTGCCACACTGCCATCAGCAATGGTGACCTCGTGTCCCTGCTTTGGGTGTCCCCATCACCTCCCTGTCCCCTCTCCGTGCTCTGTCCTGTCCTGCTCCCTCCCAGCCCAGGTGCCAACAGCACTTTGGAGGGGTCACTGCCAGCCCCTCTGGGAGCACCCCCGAGCCCCCTGTCCCTGCCGGAGCTCCATGCCTGTCCCCAAGCTCCCATCCCGTACCTGTCTCAGGGCTGTGTCCGCCAGCGCCCGCTTCCCGCCCCGGGGGCAGTTCTGGATGTAGCAGGCGGAGGACAGGGCGAGGAGGCAGAGGAAGGAGAGGGGCAGCGAAGGCTCGGCCATGGTGCAGGGGAAGCTGCTCCGGCTGCGTCTGGCCCCGTGCTGAGAGAGCTGCTATTTATGCTGCCATCGCCCCTTCCCCGGGGAGGAGGAGGAGGAAGAAGAAGAGGGGTGGGTCGGGTTTTTTTGTTGTTTTTCCTTTTTTTTTATTATCCTTTTTTTTTTTTTTCTTCCCCAAATCGCATCCAAGCAAATCTGTAACTGAGATGATTCAGAGCAGCAACACTCGGGGCTGGTGAATCCACCCTTGGCTGCTCCAGGGGGCACGGGCCAGCCCTGGGATGGGCTTGGGAGGGTTCAGGGGGAGGTGATCCTCCAGAGGGTCTGGTTTGGGGAGGGATGGGGGTTTGGGGACAGATGTTTGTTCAGGAGATGTGGTTTTGGGAAGGATGCAGGTTTTGGGAAGGATGATGATATGGGAGTGATGCTGGTTTGGGATGGATGTGGATTTTGGGATGCAGTCTGGGGAGGGATGGGGGTTTGGGGACAGATGTTCATTTAGGAGATGTGGGTTTGGGAAGGATGCAGATTTTGGGATGCTGTCTGAGGAGGGATGTGAATGTAGGGACAGATGTTCGTTCAGGAGATGTGGTTTTGGGAAAGATGCATGTTTTGGGAAGGGTGTTGATTTGGGAGTGATGCTGGTTTGGGATGGATGCAGATTTTGGGATGCAGTATGGGGAGGGATGTGGGTTTAGGGACAGATGCTCATTCAGGAGATGTGGTTTTGGGAAGGATGCAGATTTTGGGAAGGTTTTGGTATGGGGGTGATGCTGGTTTGGGATGGATGTGGATTTTGGGAGAGGTGCTGGTTTCAGAGGGATGCTGCTCTGGGAGCAATGCTAATTTGGGGAGGGATAAGGGTTTGGAAGGTGCTGCTTTGGAGAGGGTTGTTTATCTGGAGGATTCTGCTTGGGGATTGATGCTGGCTTGGCAGGATGCAGGTTTTGGGAGAGGTGCTGGTTTGGGAAGGGATGCTGCTCCGAAGGGGTGATGGTTTGGGAAATGGTGGTGGTTGGGAGCATGCTGGCCCAGGAGGGATGCTGGTTTGGGGAGGGATGGCTGATTTGTGGGATGCTGGTTTAGGGAGAAATGCTGATTTTTGGGATGCTGCTTTGGGGAGGGATGCTGCTTTGTGAGGTGCTGGTTTGGGGAGGGATGCTGCTCTGTGGGGTGCTGGTTTGTGGGGTGCTGGTTTAGTGAGGGATGATGATTTTTGGGGATCCTGCTTTAGGGAGGGATGCTGATTTTTGGAATGCTGCTTTAGGGAGGGATGATGATTTTTGGGATGCTGCTTTGGGGAGGGATGCTGCTCTGTGGGATGCTGCTTTGACTGATGCTGCTCTGGGAGGGGATACTGGAGGGGAGTGATGGGGCTGGGGCTGGGAGAGAGCCCTGGGTGCACAAACACCCCAAACCCAGGGGCTGGGCTGCAGCGTCGGGGTGCAGGGCAGGACTCTGTCCCCAGGGTGATCCATCAGTGCCACCCACGGCTCTCCTGCCTCTGCCCCCTCCTCTCCAAGGAGCCTGAAGGCAGGGAAAGCACTGGGAGAGGGGAGACCAAAATTAAAGGCAGCTCTGGGGTTGGCACCAGCACACTCATGGCACCCATGGGCTGTCAGAAACATCTGTAGAGGAAAAACACCGCCCACAGCCCCCCGTCCCATCCAGCCATGAACATTCCTGCTGTTCCCAGCTCCCTTTTCCAGCTACACCGAGGGCAACCTCAGCAATGTGGAATTAATGTGCAGAGAGGAATTCAGTGCCTGTGAGTATCCACCCTGTCCTTCTCCCCCCCCAAAATGCTGGGACTGGCTCACAGTGACCAGGAGGGTTTGTTTGGGAGGGGGCTGGACGATCTGGGGGTGCTGCCAGCTGTGGTCCCACTTCTGGCCTGGTTTTATCCTCACAAAAGGTGGGGAACTGAGACAGAGAAGCATAAAAATCAGCCTGGGCATCACTTGGGGTGGCTGAACATGTTTTTCCCCTGCCCCTCATTACTTTCTCTCATTTTGTCCCCCTCATTAACCTCCCTTTTCTGCTGGACAAACACCCCAGTCCCAATTAGAGGGTGCTACCCTGCGTGGGGAAGGGGCTGCTCTGCCTGAGCATCCCAAAGGAAACACTGATCCCACTGCAATCCTCCCTGGAAAACCTTGGTGTTTGTCCCCGTTCTGGAGGGGGCTGAACCCCAGAACACTCCCCGAGGGAAACGGAGGCAGGGAAGCATTTAATGCATCAGTGCTGGGCTCCCAGCTCCTGCCCTGGGATTTTGGAGCATGGATCAGCCCGGGGGTGACAATCCTGGGCTTTGGGGCTTTGCTCGGCGACACCAAGGCCATTTCATTTTGTCCCCCTCATTAACCTCCCTTTTCTGCTGGACAAACACCCCAGCCCCAGTTAGAGGGTGCTACCCTGCGTGGGGAAGGGGCTGCTCTGCCTGAGCATCCCAAATGGGGAAATATTGATCCCACTGCAATCCTCCCTGGAAAACCTTGGAGTTTGTCCCAAAGTGCTTTGAAAAGCTCCACAGGAAGCGATGCTGGAGGGGGCTGAACCCCAAGGGAAACTGAGGCACGCAGGGAAGCATTTAACGCATCAGTGCTGGGGCTCCCAGCTCCTGCCCTGGGATTTCGGAGCACGGATCCGCCCGGGGGGTGACAATCCCGGGCTTTGGGGCTTTGCTGGGTGACACCAGGGCCATTTCCTCCCCTCGAGGGGGGTGAGGGTGGCCACAGCCCCTGACTCAGCCCTCGCTGGGGCCGAGGGAGCGGCGAGTTCCCAGATTTGCCCCGTGATGCTGAATCACCCACGTGGGGGATTTAACACCGACATCATCAACACCATCCTCATTTCCCCATCCAAACCCATCCCCTCACAGCGGGAGCCCAAACCCTCTTACGTTGCAGGGCCGAGGGGGATGCAAAAAGCCCTCGGCTGGGAAAACTTTTCTTTCAAAGAGCCCCAAATGTCAGCTCTAAATTGGGTGTTAGGGGCTCGTGCTCTGTCTCTTCATTACTGTATCGTAAAATTACATTAGCCGGGAACGAGCTGCATTCAAATGACTCTGTGTCTGGAATGATAACGCAGGAATATGAGATTAAAATGTAATTATGCTCTTTAAAGTCAAGGAAGGTTAATAAAATGTTTTTTCCGAGTTGCAGAGGCTCCGCAGCCGTGGAATCACTTACGGGAATCAAGGGCGGGATGAGGGGGAAAGGGGTGGGAAACACAAAAAAGGGGGTTTGGGAGGAAAATATTGGGGTCATCTGGGGTGAGTGATGGGATAAGGGATCCCAGGGTGGGCAGAGCCAGCCCTGCTGAGCTGTGATGCTCCCTGGTACCCTGGGTGCTGCTGGGCCCCATCCCACGTCCTGCCCCCAAATGAGGCCTTGGGGTGCTCAGAGTCCGACCCCAAATCCTCCAACAGCAGCCCCAGGGTCCCTTCTCTGTGTCTCCAGCACGGATTTGCTCTGCCACGTCCCTGCTCTTCCCCAGAGGATGCTCCTGCCCCCTGACAGCCCCCAGAGGCTCAGAGTGACAGCAGGGTGTCAGTGCTGCCATCCCCATGCCAGCTCCCCTCGGGAATGAGGGAAATCCCAAAGGGATTGGGAATGGGCCAGCAGCCTCAAATCTGCTCCCCTTGCTCAGCCAAAACACAGCCCCAGCTCTTGTCCACACCAGCAAAGGGGTTGGGGCTGCCAGAGGGGCTCAGCCGTGGAAATCATGGAATCTTTGAGGCTGGGAAAGCTCTCCAAGATCATCCAGCCCAACCATTCCCCCAGCACTGCCAAGGCCACCCCCCAATGTCCCCAAGTGCCACATCCCCGTGGCTTTTAAACCCCTGCAGGGATGGGGACTCCAAACTGCCCTGGGCAGCTGTGCCAGGGCTGGAAAACCCTTTCCATGGAGAAATCTTCCCAAATATCCAACCTGAACCTCCCCCTTCCTTCATTAACAGCAGGAGCTTCCCAGAGAGGTTTTGTTTCCCTTTTGGAGGCAGAGGAAGGGATGGAGGTGATGGAGCTTGGCTGCAGCACCCAGAGCTCCAGGGCCAAAGTTACACCAGGATAAATGAGAGTGACAACATCCAACCAGGATAAACCTGGAATGTTGGAAAATGGGGTGAATTTCACTGATTTTAGTGACAAACATTCCATCAGGATAAATCAGAGGGATGTTGGAAAATGGAATGTATGAACCAAACATTCCATCAGGATAAACCAGAGGATGCTGGAAAATGGGATGAATTTCACTGATTTGTAGTTGACAACATTCCATCAGGATGAACCAGAGGAAAATGGGATGAATTTCACTGATTTCCAGTGACAACTCCATCAGGATAAACCCGAGGAATGCTGGAAAATGGGATGAATTTCACTGATTTTAGAGACAAACATTCCATCAGGATAAACCAGAGGAATGTTGGAAAATGGGAGGAATTTCACTGATTTTAGAGACAAACATTCCATCACAATAAACCAGAGAAATGTTGGAAAATAGGATGTAGTGACAAATATTCCATCAGGATAAACCAGAGGAATGTTGGAAAATGGGATGAGTTTCACTGGTTTTTGCCTGTCCTGCCTGTCTGTGGCTGGGGGGGATGCAGCAGGGAGGGAGAAGCTTCTTGAAGGCGTCCCATGGAGAGGGTCAGGCTGGCAAGGGGGAGCTCCCTGCTCCTGCCTGGGGCTCTAATGCTCCTCCAGTGGCTCTGTCACTGTCACCCTGGCCCCGTGGCTGATGGAGGGGAGGGGATCCTGCCCCCCCTCCCCTCACAGCACAGCTCAAGATGCTCCTCTGCCTCCCTGACAGCTGGAAAACAGCTTTGATGCCTCTTTAAAGGCAGCACAGGCAACGTTAAGATTGGCTGGGGCACAGCTTTGATCATTTCCAGGGCCAAATCCATCCTGCTGGGCTGGGGATGTCACACAGGGAGGTCACTGACCAACAAGGGATGGATTTGTCCAAAAAAAAATGCTTGAAGGGACAGCATTAGAGGAAATTGCTCAGGCTGCAATCAATTCCATTCCCCAGCTCCCAGGGAGAGCACAGGCCTGGGGCTGGCAATAAACCTGCTGGAGGCATCCATGGGGATATCTGGGGAGAGATGCTGGATTTGGGGATGCTGGTTTAGGGGGGGATGCTGGTTTGGGGGGGCTGGTTTAGGGAGGGATGCTGGTTTGGGGGGGCTGGTTTAGGGAGAGATGCTGATTTTGGGGACACTGGTTTGGGTAGGGATGCTGGTTTGTGGGGTGCTGATTTAGGAAGGGATGCTGCTTTGGGGGATGCTGGTTTAGGGGATGCTGATTTGGGGGATGCTGGTTTAGGGAGGGATGCTGGTTTGGGGATGCTGATTTGGGGGATGCTGTTTTGGGGATGGACTGGTTTGGGGGGTGTTGATTTGGGGATGCTGGTTTGTGGGGTGCTGCTTTGGGGAGGGATGCTGCTCTGTAGGATGCTGCTTTAGCGAGGGATGATGATTTTTTGAATGCTGCTTTAGAGAGGGATGCTGCTCTGTGGGATGCTGCTTTAGAGAGGGATGCTGATTTTTGGAATGCTGCTTTAGAGAGGGATGCTGATTTTGGGGATGCTGCTTTGACTGATGCTGCTCTGGGAGGGGATACTGGAGGGGAGTGATGGGGTTGGGGCTGGGAGAGAGCCCTGGGTGCACAAACACCCCAAACCCAGGGGCTGGGCTGCAGCGTCGGGGTGCAGGGCAGGACTCTGTCCCCAGGGTGATCCATCAGTGCCACCCACGGCTCTCCTGCCTCTGCCCCCTCCTCTCCAAGGAACCTGAAGGCAGGGAAAGCACTGGGAGAGGGGAGACCAAAATTAAAGGCAGCTCTGGGGTTGGCACCAGCACACTCATGGCACCCATGGGCTGTCAGAAACAGGGATTGCTGTGGGTCCAGGCAGAGGGAACTCCTGGCTCTGTGTCACCACCACCCTGGGGTGCACAGAGGGTCCCTGCTGCCCACAGGGGTCTCAGTGCCCCGGGATCAGGGATCACACCCAGCTGGGGCAGGGGATCCTTCCCTGAGCTCCAAAACGTGGGTGCAGCAGGAAATTCATCCCTGGATCCCCTGCCAGGGGGACACAGCAGGTGAAATGTGCTGCCAAGGCTCCCAGAGGGCTAAGGAGGAGGAATTGGGGGATGAAGGCTCTGAGAACCTGCAGTGAGATGGAGATGAGCCCTGATGTCCCATCACCACCCCTTCCCTTCCAACGCCTGCTCTGTGTGGCTCCTGCCCCTCCCTGCAGAGCAAAGGGAACCGGGAAATTTGGGATGGAGGAAATTTGGGATGGAGGAAATTTGGGATGGAGGAAATTTGGGATGGAGGAAATTTGGGATGGAGGCAATTTGAGATGGATCCACCTGGATCCCTGCCCACCTCATGACACCACAAGGAACTTTTGGGCACTGCAGAAACTTGTCAGAATTGGTGGTTTTGGAAGCACCCAGGCTTTGCTGGCTGTGGTTGATGGCTCTGGGATCCAGAGGCAGCCACCCAACCTCCCCTTTCCCTGGGGGAGGTGTGAGAGCTGAATCACCCCGGGATGGCTCACTGCAAACACCAGCACTGCAATGGAGTGCATTTACTGCCTCTGAACCGTGGGGTTTTTAGGAGTTTTGTGCCTATTTTTTAAAGTGTTTGTTATTTTAAGAAGTGTGATTTTCTGGTTTTGCAGGGAATGGAGATGGGCTGTGAAGTCCTGCTGAGGCAGACAGGGTCAGGGTCAGTGTGGGGCCAGCACCAAGCTGAGCTCTAGGGCATGAGCAGCTCCTTCCCAACACCACAGCTTTGCTCAGGTGCCTCTTGAGAGCAGATAAAGGCGTGACCAAGGTGAGCTGGGCCACCTGGAGGCTCCTTATGGCCCAGAACATCAATTAAGTGGCACCAGCAGGGGGCTGTGGAGGTGACAAACCCTTTGATGTCACCTTGCCCTGCCATATCCAGAACAGAATATCTCCAAATTGTTTCATGTCTGGCTCTTTTCTCTCTGAAGCCCCCATGGGCTCAGGTGTCTGAGACTCATCCCTGTAATGAGGCTGCTGCCACAACCCCTCTGAAACCCCCTGCCTGCAGCTCCTCAGTGTTGGTTTGGCTTTTTCCAGCCTGTTTATTTCCTCCTCTGCCAAGAGATTCACTCCATGATACCATTAAGCCTCAGGATGAGACCAATTAGGAGGCAGAGAGAGAGAGAGAGAGAGACCTGACTTTAAACATTTTATTAAGGCTTAAATGTCTATCAGCCAGCCAGGAGCTGGGCTGCTCACACGACATAAACCGAGAGGGTGGGATGGGATGGCTTTTCTACAAGAGTCTGGATGAGCAGGGTGAGATCACTGCCAGCTCCTCCCACCTCAGCCACGGCCCATTCCAGGAGGAGAGAGGGGAGGGCCAGGTGGGCACGGGGAGGAGGTCAGAGGAGGGAATTTGTGTGTGCTGTCACTCACAAGGACTTTTACCTGCTCCACAAACCGGGCTGGCTGCTGGTCAAACGTGGCGTGAACTCGCAATGGAGGTGGGGGAAGCTGAGCTGGTCCAAAAGGCACCTGTGCTAAACCTCTGAGCCCCGGGGCAGTGCTGCACACCAGTCCTGCATAAATACAGATTCCTTGATAAAGAAGCTATGGCTTTTGTCATCCTCGGGCTCTAACCCCCCAACCCCCCACTGGACCGAGTCCTCTCTCCACTCTGCGGCTCCTGGGTGCTGCCTGTGCACACGGGGCACAGCAGCAGCTCCTTCCCGTCCTCCCGGGGCTCAGAAATGAACCCTCCTGACGTCCTGAGTGGCTGCTGCCCTCTTGCAGCTCCCGCAGTGGATGGGGGACGCTGGAGCCCGGGGCTCGGCCAGGCAGGGCCGGCACAGGAGGTGCCCGCAGGGGAGCTGGTACACGGGCTCGGCCTTGAAGTAGCACGAGAAGGATTTGCCACAGGAAGCACATCCCTGGCTCTGGCTGCTCCTGCCGTGCTCTGCAAAGCCAGAATCACAGAATCAGAATCACAGCAGGCTGGGAAAATCATAGAAACAGAATCAGAATTAGAATCAGAATCAATCAGAATCAGAGCAGGTTGGAAAATCTCAGAATCAGAATCAGAGCAGGTTGGAAAGTCTCAGAATCAAAACCTCAGTAGGTTGGAAAATCATGGAATCAGAATCAGAATAGGTTGGAAAATCAGAGAATCATAATCAGAGCAGGCTGGAAAATCAGAGAATCCGAATCAGAATCCCAGCAGGCTAGAAAATCACAGAATCAGAATCAGAGCAGGTTGGATAATAATGGAATCAGAATCAGAATCAGAATCAGAGCAGGCTGGAAAATCAGAGAACCAAAATCTCAGGAGGTTGGAAAATCACAGGATCAGAATCAGAATCACAGCAGGTTGGAAAATCAGAGAATCAGAATCAGAATCTCAGTAGGTTGGAAAATCATATAATCAGAATAGATTGCAAAATCACAGAATCAAAATCAGAATCAGAATCAGAGCAGGTTGGAAAATCACAGACTCAGAATCAGATCAGGTTGGAAAATCAGAGAATCAGAATCAGAATCACAGGAGGTTGGAAAATCACAGAATCAGAATCAGAGCAGGTTGGAAAATCACTGAATCAGAATCTCAGCAGGTTGGAAGAAACTTCACAGATTTCTGAGTGAACCAAGAGCACCATGTCCAGGCTTTCCTGGTGGTTCCAGCACCTCCCTGGGCAGCCCCTTGCAATGTCTGATCCTGAACCTCCCCTGGCACAGCTCGAAACCAAGGCACAGGGGAAGTGGCTGAGGCAGGGAGTGTGAGAAGCCCAGGCTGTGCCCAGGCTCCTGCAGGCTCAGGGCACAGCTGTGACTCAGGACTGTGCCACTTCCCAGTCACCACCACAAGGGAAGGGAATGGCCCAGCTTGCAGGGCAGGGTGTGCTCAGACAGGGAAGGATCACATCAGCGCTGGCACCATCAGGCTTTTAATTGAGGACAGATGACTGTAAAAAAGGGCTTTTCACTTGTACTGAGATTGAATCACCCTCCCTGCAGCTCTTGCGCAGCCATTCCCAGGTGGAACAGCTGAGGGGTCACTTTGCATTCCTGTCACGCAGCACCCAGCCAGGGCTGCTCAGCTCTCAAACAGCAGCAGAAAGCTGAATGTCACTGTGAAACAGCAGAAACTGCTTGGGGAGGGGGAGAGAGGGAAAAACACACAGGCAGATGGATGGACAGACAGACAGAGCCCTTCCCAGGGTCACTCTGAAGCCCCTCCTCAGCCATGGGCAGGCAGAGCCTCACCCAGGGGAAGAGAAACCAGGACATCTGAAGGTTCAGAGCTCCCCTGCACCCCAAAGGAATCGTTTGGGAATGCAGGCACAGCTGGAAGGGTGGCTGGGCAGCAGCTGGGTGGGTGTGGCAGCCTGGATGATGGACACTCCATCCTGGTGCCATTCTGGGCACACACAGAGCTGGCTGGCAAGGGGTGCTGCTGCTGCTGTGACCCGCTCCTGCTAAGGGTCCATGTCACACGGTGTTTCAGAGAATCATGGAATGGTTTGGGTTGGAAGGGATCATAAAGCACATCCCATTCCATGGGCAGGGACAGCTCCCACTGTCCCAGGGTGCTCCAAGCCCTGTGCAACCTGGCCCTGGCCACAGCTGCTCTGGGCACCCTGTGCCAGGGCCTGCCCACCCTCCCAGGGAACAATTCCTCCCCAATATCCCATCTCACCCTGCTCTTTTAGTTTCCAAACATCCCAAGGCCTCTGAAGCACTGGAAGGCTGCAGTGTTTGCAGCCCTCCTGCAGCATCCCCACACCAGACTCACTCTCCACCCACGTGGCAGCTCCCCAGCCTGGCACCACTGAACCTCTCAGCCCAAAATCAGAGCTCTGAGAACTGAGTCTGAACTGGGCTGGAGCAGGCTGAGCACTGTGTCCATCCCAGATCAGCCTGGGGCAGCACAGACCACAGGAACATCACAGCACTGCTGCCACAGCCTGCTCTGACCCTGGGCAGGGACAACATCCCCCCCCTTGTGGGGTCAGCAAGGCCTGACCTGCCTCAGTGGGAGAATAAAGCAGCAGAACTGCTGAGACAGAGGCAAGGATTGGGAAGCAAAGTTTGCTGGGAGACAATGTAATATTTTTAAATTAAATATATCATAGCCTGGGGTCTGAACAACAGTCCCTGTTATCCCAGCCCCGGCTCCCAAAGGTGCTCCAGAGGTGCCTGTTGCTCACCAAGGGCTGTGCCCAGGCTCCAGGACGTGCTGCAGCCCCCTCTCCTGGAGCCTGCTGCTGGCTCTTCATCAGCTTGGCCGTGAAGGAGGGCATGGAGCTGAGAGCAGAGGTCAGGGCAGAGTCCAAGCTCTCCGACAGCTTCTGCTCGTGGGACACCAGCTCTGCAAGGGAAACAGAGAAACCAGGAGTGCAAAGGGAAATGGAGGAACCAGGTGTGCAAGGGAACACAGAGAAACCAGGAGTGCAAAGGGGAATGGAGAAACCAGGAGTGCAAGGGAACACAGAGAAACCAGGAGTGCAAAGGGAAATGGAGAAACGACGAGTGCAAAGGGAATCAGAGAAACCAGGAGTGCAAAGGGAAATGGAGGAACCAGGTGTGCAAGGAAACACAGAGAAACCAGGTGTGCAAAGGGAACACAGAGAAACCAGGTGTGCAAAGGGAACACAGAGAAACCAGGAGTGCAAAGGGAACACAGAGAAACCAGGAGTGCAGAGAAACGAGGAGTGCAAAGGAACACAGAGAAACCAGGTGTGCAAAGGGAAATGGAGAAACTACGAGTGCAAAGGGGAATGGAGAAACCAGGAGTGCAAAGGGAACACAGAGAAATCAGGTGTGCAAGGGAACACAGAGAAACCAGGTGTGCAGAGAAACCAGGAGTGCAAAGGGCAACAGAGAAACCAGAAGTGCAAAGGGAACACAGAGAAACCAGGAGTGCAAAGGGAAACAGAGAAGCCAGGTGTGCAAACAGAGAAACCAGGAGTGCAAAGGAATACAGAGAAACCAGGTGTGCAAGGGAACACAGAGCAACCAGGTGTGCAAAGGGGAATGGAGAAACCAGGACTGCAAAGGGAAATGGAGAGTAGGTCTGCAAAGGGAAACTCAAACACAGGGTGTGCAAAGGGAAACAGGGACCAGGTCTGGAAAGGAAAATAGAGGCCAAATCTACAAAGGGAACACAGAGACCAGGTTTGCAAAGGAAATGGAAGACCAAATCTGCAAAGGAAAACAGAGAGACCAGGTCTGCAAAGGGAAATGGAGACCAGGTCTGCAAAGGGAAACGGGGACCAGGTCTGCAAAGGGAAACACAAACACTAGGTCTGCAAAGAGAACACAGAGAGCAGGTGTGCAAAGGGAACACAGAGACCAAATCTGCAAAGGGAAATGGAGACCAGGTGTGCAAAAGGAAACACAAACACCAGGTCTGCAAAGGGAAACAGAGAAAGAAGGTGTGCAAAGGGAAACAGCAGGTCTGCAAAGGGAAATGGAGACCAAATCTGCAAAAGGAAACAGAGAGCAGGTCTGCAAAGGGAAACATGGACAAGGTCTGCAAGAAAAAGATGGAGATGCAGATGCTGGGAAAAAGAATCTGTGATGCAAACAATGCCTTGGCTCTGAACCTTGGAGGATTTTAGGAGCCCTGCCACTTGTTTTTTGTTGAGAGGTGTCTCTTCCCCACCAAGGGGCTGGGATTTGGGGTGGAGTGCCTCATCTCCTCTGGGTCCGAGAGGTGGGATGCCCTATGGATCACCACCATTCATGTGGTGTCCCAGAGCCAACTTATACAGGATCAGAATCATTTAGGTTGGAAAAGACTTCCAAGATCATGGAGTCCAGCACTGCCAAGGCCACCACTAAATCATGTCCCCAAGTGCCACACCCTCATGGCTTTTAAATACCTTCAGGATGGGCAGCCTGTGCCAGGGCTGGAGAACTCTTTGCATGAAGGAGTTTTCCCTAATACCACCCTAAGCCTGATCCCCACCTGGCTTTACCCTCCTCCCATGGAGCTGTAGAAGTCTGCAGGACTGAAAGAGGCCCAAACTCCAAATAAAACAACCCAGGAAGTTGTTTTTCCCTGAAATCCCTCAGCTGGCTCCCGAGGATCCCAGCCCAGTGCTCCCAGCCTTGCTCCACGCAGCTCACAGAGAACATTTAAACCATTAATGAAATCTGTGGGACTTGTTTTTCCCAGTCTGTCCCAGTTGTGAGCCACAGGGCCAGGGCTGGACCCTCCCTGCAGGGCTGCCCCGTGCAGCACCGACGGCGCTAATTAAGATGAAGCATTAAGAGAATGTTGTCTGCATCATTAATTCTGTTAAATCCAGCTCCCAGAGGAAGAGCTCACAATTGGTGCTGCACATCTCCTCCACCAATCAAGGCTGATGATCCAGTGCAGCATGAGCTCCATGGGCTGAGCACTCTGCTTTTATTTATGTATGGACACGGCTGCCCCGGGAGCTCCAGGACCCACAGGGCAGCTCCTGCTTCTGTGGGGCTGGGGCACATCCTGGGGGGAGCTGTCACAGCCAAAATAACCAAAGATTCCTCCTAAAGCAGGGAATCAGCTCTAGGCTGAGGGATCAGAGCAGAAAGGTGCAGTCTATGACTTCTCCCTACTCTCCCTGGTACCAGCCAACATCAATTATTTTCAAGTGAAAAATTTATTTAAAACCAAACAGCCACCTAAGCTTTATCCTCAAAATGTTTTTGGGCAGATGGAGAGAAGGGTGAAGGCAGGGACAGGTGCCTGCAGCTCTGGGTCACCTTCTGACATGTCACAGACCACACTGGGTTAGAGGAGAGCAGGAGACTGAGCTTACCTGCCCAGAGAGCCACACCTGGATTTACACCCTTTGTCCCCATGTGCCACATCCTCATGGCTTTTAAATCCCTCCAGGGATGGGAACTCCACCACTGCCCTGGGCAGCTGTGCCAGGGCTGGACAACCCTTTCTGTGATGGAATTGCTCCCAAAATCCAACCTAACCCTCCCCTGGTGCAACCCTTGTTCCCTCCTGTCCCTGATCCCTGGGAGCAGAGCTGGCCCCGGGGAGTTGTTGACAAACAAGGTCCCACCTGAGCCTCCTTGTCTCCAGATCTGCAGGACATTTTGCATTCCCAGCATCACTGAGAAAAGGATGGATGAAGGGAAAGCAGCACCTTTCCCTTCCCCTGCAGCCACAAATCACATTTCTTGTCTCATTTAGCCTCTGCCAGGTTTTCTGCTTTAACCATCCACAAATTCTGTGCAAGTCTCTCCCAGGCTGAGCTGTCCCTGCTCCCTGCAATTCCCTTGCTGTGGTTTGTTCTGTGTCCCATCCCTGTTTTCCTTCCCACCTCCCTCCTCATGATGAGCCAGGACTCCTGTGCCATCACCACTGCAGCACCAGACGTTTCTTTTCCTGTTTTTGCAGGACACAAGAAATCCCCTTGGATAAAGAAACTTCAAACCAGGATGGTGAGAAAAATATTGTCTCCACAAGGAAGGAAGAGAAAGGGAATCCAAACTAAAAGGGGAACAGGGTGACCTGAGCAAACAAGGGCTGTGAAACACTGAACAAGGAACATGGGAGGTGGATGAAATAACCCAGCTCCACCAGCCAAACCCAGCCTGGAAACTTTCTAGAGGTGTGATGGGAACTTGGCACTGGATTTGTCCTGGTTTGAAACCCCAGCCTGGGGCTGTCCCAACACTCAGGGAACAGAGGTGACCTGGGGAGCCACGATACCTGTGGAACAGTCCATCTGGATCAAGTGGGAATCACTGTCAGTTTTCATTTTTTTAGCACTGTTCTCTGAGGTAGAAGTGACAAGTAAGTTTGTAGCAGAAAAATAGGGCGGCTGCAGGGAGCCCTGATCCATGCAGTCCATTTTCCTTTTCAGAGAAGACATGGTGATGGAGGAGGGCACCAGGCTCTCCGAGGAGTGAGCCCTCCCCAGCAGGTTGGTGCCAGGGATGCTGTGCTGCAGCAGGAAGTGGTCTATCCTGGCCTTGAGGGTGGGGTGAGGTAGGGGCTGCGAGTGCTGGCTGAAGGCCACCCCCGTGAAGGGATCGCTGGGGACGCGGCCCCAGGACGCCTCGCTGCGGTTGCACTTCTCCAGGGTGCTCTGGTCAATCACCTTCCCAGAGGGCAGGAGCATGGGTAAGGTCATGATCTCCAGAGTGATGGGGTCCAGGAATTCTTCAGGGATGTCTTGGACAACATCCACCAGCTTGTGCAGGGTCTGCTG
Organism: Emberiza elegans; assembly: GCA_024865655.1. Classification (NCBI taxonomy): domain Eukaryota; kingdom Metazoa; phylum Chordata; class Aves; order Passeriformes; family Fringillidae; genus Emberiza; species Emberiza elegans. The sequence continues at coordinate 3,326,529 of JALJVW010002400.1, read as the reverse complement.
CTCGTTGGCACTGAAGGGAACGCAGTCGCTCTCCATCGGCGTCCAGAGCTCCGGCTTGAGGCTGCCGACGTCCTGGGCCAGGAACTGGGAGGCCACCTGGAAGACGCCCTCGATGACCTCCTGTGGGCAGGACTTGGCAGGCTGTCCCCACACCTCCAGCCTCTTGATGCTGGGCAGGCCCCCGGCCACGTGGGTGATGCAGATTTTTAGGTGGGACACGTTGCTGAGCGAGGCCGGCCCTTTGTTCCAGAGATCTTGGGACACCGAGCCGGGGTAGGAGAAGACATTTTCCATCTGATGGAAGGGAGGCCTCGGCTTGAAGCCTCTGTGGCCAAAAGTCACTTTGCTCTGATTTTTTAAGACAGCTTTGCCCACCAGGGTGAAGGTGTCCTTGTCCGACACAGGCTGCCCGGCCAGACCTGAGCACTGCCCCTCAGGGCTCTGCCAAGAGGTTTTGTTGCATGAGGTAGAGGTGTAAATTTCCAGGCCAGAGAAGGTCTGGTAGCCCCCAGAGGAGACGTCAATGTTGATCCTGCAGATCTCCACGTTGAAGGGGAAGGAGATGGTGACGTGCACCGGGGGTTTGATGAAGTACTCGCTGCGGAAGCCGCGATTCCTCCTGGCCAGGTCCTCGGAGATCAGGTTCTCCACCTCGTAGCCATCAGCAGAGATCTGTGTGCCAGACCAAAACTGGGGTCAGGGTGGAGCAAGGAAACACAAGGAAGGCAATTTCACAAGCACTTCCAGAGATTCTCAGGATGACATCGACCAGGAGCCAAGGTTCAGGTTTCTGTGCAGCTCAGACCCTGCTGTAAGGCAGAGCAGACCCACCACTCCTTCCACTCCCACCCTCCTCCATCCCCTTTTCCTGGACCCTCTGTGTCCATTGGCAGACCTGACTTAACTGCTGGAAGAGTGGAAAATTAGGGATAATAATGGTTTTGGTGAGATAAGTCAAGGAGGAGAGGGTGGTTGGGAGCAGAGGATGAGCATGTCTCCCTTTTCAGGTGGGAGTCTCCTGACTTTCCTTGTGCCTACTTTTCCATGTGGAAATGCACTTGGAATCACAGATTACAGGGTCCCAGAGGAATTCTGGATGTTAATCAGCCTCTGGGAACCACCCCAGCCATCCCTGAGGGAGATCCATCAATCCAGGCTGGGTCTGGTTTGGAATATCCAATCTCAACCTCTGCTCTGCTCCTGGCCAGCCTGGTTCAGTCCATTCCCTTTCCTGGAAGCCTCAGGCCCTGAGAAATCTGCTGTATTTGCTGAATGGACAAATAAAAATGAGGAAAATCTATTTAATATGGTCTTGATCACGACAATCACACCAAAGCTCTGTGGCATGGCTGGGTCTCTCCACAACAAATTCCACCAGCACAGTATTTAGAAAGCCAAGGCTGTCCTGGATTTTGGTGTGGAAACTTACAACTAAAAACCAGATTTGAATGAAAACTGAGTTTCTTAAAGAGATTCTGATGTGCTGAGTGAAACCAGAAATACTTGGAAAGTAACTTCACCGAGTTATCATTTCCCAATTTCACATTCATTGATAATTTCACATTATCAAGAGCTGTGAGCTCCAATGGGCAGAGGGAAAGCTGGAATATCGAAGGGAAAAAGGGATCTCAAGTCAAAGAACTTTCACCTGGAAGCACATCATGCTGTCTGCTTATGAGATCCTGCAAAATTGGGGCTTTTCTCTCCAGAATTTAGTGTGTGCCACATCAGAGCAGTGATGCTGATTATCCCAGAGGAGCAGTGAACCAGCTCCCCCCCCCAGGATAATTCCATCAAATCCCTCCATCCCTCCCACTCTCCCAAATGCCCTCCTCACTGTTTTACCTTGTTGCAGTGAATTCTTGGCTTGAACTGTGGGAGACAGACGTTTATTACCATCTTTGCAGCTGGAGAGAGGTCACTTGCTGAGCATCAGAGTCAGCTTGGGAAAAAAGAAATTAAAAAGAAACAAAGTGAATATCCATGAGCAGTGAAAGGATCTTGTGTTTCGGGTGAGTTACAGGCTTGGGAATTCCTAAAATGCAGCTCAGATCCGAGTCCAGGAGGTGATGCCAATATAAACCCAAATGAATGTGGTGGAGAGATGAGATTGAGAGAAAAAAAAATCACATTAATATCAATTAGTGAACCTGTGGAGAAAAAGCAACAAGCAAATGGCTATTTTAACTAAAACCACCTATGAACAGACCAGCAATTAGACCTGAAGGTTTATCAAAGATGCAGGAGTTCTGTAGGTGTAGAAAAGCTCCAGCACAGCACAGGAAGCTGTCACAGTGAATCAAGATTAACCACAAATATTAATAATTGGTGTTAAATAACTCCAAGAGAGCAGAGGGCACGGAATAGCTCTGAGGGGGATGTCAACACCAAATCCTTCTGCCAGCATTCATTAAAGAAACTCAATTGAACACACCTTCTTTCCCATTGAAAAAGAAAAGTGACTGGAATTGGCTGTCTCAGATCCCTTTTAAGAATGAAATTATCTGTGAGGTGAGAGCTTTAACCTCGTGTTAACCCCAGCTTTAAAATGTCACTGCCCTGGGCAACCTTGCAAATCAGGGACTCGCTGCCTCCTTCAAGAACAAGCAGCTCTTTAATGATTTTCCACTGATCTCTTGGTTCAGCCCAAATGAAATTGGCCTTCTGGGGGCAGAGTTAATGAGCTCCCTGTGCTGCATCTGCAAGGAGAAAGGTGGAATTCAAAGCACAAATCCCACAGATAAATCCCAACCCAACACGGAATTCACACCTGCAGGGAGCAGGGCTTGGTTACAATGCCTTGAAAATGAAGCAGGTGTGAACCTTACAAGAGGAACAGGCACTTCTATCCCAAAATGTGTCTGGCAGCCATCAGGAGCAATTCCTGCTCCTCAAGGAGCAGGACAAGCACACACCAACTCTCCTCCAACATTACCTTCCTGGTTTTCTGAGTCTGAGAAGCTTCCAGAACTGGGCTGCCAGTGGGAACTGTTTAAACTGGTCTGACTTTTGGCACTCACATCTTGTAGGAGACTGAGTTCAATTACAGGCTGTGCCTCAAAACTGCTCTTTTTGCCCCATTTTGAACGAAAAGTGGAAAATTCACTCGGCCCTCAGCACTGGTGTTATGACAAGTGGCAAACCAACTCTCCTTGCTCCCTTCTTTGGGAAAACTCAATATTTTCCCCCTGTTCTATCTCTCCTCTCTTTCCTGGGCTGAAGACTTCTCCTGCAACATGAGGAGCTCTGTATGGGTATTTTGAGAGAAAACCACATTAATACTAATTAGTGAATCTGTGGAGAAAAAGCAAAAAGCAAATGGCTATTTTAACTAAAACCACCTATGAACAGACCAGCAATACTTCCTTAAGAAAATGGATTATTCTGCATTTCCAAGTCACTGCACTCCCTTCTGCTGCAAGACTCTGCTACAAATCTCATGGCAACAGTTGAGTCACTGAGTTGCTTTTACCCATGGCTGGGGTTTCATCCTCTCTCTCTTCAGTGTGTGCCTTCCCTAAGGTGAACAAAGATCTTTGGAGTGAGACAGTGAAACACAGACCTGAAAAAAATCCGCAGTGGTTTTGGACAAGGAATTTTAAACCAGACTGTCTGGAGTTTGTCACCACAACCACAACTCTTCCTGGTGTTCTGTGTGGGACTATGGAGCTGCTGCATGGTGGACACCAAATAAAATCTTTGGAGCATGAAATGAATGTCCTGAGGTCAGAGCATCCCAAACCTCAGTCCCACTGAGTATCCACATTCCATCCTAAAGGAGAAACCCTCAGTCCCAGCCCCATGGGGATGGAAACACGAGGAAATAGCTCTGTGTGTGTTCCTGGCATCCAGCTCAGCCTCATGACTAAATATCCTGGCACCAAATCCAACCACTCTCATTTAGGGCGGAGAAAGAAGCAACCACAGAGAAAAATGAATCATTAGAAGCTTTTATTTGTGGTGGAAGCATTTGAGGATCCAGGTACAAAAGGACAGCACGGCAAGTACAGAGCAGAAATGGCCTCACAGAGCACAACTGAGCCACCACTCAGAGACCATTTTATCCAGTACCCAGGCACAGAGATGCCCTGGGGAGGCTCTTTTCCCCACTAGGCAGCCCTGGTGAGCAGGGCTGGGCAGAAGACTTTGTAGTGGAGGTAGCTGAGTATGGGAAGTACAGACATCACCAGAGCAGAAATGGCCTCACAGAGCCCAACTGAGCCACCACCCAGAGACCATTTCACCCAGAACCCAGCCATGGAGATGCACTGGGAGGCTCTTTTCCCCACTAGGCAGCCCTGGTGAGCAGGGCTGGGCAGAAGACTTTGTAGTGGAGGTAGCTGAGCTTCTCGGAGCGCGTGCGCTTGAGCAGAGGGAACCACTCCCAGAAGGGAAGCTCCACCACGGCGTAGCCCAGCAGCCGCAGCTGCCGCCGCTTCAGGCAGTGCAGCCCCAGCAGCCGCCTGGAGCCATAGCAGAAGTGGTTCCTGTTGGACACCTGCAGTGCCAGCCTCACCTCCCCAGGCTGCCAGAGCCCTGCTTTAGGCTCAGCATGGGATGTGGCACCTGCAGAAAGAGCTCCACCCATACACGTTGTGTCCCCTCTCTCCTGGCTGGGAATCCTGGCTTCATTCCCCACCTCTGTGGGACTCCGGTTATGAGCTCTCCCCTGTATGAGCTGAGACATTAAATCATCTGTCAGATTAACTCCCATGTCTCTCAGCTTCTTGGCTGCCACAGGATCCTTGAAGTTGAAAGGGATGGGACGTCCATCCGGGGACAAACGCACCTCCAGGTCGCTGGACCTGGTGTGGGGCAGGATCATGTGGTTCTTCACGTACTCAGGGCCTCCCAACATGCTCTCCAGGAGGGATGCGGCTTCCACAATTTCAGGCCTGACGTAGATTTCCCTCTCTGCAAAGCTTGAGACCATCTCAGTGAACTCCTGACAAAGCTGAGGTGTGAGGTGGCTGCCTTGGTAGGTGGGGCACTCGATTTCAACGCTCTTACCAAGGGTGAACAGGTCCTTGTTGAGCTCATATTTGCTACCTCTGGTTTTCTGGACAAACTCCTCCCTCAAAGCAAAGTCTATCAGCTCCTCTGGGAAGCGTTTGACAAAAGCCAGGCCAAGCAGAGCAGTAAGGAGATGCTCTGGAAACTTGCTAAACTCATGGAGTTTTGCATGCAATTGCTTTATCAGGCTGGAGTAAAACTCCTCCTCGTTGGGAGGTTCATAGTCCAGGCACCCAAACGACCACAGGAATTTGGCAGCGTCCTTGCTCCTGCAGTAGGACACCTTGGAAGGCAACGAGGTGGCAACAGCAGCCAAAACATCCTCATCAAAGAAGTGCAGGGATGAGTAGGTGAGAGTGATGTGCATGATGCCCTGGATGTTTGTGGCAGGGATGCGAGCAGGAATGACCCTGCCCAGCTCCCTCATCAGGGGCAGGTGGTCCATGCGGGTGTAGCGCAGCATCTTGAGCACGTTCACCAAGGCGTAGGTGCTCATGTCCTCCATCTGCAGGGACACCCTGTCTGCAATCCTCCTCATGACGTGCTCAGAAATCCCACTGAGGGATTTGAAGAGCCCCAAGCAGATGGCACCCAGCTCCTCCAAGGTGAAGGCGTCCAAGTGCTTCAGGATGGTGCTCTCCACCTTCTGCGCCAAGTCCACGGGCGACCTCCGGCCTTCGCCGATGATGTAAAGGAGCTGCACAAACTGGGGCAGGGTGAGGTCCTTCCAGTGCAGGTTGGCATAGCTGAACAGGATGCCCAGGTAGGAGGGCACGCTGCGGTCCAGGCAGCGCCAGCAATCTGCCACCAGCAGCAGCTGCTCCAGGTCCATGTCCCACGCCCGGCGGCAGAACTCGGCCTCGCACGCGTTGAGCAGGGGGTGGGAGGCTGGCACGGCCAAAGGGACACAAGCCTTTAAAATGTGGATGAGATCTGGGGTGCTGAACAGCCTGATGGCCGTGCCAGCTCGGTGACACAGGGCACCGAACCTGGCATCGGACCCCAGCGCCGCGCGGCGCTCCGCCGGCAAACGGCTCAGCTTGAGGAAATAATCCCTGAGAACGCCAGGGCTGCCCTCACAGCCAGCCACACTCTGCAAAATCCAGTCCCCTTCCTCTGCAGGGAGGGGCTGTGCTGGCTCAGCGCTGTCACAGGTGAGAGCTCTGTACTCAGGCCTGCCCTTCTGGAACGTGCGCGGGTCCTCCTTGGAGTCGTGCACTTCCCGCTTCTCCTTCTCTGCTTCCTCCTTGTACAGCACGGTCTGCTCCAGGAGCGTGGACTTGGGCTTGGGCAGGGCACTCCTGCCAGGTGACAAAGCTTGGGAAGAGGCAGTGGGGAATGTCTGTGGAGCCTGTGCAGTGCCAGGGATGGTGAACGTGTCACCCAGTGCCTGGCTGCTGTCCCTATCCCCGCGCTGCTGGGAGCCAGCCCTGCCTTTGGCATAGGCAGCTGGATTGTACAGCACTCTGTAGTCCTGGGGCTTCAGCAGCTGGATTGTAGCCCCTGATTGAGTCCCAGTCTTGGCTGCTCCTGGTTTATCTCTCTTTTCCTCCTTGCTTTTGCTGCTCCCACGCTTGGCTGTGGCTGTGGTGGAAATCGCTGTCACCCTGCTCAGCCTGGGCAATCTTCGGCACATTAGCACCGTAGCCATGGGTCTCAACTTAGTGGGGCTCAGAACTGCTTCCAGGTACTGAAAAAAGGGCAGACGGAGAGTCAGTGGCCTCCACTGAAATAGGAGTCTCCTTGAGCCAGCTCTCATAAGCTCTTGGAGATCTATTCCACACCCAAGAGAGCTCAGCTACCTTAGAAGGCATAAAGTCAGCAGGATGGCTTCTGTGGCATTGTTGGAAACAAAAAGGTTTTAATAAAAGGCAAAATAACAAAACTCTTTACAGAGAAAAACCGATCCAGGTGCAAGAGGCCCACTTGCCCCTGGTAAAACACCTCACAAAAGCGATTATTTCCTTTTGTTCTCTTCTTTTCTAGTAAATTCCTCAGCCTTTTTGGCTCCTGTCCAATTGGCTATCCTTAAGTTTGAGGTGAAATCCCTGGGTCCTATCAGATGCTTTTTTCACCTAATGGAAGAGAGAAACTTCTAAGCTTATTTCCTTTTTAAGGAGACAAAAGATTTGTCACTCCATCAACAAAGGGCACATTCCCACCCTCCACCTCACAGGCAGCACCTTTTCATCAATCCTTCAGCTACCCAAAGGCAGGTGGCACTGGTCAGGGCAGCTGGGTCCCTGCAAAGCCACCATGGAATGTCACCTCATGCAAAGGCAGCTCAGGATGAGCACCCAGGAGAGCTGGGCTTGGAGTAGAAGGCAGCCAGGAATGATCTGCTACTCAGCAGACACAAGAAACCTGGCACAGATTAGGAAAGTTAAGAAAAAAAAAATTTTTTCATTTTTAAGAGGGACAAGCTGCTTTTCTTTCATTCTGATCAATGAAAATGTGTTTTTGTAGAAGAGCTGCAGCTTCAAGAGGTTTTGTGTGTTCAGACAGAGCATTCTGCTGCTTTGGTCATGGTGCTCTCAATCACTGACCACCACCTCAGAAGTCGTCCAAAAATCCAGGGTGCCACGCTGCCCTTTGCACCTGGAGACAGGATGTGGAACAAAGCCTCCACAGAACCAGAGCAGAGAGTGAAAACTGGCCCAGAACCTGCAGATGGAGGTTGGAGAAATGAAGAAATGTGGGGAAAGAACAGGGAAGAAGTAACACAAATCATTACGTGATGCTACATCCCAGGAGCAGAGCTCTGAGCTTCAGATCTGAGAGCATTTCCAAGAGTTTTAGGATAGAGGAGGCTTAAAAATGGCTGGTGCCTTCCTAACTCCTGCCTGAAACAGCTACAGCTTGGAGGGTGAGGATGAGAAATCCGTGGGAGTCCAGCTGGGTGCTGCCAGCCTGCACTGAGCCCTGTTTACCACCCTTGAAATGCTGATTAAAAAAAATAAAATAAAGCACCAGGTGTCAGATTTTTCCCTCAAATCCTTATCCCAGCAAAAACCAAACAAAACAAAACAAAACAAAACAAAACCCCTCAGTCCCACATGAAGCTGGGAAAGGAAAGGAAAGGAAAGGAAAGGAAAGGAAAGGAAAGGAAAGGAAAGGAAAGGAAAGGAAAGGAAAGGAAAGGAAAGGAAAGGAAAGGAAAGGAAAGGAAAGGAAAGGAAAGGAAAGGAAAGGAAAGGAAAGGAAGGAAAGGAAAGGAAAGGAAAGGAAAGGAAAGGAAAGGAAAGGAAAGGAAAGGAAAGGAAAGGAAAGGAAAGGAAAGGAAAGGAAAGGAAAGGAAAGGAAAGGAAAGGAAAGGAAAGGAAAGGAAAGGAAAGGAAAGGAAAGGAAAGGAAAGGAAAGGCAGAGATGTTGCCACTGCAAAACATTTTGTGCTCCCCACACACAAATGGAGATGAATCCTCAGGGACACCCCTGGGAGCTCTGCTGGTATCCACAGCCTCCTGATCAGGGATGGAGCAAGATGTGGCATCAGTGCAGGCAAACTCAGTTTTGCAGCAGCAAAATGGGCACTTTGGGGCACAAGAGGTGGGTTTGGGGTGTGTGAGCAGCACAGTGCAGCTCTGGCTGAGCATAAACTGGATTTTTTTTTGGTGTGTAAGGATCTCCACATCTCCCATGATCCAGGGAGATCACTATCCCAGAGCCTTGCTCAACCTGGCCTCGGACACTTGCAGGGATGGGACATCCACTGCTTCTCTGTGCTACTGAAGCAGATGAGGACATTTTGCATCCTCTGCTCCATGGGCAGAGCTTGGAGGCAGCAAACAGCAGCCAAGAGGGAGGAGAAGCTGCTGGAGCAGAAACCACCCCAGCAGAGAGGTGAAAAACCCAGCTGGGCTGGGGGGAAGCAAAGGCAAACTGAAATGTGGATTTGTGGGCAGAGCCATGCAAGGAGGAGGGTACAAGAGAGGCCAATGTGTTTTTAGGATGATCTGTAAATGTTGTGAGCTGCTCAACAACCCACTGAGCACCTGACCTGTATCTCCAAACACCCTGAGGCAGCCCCAGGAGCAGATCAGGCTCTGTCCCACTGCCTCCAGGCTGTTCCAAGGCTGTGACTTGTCCCATCCCAGCATGAGGAGTCAAATCCTGCCAGGCAGGAGAGGCTCTGCCCCTTCCTGCCTGTCTGAGGGGCAGGGAATGGAAAAGCCTCCTCAGAAGCTGGACAGGAAAACACAAATCAAGAATTTTCAAGTTCTCCTGCTTGGCTCAAGGAATGTCTGATAAAATGATCATTCCTGGCTCTACTGGCTGTGGTGTCCAGCCTGAAGTGGCCTCAGGTGACAGATGCTGGAGACAGGGGACAAAGCTCAGACTGTACCTGCCTGGGGGAAGGAGAAATCCCTCCAACATCTCCTCCTCCAGCACCTCACACAGCCTGGACCATTAGAGGGGCTGGATCAAGCTCCAAAAATCATCTTGAACAAGAGGAGGTTGATCCAGGTGAGCCTTTCCCAGACATTTCCTTGTCTGACTCGACTTTTGAGTGTCTTCATCCATTCTTCTGCTAAAAACACCCAGGTTATTGATATAAACCTACTCCTCCCTGCTGTGAAAGGTGATTTTCCCCAGGAAATCCAGCCCTGCTGCTCCCAGAGCCCCTCCCAGCAGCAACAGCCCCAGTTCAAAGCCAGGGAATCAATCAAAGGCCTGGGGAAGGCTCTGAATGAGCTGCTAAGAATATCCTCCAGGGACTGACTGTGGAGCTGTGACACATTTGGGAATCCAGGCAGTGCAGAGGCTCCTTCTCTCCTCCCTTGCTCCAAACCCAGCCACAAACAGCTGAGCCAGGCTGGGATGGGACAAGACAGTTCCAAACACCCTCAAAGGCAATGGGGCAACTCCATGTGATTCTTCCATGATTTCTCCCACCCCTGGGAGAAAATCTTTGTGATCTTTCCAGTTTCCAGCCCATTTCTCTTCCAGCTCCACCCACACCTTCCATGGATTTACCTCTTTTCACCTTGAGCAATCAACTTCCTTTCCTTTCCTTTCCTTTCCTTTCCTTTCCTTTCCTTTCCTTTCCTTTCCTTTCCTTTCCTTTCCTTTCCTTTCCTTTCCTTTCCTTTCCTTTCCTTTCCTTTCCTTTCCTTTCCTTTCCTTTCCTTTCCTTTCCTTTCCCTTTTTCCTTTCCTTTTCCCTTCCCTTTCCCTTTTTCCTTCCCTTTCCTTTCCCTTTTTCCTTTCCTTTTCCTTCCCTTTCCCTTTTTCCTTCCCTTTCCCTTTTTCCTTCCCTTTCCTTTCCCTTTTTCCTTTCCTTTCCCTTTTTCCTTTCCTTTCCTTTTTCCTTTCCTTCCCTTCCCTTCCTTTCCTTTTTCCTTTCCTTTCCTTCCCTTTCCCTTTTTCCTTTCCTTTCCTTTCCCTTTTCCTTTCCTTTCCTTTCCCTTTTTCCTTCCCTTTTTCCTTTTCCTTTCCTTTCCTTCCCTTTCCCTTTTTCCTTTCCTTTCCTTTCCCTTTTCCTTTCCTTTCCTTTCCCTTTTTCCTTCCCTTTCCCTTTTTCCTTCCCTTTCCTTTCCTTTCCTTTTCCTTTTCCTTTTCCTTCCTTGTTTTTTATAGGTTATTTTTTTTCGGTGGGAGTGTAGTTGGTTTTGGATTTTTTGTAGCTTTGACTTTAAAATTTTAGTGGTTGGTTTCAAGTCTCCCTCCCCAGGTATTTTCTATAAACTGTGTTTGTTGGTTGTAGAGTAGAGTGAGTTTTTTATATTTGGTTTTGTTTTGATTGGGTTATTGTATGAGTGATTTTTTTTGTTTGATTTGGGTAAAGCTTTGTTGTTGTTTAGGGTTTTAGTGCAATGTGGTTTTTTATGGGTGATTTAGGTTTACAATTTGGTTGTATTTAGGAATGTGTATTCCTTCCTTTCCTTCCTCCTCCTCCTCACATCCCAACTCCTCCCCAGCTCTGGGCAGGTCTCTGCAGAATTTTCACTTCCAGCAGCCCCAAGGAGCCCAGGGAATTTTGGAGCTGAGCCCAGCAGGCTGGGAATGCCCCTGGAGGAGCTGCTCAGGCATGGGGACACCACTGTTTAGTGTCACAGCTGGAAAAGAACATTCCCAGGGGAATGCCCCAGCCCAGGGGCTCAGCCCTGTGCAAGGGGGGTTGGTGCATCCCAAAAATGCTGTCAGGGCTTCTGGAATAATCTGAGGGGTTTTGGAAGCCCCTGACCCTGTGCTGCCAGAGGGAAGCTCCTTGGGATGTGTGAGGAGTGAACAGGGGATGAATGTTGGGGATAAAACAGCTCCTTTTGGCCAAGAGCCTGAGTGAACGCCAGGGCTGAGCTGGAGAGGGGAACAACACAAAAGGGATTTTATTTCCCCAAAAGGTTGTGATGTCAGGGCACAAATTTGTCATTTTTTGGGCTTCTTTGTGCTTTTTCCTTCTTTTTTGAGATCACAGAATGGTAAGGGTGGGAAGGGATTTAAAGGGATCCTTTAAAGGATTTAAAGATCATCTCATTCTGCCCCTCTACCATGGGCAGGGACACCTCCCACTGTCCCAGGGTGCTCCAAGCCCTGTCCAACCTGGCCTTGGGCACTTTCAGGGATCCAGGGGCAGCCCCAGCTTCTCTGGGCACCCTGTGCCAGGGCCTCACCACCCTCACAGGGAACAATTCCTTCCCAATATCCTAATCAAATCTCCCCTTTTCCAATCTGAAGCCATTCCCTGTGTCCTGTCCCTCCATCCCTTGTCCCCAGTCCCTCTCCAGCTCTCCTGGAGCCCCTTTAGGCCCTGCAAGGGGCTCTGAGCTCCCCCTGGATCCTTCCCCTCTCCAGGTGAGCACCCCCAGCTCTCCCAGGCTGGCTCCAGAGCAGAGGGGCTCCAGCCCTGGAGCATTTCCATGCAATTCCCTTCTCCTGGGGCAGGGCTGGAAGCCCCAGTGCTGCTGCTCATCCCTATGGCTGCAGCTACAGAGACACAACACAAACACACACATAGCGCACAAACAGAAACACACACACAACACACAAACACAAATACATACACACAGATGTACATATACACAGAATGGTGAGGTTGGAAGAGACCTCTAAGATCATCCAGTCCAACCTGTGCCCTCACACCTCACCCAGACTATAGCACCAAGTGCCATGGCCAGTCTTTTTTAAAATACATCCAGAGATGGTGATTCTATCACCTCTGACTCCACCCCCTCCCTGGGAAAAGCATTCCAGTACTTTATTATTCTTTCAGTGAAAAATTTCTTCCTAATATCCAACCTATCCCTTCCCTGACGTAGCTTGAGGCTGTGTCCTCTGGTTCTGTCAGAGACCGACCCCACCTGTCTCCAGCCCCCTTCAGGAAGGTGTAGAGAGCAATAAGGAAACCTCTGAGCCTCCTCTTCTCCAGGCTAAACAGCCCCAGCTCCTTCACACGCTCCTCTAAAACAAATGCCTACAGCCCCCGGTATTCCCAGGCGGACTCCCATCCGAGTACTGCCCGGGCCCGACCCTGCTTAGCTTCCGAGATCGGGCGTTCTCAGGGTGGTACGGCCACGAGCAATACACCTATACAAATATACACCTACAGGTATGTGGGGCCATGCCGCCCAGGGCAGGGCGCGGGCGGCCCCGCCGGCTGAGGGGGCGGCTCGGGGAGAAGGGAAGGGAACGGGGAGCGGGGATGAGCAGGGCAAACGAACGAGCACGGGAAGGGGCCGGGACTCACCGGGGCCGCTCCGGCGCCGCCGCCGCCGCCTCCTCCTGCCCCCTTCGCCTCCTCCCGCCGCTTCCGGTCGCGCGGCGGTGACGCCACTTCCGGTTCCCGGCGCGGGCGCGGGCTCGGCCGGCGGGTGGCGCCAGCGGCGCGTGTTCCCCCCTCCGTCCCCTCATGGCCACGTGACACCAAAATCACGTGACAGCGCAGAATCACGTGGGGCCCAGTGGGCGCCGCCATGACGGGCCTGGGGTGCCATGGCTGCCCCGGGCCTTGGGACCGGCCCGAGCAGCCGTGGGTGCCCCTGGAGCCCTGGCAGTGCCCAAGGCCAGGTTGGACAGGGCTTGAAGCAGCCTGGGACAAGGGAAGGTGTCCCTGCACATGGCAGGGGGGTGAATCGATGGTCTTAGAGGGTCCTTCCTTCCCAGAGCACTCTGTGACTTGTGGCATTCACATTTTCTGGAAAAATCCTTCGCCCAGGATTGTTCTCCTGGGAAACTGAGAAGCCTCAGAGAAAAAGGAAAACAATTCTTACCTCATTTGCTTCTCCTGTGTTGTGCTCCTTTGGAATGTGTTTGGAGATTGTTCACCCACAGGTGATTGTTTCAGTGGTTTCATGTGAGTTGTTTTCACTCATTGTCCAGTCAGAGTCAGGCTTTGTCAAGACTCTTTCCAGAGTCATGAGTTTTCATTATTATCTTTCTACCTTCTGTATTCTTTCTGTATTCTTTAGTATAGTTTAATATAGCATTCTTTAATATAAAACAGTATAATAAAATAATAAATTAGCCTTCTGAGAACATGGAGTCAGATTCATCATTCCTGCCTTCGTCTGGGGGCAACCCAAATGCAACAGTGGCTCTGTGAGGCTGTGGTTACAGGACACAGAAACTCACTGGGTACCTGCACACCCCGGGATGTCCTTTCCGTGTCCCCAGTGTGAAAAATGCCTATTTTATGATTGGCTTTTTGCAAATATTAAAATGAATATTATATATGTCGTCTTAGAAAGTTATGCTGTATTAATTCTCCTAAGTAGTGTGTTAAATATAGTTTTAGGTTATAACAAAATGTTAATATACAAACTATGCCATGTAAGATACTTTTTTTAAAGAGAGGAATGGAGGTACTTGCCAGAGATAGCAGCCACAGGACACCTGAATCTTTCAGAGAAAAAGAATTTATTGCTCCATTATCAGAAGAAATTAACTTCTTCCTGCCTCGCTCAGCCCTGAAGAGCCGTCAGGATTCAGAGGAAGAAGCTGACACTGACCAGACAGAATCCTGTGTTTGAATGGAATTTATGCATCATGGATGAGGTGTATGAATATGTGACAGGTTATTGTTTTTAAGGGTTAATCCTCTGTTAATGTGGGTGCTTTTTGGGGCTTATTTTGCCCAGAAAGAGGTACCTGGACTGTCCATAACTCTTTGTTTTTATTGTCTCATATTGTCCTAATTCAAACTGTCCAAATTATTAATACTCTAATTATATTGCTATTTTTATAACAATTTTATTACTATTAAACTTTTAAAATTTTAAAAACAAGTGATTGGCGTTTTTCACACCAGGGAGGCACCAGCCCCGTGCTGGTGTGGGCTGGGGTGTGGGGGGGGGGGGCTCTGTGTGAGCTGACACCATCACTGAGGGAACAGGGCGATTCTGGAGCTGTGGAGCTCTGCCCTGAGCTCCTGCCCCAGCAGGGCCACCCACAGCCCCTTGGCCAGGGCTGTGTCCTCACAGATTTTGAGTATTCCCAATGATCACGGCTCCACTGCTGCCAAAAATCTTTTCTCCTGTCCACTGCAGGCTTTCAGCACTGGCAAATTGTTTAAACATTGCCTTGAGCCTTGCTTAGCACTTGTGTCCCTTCCTGATATTTCCACCAGCTTTGCTTCCTGTCCACCTCTTCCTTCAGATGAGGTTTTGTCTCCTGGCAAGGGAGGAAATGCCATTTGCAGGAGGAAATGCCATTTTCAGGAGAAAATGCCGTTTTCAGGAGGAAATGCCGTTTCCAGGAGACCCCAGGGCTCTGGAGGAGAGCCACGCTGGCTGATGGCACCTCAGGCTCTAAACCTGAGGAAACTCATGGAATCCCTGCCCACCTCTGTCACCAGAGGGCAGGAGACCTCTCTGATAGAGCTGCTGCCATCGGGAAAGGTGCTGGAATTGCTGGGTTTTAAAGAAAAACAACGTTTTTCTCTTGCTTTTAATGATGCTGATAGAGTTGGGTGGGGTTGATTTGAGAAAAAACCTGCAGGAGGTTTTGGATGTGGTGTTTTCTTCCTGCTTGAAGGAAGGTGGATGGACCTTGGCCTGGGGTCCTCACCCCCAACATTTGGGATCCAACATGAATTTGATGCATTTTGAGTTTGTTCCACTCCTTCAGCCACGTGCTGGGGAAATCAGGGAACCCGCAGAGATGCTCCAGTGGGGGATGTGGCTTTTCCAGGTGAGGGAAGGGGAATTACCTTCCCACCACTGCAGCTGGATTGGAGCCTGCTGGTTCACCCAGGGTGAAGCTTTCCCCTCTCAGCTCCCCATCCCAGCTGTGGATCCATCCCCAAAATCTTCCTGGTTCTCCCAGCTGTGGCTCCATCCCAAAATCCCCCTGGTTCTGTCTCCTTCTCCCTTTGGTGGATCCATCCCAAAATCCCCATGGTTTTGTCTCCTTCTCCCAGCTGTGGATCCATCCCCAAAATCTCCCTGGTTCTCCCCAGTTCTCCCAGCTGTGGATCTATCCCCTGGTTCTGTTCCTTTCTCCCAGCTGTGGATTCATCCTAAAATCCCCCTGGTTCTGTCTCCTTCTCCCTTTGGTGGATCCATCCCAAAATCCCCCTGGTTCTCCCAGCTGTGGATCCATCTCAAAATCCCCCTGGTTTTTCCAGCTGTGGATCCATCCCAAAACGCCCCTGGTTCTCCCCAGTTCTCCCAGCTGTGGCTCCATCCCCTAAATCCCCCTGTTTCTCCCTGAATCTCCCAGCTGTGGATCCATCCCAAATCCCCCTGGTTCTCCCAGCTGTGGATGCATCCCAAAATGCCCCTTGTTCTTCCAGCTGTGGATCCATTCCAAAATGCCCCTGGTTCTGCTCCCTTCTCCCAGCTGTGGATCCATCCCAAAATCTCCCTGGTTCTTCCAGCTGTGGATCCATCTCAAAATGCCCCTGGTTCTGCCTCTTTCTCCCAGCTGTGGATCCATCCCCAAATCCCCCTGGTTCTGCTCCCGTCTCCCAGCTGTGGATCCATCCCCAAATCCCCCTGGTTCTGTCTCCTCCTCCCTTTGGTGGATCCATCCCAAAATCCCCCTGGTTCTCCCAGCTGTGGATCCATCTCAAAATCCCCCTGGTTTTTCCAGCTGTGGATCCATCCCAAAATGCCCCTGGTTCTCCCCAGTTCTCCCAGCTGTGGCTCCATCCCATAAATCCCCCTAGTTTTCCCTGAATATCCCAGCTGTGGATCCATCCTGAAATCCCCCTGGTTCTGTTCCTTTCTCCCAGCTGTGGATCCATCCCCAAAATCCCCCTGGTTTTCCCCAATTCTCCCAGCTGTGGATCCATCCCAAATCCCCCTTGTTCTCCCAGCTGTGGATCCATCCCAAACCCCCCCTGGTTCTGCTCCCTTCTCCCAGCTGTGGATCCATCCCAAAATCCCCCTGGTTCTTCTCCCTTCTCCCAGCTGTGGATCCATCCCCAAATCCCCCTGGTTCTCCCAGCTGTGGATCCATCCCAAAATCTCCCTGGTTCTCCCCAATTCTCCCAGCTGAGCATCCATCCCCTAAATCCCCCTAGTTCTCCCTGAATCTCCCAGCTGTGGATCCACCCCAAAACCCCCCTGGTTCTCCCCAGTTCTCCCAGCTGTGACACAAACAACCCACACAGTCCTGTTTTTAAAACGGGGCCTTTCTCCATTTTATTTTGCCCAATAAAAATCCTTCACAGTCAGGTGGAGAGAGGAGAGCTGGAGATACGTATACATATAGATCTGCATGGCTATTTATATATATACATACCTCTGTACAGATATATTTCTTTATTTATTCACTGTAGAAAATGGCAAAGGCAGGAGCTCTTCACATCTGGATAACCCAATGGGAACAGACAACAGGCCAGCAGGGAATTGGGAATTGTGGTGGAGTTTTAACAAGAACCTCTGAAACAGATACACCTTCGCTGTACAAAAATCCCAGAATGGTGAGTGTTACCTCTTTTTTCTTTTTATTTTCTTTTTTTTTTTTTTTTTTTTTTTTTTTTTTTGTTCAACCTTTTGTCTTTAAACACACTTAACCAGAGGCAAAGTCAAGACAACAGTGTTTGGAAGTGACCAAGTGGACAGGAGAGACACCCGACTTTATGGAGTTCTTTTTTTTTTTTAAATATTTTTATTATTTTTTCCAAGTATATATATATATTTATATATATATATATAAATTTTAAATTTTTTTAGAAATTTTTAATATAGTTTTTTTAGATTTTTTTTTAATTTTTAAATAAATTTTTTAGGGTTTTTTTTCAGACTTTTAAAAATTTTTTTAAGAACTTTTTGAAGATTTTTTTTCAGATTTTTAGAATATTTTTTCAGGTTTTTTTTTTTTTTTAGATTTTTAAATTTTTAAAGAATTTTTTTTTTTTTTTTTTTTTTTAAAAGATTTTTTTTAATGCAAAGTCTCGTTTAAACGCAGTTCGGAGAACCAGCAACAGTCGACGCAGAGACAGAACAGTAACAGAGTCGAGTTCAGAACACTTCTGGTTTGAATTCACAGTCAAGAGAGAGAGAAAGAGAGGGAAAAAAGAGACAGAGGAAGCCACCGAGGCGTCGGGAAACGAGAGGGAAGAGCAGCACAAGGCTGGGGCTGCAGTGACACTCGGGGAGTGCGGGATGTGTCCCGCAGGAGCTGCTGCGGTGGGACACGGCCAGCAGAGCTCCTGTTATTGCTGGTGAGGTCGGACACCCCCTTGGCAACTTTGGGGGGACAGCTCTGCATCTGCTGGGGAACCGCGCTCAGCCACGTCTCAGATGGGTTTGGGGCGAGGGAAAACCTCCCTGGGGTGGTGCCCGGAGCGGCTCCTCTGGGCTCACAGCGATTTCCAGGTCCTGGAGAGTGCAAACGAAGACACCTTGGAGGAGCCCTGGGCTGGGCTCTGCCTGGGAAGGGACTGCATAGACACATCAGCCGGGGGTGCAGCATTGGGTGGTGCTGGGGTGCTCCTGCCAGCCCCTGTTCCGCTCCTTTCAGTCATGGGGTCTTCTCCTCCCATCCTGGCTCTCAGGAATGGCCACAGTGTCCCACTGGTTGTCACCAAACGTGGCTCCGTGAGCTGAGACACCCCAGTGGCTCCCACGTGGAGAAGACTTCCTGCCCAGTGACAGGATGGGTCACACCTGCTGGATCTGGGAAGCTTTGGGCTCTCCAGGTCACCAAGTGTTTGTTTAGAGCCATTCTGGACCTTGCATCCCTTTCCAGAGGAGTTGAGGCCAGGGCTGGAGCTCTGAAGGGAATGTTGGCTGGCCTGCAGGTGTCAGAGTTGGGAAGAGTCCCTTTGAAATCTCCCTGGAAAATCCTATTGCTTTGGGACAGAAAGAGGAGACTTTCTGCTGGAGAAAACACATTTGTGAAATCTGGTCCAGGCTCCAGAGCTGACACAATTCCCATCATTGGGAGAATCAGCGAGGAGGATTACCCTGAAATTACAGGAGCTTGGTGCTGCCAGCATGGAACATCCTCCTGGGAAGCCAACATCTGCAAACAGCTGGATGGGATCCCAACCCCTTGGTACACTGCAGTGTCCTGTGTGCTCCTAAGGACCTCAGGAACCCCCCAGACCCCTGTTTTTTTCCAGAGGGTGGAAGGGCCAGGGAGCTCCAGAGCTGGTGGTGATGGTGTGAATCCCCGTGCAATGATCCCACAGGATTGCAGGCCATGGGAATGTCCTTCAGCAGGAAGCCAGATTGTCCTTGGAGGCAAAGCAGGGCTGATGGAGCTGCCATGGGGATGCCAGAGAGGAGAGGATCAGTGTTCTGGAAAGCTCCTGAGAGCAGGGTTGGGATAACCCATTCCCAGGGGTGGCTGTAGCTCCAGGTTGTCCAGATGTGCCTGGGAGAGCACTGGGAGAGGCCCTGACTGCTCCAGTGGGGTGGGGATGATCTGAAGGGAGGCAGGAAAGGCTCGAGAGCTGGGGCAGAGGAGCAGCAGGCAACACATGAACAGATCTTTAGAAGGGGTCTTGGTGAACAGTAAATATAAAGGGGTTTCAAGGCTTAAACTGAAGGTTTGGGTTAAATTAATTGGGCTCTCTTCCATCCCAGGGATGGAGTGGAGAAGGCTGAGAATGGCTGGGGAGCAGAGGCACAGCTGAGAGGCATCTGCCCAAGGCCCAGACCCCCCTGAACACCCACCTGCAGCAGCACACATCTCCCACTGGCCTCCTGTCAGGTCCAGGAGCCTTCCTGGAGCAAAGGTGAGTGGAGATGCCTTCAACACCCCAAGCAGGAGAAGTGAAGAACATGCTGCCTTCACCTTGGAGTTTGGTTCCATGGTAAGGAGGGTGCTGAGGATGCCCTGGGGTGAGCTGGGGAGAGGACAGCAAGGGGGCAGCCAGCAGGACCACCAGCTCTCAGGATGCTCATTTTCCTGGCCAATTCCCACTGAGCCAGAACAATTGCCTGGACCCTGTAGTGATGTCTGCTGCTAAACTATTGCTCTGAGGATGAGGGGCATGAAGTTGCCTGAAGACAAGAGGCAACTTCTCCTCAAGAAGAAAGGGAATGGCATCCATCCCAACTCCTAGGGACAGCCCCTGGTCCATATTCTCCACGGGAAATGTGTGGAGCTAACTGGTATGGCTGTGGAGGATACTGGTGTCACCAACTGGGGACGATCATGTCTGCTGCTAAACTATCCTGTCCTGAGGATGAGGGGCAGGAAAGGCCTTCCACAACTGCAGGCTTGGAGGATACTCTGGGACAGGGGAAATCATGTCTCCAACCCAGGGGGAATGGCATCCATCCCAACTCCTCCAGCCTGGGACAGCCCCTGGTCCATATTCTCCACGGGAAATGTGTGGAGCTAACTGGTATGGCTGTGGAGGATACTGGTGTCACCAACTGGGGACGATCACCTCACCCAGGAACTCCTTTCCATCCTGTCCTATCTCTCACAGGAAAGGCCTTTATGGACCTGCAGACATTCCCAGGTGGGACAGGGGGAAATCATGTCTCCCCTGCCAGCTCTCATTCCCCTTTTCCAGCCCCCACCAGCCTCAGGTCTCTGCAGGAAAGCCGGGACACAGCCCCAGGCATGGAGCCCAGCGCTCTCCAGAGATCTTTGGTCACGTTGCTTGTGAGCTCGCTGCCCTGAGCGAGCTATAAAGTGCCACTGCAAGGGGCAGGAGGGGAGCAGGATGGTCCTTGCCATGGGCAGAGCTCAGGGGGACACTCTGGGAACCACTGTCTGCGTGGAGTCTGGCTGTGACACCGGATGGGCACCATTGCACACCTGGCTCAGGGTGACAGCAAACATCAAAGCAGGACAGAGGGACACCAGGCTGAGCTAATGCCAAGTGGATTGCTCTCCTGGGAGGTGCTGGAGCCCAGATACCCAGTGCAGCCCAGGTTGGGGTGCTGAGCACCCTGTGTGCAGCGCTCGGCCCCGCTCGCCAACAGAGAAGCCACAGAGCCTTCTTGTCTCCTTTTAATCATCAACACACAGAGCTGGGCTCTTATTTACATCCAAATACACTTCTCTCTGTACAACAGTGTTAGAGCAACAATTCCATTCCTCCCTGGAGCGTGGAAACCCGGAGGTGAGTGACCACCACCAGTGACAGCAGGACTGGGGCCACCAGCTGCCAGCAGACAGTGGCAGGAGCTAAGTGGGGCTGTGGGAGGCACAACAACGTGCCCTGGTTGTGGTGATCACCCTGGGGGTGAGAGGGGAGTGCTGGAATCAGCCCAGCTGGGTTGCTGGGACAGTGGTAGCAGCCAGCCTTGGAATGGTGGTGGAGCAAAGCAGCCCTGCTCAGTGCAGAGTGAGACCTTCCCTGGCACCAGGACAGCCTGCTCAGCCCACATCCTCATGGGTGGAAGCCTCTGGAGCTGATCAGTGTCCTCTGTTGGTGTGTGGATGTGCCTGGAGCATCACTGGGCTCTGTACGTGAGGGGCCTGTGACACCAGAGCTGCTCCAGGACTGCCACCACTGGCCTGGCTCTCCCAAAAAGTCTTGGATCATGCATGTGTTGGGTATCCCAGACATCCCAGATACCCTCATGGCCCCCATGTGTGGGCAGCTGAGCTGAGACCCTCACGGCCACAGCTTGTGGTGGTGGCCAGTGGCAGGTTATAGAGGATTTTGGGGGCAGCACTTGGAGAATGACACGAGAGCCAGGATGTCCCACTGAATTCCACTAGCTCCAAGGTGCAGGACACAGCTGGGGGATGGTCAAGCCCAAACTCTGGGTGGAATTCCATGGGACAGAAACAATTCATCAGCCCTGCCTGAGCCTCCAAGAGACACGCTGCCAGCCTCCTTGGCCATTCCCAGGATATGTCACCCCAACAACAGCCTGGCACCCCTTGGCTGTCCTAACCCAGGGCTAAGACCCCAGAGCCTCAATGAAGCTTTTGATGGGAGATTTCCTCAACTTGTGAAAGTGTAAAAGGAGCCAGGTGAGCTCCACCTGGGCACAAACAAGAGGAACCCAGGTGTCCCACCATCATTTTGCTCCATCTCTGCTGAGCAAAGGGCTGCCACAGGGGAGAGGACTTGATGGGGAGCAGCACATCCAGTTGTGGGGAGGAATCCTGAAGCACAGGAACCCTTTGTGGCAGTTTGGCTCCCAAAACCATCTGTGTTTTCTGTCACCATTGCAAGGGTGAGGTGGTTTCTGCAGGACAGCTGGGGGTGCTGGGAGAATCCCAAGAGAGGGAAAACCAGCAGCAGGCTGTCTTAGTGGGTGTCTGCAAGGCTCTGTCATCCAGGGAATGTCCACAGTCGAGGTCTCAGATCTGGATTGAAGCTCTGGATCGATGTGATGCAGTGAGGAAGGTGGAGGGACGGGGCCTTTCCTCCTCCAAGGTGAAGAATCTTCACAAGAGCAGACACCAAACACCTGCTTTGGGAGGTGAGACACCAGATCTCCAGCCCCCACACTGTGGGATGTTTGATTCTGTCTGGAAGGCCTGGAATATGACGTGGAGGAAGCTCTAGGATGTGCCTGGCCAGGTGCATGTGGATGTCTCCCTGGGCATGGCAAAGTCTGCAGCTGTGTGGCACTGGCAGGCAGCTGCACTCCTTCCTTGCTGGGCTGATGTCCAAGAGTGCTGGAGAGCTTCAGGATTTGCAGGAGGACTCTTCCCCACACCCATCAGTGGTCAAAGCTGACCTAACCTCCTTTGTTATGGCTGGTCCAGGGAAAGGGGCATAGCCTGAGCTGCCCTGGTGTTTTCCATGAGTTGTCCTCTTCCAGCTCCAAAGACATGGGCAGAAGTGGTGGGAAAAGGCAGGAGCTGTCAGCTGGGATGTTGAAATGCCCTGGTCTTGGCACTTTTCTGTTTTCAATGGCTCCAGGGATCTCTGGCAGCCACCACGAGCTCCTGGCAGGTAGCACTGTGCCCTGACTTGGGCTGGTGGCACTAACTGCAGTCTCCACTCTGCTCAGTCTGGAGCTCATCACCGCAATGTTTGTTCTCAAACTGAAGGTCACACCTGGTCGTGAACAGGAGACCTCTGGGGAGACAGAGCATGGAAAATGTGCAGCTCCAGGCCTTTTGTTTGGAAGGTCTTCAGCCCCTCAATGCCTCCAGGTTCTTCCTTGGTGTGCACGTGAAATTTAATCTGGCCAAATTCACCCTGCAGTCACCTCACAGACATTTCAAGACATCCCAGTACTAATCCTAACTTTTCTATCTGTTCCCCAGGGCAAAGAGCCAAAACCCCCACTCCTATTGATCCTTTGGCCAGAGCAAACTCCACTTTGCAACATTTTTCTTCTCTTTATTGTGACTCGTGGTAAAAAACTGTCTATGACAGGAAGAACTGAGCTCACCTTTTCCACCTTTTCAAGCAGAATGCCAGGTTTTGCTGCCTCAGTGACTGTGCACGTAGGATTTGGTTTATTATTCTGCCAGGGCATGAGCACTTGCGTGATCTCAAGCATTTTCCCCTCTTACCACTTCTTTCACGCTCAGAGTTAGTAGCTGAGTATTTTCTTGAGCTAGGCCTGCGAGTTGTTCTCTTCATCCCTGGGGTGTGGGACGGCTGTGGGTGCTGCTTGGAATGGCAGAACTGAAGGCTGACTGCTGCAATCCAGCTGTGGTGCTGCTGTGCCCCCCCTGCAACTCCTGAGTGAGGCTCGAGTGCTGTTTTTAAGCAGACCCTGGCCCAAGAGAGTGCACCAAGGTGTCACTCGTTTGGGGACAGGGTGGCACAATTGCCCACTTCTGGGGCAGATTGCTAAAGCTTCAGTTTGCATAAACATCCCATGGGTTTGGAGGCTTCCCCAAACCTCGATTCCAGTGACTTTGGGAAGTAAGAGGGCTGTTGGGAAGGGAAACTAGCTCGGATTTCCAAGCTTTTCTCTTGCTGTAGCCAGCTTGGGTGTCGAGTAAGGGGGCCAAGGCAGAGGTGGGAGGGTGTTTCTGCTCCCAGGGTTGGTCACAGCCTGGGAGAGGAGTGGAACTGCAGGAGGAAACCACAAGGAAGAGAAAACGCAGCATATGTTAAGCTCTGCTGAACCTCCAGAGAGGCTCCTGCTGGGACATCATTCCTTGTTGGCTTCTGTTACCAGGACAGGCTCATCCTGCTCCTCAAGGATGTCCTAACCTCTTGCAGCCAGGGCAAGAGGGAGTTGTCTGGTAGAGATATGTCTGGTTTCACTGAAATCAGTGGCCAAGCTCGCACTGACTTCACTAAGACCACCGTCTAGACAGGATACTTGATGCAGAACACTTGAGTTTGCTCATGATCCCAAGAGCTTTGCTCCATTAGCCAATGTGGCTAAAAACATCCTGGAAGGAAAAAAAAAAAACCCAAAAAATAACAAACCTGCCGCTTTGAACTGTTTTGCTGCACGTAAATGCTTGGAAAACCAAAGAAACCGAATACAACCCTCCAAAACAACCAACCAAAGAAGGGTGAATTGTAGGAGAGGGGGTGGCAGCCTCTAGTGAAGTAACAGTCAGGGCAGATTACAAAAGAGCCAATTGACCCTCACCAGCTGTACTAGGAAAAAACCCCAGCCAAGATGTGGCATTGTTGATAGAAAACCAGCGCACATCCACAGTTATTGTACCTACAGAGCACAGAAGTGGAGAGTGAGGGTGATGGAGCCTGGTGGGAGCACGCTCACAGAGCTCCCACGGGAGCGCATTATCCTTCGGAAGATCTCTGGCTTGAGTAGGTAGTACATGCACAGCAATAAAAAATTCTGTTGTGTCACCTCGGCCCCCCCTCAGATCTCGGTGGACTCTATCCTCTCGAGCCTGGAGGGAGTCCACGTCTTCTTCTCCTCAGTGTGCGGGGGGCTGGTGGCCTTGGTGTTCATCTCGTTGACCTTGTGCTCCAGGAGCTGGTTCTTCTGGTACATCTCCACATAGTTCAGCTGCAGCTGCTTCTGGTACTTGATGACCTTCTCCTTCTCCTCCTGCCACGTGCGCCGCTCCTCCTCGAAGTCCATCACCTGCTGCTCCCGCTGCTGCCGCTCCAGCTTCAGCTCCGTCTGCAGCCTCTCCACCTCCCTCCTCAGGCTGTTCACGCTGTCCTCGCTCTGCCGCTGCATCTTGGCCTCGTCACTCTCGCAGGCCAGCGGGTCCCCCCGCAGCTTGTCCCCGAGGTCCCCGCCAAAAGACCCCGCGGGTCCCATGCTGGCAAGTGTCCGCTTCAGGCCGGAGACCTCCAGCTCACAGTGGTTCAGTTTTTCCCTCAACACCTGGACCTCGCTCATCTTCCTCTGCAGCTCGCCCTCGCAGATCTCCAGGTTGACGCTCTTGGAGCTGTAGGAGTCCTTCAGGGTGAGGATCTGCTCCTCTTTCTCCCGTAGGAAGTTCTTGCCTTCCTTGAGCTGCGAGCGCAGGCCCACGATCTCGTTGAGCTTCTGGGAGACGTCGGCTTGGGAGTCCTTCAGCTGCTGCTTGAGCAGGGAGATCTCACCTGCCTTCTGGCACACCTGTGGGGAAAGCACTCGTGAGGCTGGTGGGTGGCAGCGAGGAGCTGCTTGTCCCCTGAGCTGCCCATGAAACAACCCTGCCCAAGAACCCAGCCCTCACCATGCCACAGACCCTGCCCAAGGACCCAGCCCTCACCATGCCTCAGACCCTGCTCAAGGACACAGACCCTGCTCAAGGGCCCAGCCCTCACCATGCCACAGACCCTGCCCAAGGACCCAGCCCTCACCATGCCTCAGACCCTGCTCAAGGACCCAGCCCTCACCATGCCTCAGACCCTGCTCAAGGACCCAGCCCTCACCATGCCACAGACCCTGCTCAAGGACACAGACCCTGCTCAAGGGTTGTCCCCCACCTCTGTGGACCCAGCCCTCACCATGCCACAGACCCTTCCTCAGGGACCTGATGCCCAGTTCCCATGCCTGGGACCCTTGCCCAAACCCAGCCCTCACCATGCCTGAGCCCTGCTGTGGTCCCCACCATGCCTCAGACCGTGCCCAAGGACCCAGCCCTCACCATGCCTCAGACCTAGAGGTTGTCCCCACCTCTGTGTTTTTTCCCTCAGGGACCTGATGCTGTTCCCAGCTGGAGTTGCCCAAACAGCCAAGCCCTGAGCTGTGGTCCCCACCAGCGATGCTTCCCTCCTGCCTTCATCTTCCTCTCCCACCCACAAACCCATGGGGCTCCATCCCAAACCTTCTGCTGAACATCTGCAAATGGCACATTTCAGAGCCTAATTAATCCCAGCTTCATTGACTTTCCATCAGGATTAGCAGAATAAGGTCGTTGGATTCTAGAGCTATGTTTTGCCTCTGCACTCTTAATAAATTTAAAGTTTCTAGCCTGTGCATGGAAGGATTAAAATTCTTCACATGATCAAGCTGAAAAAATGGTATGTTAGCACTGGCTATACAAACAGACCTTGATAAAATGTTCTAAAAATAGGAACAGCAGGAAAAAGTTATGTAGGACTCAACGGGAGAACTAGAAAGAGGAATGTGTCTTTCAGCCTTTTAAGAAAGATCAACTTATTCACAACCAAAAAAAGTGTGTTACAATGGAAAACATGAGGTAAAGATGGCTCTATCAATGTCATTCTTAGCTCAGTTGCTTTTATATCTTCAATTTAGAAAAAATCAAATATCTGAAAACCGGTTTCAAGGTTTGCCCAAATGCAAATGGTAAAAGAATTTAATTAAAATAGACTTAAGCCCATTTTTGGCAGACACAAGTACCTGTGTGGAAAGACCTGTATTCTGTGAAACTGGATTTGAATGTCATGACTTGGAGTGACCAGACTGTGAAGTCAAATTATTTACCAGCACAGGAGGGTGTGCACAAAAAAGTTGTGTTTATTTTAGTTTAATTGAAATCAGCAGGCCTGGGACTCAGAAAAGTGAGGTGACAAGTGTCACCTGTTACCTGGAGGCCACCAACCCATGGCTGTTATCTTTGGGCTCCACTTAGGGCATGTGGGAGGAACTTTGGGTCACCAGATCCCACAATGGAAACCTCATTCACGGCCTGTTACAACAACACTCTTACCTCCCACTTGGTCTCTTCAATCTTCGGGAGAAACTCGGCCTGCTCCTTCTTGAAAGCCACAAATTTCTTCTCCAACTCCTCTCGCTGCTGGAGGAGCTGTCCCATGTCATCCTGGAGTTTTTTTTTCTCCTGCTGGAGCTTGAAGATTTGGAGCTGCAGAGCCTGCTGAGCCCGCTGCGCCTTCTTGGAGACCTGCTGCAACTTGTTGGCATAGTTCTGCCTCAGGTCCTCCATTTCCCTCTCCCAGATCTTCTGCTTCTCCTCGAACACCTGGAAGATGGCCGCCTCGCTCTTGTCCAGGTTCCTCCTCATCTGCAGCACCTCCTGCTCCTTCTCCCACAGCCTGTCCTCCAGGTCCTGGATGATGTCGTCGGTCGAGGGCGAGTGGAAAGGCATGGTTTCGTTGAGATGGTTCAGCCTGCTGAAGGACGAGGTGCTCTTGCTCGAGGACCGCCCGCTGTCTGAGGTAGATATCCCGTTGTACCCCACGATGTTCTTCTCCACGTAGGTGGTCCCGATGCGGTTGATGTGGCTGGTGGAGGCGCTCATGGGGCCCACGTGCTGGCTGTAGCCCGTGCCATAGGTGGGCAGGCTGGTCAGGGAGTTACGGCCCGAATCCGAGAGCCCCCCGCCTTGGTTTGTAGTCCTGTTAAGGCTGCTCTTGTCGAGCCCACCCTTGGGCGCGGACGGGCTATTGCTGTTGGCGTGGTTCAAGCTCTTTCTGTTCTCTGCCATCCCATTGCTCTGCGGCGGGCAGAGGTTCTGCATGGAATGGAAGTTTTTAGGAACTACTGGTTTAAAGGCTGAGGGTCTAACTAAGGGCTCATTGCTCTGCAAAAAGGAAAAAGGAGCAGGCATCAAACACGGCAGGAGGCTTGGTAGCAACACACAAAAGAGACACATTGGCACGAGGTGGGGCTTATGCAGCTTGGGCTGGCTCCTTATCCCACCTTGTTACATATTTGGGGTTGCACATGAGGGACCTGTGGTCCCTCAAACGGCAACACTGTCTTCCCTTCCTCCAGCTGAAAGGAAACCATCTTTTCACCCCAAACCTGCATGACTCACCCCAAACCTGCATGCTTTTTCTCTAGAATACTCCTTGAGTTCTCTTAGTGCTTGTCACAAGGAGGGCTGCCCCTTGCTCACCAGACCTGACCAAAAACAACTCTAATTTTTGCTGATTGTATTTCTAGCCTTGAGGTTTCATTGCCCTTTTGCTGAAAGCTGAATTGAACCCTTGGATTAGCAGCCCTCAGGAGAATCACATCTGCCTCCTGCCAGCAGTGACCTGTGCCTGTGGGGACCTCATGTCCTGCTTGTCCTCAGACAGGAGCAGGTAGGAGCTGTGACAGCAGTGACACCAGGCAAGGAACATGCTGGAGCTGCTCTTCATGTGAAATTTGTGTTTTCTGTGGCACAAGCAATGCTGGGGGACAACAGACCACAGCTGTAAGGGGTTTAGAAAGGATTTTAAAGCCTTGCACATTCCTCACCCCATCAATGCACCATTAGAAACAAAATTTTCCTCAAAATGGGATTGAGTCTCCCCTATGGCAGATTGGATTTTAGGTGAAAATTAAACTGGAGGAAGCAAAGGTATTTTGAAAATGCCTTTTAGGAGAAACAGAATAAGCCCCACTGAACAGGTTGGAGGCTGGAGACCAAGTGTGAGACTGAGATGGACAGCAGGGGCTGTTGGATTAACAACCCAGGAGAAAAGGCCACCAAATGTGGCAGAAATAATACTGGACACAAATTATGGAAGTTATTGGAGCAGAGCAGCAGGCTACATAAAGCACTGCTGGCTCTGGGGCGCTGTTCCTCCAGGCCTGGGAGATTTTGCTCCCTGAAGCCAATATGAGCCATGAGGATGGGCTGGGCTGGGAGATAACATTTACAGGGGTAGTTCCCAAGCCTTTTCCCTCACAAGGGCCACTGGGATTGTGAACAGATGCTCGTGGCTGCTTTCAAACAACAGCTTGAGGTGTCAGTGGGTGGTTGGAAACTGCCTATAAAAGGCACAATACACACACAAAAAAAGAGTATGACTCAGATGCTGGACCTACTGAAACAGGAGCCAACTCTAGCTCCCTCCTCATCCTTCAGGGAGGTAAACACAACATCTCAGGGAAGTTGGAACAGCCAGTGACTTAAATGAGGTGTGTGTGGAAGATTTGTGGTCATGCTCTTGGGTTCTTCAAGTACTAACGACACCCCTGAAAGCCCTAAAAATCATATAATCTCTACATTAAAATCTACAAAACAAAAATGAGACCATCAAGACTGCCCTGTTGCCCAAGGCCTCCTGGCCTGTGCTTCCAGAGAACTGCCACGGCCACCCAGCTGCTCCAGGCGGTCCTCACCTGGTCCAGTTTGCCGGAAATCGGCAAAATCTTTGGTGGGTTACCGGGCTCTCGGTACTGGGGCGGCGGCGGCGGCAGGTTCTTCTCGTTGTTGGCCGTCACGTTCCCGCAGATGTCCACCTTCACCTTCTCGCTCTTGCGCGCCTCGCCGTTGATGTAGAGCGAGTTGGAGACTTTCTCCGACTTGTAGGTCTTCTCCTCGCCCGAGTAGCGGTGGGGGATGTCCCGGCCGGAGTAGCCGTTGCGCGGCCCCTCGGCGGGCCGGCCGCCGCTCTGCGTGCGCGTGCCCACGCTCTTCATGGCGAACTCCTGGTCGTTGGCCACGCCGCTGCCCACGCTCCCCATGGCGCTCCGGGGGATGGTCTGGGAATAGCGCGGGGCGAAGCCGTGGAAGCTCTGCGGGCTGGGGTAGGCCGGGTCACTGAGGACGGGCAGCGTCTCTAGCGTGGCCATGGCAGCGTAGGGGTGAGGTGGAGGCGCAGCTCAGTGGCACTGGGAGAAGGAAGGGGGAAAAAGGTTGTTAGAGAGGTGGCTTTTGTCTGACGTGCCCTTTTGCAGATCAAAATTACGTCCTGGTGATTGTCACTGTTTTCTGAAAAAAAAGTGCTGTGCCCTTTGCAGATCAAAATTATGTCCTGGTGATTGTCACTGTCAGGTTTTCTGAAAAATCCCTTTGCCCAGGATTTTCTCCTAGGGAAGCTGAGAAGCCTCAGAGGAAAAAGAAAAACAATAGTATCTCATTTTTCCTCTCCTGTGTTTTGCTGCTTTGGAATGTGGTTGGAGATTGTTTACACAACATGTGAATCGTTTTGACTTAATGACCAATCACAGCCAGCTGTGTCGGGACTCTGGAAGCAGTCATGAGTTTTTAATTAGTATCTTGTTAAGCCCTCTGTAAGATCCTTTCTCTATTCTTTAGTATAGTTTTAGTATAGTATTATATAATGTCATGTGATATGATATGATATGATATGATATGATATGATATGATATGATATGATATGATATGATATGATATGATATAATATAATATAATATAATATAATATAATATAATATAATATAATATAATATAATATAATATAATATAATATAATATAATATAATATAATATAATATAATAGCCTTCTAAGAACATGGAGTCAGATTCTCAATTCATCCTGGGGACCCAGCAAATACCACAGGTGATGGGGTTCTCCTCTTCTGTGAGAGCCCCAGATCCCTTGGAGGAGCAGCATTCCCCAAACCCCACCCACTGTTATCAAAAAGAGCTCCTAATTTTCTCAACCCTAGGGTTGTGGTTTCCAGGGGAGTGAGTTACATGGATTTTTAGTAGGCACAGCTCTATGGCACTGGTCAGACACAACTATTTGCTGTCCCCAATCTTGAATTATTTCTGTCACTTTTCCTAGGTTTCAGTAAGTTTCTGTTCCCATGGGGATGGAAGGATGGAAGGTCTCCATCCCTGGTCCTGGTTCATACAATTATTCCCTCCAGCACATCCCTTAGAGATGACACTACAGGGTTTAAGCAACACAATTTCCATCTCTTTCTTGGAGTTGTCGCTCACCTGAACCTGAGCTTTTAAAAAGATGCTTTTAAACAGGTGTGATCCTAAATTTTCTTTTAAATATTTTTTCCCCTTCTCCATTTGATTCCTACTTAGGCTGTGCCTTGGGTTGGCCAAAATTAGGCCACGGGACATGGATAACATGCAAATAATGGTTTCAAAAGTTGTCTTTCACTAGGGTTGTTCTGGGACCAATTATTCTTGGGACCAATTCTCAGCTGTCCAGATGCTCTTCATCAGCTTTTACACAAAGGTGTAAAATCTTATTTAAGCAAATAAAAGACCCACAACAACCTTTTTTTTTTTTTTTTTTTTGTTGCCTCATTCAATAATGGAGAATTTAGACATGTACCAGCCAAGGATCTCATTACCTGAAGGAAGGGAGAAGGTGCATTGCAAGTTTGGAGTGATTGAACCAAACCTGGAGGAGCAAGGCCAGTGGCTTGTGGACAGCTGTGGGCACTCAGCTGATTGTTGTCCACCTGCCCTACTGAGTTCATTGACTCAGTACCCATGGGCCAGAATTGATGCTTTTCTTTTGTCTCAGGCACCCTCAGTTCCAGGATTTCCAGGATAATCCATCCTGACAGCCTGGAGACTAAAGCAGGACTTAAGGGCAGCAGAAGCTGCAGGTTTCCCTGTGGATGGGATAAAAATAGTGATGCCCTTTGGAGAAAGGCTCAGAGATGGAAGCAGTCAGGCAGGACCAGCAGGAAGGGGAGATGGAGAAAATCCCCATTTCAGTGAGGTTTTCCCTCTCCTTGGGGTAGGGATGCTCATTCAGCCCTCCCTGAGTAAAGCAGAACTGGGTTTATTTCCCTGGAGAGCAAGCTGAGGTCTGGAGCTCAGCTCCCACGTGGTGTCTCACAGGGCCTTGCTATTTGCACTAATAATGGAATGGAAAAAGAATTAAAAAGGTTAAAGCACAGGGTCTGTGCTGCTCAACTTTGCTTTTATTAAACTGCATTTCTGGAGGCTTCTCCTCCCCCTCTCCCAGCACCCTGCCCTGTCCAAAGTACAGCCTGAGTGGCAGATGTGACAACTGCTGTGCCAGAGGGAGAGGACACAGAGCTGCTGAGATGGGATTTAAGGTCCCTTGAACCCAACCCAGCCCATTCTGGGACTTTGTGATCATTTGTAATCCCATTTCTGGGATTTTGTGATCAATAAGCATTAAGTGAGCACTTTGTGGTCCCGGCTGAGGACACCCTGCAGTTTGCACCTCTGTCCCCAGCAGATGATCTCATGTCACTCCCTGATGAAAGTCTAAAGACCAGGCAGTAAAAGAGGATCACATGAGCACGTGGGGGGATCCCCCATAGCCAAAACATGAGCGTTTATTGGCCATAAGTGACAAAACCCCTGCCAGCAGCAAGGAGTGGCAGGGTCTGGTCGCGTATGAGGCATGTGACATTTGGACACGTGCTCGGAGCAGCACTCAAAGGCTCATGACCCTGTCACACCCTAAAAACACTTCCCAAAGAACATCAGCACTGACAGCTCATGAGTGCACCATGCCCAGGGGTCAGTCCAGGTGCTTGCTGAGCACCTGCAGCCTTGGCTGGGCTGTGGGGTGATGAGGAAGGATGGAGAACACCCACCTGAAGCCACGCTCAACCAACAGTGCTTTTGGATTTTATGAGTCAAAGGAAGACTTTTTGTCCTCCTAATTTAGGAACAACCTGCTTTTCAGTGACTTTGGGAATCTGTACAGGCTGTGATTTGTTTTTATGGGACACCAGGCACCACGGGAGGGATGTGCTGGAAGGTCTCAGCTCCAGACAAGGAAGGGGCATTGTCTCCTTGCAGTGCTCCCCAGCCAGCCAGGGAGAAATCCAGGTTACTTTTCCCTCACTGGGTAAATTTCACGGTGACATTTGCACATTTACATTGACTCTCTGAGGGCAGGGATGAGGTCACTGGAAAGTTTGATCCTTCCAAAAGGAGGAAAAAAAAAAAAAAAGGCCAACACAACAAGAAGCGTTTTCTTTTAACTGGGAATCATCCAAGAAAATATTCTGAAAAAAACCCCCTTGTTCTTAGCTTGTGTTTACTGCAAACCCGGGATCTGATAAACAGAGCATACAGACAAGTGTTACAAATATGTTATTAAGGAGATTCCAGAAGTGCCAAGAGCTCCCTGACAGTACAGCTTTGTTTCCCAAAAAGGGCCATTTTTTCCTGAGAACAGCAACCCCTGGGTTTGTATCTGCTGGCCAGCTCCTGTTCCCAGTCAGGTTTTGCATTGGTTGTTCCTCAGCTGAACTGTGAAATCAAATTTTGAGCACAGGAATAACGTTGCCATGCTCCAGCACAGAGCAGGAGAAACTTTTTATTTTTTTTCCCTCTTTCCAGGTTTAGGGGAATGTGTAACTAAAAACTTCCCCAGGACATTTCTTCTCCTAAGCCTCATCATCTCTGGGGCAAGAGGACAAGGGGGAATGGCTTCAGACTGACAGGGCAGGGTTATGTGGGATACTGGGGAGAAATTCTTAACTCAGGGTGGTGAGGCCCTGGAACAGGGTGCCCAGAGAAGCTGTGGCTGCCCCTGGATCCCTGGAAGTGCCCAAGGCCAGGTTGGACAGGGCTTGGAGCACCCTGGGACAGTGGAAGGTGTCTCTGCCCATGGGAGGAGATTGGAACTGGATAATCTTTAAGGAGGTCCCGTCCAAACCAAACTATTCCATGATTCCATGAGAACTGCCTCCCTCCCACGGGAGCATGAACTGAAAATTCATGTTTGAACTTTTCACAAGCTTTGTTTGTGATTCCCAAGGGTGCTGAGCCTGTCCATGAGCACAGGGAGCCTGAGGGGAGCCAAGTGTTTGCCTTTACCAGCATTTCCTTCCCAAGTCCATCCTTTAGGAGGAAAGCAGAGTCACCCTCGAGCATGGCTGGGTGACCTTCTCTGAGCAGGGACATTGGGAATCCACTCACTCCACATTGCACCCCCCCCATCCCATCCCATCCCATCCCATCCCATCCCATCCCATCCCATCCCATCCCATCCCATCCCATCCCCCTGCAGCGGCTTTTTGGCCTTTCCTGCAGCAGCCCTGCCTCAGAGACAGCAATATTCTGATGCCTGATGCAGAAAATCTGGGGTGAAATGTCCTTTCCCCCAGCTATGCCAGGCAAACTCTGCACGTCCACCTCTTACCAAGGTTTCCAGCCCTGTCTGCAGGTCCAGGACATTCCTAGATGTTATTGTAAATACAGAAATTTGTAAAATAACAACTTCATTTCGCACTTGCTCTACCCAAACCATTCAGTGAATGCCTTCCAGTTAAGAAGGAAGAAAAATTGCTCTGAGATAAGCAGCTGAATGGTTAACCAGGACTAAATGATGGAGGCCTGGCTCTGTTGCTGCCTGAGGAGGTTAATTGTTAACACTCTCCTAACAAAGGCCTTGGGGAGGCAGACACACAGACACACCTCGGCACCGTGCCAGGGGAAAAGGGAATCAGGGATGGGAATCAGGGAAGGGAATCAGAGAAGGGAATCAGTCATGGCTCTTGGGCACCAGCAAAGAGCCCCAGAGCAAAGCAGGGCTTGGCACCCGTGCCCACCCCAGGCATGAGGTGCTGCCAGCACAGGGCAACAAAGGCACCTGAAGGTCAGAAATTCCCTCTCTTGCCAACTGTGGTGGCAGGTGTGCCCCTGACCTTGATTAGTCAGGTTTGTTTGCTTAACGAGGGAGCAATTAGTGACACCACGAACCCTGCTCTGTTGTTTTTGTTGGGGTAGGGCTGCACCTGCCCTGTGTTTACAGCTCAGGTTGGCTCTGCCAGTTTGTTGGCAGCGCTGCCAAGGGGTTGGGTTGGTTGGAGGAGAAAAAGTCAACGTGTCCTGGGGTGGTGGAACAGGTTGGAAAGGGTGGAAAAAGAGCGGCTGTGATAATTTCAGCTTGATCCAGGAAGAGATGT
Organism: Emberiza elegans; assembly: GCA_024865655.1. NCBI lineage: Eukaryota > Metazoa > Chordata > Aves > Passeriformes > Fringillidae > Emberiza > Emberiza elegans. The sequence continues at coordinate 3,292,281 of JALJVW010002400.1, read as the reverse complement.
GGAGTGGGAAAGAGGGACAGGAATGGGTTAGCAATGAAGACACAGACCCTGTAGGTGAGCAAAGCCCCCTGTGTCCAGTGAGGTGTAACAAGCCCTGGGGCGAAACCACCACTGAAACCCAAGACTTGCACTTGTAGAATTGTAGAATCACTGAATTATTCAGGTTAGAAAAGCCCTCTAAGACTGTGGGGTCTAACTGTTCCCACAGCACTGCCAAGGCCACCACTGACCATGTCCCCAAGTGCCACATCCACAGGGCTTTTAAATCCCTCCAGGGATGGGACTCCAACACTGGCCTGGACACCCTTTCCATGAAGAAATTTTCCCCAATATCCAATCTAAACCTCTTCTGTTTAGAGGCTGGTCCCTCTTGTCCTTCTTTCAGTCACATCCCTCTTCCTCTCCCTCACCTTTCCTTGTACATGTCCTCCAAAAAGGCCACTCAGCCACTGCTCTGCCTCCTGTGTGTCACAGGCCACCACTTGCCACCTCCTTATGGCCATGCTGTCCCACACCTGGCTGAGAGCTCCTCCACTGGGATTGATTCAGGAGCAGGGACACCACAGCTCCACTCCTGCCTGGCTCCAGAGCCCCGGCACCTCCTGTTCTCCTGCACCCTTCTCAAGTTGCTCAGTCTGAAGAGGGGAACAGAATGAGCTTTTCTTGTCTCTCACAGGCACTTTTTTCCAGCCCTCAAGTCGCTCTTGTGGCTCTTTTCTGCACCTCCTCCTACTCCTTTCCCCCCCATCCTGGCTTGGTGGCTGCCAGGTTTTCCTCTGCCACTGGAATACAGCAGGAACACACTTGAACCTGTCTGCAAAAACATGCAGATCTCCAGCTTTTCAACCACAAGCTTTTTCCACACCTAAAAGCCAAATGAACTCAGAAGAACAACTCCTGCTCCTTGCCCAGGTCACAGACCTCTCTTTTCCCATTTATCCCTGCACTGCAGATCTTTTTCTCCCCATTCAGAGCTAAAAATCAAACTCAGGAAGGCAGCTGGAGGGTCAAGTAGCTGCAGATTCTTGCAGCCACCCTCAGACACCTCTTGGGCTGTGGGGCTGCTGTGTATCTGCACATTTCCCATCCTTCTGTGCAAAGGATTTATGATTGGATTTACTTTTGGGCACAGTCCTGAGTAACGTGCCCTAGGGCACCCTGCTGGAGCAGGGAGGTTGGACTTGGACTGCCCAGAGTGGCAGTCCTGCCTAGGAACATCCAATTTGGGAATGTGGGGACCACCCTGTCCCTCTGTGACCCCCTCACTTTCCAGCTACCCCTGTCCCAGCACCTGAGAGCACTGAGCGGTCTGCACAGGGACCTGCAGCATCCTCTGGGTAACTGGAAATTTCCAAGTTCAAAGCCCTCAGCCTTCCCAGTACAATCCTATATCCCATATCCCATATCCCATATCCCATATCCCGTATCCCATATCCCAGTTCCCAGTTTCACTTTCTGAGCAAAGGACATGGTGGGTACCAGACTGTCCCATATCCCATATCCCATATCCCTTTTCTTTGTTGCACTTTCTGACCAAAACCATGGTGGGTACCAGACTGTCCCATCCCATATCCCATATCCCATATCCCATATCCCAGTTCCCTGTTGCACTTTCTGACCAAAGGACATGGTGGGTACCAGACTGTCCCATCCCATATCCCATATCCCATATCCCCCATATCCCATATCCCATATCCCATATCCCATATCCCATGTCCCATATCCTATATCCCATGTCTGAGACAGGAGGATCACACTTTGCTTTTCTCTCCTGAGAGAGGGGGTGGCAGCATTAGGGGCAGGCAGGTCCCAGTTTTGGGGGGTTTTGGGGGCTTTTGGGGGCTGTTCTTCCTCGGGCTGCTGTGGGAAATAAATGTGAGCTGGGTCAGAAGCATTTCCTTTTCCTTTCCTCCTGCTAATGAGATAATTACAGCCTTTTGTATTCTGGGAAACGACTTTCTCATTATGGGGGCCGCAACAGCTATTTACATAATAAGGCTGAAACAAAAGAGATGAGATGAAAAGACCCAGGCAGCTCCTTCAGGGAGCTCTGTTGAGCTGCCAAGGGACAGCCTGGATGACAGAATCCTGCATCCCCAGAGCTCCTCTGGCCTGGAGTGGGTGGCAGCACTTGGCTCAGGATGTCCCCAGCATGGGATGCTCCTCACTCTCAGCTGTGAGGGTCCCCAGGGTCCCTCTTAAACCACTCACTGCAATTCCTGATGCCAGAGGGTTTGGGAGGGTGGCCACGAATCCAGACCCAATCAAAGAGAGTCCTGGCAGCATTTATGGGGCTCACAGAGGCACCTGGTGACGAGTCCCACCACCAGAGGATGTCTGCTACCAAACTGGCCTGTCCCTTGTCCCATCTGCCATGTCCCACTTTCCTCCAGTTGTGGTCAAGGGACATTCTGGGTATCAACCTGTCCCATTCCATATCCCATTTTCCCATATCCCATATCCCATATCTCATACCCCATATCCCACATCCCATATACCACATCCCATATCCCATATCCCATATCCCATATCCCATATTCCCATATTCCCATATCCCATATCCCATATCCCATATCCCATATCCCAGTTCCTTGCTCCACATTCTGGCCAAAGGACGTGATGGGTATCAGATTGTCTCATCCTATATCCCATATCTCATATCCCACATCCCATATCCCATACCCCGTATCCCATATCCCTGCTCTTTGTTTCACTTTCTGACCAAAGGACATGATGGGTACCTGTCCCATCCCATATCCCACATCCCATATCCCATGTTCCATGTCCCTGTTCCTTGTTTCACTTTCTGACCAAAGGGCATGATGGGTACCAGACTGTCCCATCCCATATCCCACATCCCATATCCCATGTTCCATGTCCCTGTTCCTTGTTTCACTTTCTGACCAAAGGGCATGATGGGTACCAGACTGTCCCATCCCATACCACATCCTGTATTCCATATCCCATACTCTTTTTCCCTTGTTTCACTTTCTGACCTAAGGACATGATGGGTACCAGATTGTCCCATATCCCATCCCATATCCATATCCCTTCCTTGTTCCACTTTCTGACCAAAGGACATGATGGGCACCAGATTGTTCCATATCCCCATCCCATCCTCCATATCCCATATCCCATATCCCAGTTCCTTGTTCCACTTTCTGACCAAAGGTCATGGTGGGTACCAGACTGTCCCATCCCATATCCCATATCCCATATCCCACATCCCATATCCCATATCCCATATCCCATATCCCATATCCCATATCCCATATCCTATATCCCATGTCTGAGACAGGAGGATCACACTTTGACTCCTGAGGTCAGGGTGGCAGCATTAGGGGCAGGCAGGTCCCATTTTGGGGGTTTTGGGGGCTTTTGGGGCTGTTCTTCCTCATCCTGCTGTGGGAAATAAATGTGAGCTGGGTCAGAAGCATTTCCTTTTCCTTTCCTCCCATTAATGAGATAATTACAGCCTTTTTGTATTCTGGGAAACGACTTTTTCTCATTATGGGGCCGCAACAGCTATTTACATAATAAGGCTGAAACAAAGAGATGAGATGAAAAGACCCAGGCAGCTCCTTCAGGGAGCTCTGTTGAGAGCTGCCAAGGGACAGCCTGGATGACAGAATCCTGCATCCCCAGAGCTCCTCTGGCCTGGAGTGGGTGGCAGCACTTGGCTCAGGATGTCCCCAGCATGGGATGCTCCTCACTCTCAGCTGTGAGGGTCCCCAGGGTCCCTCTTAAACCACTCACTGCAATTCCTGATGCCAGAGGGTTTGGGAGGGTGGCCACGAATCCAGACCCAATCAAAGAGAGTCCTGGCAGCATTTATGGGGCTCACAGAGGCACCTGGTGACGAGTCCCACCACCAGAGGATGTCTGCTACCAAACTGGCCTGTCCCTTGTCCCATCTGCCATGTCCCACTTTCCTCCAGTTGTGGTCAAGGGACATTCTGGGTATCAACCTGTCCCATTCCATATCCCATTTTCCCATATCCCATATCCCATATCTCATACCCCATATCCCACATCCCATATACCACATCCCATATCCCATATCCCATATCCCATATCCCATATTCCCATATTCCCATATCCCATATCCCATATCCCATATCCCATATCCCAGTTCCTTGCTCCACATTCTGGCCAAAGGACGTGATGGGTATCAGATTGTCTCATCCTATATCCCATATCTCATATCCCACATCCCATATCCCATACCCCGTATCCCATATCCCTGCTCTTTGTTTCACTTTCTGACCAAAGGACATGATGGGTACCGGACTGTCCCATCCCATATCCCACATCCCATATCCCATGTTCCATGTCCCTGTTCCTTGTTTCACTTTCTGACCAAAGGGCATGATGGGTACCAGACTGTCCCATCCCATATCCCACATCCCATATCCCATGTTCCATGTCCCTGTTCCTTGTTTCACTTTCTGACCAAAGGGCATGATGGGTACCAGACTGTCCCATCCCATATACCACATCCTGTATTCCATATCCCATACTCTTTTCCTTGTTTCACTTTCTGACCTAAGGACATGATGGGTACAGATTGTCCCATATCTCATACCCCATATCCCATATCCCTGTTCCTTGTTTCACTTTCTGACCAAAGGACATGATGGGCACCAGATTGTTCCATACCCCCTATCCCATACTCCATATCCCATATTCCCATATCCCAGTTCCTTGCTCCACTTTCTGACCAAAGGTCATGGTGGGTACCAGGCTGTCCCAGCCCACATCCCACATCCCACATCCCACATCCCACATCCCATATCCCATATCCCATATCCCATATCCCATATCCCATATCCCAGTTCCTTGCTCCCCTTTCTGACCAAAGGTCATGGTGGGTACCAGGCTGTCCCATATCCCATTTCCCTGTCCCCCCAGCTGGCCAAGGGATGCACTGGATACAAACCTGTCCCATCCCATATCCCATTTCCATTTCCCATTATTTCCCATTTCCCATTATTTCCCATTATTTCCCATTTCCCACCCCCCCAGCTGTACCAACCTGTCCCACCCCATGTCCCAGTTCCCTGTCCCCACAGCTGCCCAGGGGGACAGTGGCCACCAGACTGTCCCATCCCATGCGCCAGTGCCCTGTCCCCCAGCTGGCCAAGGAACTTTCCGGGCACCAAACTGTCCCTGCCAGCCTCACCACCTCTCTTCCCCAATAAAGGCCCCATTGTTCCTGACACAGCCTGAGCAGAGCAGCCTGCTCCACCTTCCCTGGCCCTCCCTCCCACTCTGCTATCAGCTTTCCTCCCCCGGCTGCTCGCTGTGTTTAAGGGACACAGTCCACTGCCATGCTGTCCCCATCCCCCAGGATGTGGCAGGAGGGGCAATCATGGCAAAGCACAGCCACAATCTGCACCGTGGCCTTGGCTCTGTGCCCTCCTGCTTGTCCCTCCTTCCCTCTCAGCTCCCTGAGGCTGTTCCTGGAATGGACACCCTGCCACAGCTTCCTGGAAACCTCTTTCTGACAGTAAAATAATCAGTAAATCAGTCTGGGCATGGCTATCGCTCACCATGAGCAAGCTGCTCCTCCCGTCCCAATCCCACCTCCTCCATCCCAGCTCCTCGTCTCTGGGGGTTTTATCCCAGTTTTAACCCACAGGGATTGCTGGATCTGAAAAAGCAAGCAGAGTGGAATGAAAAGGCAAGCACCTGGCAGGCCATGCCAGTCTTGAGCTGTTCCAGTAAAGGAAGAAATCAAAATTATTCTGGAGGCTGCAGCGAGGTGGGCAAAGCCCCAGGGAAACCTCAGCAGGTGATGGGGAGGTGTGACAAGGTACATTTGTACAGTCCCAGAGAGGCTTTTTTGTCTCATCCTTGGAGGTTTTCAAGCCCTGAATGGACCAGGCAGGGTCCACCAGCAGCAGGATGGCCTGGAGAGCTCCTGGGGTCCTTCCCACCAGGAATTATCCTGCCATGGAGGCTTTCACAAGCCACACTGGATATCCACCAGCATTCCCCTGGCCAAAGTCCTCATCCTCAGGGGGAATTTTTCCCCCTTTTCCCTGTCTTCTCTCAGAGCCCTGGGTTTGGATCCAGGCTGGCATCCTCCAGGATGCACCTGAGGGCAGATGGAAGGATTTTCCATGACCTGCCTTATCTGTGCCCATCATCCCAAGGGGCAGCAGGACAGGATGGTTCCAAGCTCAGCCCAAAGTGCCATCCCAAATCCCGTGTGTCCATCAGGAAGGGTTCATCCATGGCCTCATCGGTGACCCTTGTGACTGCCCCCAGAAGATACTCAGGGCCAGCTGTGTCATTGTCCCCAGTGAGGTCCTGATGGCAACCTCTGCCCAGAAAAGCCCCAGCTCTGGTGGCACAGGGAAAACTCCCTGGATTCCATCAGAACAGGGCAAGGGCAGTTTGATGGAGCAGCCTCAGTGCAGGCTGCAGCCCTGAGGGTCCGGGATGCCCCCATACCATGGGCTGGACTGTTTGGGGTCATCCCAGCCCTGTGTGCCTCAGTTTCCCCTTGTTAAGGGGCTGCCAGTGGGATCCAGGGTGATATTTCCCCACCCTGAACAATCCATCTCTGCCCACCCCATCTCTGCTCTGACCCCCTGGTGCAAACAGAGCCCAGCAAGTACATCCCATCCCTAAAAATCACCTGTGAAGTGTCCCACCAGCTCAGCCCTGCACTAATCCACTGAAGATCCTTTGGGAAGATCCCCTGGAGCAAACAGAGCCCAGCAAGTACATCCCATCCCTAAAAATCACCTGCAAAGGGTCCCACCAGCTCAGCCCTGCACTAATTACACTGAAGATCCTTTGGGAAGATCCCCTGGAGCAAACAGAGCCCAGCAGGCACTTCCCATCCCTAAAAATCACCTGCAAAGGGTCCCACCAGCTCAGCCCTGCACTAATCCACTCAAGATCCTTTGGGAAGGTGGATGGAGATAAGGTGATGCCAGGTGATCCTGTGAGACTCCCCAGCACAGAGGATATGGGGTGACCACTGAAAGTGTCCCAGCACAGAGCTACATCCCTTTCCTGGCTCCCAGCACCTTCCTGAGCATCCTCACACATCCCCACACCCCAAATCTCAGGGATCCCGATGTGATCCCCAGCTCCATGGCTCCAAACGCCAGGGGTGCCCTGTTTTTGTCACCAGCCCCTCCTTCAGACGGGATGTTGCAAGGGCAGACCCAATCCTACCCTTTGGATGAGCCACGGAGCGCTGCCTGGCTCTGCCATCCCCAAACTTCACCCAAACCTCTGTCCCCGCAGGAAGGACAAAGTGGGGACCCATCCCCAGCCCGTGATTTATCTTTAACTCGACCCGAGGAATTTCTTGGGCGCGGAGCCAGCCCGGGAAGCGCCCGCTTGGAGCGAACCCCCCTGGTGGGTGCCTTGTCCCCACCGCTGAATTTGCGCTGCTAAACCAGAGCCGTGCCCTAAAATCCACCGGGCTGCAAGGTCTCGGTGCTGGGGGGATCCCTGCTGGATCCAGGGGGAGTTTATAGGGGGGGAAATCGCAGTTTTCCCCACCCGCCCCATCCCTGACCCCCGCGGGAGCGCAGCCCGGTTATAGGAATGTGGCTTTGTTGACGGAGTGACAAAGCTGTTTTTCGTCTCTTTAAAAGGGAGAGAAACTTAGAAGTTTCTCTCATCGATTCGGTGAAAAAGACGTCTCATAGGCCTGAGAAACTTCACCTCAAACTTAAGGACAGCTAATTGGACAGGAGCTGGGCAACTTCCTAGAAAAAAGAAGTGAACAAAGAAACAAATCGCTTTTGCGAGGTGTTTTACCAGGAGCAAGAACTTCTTGCACTTGGCTCGGTTTTTCTCTGTTTGTTATTTTGCCTTTTATGAAACCTTTTTGTTTCCAGCACTGCAACAGAAGCGATCTTGCTGATTTTATGCCTCCAAAGGTAGCTGAGCTACCTTAAGTGTGAAATAGATCTCCAAGAGCTTATGAGACCTGGCTCAAAGAGGCTCCTACCTATATCACCCGGTGTGCCCCCCAAAAAATCGCATACAAAGGGTCCCACCAGCTCAGCCCTGCCCTAATCCACCGCAAACCTTCCCCAAACAAAGACACCCAGCCAGAGCGGGAGGGAGAGGAAAAGAAAACTCCCACAAAAATCCGGCACCCCCCGGATTTACCTGGGCATCCTGCAGCTCCCCATCCTCCTCCGAGAGCCAAATTCATTGTTTCCCTGCGTGGTATCCCGGGAAAATTCCAAAATAATACCTGAGGAGAGCAACCTGCTGCTGGGCTGGGGCCAAGGGCTGCCCTTGGCTCGGTGGGATTGGCCAGGGAGCCCGCAGGAGCTTGAATTAACTCTTTGTGCCCTGCTCCGGCTGGGGTTTGGGGAAGGGGCGGCTCCGTCCTCCCCCAAGGGGAATTTGGGGCTGAATTTAGCAGAAATGGGAACTTTGGAGTCAGACGCTGGGTTTTCCGAAATAAGGATTTGGAGTTTGCATTTTTTCTGTTTTCAGGTGGGGATTTGGGGGTCTGATGGTTTGTTTCTGTACAAATAGGGGTTTGTTGATTTGGAATGTTTTGGGGTTTGCTCAAATACAGATTTGTGGATTTGGAATGTTTTGGGTTTTCCTCAACCCCTGGCAGGGCTTTGGGGAAGGGGTGGCTCCATCCTCCTCCAAGGGGAATTTGGGGCTGAATTTAGCAGAAATGGGAACTTTGGAGTGAAATGCTGGGTTTTTCAAAAGAAGGATTTGGAGTTTGCATTTTTCTGTTTTCAGATGGGGATTTGGGGGTCTGATGGTTTTTTTCTGTACAAATAGGGGTTTGTGGATTTGGGAGGTTTGGGGGTTTGCTCACATAGGGATTTGTGAGTTTGGAAGGTTTTGGGGTTTGCTCAAATACAGATTTGTGGATTTGGGGTTTGCTCAAATAGGGATTTGTGGATTTGGAATGTTTTGGGATTTGCTCAAATAGAGATATGTGGATTTGGGATGTTTTGGGGTTTGCTCAAATAGAGATATGTGGATTTGGAATGTTTTGGGGTTTGCTCAAATAGAGATATGTGGATTTGGGAGGTTTTGGGTTTTCCTCAACCCCTGGCAGGGCTTTGGGGAAGGGATGGCTCCGTCCTCCTCCAAGGGGAATTTGGAGCTGATGGTTTGTTTTAGCAGAAATGGGAACTTTGGAGTCAGACGCTGGGTTTTGCAAAAGAAGGATTTGGAGTTTGCCTTTTTCTCTTTTCAGATGGGGATTTTGGGATCTGATGGTTTGTTTCTGCACAAATGGGGTTTTGGGGTTTGCTCAAATAGGGATTTGTGGATTTGGGAGGTTTTGGGGTGTCTTCAAACATGGGTTTGTGGACTTGGTAGGCTTTGGAATCTGCTCAAATAGAGGTTTGTGGATTTGGAAGGTTTTTGGTGTTTTGCTCAAATAGCAATTGTTGATTTGGGAGATTTTGGGGTTTGTTCAAATAGGGATTTGTGGATTTGGGAAAGTTTTGGGGTTTGCTCAAATAGGGATGTGTTGATTTGGGAAGGTTTTGGTATTTGCTCAAATAAGGATTTATTGATTTGAAATGTTTTGGGGTTTGCTCAAATAGGGAAGTGTGGATTTGGGGTTTGTTCAAATAAGGATTTGTGGACTGGGAAGGTTTTGGGGTTATTGCTAATAGAGATATGTGGGTTTGGGAGGTTTTGGGGTTTGCTCAAATAGAGATTTGTGGATTTGGGGTTTGCTCAAATAAGGATTTGTGGGTTTGGAAGGTTTTGGGGTCTGCTCAAATAGAGATATGTGGATTGGGAGGTTTTGGGGTTTGCTCAAATAGGGATTTGTTGATTTGGGAGGTTTGGCGGTTTGTTCAAATAGAGATATGTGGATTTGGGGTTTGCTCACACAGGGATGTGTGGATTTGGGAGGTTTAGGGGTTCAGAAGATTGTTTTATCTCAATCAGGGAATTTGGGGCCAGACTCTGTTTTTCTTCAAATGGGAATTTTGGGGTCTGACAGCTTGGTTTTGCACAGAGAAAGTTTTGAGGGTCTGACAGCTTGTTTTGCTTAACTGGAATTTTTGGATCTGACTGTGGGGTTCTCTTATTTTTTATACCTGTTTTCTCAAATTGGGAATTTCAGAACTTGGCTTTTCTCAAATGAGGAATTTGAGATTCAATTTGCTCAAACAGGGATTTTAGGGTCAGACAGCTGGGGTTTGGGTTATTTTACAAATAGGGAATTTTGGAGTCTGATGGCTTGGTTTTGATCAAATCAAGATTTTGGGATCAGGTAACTTATTTTGGCTAAAGGGGGATTTTGGGGTCTGGCAGCTGGTTTTTCCTCAAATAGGGATTTGGGGTCTGACTGCCTGTTTTGCTTTTTGTTTGTTTTTTGCAAAATGGGATTTTAGGGTCTGGGGGGCTTGTTTGGGTACAAATAGAGATGTGGGGCTGGACTTTTTTCAAATGGGATTTTGGGCTGTGACAAATTGGGCTTTTTTTCAAGTGGGGATTGCTCAAAACACCTCATTTTCACTCAAATACTAATTTTGGGATCTTTCTATCAGGGGGCCCTTCTCAACTTTCCCATCCTTCTGGGGATGCTTCCCAGCTGTGTGGCTGAAATGAAAGGCTGTGAAGGGCTCTGAAAGAAGGGCTAAAGGAGGATTTTGGGGTCTGGCAGCTGGGTTTTCCTCAAATAGGGATTTGGGGTCTAACTGCCTGTTTTGTTTTTTGCTTGTTTGTTTTTCGAAAGGGTTTGGGTACAAACAGAGATTTGAGGCTCTAACAGCTGGGCTTTTTTCAAATGGAATTTTGGGGCCTGACAAATCGGGCTTTTTTTTCAAATGAGGATTACTCAAAACACCTCATTTTCACTCAAATACTAATTTTAGGATCATTCTATCAGGGGACCCTTCTCAACTTTCCCATCCTTCTGGGGATGCTTCCCAGCTGTGTGGCTGAAATGAAAGGCTGTGAAAGAAGGGCAGAGACCTGGACAGATGGGATGAACGGGATGATGCATCCACAGAATGGTTTGGTTTGGAAAGGACCTTAAACCCCATCTCATGGGGGTCTCAGGGACACCTTCCACTATGCCAGGCTGCCCCAAGCTCCATCCACCTGGCCAAAAGCTGGATGTGGATGCTGCCCTCTTTCCATTCCATCATCCAGAGGATGGCCCAGAGCTCCTTTTCCCACTTTCCCAGTGGCAGGAGAGCAATCAGCCTTCCCATGGGGGGCCATCCAGCCTCAAGCACTTACTCTGGATTACTTGCAGTCGTGGAGGGAGGGAAATAAAAGCCACACAAAGCTAACCACTTATTGAAACACATTTGCTGAAGTGAATTTTCTGTTGGCAGGATGTCTGGGCATCAAAGGAACCGCCGGTCACGGGGCTGGTGTTGGTGGGCAAACAACAGTGAGAGCAGTAAAACAGCAATAATGCCACAATAATCACATTTGGGTTAATGTGCATTTAAACCAGGGTAAAACACACTGCTGGGGTGAACAGGGGAGGTGTAAATTATACGAAAATGCATTCCTGTGGAGATTCAAACTCGCAATTTTGTCCTTAAGCTCCAGAAGCAGAAAATTCTGACAAATAGGTTGGTTTGGGGATGTGTGTGCACCTTGGAAGCAGCCACACAGACAGAGATCCCTTTCCATCCCTGCCCTGGCAATGACCAGAGGTGGCTGAGGGGCTCTGCTGGGATGGGGACCCTCCCACAGGGATTTGGGGAAGCACAGGAGGCTGTGGCTGCCCTGAGGGAGCTGCAGCAGTTGCAGGTCTCACAGGAGACAGGCAGATTCCTGACACTGCAGCTGCAGGAGGCTGTGCTCATGATGCCTTGGGGAGCTGAGTTATGCCTTAGCAGTCCCCACAGATGAATAAATCATGAGAGGAGAGACTTTGGAGAAGGCTGGGAGATCCAGGATAACCCATGCTCTGAGGTGGGGCGTAAACCTTTGAACCCCCAACTCCTGTTTCTAACCCAGGGCTCGGGTGGCTGAGGCAGGAACCTCTCTGCTGCTGAAGATTGCAAGGCAAGATGCTTTCCATTACCATCTGTATGGCAGATTACCTTTGTCAAGTGGGCAGTTTGCCTTATCTCTCTCTCTGAGTGACCACATTCACTCCTCCCTCGGGAAGGGACATCTGCTGATAACAGCCATTGAATGTCCCTGCATGGCTGATAAGAGCTACAGCATCCCATTGGGAGATGTGAGCCCAGAGGGAGGAGCCAAGCATTCCTACCTGGATATAATCTGGAGATTCTGGAACACCAGCACGGTTTCTCCAGTGGATTCCCCAGAGGAACAGCAGCTGTCTCTTCTTCCCCTGGATCTTCAGAGGAAGAACACATCCTTCTCTACAGGATCCCTGCTCCAACAGAACCACCCCTGACACTGCAGGAGGGCTGAGCCACAATTCCAATGGGACTGCCACCAACACCCTGACCCACAGGGTGTCAGGTTGGGTTCTGACTCTGTCAGTGTTGTTCTAGTGTACTGCATTGTTTATTTTAGCTTTTATTTTCCTTTTCCCTATTAAAGAACTGTTACTTCCTGCTCCCATATTTTTGCCTGAGAGCCCCTTAATTTCAAATTTACAGCAATTTGGAGGGGTGGGGAGGGTTTGCATTCTCCATTTCAGGGGAGGCTCCTGCCTTCCTTAGCAGACTCCTGTCTTTCCAAACCAAGACATCTGCCCACCTCCAGCAGAGCCCCTCCATCACCTCTGGGAGCCAACAGAGGCCCCCAGTTCTCACCCAGAACCCCTTTGTGCCAGGGCTCCTGCACAGCCAGCTGCACCCAGGCCGTGGTGCTTCCCTGTCCCCATGGGACACAGCCACCAGGACTTGGTCTCAGCCCTTTGTTGGATTTGTCCTTCTCTGCTCTGCCCTTTTTGGGTGGCCATGGTCAAACTGTGTCACCCAGACCCAACCAGCTGGGGTGACCTCCAGGGCTGGGTTTACCCACCTAAAAACCTTCCCCACCCAGAAATTATGGCCTTCTTCTGTCTTGGGTTGAGGCTTTGAACATCCACCCAAAGCCTTCTTCCTCTTGAAGGGAGGAAAAATTTACTCTTCCAAAATCCAAACTCTTTGTTCCCATGTCTTTCTGTTTGCTTTTCCCTTTTCCTGGCAGCTCCCTGGCTGGGTGATTTCCATCCCCTTGGAGCTGTTCCATTTCAAGATCCCCAAGCTCTCTGAGGTCCTTGGGGTGGTTCAGTGTTCTTTGCACTGATCAGAGAAGGAGGAAAACATCAGCTCAGTGAGGTCTGAAGGAGCATCCATGGGCTGGGACATTCCCCATGGAACAGGGGTGGAAAGCCTTGATGTGGGGGTGGAGATGGGAATGGGAGCAGAGACAGAGGCTCCCTGCACTGGGATTTCTCTCTGGAAACCTCTGGGGAGCTGCATTTCTATACAAGACATCCCAATGTGAGCAAGAGCCTCCCTCCCCTCTTCACCCAGACTCCTTTATTTAGAGGGAAGATAATTTTCAAAGCCTTGAGGAGCAGAAAAAAAACCCTAAATAAGGGTACCCTGGCTGTTGAACACACTTTGAGGCCATGAATGAAGTGGCATCTCCATCCCAGGATGTCTCAGTGCCTTGGCTGGGCAATGCCAAGGTCTGGTGATGGAGACAGTTCTGAATTTGTGCTGGAGGCCTCCAGAGCCTCCCAACCAGCACCACAACAACCTAAACCCAGCTCAGACCTCAGCTGTGAACTGGCTGTGCCTGTAAGAGCTTGACACCACCAGGCTGGGCACTGAAAGCAGAATTCCTGCAGTATCTCCTTGCCAGGCTCTGCTTGAAGCTCTTCCCCTTCTCTGTTGCTGAAGCAGAGATTTTCAGCCCTGGTTTTCCCTGTTTTCTGTGACAATCAATGGGTATGGAACCTCCAAGGGCTTCCCTGTGTTTGTGGAGAGATTCTGGCCTGCTTTGTTGTGAGTGATCTCAGGGACCACAGCCAAACGTGCAGGATGGGGCTGGTAGGGGAGCATGACTGTGCCATGCCAGGAAATCTGCTGGGAATGCTGATAAAATCCCAGCCTGAGCAGGCCCTGTGGCTGAGCTCCCAGAAGAAATGGGCAGGATGGCACCCAGAGTTTTGTTTATCAGTTAACCAGAATAAACTGGTTGTGTGGTCAAACAAACCTTCTCTGCACCTGGGGGTTCACCAGCACAGGGACACCCCCTGCTCTGTGAGTTTAAATGCTGGGAGAGGCTTTTCCTGCTCATCGAGTGGAATGATTTGAGCCTGTGTGAGACCTCCTCACACCCACACAGAGCTGGGGATGGGAGAGCACCTTCTCCAAGCTGCCACAGGGGGTCCTGAGGCTGGGCTGACCCCAAAAAGCTGGGCTGATGCCAGCTGCTGCACTGGGGGACACTTTCCATCTCCAATCCCTGACATCTGCCTGCTCAGCTTGAGCCAGAACAAGCAAGCCAAAAGACTCTGGTTTATGTCATCCAGAGGGATGGTTTCCTATTCTGGAATAAACATCCCTGCTGCTATAAGCTGTCTCCTCCTGTACCAGCACAGAGCAGACAAAGCCTCACAGTGCTGGCAAGGCCACAGCCTGGTGCACGGGCCAGCTCTTGCCATAAATCAGGAGAGGCTCCTGCATCTCCCCCTGTGGGTGCTGAAAGCCCTGAGTGGGTGCTGGGTGTCCTGGCCACGGGATTTGGGTCAGGTCTGAGGTGTCTGCAGAGAGGATGTGAATTCTCAGGTTTTCCAAATAATGTGCAGGCCGGAGAATTGTGGAATCATAGAGTCATGGAGTGGTTTGGATTGAAAGAGACCTGAAAGATCATCCAGTTCCAACCCCCTGTCATGGGCAGAGACACATTTCACTACCCCAGGTTGCTCCAAACCCCATCCAGGCTGGCCTTGGACACTTCCAGGGATCCAGGGGCAGCCACAGCTTCTCCAGGGCCTCCCCACCCTCACAGGGAAGAATTTCTTCCTAATATCTTTCATTTTTTATCTAAATCTTTCATCTTTTAGTTTAAAACCATTCCATATGCAACAGGTTGGATTTTAGGAAGAAGTTTTTCACAGAAAGAGTGATAAAATATTGTAATGTTCTGCCTGGGGAGGTGGTGGAGTCCCCATCCCTGGGTGTGTTTAACAAAGCCTGGATGTGGCACTGGGTGCCAGGGTTTAGTTGAGGGGTTGGGGCTGGGTTGGACTGGATGATCTTGAAGGTCTCTTCCAACCTGGTTGTTCATTCTGTGTGTCATTCATCCTTGGGTGTTGTGTTCATTCATCCTGGGGAGATTATCCTGAAGGAAGGAAACAAATCTCCCATTGTCAGTCCCAAAGCATCAGGCCAGGCCTAGCAAGAATAAATTGGATCTTGCAGCCAGGAGAGCCAGATTAACACTGAAATCACCAGGTGCTCAAGGATCCTGCTTGGAAATGCCCTTTCTGTCCATATCAGGAATTAGGGGTTTGTCACAGCCCTCTTGGCTCAGGGTGGGAGTTGTTTTCCAGGAGGAACATCAGGCTCAGGACTAAGTTGTGTGTGCTCATGTTGTCCCATCTATCTCCATCTATCTCCATGTCTATGTCCATATCCATGTCCATGTCCATCTCTCTCCATCTCCAATCTCCATCTTCATCTCCATCTCATTTCTATCTCCATGTCTATCTCCACCTCCATAATCTTCAATCTCCATCTCCATTTATCTCCATCTCCAATCTCCAATCTCCAATCCCCATCTATCTCCATCTTCAATCTCCATCTCCATCTCCATCTCCATCTCCACCTCCATCTCCATCTCTATCATCTCCAATCTCCATCTCCAATCTCCATCTCCATCTCCACCTCCATCTCCATCCTCATCATCTCCATCACCATCACCATCTCCATCTCCAATCTCCATCTCTCAATCTCCATCATCCATCTCCACCTCCATCTCCCCATCCCATCATCATCTCCATCCTCATCATCTCCATCACCATCACCATCTCCATCTCCACCTCCATCTCCATCATCTCCAATCTCATCTCCATCATCTCCAATCTCATCTCCATCATCTCCAATCTCATCTCCAGTCTCCATCATCCCCAGTCTCCATCTCCATCATCTCCATCCTCCATCTCCATCATCTCCATCTCCAATCTCCATCTCCATCTCATCTCCATCCTCCATCTCCATCTCATCTCCATCATGGCCAGGAATTGGAGGGAATTGGTGGCTGATTGGCCTCAGCAGAAGCAGAGGGATGAGAATCCTCAAGTTTTGGGGAAGATCTCCTGGAGGGGCAGTGGAACACGGAGCAGGAAGCCTGGAACACCCCTCTGGTGGCTCCCAGGCCTCTCTGGGTAGGACACAAGGTTCTCAGTCCCTTTCCAGGCCACAGGGACTCAGCTGACACAGCCCATGGAGCACAGGGAGGGATTTGGCTGAAATGCCACCTGAATCCATGACCACCTGCTGGCCCTGGACTCCTGGGAGTTTGGAATTTGCAGTTAATGAATGACCCGACCCGAGTGCCACAAACACATCCCCCAGGTCCTGCCTCCCTGGCTCTTTGTCCTCAGAGGAATGTGGGCATTCCCTGCCCTGAGGGCACATTCCTTGGCAGGCACTGGCACTGACCCGTGACTGGAAACCAGTTTCCCCAGTGGGTGAACCAGGATTTTGCCTCCAGTTCTGCTCCATCCACCATCCCCCTGGCTTCATTTCCTTAAGGCTGTGTGGCCAATTCCCCAATTTCCCAACTCTCTGAACTTCCCAGCCACTGAGGGATTCAGCCTTGCTCATCTCCAGGCTCTTCCTCCTCAATCCATGCCCTGCCTCAGATGCCATGAAGAGAAAAAAAGAAGAAAAAGTCTTCACAACCCAGATTTGCAACTTTGGTGGCATCAGCACATCCCAGAACTCAGAATCATCCCTCTGCATCACAGATTAATCCTTAAAAACAGCAAGGAAGGATCCAGGTTTGTCCAGGGTGAGGGATGGAAGAGGGTGGGAACACAGAGTTAAAATATGTGTTGCTTCTACAGGGTGATGCCTCCAAGCTGCTTATCAACCTTTTTTCCTGAATATTTGTGGCCAAGGCAGGGGTTTTACTGGTCGTGCCAGGGGACTGTGTCCCCCCTGAGCAGCACTGGTGGTGGGGGACACCTCTGTCCTGGAGATCCCCATGGCTTGGACCTCAGTGGCCTGTGGGGACAGAGAGACTTTGAAGTGACAAAATGGAAAAGCTCAGAAAGGATCCACAGGCAGAATGGAAAACCTCAAAAAGGATCCACAGGCAGAAAGGAAAATTTTGATAAGGATCCACAGGCAGAATGGAAAATCTTGGTGAGAATCCACAGGCAAAATAGAAAATCTTGGTAGGGATCCACAGGCAAAATGGAAAACCTAGGAAAGGATCCACAGGCAAAAATAGAAAATCTCAGAAAAGATCCAGAGGCAAAAATCCCTCTTGTGTGGGAAGCATTTTTGGCTGTGATCATGCTGTGATTCTACCCAGTCAGGAAATGTTTTGTGGATGACCTGGGAGATCCTCCTGCATTCTGGAGCAACTTTTGGAACACCTCAAGCGTTTGTGACCCACCAAGCCTTCACCCTGCAGGGACAAACCAGCTTTCCTCTGCAATTTTCTTGCATCCTCAGCATCCCCAGCCCATTTTTGGGAGGGTGCTCCTCCTCATCGGGAGAATGGAGCAGTTGGCTCCTGGTCCAAGCCACAGGAGATGCCAGGGATGGGGGAAACCTGGCTCCAAGGTTTCCTTTTCCCAGCCCTGCCAATGCACAGCCATCAACTCCTCCTGCTCCTTCACGGAGGGATGATGGATGGGGAAACCCAGGAATGGCATTTCTCTGGAGGTGCTGGAGTCACAGCTGCCCTGTGGCCCTCACCCATCACCTTCTGAGGGAAACACAGAGAATTTAGGGTGAGGAACAAAAAGAAGGAGTTGAGGGGATGGGCCAAGGAGGGAAAATTTCCATAGCTGCATAATAGAGGTGATTACATAAGGGCATCCTGCGTCATCTGCGGCTGGCATCTCCGGAGAAGTAATTACATCTGCACCACACATCTAAAGAAAATATTATCACATTGCCTTCCAAATTCTATAATTAGCTCCTGCAAGATGTGTGCCAGGGGCTTGATCACTCTGTGTACGTTGGCTTCAGAGCCAGGCACAGACACGCGGAGGGTTTTTGAATTTGCCAGCTAGGAAAATATTTGGAGTTTAGTGTGACAGCTGACCTGAGTCCCCCTGGAAAGGGCAGCTCTGAGGGTTTGTAAAGAGTGAAATATTTTCCTGGTCTCCATCGGTGCCTGCCAGGCCGTGGGGATCCAGCAGGAGGGCAGGAATGGCAAAGCCAGAGCTTGGCTTTCCCTCCTCCTTCAAATACTCTTTGATTTCTGCCCCGATGCTCTGAACCTTTTTTTCCCTCGCTAAATAAATGACCTGATTTGCAGGGAGGTGTTGCCCTCACAGGTTCCTGGGCTCTCTGCTCTGTCATATAAAACAAACCCAGCTTTGGACTTCAGAACCAACTCTGGGCTTTGAACACTTCTCCCTTCCCTCCAGATCCTCAGCAAAAGGAATAAAGAGGCTTTGAACTGGAAGCAGAGGCTGCAAAGCTCTCGGTTTGATGGAGGGCTTTTCATGTGGAGCTGGAGATGGCCACAGGACAAGCTGGCAGCACCAGGGACACAGCAAGGGCAGGGATGGATGGGAAGATGAATTTGGTTTCCTTCCCATTTGCTCATAACCAGCCTGGAAAGCAGCAGCAGCTCGGCTGCAAACAAAACAGTCAGGAGATTTCTCTACATCTCCTCAGCTGGGAAGTGGGGCTGTGCACGACCAGGAGAGTGGGAGGGAGTGCCAAAATCCCAAGGGCTTGGTGAGAAAACTGTTGTGTTGTGTGTGTGAGAGCCTGTGAGTGTGAGAGAGCGTGTGTGCAGCTTGGATAAACCATCCTCAAGGGAGAAAACATCCTCTCTGTGCTGGCCTCGTGGGGTGGGGTGCTGACAACTCCTCCCTGTTTCTCAGTTTGGTGTTGATTCCACTCAGGAGATGCAGAGAAGTGGAGGATGGGGAGAGAGGAGGAGTCCAAAGCTCAGCAGAGCCCTCGTTAGGGCCAGACCTAATGAAACCTGTGAGGAATGAATAACCCAGGGGACACGAGTAAGACCTGCCCAAAAGCACCTTTTGCTCCTGTTCACGACCAATCCCAGGAGCTGCTGGATGTGTCAGGGATCAGAAATGGCCTTCCCAGGAGAGGAAAACCCAGAGTCAGAAAGCAAGCATGGAAAAAAATCCATGATGTCTCTGCTGAAATATCTCCAGCCCCTCTTGTGCTTTTCTCCAACACCCTGTGATTGATATCAAACCTTTCTCCATGATTGATATCAAACCTTTCTCCATTGCCCCCAGTCAGCCTGAGGATCATCACCACCACTGAGTCACAGGCTGGTTTGGGTTGGAAGGGACCTTAAAACTCATCCAGTGCCACCCCTACCAGGGACAGGGACACCTTCCACAATCCCAGATTGCTCCAAGCCCTGTCCAGCCTGGTCTTGGACACTTGCATAGGTGTGATAGCCTCAGCTTTTCTGGGCACCCTATGCCAGGGCCTCCCCAGCCTCACAGGGAAGAATTTATTCCCAATATCCCATCTAACCCTGCCCTCTGGCAGTTTGGACCCATTCCCCCACATCCAAAGTTCCTCTGCAGCTCTCCTTTTTAGCCCCTTTAGGTGCAGAATTTGTGACTTTCATTGCTCACCTGAGCTTTGCAGAGTTCCCATCATGGACTGATGGGGTGGTGTTGTGTGGCTGCAACCTTTGGGGACAAAAAGCTGCTGGCCTTGCCCTTCTGCCTTCACCCTGCTCATGTCTGGTTTTCACTCCTTCCCTCCCAGTGCTCCTGGAGAACCCTTAAAAAAAACAACCCAAAAACAACAAAACAACCTCTTCTTTGGGAATTTTCCCTCTTCAGCAGCGGCATCCCAGGGAGAAGGTGGGAGAAGGGGGACCTTGTGTGTGGCCATTCCCACCCCACAGGATTTTGGGTGGCTCTGGTTTGACTCCCACTCCTTCCTGCAGCTCCCAGTCCTCTCCCATCCCTCCCTGGGTGCCAGAGCTTTAACCCCACATGGGAACAATTCAAAGTATCTCTCAAATACCCCAGTGACACAGCCCTGGGAAGGAGAAGGGTGGTGTGGGAGCAGGGAGAAAGGGAAAGCAGCTTTGTCAGTGATTTGCAGGAGAGAAAACGAGCTCCTGTGTGGTTTGGGTGGTTTCATGGTGAACACGGGGGTGCTGGGGAGGGGCTGGGGACACAAACCCTGAGAGGAACGCCTGAGGGAGCTGGGGGTGCTCAGCCTGGAGAAAAGGAGACTCAGGGCTGCCCCCATTACTCTGCAGCTCCTGAAAGGTGCCTGTGCTCAGCTGGGGCTGGGCTCTGTCTCCAGCAGCCCTGACACAACCAGAGCACACAGCCTCGAGCTGCACCAAGGGAAATACAGGTTGGATAGCAGGGAAAAGTTTTTCACAGAAAGGGTGATAAAGTTCTGGAATGTTCTGCCCAAGGAGGTGGTGGAGTCCCCATCCCTGGGTGTGTTTAACAAAGCCTGGATGTGGCACTGGGGGCCAGGGTTTAGTTCAGGTGTTGGGGCTGGGTTGGACTGGATGATCTTTAAGGTCTCTTCCAACCTGGTCATTCCATGAATTCTGTGATTCTGTGATTTCTGTGAATTCTGTGAATTCTGAGATTCAGTGATTTCGGTTTTATGATTCTGTGATTCTGTGAATCCTGTGATTTCTGTGATTCTGTGATTCTGTAAATTCTATGATTCTGTGATTCTGTGATTCTGTGATTCTGTGAATTCCATGATTCTGTGATTTCTGTGATTTCTGTGATTCTGTGATCCTGTGGATTCTGTGATCCTGTGATTCTGGGATTCTGTTATTCTGTTATTTTGTAAATCCTGTGAATTCTGTGAATCATATGAATTCTCTGAATCCTCTGAATTCTGTGACTCTGTGAATTCTGTGAACTCTGTGCTGGGTTAATGCTTGGATTTGACCTTTAGAGGTTCTTTCCGAGCTCCACCATTCTGTGACTTGGTATTTCCAAAGGAATGCAGCAATTCCTGGTTGGGAAGGTATTTTATCCCTTCTTCAAGCAATTCCTAGTTGGGAATTCCAAGTCCATCCATGCTGGGCCAGCCCAGAACCTGTGGCCCAAACCCAGGCAAAGATTCCTGGTGCTTTGTGCAAGGATTTGCCAGAGGAGGAGGCTGCAGCAGCACCTGCTCTCTGCACTCCTCAGCTTTCCTCTCATCCCTACCTTGAGCTGGGGGAAGCAGAATTCCCCAGGCGTGCATGGAAAATGGGCAGCACTTGTGAAACAAGCTCCAGAGGAGCTTGGCACATGTTCCAAGCTTGCACTTCATCTATTTGGGACAGAACTTCACCCTGGCACAGCATCCTCATTAATTTCTCTGAGCTGGGAGCAATCCCACACCGTTCATGTCACCTGTGCTGCTGACAGGGGCTGCCCTGGGATCTGCCTGTGCACACACCAGGAGGATTCCCAGCCTTTTTTCCTCGGTAGTTTTGGGTTTTTTTTAAAAATGAATCAGTGCTGACAAATTGCTCAGACATTCCCAGGGGGCTCTGCAGGAGCATCAGTGGCTTTGGGGCAGCATTTCAGACACACAGATGCGGAGCTGTATCCCTTTTTCAGCTTTTTTTTTAGCAAAAATGAACTCATCAGGAAGAGGATGAAGGTAAAAATAAGGGAGAAAAGGAAGAACCCCCTTCCTCAGGCAGTGGTTGGTGGCCTGCAGAGCTCCCTGCCATTTGATGTTCCGTGTTTGAGGGGAAACTTGGCAGTTCGTGGACCAGAAATCCATCAGGATCTGCTGTAAATGGCACAGAAATCCATCAGGATCTGCTGTAAATGGCACAGAAATCCATCAGGATCTGCTGTAAATGGCACAGGAGGCAGATCTGGGAGTCTATTGAGGGAATATAAAGCAGGCTATCAAAAGTGACCCTTTTGCACCTATCCCTGCCCATTGCTGATAGAATTGTTAAGGTTGGGAAAGACCTCTGAGATCATCAAGTCCAAAAATTCCTATTGATTCTCATCCCTAAAACATGAAGTGCCCCCATTGTGTCCCAGGAATGCAACAGACTGTGCAGAAAGAGCTGTGGAAATTCGAATTGTTGTAATCTGGAGGTGCTTGGGTTCATGGTTCCATTAAAAGCAAAACCAAAACCTCACAGAAACACCCAAATCCCCCCCAAAACAACAAACAAAAACAAAACCAAAGAAAAACGAAAACAAAAACAACACCAAAAACCAAAACCAAACAAAACCAAACAAATAACTAAAAAAACTCAAGCCAAACAAAAAAAAAAAAACCACCAAAAAACCCCACCCAAAACCCCCAAATAATAAACAAAAACCAAAAACAACCCAAAAAGCCAAGCCCCCCCAAAATGCAAGCCACACAAACCACCAAACACCTTCATATTTTGCTAAACTAAACAAAACCATGGAGTTTTCCAGGCTGAGCATGGATCAGCTGTCATGAAAGCAGCAAAATCTGCATGGTAGGACAAGAAATTCCTCTCCAGCAGGAAGGTGGGATGGTGGGGAAGGGGGAGATGGAGGCTGATTTTTTGGGCAGGCCATGGGAAGGAAGAGGCTGCTCATCCCATGAGGAGATGCTGAAGGACCCAATTCCCTGGCAAAGCCAGGAGCGACAGCCTGGTGCATCCCAGACCACCCCAAATGTGATTTCCCTGGACACAAGGAGAGGAAATGCTGTCCCTGGAAGCTGGAGAAGTCCCATGATGTCACTTTTGCAGGTGGAGGGGACATGGCCATCATGCTGTGTGTGCCCTTGGAGCCAGGAGGAAAGAAAACTCTGGAAAAGCTCTCCATGACTTGGGCGAGGAGCTTTAAAACTTTATCCATGTGCATTTAGAGAAGGGGGATCACCCTGGGGTAGAGGAGGAACAGGCAGATCTTGGGAAAAACATCTGGAGGGGCTGGAGAGAGTCCAGGGAAGGGAACAGACCTGGGGAAGGGTCTGGAGCTCCAGGAGAGGCTGAGGGAGCTGGGAAGGGGCTGAGCCTGGAGAAAAGGGGGATCAGGAGGGACCCCGTGGCTCTGCACAGCTCCTGACAGGAGGGGACAGCCGGGGAACAAGGACAGGAGGAGAGGAAACAGCCTCAGGCTGGGCCAGGGGAGGTTTAAATTGGATATTTGGGAAATCTTCCACCTCAAAAGGGTGGTCAGGCATTGGCACAGCTGCCCAGGCAGTGTTGGAGTCCCCATCCCTGGAGGGATTTCATGTGGATGCTGTCATGGACATATTTTATGAAAAACCTTTTTGCTGGGATTTTTTCTCCTTGGAAGTTGAGAGGCCTCAGAAATGAAATGCAAACGATAATTATCTGCTGCTGTGGAATGCAACAGGTGCATCTTTGATTGGTCTCATGTGGTTGTTTTTAATTAATGGCCAATCACAGTCCAGCTGTCTCAGACACTGGTCAGTGACAAGATTTTATTATCATTCCTTTCTATTCCTTTCTATTCTTTCCGATGAAATCCTTTATTCTATTTTTTAGTATAGTTTTAATATATAATTTTCTTTTAATATAATAGATCTCATAAAATAATAAATCAGCCTTCTGAAACATGGAGTCAAGATTCTCGTCTCTCCCCTCATCCTTGGGACCCCTGTGAACACCACCACAGGATGTGGCACTTGGGGACATGGTCAGTGGTGGCTTTGGCAGTGCTGGGTTAATGGTTGGACTGGATTATCCTGGAGGGATTTTCCAAGCTAAACAGTTCTGGGATTCTCTCTGGGAGTGGCTTCTTGCTTTGTCTCTGTGGCTCTTGGCAGCCTCGTGCTGGTCCCCGTGATCCTGCCTCCCTCATCTCCTCATCCCAGGAAGCTCCACCCCGTGAGGTTGGCACCTGTTTGCCTTGGAAAATGTCTTTTATTCCTTCTTCAGCCAAGGCACTGCTGAGATGCCTCTGGGGGAGGAGGGAGAGGGGTTAAACCCCCCCAAAAATGTCAGTGGTCCTAAAAATAGCCAGGCTTTTCCTGCTCCCATTGACTCACCCATCACAGACCACAAACCCCTGAGTCACAGCAGGGGCTCTGGGGGGGAATCATCCTTCCCTGCTCTGCTCCAAACAGAGCTTGTTTGTGTCCAGAGTGACCCAGGGACAGCCCTGCCCTCCTGCAGGGCCCAAGAGCTGTCCCCTCTCCAGCACCCAGATCCTCGTGATCCTAACTCAACATTCATGATCTTCACCCAACATTCATGATCTTCACCCAACATTCATGATCCTAACCCAACATTCATGATCTTAACCCAACATTCATGATCTTCACCCAATGTTCATGATCCTAACCCAACATTCATAATCTTCACCCAACATTCATGATCTTCACCCAACATTCATGATCCTAAACCAACATTCATGATCCTAACCCAACGTTCATGATCCTAACCCAACATTCATGATCCTAACCCAATGTTCATGATCCTAACCCAACATTCATGATCTTCACCCAACATTCATGATCCTAACCCAACATTCATGATCTTCACCCAACGTTCATGATCCTAACCCAACATTCCCAAAACTCAGCACCTCTCCCACCAAGGGGAAGGTGCAGAAGGATCTGCTCACACCTGCCCTGCTCAGTCCCACCAGATCAGAGACCCCCATCCCTCAGCTGGGCTCAGAGGAAAGGTTTTCACTGATATTTCCTCTCCCATCCCTTCCTGGGTGCCAGAGCTTTAACCCCACATGGAACAACTCAAAATCCCTCTCAAAAAGTCTCACTCAGTGCTCCCAGCTAAAGAACAGAGAAGAAGGGAAAAAACCCAAATTATTCTGGAGGTGTTGGGACCTGGGGTCTGTCCAGCTGCCTCTGGACAGCAACACAACCTCAGAAAGCCACCAGGTGACCCCAGGAGCCCCCACAGCCACCAGGGAAGTGGTGACCACAGGAAATGGGGCAGAGAAGGGGTCCATGGTCCTTTGGTGCCAGCCAACCTCCTTTTCCCTGCAGGAGCCATCCCACCAGGAGCTGTCCCCTCTCCAGCACCCAGATCCTCATGATCCTCACCCAACATTCCCAAAACTCTGCACCTCTCCCCTCCCACCAAGAGGAAGGTGCAGAAGGATCTGCTCACACCTGCCCTGCTCTGTCCCACCAGAGCAGAGACCCCCATCCCACAGCTGGCCTCAGAGGAAAGGTTCTCACTGATATTTTGGGAGCTGCTTCCTTCCCCTGCCCTCCTCCAGAATAGCTTTTTGTCTTTGGGTTTATTTTCTTTGTTGCCTCATAAAGGTTTTGAATGGACCCGGAGGCAGCATTGAATTCCTCCTGGGATGTGGCTGCCTCGGGCAGGGGAGGGAGGAGGGAATTTCATTGTGTCCAGCCCCACAGACCTTCAGGGGGGAGGAAAACCAGCAAATTCTGAATTCTCCTTCTCCTGCTGTGGTTTCTGCCAGCTCCTCCCTGGGCTCAGCTCCTCCAGCCACCCCCACTCGTGTCACTTGTCACCTCGCTGGGTGACAGCTCCACCAGCACAGATCCTGTGCAGTGGGAAATTGGGATATCCATGCCCTGGCCAGGTCTGACCCAGCCTCTTCACCCCTCTGATCAAAGTCACCACAAAATCCCCCACGGACCCCAGAGGTGGAGCCAGCTGCTTCTTGTGCGTTTGCAATGTCTTAAAATGAAGAATAAAAAAAATAAAATAAAATAAAATAAAATAAAATAAAATAAAATAAAATAAAATAAAATAAAATAAAATAAAATAAAATAAAATAAAATAAAATAAAAATTGGAATAAAATAAAATAATAAAAAAATATTTAAAATAAAATAAATAAAAATATAAAAAATTTAAAGATAAAATAAAAAATAAAATAAATGAAATAAAAAATAAATAAAAAAAAAATTGAAAATAAAATAAAAAAATAACTGAAATAAATAAAAATAAAATAAAAAATAAAATAAAATAAAAAAAAAATAAAAAATAAAATAAAAATAAATAAAAATAAAAAAATAAAATAAAAATAAAATAAAAAAATAAAAATAAAAATAAAATAAAATAAAATAAAATAAAATAAAATAAAATAAAATAAAATAAAATAAAATAAAATCTCTGGTTGATCACAGAATCACAGAATGACCAGGTTGGAAGAGATCTCCAAGATCATCCAGTCCAACCCAGCCCCAACACCTCAACTCAACCTTGACACCCAGTGCCACATCCAGGCTTTGTTAAACACACCCAGGGATGGGGACTCCACCACCTCCCCAGGCAGAACATTCCAGAACTTTATCACTGTTTCCATAAAAAGCTTTTCCTAACATCCAACCTGATGTGGCCTCCTGACCCACCAAAGGGTCTTGGAGAGCTCAGTTTTCATTTGGGCTCTCTCTTTTCACCCAAAATACTTAAGAACCAACACTGGTAACTAAAACTAAACTTAGTGGCATTCTGGAAATAAAGCTCTGGAATTTACCCCACAATTCAGTTTGAAATTTGCCATATCAGGTCTCTCCTGGACATTCACAGGGAGGAAGTGACTTTTAATTTGATTTTACAAAACTAGGAGCAGCAAAATAACAGCAGCAGCATTGCCTGTTCTCAAGCTGGGGATCAGAAAATCGCTGATAACAACGAAGGGGAAAAAATTTAAAAAGCTCAATAATTTCTGTTCTGGCTTTGGAAAATGCAGGCTGATGTTCTCATATTGCACAGGGACAAGGAAGTGCTTTCTAGTCCATTAGTAACCCAGGAAGACACTAAATGGCATGGCCTGAGGAGAAACATTTTTAAGCAGCAGGTTCAGATTAATTTGCTCCCAAGAGCCCCGTGGAAGGAGGACGAGGAGAGGTCTGGGCTGTGCTCATCCTCTCTAAGAAGTCCTGGGATTTCTCTCAGATCCCAGGAGGGTGGAAAGATGATCATTACAGGGTAATATTAAAAAAAAAGGGGTGGGGAAAGGAGAATTGGGATGATGCAGCTTAGCCTGGTGGAAAGGGATGCAGGATTAGAGGGATGGAGCGTGGGAAGCTGTCAATATAAATAGATGGCTCATAAAAAAACAGCATTTCACAGACTCCCTCAGCCTCACCACGGGCAGGTCTGGATCAGGGGACCCTGGCAGCACCACAGATGGAAATGTGCCCCTGTGAGGAGCTTTGGTTTGGGGTGTTGTTTGAAAAAATGAGCTATTCCAGAAGCATAGAATGGTTTGGGAGGGAAGGGACCTTAAAACTCATCCCATTTCCAACCCTCTGATGTGGGCAGGGACACTTCCACCATCTCAGGGTGCTCAGAGCCCCATCCAGCCTGGCCTTGGGCATTGCCAGGGATCCAGGGGCAGCCACAGCTGCTCTGGGCACCCTGTGCCAGGGCTCCCCACCCTCACAGGGAAGGATTTCTTCCCAGTATTTAAGGTAAATTTACCCTCTGGCAGTTTAAAGCCATTCCCTTTGTCCTGTCACTCGCTACCTGCCCTTGCTGTCCCTCTCCTTTTGTCACTGAGGTCACAATGAGCAGTGTTGGATCCTGACTGGATCCCAGGGACTGGCATGGGGATGATCCTCCCTCCTCCCTGTGCAGCTGCTGCTTGGAGGAAAAGGGGCTGGGAAGATGAGAATCTCACTGATCCCACCCAAAATTGTCTTTGCATCCCCCAAAGGTTTGTTGCCATCAGAGGACACTGTCCCTGATACTGCCTGCTCCCCCCTCACTCACTCTAATGCTGTTTCATCCTCCATGAATTTGTGGCAGGGAATTTCCAGAAGGGAATTTTGCCCTCTGAGAAGAGCTGCTTCACTCGGTTTGTCTTTAACCAGCGTTTGAGTCATCCCCAGTTGCATTTTGAGGCACAGTGGAGTCACATCCCCTCATCCCTTCACCCCAGGGACAGGGACTTTAACCCATTTCAGTCTCTGTTATAGCTACTCTGGGCATTTTGGTGGCTCTGAGGCACTCCAGGAGTTAACAACCTCTGCACCAGGCTGTGGTTCCCCTCTGGAAATCCCTCTGCAGCTCCAGGAATCACCTCCCAGGAATCACCTCCCTGCTGCCATTCCCACCTCTTTGGGACACGCTGGCCACTGGCCACTCCCAGGGAGGCAGAATCCCCCAAGGTAATTCATGCCAATTACTGCAATCAGCTAATTAGCAAACAAGATCGATTCAAATGAAGTTGAGGTGTCAACAGCTATTATGCAAGCTGGTGTTTGCCGGAGGAAAGGCATCCTGAGAGTCAAAAAGCCTTCGGGGGTGGGAATTGAGGAGAGCTAAAAGGGATGTGGGGGGGAACAGGGAAATTAAGGGGGGGGGGGGGGGAACCCAGCGCTGAGACAAATTAAGGAAGAAAAGTGTTGGGAATGGAAAGTGAGGCAGTAATTAATTACTTGTGAACACAAAAGGAGTGATGGAGAGGGATGATTCCCACCAGCCAGGCTGGGATGAGCGGGAGAAGTCAGATTTTCACTGGGGAATTAGCCGGGTTCCTCTGTAGGGATACCCCAAAGGTGGGAAACAGGGGAGCTTCTCCCTCCTGGAAAATTCCAGGGTGAAACACCCTGTGACCGTGTTCACTGGGCTCCGAGGATGAAGGAAGAGACGAGGATCTGACTCCATGTTTCAGAAGGCTTAATTTATTATTTGATGATATATATTATATTAAAACTATACTAAAAGAATAGAAGAAAGGATTTCATCAGAAGGCTTGCTAAGAATAGGATAGCAAAGAATGGTAACAAAAGTTTGTGGCTCGGACTCTCTCTGTCTGAGCCATCTCACCGTGATTGGCCATTAATTAGAAACAACCACATGAGACCAATCCCAAATCTACCTGTTTCATCCCACAGCAGCAGATAATCAATGTTTACATTTTGTTCCTGAGGCCTCTCAGCTTCTCAGGAGGAAAAATCCTAAGGAAAGGATTTTTCATAAAAGATGTCTGTGACAACACCCTGGGAAGAGCTCTGCGCCACAGGACACCCACCAGAACCAGCTGTCAGGTGAAAACTGATGGCAAATTTTGGGAGTGAGTGGCCAGCCTGGGCTTGCCTGGGATGCAGCGATCTCCCGGGGGCAATTCCAGCCAGGCTGGCTCCATCCATCATTTCTCCTCCGGGAAGCACAAGCCTGAAGCTGGATGAGGGTGGGACACCCTGGTGTAAAGCCTGCAGAGACATCTGCTAATCCTCCCCTAAGCCCCTGGGATGGATTTAAAGGGTGTTTTTGTCGCTCGCCCCCGGGATCAAGATCCTTAGAGGATAAAGCATTGAAGGAAATGAAGGGATTCTTGTCCCGCAGTGGGGCGTGAAAGGGAGACCCTGCTCCCGCTGGGATGTCCCCAGGAGGGGCGGGTGTCACCTCCCCCATGCTGCACTTTCGATGTTGCACCAAGGGAAATACAGGCTGGATATTAGGGAAAAGTCTTTTTACAGAAAAAGTGATCAAGTTCTGGAATGGCTGCCCAGGGAGGTGGTGGAGTCCCCATCCCTGGGTGTGTTTAACAAAGCCTGGATGGGGCACTGGGTGCCAGGGGGTTTAGCTGAGGTGTTGGGGCTGGGTTGGACTGGATGATCTTGGAGGTCTCTTCCAACATGATGATCCCTTCCATCCCGTGATCCTGTGATTTCTATGATTCTGTGACTCTGAATTCTGTGACTCTGAATTCTGTGACTCTGTGAATTCTGTGACTCTGTGAATTCTGTGATTCTGTGAATTTTATGATTCTGTGAATTCTGTTGTTCTGATTCTGTGAATTCTGATTCTGTGATTGATTCTGAAACTTTTGTGAATTCTGTGAATTTTGCAAACTCTGTGATTCTGTGATTCTGTGAGTTCTGTGATCCTCTGATTACTGTCATTCTGTAAATTCTGTGATTCTGTAAAATTCTATGAACTCTGTGGATTCTGTGAATTCTGTGGTTCTGTAAATTCTGCTATTCTGTGATTTGGTGAATTCTGTAAATTCTGTGAGTTCTGCAAATTCTGTGAATTCTATGATTCTGCGAATTCTGTGATTGTGATTCTGTGCATTCTGTGATCCTGTAGATTATGTGATTCTGAGAATTCTGTGATCCTGTTATTCTGTGAATTCTGTGAATTTTGATTTTGATTCTGTGGATTCTGTCAATTCTGTGATTTCTGTAATTTCTGTGATTCTGTGAATTCTGTGATTCTGAAGCCGTGCTGGATTTCAGGCAGGAGCTGGGCTGCCCGGCTCAGGAGCTGCCAGATGCTCTGGTTTTATCCCAGCAGCTGGCCCAGAGAAACATTATCCAGCAGCCCAAATCTCTGCCCTTTCAAACCCTGGAGGGGTGCAAAATTGCTTTGCACTCCAAAGGCACGGGTGGAGAGCCTGAGGAAAGGGTTTTCCCTGCTTTTTATCCTGGTCAAAGCTGGGGTTAGGGGCTGTAACACCGTGTCCTGCCTGTCCTCAGCTTCTCTTCTGAGGATGAGAGGGAAAGGTCACAATGGATTGATGGGAAACTTCATTAAAGATGGGAAAATGAAGTTTTCCAGCTGTGAGGAATAACCTGTGAGTGGTGGATACATCCACACAAAGGCTGGGATGGCTGTGCCAGGAACGTGGGCACTTGGGGATCGCTGGGGTGACTTGCAGGGCTTGTTTTTAAAACAAACAGATCCCTTTTATCGCCTGAAATGCCTCACCTCCACCAGGAGGAAACGTGCAGAACAAAGAAACGCCACCATTAATCAGCTCTGGAGCTCAGGGCTTGGCTCAGGGAGCTCTTCCCAAAGCCAGGTACCCACCTCCCACAGTGCTGGGCACAACCCAGCCCTGCCTGGAGCCTGGCTGGCTGCTCCTGCCCACCCTGACATGGCACAGAGAGGGAAAGAATGGAATAATGGCTCCTTTCTTTTCCAGCTATCAGGAATGCACCACACCTGGTGCCCCTCGGGGAGTGTTTGCTGTCCCGGCGGGCGCCAGGGCCGGATTGTTTGCACGGGGATTTATTTATTTAATATTTTTTTCCTAATGAAATGTTATTATTAAAAGCTAATTTGGGCCCCTGAGAGCGTGGAGGGGAAGGCAAAGCTCTTGGCTGGCACTGAGGAATGTCGACAGGCTGGGTTTGGCTGGTCCCAAAGGCCTCCTGAGCTGCAGGAGATGAGTTTGTCTGGGCTCTGCTGGGAAACACACAGGGGGATTACCCACCCCAAACACCTGCAGCCACAAGGTCTGGTTTGGAAATACCTCATCCTAGTCCCCAGATTGGCCCTCAGTCTGTACAATACCTTGGGGAGGCTGCAGAGGGAAACTGAGGCTGAGGAATGTGCCAAGGACGGCACTGAGTGCCAGCAGCAGGGAACAAAACAGATTAAAAACTTTCCACTTGGAATTCAACAGCACTGAAACCACTCCTGCATGCTGGGGACACCCTGGTCCCCAAACAGATCGAGCCCTGGGGTTTGGAAAAGCACTGGGGGGGAGGAAGAGTGGGGCAGGTGGGAGGAAGAGCACAGGATAGGAACAAAGTCCTGCTGTGCAGGGGCTGGCTGGGCACCAGCTGGGCAGCAGTGATTGATTATTTACATTGCTGGAGGAGCTGGGAGAGCATCAGGGCCTCCCTGAGCCTGGCACTGTGCTCAGCCTGCTCCTGCAGACGGGTGTTTGTGTCCTTGCTGAGCTGCACAGGGTGGAGATGTGGATTTTCATAGCAGAGACCTTTTGGGAATTGTGTTTGTTGGAGGAGGGGGAGATTTGAGCCAAGAACAGATCCTGGTCTTTTCCTGGACCACCAGGGACCTCCCTCCCCTGGGCAGGAGAGCCTTGGGGTGCAGGGGTCTGTGGGGATGCAGTTCTGCCCATCTCATGCTGGCATCTATGATGATTTTGGGGGATGTTTCCATCCTCTCCTTTCTGCCCTGATGTCTCTGAGCCACCTTGAGAAGCCATCCCAGCGAATCCCCAAAATGGGAACAGCATTTCCTGTCTTCCCATCCCACACTTTGGTGCAAAGCCTGGCCCAAACAAACACCAACAAACAATGTTATACATTCCTATAGACAGAAGTAAAACATTTTCAAATCATATTCCTTTCTCCTCTTTCCTTTTAGATATATAGAAAGGGTGAGATATAGGAATGTGCCCCCTGTTGATGGAGTGACAAAACTATCCTTTGTCCCCATAAAAAGGAAAAAAGCTCAGAAGTTTCTCTCCTCAATTAAGTGAAAAGACACCTCATAGGACCTGGGGGACTTCATCTCAAACTTAAGGATAGCCAGCAGGACAGAAGGCAAAAAGTCCCACCTGAGTAATTTACTAGATAAAGAAGAGAATAAAAAGAAATAATCATTTCTGTGGGGTGTTTTACTAAGAGCAAGAACCTCTTGCACCTGGCTTGTTTTTTCCTGTAAAGAGTTTTGTTATTTTGCTTTTTATTAAAATCTTTTGTTTCCAACACTGCCACAGAAGCCATCCTGCTGATTTTATGCCTTCTGAGGTGGCTGAGGTATCTTGGGTGCGAAATAGATCTCCAAGAGCTTATGAGAGCTGGCTCAAAGAGACCCATATTTCACCTGTCCCCTGTCCCCTGTCCCCTTGCCATTCCTGGCAGTGCTGGAGGCAGGCACTGCACTGCAGGGGAACGCCTGAGGTGAGGCAGCCACTCCTGCCATGCCAACATCTCCTCTGGGATGGCTTGGCTGCTCCTCCAAGAGCTTGCCAAGGGCACAGCCAGGGATGGAATGAAGGCAGCAGCCCGTGGGGAGTGAAGGAGCCTGTGCTAGATCAGCTGATATAATTAGAAAGCAGGGACAAGGAGATGAGCTCCTGGGCCCAAAAAGCTGGGCTGGTTTTTCCCAGCTCCAGCAGCTGAGCTAAGAAAAGCTCTGACCTCCTCCCCCTGTGCCTGGGGGCACTGCCATGGTTTGGGGCACAGGGAGGAGCTCCCACATCCCAGCTTTTCCAGGGATGGGGCATCACAGCTGCTCTGGGTGGTGACACCCACCACCATCACCTTGGTCAGTCAGGGTCATCTCACCCCCTCAGCTGGGCCCACCAGGACTAGGCCCAGACAGGCCCACCAGGACTGGGCCTAGCTGGGCCCACCAGGACTGGGCAGTGTTTGTCCCCCCCAAAACCACTCTCCAAGTTGACTTTGCCAACCAGCTCCATGTCCAGGTTGTGTCTCCTCATGTTTTGGTTCAGGCAAGAACCCCCAAATTGCCCCCAGATAGGCCCAAAATGACCCCAAGTTGAGCCCAAATTGCCACCAAATGGGCCCAAGATGGCCCCCAAATGGGCCCAAAATGACTCCAGATGGGCCCCAAATGACCCCAAATAGGCCCAAAATGATCCAAAATCGGCCCAAAATTACAACTTGCTTGCAAAACGCTCAAAGGTCTGCTGTGGTGGTGAGGAGATGGTGGATTTGTACGGGAACATCTCCACCAGATGAGGTGATAGACTGGGAGAGATGGGGGTGTCCAGCTTGAAGAAGACTCTGGGGAGATCTTCCAGCACCTTCCTGTGCCTAAAGGGGCTCCAACAGAGCTGGAGAGGGATTCAGATGGGATATTAGGGAAAAATTTCTCCCTGTGAGGGTGGGGAGGCCCTGGCACAGGGTGCCCAGAGAAGCCCCTGGTCCCAGGAAGTGTCCAAGGCCAGGCTGGACAGGGCTTGGAGCAACCTGGGACGGTGGGAGGTGTTCCTACCCATGGCAGGGGGTGGAATGAAATGGTTTTAAGGTCCAGACCATGAAATCCCAACCCCACAAACCAGAGTTTCCTATGGAAGAAAGAACTGGATAAAGAGATCTCCATCCATCATAGGAAGAAAGAACTGGATAAGAGATCTCCATCCATCTGCAAACCCACCTGGTCTCCTCTGGCAGCACTGACCCCCCAAACAACCCACAAAACCTCCAAACTGACCTCAGAGCAAGGATTTCATAGGATTTAGCACCAGGGAACCAAGCCTGGCTGTCTGGGCAGTGCAGAACACACCTGGCCAGGCTGAGGAATGTCAGCAGGCTGGGTTTGGCTGGTCCCAAAGGCCTCCTGAGCTGCAGGAGATGAGTTTGTCTGGGCTCTGCTGGGAAACACACAGGGGGATTACCCACCCCAAACACCTGCAGCCACAAGGTCTGGTTTGGAAATACCTCATCCTAGTCCCCAGATTGGCCCCCAGTCTGTACAATACCTTGGGGAGGCTGCAGAGGGAAACTGAGGCTGAGGAATGTGCCAAGGACGGCATTGAGTGCCAGCAGCAGGGAACAAAACAGATTAAAAACTTTCCACTTGGAATTCAACAGCACTGAAACCACCCCTGCATGCTGGGGACACCCTGGTCCCCAAACAGATTGAGCCCTGGGGTTTGGAAAAGCACTGGGAGGGAGGAAGAGTGGGGCAGGTGGGAGGAAGAGCACAGGAGAGGAACAAAGTCCTGCTGTGCAGGGGCTGGCTGGGCACCAGCTGGGCAGCAGTGATTGATTATTTACATTGCTGGAGGAGCTGGGAGAGCATCAGGGCCTCCCTGAGCCTGGCACTGTGCTCAGCCTGCTCCTGCAGACGGGTGTTTGTGTCCTTGCTGAGCTGCACAGGGTGGAGATGTGGATTTTCATATCAGAGACCTTTTGGGAATTGTGTTTGTTGGAGGAGGGAGAGATTTGAGCCAAGAACAGATCCTGGTCTTTTCCTGGACCACCAGGGACCTCCCTCCCCTGGGCAGGAGAGCCTTGGGGTGCAGGGGCCTGTGGGGATGCAGCTCTGCCCATCTCATGCTGGCATCCATGATGATTTTGGGGGATGTTTCCATCCTCTCCTTTCTGCCCTGATGTCTCTGAGCCACCTTGAGAAGCCATCCCAGCAAATCCCCAAAATGGGAACAGCATTTCCTGTCTTCCCATCCCACACTTTGGTGCAAAGCTTGGCCCAAACAAACACCAACAAACAATGTTATACATTCCTATAGACAGAAGTAAAACATTTTCAAATCATATTCCTTTCTCCTCTTTCCTTTTAGATATATAGAAAGGGTGAGATATAAGAATGTGCCCCCTGTTGATGGAGTGACAAAACTATCCTTTGTCCCGTAAAAAGGAAAAAAGCTCAGAAGTTTCTCTCCTCAATTAAGTGAAAAGACACCTCATAGGACCTGGGGCACTTCATCTCAAACTTAAGGATAGCCAGCAGGACAGAAGGCAAAAAGTCCCACCTGAGTAATTTACTAGAAAAAGAAGAGAATAAAAGGAAATAATCACTTCTGTGGGGTGTTTTACCAAGAGCAAGAACCTCTTGCACCTGGTTTGGTTTTTCCTGTAAAGAGTTTTGTTATTTTGCTTTTTATTAAAACCTTTTGTTTCCAACACTGCCACAGAATCCATCCTGCTGATTTTATGCCTTCTGAGGTGGCTGAGGTATCTTGGGTGCAAAATAGATCTCCAAGAGCTTATGAGAGCTGGCTCAAAGAGACCCATATTTCACCTGTCCCCTGTCCCCTTGCCATTCCTGGCAGTGCTGGAGGCAGGCACTGCACTGCAGGGGAACGCCTGAGGTGAGGCAGCCACTCCTGCCATGCCAACATCTCCTCTGGGATGGCTTGGCTGCTCCTCCAAGAGCTTGCCAAGGGCACAGCCAGGGATGGAAAGAAGGCAGCAGCCCGTGGGGAGTGCAGGAGCCTGTGCTAGATCAGCTGATATAATTAGAAAGCAGGGACAAGGAGATGAGCTCCTGGGCCCAAAAAGCTGGGCTGGTTTTTCCCAGCTCCAGCAGCTGAGCTAAGAAAAGCTCTGACCTCCTCCCCCTGTGCCTGGGGGCACTGCCATGGTTTGGGGCACAGGGAGGAGCTCCCACATCCCAGCTTTTCCAGGGATGGGGCATCTACAGCTGCTCTGGGTGGTGACACCCACCACCATCACCTTGGTCAGTCAGGGTCATCTCACCCCCTCAGCTGGGCCCACCAGGACTAGGCCCAGACAGGCCCACTGGGACTGGGCCTAGCTGGGCCCACCAGGACTGGGCAGTGTTTGTCCCCCACAAAACCACTCTCCAAGTTGACTTTGCCAACCAGCTCCATGTCCAGGTTGTGTCTCCTCATGTTTTGGTTCAGGCAAGAACCCCCAAATTGCCCCCAGATAGGCCCAAAATGACCCCAAGTTGAGCCCAAATTGCCACCAAATGGGCCCAAGATGGCCCCCAAATGGGACCAAGATGGCCCCCAAATGGGCCCAAAATGACTCCAAATGGGCCCAAAATGATCTCAAATAGGCCTAAAATGATCCCAAATTGGCCCAAAATTACAACTTGCTTGCAAAACGCTCAAAGGCCTGTGGTGGTGGTGAGGAGATGGTGGATTTGCACGGGAACATCTCCACCAGATGAGGTGACAGACTGGGGGAGATGGGGGTGTCCAGCTTGGAGAAGACTCTAGGGAGATCTTCCAGCACCTTCCTGTGCCTAAAGGGCCTCCAACAGAGCTGGAGAGGGATTCAGATGGGATATTAGGGAAAAATTCCTCCCTGTGAGGGTGGGGAGGCCCTGGCACAGGGTGCCCAGAGAAGCCCCTGGTCCCTGGAAGTGTCCAAGGCCAGGCTGGACAGGGCTTGGAGCAACCTGGGACGGTGGGAGGTGTCCCTACCCATGGCAGGGGGTGGAATGAAATGGTTTTAAGGTCCAGACCATGAAATCCCAACCCCACAAACCAGAGTTTCCCTATGGAAGAAAGAACTGGATAAGAGATCTCCATCCATCATAGGGAAGAAAGAACTGGATAAGAGATCTCCATCCATCTGCAAACCCACCTGGTCTCCTCTGGCAGCACTGACCCCCCCAAACAACCCACAAAACCTCCAAACTGACCTCAGAGCAAGGATTTCATAGGATTTAGCACCAGGGGAACCAAGCCTGGCTGTCTGGGCAGTGCAGAACACACCTGGCCAGGCTGAGGAATGTCAGCAGGCTGGGTTTGGCTGGTCCCAAAGGCCTCCTGAGCTGCAGGAGATGAGTTTGTCTGGGCCCTGCTGGAAAACACACAGGGGGATTGCCCACCCCAATATTCCTACTGGGTTTCTGGAACATTCTCAGCTGGTTAGGAGAAGAAATAATGGACTTTCTGAGGGCTGGAGGGAACATGGAGAACAACAACGAGGTTGTAGAAACAACCTTGTACAACAAGAAATCCTGAGCCTACAGAGAAGATCAGTCCTGTGGGTGTTCAGGAGACGCACAGGGTACAGGATGAGACCCAGCCTGGTGCACTGGGCTCATTCTCACCTCCCCTCCTAAATAAACACCCCCATCCCATCCTGCTCCCAACTTTTGGCATCACTCCCCAGACCTTCCCAGCAGGAATTCCCTCCAGTGCTGGACAGACAGGCAGTCACTGCTTATCCCAGGTTTTCATTCCTGCTTTGGATCATTATTTTTATTCCTCCAGAGGAAAGCAGCTCTTTGGGCCACACACCAAGGGATTTTGGTTAATTCCTCACCCACAGAAGCACAGATATTTATTTAAAAGCTCCTCTTGTTATGTTACTTGGCAACTTGTGAGCCCGTGTGTTTCTCCAGCTGATAAATATTTGTGAGGTTGGTTGTGTGAAGAGCAGCATGTGTTAATGATCTGATTGCCTTTTTCCTGGGCTCCCTGCAAAGGGAACAGGCTCTGTTGCCCATTGGTGCCCCAGGAGCTGGAGGTGCTGGGGCTGGACACGATCTCAGGTGTGCTCAGGTGGGCAGGAGGCCAATGGCACCTGGATTTTTTCACATTTGGGGTGGCAGCAGGGCCAGGGAAGTGCCTGTCCCCTGTGCTGGCACTGCTGGGGCACCTCCAGTGCTGGGGAAACTTCTGGGCCTCCCAAAACAAGAAAGAGCTGGAGGGGCTGGAGAGAATCCAGGGAAGGGAACAGAGCTGGGGAAGGGTCTGGAGCACCAGGAGCAGCTGAGGGAGCTGGGAAGGGGCTCAGCCTGGAGCAAAGGAGGCTCAGGGGGGACCTTGTGGCTCTGCACAGCTCCTGACAGGAGGGGACAGCCGGGGGGGAACAAGGACAGGAGGAGAGGAACAGCCTCAGGCTGGGCCAGGGGAGGTTTAGACTGGATATTTGGGACCATTTGTTCATGGAAAGGGTTGCTAAGTACTGGAAAGGACTTTCCAGGGAGCTGGTGGAGTCACAGTCCCTGGAATTACCCAAGGAATGAGTGGATGTGGCACTCAGAGCTCTGGTTTAGCTGGGGTGGTGGGTGGTGGTGTTGGGCCAAAGGTTGGTACTCAGTGATCCCAGAGGTGTTTTCCAGCCTGAATGAGTCTGGGATTCTGGGATTACACCTGTCTAAACCAATCTGCTGGCTCTGGAGCTTCTCACTAACCTGTGATCAGGATTCGGCCCTGAAGGAAAGAGAGGCTCAATGGGCTCAGACAAAACTCATCCTTCTGCCTCAGGAACCAGAAAAAGCCAACAGGACCCACATCTTCATGGCAAAACCCCCATTTTTGTGAGATGGAAACTCAGCCACAACCCCTGAGAACCTGATCCCCAGCCTTGCAGCCCTGCAGGAACTCCTGCAGCTCCTGCATTGCCCAAGGGGACTTTGAGCTCCCTCTGCCAGGACAGCTCTTGGCTCCAGCCCAGCCTGGATCATAAAGCATGAGCCATCCCAATTTCCTGATAGTTACCTTTGCTTTCCTTGCTCTTCAGGGAGCTCCTTGGACCTTCCTCCCACCCACGGTGGGGCTCAGCCTGGTCCTTTCCCCCATGGAGGTGCCCAGGGCTGTGGGGTGATGGAAGAGCTGAGTTTTGGGTGCTTTGGGGAAGCACCTGGATTATTGCAGCATCTCAAGGTGCTTGGTCCACCACCATCCCAGCCTACCTACGGCTCCTGGTGCCACCTTGTCCTGCTGGAACTGTGGAATCCTGGAATGGTTTGGGATGAGAAGGACCAGGGATGCCACTCCCTAGGCCAGGTTTCTTGGAAAGGGTTCCCACAAGTAGAGGATGAATCCAGGGACTTTATCCAGCATGGTTTTAGCCATGGAGCAGGGGTGTGGAGGAGCCAGAGGGGTTGGGGGGTCCCTGCCTGCTCCCCAATCCCAGGGACAGGGATGTCTGGGCTCCTGGCCTCGGGTGCCTCCATTTCACTTTCAGATCCCTCAAATAACAACCACGTTTGCCAGCTCCTGTGACAGGAATGACTAATGGGAAAGATCCTCTGTGAAGGGAAACAAGAAATCTCCTCGTTTCACCCTTTGTTTGCTGGGTTTCTCTGACAGCCCCGGGATAAAGCAGATTTTAAACCCTTCAACAGCTCCAGTAACACCTTCTTAACTCTTAACCTTCCCTGTCGGGATTGAACTCCCTTCAGAAACTTTTTTTGCAGCCAGTTTATCCACATTCCTGCTCCATCCACATGGAGCTCCGACAGCTGATGCAACGCGGTTTTCACAGTGCATGTGGAAAACACCCTCCCCATCTGCCTGGTGGGTTTTTTTTGCAAGTCAGGGGACCTGTCTTTCTGCCTCTTTTCCCGTTTTTTCCCGGGATGGGTGATCAAAGGTGTTCTTTTCGTAGTGATGGAAGCAGCAGGGGATGCCCGGGGCTGATGCTGCAGCCCCCAGGGAAGGGGGGCTCTCCAATCCCCACTCTTTTAGGACAAAGCTGCTGCTCTCTCCCAGATACCCACAGCCACATGTGGGACTTTCAGATGCTCCTTTTCCATCTGAGGGGGCTGGGATTGATCCCTGGGGACGCCAGCAAGGAAGAGTTGGAGGAGGAGGAAGAGGAGGAGGGGGATCCCTTCCCTGCATGGAAAACTGAAGCCACACAGACACCGCGCTGTGTTTAAACGCCCAGCGAGCCAGCAGGGCCAATTTCAGCCCCTCCACCACCCCTCCTCTGCCCTGTTGCCATCACAAAGGCGACACTGGGGACAAGGTGCCCGCTGCCCTTGCAGCCAGGGCATCATCGCGCGGCTCCGGCATTTCCACGCCTGTTCTCAGCCCGTTCGCCCCGCAGCCTTTGCAGAAAATAAATTCCCCAGCCAGGCTGAACTCGGATGACAGCATCGCTGCTATATTTAGCCACGCCAGATCGCCGCTCCAACCAGGGCCACACATAAACAAACCCAGCCCGCCCGGAGAGGGCACGGCCGGGGGATGGAGCGGCCTCCCGCTCCTGCCTGCCCCACATTTGGGGTGCCCTGAGCTCCCCCGTCATGCCAGCACCTCCCTGGAGGGCTCAGAGCTGGTAAAATTCGCTGCCTGAGCAGCTTTGAGGATGAAGGATGTGCCGGAGGGTGTTAGGAGCAGAGGGAGCTGCCAAAGGTTATCCCGCGGGGCAAGCGGCATCCCCCGGCTGCGATTGCACCTCTGGCTCCCAGCTGGAATTCAGGGAGCTGTCGGCATCCCCTCCCTCCTGTGGGGCAGAAAATGCCAGAGCTGCCCCGCTAGAGCCGTGCCCGCCCTTCCCACCTCCAGTGCACATCTCCCTGCAGCTTTCCTGCCTGATCCTCAAGCTTCTGCCGCGGAGCACGGAGCTGCCCTGGGGTTCATGGAGCTGTCTGTGCATCCATGGAGCTGTCCGGGTATCCACGGAGCTGCCTGGGCATCCACGGACCTGCCTGAGGCTCCACGGAGCTGCCCTGGGATCCACGGAGCTGCCCTGGGATCCACGGAGCTGCCCTGGGGTCCATGGAGCTGCCCTGGGATCCACGGAGCTGCCCTGGGGTCCATGGAGCTGCCCTGGGATCCACGGAGCTGCCCTGGGGTCCATGGAGCTGCCTGGGCATCCATGGAGAGGCCCGGGGATCCACGGAGCTGCCCGGGGGTTCATGGAGCTGCCCAGGGGTTCACGGAGCTGCCCGGGGGTCCCCGGGGTGTGGAGCAGAAGGAAGAGGTTGTGGATGGGCAGCAGGGTCCGTGCCTGGCTCACTGGCAGGGCCTTGTGCTCCCTCCCCAGCTCCACAACAGGGGAAGAGGATGGGGATGCTCAGGGGATGCTCAGGGGATGCTCAGTGGGTACTCAAGGGGTACTCAGAGGATGCTCAGGGGTGCTCAGGAGGGGGGAAGCTCAGGGGGTGCTCAGGGGATACTCAGGGGGTGCTCAGAGGATGCTCAGGGGATGCTCAGGGGATGTTCAAGGAGATGTTCAGAGTGGGATGCTCAGGGGGTACTCAAGGGGTACTCAGAGGATGCTCAGGGGGTGCTCAGGGGATATTGAAGGTGATGCTCAGGGGGTACTCAGGGAATGCTCAGGGGATGCTCAGGGGGTGCTCAGGGGGTGCTCAAGAGGGAATGCTCAGGGGGTACTCGGGGAATACCCAGGGGGATGCCGAGGGGAGGTTCAGGGAATGCTCAGGGGGCGCTCAGTGGGTGCTCAGGGGACGTTCAAGGGGGTACTCAGGGAATGCCCAGGGAGTGCTCAGGAGGGGATGCTCAGAGGGTACTCAAGGGCTGCTCAGGGGATGCTCAGGAGGTGCTCGGGGGCTACTCAGGGGGTGCTCAGGGGGATACTCGGGGGGTACTCAAGGAATACCTAGAGGATGTTCGGGGGTGCTCAGGGGATGCTCAGGGACTGCTCAGGGGGTACTCAAGGGCTGCTCAGGGGATGCTCAGAGAGTGCTCAGGGGGTACTCAAGGGCTGCTCAGGGGATGCTCAGGGATTGCTCAGGGGATGCTCAGGAGATGCTCTGGTGGTACTCAGGGGGTGCTCAGGGGACGTTAAGGGGATGCTCCGGTGGTACTCAAGGAATCCCCAGAGGATGTTCAGGGGGTGCTCAGGGGATGCCCAGGGGGATGCCCAGGAGGCTGTGGAGCATCCAGCAGCCCAACACCCTCCTCTGAAGCACAGGAACCATCTGGCCCGGGGTGCCGCTGGCAGCCACAGGTCCCCAGGCTCTCTCCTCGGCTCCTCGGCGGGGACGGGGTGGCAGAGAGGGTCCCTGCTCCCCCGGGCACACCCAGGGGCGCGGATGGGGCTCTGTGCTGCAGTGCAGCAGCTCCAGCCCCGCTGTCTCCCGGGGTGGGAGGTGGCAGAGGGGATGCCCACCTTCACCTCCGCCTGCTCCGAGCGGGATGAGCCATGGGGAGCGGCCACAAGGCGCTCCTCTCCTGCCGGGGATGGAGCCCGGGACCCCCCAGGAGCAGCGGGCAGAGGGGTGGGCGTGCACCCATGGCCTGGGGGCCGCTGTTCCGTCCCTGCAAAGCCTCCTGGGGTGATGTCCCGAGCGGGGATGGGGAGGAACGCTGGGTGCCCACCAAGCCGGGGTGAAGCCTCGGGCGGGGAGCCCCCTGCCATGACGTCCTCCCTCCGTCCCTCCCCACCGCCGCTGCTGGGCGAGGGCCACCCGGCACCGAGGCAATGACATAATTCCCAGCAACTGCACGTTAATCACCCGGCCGCCAGCAACCCCTCCGTGCCTCCGGTCCAGCCCCCAGCCCCAGGCACCGCTCCCCTCCCCGGCATCAGAGAAATAAAGAAATAAATGAGAGACGGCGAGGGAAAGGTGACGAGGGGGAATAACCCGG
Source organism: Emberiza elegans (assembly GCA_024865655.1). Classification (NCBI taxonomy): domain Eukaryota; kingdom Metazoa; phylum Chordata; class Aves; order Passeriformes; family Fringillidae; genus Emberiza; species Emberiza elegans. Next base: position 3,249,762 of record JALJVW010002400.1, on the reverse strand, counting down.
CCCTGGCACTGGCACACGAGTCTGCCCCCCCCCTTGCCGCTCCTCCCCGCCTCGCACTCTATTTTTGGGTGCTGTCACATCCCGATGGCCCCGCGGGGCCAAATCCAGGCAGCTGCGACTTCAGGCACAAACGCGGCTCCCTCCTCTCCATCGCACCCGAAAATCGGCGCTGCCGGCCCATCCTCCACCCCACCCCCTCCCCAAAAATCCTCCCCTCCCCCCAAAATCACATCTGGGTGGGTGGTTCAGCATCAGGTCCCCCACCTCTCCCTCCGTGCACCCCCCCCCGGGAGACCCCCCTCACCATCACCCCCCCCCCCATCCCACCTCCCCCCTCTCCCAGTTCCTCCCAGTCGCTTCCCAGCCTTACTCTTGGCGGGGATGCCGGGCAGCAGCGATGGGGCCGGGATCAGGGGTGGCGGCAGCCGGGCGGCCGCTCCCGTCCGAGGGGTCTCATTATCTCATTTTGTCCTGTGTCACCAACACACACACACACTCACACTCACACACACACACTCACACACTCGCAGCCACGTTTCCCCCCCCTTCTTGCGGCAAACGGCGGCCAGCCCCGACCCCACCCCCTGTCACAGCGGCAGCCTAACAGCGAGGGCCGGGAGGATGGAGGAGGATCTGCTCGCCTTCCCTTTAACTCTTCCCTCGCCACCCCTCAGGACAGGGCTCTGTCCCCGCGGACGTGGCCGGGGTGATGCTCGCACCTCCCTCGCCTTGCCGCCGTCCCCCCAACAGGGCTCCGGGGTGTTTGGGGTGTGCCGTGCCCGGGCTCTGTCCTGTGCTTTATGCCCCCCAAAAAGAGCCCCCGAATAGAGCTGAGCTCCCACAGTGGGGCAGGGGGTGTCTGGCTGGGGTTGGAGGGGCTCGGGCAGCCCCGGGGTGGGAGCCAAGTCTGCCAGCCTGGATCCACCATGAAAATCCCATTCTGATCCCTGTTTCCCCCATTTCCCTTTGGGGTGGAGGGGGCACGGCCTGAGCCCCCGGGGGTCTCTGATGGGGATGTGGGTTCAGTGTGGGGGAGAGGAAACAACTTCTCCCATCCCACGGAGAATCCAAGGACCTGATCTGGCAGGGAGTGGGGAAAACCTCCCAAATTCCCTCTGACAGGGATGAGCTGAGAAAGGGACATCCAAATGGGCAAGGGCTGAAGGCAGGGCAGCTCCTGACTGTGGCACTTCACTGAGTTGTCTTCTCCAAGGAGAAATGAGAGGTGCCAGAAGGAAAAGGGAAAGGGGAAAGGGGAAAGGGGAAAAGGGAAAGGGGAAAAGGGGAAGGGGGAGGGAAGGGGAAAAGGAAAAGGGAAAAGGGAAAAGGGAAAGGGAAAGGGAAAGGGAAAGGGAAAGGGAAAGGGAAAGGGGGGAAAGGGAAAGGAAAGGAAAGGGAAAGGGAAAGGGAAAGGGAAAGGGAAAGGAAAAGGAAAGGGAAAGGGAAAGGGAAAGGGAAAGGGAAGGGGAAGGAAAGGGAAAAAGGGAAGGGAAAGGGGAAGGGGAAAGGAAAGGAAAGGGAAAGGGAAAGGAAAGGGAAAGGAAAGGGAAAGGGAAAGGGAAAGGGAAAGGAAAAAAAGGGAAAGGGAAAGGAAAGGGGAAGGGAAAGGGGAAGGGAAGGGAAAAAGGGAAAGGAAAGGAAAGGAAGGAAAGGGAAAGGAAAGGGGGGAGGGAAAGGAAAGGAAAGGAAAGGGAAGGGAAAGGGAAGGAAAGGGAAAGGGAAAGGGAAAGGGAAAGGGAAAGGGAAAGGGAAAGGAAAGGGGAGGGAAAGGGAAAGGGAAAGGGAAAGGGAAAGGGAAAGGAAAGGGGAAAGGGGAAAGGGAAAATGAAAGGAAATGGGAAAGGGAAAGGGGAAGGGAAAGCTCATGGTGCTGCCCATGGAGGGGTTGGTGGCACAACGCTCCCAGTTCAGGTCCTGCAGCACACTCTGCTCTCCCCTCAGCCTTTCCATGCATAGATGGAGGTTGCACCCCTCCTGCTCATCTGTCAGGCATCCCAGGAGGGAGGAAAGAGGCAGGAAATTGCTGCCACTGAATTCTGCAGCTTTCCAGTGAAACAGCAAGGCAGGTAATTAATTCTTGCTGCTAATGGTGCTGGCCAGGCCCTCAGCTGCTCCCCCAGAACCACAGGCTGTGAGAATCTCCCTGCACAGGTTGTTGCTGACAGGGCTCCAGGGCCTGTGTGAGATCCTGCTTGGATGGAAAGGGCAGCTGAGGCTCCCTGATTTACTCACAGCCTGTGAGGACCAGGATTAGACAGGCTGGGCAAAGCCACCTCTGCTGTGGGTGGGACTCTGCTGCTTCCCACCAGCACTGCCAAGCAATGGAGCAGTTTAAATCCTGCATGGACAACTGGGGGGGTCTGTCCTGGCCTTCCTGGGCAGGCTGGTCTGCTCTGAGCCTGGCAGTGAAGCCTCTTTTGGGGGTCATGCAAGGGTAGGAGGTGTCCTACAGGAAGCTCGTGGCGATTTTTGTGCTGCTCCAGATGAACCCTGCTCCAGTTGTCACCCCAGCACACACGTCCAGGACTGAGCACCAACCTAGAGCTGCACCTGATGGGAGATGAGCTCCAGCTACCCTCTGGAAGGGGCACTGGAATGCTCCTGGACATGATGAGGGAGTCTGAACGTGTCCCCCTACCCAAAATGGGTCATGGGCTGGGGCAGGTCTGGTTTTGTAGCTGAGAATCAGAATCACAGAATGATTTAGGTTGGAAAAGACCCCTAAGATCACTGAGTCCAAAAGATAACCCAGCCCTGCTAGGAGGAGATGCTCTGATGGTGTTACAGCTCCACCAGGCCCAGCATCCTGTCCCCAGCTGCAGCTGTCCATGAACACCCAAGGAAGCCCAAAACAGGTCAATATTTCCTCTTGGCATTCTCCAGGACCTCCAAGGGAGAAGTTCTTGCCAGGTCCAGACATCCCTGGGAGCTGAGAACCCTCAGTGTGCTGTGAGTCCATCCCCACTGCAAGGTGCTGCCTCCTTGGGTGGGTTGAAGCCCAGAGCCTGTAGGACACCCCCATTCCCTCCCATTCCAATCACTGAACCTTTTGATAAGGATTATCTTGGGACCAGCACTGGGGCTGCAGGATTTTCACTCTGCTCCCTCCTCTACACCAATTCTCCTCCAAGATGAAGATCCTCTGTGGCAGGCTGGGATGAGCTCTCTCCCCAGGGGACGGGACAGCACTCTGACCCTCATCCCTATCTTCATCTTCATCCTGGCCCTGCTCAAATCCTGAGTGGGCTTTGTTTTCCCTTTTTTGCTGAGTGATTTATGTGCAGGATTTTCACTCCCCCTCTCTATGCCAATCCTTCCAACTGCTTGGAGATTCCCTATGGCAGGGTGGGATGAGCTCTCTCCCCATGGGACAGCACTCTGCCCCCGCTCCTCATCCTCATCCTCATCCCCATCCTCATCTTCATCCTGGCCCTGCTCAAATCCTGATTGCAGTTTTTTTCCCCTTTTTTGCTGAGTGTTTTTTGTGCAGGATTTTCACTCTCCTCCTTTACTCCAATCCCTCCAAGTGCTTGCAGATTCCCTATGGCAGGCTGGGATGAGCTCTCTCCCCAGGGGACAGCACTCTGCCCCCGCTCCTCATCCCCATCCTCATCCTCATCCTGGCCCTGCTAAAATCCCGAATGGACTTTTTTCCCCTTATTTGCTGAGTGTTTTCTGTGCAGGATTCTCACTCTCCCCCTCAACACCAATCCTCCTCCAAGGGCTTGCAGATGCAGATTGGGATGAGCTCTCTCCCCAGGGGACAGCACTCTGCTCCCACTCCTCATCCTCATCCTGGCCCTTCTAAAACCCCAAATTTGGACTTTGTTTTCCCTTATTTGTTGAGTGTTTTGTGTGCAGGATTTTCACTCTCCTCCTTTACTCCAATCCCTCCAAGCACTTGCAGATTCCCTATGGCAGGCTGGGATGAGCTCTTTCCCCAGGGGACAGCACTCTGCCCCCACTCCTCATCCTCATCCTCATCCTCATCCTCATCCTCATCCTCATCCTCATCCTCATCCTCATCCTCATCCTCATCCTCATCCTCATCCTCATCCTCATCCTCATCCTCATCCTCATCCTCATCCTGGCCCTGCTAAAATCCTGAGTGGACTTTTTCCCCTTATTTGCTGAGTGATTTATGTGCAGGATTTTCACTCTTCTCCTTTACTCCAATCCTTCCAAGTGCTGGCAGATGCAGATTCCCTGTGGCAGACTGGGATGAGCTCTCTCCCCAGGGGACATCACTCTGCCCCCACTCCTCATCCTCATCCTGGCCCTTCTAAAACCCCAAATTTGGACTTTGTTTTCCCTTATTTGCTGAGTGTTTTATGGATTTTCACTCTCCCCCTCAACACCATTCCCCCTCCAAATGCTTGCAGCTGCAGATTCCCTGTGGCAGGGTAGGATGAGCTCTCTCCCCAGAGGACAGCACTCTGCCCCCACTCCTCATCCTCATCCTGGCCCTGCTAAAACCCCAAGTGGACTCTGTTTTCCCTTTTTTTGCTGAGTGTTTTGTGTGCCTTGCTGTGGTGATCATGCTCCAGCCGTCAGCTTGCAGCGAGTCCCCGGGAGAAGGTGCCAACTTTAACATATGCCTGAACAGTTCTTTTCAGACATATACAAACTGGAACAATGCCTCGCTGGGAATATGCTTGTTGGTGCAATTTGCCAACTGTGGCTTCAGATCTGCTCTTTTCAGCACGCACCAACTATTTGTAGACGGTGCAAAAGCTGGGATCGCCGCGCTCGGATGGATGGGGTCTCTTCTGGAAGGCTCTCTCCAGGCATGCAGGAACCAGCAGGGAGGAGAATCAAGGGCTGGGCAAAGACCTCTGAGTATCACAAATAATAGATCAATCATTTGGCTTCTGAGATGAAGCAAGAAGTCATTCTTCCCTTTGCTTTAGCCAAGTCAGCACCGATTTCTCCGCTCCCTGAACCGTGAGCTCGTTCTCACCTTGTGCAAGAAGGACTTTGCTCAGCTCACCCCATTTCTTGGGTTCACACATCTCCCAGGGCTTCTTCCATCACTGGTATTCACCTTCCAGGTAGGACATCATCAGGATGTGACTCTGGTGTCACTCAGGGCGTCGCTATTCTGTCACACCCTTGGAGAAAAGGGCTGCCCAACCTTGGCTGGGCATTGCCCCAACTTCTTCCCATGGGTTTGTAGACACCACAGCAATGTTTGAAGGAAATCTGGGAAGATGATAACAAACTGGGGCTGGAGTTGTGTCCAGGGAATTGGCCAGGCTTTCCAAGTGGGCAGTGAAGGTCCAGTGGTGATGAGGAGGAGGAGGAATTTTCTCCCCTTCACTGATGAGGATGCAGCTCTGCCCTCACCCATGTGCCAGCCTTCATCTTGCAAATTCCCAGGGCAGGGATCACTGTGTCCTGTTCCTTGCCCGTGGCACAATGGATGTGGAGGTGCCCACAAGCCAGCCCAGGGGTGGGAGGGTCAGTGCTGAACTGCCTGTTCCCCATGGAGCACTGCCAAAGGCAGAAGAGTTTGAGACAGCAAATCATCAAGGGCCCATTGTTCATAGCAGCCTTGGTGGAAATATTTGTGTGTGTGTGTGTGTGTGTGTGTGTGTGTGTGTGTGTGTGTGCTGGCATCCAATTTGGCAATGGTTACTCAGCACAAGTGGGCGGCCTGTCCCTTTCTCTCAGCTGGAGCCTCCTCCTCCTCACAGGGACCCAGAAGAGGGATGAAAGGAGAGCAGATGGTTTGGGGGTGCTCAGAAATACCAGTGCCAAGGGCTGTCTCATCATGGCAGGCTGAACATGCTCAGGAGCAAGGAGGTCTCTCCAAGTTTTGGGGAGGTGCAGGAGGTCTGTGAGCCATTCTTGGGGATATTGATGGTTTTGCTGGATTTTGAGGAGAAGGACCAGGAAATTGAGATCTTTGGGGTGTCATGCAAAGAGGAAGAGATCTTTGGGGCACGGGGTTTTGTAAAGTTTTCTTTAATTCTTCTTCTCCAAAGGAATTTGAAGAACTGATGCTGGAGATGGGCTTTGGGCAAGGGAGTTACAGAACAAGGGGAAATGGCTTCCCACTGCCAGAGGGCAGGAATGGATGGGATATTGGGAAGGAATTGTTCTCTGTGAGGGTGGGCAGGCCCTGGCACAGGGTGCCCAGAGCAGCTGTGGCTGTCCCTGGATCCCTGGAAGTGTCCAAAGCCAGGCTGGAGCCACCTGGGCTGGTGGAAAATGTCCCTGCCCATGGCAGCAGTGGGATTAAATGACCTTTTAAAAGACTTTTGCAACCCAAACCAATCTGTGATTTTATGCTGAGGGGACACTGCTGGCTTTGCTGGGAATAACCTCAGGGCTTCCTCCAAGTGGGGATGCAGGGCTATGAGCCTGGTGAGCTGGCCAAGGCAGGCAGGCTGCAGGTTATCTCCTCTTTCAGCACCACACCAGATCTGTCCCGCTCCTTTCATGGAAAAATTCCCATTGAAAGCTTCACTGCTGCTCTCTCATCCCTGCAAAAGTGAATGGGGAGATTTGTCCTGACCTCCATCCCCCTCCACAGCTCCTGGCATTTTGCTTTTCTCCAAAGCAACGCTCTCCTGCTAGAATCAGCTGAGATGAAACTGAGCTGGCTCCTACACACCTTGGAGCTCAGGCAGGGCTGCTTCCCACACAGTGTCTTTCACCCAAATTAAACAGCTCCCAGCTGAGCCCTGCCATCCATCATGCCAGGCTGCAGGCACAGCTCGGGTTTAGCAGCTTTTACACCTCTGTGGGTTCATGTTTAATGGGGAAAGAGCAGGGAACCTTTTCTTTGGGAGTGTGTTCCAAGGGGTGTGCAGCCCTGGAGGCTGCAGGGCATCCTTGGGATCACGCTGGAGTCAGTGGGAGCTGATTGTTCTTAAAGATAGCCCAGACCTGGGCACTGAGGGCTGCTCTTTTGGGAAGGAATCATTCCCTGTGAGGGTGGGAGGCCCTGGCACAGGGTGCCCAGAGAAGCTGTGGCTGCCCCTGGACCCCTGCAAGTGCCCAAGGCCAGGCTGGACACTGGGACTTGGAGCAGCCTGGGATGGTGGAAGGTGGAAAGCCCCAGGTTGGAACTAGATGGTCTTTAAGGTCCCTTCCAGCTGTGACTCTGTGACTGCCTGATGTCCCAGACTGGAAGGCAATGTGTGTGTTCTATCGCCATCTGTCAGAGGTGGGGCAGTTCTCTTCTGTTCATTGGGCAGTTTTCTGTATCTCTTCCACAGCCAATCCTCCCTCCAGGAGATCTCTGCTGTTCATGGGGCCATTCATTATTAATTACCTTCTGTTCATGGCCAGTGAGTGTCCCTGCATGGCTGATCCAATTCCAGCATCCCATGGGGAGATGCTCCGCCCAGGGGAGGAGCCAAGCATTCCTACCTGGATACAATCTGAGGTTTGGGACACCCCAGCAGCCTTTGCCCACTGCATTGCCAGAGGAGCAGCTTTCTGCTGCCCTGCATTGCCAGAGGGAGCCCAGGCCCATCTCCAGCAGCCCTGGAGCTGCAGAGGAAAACTCCCCCCTTGTGCAGGACCCCTGCTGCAGCAGAGCCACAGCTGGCACTGCAGGAGGGCTGAGCCCCCATGGGATGGGGCTGTGCCACCACCCTGACACACGGGGGGGCAGCTCCTGTTCTGACTCTGGCAGTGTTGTTTTGATTCATTGTTAATTTCATTTTCTTCCCTAGTAAAGAACTGATATTCCTGCTCCCATCTCTTTGCCTGAGCACCCCTTAATTTCAAAATTTATAACAATTCAGAGGGAGGAGGTTTGCATTTTCCATTTCAGGGTAGGTTCCTGCCTTCCTTTGCACTTCCCTAGTGTCTTTTCAAACCAAGACCCCTGATTTTCAGGCTGCAGTGCTGGACATTCCTGGGTGCAGATTGCCACTGCTGGGGCTGTTGCTCCTCAAGGATGTTCTGCTGACCACACCTTGGTGTCCACACCAGTGCCAGGGGAGCAGCAATCCCCTGCTCCTTGTTGATCTGAGCTCATTTCAGTTTCCCAAGGGGTGTCCAAGGGCTCTGTAAGTGTCCCAGAATATCTGAGGCACCTACAAGGAGGAGGCAGACATGGAATGGGGTCTCCATCGGCATCGCCTGTGGTGGAGATCCTTCCTGGAGATAACATTGCCTGTTTTGAGGCTGAGCTCAAAACCTCACTGAGTTGAGGTTTTTGTTGGACACTAGGAAAAATCTCCTCACTGAAAGAGTGGTTAATCATTGGAACAGGCTCCTCAGGAAGTGGTGGAGTTGCCATGCCTGGAAGTGTTAAAAAACGAGATATGGGGCTGTGTCTTAGTGGGAGTGGTGGCAGTCAGGGCTTGATCTGGGAGGTCTTTTCCAATCTGAATGATTCTGGGAGCCTAGGACAAGTCTAGGACAAGTGTTTCCATCTATTCGAGGTGGGAGATGGCGTTTGGGCCACCTCAGCTCCCTGTGCCCATATCCACACTCATGCCAGATAGTCACAACCAGTTTTCCTGTGGACCCGCCTGCAGAGAGGATTTCTGGGGTCACTTAAGCACCTCTCCCCACACATCTGAGTGGCAGAAGAACATCTTCCAGCTCTTCTTAGTGTAGGCTCTCCAGATCAGCCACTCTAGAAAGGTGGAAATCTCTGCCTCTTTGACACAGAAAGGCTTCAGGGCCTTTGGTCCAAATATTTGGTCAATTTGGGTTTTTGGTCCATCAACATTTTGGTCCAAACCCTAATCTTTACCCTGTTTCTCTGCAACATCTGTGTGTCAATTGCAGAGATGTTCACTCATCTCCACTAACATTGTTCAAACACTTTCAGATTTTATAAAGTTCAGGGTTTTAATTTCTGCCAATTTTTAGATAAACTCTGATAAATCCAAACTGGTTTCAAGTTACAAAGATGATTCAAACTTTGAAAGCACTCTAAAATACACTGCAACAAATAATTCCAACATCCTTATCCTGATTTCTACCTTTTTTTTTGGGAATCTGCTTCCTTGGCTGGCAGATCCTCCAGCCCCTCACAGTCTGCTTGCTGGAGAGCAGCCTGGGGGAATGACCTTGGCCTCAAATTCCACCAGGAAAGGTCCTTGTAGAACAAGGCTGTTCTCAGAGTCACAGTTTACAGGCATCCTAGGCAACCGCCTTGGGCTTTTTCCAGTCCTCCAGGGAGAAGCACAGTCCCAGAAATCAATAACTGAGCTCTTTTGGAAGTCAGCAGGGCTCTGGAGGGATCCAAACCACTCTCCCCAGTGCTTTTCTCTCTGCTGAAGGCAAAGAAGGGGTCCCTGAGTGAGAGCCCTGGGCTGAAGGGGAGCATCCCTGGCCCTCTGTCCCATCCCCAGGGGTTGGTTTGCTCAGTGTGTCCCACCCTTCTGGGCACTTCTCCCCCCAGAAAGGAGCCAGGCAAGGGGAGCCAAGCAGGCTTGGAGGGAAAACACCTTCATTTTTTAGTGGAAACAGCACCCTGAGGCTGTGCTGAAGCAGGGAGAGCCAATCCCTCCTTGTGAGCCCCCAAAACTCATTTCATATTCAGAAATTCTCCCTCACTCTCTTTAAAACTGGGACTTTTTTCCTGACTCCAACTGCTCCTTATTGAACCTGCAACAACCACCCTGACCCTCCCACATCTGTGTTTTCCCCTCCCCAAATCACCCACAACTTGCTTTATATTAATTTTATTTTATTAATTTTATTTTATTTTTTTATTTTTATATTAATTTTATTTTATATTTATTTTATTTTATTTTATTTTATTTTATTTTATTTTATTTTATTTTATTTTATTTTATTTTATTTTATTTTATTTTTTATATTAATTTTATTTTTATATTAATTTTATTTTATTAATTTATTTTATTTTAATATTTTTATATTAATTTTATAATTTTTTATTAATTTTATTTTTAATTTTTTAAAATTTAAATTTTATTTTAATTCCTCTCCCAGCAGTGCTTTCTCCACATACCTGGGCTACAAGGCTTCAATTACTGACTCGGAAAGTCTTGTTCTCCTGCCTCATTCCCCTCCTGCATCTCCCTAAAAAAACCCCACCATAAAACAGCAGCTGAGGACATCCCTTGGTGCAAAGGCACCTCCTGATGCTGGGACACCACAAAGCCAGAGCTTGGGCTGACACATTCTCCTGCCCAAGGACAGGAGCTGGGCTCGGAGCCCAGAGAAGATGTTTCCCTCCCATTAATGGGATGAATTCATGCAGAATTATGGGGAATGCACCTTGTGAATGAAGGCAACCAAGAGGCTGAGGGATGCAGCAGCACGAGAGCTCCACATCCCACCAAAGGTCACTCCTGCATCCCCCTCCTGTGCCTGTGCTTACGAGGGAACAGAGAAAAACTGGGAGAAGCTCAGGGAAATGCCACGTTTTTAATGAAAGAGAGAAAGCTGACTCGTGGCCAGAGAGGTCAGATGGGTTTGTGTAATAGGGGGAAAGGGTGAGTGGCACAAGGACTGACCCCATTTGTGCTGTGCAGAACTTTTGGGGGGTTCGTGGCATTGCCAGGGGAGCTGGGAAAAGGCGCAGGGAGAGAGGCAGGGATGGGGAGATGGAGCTGCCTGAATTCCCAAGTTCACCCGTTTTTTTAGCAGTGAGGGTGTTTTACCAGCTGGACCACTTACAATTGGATCCTCTCCCAGTCTTTAAACTGAGCCCATCTGTGTTTTTAAATACTAAGTTTAACCCCAGAAATGATGATACAGACAGAAAAAACCCAGCCTATTAGCCACTTTCTGGAAAGGTCTGGATCCCTTGCACTCCATGACCCCTTGGAAAGCACAAGGAACCTCTGCACCTCTCAGAAACAAACTCCAGGATGTTTGAAAATCTGTTTGTGCTGCGTCCAGAGCGGGGCAGCAGCAGCTGAAGGTCACAAGCAGTGTATAAATAGAAAGGAGGTTTTGTTGTGACATGTCCATCCGGAGCCATTGCTCCTGGGGATGCCATCTGGGATGGGAGCAGGAGCCTGTGCATCCCCACTGCAGGAAAGAGGGAGGGATTCTGTCCTTGCAAGGATGATGCCATGGAAAGGGGGGTGAGAAACACGAGGTTGTAACTTGGCTCCTAATTTTACCGATTTTGGAGAAAAATCCGAGGCGTGATGGAGCCTTGGAATGCAAATTCTTCCTGTGGGGTTTCAATCAGGTACTCAAGCACCTGGAGAAGGAAGGTTTTACCCATGGAGAGCATTTTCTGCCTGGGGAGTGGTTTGGAGGGACTGTCCTCATTTGGGGACCTCAGTGTCCCCATCACAAGGGATAAGAGGAGCTCTCTGGTGGCTTTTATCATGTGCTGGAAGGATTTTATTCCAAGCTCTAACCATGTGCTAAAGACCTTTTCTGGCCAAAATCCTGCTTCATTCTATTTCCCAGTTCCATCCATCAGCTCCCTGTTCCTGACATTTGCCTCCCTCACATATTTGGGTGATAAATTCTGCATAGTCTGGAGCTTGGTTCAAAAAAAAACCATCAGGAGATTGCCTGAAACCACAGGTCATGATGGCTCCAGCAACACCCTGTGGATGTCAGGAAAGAAGGGCAGAAAGCCATGGGGGAGAAACCTCTGGAATCTGGTAAAACCAGAGGGAATGAGGCACTGGGATGGAAGAGCTTGAGCCAAGGAACGTGGCTGGGCAGGTGAAGGTGTTGCTGATGCCGTTCCTGCAGCTCTTGAGGCAATGAGAGAGGAGGTTTTGGCGCTCAGCACTCAGAGATAACTCCTGGTGTTTCAGGAGGGACACAGCCTGTGAAGTTCAGACGTCATGGCTGGATGGTGGCCAGAGAGTGTCTCAGCTCTGCTCTGAGGCTCATCCCATCAGGGAATCTGCTTTCCCAATGGAAGGAGCAGTGTCCTGTCCTGTCCCAGCACAGGTGAACCCCAGTGAGACCCAGCCTGGGGACCAGAGAGCTGTGAGTGCTCAGTGAGGGCCTTTTTGGGGAGCCTGACCCTCTCTTGGGAGCAGATCCTCTGACAGCTGCTCAATGCTGCCTCCTCCTGCTCCATGATCCCATTTTTAGGAGGTCTCTTTAGCCTCAAATACAGGCCAGGAGCAGCACCCTGCCCCCAGGACTCCCCTTTCCCAAGACCCAGGTTGTCTACACCTCTTTGAGCATGAAAAATGAGGATAACTCCCCAAATTACCAACTCCTGCTGCTGCTGGCTGGAAGGAATGTGCTGATCCAAGGAAGGGACCAGGAAGTCAGGGATGCCAGAGCCATGGCAGGGCAAATCCAGGACTTCAGCATCACAGATGTGCTCCAGCCTCTCCCAATTCATCACAGGCTTGCTGGGTCCATTGTTATCTTCCCAGAGGATTATTTTTCCTGGTGATAAGAATGGGGTCTGGAAGTCTATTGAAGCATCTAAAGGTGGCTCTTTGGAAACCCATGGGAATAAAAGGAGGAGAATCCCAGCTTTCCTTCTCATCTTGGAGGGAACGGCTGCTTCTCCCCCTCCTTGAAGGACAGCTGGGTGTGTGGCATTGTGACCACAGAGAGGAAAATGTTTTCTGTCCTGCTCTCAGTGCTGCTCTGGTATTGGATTGTGTGATGGGTCACACCTATTGATCACAGCAGGCTAAAAAAGACACAGCCCCATAAATAACTCCTGACGTCCCCAGCTGGGCCAGAAACCCTGAGCAAAGGGCTCTTGGGAGAGCTGCTGTTGGTATTTCTCTGTCCTTCTCCTCTGGGAAATGCTGGGGACAGGTTTGGCTTGAGGCAAAAGGGGCTCAGAGCAATGTTTTTGCAGGAGTTTTCTTGGCAGGGTGTCTTGGTTTGGAAAGCCAGGTGTGTGCTAAGGAAGGCAGGAGTGCCCCCTGAAATGGAAAATGCAAACTCCCTCCCTCTGAGTTGCTGTAAATTTTAAATTAATGGGCTCTCAGGCAAAAAATATGGGAGCAGGAAATAACAGTTCTTTACTAGGGAAGAAAATAAAAAAGATAAGATATAATAAACAATGCAGTAAACCTGATGGAGTCAGAACAGGAGCTGACACCCTGTGGGTCAGGGTGTTGGTACCAGTCCAGTTGGAATTGTGGCTGCAGCCCTCCTGGAGTGTCAGCTGTGGTTCTGTTGGAGCAGGGATCCTGTAGAGGGGTGTAGTCTTCCTCTTGTGAGAAACAACTGCTCACTTTGAAAATTTAACAAGGTTTATTAAACCTTAACAAAAATGCAACAAAGGACTACATAAGGAAAAATTTGCAGCACTGGGAACTGCCCCTCGTGGATACCACATGGTCAGTTCATCTTCAGGATGGATGCTCATCTTTTATACCCCTGGGGTTGCATCAGCCAGCCCTGGCCCCTCCCAGAGTCTGTCAGCCAGCTCTTCTGTGCCATTTATCAGTGCAAACTGCTTTCTTGTCACTGGGTTGGGGCTCAGGTGTTGCCATGCCTCACCCCCTCAGCACCAAGCTGTTCCATTCCCTCCTGCCCCATGCCAGGGACACCTGTGCAGCTTCTTTGTACCTGTCCTGGACAGCCCAGGCTGTCTGATGGCAGCAGTACAGGGGGAGAAAAGAGATCTATGGGGAAAACGTGACATCTGAACCACAACAACATAACCATACATCACTAAAGTTTTTCTTAATATTCACACAATAGTCATCCCTTAATTCTGAGAGCCAATCATCTCATTATCCATCTATAACACTCTGAAAATCCAGTGGAAGAGGCAGCTGCTGTTCCTCTGGGGAATCCAGTGGAGAAGCTGTGCTGGTGTCCCAGAATCTCCAGATTATATCCAGGCAGGAATGCTTGGCTCCTCCCTCTGGGCTCACATCTCCCAATGGGATGCTGTAGTTCTTATCAGCCATGTAGTGACATTCAATGGCTGTTATCAGCAGATGTCCCCTCTGAGGGAGGATTGGGTGTGGAAGAGATAAGGAAAACTGCCCAATGAACAGAGGACAGCTGCCATCCAGGTGGCAGAATACAAATAAAAATAGAATATAAAATAGAATAAAAATTGCTTGGCAATCCAGGACACAGGGGCTGGGTTATCTCAGTCTCTGACCCAGCCCTGCCTGGAAGAGCCTCAGCTGGGATGGGGCACTGCTGCTGCCAGCCCTGGGTTAAGGCAGGAAGGCAAAGGTGGCTCTGGGCTGCTCTCCCTCCCCAAAATGAGTCATTGTGAAACAGAGATTTTTGGAGTTCACTTGAGTTAGCAATATGAATTAAGCATTTAAAGCTCAGCTTGTAGAATTATGTGAATTTTAACTTTTTTTACTTAAGAAACTTCTGCTATGGTACAAAATGCACATTTTCAAAGCTTCTTGCATAGAGAAGAATACTAGGAGAAGACCAAAGGATGCAAGGAACACAGATAAAGGGGCTCTTTTGTGCTCAGCCTGCCTTCTAAACCCATGGAATGCATGATTTTGGCACAAGGAGCTGTAAGAAACACCCAGCAGGGAGACCAAAGTAGGGGGGGAGATTGTGCCCCCTCAAGGAAACAGCCCCAAATGGTTCTGGGGTGGAGGAGCACAGCCCGGTCCCTGCAGGGCACCAGCGACCCACCCAAAATCAGGCCAGCAGCTGGCCAGGGCCAGGGGGACAGCAGCAACCCCCTCAAAAGCTCTCCCTGATGCTCCACCATGTCCCACGTGCTCTCTGTGGCCTGAGCACGGTGAGGGACACGTGAGGAGGAGAGAGGGCACCGAGGGCACAGCCTGGCACCGTCCCTCTTCCCCCCCTCTCCGTTCCCTTGTTTTTACACAGCTGAAAAACAAATAAAGCATTCCCCACGTAATGATGGTTCGGCCAGCAGGTCAAGCCAAGCATGACAGATCTCATTCTGGAGCTGGGGTCAGGCAGAAAATTCCCTCAGTGCTGCTGGGGTCCCCCCAGCATCCTCTGGCTGCTCACACCCTCCATGCCCTGGGTGTCTGGGGGGCTGTGGGGGTCCAACCACTCCAAAAGAGACTTTGGGAGCAGCCCCGTGCTGGTAACTCCCAGCCTTGGGGGCATTTCCCACTTTATCAGAGCCCTTTGGCAACATTTCTGCCTGATCCAAGAGTTTCGTTAGCTTCCAGCATGTTGCAGGGCACGCTGTGTCCTGCATTTCCCTGGCACTGGGGAGGAGGAGGAGGAGGCAGGAGATGACTCTGCTGGAGCAGGAGGGCTCCAGGGGCAGCCAGGAGCTGCAGGTGCCTTGCAGGGAGCCAGGCTGGGGCTGAGGAAGCTCCAGAGGCCTGATGCAGAGCCCAGGGAAGAAAATCCATCCCGTTGCAGGGAGATGGAGAGCCAGGCAGGGAGGGGAAGGTTTATTTAGAGAAAGAGCCGTGGGCTGGCAGCCCACAGCAGGCTTTGAGCTGCTGATCTGCACGTGCCACGCTCGGGGGCGGCTGGGGGAAGGAGTCCACTATTAAAAGCCTGGCAGAAGCTCTGCTGAATCCTGCTGGAGCTCAGGGAGGGCCTGATCCAGCAGGATCCCACCTCCAGTGTCACCTCATCTGACCCTGGGACCAAAGCAGAGACAAATCCAAGCTCGTCCTCTTTTCTTCCAGGGGTGCACCTGGCACTGGTGGGGAGCACCAGCAATTCCTGAGTTCTTTAAAGGATTATCTGAGATTTAAAATGTGCCCAGAGATCCACATAAGCCCCGAGCATCTCCTGGGAAAGGCTGTGCTGAAGGGAGGGATGCTCTGGAGAGGATGGAGCTGTGCAGATTCCCACCCTCCTGAGCCAGGTGTAGCCTGGAACACCCATGATCCTTGGCATTCATGGTGATCCGGGCACTGAAGCCATCCCCTTTCCACTCCTCATCCCTCCAGACACCCCCCAGGCACAGGATAATCCATCTCCTTCCCTCTCCATTAACCAAACCCTGCTCCAGGGAGGACTCTGTCCGCACTCATTAAAGTGGAAATTCCTCCTGCAGCCAAGGGCACTTCCTGGCTCATTAACACCCGGCAGGAGGGAGGGAGGGCACGGGAAAACCAGTGCTGGGGGTGCCATGGATGGGGACACAGATGGGGACATGGATGGGGACACAGTGCTCAGAGGTTTTGGGATCTCAGGGTTCATGTTTTGGGGTCAGCCCCATCTGTTTGCATTGGAACAGTGGGGAATCAGCTCAGAATCATGGATTGGTTGCCCTAAAGGATTTCTGGTTCTGCCATGGGCAGGGAACCTTCCCTGATGCCCTGTGAAGGCTGACCTGGAGCAGAGGCTGGACAGAGGTAAAGAATGAAGCAGGGATTTATTAGGAGGCCTCAATGGATGCACCTTGGGCAGAACAAGAGCCCAGCCAGGGCTGCACCCAAGATGAACCAAAATGGTCACAAAATAAACCCAAATAAAATAAACCCAAAATGGTCACAAAATGAACCCAAGATGAACCAAAATGGTCACAAAATAAACCCAAATAAAATAAACCCAAAATGGTCACAAAATGAACCCAAGATGAACCAAAATGGTCACAAAATGAACCCAAAATGGTCATAAAACAGACACCTGGTCATGGGGTCCTCTCATTTTTATGAGTTCTGGTCCATTTGCATATTGGAATTAATTGTCCAGTTCCAGCTTTAGCCCATGCAGTCCCATCCTTCTTGTTTTCTCTCTCCTCAGTCCACGGTGTTTGTGCTCTTGGGCCTGAGATTTGGATCATTTGTCCTTGGTGCCCAGCTGGAGCAGGAATTGTTTTGTCTCCCTGCTCTGTGAACAGAGCTCACCATCCCCTCATGTGAAACCCAGACCCACACACTAAAACAGCACAGAATGTGAAAAATGGAAAAGCCAAAACCTGAGGCATCACCCTTATCTCAGGTTCCTCCAACCTGGCCTTGGGAAGGAAGATGAGATGTGAGGAAGGAATTGACACCAGGGATGAACAGCAGGGCCAGATGGGCTGCAGCAGGACCAGAGCAGGAGCCCACCTGAGCACATCAACCTCCCCCGCACAAGGAAATTCTGACACAGCTCAGAAGAAAGTGAAAATTTCTTGCCCCAGGCACTCACCTGGCACCTGCAAAACCCATCCCAGTGGTGCAGAAGCAGGGAGTGCTGCTGTCAGAGGGATCAGGCAGCTCCAGGGCTGTGTTTTTGTGTCTCTGGGAGCTGCTCCTCCTTTCTCCTCACAGCTCAGGTATTGAATTTGTGGGGTGCCCCCCATGGCAGGAAGGAATGATGAATTTGACTCCATGTTCTTAGAAGGCTAATTTATTATTTTAAGATAGATATTATATTAAAGAATGCTAAACTAAACTATACTAAAGAATACAGAAAGGATACTTACAGAAGGCTAAAAAGATAATAATGAAAATTCATGACACTTTCCAGAGTCCTGACACAGCTTGGCCCTGATTGGGCCAAAAAGTCAAAACAACTCACACCAAATCAATGGAACAATCACCTGTGGGTGAACAATCTCCAAACACATTCCACATGAGCACAACACAGGAGAAGCAAATGAGATAAGAATTCCTTTTTCTCTGAGGCTTCTCAGCTTCCCAGGAGAAGAACCCTGGGCAAAGGGATTTTTCCAGAGGGTGTGAATGTGACCCCCAGGAGCTGGGGGGAGGATGTGAAGGACCTGCCAGCCTCACCCCATGGGGCTCTTTTGCATCCAGCAAGAAATCCTTGAAAATTCATGAAAGGGACAGTTTGCCACAACCTTTCCTTCTCAATAAGGGTACAGCTGTTTTTCCTACTCTGAGTTTACCTACAGGAGGTGACAAAAAGGAAAAAAAAACCCCAAATTTGTGTTGTTTTCCCTGAAAACACAATCCCTGGTGCAAACATCACATTCTGGATGGCCATTCCTATATCCACTCCACCAAAGAGCAAAGCTGCTCCTCCAGCAGGGACTCAGTCCCCAGAATCTCAGACTTGTCTGGCTTGGAAGGGACCTTACAGACCATGGAGTGCCACAGGCAGGGACCATCCCTGTCCTCCTGCCTCTCTCACAAGGATGTGCTGTTCCATAACCTCCCAGCAGCCACCTGGGATGGAGGAGGGGAATCCAGGGTCATTAGTGCAGAGAGGAACGAGGCCAGGAGGGCTTTCATGCCTCAGCATCTTAATTGAAATGGGTTTCCCATCCTCCTCCCTCTCCTCCCAAGCCCAGGCTCCTTCAAGGGCATCTCCTGCCTTGGTGCTGTGCACTCTGCATCCCCCATGAACCACTCACATCTCTTTAATTAAATGTCAAGATATTCAGGTTTTTTTTTTTTTACCTTTTAAGTGCCCTCTGCTCAGGAAGATTCACGGAGAGCTCAGTTACTGTGTGGGTGGGAAAATTGTGGGGAAACTGTGATCACAGCCAGGCAGGATCCCCTGAAATGCTTTGGGGTGGTTATTGGAAAGGCTGGGTATCAGGGAAAGGCTCTTCCCCCAAGGAATGGGCACAGCCCTGAGGCTGCCAGAGCTCCAGGAGGGTTTGGACAGCACTGCCAGGGACAGGGTGGGATTGTTGGAGGTCTGTGCAGGGCCAGGAGCTGGATCAATGATCCTGGTGGGTCCCATCCAGCTCAGGAGGCTCCATGGTTCTGTGATGTACCAAACCCAGCTGGAGGTGCAGCTCCTCCACCTCCAAAGCCAGGGCTGGTCCTGGGGCATCACCCCTGGGGGAAGCCAGCGCTGTCCTGCACCAGTGTGGGACGTCCTGAAGGACCCAAATCTGCTTCCCTGCAGCAAAGGGCAGCCTGGCATGACCCTCCAGGGCTCTGGGGACATCATGGATTCCCAGAATCCCCAAATCCCAGACTGGTTTGGGGTGGAAACAACCTTGAAGCTCATCCCATTTCCCCCTGCTGCTATGGGCAGGGACACTTTCCACTGTCCCAGGTGGCTCCAAGCCCTGTCCAGCCTGGCCTTGGGCACTTCCAGGGATGGGAATTGCACAGCTGAGGCACTTCCAGCCTTTTTTGTCCCCACACTGAGTCCCCTGGAGTGCCCTCCTCTCCTGTGTGCTTCCCTATTCAAATCTCCCTGGGGGAAGCCAATCCTGTCCTGCACCAGTGTGGGACATCCTGAAGGACCCAAACTGCTTCCCTGCAGCAAAGGGCAGCCTGGCATGACCCTCCAGAGGTTTGGGGACATCATGGATTCCCAGAATCCCCAAATCCCAGACTGGTTTGGGGTGGAAACAACCTTGAAGCTCATCCCATTTCCCCCCTGCCACGGGCAGAGACACCTTCCACCATCCCAGGTTGCTCCAAGCTCTGTCCAGCCTGGCCTTGGACACTTCCAGGGATGGGAATTGAGGCACTTCCAGCCTTTTTTGTCCCCACACTGAGTCCCCTGTGTGCTTCCCTGTTCAGGTCTCCCTGGGAAAGGCGCAGTGTCCGACATGGAGAGCTGCCAGGTGCTCTTTTTGCCGCTGATGGAGGGCTGCATGCCGAGTGCTGGCACTCCCAGAGGATGTTTCTGTACAGTTTGTCCTCCCAAGGAGAGCTGGAGATGAAGCAGGAGAGGAGGGAGCAGGGCAGGAAGCTGCAGGCAGGACACATTCATCACCTCCATCCTCCTTGGCCAAAAACCCACACGGCTGCTGTCCCAGGCCACCCTCACCCTGACCCACCCTGCTCCAGGTTCCTGTCCCAGCCTCAGACCTGGCCAGGGTCAGTGTTTCACCTGGGAAAAGCCTTTTTAAAATCGTGATAAAGTTTTAAATCTCAGTGTAAATCCTGCAGAGGTGACAGCAGAGGGGATTTGGGGTGAGATGTGGTTTTGTCACCTTCTGGGGAGCCCACAGTGGGAGCCAGCTTCAAATCAGAGAAATTCAGTGCTCCAAACCAACCATAATTTCTGCTGGAAAGCACTCAGGGAGGCTTCTCTGGTGGTGATTGAGGAAGGCAACGAGGCTGGAGAGGGGCTGGGAACACAAACCCTGAGAGGAACCCCTGAGGGAGCTGGGGGTGCTCAGCCTGGAGAAAAGGAGACTCAGGGCTGCCCCCATCGCTCTGCAGCTCCTGAAAGGTGCCTGTGCTCAGCTGGGGCTGGGCTCTGTCTCCAGCAGCACTGACACAGCCAGAGCACACAGCCTCGAGCTGCACCAAGGGAAATACAGGATGGATAGCAGGGAAAAGTTCTTACAGGAAGGGTGATAAAGTTCTGGAATGTTCTGCCTGGGGAGGTGGTGGAGTCACCATCCCTGGGTGTGTTTAACAAAGCCTGGATGTGGCACTGGGTGCCAGGGTTTAGTTGAGGTGTTGGGGCTGGGTTGGACAGGATGATCTTGAAGGTCTCTCCCAACCTGCTCATACTGTGATTCGGTGAATTCTGCGAATTCTGTGAATTCTGTGAATTCTGTGAATTCTGTGAATTCTGTGATTATGAGCAGGCAGCTGACTCCAGCCTGGACTCCCATCCATATCCACAGGCTGCAGTGGGAGCTGGCACATTCCATGTGCACAAACACCAGAATTCAGGTGAGGAGAGGCCAACATGTGAGAAATGGTGCCTGTGTCTGGCTTGGATGCTCATGGCCCAGGGACAAAGAACCTGGAGGGAAACATCCCATCTTTGGTGAAACCCTTCAAAATATCCAAATGCTTGAAGCTAAAAGTTTCAGATGTTGGAAATTGCTTAAGTGGGATGCCAGAAGGACGTGGGCAGTATCTGGACGCCCAACACTGGTGTGTTGGTGTCACCCCAGTGGGAACCACGAGTTCCCCTGGGATGCTCAGCCTTGGTGGGGCTGCTCCTTCTCCCCAGTGCAGTTTGGGGACTGGGTTGTCTGGGAGGCATCACAGTTCCTCTGGTGGTGGGATCTCATTATGTGATGAGCTGAACATCTGGATTAAAATAGATCAAATAGCCACTAAATCCTAAATAAGCCTGGGAGCTCAGTGGCAGCCATATGCTTCCTACTGACAAGCTCAAAAAAAACCCATCTCTCCTTGCCATTACCTCACACTGCAGCAGTGTTTTATCCTCCTCCAAGCCAGCTCAGGGACAAACCTCCCTGCTCTGCCCATCCTCTGGACCAGCAGCCTGAGGCTCTTTTAGGAAATGATGCCTGGAAATTGGAAAAGATCTGGTGCAAAAGATCTGGTGATGGGAATGAAAGGAATAATATTCAAAGAAAGATGAGAAAGGAAGAAAACCAGAGCTCTGATGTTTAGCATTCCAAGGATGCTAAATGTCTTTTAGTGTTTGGGGTTTTAGGAAAATCCTGTAGGAACACAGTGAATTTTGATGTTTTGTTGTCTGTATCCTTCTGGGGCCAAGAGGAAAGTGGAGGTCAAGAGCTGGATGGAGAGCATGGAGGGTGGGATGGACCCAGGGGTGCTGCAGGAGGATGCAGGACTCAGGGAATGGTTTGGATTGAAAAGGATCTTAAATCCCATCCCATTCCACACCCTGCCATGGCAGGGACACCTCCCACTATCCCAGGGTGCTCCAAGCCCCATCCAACCTGGCCTTGGACACTTCCAGGGATCCAGGAGCAGCCACAGCTTCTCTGGGCAACCCAGGGCCTCCCCACCCTCACAGGGAAGAATTTATTCACGTGTTTTCCCATCTAAATCTCCCCTTTTCAGGGCAGGCTGGAGGTAGGACTCAGGGATAACACAGCACAGCACTGCCTTCACCCCCTGGGAGCACAAAAATAAGGGGTGGCCGCTGCCTTTAGGTCATTCTCCTTACTCAGCTAGGCAAGACAAGGTCTAAGGTCCTGGGAGGCCTTGGCAGGCTTGTCCTGGAGCTTTTTTTAGCCCTTTTCAGCTGATTTTAGCTGAATCAGCACATTGCCCAATGGTCAGATGCGCATTGCTGTGGCATTCACATTCCCTGAACTTGATTCCTTCACCCAGGATTTTTCTCCTGGGAAAGGGAGCTGAGAAGCCTCAGAGAAAAGGAAAACAATTCTGATCTCATTTGCTTCTCCTGTGTTGTGCTCATGTGGAATGTGTTTGGAGATTGTTCACCCACAGGTGATTGTTTCATTGGATTCTGCTGTGAGTTGTTGTCACTTTTTGGCCAATCAGGGCCCAGCAGTGTCGGGACTCTGGAAAGAGTCAGGAGTTTTCATTATTATCTTTTTAGCATTCAGTAAGTATCTTTTCTGTATTCTTTAGTATAGTATAGTATTCATTAATATAATATAGTATCATAAAGTAATAAATTAGCCTTCTGAGAAGATGGAGCCAGATTCATCATTCCTTCCTTTGTTGGTGGCCCTGCATTTACAATACATTGCTGGTGTGGCAACCAGTCAGGCACCAGATTTCACCAAGCCTTTTGCAACTGCATGGTTTCACCCTAAAAACATCCAACCAGGCAGCGAGGGCCTGACTAAAACCAGGGGGGATTCTCTTACCCAGTGGTGCTTCTGCAGGTTGGTGTGAGGTGTGAGAGCAGCACCAACCTCAACCCTCACCCCTCTGCAGCAAAAAATCCGTGCTGCTGGTCTGTGGAAACCCAGGGCACAAAGAGAATATTTCTGTGTCTGCTCTGGGTGCCCTGACCCCAAAGGGCAGCACTGACTTTGACCCTCATTCATGGAGAAAGTTTCCCAGACTTCAAGATAGACTGGAATCCACAAAAGTGTGAAATAGATTATAGAGAGCAGTGTAGGTGTGTCACTTGGGGAGAAATTGAGGTTTTGGGATTTTTAGTATGTTGTGGAAGCAAGATGGAGGGCACAGGGTGTCATCCTGGGTTTCTTCTTCATGCTTCTTCTTCCTTCTTCTCCATGGGTTTGGGTGGCATTTTGTAATTGGGCAGAAAAGTCTGCATTGTGGGCTCTGTGGGATCAGTTATTGGGTTAAAAGGAAAATAATTCAGGTGTCAGTTCTTAATTGGACAGTTTAGTCTTAAAAGACCTTATAACAAGAGATTGTTGGCCATTTTGTGCCTTCTAATGAAAAGCTGCCAAACTCATGGTTGTGAGACTATGTTTTTTTTTGTTTGTGGGGTTTTTTTTGTGTTTTTGGTTTTTTGTTTATTTAGGGTTTTTTTTTTTTTTTTTTGTTTTTTTGTTTTTTATTGTGGAAGGGGCTGGCTGTTTTGCTGATAAGAAATCATAAACACCTGAGTCCAAACATGAACTGCTGTCTCAAGTACCTTCAATCCAAACCCAGAAAAACCCACAACTGGTACCACCACAGATGGTCACTTTCTGTGCTGACTCCTGAGCACAGGAGATGCTCAGAGGCCTGTGTGCACCCACCATAATTGCATTATTGATGGGAATTAGCAGTAATTGGATAATTGGGGAGCGGAGTGTTGGATTTGTTCCAGCAAACGCCGACAGAAACGTCGCGGCTCGTTGTGGTTTGCTGGTTAATGAGACCAAGCTCAAACTCCCTGCCCTGTGCACCAGGGCCTTGCTGCCTTTTTGCCTTCTAAATTGTAAAACTTCAAAGATAATCATCTGGAAATGGCAGGGAAAAATCAGGGCAGGCCATGACCTGAGTGTCTTGGTTTGGAAAGACAGGAGTCTGCTAAGGAAGGCAGGAGCCTCCCCTGAAATGGAGAATGCAAACCCTCCCCACCCCTCTGAATTGCTGTAAATTTGAAATTAAGGGGCTCTCAGGCAAATATATGGGAACAGGAAATAACAGTTCTTTAACAGGGAAAGGAAAAAGAAAAAGGGATAAAATAAACAATGCAGTACACTAGAACAACACTGACAGAGCCAGAACCCAACCTGACACCCTGTGGGTCAGGGTGTTGGTGGCAGTCCCATTGGAATTGTGGCTGCAGCCCTCCTGCAGTGTCAGGGGTGGTTCTGTTGGAGCAGGAATGCTGGAGAAAGGGGTATTCTTCCTCTGAAGATCCAGTGGAAGGAGAGGCAGCTGCTGTTCCTCTGGGGAATCCAGTGCAGAAGCTGTGCTGGTGTTCCAGAATCTCCAGATTATATCCAGGCAGGAATGCTTGGCTCCTCCCTCTGGGCTCACATCTCCCAATGGGATGCTGTAGTTCTTATCAGCCATGCAGGGACATTCAATGGCTGTTATCAGCAGGTGTCCCCTCCCGAGGGAGGAGTGATTGTGAGCACTCAGAGAGAGAGATAAGGCAAACTGCCCACTTGACAAAGATAATCTGCCACAGATGGTAATAGAATTCATCTTGCCTTGCAATCTTCAACAGCAGAGCTGGAGAAATTCTCCTTCCTTCTCTGGTTGGAAGGAGAGGAGGGTGGTGGTGGCTGAGCTGGATCAACCTTTGATTATCGATTGATAATGAGATGAAATGGGAGCACAGAGGTGTCCCCTGGTGTCCCCTTCTCTCCATCACCCACTGCTGTGCCTGGGTGAATGAGGCAATGATTCACAGAGCCAAATCCTGCTGGGAAAGGTCCAAGGGCCCAGTTTGGGCTCCTTGGTGCCTCTCAGCAGAGGGAAGGACCAGACTGTCACCTCTGGGATGCACAGCCTCAAGGAACCAGCTCTCCATTGGCAGACACATCTCCCCAGACTCCCGGTTTTCCTGTTTTCCTCTGAAGAGTGTTGTGGGTTTTGTGGGTATTTTTGTTTTGTTTTTGGTTTGGTTTTTTTTTTTTTTGTTTGTTTATTGTTGTTGTTGGGGTTTTTTTTTGGTTTGATTGTTTGTTTGTTTTGGTTTGGTTTTTTTTTGTTCTTTGTTTTTTGGGGTTTTGGGGTTTTGTTTTGTTTTGTTTTTGTCGGTTTTGAATGTTTTTGGTGGGTTTTTTGTTTGACTTTTTGGGGGGGTTGGGTTTTTTTGGTTTTTTTTTAGTGTTTTGTTTTGTGAGTTTTTGGGGGGGTTTGGCAGTTTTTTGGTGTTTTTTTGGGGTTTTTGGTAGTTTTTTGTTTTGACAGGTTTTGGGGGTTTTGTGTGGTTTTTTTTTTGTTTGGATTTTTGGGATTTTTTGTTTTGGTTTTTTTTTGTTTCTTTTTTGTTTTTTTTTGTTGTTGTTGTTGTTTTTGGTTTGGTTTTGGTTTTTTGTGGAAGGAGCTGTCTGTACCATGGCAATGTGTGATCCACACCCTCCTTCTCCTTCCTCGCCACCACCTCGTGATTTCGCACCTGATATCTCCCATTTCTACCAGAAGGGAAACGAGTGGGCAGGAGTAGAAATCACACCCCCAGGAGGAAAACCACTCCCCAGACAAAAACCCCCTCGGGCTTTAATCCAGCTGTGACACCCCTCCCTCCCCATTCCCCTGCCTCCTTTCCTTTCCTCCCCGCATCCCGGGCCGAGCCGGAATTTGGGGCTGGGGCAGGGATGCTCCTCCCGCATCCCTCCCGCCCGTGGCGCTCCGTGCCGAGCCGGGTGACGGTGATGAGCAGCGACACTCGGCCGTGCGAGCGGGGACACGGCGGCCCCCGCTGCCCCTCCCGCAGCCGCAGCCCCCGGGAGATGCTCCAGCAGCGCCAGCCTGGGGCAGGGAGATGGGGCTGAGCCAGGGGCAGGAGGATTTTGGGGACAGGGATTCAGCTGCCTTGTGGGTTGGGGTGATGGGATGGGGGAAATGCAGCCAGTGCTTGGGGCTGCTCAGTCCCTCTGCAGCTCCTCGTGGTTCAAATGCAGGCAAGGCTATCCCTTCTCCACCCCCAGACTCCCTTTCCCCATTCCCATCTTCCTTTATCCACTCCCATCCTCTTTTTCTCCATACCCAGCCTCTATTTCTTTATCCCCATCCTCCCTTTCCCCATTCCCATCCTCTCCCAGCCTCTTTTTCTCCATACCCAACCTCTATTTCTCCATCCCTGTCCTCCCTTTCTTCACCTCCAGCCTCCTTATTCATCAACAGCCTCCCCCTCTCCATCTCCATCCTCCCTTTCCCCATTCCCATCTTCCTTTATCCATTCCCATCCTCTTTTTCTCCACACTCAGCCTCCCTTTCCCCATTCCCATCCTTTCCCATCTTCTTTTTTCTCTATACCCAGCCTCTATTTCTCCATCTCCATCCTCCCTTTCTTCACCTCCAGCCTCCTTTATTCGTCCCCAGCCTCCATTTCTCCATCTCCATTCTCCCTTTCCCCATTCCCATCCTTTCCCATCCTCCATTTCTCCATCTCCATTCTCCCTTTTCCCATTTCCATCCTTTCCCATCCCTTTTTTTCTCCATCCCCAGCCTCTATTTCTCCATCCCCATCCTCCCTTCCTTCACCTCCAGCCTCCTTTATTCATCCCCAGCCTCCCCCTCTCCATCCCTATCATTTCTTTCTCCATTCCCAGCCTCTCCTTCTCTCTTCCCAACCTCCCCTTCTCCATCCTCATCCTCTCTTTATCCATCCTCATCCTCCTGGCTCCTTCCTGCTCACCCTGAGCTTGCGCCTGGGATTGAACAGGTCAATAGTAAAAAAACCCCAAAAACCAAAACCCAAAAAAACCCCCCAAACAATATAAACAATAAATATCATAATAAATAATAATAAAATATAATAACAATAATAATAACAACAATACCAA
This sequence comes from Emberiza elegans, assembly GCA_024865655.1. Classification (NCBI taxonomy): domain Eukaryota; kingdom Metazoa; phylum Chordata; class Aves; order Passeriformes; family Fringillidae; genus Emberiza; species Emberiza elegans. Next base: position 3,223,433 of record JALJVW010002400.1, on the reverse strand, counting down.
CATAATAAATACAATAACAAACAACTATCATCAATAATGAAATAATTTAATAATAATAATAATAATAATAATAATAATAATAATAATAATAATAATAATAATAATAGTAAACCCCAGCCCTAAGAGCCCAAGCCTCAGGAGCATCCCTGCATCCCTGTGGCCCAAAGCCTGGAGCAGGACGAGGGGAGCCAAATGCAGGGCCCAGGGCAGCTCAAAGCATCAGCGTGAGAGCACAGCCCTGGTTTCTCACCCCGGCTCAGGCAGACACAGGGACATGACCCAGTTATTTGATGGCAGCGTTTAACATTTCCCCTGCAAGGCAAAGCCAACCCGGCTTCCTCTCCCTCCTCCCTCCCTCGCTGTTCCCAGCCAGGCAGCCCGGCCTGGACCGCTGCCTTCCCGGGGCTTAAGAGCTCAGCCGGGCTGGGATGGAGGGGAAAATGTGACAGCGCAGCCCCGGCAGGAGCCCGGACGTGCTGCTGATTCATGCCAGGATTGCATAACCCCAGCGGCAGCGCCGCTCCAGCCGGGAAGCAGCTGCTCCCCCCGGGCTGTGCCCTGGAAAGGGGCTGTGGGGGGACCCCCCCAGGGCGGGCAGAGCGCTCAGGGTGGGGTGCAGCACCCCAAAAACTCTGCAGAGAGCTGAAGGAGCTGGGGGAGGCAGCGCTGTGATGGTGGGAAGGAGGTGAGCAGGCCCAGTTGAGCCATGATATTTTCTGAAAAATCCCTTTCCTCAGGGTTTTTCTCCCGAGAAGCTGAGAAGCCTCAGGAACAAAATGTAAACAATGGTTATCTGCTGCTGTGGGATGCAACAGGTGCATCTGGGATTGGCCCATGTTGGTTGTTTCTAATTGATGGCCAATCACATTCAGCTGGCTCAGACTCTCTGTCCGAGGCACAAGCCTTTGTTATCATTCCTTCTTTTTCTATTCTTAGTTAGCCTTCTGATGAAATCCTTTCTTCTATTCTTTTAGTATAGTTTTAATATAATATATATCATCAAATAATAAATCAGCCTTCTGAAATATGGAGTCAGATCCTCATCTCTTCCCTCATCCTAAGACCCCTGTGAACGCTGTTACCGTCCAGGAGTGCTCAAAAAAGGCAGCCCAAGGTGGCCAAATCAACCCTCCCACCTCTCTGTGCAATGTCCCAAGGGTGTTTAGCCTCTCTGACAGATCCAGTGGCTCCAGTGGCTCTCTTGAAGGGACAAAGGACAAATCTCTCTGGGATGCTCTCCCTGTAAAGCAGGTGAGCAGGTCCAGGAGTGCTCAAAAAAGGTACCCCAAGGTGGCCAAATCAGCCCTCCCATCTCCCTGTTCAATGTCCTGAGGGTGTTTAGCCTCTCAGAGGGATCCAGTGTCCCTCCTGAAGGGACAAAGGACAAATCCCTCTGTGAGAGAGAGAGAGAGATGCTCTCCATGCTCTCCATGTAAAGCAGGTGAGCATATTCAGGAGTGCTCAAAAAAGGCAGCCCACAGTGCCCAAATCAACCCTCCCACCTCCTTGTTCAATGTCCTGAGGGTGTTTGTCCTCTCTGAGAGATCCAGTGTGCCTCCTGAAGGGACAAAGGACAAATCCCTCTGGGGTGCTCTCCATGTAATCGTGTGGATATAATCTGATTATCCCTTCCTCGATGTTTAGCATCACAAAGGGAAGAGTTGCCTCGGGCTGAGCCCTTGGAGCCACCACTCTGGGGCTGCTCTGGGGGAAGAAGGGTCTGAAACTGGGCTGGAGGAGCTGCAGAATTTGGGGAGGCTTTAAAAATGTCCTGCCCCGGTCCCAGCTCCTGGCTGTGCCCGTGTTCAAGAGGCATTTGGACAATTCTCTCAGGCACGTGGTTTGATTTTTAGGATTGTCCAGTGCAGGGCCAGGAGTTGGACTGAAGGTCCTTGTGGGTCCCTTCCAGCTCAGCAGATTCCATGATTCTCCCAGCAGCAAACTGGTCAGGCTCTTCTGGAGAAGATACAAAGCTTTTGTTCCAGGGCCCACAAAAATTCATTTGCTTTCCAAAAAGGCACAGGCATTGACAAGAAAGACCTGGATAGACCAGGGCTGCTATACAGTCATGCTGCAGAGCAAAGAGGTTTCAGTGAGGCCCCAAAACTCCTGATCTGCCTTAGCAAGGGGGGTTTAGCAGGTGGCATTTCACAGAAAACGTGTGTGTATGTGAATCTGCTGAGTGTGTTTGCACACAAATAACGCAACAGAGGTTTTAGAGGACAATGTTGCACAGAGCCAGAGCAGGACACGCTGTGTTTTATGAAAAATCCCCTGGCAAGATGAGACTAAGTCAGAAAAACATCCAGGACCTTGTACAGGAGTTCAGTGTCTCCTGCACACCCATTCCCACACCCAGCCTGGGCTGCCACACACCTCTGCAAGTCTGGGATTTATTTTTTCAGGAGATTTGGCAGGCTGGTGATTCTGAGGATGACCAAGACTTTGGCCAACCCTTTGAGGAGGCCACCTGAGCATCTCATGGGCAGCAGGTCCCAAAGCAGAGTCACCACACAGGGGAGAAACCACGAAAATCCTGAATCGGGTAAAACAAGAGGGGAAAAACCCATTCAGTGCCAGAGGTGGGGGGTGAGCGCATGGGGAAGGGGGTGGCAGAGCCAGTGTCATCGTTTTGGGATGCTGGGAGGAGGGGGGAGGCTTTTTCTTGCAAGGAAAGTGCTCAGTGAGTCAGCAGGAGCTGAGCAGAGCCTGGCTAAGCCGGGGTTTAGCGCCGTCCTAAGCGGCTTTGGGAGCCGCGAGTGCGGGAGGAGCACGCACGAAATAAAAGTGGGGAAAGAAAAACAAACAGTGGCAGTGGTTATGTAAGGGATCAGAGGCTGCCCACGTGCTCCCCGGGATCCTCCAGCCTCCCCGGGAATGCCCGATGGGTTTTGGTTCACCCCTCATTAGGAATTTTTGGGGAGGATTTGTGGAGTTTTGTATTTGTGGAGTTTCATATTTGCAGGGAAGCCCTGATGAAGGCAGGAATGATGAATCTGACTCCATGTTCTCAGAAGGCTAATTTATTATTTTTTGATACTATATTATATTAAAGAATCTTATACTAAACTATACTAAAGAATACAGAAAGGATACAGACAGAAGGTTAAAAAGATAATAATGAAAACTCCTGACTCTTTCCAGAGTCCCGACACAGCTTGGCCCTGATTGGCCAAAGAGTGAAAACAACTCACACCAGAATCCAATGAAACAATCACCTGTGGGTGAACAATCTCCAAACACATTCCACACAGGAGAAGCAAATGAGATAAGAATTGTTTTCCTTTTCTCTGAGGCCTCTCTCACTGCCTTTCAGCTTCCCAGGAGAAAAACCCTGGGTGAAGGGATTTTTCCAGAAAATGTGAGTGCCACAGTGGAGCAGTGAGGGAAGGTGCAGAGATGTGATAGCTCCTGTTGGAGGGGTGACCAAGGAGGATTTGAATGGGATTGAAATGAATTAAAACCTTTAGGGTGGCTGGGAAAAGGATGTGGACAATTCCTTGCTGGCTCCTCTGTCAGGACACAGAACTGGGGACAAATAAGCAATCAAATGACACTTGGGGAGGACAGATCAGACAAAACAGAGACCTGCTCCCCATCACCTGCACACCTAAACAAGAATTACTGCTGTGGGATGCTGCAAAGATAAAATACCTACACGGATCCCAAAAGTTTAACACCTGATAATCCCAAAAGGCTTTTCCAGAGATTCAACTTCTGGCTTGTGAGAAAGAAGGAGAACAACTTTTACATGGGCAAGGACAAGAGGGAATGGACATAAACTGATGGAGGACAGGGTTAGATGGGATATTGGGAAGGAATTGTTCCTTGGGAGGGTGGGGAGTTCCTGGCACAGGTGCCCAGAGAAGCTGTGGCTGCCCCTGGATCCCTGAAAGTGCCCAAGGCCAGGCTGGACAGGGATTGGAGCCACCTGGGATTGTGGAAAGTGTCCCGGCCCATGGCATGGGGTAGGATTGGATGAATTTAAAGGTTCTTTCCAACCAAAACCATCCCATGGTTCTGCGGGATTTTGTTCAACAGCATCAACCCCACCCTGAAAATAATCAGAGTCAACACCCTCTGCAGCTTGATTAAAAACACCCCTGAATATTCTGATACTGGGGATGGATGGATGGATGGATGGATGGATGGGTGGATGGATGGATGGATGGATGGATGATGGATGGATGGATAGATGGAGGGATGGAGGGATGGATGGATGAATGGATGGAGGAATGGAGGGATGGATGATGGATGGATGGATGGATGGATGGATGGATGGATGGATGGATGGGGTGGATCCTGGTGGTTTTTAGGTTTGTTTTTGGATGGATGGATGGATGGATGGTGAGATGCCTTCCTGATGAAATATTTTTTTTCCCAGTGAGAGCCTCTGCTCATTTTGCATTGCTCATTCCCCCCACCAGCACCCAGGCCATGCAGATGTGAACAATCCTGGATTTGGGAGAGCCTGGAATCGCTGCCTCCAGCTCGGCCAAGAGCAGCTGGAGCTGGGAAATTCTCCTGGGGTGCAGAGGGACCCCAGGCTGCCCTCACTGCCCACAAATTCCAGCAGCATCCCCAGCTGGGAGCCCATTCCCAGCCCCAGGGGCTGCTCCAGTGCCAGGAGAGCAGGGAACCCTCTGCTCAGGGCACAGATACCCAGGGCTGGAGGGAGCAGAGCACGGCAGGACACGGGGACACCGCGGGTTTCCATGACAACCAGGCCAGGTGTCACCGATGCAGGGATGCAGGGGGGGATGCTGCAGTGCCAGGGATCTGCATTGCCCAGGGAATGGCAGCTCTGGGCTGGGAATCTCCTCTGGGAAATGCCAGCAGAGCTGGGGATGACCTCATGTCGCGATAGGACATGAAATGAGCGACACTCACATGCTGAGATGTCCAGGGCTGTGGCATTTGCTGGGTCCCCAGGATGAAGGGGGAATTGATGAAGCTGACTCCATGTTCTCAGAAGGCTAAATTATTATTTTATGTTCTATATTATATTAAAGACTACTATACTAAAACTACACCAAAGAATACAGAAAGGATACTTACAGAAGGTTACAAAGAATGATAATGAAAACCCATGACCGCTTCCAAAGCTCCAACACAGCTGGCTGTGATTAGTCATTAAATAAAAACAATTCACATGAAACCAATCAAACAATCACCTGTTGGATGAACAATCTCCAAACCACATTCTGAAGCAGCAAAACACATGAGAAGTAAATGAGATAATTATTGTTTTCATTTTTCTCTGAGGCTTCTCATCTTCCCAGGGGAAGAAATCCTGGCAAAGGGATTTTTCAGGAAATATGACTGTGACACAAGGCAAAAAAGGCATCTTTATTTCCAGACCTCGATATTTATGGAATTCCAAAAGTGACTATGGATTGGAGGATGGAATTGCCACCTCTCCAACCACACTGGTCAAACCAACAGTCCATCAATTCTCTCCTCCTCCAATCACTATTTACATGAAAAGTGCATGAGAAGCTCCATTAGAAAAAAGGTAAACATCAGAAGGCTTAGAAGAAGAGATGTGAGGTGACCCCATTGCCTCCCTACTCTATGAGAGTCTTAGGGGGTTTTTTGTGCTGGAATTTTTCCCTTTTCTGCTCTTGCCCATGGAGAGGAGCCCCACAGGCTGAGGGGATGTGCCAGGTCATTCCCAGGGGCCACAGCTCCAGAGCCTGGGCTTGGTCCTCCATCCCTGGGCTTTTTTTTTTCAGGACAAACAGCTGGGCTGCCCTGGCTGCTTGTGAAGGATTTATTGTATTTGCAGAGGTCCCCATGGCAGGGAGGAATGAATCTGACTCCATGTTCTCAGGAGGCTAAAATGTATTATATATTATATATATATTATTATATTATATTATATTATATTATATTATATTATATTATATTATATTATATTATATTATAATATATATTATATTATATTATATTATAATATAATATAATATATTATAATATTAATATATTATATAATATATATATTTTTTTTTATATTGTATATATAATAATTTTATTATATTTTATTATATTTTTATTATATAATATAATATATTATATAAATATATAATATATTATATATAGTATATATATATATATAGTATATATATATAATATATATATATATTATATTATACTAAAGAATACAGAAAGGATACTTAGAGAAGGCTAGAAAGATAATAATGAAAACTCCTGACTCTTTACAGAGTCCCAACACAGCTCGGCCCTGATTGGCCAAAGAGTGAAAACAACTCACAGCAGAATCCAATGGAACAATCACCTGTGGGTGAACAATCTCCAAACACATTCCACATGAGCACAACACAGGAGAAGCAAATGAGATCAGAATTGTTTTCATTTTTCTCTGAGGCTTCTCAGCTTCCCAGGAGAAGAATCCTGGGTGAAGGGATTTTTCCAGAGAGTGTGAATGCCACAGTGAAGCTCCTCAGAGATTAGAAGAAGCTCAGGTTGTTTTGGGCAGCAGGCTGGATGATTTTCCTGCCATAATCAACCTTCCAGCAGAGAATACCAAGGTCCTTTGCGAACATCACTGGTGCTTTGTGCTGTCTGCACAAGCAGTTTGCTTTGCATTCTGGCTTGATTCTACTCCATTTCAATTTACCCAAAATATCCTGGCATGCTGGTGAGTGGCAGCTCTCTGGGATGGGTGTGCATGTGAATGTACTTCTGCTAAGTCAGTGTGAATCCTTCCTGCCAGTCAGGCAAATAATGACAGCAGCGAAAATTAGCAAGGGGAAAAAGAAGCCAGAGACATGCAGCATCTCCCAGGAGAGCTGACCTGTGCTTTTCCTCACTCTCCTTGAGCGGGTCCTGTGGATCTGGGCAGCCCAGCTGAGCTCCCTGTCCTGCCCCTGTGCCATCCTCCTCCTCTCCGGGCTCCCCAGACCTTGGGGACATGGCCTGGGACAGCGCAGCTCACCCAGAGCTGAGCTGCTGAAAGCTGCAGCCCTTCAGAGCTGGCCAAATTATTAAATAAGTCAGGATCCGTCCAAGGAAATTTCCCAAGAAAAACAGGTGGAATCCTTCTAGAGAAGAAACCTGAAACTGCACAAGAGTGCAGACTGCTCAGGATCCCAAAGGCCTGATGATGATGATGATGATGATGATGATGATGATGATGATGATGATGATGATGATGATGTGTGTTTTTCTGTGTGTATCTGCTGTGTCAGTCTCCCTCTGGTCAGCAGGGCTGGAACAGCAGCAGGGCAGCGTCTGCTCGTGCTGTGTCAGGCCCAGCAGGGTGACAGCAGCACTGTCAGCACCTCTGGCTGGAGCTGAAGGCCAGAGGGAAAGATGGAGCCGCTGGAAAACAGCCCCAGGACAGGGTCTGTGCTGTTCCTGCTCTCTGCTGGGGGATGAACCAGCTCCAGGGCTCAGCTGGAGCCAACAGGAGAACAAATCAGGGGGGCTGGGTGATCCCCCCAGTGCTTGGGTGGGGTTGGAGGGGATCTTAAATTCCATTTCATTCCAGGGACACCTTCCTCTGTCCCAGATTGCTCCAACCTGGCCGTGGACACTTCCAGGGATGAAAGCATCAGATTGAGCAGGCAAATGGAATTTATTGACTCAACAGAGCAGCCTTGAGACCTTGATACACCCCCTTCCAAACACTGCCCTTGCCCTCCTTGAGCAGCACTTGGAGCTGTGCCCTGACTCCAGGGAAGGATGCTGAAAGTGGGAATGGCTCCCACTGCCAGAGGGCAGGGATGGATGGGAGATTGGGAATTAGGTGTTCCCTGGGAGGGTGGGGGCCCTTTTACAGAAGGTTACAAAGAATGATAATGAAAACCCATGACTGCTTCCAAAGCTCCAACACAGCTGGCTGTGATTAGTCATTAAATAAAAACAATTCACATGAAACCAATCAAACAACCACCTGTTGGATAAACAATCTCCAAACCACATTCCGAAGCAGCAAAACACATAAGAAGCAAATGAGATAATTATTGTTTTCATTTTTCTCTGAGGCTTCTCAGCTTCCCAGGGGAAGAAATCCTGGCAAAGGGATTTTTCAGGAAATATGGCTGTGACACAAGGCAAAAAAGGCACCTTTATTTCCAGACCTCGATATTTCTAGAATTCCAAAAGTGACTATGGATTGGAGGATGGAATTGCCACCTCTCCAACCACACTGGTCAAACCAACAGTCCATCAATTCTCTCCTCCTCCAATCACTATTTACATGAAAAGTGCATGAGAAGCTCCATTAGAAAAAAGGTAAACATCAGAAGGCTTAGAAGAAGAGATGAAGAACTGCCTCCCTACTCTAAGAGAGTCTTAGGGGACACCTTTGCAATTTTTCCCTTTTCTGCTCTTGCCCATGGAGGGAGCCCACAGGCTGAGGGGATGCCAGGTCATTCCCAGGGGCCACAGCTCCAGAGCCTGGGCTTGGTCCTTGGGTGGGCTTTATGGACAGGACAAACAGCTGGGCTGCCCTGGCCCTTGTGAAGGATTTATTGTATTTGCAGAGGTCCCCATGGCAGGGAGGCTCCAATCTGACTTTGTTCTCAGGAGGACAAATGTATTATATATATATATATTATATTATATTTATATTATATTATATTATATTATATTATATTATATTATATTATATTATATTATATTATATTATATTATATTATATTATATTATATTAATTATATTATAATATAATATATTATATTATATTATATTATATATATTATATATTTTTATTTTAATTGTAATATAATATGTTTTATTATATTTTATTATATTTTATTATATAATATATAATATATTATATACAATATATAATATATCATATATAGTATATAGTATATAGTATATAGTATATACTATATACTATATACTATATATTATATTATACTAAAGAATACAGAAAGGATACTTAGAGAAGGCTAAAAAGATAATAATGAAAACTCCTTATTCTTTACAGAGTCCCAACACAGCTTGGCCCCAGTTGGCCAGAGTGAAAACAACTCACAGCAGAATCCAATGGAACAATCACCTGTGGGTAAACAATCTCCAAACACATTCCACATGAGCACAACACAGGAGAAGCAAATGAGATAAGAATTGTTTTCCTTTTCTCTGAGGCTTCTCAGCTTCCCAGGAGAAGAATTCTGGGTGAAGGGATTTTTCCAGAGAGTGTGAATGCCACAGTGAAGCTCCTCAGAGATTAGAAGAAGCTCAGGTTGTTTTGGGCAGCAGGCTGGATGATTTTCCTGCCATAATCAACCTTCCAGCAGAGAATATCAAGGTCCTTTGCGAACATCACTGGTGCTTTGTGCTGTCTGCACAAGCAGTTTGCTTTGCATTCTGGCTTGATTCTACTCCATTTCAATTTACCCAAAATATCCTGGCATGCTGGTGAGTGGCAGCTCTCTGGGATGGGTGTGCATGTGAATGTACTTCTGCTAAGTCAGTGTGAATCCCTCCTGCCAGTCAGGCAAATAATGACAGCAGTGAAAATTAGCAAGGGGAAAAAGAAGCCAGAGACATGCAGCATCTCCCCAGGAGAGCTGACCTGTGCTTTTCCCCACTCTCCTTGAGCGGGTCCTGTGGATCTGAGCAGCCCAGCTGAGCTCCCTGTCCTGCCCCTGTGCCATCCTCCTCCTCTCCTGGCTCCCCAGACCTTGGGGACATGGCCTGGGACAGCACAGCTCACCCAGAGCTGAGCTGCTGAAAGCTGCAGCCCTTCAGAGCTGGCCAAATTATTAAATAAGTCAGGATCCGTCCAAGGAAATTTCCCAAGAAAAACAGGTGGAATCCTTCTAGAGAAGAAACCTGAAACTGCACAAGAGTGCAGATTGCTCAGGATCCCAAAGGCCTGATGATGATGATGATGATGATGATGATGATGACGATGATGATGATGATGTGTGTTTTTCTGTGTGTATCTGCTGTGTCAGTCTCCCTCCGTTCAGCAGGGCTGGACCAGCAGCAGGGCAGTGTCTGCTCGTGCTGTGTCAGGCCCAGCAGGATGACAGCAGCACTGTCAGCACCTCTGGCTGGAGCTGAAGGCCAGAGGGAAAGATGGAGCTGCTGGAAAACAGCCCCAGGACAGGGTCTGTGCCGTTCCTGCTCTCTGCTGGGGGATGAACCAGCTCCAGGGCTCAGCTGCAGCCAACAGGAGAACAAATCAGGGGGGCTGGGTGATCCCCCCAGTGCTTGGGTGGGGTTGGAGGGGATCTTAAATCCCATTTCATTCCAGGGACACCTTCCTCTGTCCCAGATTGCTCCAACCTGGCCGTGGACACTTCCAGGGATGAAAGCATCAGATTGGGCAGGCAAATGGAATTTATTGACTCAACAGAGCAACCTTGAGACCTTGATACACCCCCTTCCAAACACTGCCCTTGCCCTCCTTGAGCAGCACTTGGAGCTGTGCCCTGACTCCAGGGAAGGATGCTGAAAGTGGGAATGGCTCCCACTGCCAGAGGGCAGGGATGGATGGGAGATTGGGAATTAGGAATTGTTCCCTGGGAGGGTGGGGAGCCCTGGCACAGGGTGCCCAGAGAAGCTGTGGCTGCCCCTGGATCCCTGGAAGTGTCCAAGGCCAGGCTGGACAGGGCTTGGAGCACCCTGGAACAGTGGAAGGTGTCCCTGCCCATGGCAGGGATGGAATGAGATGATCTTCAAGGTTCCTCCCACCCAAATTATGTGATTCTATGGGAAACCACCTCCTTGGAGCTCTCCAGCACAGCCCTGAGCTGCATCCCAGAGCTCCTCACCTGCCCAGGATCCCAGAGCTCATCACCTGCCCTGCAGGGAGTGGCATTAGCCACAGATGGAGGGACACATCCCGGGGCACAGCTCAGTGTAATGTCACACCTGATTGCCAAAAGCTCTCGGTGCAAACCCGCGGGGTGCTCTCTGCTCTCGAGGCTCATTAACAAACGCTAATGAGCTCTCAGCATCAAACCCCTGTGCTCAGCAGCTTCCCCTGCTGGGAGGGTGGAACAGCCCTTCCCAAACCCTCTGGAACCTCTGCCCAGCAGCAGCAGCAGCAGCAGCAGCGTCTAAACCTGTCACCATCACATTTTCTGGAAAAATCCCTTCGCCAGGATTTCTCTCCTGAGAAGCTGAGAGGCCTCAGAGAAAAAGGAAAACAATTCTTATCTGATTGGCTTCTCCTGTGTTTTGCTGCTTTGGAGTGTGTTTGGAGATTGTTTAAACAGGCGGTTGTTTGATTGGTTTCATGTGAATTGTTTTGACTTTTTGGCCAATCAGGGCCAAGCTGTGTCAGGACTCTGGAGAGTGTAATGAGTTTTCATTATTATCTTTTTAGCCTTCTGTAAGTATCCTTTCTGTATTCTTTAGTATAGTTTAGTATAGCATTCTTTATATAAAACAGTACCTTAAAATAACCCTTCTGATAACACGGAGTCAGATTCATCATTCCTTTTTTCATCTGGGAACCCTGCAAATAAACCCTCAATGAATTCCCTGCTCCCAGCCTGCTCTGATGATGCTGCACAGCTTTTGGGGCATCCCTGCCCTTTTTCAGTGCATCCAGGAGTGGTGTCATTCCTTCCGTGGCTTTTCCATCCTACTAAAAGAGGTAAAACTTGTCAATTTTGGTTAATTTGACCCCAGTATCCTGGTTGTCACCTCAATGTCACAATGCTGGGCAAGGAGCAGAGCCCCCAGCTCTGCCAAGCCCTGGGAAGCCAGGACAGGGGCTGAATGTGTTGGCAAGGATGAAAGTTTGACAAGAAAGTCTCACAGATGCTTGGCAGAAAGATTTTTGAATGTAGAATATAATGAAGGAATAGAGATGGAAGCAAGTTTTAATAGAGAAGAAAAGAATTGCTGGGCCAGTTTTACTGGATAACCAAGGAGGCAAAGGCTGTGTTAGTTAGAAGGGGTTTTTATGGCTCAGAGCAAAGGATAAACCCACCCCAAACAAGAAGATGTTTTTACCAAGCAGAAAGATAGCACAGGCAAACAAGGCAGCAAATGGTGCAAATAAAAAAAACTCTCAGAATTTTCCACTGCAAGAAAACTGAAAAACATCTTCTAGCTTAAACTGTAATGTACTGACTTTTAGTGACTGGAGAACAGCAACATGAATATGGTAATTACAGTAGTTACGATAGACTATAGATAAAAGTTAAGGTATAGATTGATTCTACTGTATGAAGATGCTCAGCAAAGAAAAGTAAATAATGCATTGTGACCAAAAGAAAAGTATAGAATGCATTGTGACCAAAAGAAAAGTATATAATATATTGTGACCAAAAGAAAAGTAAATAATGCATTGTGACCAAAAGAAAAGTATAGAATGCATTGTAACAAAAGAAAAGTATATAATATATTGTGACCAAAAGAAAAGTATAGAATGCATTGTGACCCAAACTCAGGGTGTCCAGGCCTGCCTGCAGCTGGAGCTGACAGCTGTAGGCACAGGCTCTGTCACCCACCACCCTGGATGGAATAAACTGAATTTTGGAGAGCAGCCTGGAGTCCCGCATCCCTCATTCAGGCTCGTACAGAGATGGGTGTCCCCCGCTTTGTGGTCGCCCCTCCAAGCTCTGGGGATGCTCCGGGGGATGCTGGGCTCCCGTTGCCATGGAAACGCGCGCGGGAGGGGGATGCGAGAGCTGCTGCTGCCATCTCCTGGAGCAGCCGGGATGGCGGGGGGGGTACGAGGAGCACGGGTAAATCGGAGATGTCCCGGGCATCTTTTTGGTTTTGTTGTTTGGGTTTTTTTTTTTTAATTTTTCTTTTTTTGTTGAGTTTTTTACTGGTTTTGTGGTTTTTGGTGGGTTTTTTTTGTTTGGTTGGTTTTTCGTTGGTTGATTTTTGTTTTGCTTGTTGTTTTGTTGTTTTTTTTTTTTTTTTAAATTTGCTCAGAGCAAACCTGGGCAGGGACATTGGGACAGAGGGGTCTGGGCTCAGCAGAGCACAGCAAGGCCATGGGATGCTGGCAGAGTGTCACCCTGAATGTGTGGGGTGCCCCCAAAAACACATTAACAATTCCAATTAATGGCCATGATCTCAAGTCATAAAGTCATTAAAGTTAGAAAAGCCCTCTGAGATCATCCAGCCTAATCATTCCCCCAGCACTGCCAAGGCCACCACTGACCGTGTCCCCAAGTGCCACATCCACACAATTTTAAAATACCTTCAAGGGATGAGGACTCCACCACTGCCCTGCATGGAGCCCCTTCACCCCTTCTGGTGAAGAAATTTTCCCAAATATCCACCCTGACCCTCCCCTGGCCCAGCCTGAGGCCGTTCCCTCTCCTCCTGTCCCTGTTCCCTGGAGCACAGCCCGACCCCCCCGGCTGTCCCCTCCTGTCAGGAGCTGTGCAGAGCCACAAGGGCCCCCCTGAGCCTCCTTTGCTCCAGGCTGAGCCCCTTCCCAGCTCCCTCAGCCTCTCCTGGTGCTCCAGACCCTTCCCAGCTCCCTCAGCCTCTCCTGGTGCTCCAGACCCTTCCCAGCTCCCTCAGCCTCTCCTGGGGCTCCAGACCCTTCCCAGCTCCCTCAGCCCCTCCTGGGGCTCCAGACCCTTCCCAGCTCCTTCAGCTGTTCCTGGTGCTCCAGGCCCTTCCCAGCTCCCTCAGCCTCTCCTGGGGCTCCAGACCCTTCCCAGCTCCCTCAGCCCCTCCTGGGGCTCCAGACCCTTCCCAGCTCCCTCAGCCCCTCCTGGGGCTCCAGGCCCTTCCCAGCTCCCTCAGCCTCTCCTGGGGCTCCAGACCCTTCCCAGCTCCCTCAGCTCCTCCTGGTGCTCCAGGCCCTTCCCAGCTCCCTCAGCCCCTCCTGGTGCTCCAGGCCCTTCCCAGCTCCCTCAGCCCCTCCTGGGGCTCCAGGCCCTTCCCAGCTCCTTCAGCCGCTCCTGGGGCTCCAGACCCTTCCCCAGCCCCTCTGGAGCCCCCAAAACCACCCCCAGCGCTGGAGGTGCCCCAGCAGTGCCAGCACAGGGGATGCCCTGGCCCTGCTGCCACCCTAAGGCGGCGACACAGCAGGATCATGCCCAGAAGTGCCCACGTTGTATTTTGGGAGCTTTGGGCACATCCAGTGCTGGACTGGCCTCCCTGTGAGGACCCTGAAGATCTGCTGAGGTCAGCCCCAGGATGGAGAGTGGCTCAGAGGCAGCCAGAGCCCTCCCGTCAGAACCCAGGACATTGCTCTGGCTGCCCTGCAGGACTCCAGACCCTGGCAGGGGCTCAGAGACCTTGGCACGGAGTCACAAACACCTGTGCCTTTGATTTTAACCCATGGAAACAATTACCAGCCTTATATGAGGATTCACAAGCCACAAATAAGTAGAATAATAGTTTATCACAGGGTGGAAAAGTAGAATTTTGGGGATTTAGAATGGGGGTTCAAGAGGCAAGATGGAGGAATCTGGGAATGTCCTGTCCTTCTCCTTCTTGGCCTCCATCTTCTGCTGTGATGGTGGCACTTCTGGATTGGTTTAGAGTAGAGACAAACTGTCTAACATAGGTGATAGGTACTGGAAAATTATTGTAAATAAAATACATGTAGTTTTTAGTATAAAGGATAACACCACCCCGAGGGTGTCAGTGTGCCTCAACCCAACCTGCTGGACAGACCTCAGCAGAAAAATAATGTTATAGATAACAGCAAATAAACCTTGAAAACCAGAACAGAAGAGTTCTGACTCCTTCTTCAGCTGCCAGGCTGGGAACAAAAGACTCTCTAACAAATCTCGGGGTCATCCTGACCACAGAGACCCCCGAGACACTCTGGAGGAGTTAACCCCACCCTCAGTGCCCCGATGGAAGCAGCAGCAGGGAGAAAACGTGGCAGCACAGGGTGCAGATGGCAGAGGGCGGCTGGGAGCCTCCTCTGCCTGTGTGGAGGCGCCACAGGGAGCGTGGGACGTGCTGGAGCTGCAGCTCAGCCTCGTTTCTCAGGGTTACAACCAAGAGCTGCAGCTTTGCATCCATCCCATGGATCCCATCCCATCCCATCCATCCCATCCCATCCCATCCCATCCCATCCCATCCCATCCCATCCCATCCCATCCCATCCCATCCCATCCCATCCCATCCCATCCCATCCCATCCCATCCCATCCCATCCCATCCCATCCCATCCCATCCCATCCCATCCCATGAATCCCATGGATCCCATCCCATCCCATCCCATCCCATCCCATCCCATCCCATCCCATGGATTCCATCCCATCCCATGGATCCCATCCCATCCAAGCTTATCCCAGCCTATGGATCCCATCCCATGGATTCCATCCCATCCCATGGATCCCCCATCCCATGGATCCCATCCCATGGATCCCATGGATCCCATCCCATCCCATCCCATCCCATCCCATCCCATCCCATCCCATCCCATCCCATCCCCCATCCCATGAATCCCATCCCATGAATC
The DNA here is from genome assembly GCA_024865655.1 of Emberiza elegans. Taxonomy (NCBI): domain Eukaryota; kingdom Metazoa; phylum Chordata; class Aves; order Passeriformes; family Fringillidae; genus Emberiza; species Emberiza elegans. Next base: position 3,208,043 of record JALJVW010002400.1, on the reverse strand, counting down.
CCATCCCATCCCATGAATCCCATGGATTCCATCCCATCCCATAGATCCCGTCCCATGGATCGCATCCCATCCCATGGATCCCATCCTATGAATCCCATGGATCACATGGATCCCATCCCATCCCATCCCATCCCATCCCATCCCATCCCATCCCATCCCATCCCATCCCATCCCATGGATCCCATCCCATCCGAGCCTATCCCAGCCTATGGATCCTGTCCCATGGATCCCATCCCATCCATGGATCCCATCCCATCCATGGATCCCATCCCACGAATCCCATGGATCCCCTGGATCCCATCCCATCCCATGGATCCCATCTCATGGATCCCATCCCATGGATCCCATCCACCCCATGGATCCCATCCCAGCCCATGGATCCCATCCCACCTCAGGAGCTCATGGATCAGGGATCCCAGTCCCCAGCATGGAAAGCTCAGCTGCTGCCCGTGGAGGTGACACAGGACACGAGCCAGGCTGGCAGGGACCCACCGTGGGGCAGGAGATGGGACACACAGAGTGGATTCTTCTGACTGTTGTGCTAAAGGCCAGAAAAACGGAGATATTTGAGGTATTAAATGATTTTAAATTATTTTAAATGGGGTAGTCTCATGCTTGGTCACCATCAGCAGGGAAAAGTGTCCTCAGGAGCTGCCAGGCTCCTGTGGGATATCCTTGTCCCACACTAGGTTTGTGGTTTTTTTCTTTGTGCTTTTTTTTTGTTGTTTGTTTGTCTTCTGTTAGGTTTTTTGTTTGTTTGGGGTTTTTGTGATTGTCTTTTTTTTTGTTGTTGTTGGGGTTTTTTTCCTGGTTTTTTGGTGGTTTTTTTTTTGTTGTTGTTGGTTGCTTTTTGTTTTTGTTGTTTTGGTTTTTTTTTTTTTTTTTTGTTTTTTTTTTATTTGGTTTTTGTTTTCTCCTCCAATGCTCCTGCACTGGAGCAGATGAGAGAAATTTGGATTATTGCTGCTGCCAGCTCAGCTCCAGCTGCAGCACCACCTCCTGCAGGGATTGTCCCATCCCAGCCTTCCCCTTGCTGCCCTGTGATCCCCCTGATCCCCTCGGACACCTGAGCCCTGCCCTCCTGCCAGGGGGGAGAAATTCACACAGAGCATTCCAGAGGAGCATTCTCCTGGCAGGAGGATGGGGAAAAGCCACAGCAGCGTCCCCCAGCTCTTCTGGCTGTGGGAGACGGTCCAAAGGCCCCATAAGAACCAGGAGAGATCCATGTCCTGCTCCAGGGCTGTGGCACCCACACCCCTGACCCCAGAGTACCCTGCTCTGCCCCCTGCTCCTCATTCAGTGCTGGCAGGAATTTCCCCCTGAGACAAACCAGGAATCTCTGTCCCCTGTGGGAACCTGGATCCACCTGGCCAGGAGGGGTTTTAGGAGGTGCCCACCCTGTGGCATTCACACTCTCTGGAAAAATCCCTTCAGCCAGGAATTTTTCTCCTGGGAAGCTGAGAAGCCTCAGAGAAAAGGAAAACAATTCTGATCTCATTTGCTTCTCCTGTGTTGTGCTCATGTGGAATGTGTTTGGAGATTGTTCACCCACAGGTGATTGTTCCATTGGATTCTGCTGGGAGTTGTTTTGACTCTTTGGCCAATCAGGGCCAAGCTGTGTCGGGACTCCTTCCAGAGTCACGAGTTTTCAATATTATTTTTTTAGCCTTCTGCAAGTATCTTTTCTGATAGTATAGTTTTGTATATTATTCTTTAATATAGTATCATAAAGTAATAAATTAACCTTTGGAGAACATGGAGTCAGATTCATCATTCCTGCCTTCATCAAGGCTTCTCTGCAAATACAAAACCACCCCTCTGTCACCATCATATTTTCTGAAAAATTCCTTTGCCAGGGTTTCTTCTCCTGGGAAGCTGAGAAGCCTCAGAGAAAAAAGGAAAACAATAATTATCTCATCTGCTTCTCCTATGTTTTGCTGCTTCAGAATGTGGTGTGGAGATTGTTTATCCAACAGGTGGTTGTTTGATTGGTTTCATGTCAATTGTTTTTACTTAATGACCAATCACAGTCAGCTGTGTCAGGACTCTGGAAGCAGTCATGAATTTTCATTCTCATTCTTAAGCCTTCTATCTGTATCCTTTCAATATAATATAATATAATATAATATAATATAATATAATATAATATAATATAATATAATATAATATAATATAATATAATATAATATAATATAATATAATATAATATAATATAATATAATATAATATAATATAATATAATATAATATAATATAATATAATATAATCCTTCTGAGAACATGCAGTCAGATTCATCAGTTCCTCCCTTCATCCTGGGGACCCAGCAAATTCCACACCCCTCCTCCAGCTCACATCCTGAGCACACTGCAAGATCCCTCTGCAACCATTCCAACCCTGCTTTTAGGTCATCTTGAGCAAATTTCAGGCCAATAAAAGGTCTGAAAAAGAGAGAGCAAAGTGAATTGTGTCTCTCTGCTGCTGGACTGCATCCACAGTGCAGCTCTGCACAGGACCTGCGGGTTTAGCTCAGCTGGTTCATTTCAGAAAGGGAAGAGCAGGTCCTTGACTCAAGAGAGAAATGAACTGGATTGTTGGACAATGAATAAATCTGGAGTTGTTCCTCTAATCTCATCCCCCAACCAGTTTGTCCCAGCATGAGAAGCATTTTGAAGAACTGTTCCAGATTACAAGGCAAGATGAATTCTATCACCATCTGTATGGTGGCAGTTGTCTTTTATCAAGTGGGCAGTTTGCCTTATCTCTTCCACACCCAATCCTCCCTCGGGAGGGGACATCTGCTGATAACAGCCATTGAATGTCCCTGCATGGCTGATAAGAACTGCAGCATCCCATTGGGAGATGTGAGCCCAGAGGGAGGAGCCAAGCATTCCTGCCTGGATATAATCTGGAGATTCTGGAACACCAGCACGGCTTCTGCACTGGATTCCCCAGAGGAACAGCAGCTGCCTCTCCTTCCAATGGATCTTCAGAGGAAGAACACATCCTTCTCTACAGATCCCTGCTCCAACAGAACCACCCCTGACACTGCAGGAGGGCTGAGCCACAATTCCAATGGGACTGCTGCCAGCACCCTGACCCACAGGGTGTCAGGTTGGGTTCTGACTCTGTCCCTGTTGTTTTGGTTTACTGCATTGTTTATTTTATCCTTTTATTTTCTTCCCTAGTAAAGAACTGTTATTCCTGCTCCCATATTTTTTACCTGAGAGCCCCTTAATTTCAAATTTACAGCAATTCAGAGGGAGAGGGTTTACATTTTCCATTTCAGGGGAGGCTCCTGCCTTCCTCAGCACACACCTGGCTTTCCAAACCAAGACAAGAACCATTTTGGTTTGGGTTGGAGGGGACCTTAAGCCCATCTCACCCAGGGACACCTTCCACTATCCCAGACTGCTCCAGGATGTTTCCAGCCTGGCCTGGAGCACCAGGATGGGTGAGGAAGGCAAAATCAAACCTGGATCAGGTGAGTTGGGAAGGGCTGGGCCACTCCAGGTATGGGGTTTTATCCCAGTTCCTCCAAAACCAGGCCCAAGCAGCAGCAGCTGATGCCATTCTTTGTTCCACCTTGTCCCCAGGGATAGAAAATGTTGTGTTTGATGGATGCAGAGAGATCATAAATGTTCTTCATAAAATGTTCTTCTGTCTCCAAGGCAGGAAGGAGACATTTCCCCCCTCCTTTGTTTTACTTTTTCTTTTGTATCAAAGAAGATGAAAAGAATTAAAGTCCCATCCCTGCAGTGCTGCAGGCACAAGACTTCCCTGGGTTTCAGCTTTTTTTCTTTTCAGGGATCCCTGCAGCCACAGATTGGTATTAATGATCTGGATTTGCTTTTGGGGTTAAAAAGAAAGAAATCTGTGAATGCAGAATGTGGCTGTTCCTGTGCAGAGGGGAATGTTGCAGCTTTGTAATTCACTGCCATCTTGTGATATTTAACGTTTTCCTAAAATGATGAACATGCAACATGAATTAGAACAGAACCCCAAACAAGGAAAAAAAACCCCAAATCTGTTCCTAGTATCCATAGTTACAGAGAAAACTTGGAGATCCTGAGGGTGATGGGTAGAAAAGCTCCTATCACAAAGAAATAAAATGAAAAGTAGTGACATTTTGTTGCTTTTACGTTTATTTTTTAACCTGTAAAATCTCTGTATAAACTCCATTCTTCCATCAGACAAGAAGCTGGAGTTCTCCTTGATGAGCTCTCACCTTGTGTGCTCTGTAGACAAAGGTTTTAAATCTCTTTTTTTAATTCTTTTTGCCCTTTGCCTTTGGGTGGAATGGCAAAATTAGGTCAAGTTTGCTCCAATGAGCTCGTTGTAATAATGATGATGATGATAATAATAATTTAATATACACCTGTTATTATTGTTATTATTTTCCAATCTCTTTTTTTTTTTGCCCTTTGCATTTGGGTGGAATGGCAAAATTAGAACAAGTTTGCTCCAATGAGCTAGTTATAATAATGATAATGATAGTAATAGTAATTTAATATATACTAATAAATATAATAAAATATTATAATAATTTTACACATACTAACAAACATTATTATTATCATTATTATTAATTATTATTATTATTATTATTATTATTATTATTAGTCCTTCCACGTACAGCCAGAGTACCTGGGAGTCCTGTGCTACTTCAGAGGGAAAACACGGGGGAAAATGCTGCATAATGCATGGCCAAGTTTAACGGAAAATAAGGAGTTTAGGGAGTTTTTTGGAAGTCAGATAATAGGGGAAGTTCAACCTTTCTAAAATTGATGAAAATAGATTGGACAAAGCAGCAAAAGCAAAATATCATCCCCATCCTGTCTCTTTCAGAGGGGGCAGTGGGAGGAGCTGCCCTTGCCCATGGCTGATCTTGGTGAGTGATTTGCATCTGGATCATCCCAAAGTGAGGAGCCCAAAATCTGCTGCCCACAATTCTGCTGTATTTACCATTTTCCCAGTGTTTTGCTGCCCTGTATTTGGTGTGGACAGTGCCAGGCTGGCAGGGCTTGGCCCCAGCTGAGTCCCACAGAAGCACAGGCTCATCCCAGGGAATGGGATAAGGAGGGAATTGGGGAAAAGTGAGAAAAGTCATGGCTTGAGACCACAGAATGTTTGGGAAGGGACCTTAAATCCCATCCAATGCCATCCCTGGACATCTTCCACTGTCCCAGGGTGCTCCAAGCCCCATCCAACCTGGCCTTGGGCACTGCCAGGGATCCAGGGGCAGCCCCAGCTGCTCTGTGCACCCTGTGCCAGGGCTCAGCACCCTCACTGGAACAATCCCTGCCCAATATCCCAAACTGTGGCAGTTTAAGTCCATTCCCTGTGTCCTGTCCCTCCATCCCTTGTCCCCAGTCCCTCTGCAGCTCTCCTGGAGCTTCAGGCACTGGAAGGCTGGAGGGAGATGAAGTTTAGCACCCGAACACCGGGGTTTATAGGAGAGAACAGCACCCCCAGATTGTTCCACCTCTCCCCCAGCACCCTCAGCCACCAATCCTCACCCAGGACACTGGGGACAACTCCCAAGTGAGCCAGGACAGCCAGGGGTGTCCCTATTCCAGTGCCAGCAGGGAGGGAACAACTCTCTCCCCATCTGGTGTCTTTTTGGGATATATTGAATTTGTGCTTTGAATTCAGCCAGTGAAGTCATTTTGGGGGCACAGCCCCGAATTTCTTCCCCCTCCACTTCCACAGACACAGATTGAAACAACAGCTTAGGTTTGAATTGCCTCATTTATAACCCATCCAAACAAATGGCCTGAAGCAACTGTGGTCCACACTTTCAGCTGGGACTCCTGGGATTTTGGATGTGAATTCCTAGAAAACACCAAAGCATTCCTTTAACAGAAAACAGAGCTGCAGTTTTTAGTGGTGGCTGTTCCCCAGGGTCAGAGCACCAACACCCACTCAGGAAACTCAGAGAGGGGCAACAATTCCTTCAAGGCACACCAGAGGCTGTTCCACAGGAGTTTTCAGCAGAAATAGAAGCCCCCACATGTGTTTTTTTGTTACTTACATTATTTTCTCCTGGCTCTCATAAATCCTCACAATTCACATGCAGCAAAGCACCCCCAAAATGAGAGAAAAATGAGTTTTCCTGAGTGCTGGGTGAAAAGAACAGGAATGGAAATAGTGGGAGAGGGTGAGGAGGGCAGAGCAGCTGCTGGCAGAGCTCACAGTCACGTCCTGCCCATTTCTAACAAAGCTTTCAAACCTCTGCAATTCTTTCAATATTGCTGATTTTATTACAAGAATAGTTTAGGACAGAACAAAAAAAAAGTGGCAAACCCAAATATTTTAAAAATATTTAATACGCAATCCTTAAGAAAGAGACTTTACAAGCCTCAAATGCTAAATAACCTCTTTGCTGGCTGTGGTTGCACAGCACTCAGGATGTGCTGATCTTCCACACCAACACGTGGTGCTGGTGGAACTCCACTCTCCTGCACTCTGACATCCAGCAGCAGTGCAGAGATGAAAAGGAAATGTTTCCTTCCATTGTTTTATTGCTGTCTCATCCCACTGATAAGGTGGCCTTTAGTCTGCACAAGTTACCTCTAAGTTTGGCAGGGACAAAACCTCTTGTCCTCCCCTGTTACTGTTTATCCACATAAATTCTGCTGATTTCACAAAGGAGAATAAATGAATGATTGAAAAAATAAATATTCTTATGCAGGAAATACACTGACCCATACAATTAATCCATTAATAATCATTAACTCGGAACATTCATTGCATGACTCAGAGTGTCTGAAGTTTTTATTTAAAAACCCCCAGACCTGCAGCACACACAGGCCAAGGGGTGGGGGTGTCTGAGGCCTTCAGACACTCTGAGCTGGCTCTGACTTCAAAGGATGAATCACCAGGATCTGGTTGGTATCAGCAGCACTGGCCTGCACAATGAATAAACAAATGAGCCCACTCAGCCCTTCCCTGGAGGGGTTTCTGTCTCTTGGCCACAGGGAAATGATGCAGCTTGTCTGCAAGAAAACTTTTCATGTTACATAAACCAAGGAAAACATATTTATATAGCAAAGGTTTCCTGAAATAGCCCCTGGAATTTTGAACAGAGCAACCATTCTTTCCAGAGTTTCAGGGTGTATTTCAGCAAGAATAAAGACACACTTTGGAGTATTTTCTTTTTACTCTTTCCTCCCAATCTGGGTACAGCAGCCAATGCTGTGTCCATCACAAAGTTAAACAGCTCCACAGTGCAGAACAAGCCTGGAGAATCCTGAACGCAAACACCCCCAAATAATTTGATACAGACATCAGAATCTGCAAACAACAAAAAAATTGTTTATAGCAACATGAGACTGGCTGCCAGGTGATAAATTACTCATCTTTTTGGCTCCAGGTGCACCAGTGTTTGAGCTCCTGACCAGCCTCTTGTACAATCAAGTTTCACCATTTAAAAGCAGCTCTAGCAGAAGGAAAAGCCAAACTTCCGAGTTTGCAGCTGGTGCTTCAGAAGAGCATTATCCTACCTTCAGGCACCCCCAACGGCCCCGGGAGCTTCTCATTTGCTTTTAATTATGTGCTTCATTCATTAAGAGCTTCAACTCCTGCAGTATGTGTGTCTCAGGCCAGGGTGGGAGCCACAGCTCTGCTGTCAGGCTGGAGGTTGATGAGGGAGTTGCTGGCCTGGGCCAGCTCTGCAATGGACACTCGGCCTCGCTGCTTGATGTACTGGGCCACGGCTGCCATCTCCTCTGCAGTGATGTAGATGAACTTTCCCCTGTCATCAATCACACCTGCAGGGCAAACACAGCACTGAGAGGCTCCCCTCACCTCCCCAGGCATCACTCACTGCTTTGGGAAGGGATGTTCCAGCTGCTGAGGCTGCACTCCCTACCCAGGCCAGGCAGGATTTATCTCCTGGCCACTGCTGGCAGCTGGAGCAGCAGCCCAGAGCCCTGGGAATGCTCCTTTTGCTCAAAGGAAAAGTTCTGGCACTGGGAACAGCTGCTGCAGGGATCCCAGAATGTCCTGAGCTGGATGGGACCCACCAGGATCACTGATCCAGCTCCTGGTCCTGCACAGACCTCCAACAATCCCACCCTGTGCATCCCTGGGAGTGTGGTCCAGACTCTCCTGGAGCTTTGGCAGATTTGGGGCACTGCCCAGCACCCTCCAGGAGGAACAACCTTTCCTGATCTCCCAACAAAAATCCCTCTGACCCAGCTCCAGCCATTCCCTGGGTCGTGTCCCTGTCACAGAGATCAGATTTGTCCCCTGGGGAGGAAGCTGCAGAATTTGATGCATCTCCCCTCAGCCTCCTCTGCTCCAGGCTGAACAAACCAAGTGCCCTCAGCTGCTCCTCACATGGATCCCTCTCCAGACCCTTCCCCTCCCTAGCCCTGCTGTTTAGGTGCTCATGTTCCCAGCTCAGACCTGGTGGAGAAAGGCAGAGCAGGAGGGTCCAGGAGGGCACTGAGAGCCCTTGTGGGGCCCAGCTCAGCCTTTCCAGCTTCCCCTCTGACAGGGAATGCAGCTCAGTTTCCACATTCCTGTGGTTCCACCCAGACTGAGAACAGAACTCTGGTTTTATGTATTCCACTGAGGCAGAGCCTCCCTGGCTTTGTGCACAGCCAGCCAGGACAGCACACATCCTTCTCCCTGCATTCCAAGCACTTTTAGGGCATTTGAAAGGGTTTCCACACTGCTGAGACACTTGTGGAGCATTTGAAAGGGTTTCCACATTCCTGAGACACTTTTAGGGCATCTGAAAGGGTTTCCACGTTGCTGAAACATTTTTAGGGCATTTGAAAGGGTTTCCACATTGCTGAGACACTTTTAGGGCATTTGAAAGGGTTTCCACATTGGTGAGACACTTTTAGGGCATCTGAAAGGGTTTCCACATTGCTGAGACACTTTTAGGGCATTTGAAAGGGCTTCCACATTGCTGAGACACTTTTAGGGCATTTGAAAGGGTTTCCACATTGCTGAGACACTTTTAGGGCATCTGAAAGGGTTTCCACATTGCTGAGACATTTTTAGGGCATCTGAAAGGGTTTCCACATTGCTGAGACAGTTGTTCTCCAGCCACCAGCACAAGAGCAGATCAATAAATGTTTGTGCTGGCACCTTCCCCTACTGCACCCTCGGAAAGAAAAGATTGCCCAGCTCTACACCAGCCTCGCTCCTGCTCAGTGTCTGCTGCAATCCAGCTTGGACAGGGCTGGGAACAAGCACTGCACGGCTCCAGCACCCCGCAGAGCTCTGGGATGTCTGCCTCTCCCATGGCATACCCCAGTCCTGGCTTTAAGCACCAGGCTTGGAAACCACCCCAAATCACCCCAGTGATCCTCTCAAATTCACATTTCAGAAAGCCCCACTTGCAGCTGGCAAAAGGCCTTCAGCAGATGGGTAAATAAATAAAATATAAAATATAAATCTAGCTATCAGGTCCTACTAGATCCCTAGAATAGATCCTTATAAACAGATTAAACTAGATAGATTAAATTTATAGATTAAAATATAAATAGATTAAATATATAGATTAAAATTATTAAATTTAAATTATTAAAATTAAAAATATAGATTAAAATTATAAATGGATTAAACTAGATTAAACTTATAAAACTAGATCCTGCTAGGTCCTTATAAATAAAATATAAAATATAAAAACCCATTTGCAGCTGGCTGCTCAGCAACCCCAAAAGGCCTTCAGCAGATGGGTAAATAAATAAAATATAAAATATAAATCTAGCTATCAGGGCCTACTAGATCCTTAGGACTAGATCCTTATAAATAGATTAAACTAGATAGATTAAATTTATATATTAAAATATAAATAGATTAAATTTAGAGATTAAAATTATAAATAGATTAAACTAGATAGATTAAAAATAGATTAAACTTATAAAACTAGATCCTACTAGATCCTTATAGATAAAATATAAAATATAAAAGCCCATTTGCAGCTGGCTGCTCAGCAACCCCAAAAGGCCTTCAGCAGATGGGTAAATAAATAAAATATAAATCTAGCTAGCTATCAGGTCCTACTAGATCCTTAGGACAAGAGCCTTATAAAAACATTAAAATAGATAGATTAAACGTATAGATTAATATACAAATAGATGCAATATATAGATTAAAATTATTAAATTTAAATTATTAAAATTAAAAAAATATATATTAGAATTACAAATAGATTAAACTAGATAGATTAAAATAGATTAAACTTCTAAAACTAGATCCTAATAAATAAAATATACACTATAAAACTCCATTTGCAGCTGGCTGCTCAGCAACCCCAGAAGGCCTCCAGCAGATGGGCAAATAAATAAAATATAAATATCTAGCTATCAGGTCCTGCTAGAGGCTCAAAACAGGAATGACTCTGGGATTCTCTCTGTGCCACAGGAAGGCATTTTGTGCAGGAAGATCCCCTTGGTGCCCTGGCTGTCACCTGTCAGGGTGCCATCTGCCATCAGGTCCTGGATTCTGTTAATTGCATCCTGTGCAGAAGAGAAAAAGGAGGAACAGACTGATCAAAAGGGAAGCAAAAACCATTTCACACGTCCAGATCAGCTCCAGAGGTTTACCTCCAAATCCCTCAGGGTTTAAGGAATTCAGTTCTCCCACACAGAGAGATGGAATCAGCCTTTTGGACTTAAAGGGCTGATTTTTTGGGGTTTTTTTTTGAATTTTGGGATGTTCAAATCAAATTCCCTACCCCTTAAAAGAGAATTTATTGCCATTATTTGGTTGTTTCAAGGAGCAGGGGGTTACAGGAATCTTCCCATGGAAAGGTTGTGCAGAGCCATGAAGTTCCATGAAGCACTGAGCTCCTTCTCCAAGGTTCTTGCTCAAAAATTCCAGATTTTTTGTATGTTTTCCTGCTCCTGTTAGGAGCAAACCTCTCCTACCAACCCAAAGCAACAACCTGTTGAATTTATGGCTGGGTTTACTCCACAGTTACTCCAAGCATGCAGTTCCACTGCACCCTAAGTGTTGGTTTCTACAGCTCTACCTCTCTTTCTTGTTGTTATATGACTGCAGAAGGAAATTATAATTTAGATTTTAACCAGATAAATTCCTGTAATAACCCACTGCACACTTAAATGGAGTTCTGGTTTAAGAGGGAGGCAGGGGCCCAGCAAAAATTAGTACTTCCACCCCAGTAGTCAGTTTTGTTTTGTTTTGTTTTGTTTTACCTGTGTCCTTAAACCCAGATGCGAAGCCAAGTCCTCCAGCTGGATAACCTTGGTTTTCTGTGGGGACAAACAAGAGTTAAGCTGATGAATGAGAAAGTTGCGATTTTTAAATTTTTTTTTCCATTTCAATAAAAAATACATTAACCAGACAAAGCAGAACCTGTTCCTTCAAGCAACTTTTCCTAGTAAGCACTTTCCTGTGATGAAAAACTCTGAGGCTACCTAAAGCAAGGAGCTCTGTGCAAAAACTGAGTGCTCTGACCCACTTAGGGCAAGACTAAACCCAGCTGCCAGCCTTGATCCTGGACTTTTCCTCACACTGGGATGAGCACAAGGAACAGCCGTGACTGCTCCTCCACCTCCTGAGTTTCTCAGCAGTTTCTCAAAATGTTTTATCAAGATCCCTTTCTTCCTTCAGGGATGTTTCAAAGCACCTTTTAAAACCATCCCTGGTGTGTATCATTACATAAAAGCCAGGCAAGACTGGCAGCATGAAGTGCTTTAGTTCTGTTTTACCGATGTCATGTGTATTAATGCCATAATAATCTTCCTAAGCAAGCCAACACCTTATTAAAACTGTCAGTGCTGGAACTGCACATTGTCATTTTGCTTTCTGACAGATTCTTCCTGCAGCTTTTCTCAGTCAAAGCACAGCCACCACTGCTCCCATCTGGTTTTGTGGTTCTCTGTAGCTCCAGAGAAAACACCTGCAGGGCTTGTCTGGAGCTACTTGGTCCCTGTTTTCTTCTCTGCCAAAGTTTTAGGAACTCATCTGTTTAGTTGCAAAAGGATGCAGTGTTTGTAAGGAGCTTGGGAGAGACAGAAGTGTTGGAAAGCTCAGTTAATATTCAGGTTTACATGCCTAAAATCCATGTGTGTACAGCCACAGGAGCTGCATCTCCATTAACAAATTAAATACTTCAAACAATAAAATCCTTTGTTTCTGGTCTTGAGAGCATACTGGGAGGCCACTGAAGAAAGCAAGAGAGGCTGAAATAGATGAATCTTTTTCATTAATAAAATCAGACCCAAAAGGAAGGCACACACAGATTTAGCAGCTGTGAAGTTTGATGCAGCCAAGCTAGAGAACTGAATACCATGGACTGAACACATGGAACTGGAACCAGTCCATGGAATTCAGTTCTCAGAGCTGGGAACTGCCAACATTCGTCACATCTTCTTTTAAAGGGACTGGGGGGGCTGGTGCAAAGCCACATCAACAGGAAAAACAGGACTTAAACCTTCACTTAAAGATATTCTCCTCAATGACCAAATTTAGTGGAAGCTTTCCAAGGCAGATCTTGCTGGGAATGAGAGCCCAAGGGGGTGGGGTGGGATGAGGGTGCACCCCCACACTCTGGAATACAACAACATGAGGTCCCAAGGGAACAGAACACTTCTCCACATGCATCATGTTCTAGAGACAGGCTTAGCTTCCCTTCAGCAACAAGAACACATCCACATTCTCCTGAATTAATTTCATTTTATGCTGCTGCTTTCCTCAGCAAGAGGCTGCATTTTGCTCCCAACACCCTTAAGAATGAAGCACAGGGTGAGCTATCTCCAGTCAATGATACCAGCATAAGAAATTATTCAACAGAAGAGCTAAATTCAATTTTATTTTTTAAAAAAATGCCAATTCCTCTTAATTTATACATTTTTTCCTGACAGCTATGAGCAGCTCAGCACCGCTTCCTGTCAATGGTTTCTGCGAACAGAACAGAAGATGAGGGAAATACATAATCTATACATTAAGCACACTTTCAAGATTAAAGAAAAATACTTAAAACTTGTGAAAGAAAGCAATGCCCCAGTTCTGCAGCTCAGCTCTGCAGAGGAAATCAGGTATCAAATATTCAGACTTGGGTTTCCAGCCCAAGTTTAATTTCTCTGACGTCAAGATGAAGTGACTGATACAGAATTTTGTGCTGAAACACTCAACTGGGAGTTTGTGACTAATCTGGTCCATCCACCACAACCCCAGGGGCAATGGGCAGAGCCTGCCCTGGCTGTGTCATCCCCTGGAAAGCTCCCAAGGGACACTGGAATCTCCTTTTTTACCTGCAGAGGTAAAAGGGAGGCAGAGCAGCCCAGCAGAGCTTTGCAGGGCTCTGCTCTGAGCTCCTGTCCAAAACTGCCTGGCAATCACTCCAAAGGACTCCCCAAGGAGAATTATCCATGAGGCAAATCTCTAAGTCCAGGAGATGAATCTGCTGTAAATTCAGGGTCTTGCTGGGATAATGGACGTGCAAAATGTGAGATTTGGGGATATAAATTGGTTAGCAGCTCACTGAGTATCAAGTGATAATAGCAGCAAGTGATTTGTTTGCTGGAGAAGCCTTTCACACAGGTCACACATCCTGAGAGTTCAGATTCCAGTAAAGGAAGAAAGGGATTCATAAGGAAAAAAGATTTGCATGCCAGTGTTGGAGTGAGAGGAGAAAAATGCATCTGACCTTTGATACAGCAATTTGCCCTCACAGATCAAAAGCATAAATGAGCACAGCCCAGGTTTTAAATACCCAGCCTTACAATGGGATGGAAGGGAGACTGGCACACCCTGGTTAAATCAAGGCAGCTGCTTTGAAACTGCCCTCCTGAAAATAAAAAACCACTGGAAGCTGCATGGATAGGGAAAAAAAGTGAAGGAATCACAGGAAAAGTTGGGATTGAGCTTTCCAGTGCCAGTGTTGGAGGCTCCAAAACACCCTCCAGGTACAGCAGCTCTCCTTCCTGCTGAGCTCACATGGAGAAACTGTTTTTAAATCAGTGGCTGATGCTCACAAACAAAAAAGCCTGAATGCCCCAAAAATCCCAATCCACAGCAAACATTGCTTCCATGAACTCTGAGGGAGATCCAGCAGGCCACAGCCTGCCCCAAAAGCCAGGACTCAGCTGGAATTAAATTATTTTAGATAATTGTGTTCGTGCTGGTTCAGTAAGTAACACTTTATGAAGGGATCACTTGTTACTTGTTGAATATTTAAATAAATGAAAGAGGAAGTAAAGATGTCCCTCTTTGACCAAAGGTATTTCACACCACCTAAAGCCAAAGAAAAACCAAAGGCACCTTACCTTAACATATTCCAGGAATTCCATGAGAAAGCTGCGAGACTGAGACAGCAAGGAAAACAATTATTATTCTGAATTTATGAGCATAAATGCATCAAAAACTTGCTGAGTACAAATACTATCGAAGTGTTCAGATTGCATAATTCTTAAGTTTTAGCTACACACACTGAGATACTGAACTAGGGAGAAAAATAATTGATATTTAATCTTCACAAGGGATTTCTGAGAGGTATTTTTTGAGACAGAATGTGGCTAAGGTACAATTTCAGTATTTCATGAGCATTAAATGCATCAAAAATTTCTGAATATAAATACTATAGAACTCTTTAGATTGCATAATTCTTTAGTTTTAACTACACACACTGAGATATTGAATTAGGGAGAAAAATAATCTATATTTAATCTTCACAAGGGATTTCTGAGAGGTATTTTCTGAGACAGAATGTGATTCAGGTACAATCTCAGTATTTCATGAGCATTAAATGCATCAAAAACTTGCTGAGTATAAATACTATAGAAGTGTTCAGATTGCATAATTCCTAAGTTTTAGCTACACACATTGAGATATTGAACTGGGAAGAAAAAGAATCTAGATTTAATCTTCACAAGGGATTTCTGACAAGTATTTTCTGAGACAGAACGTGGCTCAGGTACAATTTAAATATTTCCCAAAAGGTTATCATCCAATTTTTTATTCTTCCCATCATAAATACCCTGAAATAACCACATCTGGGTGAGTTTGAGCATCATTAAGTCACACACCCAGGACATTGTGTGCAGAGGAAAACCCAGAGTGACTCAGGAGCTGCAGCTGGCCAAGGGCAGCACAGCTGCACAGCACCCATGGAGGCTCAAGCATTTCAGAGCCATGCACCTGAAATCCAGGGAGCAGCTCCAGTGCAGAGGCAATGCAAGGACTGTGCATGGCAGCTAAAAGGAGATCAGGTTACTCTGGAGCCCCAGGAATCAATCAGCCTTAATTAACTGGTGAGGTCTGGGGGCAGGAGCTGGATTTTCAGCACAAGGCAGGGTCAGCTTGGCTAACAGGACACTGAAATGCTTCAGTTCTTCGGCCACCACGAGGCCAGGGTGACTGCTTCATTTCCCTCTCATTTCTGCTGCCTCCAAATAACTCTGTACCTGTCATTATTTCTCAATGTGACTTTTACATCACCTGCAATTCAAGTTCTAACACCCCTACCAAAGCTATCTCAGGTCTCAAAGTCTTTTAGGTGAGGAACACCCTTCTCTCTTCTGACCTGGAGGGAGATGAATTTCTCCTTGACAGGCAGCTGTAGGAACATGGACAATCACCACATTCCAGCTTTGAAGGGTGTTTAAAGTGGAACACAGCAATATTTAGAGATAACCTCATCTCCTAACAGGTCAGGGACAGATTTTTGAAGGAATTGTCAATAAAAATGTGCATTTTTTTTTGTTCTCTGCAATTCTCCATCAGCAGACAGAATTTCTCTTGCTGTTAATCCCTGGTGAGATGAAGGAATTTTTCTTGATGGGAAGGGAACCTGTAATGAGTCAATGGTGCCTGACACTGGGCACAATCTGCTGTGCTCAAAGCCACTCTCAGTCACACTAAAGCAAATCCATTTAATTCCAGAGTCTCTTCAGCAGAGCAGCAAATGCACACATGGCCCTGAAAAAAATCCTTCCCCAGAAATGCACTGGACAGCTCAAATTGGCAGCTACAACCCAAGAGCAATTGCAGGATGTGATAGCAAATAAATTGTGTCTAACAGGTTTTCAGCAGACAAAACAAGAACTCTGCTTCCCACCACAGCAAAACTTTTTCAGGTTTGCTGTGATTTTATTTCAAATATCACATTTCAGCCACCATCCCCAGCAGCTCTGCAGGAGCAGCAGTGTGGGTTTGTCCTGAATATTCCCTTATCAGAAGCCTTTTGAGACAAGAGCTTGGTTTTTAATTTGATTTCACAGCAGCTCTCTTGGTGTAGAAAATAAAGCCAAACCCACACAATTGCCCCCAAGGTCTGTGGGCACTTTCAAACTCCAAATTCAGCTTTACTGGCTCAGTCTCTGTGGGTAAGGCAGAGCTGCTGACAGTGAGAGATAATCTGAATTCCAGAAGGAGTTTTATTTCAGTTCTTAGACACAGGGAGGACAGAACTCATTTGCAGCAAGTTCTCTCAGAACTCTAAAACACCCTGTAGGAGTGTGCTGTGAGGACCAGCAGCATTCCCCAGGAAAAATTCCAGGGTTAACCTGTGCCACAGACACAATTTAGCTTTCACAAGCAAAAACCTTTGGCTGACTCCTACTTTTAATTTCATTTTACACGAGGCAGAATGCAGCAAGTCTGACAGGAGAGGGGGAACTGCAGAACCAGCCTGACATACCTGTTCCTCTGTCATTGACTCTTCAACCCCTTCCTCTTCAACCACAAAACTCTCCTTCAGCTTCAGGTACTCTTCATATTCTCTCTTCTCCTCCTCTTCCTTTGCCTTCCTTTTTTCCTCTTCCTGGACAGAAAAGATGACAAGTGGTCAGTTTGCTCTTTCCCAAATCAGGTTTCGAGTGAAGCAGCATCTCCTTTCTCTGCAGCCAGCACATAAAAAGTTTTAAATCTGAGTCTAAGCTGGTCCTTGATGGCACAGTGAGTTTCAGAAGCCATCCTTGAGGCAGTGACCATCTCACAGCCAGGGCTGGCTCTTAGCAGAGCTGACAGAAAACCTCTTAAATAACAACCTGCCTGCTTCATTTGCATCAATCTGCTGCTCCTCACAGGAAGTCCCTGCCCCTCCCTGCGCTCTGATGCAACGCTGACATTTTTGGTTGAAGCAGAACTGGCCCCACGTCTGCTCTGCCACTGCAGGACGCTGGGAGTGCTCACAAGGATTATTATTACGCTGGCGGAAAGTTTCAGGTAAAATCAAGTTTTCAAGGAAAATCTTATGAAAACTTTCTTCCTACGTGGATAATATAGAAAATTAAATAATACCTAAATTATTCTATCAAGTGTTTTAGGCACAGGAACTAAAAAACTTCATGGCCTGCCCTGAAATAAATATTAAAAGCTTTAAAGCTCCCTAGGAGTGCTCACAAGGAACAGTGGATTACATTGGTGAAGAGAAGCTGTGAGAATTTCAAGTAAAATCAAGTTTTCAAGGAAAACCTCTTTCTTATGAAAACTTTCTTCCTACATGGATAATAGATGAAATTAAATAGTATCTAAATTATTATAGAAAGTATTTTAGGCACAGGAGGCAAGGCATGATTGTATTAACAAAAGGATATTTTTACATGATGTTTGTTAAACAAAAGCTTCAGGCTTTTAGGCCATAAAAAAACCTTCATGGCCTGCCCTGAAATAAATAATAAAGCTTTAAAGGCCACAATGAAGCTGAATCTCTCTGCACTTTGATGCCACATTCACATTTTTGGTTCCTGGCCCCAGGTCTGCTCTGCCATTGCAGGACATTGGGAGTAAAAGTTTCAGGTAAAATCAAGTTTTCAAGGAAAATCTCTTTCTTATGAGAACTTTCTTCCAGCAAATTGTGCCCTCATGGATAATATATAAAATTAAATAATATCTAAATTATTATATTAGGTACTTTAGGCACAAGGGTGATTGTATTAACAAAAGGATTTTTTTTACTTTTTCTTTGTTAAAAAGCCTTAGGCTTTTAGTTATCTGCAATAAAAAACCTTCATGGCCTGCCCTGAAATAAATATTAAAAGCTTTAAAGCCCCCTAGGAGTGCTCACAGGGAACAGTGGACTACACTAGTGGAGAGAAGCTGTAAGAATTTCAAGTAAAATCAAGTTTTCAAGGAAAGCCTCTTTCTTATGAAAACTTTCTTCCTACATGGATAATAGATGAAATTAAATAGTATCTAAATTATTATAGAAAGTATTTTAGGCACAGGAGGCAAGGCATGATTGTATTAACAAAAGGATATTTTTACATGATGTTTGTTAAACAAAAGCTTCAGGCTTTTAAAAAAAATTCATGGCCTGCCCTGAAATAAATACTAAAACCTTCAAGGCCACAAGAAAGTGTTTTTGGAGTTTTCTGGCCCAGAAAACTCCAAGCCCAGCATCAGGGACATGGTGATGCCTGGGTCTGTGGAATTCACATCTTCACAAACCAAAATGGTGATTAAATGTTTGGGAACGTGAAAGTGTTTTAAATAACAACTGGTTTCTACTGGGAGCTCCTGAATTTGCAGTTTCCCATTATTTTCATTTAAAGATTGGTTTGTTCTTCCCCAAGAGAGGGCTGGATTAATGCTGAAGGTTGGATTTGATGATCTCAGAGGCCTTTCCCAACCTAAAAGGTTCCATGGCTCCCACAGAACAGAAATGTTTCCCTCCAGGAAATGATGCACCGAGGAGTTTCTGTTTGTGCAGCACCTGGTACACAGAAAGAGATTCCGGAAGGATCTGGCCTCTGGCTCCATCGCATTCCAGAGGCTGATTAAAAACAAACCCAGGGTTCTTCAAATTTCACTGACAATCCCAGGGCATTCCTCCAGCATCGGCACAGAAATGGATTTTTTAAAGAACAACGATATTGATTTCTAAATGCTTGCCATGCTACATCTTGGACATTGATGCGGTAATTGCTTCCTTAAGGAGCTGGAATGTAAATATTTGTTCAATAAAAAAAAAAAAAAAGGCAGGAACAGGTCATTCAGTATATAGAAAATATATCCATATTAAAAAAGATCTCTTTTGGTAAAGAACAAAGAGTGTTTGGTCCTGTTTTTATTTAAATGTATAAAAATTTATTATATTATATAAACAGAATTAATATATAAAAACATATAAGACAGCTGTGTTTTTATACAAATATATAAAATATAAATAGATTTAAAACATATATATAAATATAAATAAATAATTTTTCTAAATGCTTGCCATGCTACATCTTGGACATTGATATGGCAATTGCTTCCTTAAGGAGCTGGAATGTAAATATTTGTGCCATTAAACAAAACAGGGACAGACAGGTACAGATCATTCAGTATATATAGAAAATATATCCATATTAAAAAAATGTGTTTTGGTAAAAAACAAAGACTATTTGATCCCATTTTTATTTAAATATATAAAAAATTATTTATATTATATAAATAGAATATATAAAACATAAAATAGTTTTATTTTTCTATAAATATATAAAAAATATAAAATATATATAGATATAAAAAAATATATAAATATAAATAAATAAATTTTCTAAATGCTTGTCATGCTACAGCTTGGACACTGATGCGGTAATTGCTTCCTTAAGGAGCTGGAATGTAAATATTTGTTCAATAAAAAAAAAAAAGAGGCAGGAACAGGTCATTCAGTATATAGAAAATATATCCATATTAAAAAAGATGACTTCTGGTAAAAAATAAAGAGTATTTGGTCCTGTTTTTATTTAAATGTATAAAAAATTTCTTATATTATATAAATAGAATATATAAAACAGTTTTATTTTTATATAAATATATATAGATATAATATATATAAAATATAAATTAAAAAAAATTTTTCTAAATGCTTGCCATGCTACACCTTGGACATTGATGTGGTAATTGCTTCCTTAAGGAGCTGGAATGTAAATATTTGTTCCATTAGAAAAAACAGGGAGAGACAGGAACAGGTCATGCACTGTATAAAAAATTTATCAATATTAAAAAAAGATGTCTTTTGGTAAAAACAAAGAGTGTTTGGTCCTGTTTTTATTTAACTATATAAAAAATTATTTATATTATATAGACAGAATTAGTATATATATAAACCATATAAAAGTTATATTTTTATATAAATATATAAATATATAAAAATATAAAAAATAGAATTAATATGTCAAACATACAAAATAGTTTTATTTTTATATAAATATATAAAACATATAAAAATACATAGATATAAAAAATATAAAATAGAATTAATATATAAAACATATAAAATAGTTTTATCTTTATATAAATACATAAAACATATAAAAATAAATTATAGATGTAAAAATATATAAAAATATATAGCTATAAAAATATATAAAAATTGAATTAATGTATCAAATAGATTTATTTTATATAAATATATAAAAGCATATAAAATATATAAAAATAGAAATAGATATAAAAATAAACAAATAAATAAATAAATAAATGTAAAAATTTTTATATCAAATTCCCAGAAAGTCAGCAGAAAGAATCCTGCCAACATCCAAGAATGAGAAAAGCAGGACTGAAAGGACCTTGGTGGAACCGCAAAGCCAAATCCATTTTTTAAAAGTGCTATCTCATGAAAAATCTACAGATCTGAGGAAGCTCTTGAGACAAAACAAGATCATTTTTGGCTCATTCATCACCACAACAATTAATCCAACTGCAGATTTTTTTCCCTTACATGCACTCCAGATGCCAAGAACAACATAACCATAATTCATCTGGAAGCAACAGCAATTGTTCTTTTCTTGTAAGTGCATTAAATTTAATCTTGATCCTGGAAAGACAAGAATAATGTTCTTCCCCTGGTCTATTAGAGAGGGTGTAATCCAGCAGGATTTGAAATGAGGAGAAAGAAAAAAAACCAATCACAAAGCCTCAAAATTGCTTTGGTAAATAATTTCTACATGGATCTGCAATAAAAGAAAAAAGATCAGAAGACACTGTCCCATTTGTAACTGAGAGCAACAACAACTAAAATTTTTTAAAAATTTTTTAAAATTAATTTTCCTGCTTTTTGAAGGTCTAAAAAATGAGCAAGGCTCCTTCGTGTGCTCCTTCCCCACCTGAAAAACAGCACCTTGCAGGTTCCTATCAGCACTTCCATTCCCAACAAGGCAGAAGAGCGAACACTGAGCCCCCAGCCCCTCTTCTGCCAACGGGATTTTGTTTTCCAGATGCTGAATTTTGCTCAGCAGAGCAGTTCCAGGTGCTCCGAGCCACTGCTTTGGCAGCCCTCAAAGCTTCCTGGCGGTTGCAGGTTTCTCCAGAACACGAAATATTTCCAGCTGCCTTTTTTCCCCCCATCTAAAAATTAAAAATTCATGAAGATCCTCAAATGCTTTACAACCTAAATTCACCTATGATTCAATCTGTAGGGGAAAAAAATGGATTTATCCAAATTGCAGCTTGGATAAACTCCTCAGAGCAAGAGGAGAGATGAGTTTGCACAAGTGCCCAGGGAGAAGCAAGGTGGAGGCTGAGCAGGGAACCCTGGCATTGTCAGGATGGCTGGGAGTATTTATTTATATTTATTTATATTTATTTATATTTATTTAGAACATTTTTATTTATGTAGAATATTTATTTATATTTATTTAGAACATTTTTATTTATGTAGAATATTTATTTATATTTATTTAGAATATCTATTTAGAAGATTTCTATTTTTAGAATATTTATATTTATTTAGATTTTTTTGTTTCTCCATCTCTTGAACCCTCTCCTCTCACGTGCTCATGGAGCACCCATGTGGGAGCTGCAGGGTCAAATTTAGGCAGCAGAATTCCCAAAAACTCAAGTGTATCCATGCAAATAACCCAGAAACACCCCCAGCCCCTCAGGGTCTCCTCACAAACTGAGGCCAGGATTTTGTACCAGGCACACAGAGGGCCTGAGCTCAAATTCACTTTTCAAACCCCACATTTTTGGCACTCAAGTTCCTTCTGAGCTCAAACCCTACATTTTGGGCACTCAGGTTCCTTCTGAGCTCAAACCCCACATTTTGGGCACTCAGGTTCCTTCTGAGCCCAAACCCCACATTTTTGGCACTCAGGTCCCTTCTGAGCTCAACCCCACCTTTCACACCCCACACTTTTGGTACTCAGGTTCCATTTGAGCTCAAACCCCACATTTTGGCACTGAGATTCCTTTTGAGCTCAAACCCACCTTTCAAACCCCACATTTTTGGCACTCAGGTTCCTTTTGAGCTCGTGGCTCAGAGCACAGAGTGGCTGGGTCCCCCCCCAGCCATGGGTGGGGTGCTGGGGAAATCCCAGCAGATGGAAATGTGGTAACTGCAGATGCTCATCTTCAGCTGCCTGCTTTTATTTTTTGGGGGTTTTTTGTTTTTTTGAAGCAGGCTTGTCTCTTCTCACCCATCTAAATGTTACCCAGACTGGGGGCTTGAACAGAGTAAAGATTTCTTTTATGTTAGTTTATTCCACTGCATGTGAAGAACAAATTCTCCCACTTTGACCACATTTTTATTGAACAAATAAATAAATAAATCAGTCACTCAAACCTTTGTTTTCTTTTCTTTTTCTCACCCAGCCCACCAAGGACCTGGATGTGCTGTGAGGCTCCTTTTACCTTCTGTTTGCCTCTTAATAATCCCAGGGATTATTTCCAACACATCTTTTACCAGGTGAAACCCACAGCATCCCAAAATCTCTCTTAAACTCCCAGCTGGAAGCACACATTGATTTTTGGGATCACAGATTGCTGCTTGGGTGGAGAAAACCTCACTGGTAGTGAGGAAAGCAGAGCAAACACTCTTCAGGCACCACCTGCTCCCCTGTCTATGCTTTATTTGTGGCTGTTTCCTGAATTTTTAGGATGAGGAAAAACATCCTGAATGTTTAGAGGGCCATGGATCAAAAAATCCCTCCTTGTAAAGTTTTTGTATTGTCAGGGCAGGTTCTGCAGAAGCCAAAAGGGATTTTTGAGAATAATTTGGCACAGAGCAGATGGGGCTGTAAAATTCCTGCCCCCCTCACTGCTTAGACAGGAAATGTCCTTAACCCCTTAAAATCTGAGAAGAATGAGGTTTTTTTCGCAAAGTTTCAACTTCTACCCCCTTAGGAGAAATTAATTTTGAGAGAAGTATACACACTTGAAAACTGCTGCTTAAACTGCAGTTATAGAGTGGTTCTCCATCAGCCTCCAGAAATGCACTGTTAATGTAGGAAAAATGGATATAAATATCAAACAGGTCATGAATGAAGAGCTCTGCTGAGACACACACACAATCTTGATGCTCACATAATAAAACAACTAAAATTTGGTGCCTCTTCTTCCATGATCAAAGACTCAAAACTTCAGGGTCAAACCTTCCAGAGGATCCTTGTGATCCTGGCTGACTCCCATTTCTACAGCTCTGAAGATCCAAACCAATTTTTATTCAGGCACTTAAACGAAAATTTACCAAAATCTAACTGCATTTAGGCATCAAATTTCAAATTTACCAAAATCTCTTTGCACAGGCAAAGGAAAAAGAGCTTTTTTTGTGTGTGTGTGAGCAATGTGCCAGGTTTTGTCTGAAGCCTCTGTTTTGCAACATCAGAGGAAATTCACTCTCATTGATAAGGTGTCAGCTGGTAAACCAGCTCACCACCAAAAAACTCCAAGAGTGAAAGGGAAATCCCCAGGGTAAAGCAGAGCCGAAGCAAATGCCAATTATAAAGGAGCCTCCTCAGGCCTGCAGCCAATCAGCTCAGCAGAACACTGGAAAGGAAACTTGAATTTAAAAATACATGATCTGGTTTGCAACACTCAAGCCAAGGGACAACCACATTTTATTTATAAGTGCATACAAATCTACTGAAATAGAAGCAGAGGGTATTTTTCTCAAGGCTAGGAAAGGTTTTAGCCCCCCATAACTCCCTCAAGGTACAGTTCCTACCTGTCAGCACAATTTTAGTAGCAGTTTTTAGGAAAGAGACTGAAAAAAAAAAGGGTTTAAGTGGAATTTAGGTACCAAAGCTGGCTGTGCTTGTTTGGGGGTTTGCCTCTGCAGAAATACTCTGGGAGAGGAAAGTGAGGTATGTGACAAGTGCAACATTTCTCAGGCAAATTCCAGTGATAAACTGATTTTTTTGTGCCTTGTGGGATTATATAAACTACAGCAATGTCAGTGACCAAAATGTCTCCAAAAAAAAAAACCAGCTCCACCCTGGTTTTTATCTCCTATCAGTCATAATTTAGGTACCTAAGCTGGCTGTGCTTGTTTGGGGATTTGCCTCTGCAGAAATAATCTGGGAGAGGAAGGGGAAAAGGAGGTACCTGAGAACTGTAACATTTCTCAGGCAAACTTCAGTGATAAACTGATTTTTTTGTGCCTTGTGGGATTATATAAACTACAGCAATTTAGAATATTCATACATTTTAGAGGTATTTGGGTCAGTGACCAAAATGCCTCTAAAAAACCAGCTCCACCCTGGTTTTTATCTCCTATCAGTCACTGCTTGAGGTGTCTCTCAGAATTTTGCCCTTCAGATGAGGGAATGGAATCATCACACGTGCAGCCCACAAGGCCTTACTGGTGACAAGATATTACATGAAGAATTCCTCCTCTAGAGGAAAATAAATGACATTTTATCCTGTGCATTCCATAAACCCAATGATCCTCTCAGAGGCTCTGCCTTTTCCATCACACCATCAGGCTGTAACAAGATTGGAAAAATTAGATGTTCTGAGCCTGAGGACAGGCTCCCTTCAATTGTTCTGTTCCCTGTCACAGGCTCCATGAAGACAAATTCAAAATTACCAGGAAACAGCTGAGCATGGACATTAAATATTGTCAGACACATTTACTTTGATCCACGCTCCAAATGTTCAGCAGGTACTGGATTATCAACTTAGACACACAAAAAAAAAATTAAATATTGAAAGTACTTTCCTCTGAAAGGCAGAATAATGTTCCTGTTGTAGCCTGCTGGGTGGGCTTGCTGTCCTGATAAATACTGGGAAAACAAATAATTAAACCAAACTAAAATAGTTTAAAATTACAGGATTGAAGTAAGCAGGTACTGGCTAAAGTGACCAAGCTGGATTTGAGTAATTTTCAGGCATTTGAGCAATTTTCAGGCATTTGAGCAATTTTCCAAGTTCTAGGAAGTACTCTGTGGATTGTTGTGCACAACATTTAAAATAAATAAACAAACAAATAAATAAAATCAGAGCCTTAGCTTGTATTCCTCTTTTTCCCAGAGCCATGTGAAATAGAAGTGCTGGAGTGCAGCCTTTTTTAGGAATACTGCAAACTAAACCAGAAACAAGTAAAGAGTTTCCTCATTCAACTAAAAATAAATTACACAGCCCTCAAATGAACAGAAACCAAAGCAAAAGAAGATAAATAAATATTTCTGTGTGAAGAGATGCCTGGTTGAAATTTTACCTTTATTTTCTCCTGAACTTTTGAACTGTGCCTGAGCTAACCCAGCTAAATTGCTAAAGCCCAGCAGAACAGCTCAGTCCTGTGCCACAGCGTCCTTGGAGGAGCAGGTTGGCCCAGCTCAGGTGGAATTTGCTTAAAAATTCACCTTTTGTGCTGTGCTGTGCTGGCTGCCACCCTGCATGGGACTGGAAGTTCCAGTGTCACTTAATGTCACTGTCCAGCCAGGGTGGCACCATTCCCCCAAAGCATTGGAGTCATCTCAGCTCATAATTCAGGGTTTCAAGGATATGAAGCTCTCAGAACTTCAGGAAAATATTAAAAAAATAAATTTGTACATCTGTCTTGCAAGGGAAGCTGTGGAATTATTGGTCCTCTGGAAGTTTGGTCAAGCTGCTTTACAAAAATCTGATTTTTCTACATATTCTGATGTTGTAAGTGCTGACATTGTCCCCCTCCAATTTCTGAAATTCAAGACTTCTACTGATGGAAAGGAACTCTGAGAGTTCAGAAGGAAAAGGATTTGTGGGGAATAACCCCAGAGCTAAATGGAAATTCACACAAAGATCTCATGGATACAATCTGTATGTTATTTTTAAAAATTGCTTTATCCTGCCTTCATACCCTCAACAGAGGAAAGGAAAAATTATCTTTTCCTTTTTAAAATATTATCAGTAACACACCCCACTTACACAACCAGCTGTTGGAACAAATTAAAATAAATCTCCATGAAGCAGAGACACAAATTTCCAAAAACCACCAAAAAAATTCACAATGAGAGCTGAAATTTTTCATCTCAGAACTGTGCAGAACACCTCTGCCCTTTCCACCACACAACCTGCAGCAGCAGCACAGCATGAAGTTAAGTACTGGGAAAACAAATAATTCAACTTTGAAAAAGAACTAAACTTGAAAAATTCAGAGCATGAAGTTCTCAGCCAGCACTGATGGCCTGAGTACAAAAAGCAGCTCTGAAGTCCAGGTTTTCCTGCCTCACTCATGGAAAGCATTCACCAGAAGCATTTCAGCTGAGCTGTACCTGTTTTTCTGGGTCACCCTGCTCACATATGCACAGCTCAGGAAGCTTTAATTGGGAAGCACATGCAAATACATAAAATTAGAATGAAATTTCACACAACGTTTGCAAAATCAGTTGCTGCTGCTGCTGCTGCCTTTCCCTTTGTGCCCTGCTGGTTCCAGCTGGCAGCTGCCAGGGAAGAGGGGAAGTTGTGAATCTCCATCCTTGGGAGACACTCAGAGCAGGGCTGGGCAAATTCCTGAGCTCCAAATCCTGGATGTGGCTGGAGCAGGACAGACCCTGCAGGTCCCTGGGCACAGAAGTCCCCCAGAAACAATCCCAAAAGCAAAGCTGGCTCAGGATTTCCAGAAATAAATACAATTATTCCCACCTGTCGTTCCTCCTCCTGACGAATCCTCTCCTCTTCTTTCCTCCTCTCCTCCTCTCTTTTTGACTCGAGTTTTCTCCTTTCTTCTCTCTCTGCTTCTTCAGCCTGAAATAAACATGATGCTCTTTTTGAATCTACATTTTAACATTTCATTTGGTGATACCATGAGGGGGTTTCTTCCCACCTTTTAGATGCAGAAAGGAACAGCAACAAGAATAAAAATAATAATAAAAAGCCACTATCATTTCACTTCCCCTCCTCTCCAGCACACTCAAATTTCTGGTAAATTTAGAAATTACTCTCCTCACTTATCTCATTAATTTTTGAATGTGCTTTTGAGCTAATTTCAACAATGATATTAAGCAATGTTGTATCATGGAATTCCAGTTCCCCTCACTTGAAGTTTGGTTAGAAAGGACCTTAAAGAAGGAAAAAAAAAAAGGATTTGGAACACAAAATTCCAAAAAAGCGCATTCAAATGTATCATTAACCTGGGTAGAATCTCTTATAGAAAAAGCTGCAATAATTTTATTTTTTTATCTTAAAATAATTTTATTTTTGTTGTTAAAACAAAGAGGTTGTTGAAAAATGAGGGAAAAATAAAAAGAGTTTTGTCTTGGTGCATTTAGCACTTAGTTTGGTGCTCTTAGATAAAAAATCTTTTTAAAGATTTTTTTTCAGGTTCTTCAGGATCCTTAAATTTGAAAATATATTTAAGAGGACAAGCAGAAAATATTCCAGTGGAGAATTTGGCTTGGAGTGTTTCAGAGAAAAATCCCCATCCAAGGAATTGATGTGTCTACATGGGAAAACAAAAATCAGCGTGTTTTAAAATGAAACAGAAGATTCCTTGCTCCACCAACTGATGCTTATCCAATTTCATTCAACTTTGCTCACATTTTCCATCAAAAAAAAAAAAGGGGGAAAAATTAAATTTAATGAGTATGGAAAGTAACAAAATGATGAAAGCACTGAGTGAGAAAAGGTTCATAATGGAAGGATATATATAACCAGTAATTAAGTTTATTACCAACTGCTCCATCTACTACATTGGATTTAAACCTCAGGTGACACTAAAATTCCCAACTTGGGATTTCACAAGCTTTAAAAATGTTCACACAGAACAATACAGGGTTTGAAAAAAAAAAAAAAATCGAAGAATTCCAAGGAAAATGCACAAACTGCTGCATTCAGAAGGCTGAAAAGCCTCTTGCTCCCCTGGAATTAACACCAAAAAGCTTTTTATCTCCCCTAGTCTGTAAAAACAATAAATATAGCTAACACAGATCAAACCAAAGCACATTTCTGCACTCTGAGAGTGCCTGAAGCACCTCTCACAGCTGCCCAGGGGTTACAGCAGCACCACGGGGACTGGAAGGGATTTTTAAGGGGAGACAGTGCTGGCATTAAGCTGGAAAGCAATGGAAACAACCAAAAAAGAGCAGTCAAGAGTTTAACTCCTCTCCTCCCCACGAGTCTGAATGGAAAGAAAATGAGACAGAGTTTTCCACAGCCCTCCTGGGCCAGCAAAAGCTGAATTGACATTTTTAAGATAAAAGAAGCCATTTAGTGATGACACTGCCTTGGCTTTGTGTGTCATTCCCAGCTCTCTGCTGAGCTGTTCAGGCTCTGCTCGAGACGTGGCAGGAAATCCTCACCTCTCTCTGTGCTCTCCTGGCTTGTTTCTCTTCTAATTTCCTCTGCTTCTTTGCTCCAATTTTCCCAGACACCTGAAATTCTGGCACCTCCTCAGCATCCTCTTCCTCTGCAACATCGCATAAATGACAAATTTGAAATCATCTGTCAGAAGTCTCTCAGAGAAACTTCAGCACTGCTCAGGAAAGCAGCAGCAGATGAAAAGGAGACACACACACACACACACTTCAGACAAGACCTTTTAGATGGAAAAAAAGGGGAAAAAAATCACATGAGACTGCCAAAGCCACAGAGCAGAAGTAACAAGGCAAACACACGCTCAAGTGAAGGCAGAAATAAAAATTTCCTTGATCCTTTGAAGGGAGGCTTTTCATAAATATTTCTTGCTTTCCACAATTAAAAAGAGAGATTTTTCTCTAATACAGAAATTGTACAAAATTTCCTTGATCCTTTGAAGGGAGGCTTTTCATAAATATTTCTTGCTTTCCACAATTAAAAAGAGAGATTTTTCTCTAATACAGAAATTGTACAAAATTTCCTTGATCCTTTGAAGGGAGGCTTTTTATAAATATTTCTTGCTTTCCACAATTAAAAAGACAGATTTTTCTCTGATACAGAAACTGTGCTAATGGTTGTCATTGTTTATCTGCTCAACACTGGCCTGCAGAGACTTTCTTCCCAGTTACCCTCAGGCTTTGGACAACCAATTTTCACTGAAAAAATGGGATTCAGAGGCACCCCACTCATCCACCGGTTCTGACAGAAAAAACCTTTCAGGGATGAGGGGGAAAAAAATCCTTGAAATGCAAATCTTGACATGTAAATATTTGCCTGTTGTATGACAAATGGTTGTTTAGAGAGGTGATTTCTGCAAGGGTGAAATATGAAAGGGTTTTATGCTCAAAGGGTGTGCAAATGAGGATTTCTGCTCACTCAAGGGCTGAGGAAGAAGAGCTTTTAAATGCAGCCATTTCCTCCCTGCTCAAAGCTCAGGAACATTTGGCCACTTTATTTGCTGCTCTAAATCAGTGCTGGGGACTGAGCTCAACACTCCCAGAGAAATCCTCAGCTCGCTGCACAAACAAATTCACAGTCATGGCAGGCTCAAAATGGAAACTCTCACATATATTTGACTTTTTGGGTAAAATAATCGGTGCTTTGAGCATCCCCAGTGCTGCTCTGCTGGATGCTGACTTCAGATCCAAACTGGAAGAGATTTGTGCCAGGATGTTTTCGGGATGGAGCTCTCCCCAGAGCACCTGGTCCCTTTTTTGGGAACCCAAAAAGCTGCTGTGAAAGGAGCATATGGATGAATGACACTCCCACTTCTTCTTTTATGAAGAATTCGGTTGGAAACATTCTTGTTTTACTAGTTCCAAGACACAGAATGGGACTATGGTTAAACTACCAAGAC
Organism: Emberiza elegans; assembly: GCA_024865655.1. Taxonomy (NCBI): domain Eukaryota; kingdom Metazoa; phylum Chordata; class Aves; order Passeriformes; family Fringillidae; genus Emberiza; species Emberiza elegans. Next base: position 3,178,219 of record JALJVW010002400.1, on the reverse strand, counting down.
ATCATGAGAAATAAATGTACCTGAGAGCTGTGTAGGTGGCTCAAATAACAGCAGCTTTCAGGAGATGGAATAAATATGAGTCTGGTTGCTGAGCTGGGCTTTAGAGAATTACTGAGTCTGAGATGATCAAAAGGGTTCCCCCTTCCTGCACCAGGGATACTCAGACCTGACACAGATGCTCCTATAATTTTAATGATGCTTAAAATAACTTTATTTCTGTTTTAAATACACCATAGAGGGGAGCCCCAATCACAATGGGTGAGCACACCCAGCACTAGCAGTTATTACTCCAAAATTAACAGCCCAGCTCTGCTATTATTGTTTAGAAAATGATTTCTTGCAAACATCACAAATATAAAACTCCATCTATGACACTGTTCTATGGTTAATGGGACTTTGGTTAAACTACCAAGAAATCATGAGAAATAAATGTACCTGAGAGCTGTGTAGGTGGCTCAAATAACAGCAGCTTTCAGGAGATGGAATTAATATGAGCCTGGCTGCTGAGCTGGGCTTTGGAGAATTACTGAGTCTGAGATGATCAAAAGGGTTCCCCCTTCCTGCACCAGGGATACTCAGATGCTTCTATAATTCTAATGATGCTTAAAATAACTTTATTTCTGTTTTAAATACAGCATCGAGGGGAGCTCCAATCACAATGGGTGAGCACACCCAGCACTAGCAGTTATTACTCCAAAATTAACAGCTCAGCTCTGCTATTATTGTTTAGAAAATGATTTCTTGCAAACATCACAAATATAAAACTCCATCTATGACACTGTTCTATGGTTAATGGGACTTTGGTTAAACTACCAAGACATCATGAGAAATAAATGTACCTGAGAGCTGTGGCTCTCAAATAACAGCAGCTTTCAGGAGATGGAATTAATATGAGCCTGGCTGGAGCTGGGCTTTGGAGGATTACTGAGTGTGAGATGATCAAAAGGGTTCCCCCTTCCTGCACCAGGGATACTCAGATGCTTCTATAATTTTAATGATACTTAAAATAACTTTTTATTTTAAATACAGCATCGAGGGGAGCCCCAATCATAATGGGTGAGCACACCCAGCACTAGCAGTTATTACTCCAAAATTAACAGCTCAGCTCTGCTATTATTGTTTAGAAAATGATTTCTTGCAAACATCACAAATATAAAACACCATCTATGACACTGTTCCGCCTGAGGGCTGCTCAGATTTCATCTATATTAAGATTAACTGAGCCAGAAACCTAAGGAAGGCTTGTTTTAAAGCCTTTTTTTCCAGCCCTGGATCAAACACACCTTTGTTATTCCTTCTGTTTGAAGCACCTGATGTGATCCCTTAAGCACCTTTTCCTCCAAGCTTCCTCCAGTGTGGAGTTCCACCCTCAAAAGGCAGAGATGAGGATGCAGCCACAGCCCAATGATTCAGCAGAGCTGCAAAGGTCACCAGGGCACCAAACCTGGCTGCAATTAAATTTTACTGAATAAACCTGAAGGTGCTGACAGCAACATAAACACACAGCCAAAGCTGAATCCATTTGTTGTCACAGCTCCACCAAAAGCAGGGAGGGTGCTGCACACAGCCAGCAATTCTTGATTTCATTTTCATCAAGCAGGGATTTGTTTCAGCAGCTTTCAACAATCACTTTTCACACACTTGTCGCTGTGACAGCACTGGGAGACTCTGTGGGGAGTGAGTCCACAGGAATTTGGCCTCCATCTGTCCCTGAGCTTGCGAGGGATGCAGGAGGGTCAGCTCATGAAAAGCAATTTAGCATCCCCCAAGTGCTGGGCTTGGGCAGCCAGCGGGAAACCCCACACTCTGACAGCACTAAAACTGAAAGAAAACAGGTTTAGATGGGGTAATGGGAATGATTTTTCCCCTGTGAGGGTGGGGAGGCCCTGGAATGGATTTGCCAGAGAAGCTGTGGCTGCCCCTGGAGCCCTGGAACTGCCCAAGGCCAGGCTGGACAGGGCTTGGAGCACCTGGGACAGGGAAAGGTGTCCCTGCCACGGCAGGGGTGGCACTGGATGAGCTTTAACGTGAATTCCAACCCAAACCTTTCTGTGATTTCAGCAGTCCCAGGAGTTCCCATCCAGAGGCAGAGAGCAGAACCAGTGTGACAAACCCCGCCTTACACAGATGTGGGGTTCTCTGCTGCCCAGCTGAGGTGGCTTCAGGGAACTTTTGATTTTCATTGATATTTTGAACATACTGAGAGGCAGCACAACAGGGAAGTTATCAGTCACACAGACTTTCTAAACTGGAAATTTACAGACATCTCTTTAAAAATGCTTCCCAGTACCTTTAGAAAATGTGCTGGAGTGCTGATGTTCTCTACCAGGACAGAAATTTATCAGAATTCTGTAGTGTGTACAGAACAGACAGAAACTTCCAAAAGAAACAATCAGGGCTGTATATTTTCCCAGATCACAGAATGGTTTGGATTGGAAAGGACCTTGAAGATCTTGTTCCAAAACCCCACAGCCACTCCCACCTTCCACCAGACCAGGTCTCTCAAAAAGCCCCACCCAACCTGGTCTAGCTGTCCTTGTCTTGCTTCCCTTTAAATTTTGGGTGAAACAAACGGGTTCCCATCCATGAAAAAGAGTGAGAGAGTTGCACAGGTACTCCCAGAAAGTCCTTTGGGCACAGCTGCCTTATTTACTATTTATGCAGCACCTCACAAAAGGAGTAAGGGAGAGGGGGAAAGATGCCAGGCAAAAGCAGCAAATGTTATTAACAGCAGGTAATTAATACCCAACAGATGTGTGACATTAACCACTGGAAAGGCGTGGCCATTCCCCAGCAACACAACCCTGCGGTGGGATTAATTATAGCCTAATAACTACCCTTAATTGTTGTGGTTTTTTTTTGAATTTTTAAATTTAGAAACTGCACGAGAAGCCGGGTTATTAATCAGAAGCCACAAAAGCAGGCAACGCTCAGGGCAGAGAAGCGCAGCAGACACAAAGGGCAGAGCTTTAGAGCAGAATGTGAAGTTTATTCTCAGCAGAAGTGAGAAACCACAGACCCGCCCCTGCCCAGGCTGGCTGTGCCCGAGCAGGGTCAGACACTCACTGGGGCACTCTGACAGCGCCAACCCCACTGCACGAGCGGCAGCAAGGCCAAACTGACTTTTGATTCGCTGCTTGGGATATTAGTCAAAGCTCAACTGTACTTAGAAAGGTTTTCCCACTGATTAAGCATTAAAATAATTTCAAGTAACCAATTAACACGGCTCCATTTCGCAAGAACAGCGTGGGACCACATCGCTGCTTCTAAATTTATACATTTTCCAGAGCTTTCAGTGCTCAGAAAAAGTGCTTATTTTAAGAGATTTCAGCACAAACATATTCTTCTTGAACTTATGCACAATATCCATCACTCAATGGGGATGAAGCATTATTTTTATATTATTTTTCCCCAAAAGCAGCAGAAAACACTCATACAAGATTTTTTTAGCTGCAGGATTTGAATGCTGAGCTCAGATGCCACACAAAGCAATAAAGAGCATTTTAAAATGCCCAATTATTATAATTTTAAAAACTTTTAAAACCTTGGTTTTTGCTTTCTTTCCCAATAGTGATTAATACTTGCAAAGAAAAATGTGAGATTCTGATCTCCAAACCTTACCATGCAAAAGAAGAGAGGAACTTTTGATTTCATTTATGTTGCACTCACAAACTTTTCTTTCTCATGTTTTATTTCACAAACTCGAGTACTCAAACTGTCAAAAGCTGTTGGATTTATCATTACTGATGCTGTGGAAGTAAAATAATTTAACCAAATGTTCACTGTGCTGGAGATTCCAACACTCGTGCTCAGCTGCACAATGCTAAAAGCTCAGAGAAAAGCCATGCAGATGTTGGGATATTTAACATTTGGGAGTTTTATGTGGCTGCCAGAGCCCACAGACTGGGCTCTCTACTATTATTTCTATTATTAAATAATATTAAATCATAAATATTTTAAAATACTAAATAACAAAAGCAACCTGACAAAAGCAGATTGTTTCTTTGAGGGAGTCCTTACTTTCTGTTTGTTAAAAATCCAAACCAAAAAAAAAGGACCCACCCAAAGCCCCATTTTTTGGCAACAGGTCAGAGAGGTCATTTTGAAGACGTGAAATGAGTCTTTCAAATTCAAACCACTGAAAAACACTCCCTGGAAATGGACTGGGCTGCTGAGGCTCTTTAAGCACATCCTTCCCTTTTTTTTTTCACCCACACCCCCAGCACACCCCCAGCAGACCTAGAGGTCCCTGTTCTGTGTGACATTTTGGAAAGTGCTGGCATTTCTTACACAAGTCTGGTTTTTGCTCATCACACCATGATTTAGGGCAGTTAAAATCACCAATTTCTCTCTCCCTCACATCAACAGCAGCCAAGTTTCGGCCTGACACACCCCTCCAAGTGACAGAAAACCCTCATTATTTTTAGAACAGCTGGATCAAGACAGCCCAACTGTACCTGTCATTATTTCACCTTCATGAGTTTCTTGCCACTTGAGAGGAAATTATGTTTTTGATGGAAATAGCAGATGGATGGGTCACTTTCTGCTCCAAAATGCAGCGCCAAGAGAAGCACCTTCCTCACCTCTGAGCTCTCTGCAGTGTTCAAGGACAAGGAGCAGGTTTGGAGGGTCAAGCTCAAATTGAGGGCTGGACAAGTGTTTTTTCTGCACAAGTAAAAGCCCACAACAAAACACCCTTGGGCCCACCCAGAGGTGAGCAGAATCCAAGTGGAGGCACTTAGAGCATCAGTCAGGCAAAAACAAGAGCCAAGCACACCCTCCTTGCATGGTAAATAAAAGGAATTTGGAATTTCAAATGGGTAATGCTATTTTTTTACACTACCACATGCCCCAAACATCCCTCACTGCAACTCCAACTCCAACTTATCCCCTTCTCCCACTGCTTAGCTTGGCTTCTCTTGCCCTAAATGATTAATGCCTGAAACCCCCACCCATTTCTGCCTTGCAGCATTTTCATCTTGGCTGCAGCCACTCCACAAAGCCACCTCTGTCTGGGTTCAATTTAAATTAAGACACACAGAGTTAATTAAGTCTGCTGGCTGGGCTCTCCACCTAACCACATAAATTCACAATTCTCCTTCAGCCTCCTTTTCCACAGGGAGAGGAGCAGGCACCCTGCTCCAACGCGCAGAGCACAGAGGTTTTTAGTTCCTAACAGGACTCCCAGATTGCAGAGGGCTGCAGGAAAGGCAGGAGTGCTGTGGCTGGGATGAAATTGGGCAATTTGAGGCAATCAAAACCATTTTTCTAAAGCCAGCTTGAAAAGTCCCTAGCTCAGGGGTCCCAGTCATTTTGAGAATCACTTTGTCACCAAGGAGAACAACGTGAAAGATCTCCCAGCAATCTCTGGCCATCAGAGGGTACCTGCAGGTGCTGATGCTCTCCTGACAGGTGAGAACATCACAGCACCCACTGACCAACACTGCTCAGGGAACTGGGGCAGGGTGGGCACCTGGCTGGGGCTGTGCCATGCCACAGCCCACAGGGACCCTGGCAAACAGGAACCCAGCACCTGCTGGCTTCTCCCTCTGCGAGGAAAGTCAAGATATTTGCTGCTGCAGCGTTGTCTGTCTGTGACAATCTATAACTGATTTAAGCTACCCCAGCAAGCTGAAGAATTACAGCCTGAGACAAAGCCAAGTGACAGAAAAGCCTCACCCTCAGTATTGTTAGCACAGCTGGATCAAGACAGCCCAAATGTACCTGTCATTATTTCATCCTCACGAGTTTCTTGTCACTTGAGAGGAAATTATGTTTTTGATGGAAATATCAGATGGATGGGTCACTTTCTGCTCCAAAATGCAGTGGGTGTAGATTTGAATATTGAAAATTATAACTTATTATCTCTGTATTAAATTATTAAATGATTCCTTATTAAATGATTAAATTAAATTCCTTATTCCTGTATTAAATGATTCCTTATCCAAACTCACAAGTAAAATTGAAGCTACAGAAAGGACAATGAAGTTTTCAAGGTTCTGATCTCAGTGCCCAGGGTTTGGGGGTGTTTTCCCTCCCCCACTGCTCTGTGAGAGATCTGAGTCCTGGCACAAACCCAGCAGCTCAGCACAGGCAGCAGAAACCGTGGGCTACAACTTCACCCTCAAAGCTTCTTTCTCATTCTGGGATTGAAATCTGATTGTTAGATGGAAAACAGAAAACCCTCATGCTAACCACAACTCCAAAGTCTGCAAGTGCAGCTCGGGGGACATTTCCTAGAGTCAGCAGAACTGGCTCCCAACAGGCAGAAAATTCTGAGGTGGCAACAGATTTCGACCTGACTGCGCTTTGTGACTGTCACAGGGACACAGGGATGGCCAGGGCATCCCCACACCCTCCCTGAGGTCAGGGCTCAGGTTCTTGCAGCAATGGCTTGGTGAAGAAATCGCTTCTTGGCAGCAGTCAGAGTGACACCCAGAAGGATCAGGCAGCTTTGCCCGAAGTTCAGCACAGGCCCAGAGTGGAAATTCCACAAACGGAACAGAAATTTACCAGTAAAACATTGCAACAAATTCAAACAACAACAACAAAAAAATCTGCTTTGGTTGCAGATGTTCAGAAGTCTTCAAAGGCAAGAGTGGAGAAACCAGAGTGGTTTGGGTTTGGTGTTTCTGTCTAAATTGCCAAATAATTTTGCTCTTCAGCCCTGGTGCTGCACTGGGCTCTCTTTCCAAGGAGTCAATGAATTCTTTAGCACAAAACCCTGCTGTGGAGAGAACTTGCTATTCCAGCTGGTTCAAACGCAAGCAGCAATCAGGGAAAACTGCTCTATGCTGCAGTGACACAGAGAAAATGCAAAAAAAAAGGATAAATCCCAGAGTGATTCCAGGCTTGTGCCACATATCCACAGAGAAAGCTTTAAAAATTCAACACATCTTTTTGTAAGGGGAAAACATTTACAAAAACAGGTATCTTAATGCCTTACCTAAGACAGGCAGCTCAGGGCCAGGCTGAAGGATTTGCAGCACAGAGGGTGGCAAATCCCAATTAAAAATGGCCATTGATCATCTCAGTGCTGGGGAATCAGGGACACCTGCTTCTCTCCACAGCTCCTCTGCCCAAATCTCTGCTCATCTCCAAAGGCTTTGCTGCTCCTGCTGTGCACCTGTGCTCAGCCACTTGGAGAAACCATCCCAAAATAGGAATAAAACCACCCACAGAAGCAAAAAGCAAGAGGCTGGCTTAATTTGGGTAAGAAATTAGGGAAAACAAATAAAAGAAGGCATGTCATTTCAAAGGGAACTTCGTGCAAAAGCAGCAGCACTTGCATCTGATGTACAGAAAGCAGCAAAAGAATTATTTATAAAGCCCAATGACACAGATTCTTCTATTGCTGAAGTGACAAAGTAAGATAAGATAAGATGAGCTATTTGCTTTGACAGCTTCACTGTCGGCCCTCAGCATTCAAACTTTTGATGTCTGGAGCTGAAAACTGAGTATTTTTAGATTCCATTTTCTTTCCAGGATGTTATCACACGAGAAGAAATAACCAAAGTTGAAAAGTTCACACCTGTCCAATCTCCATCTGTGAAACTGCTGAACATAATTAGCTGGAAAAGGACATTCACCTGCCAACATGAGGCTTCCTCCAAACTGCAGGGCAAGAAAAGCTGAACAAAGTGCAAATATTCCACAATGAAAGCATCACAGAGGTGTGTGTGCTCAGTGCTTTCACCTCCTGCACACCACAAAGACACCCTGATCTCCACTGCAAACTCCAGAACTTGGGCAGAAAGCCTGAACACTTCACCCACGATCTGAAAGTAGAAAGAATCCAGGGGGTGAATCATGGTGATCTCATCTCTCCAGCAATAAAGAGAATCATGTGTCAAGCTTCACCAGAAAAGGGAATAATACTTACAGGATGTAGAAAGATCTTATTTATCACCATATTTTTGTCCACAGCACAGAAATGTAGCTGTGAACTGTAAATGCAGCTCAGGGTTTACACAACACATTGTCAACAACCTGCTGGCAAAATGCTGCAGGCTGTGGTGATCTCCTCTTGATCCTGAGCACCACCTGGATGGCTCCTTGGAGAGAGAACTCCATGTTTTGTAAAGATTACATTGGGGAATTAATGCTTCCCACCAATTTAAAAGGAATCAGTAACGGACTAAAGCTTGTTGTTCAGTGCAAGGTGTGGATTCTGTTTTCCCAAATTTACAGAATTCACAGAATCACTAGGTTGGGAGAGACCTTCAAGACCATCGAGTCCAACCCATCCCCAGCACCTCAACTAAACAAACCCTGGCACCCAGTTCCACATCCAGGCTTTGTTAAACACACCCAGGGATGGGGACTCCACCATCAACCAGGCAGAAAATTCCAGAATTTTATCACCCTTTCTATGAAAAACTTTTCCTGATATCCAACCTCTATTTCCCTTGGTGCAGCTTAAGGCTGTGTCCTCTGATTCTGTCAGTGCTGCCTGGAGAAAGAGCCCAGCCCCAGCTGAGCACAGGCACCTTTCAGGGGGCTGCAGAGAGTGATAAAGTCACCTAAATTAAGGTAATTTAATTTAATTCCCTGTATGGTTAAGAAGGAAACTTCCTAAAAAGTTTTTTAAGAAGGATGCGAATAGTCTGGCACCACAAAAAGAGACCAACCCCACCTGACTGCAGCCACCTTTCAGGGAGTTGTAGAGAGTGATAAGGTCACCTAAATTAAGGTAATTTAATTTAATTCCCTTCATGGCTAAGCAGGAATACAAAAGTTTTTAGGAAGGATGTGAAGGGTCTGGCATCACAAATATCCTCCAGGTGAATCCTTCAGGACTCACCTGAGGAGGAGGCAGAGATTTAATGTAAGGAGTATGCAGAGAAAAGTGATGAAGTAGGGAGAGAAGACATGGTGTTACTTTATGGTAACTTTTTTATACTTTCTCCATGATTTCTCATGGGTCATTCTTCACAGCACAGTTAATAAACTCTAGTTCTCTTCTTAACCAGTTAACTCACTCTTTTATAGCACTCATCTTTATTGGATACAGCTGTGGCCTATTAAGGGCAGGTTTGTTCTTAATCTTTACAGAATCCCAGAATGATGAGGTTGGAAGAGACCTCTCAGATCATCCAGTCCAACCTGTGCCCTCACACCTCACCCAGACTATAGCACCAAATGCCATGGCCAGGCTTTTTTTAAACACAGCCTGAGATGGTGATTCTGCCCCCTCTCTGGGAAGGGCATTCCAGTACTTTATTATTCTTTTGGTGAAAAATTTTTCCTAATATCCAACCTATACCTTCCCTGACATAGCTTGAGATTGTGTCCTCTGGTTCTGAGGACAATTAATTAGTAATTAATACAACTACAACTCCTCAAAAATAAAATTACTTTCTACGCTATCTCTATTTTTTTACATTTTATCCCCCCACAAAGACAAGATCATGGCAAAACTGCAAATAACCCATCAGCAAAACTCAACAACTTCCTCCAGGAGGCAGCTGCACCCCTTGCCCAGCCTTAACACCTGCAGTGAAGCTTGGTTTCAGTGCCTGAAGATGAGATTGCTATAGATGGATAATGAGATGATTGGCTCTCACAATTAAGGGATGACTATTGTGTGAATATTAAGAAAAGTTTTAGTGATGTATGGTTATGTTATTGTGGTTCAGATGTCACGTTTTCCCCATAGATCTCTTTTCTCCCCCTGTACTGCTGCCATCAGACAGCCTGGGCTGTCCAGGACAGGTACAAAGAAGCTGCACAGGTGTCCCTGGCATGGGGCAGGAGGGAATGGAACAGCTTGGTGCTGAGGGGGTGCCACCCTCATGGCAACACCTGAGCTCCAACCCAGTGACAGGAAAGCAGTTTGCACTGATAAATGGCACAGAAGAGCTGGCTGACAGACTCTGGGAGGGGCCAGGGCTGGCTGATGCAACCCCAGGGGTATAAAAGATGAGCATCCATCCTGAAGATGAACTGACCATGTGGTATCCACGAGGGGCAGTTCCCAGTGCTGTGAATTTTTCCTTACGTGGTCTTTTTGATAATAAACCTTTTTAAATTTTCAAAGTGAGTGGTTGTCACTGCCAAGCTGAAGGCAGAGTTACCTTCCAGCCCCTCCTGTGCCTGCTGGGCTCTTCTCTGGGCCATCAGCCTGGCGCCCATGTTCCTGCGGCGCCGGGGCATCCCCTCTGCCCGCTGCTCCTCCTGGGGCCGGGGCCTGGCCCCTGCTGCTGCTGCTGCTGCTGCCACATGCTGCTGCTGATCCTCATCAGCTGCAAGAAAAAAAGAAAATATTAGTGTTAAAGATGCCTCTGACTTAGCAAACAGCACAAACACAAAAGCGTGTTTTTCTTTCTTGTGAAAAATGGCTTTCTGCAAAAAACGAATCTTATATGTGTTATGTTTGAAAGTTATGCTTTAATTTATTATTTATTAGTTTAATTTTATTTATTTAATTTATAATGTATTATTTTTAAAGTATTAATTTGCTTAAGTAGTGTGTTAAATGTAGTTTTAGGTTATAACACAATGTTAAAATAGAAATGGTATCTTACAGAAATAGAATAGAAAAATAGAATAGTTAAAATAGAATAGTATCTTACAATGCCATGTAAGATTTTTTTTTTTAAAGAAAGGACTCACACTTAGCTAGCAGCCACAGGACACCTCAATCTTTTTAGGTTTTTAAGGATTTTAGGTGTTAATCCTCTGTTAATGTGGGTCCTTTCTTGGCTTATTTTGCCCAGAAAGAGGTACCTGGACTGTCTGTAACTCTTTGTTTTTATTGTCTCATATTGTCCTAAATCCTAATTGTCCAAATTTTTATTACTCTAATTATATTACTATTTTTAGAACCATTTTATTACTATTAAACTTTTAAAATTCTAAAAACAAGTGACTGGCATAGTTTTTCACACTATGTAAGATACTTTTTTTAAAGAGAGGAACGAGGTACTTGCACTGAGATAGCAGCCACAGGACACCTGAATCTTTCAGAGAAAAAGAATTTATTGCTCCATTATCAAAACAAACGAACTTCATCCTGCCTCAGAGCTGTCAGGATTCAGAGGAAGAAGTTGACACTGCCCAGACAGAATCCTGTGTTTGAATGGAATTTATGCATCATGGATGAGGTGTATGAATATGCAACAGGCTGTTGCTTTTAAGGGTTAATCCTCTGTTAAGGTGGGTCCTTTTTTGGGCTTATTTTGCCCAGAAAGAGGTACCTGGACTATCTGTAACTCTTTGGTTTTATTGTCCTAATCCTAATTGTCCAAATTTTTTTATTTCTCTAATTTTATTACTATTTTTATAACCATTTTATTACTATTAAACTTTTAAAATTTTAAAAACAAGTAATTGGCATTTTTCACATTTCTGAAGTATTTTGATTTTTTAATTTGAATTTGTACTTGTGTAATGTAGATTCATCTGACTGAAACCTCAGGGGCTGAATGTTTCAGAGAGGAATACGTAAAGCATTCCGCATGAAATAAACCCCGAAGAGCAAAAAAGGATCACAAATTACAGCTGAAATAAACGCTTCATTCTGCCCTGCTGATTTCAACTCCCCAAGTCACAGGTAGGTACAAACAGGACACTGAGGGCCACTGCAGCTCTCACTGCCATCTTCTCTGCACATGCTGCAGTTACTAATTAAGATCTGGCAAATGAAGAATATCCTAACAGGAGCAGCTGGGAGGATGGAACTGACCAGTGGGTTCATTTCAGAAGTTTTCCATAGAAAATTCTCAGATTTTTTTTTTAGGCTTCCTGTTGTTTTTAAAGAAAAAACCCCAAAACCACAGAATGGTAAAATGCCATCATCCTTGATACCTGCTTTGCATATTCTGTTGATAAGCCTAACTGATATTTGTTATCTGCTCAATCCTGCAAAGTATTAACTTTTAAGCTTTAATTCAAGTAAATATTCAAATGGTCTCATGGAAAACTGCAGAACAACTCACTTACTCCACCTCAGGACGCGTTTATTTTGTGATCTGACAGATTATGGTGTGTAAGCTCTGTGCCAAGTCTCCAGCACCCCCTGAGCCAAACAATGCCCTCCTAAAAAAACTCCTGCTAGCACATCTGCCATCAGAAAATGGGATTTGTTGTGAGTGAATCTGTGCAGCACCAAAGGTGAGCCTGCAGCTCACCTCAGCTATCTCAGCCTTTGAAGAGCTGATTTTGGGGCTGGTAAGGACAGGCTGCAGCCCTGAGCTCAGCAGGGCCACCTGGGGCAGGCTGTGGCCAGCAGAGATGTCACAGGGATGTCAGCAGGTCCCCACACATTGTGACATTTGGAACTGAGCCACTGCCCTGTCACACTGCTGTCACCCTCCTGGTGCCATCCACCTGTGCAGACAGAGCAGGGCTGGGAGAAATCACCGAGTGCAGAGATGCCAAAATGCTGCTCCAATTTGGAATGCTACAGGAAACCTTTTCCTGAAGAAGCAGAGCACATCACTTCTTGGACACTGATAAATGCTCTGCAAAAAGCTTTTTATACAAATGCAGTATTTCACTTCCTAAGTTCCTGAGATATGATGCAATTCAAACCTCAGCATCCTTTCACCTGCAAGCTTCAGTAATTCCCAAGATGGTGCAGACAGAACAGGGCTGGGAGAAATCACTGACTGCAGAGATACCAAAGTGCTGCTCTAAGGCTTGCCCAGTCCTACTCACAGCTTATCTGGAATGCTACAGGAAACTTTTTCCTGAAGAAGCAGAGCACATCACTTCTTGGACACTGATAAATGCTCTGCAAAAAGCTTTTTATACAAATGCAGTATTTCACTTCCTAAGTTCCTGAGATATGATGCAATTCAAACCTCAGCATCCTTTCACCTGCAAGCTTCAGTAATTCCCGAGATGGTCCTGCCCAGCAGCTCAGCTGTGCAGCTCCAGCACTCATTCATTCTGCTTTTGGTTCCTGTTGTCCTGTGAAACAGAGACTGCTTTGCATTTTATGAAAGAGGAATCTATTTATAAGCCACGTATTTATTTCAAACTGAAGAGCTCAACCCTCCCAGAGAAAAACACGTGAACCAAGCTCTCAGCTTTTCTCCACTGAACTCTCTACAGGAGACTCAGCAATTCCGCCAAGTGCCCAGTGTGGAGCGGGCTCAGGATGTACCAAACCCCACCACACCTGACCCACAGCACAGCCAAACACACAGGGCAGCTGGTGGACAGTATCTGTCACATCTCCAAAATGTGCACATTAACAGAAGACACCAAGCCACCATGGATTGTCATTTAGTAGGAAAAGAAATGTTTTAATGAAGATTTTTTTCTTCCTTCCAGTCTCTAAAATATTTCTCCTGAGTGCAGATTCTTTTTCAGCAGCACACAGCTGGTTGAACACGAGCCATGGCACCTGGCTTGTGGCAGCAGGGCCAGGGCAGTGCCTGTCCCCTGTGCTGGCACTGCTGGGGACAGTTTTTGAGCCCCTCCCAGTAAGAAAGACCTGGAGGGGCTGGAGAGAGCCCAGGGAAGGGAAGAGAGCTGGGGAAGGGTCTGGAGCTCCAGGAGAGGCTGAGGGAGCTGGAAGAGGGGCTCAGCCTGGAGCAAAGGGGGCTCAGGGGGGACCTTGTGGCTCTGAGGGGACAGACAGGGCCAGGAACAGGGACAGGAGGAGAGGGAACGGCCTCAGGCTGGGCCAGGGGAGGTTTAGATTGGATATTTGGGAAAATTTCTTCCCCAAAAAGGCTCTCCAGCCCTGGTACAGCTGCCCAGGGCAGTGCTGGAGTCCCCATCCCTGGAGGGGTTTAAAAGCCATGTGGATGTGGCACTTGGGGACATGGTCAGTGGTGGCCTTGGCAGTGCTGCAGGAATGGCTGGACTGAATGACCCCAGAGGGCTTTTCCAACCTTTCTGACTGGAGCATTCTTGAGCTTCTGTTTGCCAGGCACTCAACTGGGCAGAGATTTGGAAAACATGAATGTTACCCACTGCATTTCTCCCTGTCCTTCACAGGAGCAGCAGAAAATCCTCATTTCCTCTGCTGTGCTGTGCCACACCTGGACCTGCTCCCTCAGGGGTCAGGGCTCTGCCTACGTGACTCCAGACACAGCTTTTGTTCAGAATGCTGAAAGTTCAGCTGTGCCTCCCTCCCCCTGAGCTGGGGCACACAACATAGGACACACTTAAAAATCCCTTTTCCTTTTCCTTGGGGCTGGACTGACCATCAGCTCTGAGCTGAACAATGATTTGCTCTGAGGTCTGACCCTGCTGGGGTTTTTTTTCACCTCCTCCTGCAGCACACAGGGTGGGGTTTGGCTGCTGCACTTATCTGAGCACATCTCTTCATTTTCCTGGAGCTGCAGAGAGGTCTCAGCAGTGGCACCCCAGGCTAGTCAGATCATGCAGAGATTAGTCACACAAGCACTAATTAGCCTTGATGCAGAGCCATCTGAGTGAAAATTAATGGCCAGCATTAAAGAGGTGAGACAAGTCGTCCACAAGCTTTGCAGAATGACAGGCCAGGCTGAATTAATGAGATAAACCCCTCAAATTAACAGGTAATACAAACAAAACACTGACAGCTGTCTGGGAAAGGGACACGGGCTCAGTTTGTATTTGTGGTGTCCAGGGTCTGACTCAGCCCTGAAAACCCAAGAAGATTTTTGTGCTGGGCACAGCAGCCCTGCCTGGGTGCTCAGGAAGCATCAGTGCAGACAGATTATTTCAGCTGACTTGTCAGGCAGGGCACAGCAGCAGCTCTGAGACTCTGCTTGAGTCTCCTTCCTGAAGGGAGAGAGAGCACAAGTGTGCTCTGCCACCAGAAATCCCTCCTGAACTGGGTGTGAAACTGCAAAAACCACGGTGGAACCATTCAGAGCCCAGATGAGAACCTCATTTTACACTCTCCAGGTAGAAATCTGCCCCTTCACAGAATTCTGCACACTTTTGCTTACAGCAGAGATGTTTTTTTAGAGAACAGCCCCTTGTCCATCACAGCACCTTCCTCTCAGCTCCACCAGGTGACACTGGGCTGGCAGGAATGGAGGCTGCAGGGACAGGGACACAGCTCCACCTGCTGCACCCTCACACGTGGTGGCACCACCCAGCACCTTCTGCCTCTGTGCAAAACCTCAGAAATTCAGACAGGGATCCAAAATTCAACAGGTGGAAGCTTCCTGAGGAGGTGCTTTGGCCCAGTGGAGCTTATCAGAAACAGCCACGTGTAAAATCAAGAAATGCCATTTTTTTGTTTTCATTTTCAGTAGAACAAGTCCAGGCATGACCCAGCTGCAAACAACGTGCTGCTCCAAGGGACCTTTCAAAGAACCACAAAGGTACAGGATTTACCTAACCCTCACTCCCTAAACATCAGAACATTTTAAAAAGCCAATTTCCATGAGATAACACAAAAAGGGAGCTGCTGCCCCAATCCCCTGCACGTTAACAATTAAAGGTGAGAACTCCCACCACTTTAGGTCCAATGTCCCTGGGTCCAAGTCCTTTCCAGGTGGCAACACAGATTTATTGGCACAATTGTGGCAGCTTCCATTTTCCACCTAAGAACATGGAATAGAAAAGGAAATTCCTGCTTAAAAGCTTAAAACTAAATTTTGTGGCTATTAAATACACCACATTCCCAATGATTCTGAAAAATAATTTCTGTTCTGTACAGAGAACAAAGTCATCCCCAGCAGCTGAAATTCTGTGAAGGGATTTATCACGACAGAAGCCAAGATATTAAATTATATATTATATTAAACAATGTATTAAAGTAAAAAATATCTTAAAACCACAGGGAAAAAAACATGGCCAACACTGAAGTATGAAAAAGTTACCATTAAAAACAGTTACATTACTTCAAGGTGATGAAATTGTCCTGAATGTAAATTAACTTCAACCAACTTGCTCAAAATCAGTATTAAAGGGGTTTTTAAAATAATTCACACCATTTAAAACAAATGCTTGAGCTTAAATTTAGAACTTTGAATGCTTAAAGAGAAAAGAAATCCTCCCAAACCCCACAGCCTCTGATTTATCCAAATCATGACAGGATTCAAGCTCAGGACATTATCTATTTCTCCAGGACATGC
This sequence comes from Emberiza elegans, assembly GCA_024865655.1. Lineage (NCBI taxonomy): Eukaryota > Metazoa > Chordata > Aves > Passeriformes > Fringillidae > Emberiza > Emberiza elegans. The sequence goes on along the minus strand of JALJVW010002400.1, from coordinate 3,162,188 downwards.
ATCCCTAACTTTTACCAAAAGTTCATCTCTTCATTCATAGGAATCCAATGAAAGTTGGATTTCCAAACCTTTCTAAGAGAAAGATTTAGACCAGGTCTGTGTTGGAAAATGTAATTATTACCAGCAAAATCTGCTTTTACCACAGACCCTTAGCAGCACAGTATTGCACTGAGTGACTATGTTTGTATTAAATGGGTGCTGCTTTTCCTTCTTAATTAAAAATTATCAAAGCAACTCTCCCAGAATAAAAATAATAGAAATTCCAACCCCAAAACACCCCATATATCCCCAAAATCTGTGGAGTATTGACCAGGAGTTCAGATCTTAATTTGACACCTGGCAGCCAAAAAATCTGCTTTTACCACAGATCCCTTACCAGCACAGTATTGCACTGAGTGACTGTGTTTGTATTAAATGGGTGCTGGTTTTCCCTCCTAATTAAAAATTATCAAAGCAACTCCCACAAAATAAAAATAACACAAATTCCAACCCCAAAACTCCCCATATCCCCAAAATCTGTGGAGGTATTGACCAGGAGTTTGGAGTTTGTCTTGACTAAACATCTTAATTTGACACCTGGCAGCCAAAAAATCTGCTTTTTGCAGATTACAAGTATTGCACTGAGTGACTGTGTTTGTATTAAATACATGGTGCTTTTCCTTCTTAATTAAAAATTATCAAAACAACTCCCCCAGAAGAAAAATAATAGTTTCTATTAAAAAATAATACAAAATACAAAAACATCCCGTATCTCCAAAATCTGTGGAGTATTGACCAGGAGTTCAGAATTTGTCCTGACTAAACATCTTAATTTGACACCTGGCAGCCAAAAAATCTGCTTTTACCACAGATCCCTTACCAGCACAGTGTTGCACTGAGTGACTGTGTTTGTATTAAATATGTGGTGCTTTTCCTTCTTGATTAAAAAAAATTATCAAAAAAATAATAAAAATACTCCCCCCAGAAGAAAAATAATAGTTTCTATTAAACATCTTAAAATAATAAAAAATTCTTTTACTGTGTTTGTGTTAAATTCCAACCCCAAAAAGCCCCCCAGAAGAAAAAATATCTCCAAAATCTGTGGAAAGTATTGACCAGGAGTTCAGAATTTGTCCTGACTAAACATCTTAATTTGACAAATATGTGGTGCTTTTCCTTCTTAATTAAAAATCAGCCAAAAATAATGCTTTTACCCCAGATCCCTTCACAGTCCTGACAAACATCTTAATTTGTGTTGCACCAAGATGACTATTGTGTTTTTGTATTAAATGGGTGCTGGTTTTCCCTCCTAATTAAAAATTATCAAAGCAACTCCCACAAAAGAAAAATAATAGAAATTCCAACCCCTAAACTCCCCATATCTCCAAAATCTGTGGAGGTATTGACCAGGAATTTGGAATTTGTCCTGACTAAACATCTGAATTTGACACCTGGCAGCCAAAAACCCTCTTTCAGTGTGAGAGCACAGCAAGGGCAGTGAGTTCTCAGCACACCTGACTCCTTCCCACAGCCCCCAATTCCCACCCTCACAGGTCACCTCCCCACACTGGAATTGCAGTGCTGGTTATGGTTGGACTCAGTGATTTTAAAGGGTTTTTTTCCTTTTTTCCAGCCCAGATGATTTTCTGATCTAACAGTGCTCAGCAGTGACACAGAATTGATCCCAGATGGCTCTGGAATATCTCCAGTAGGGAAAACTCTGCAGCCTCCCTCTCTGGGCAATCTTTTCCAGTGCTCCCAGTAAAGAAATTCTCTCTTCAGTTCTTGCCTGTTCCTGTTGTGGCATTGCTGGCTGTGAAAAATGTGTATTTTCTAATTGGCTTTTTGCAAATAATAAAATGAATATTTTATGTGTTGTGTTAGAAAGCTATGCTGTATTAATTCTCTTAAGTAGTGTGTCAAATATAGTTTTATGTTATAAAAAATGTTAAAATAGAAACTGTGCTATGTAGGATATGTTTTTTAAAGAAAAGACTCGCAGCGAGACAGCACCCACAGGACACCCAGAGAAAAAGAATTTATTGCTCCATTATCAGAAGAAACGAACTTCTTCCTGCCTCACTCATTAAGAGGAAGAAGTTGACACTGACCGGACAGAATCCTTTGTTTGAATGGGATTGATGCATCATGTATGAGGTGTATGAATATGCAACAGGTTCTTGTTTTTAAGGGTTAATCCCCTGTAAACATGTGTCCTTATTTTGCCCAGAAAGACGTACCTGGACCATCCATAACTCTTTGTTTTTATTGTCTCATATTGTCCTAATTCAAATTGTCCAAATTATTATTACTCTAATTGTATTACTATTTTTATAACCATTTTATTACTATTAAACTTTTAAAATTAAAACAAACAAACAAACAAGTGATTGGCGTTTTTTACACCGGTGTCTGCCAGTGCTCAGGGTTGTTCTCCCCATTGCAGGACCTGAATTTCGGAAGGTTTTTCCCTGCCTGTCAAAGTCCCTCTGAAAGGGCACACCGCTCTGAGACATCGGCCATTCCTTGTTTTGTATCATCAGCGAACTTGCTGAGGGAGCATCGACCCTTTTGTGCAAACAAGCCACAAATACCAAGCACAGAACTGCGGGGGCACCACTCGTGACAGGTCCCCCCCGCCATACCCTGTGCACCGATCCCGAGCCTCGGGGACCTGTTCTCCATTCCCCCCTCACCTACAGGAACCTCAGGAATACCTTCCCAGTCCCAAAGCCCCTCACAGAACCCCTGACAGAGAACTCAAGACTTCCAACCCGGCACCCCTCACCCTGGGGCCGTCTCAGACCGGGAACCCTCAGCAGCAGCGGGCCAGGCCTCGGCGCCCGCACCCCGCAACCTCCGGGCAGCCCGGGATTAAGACACCGGGATAGCCCCGGAAAGCTCCCCGGGATCCCCCAAACCCCCTCGGGACCCCCCAAAATCCCCGCTGCCCGCAACATGGCGGGTCCCCCTTAGGGGCCGCCCGACGCGTGGCGCCCCCTGGCGGCTCCCAAGACCCGCGCCCCCCGCGCGCGTGCGGACCCGGCTGAGAGCAGGGCCGCGCCCACCGGAACGGCCCCGCGGGGAGGGGGCGAGGGAGGCCCCGGCCAGTCCGCTCGGCGCCGCGACCCACCTTCCCTGGCTTGGCCGCGGAGGCGGGTGGCGAAGAAGAGAAGGACGGCGAGCAGCACGGCAACGGCGGCGAGCAGAACCACGTCCATCCCGCAGCGCCGGCCCCGCCCACATCACCCTTGGTACGCCCCGTCCCCTTCCCCTGCCGCAAGGCCCCCCGCGCGCGGGCTGCCCCGCGGGGTGCCTGTGGCGGCGCGGCGCGGAGGGCGCGTTGCGATGGGGCAGGCGCGGCGCGGGCAGCCCGCGACAGGGGTCCTGGCTCGTCCGTGAGGCGGGCGCTGAGGGAGGGCGCGGAAAAAGGAATTAAAGATGTAATTAAAGCAGAAGTTAAAGAAGAAATTAAAATCTATGAAGCAAAACCGGCCGTGAGCTGGTCTGGCCGCCCGGAACGGCTGCTATGAGCGGCTGGTGACGCGTCTGTCCTCCACACTCGGCGGGTGGGTCCAGGCTGGGGAGATCTCAGCCGTGACCCCGCACCGGCTGCACCCCAGGAGGCCCTGACAGCTGTCGGGGTGTCCCAGGCAATGGTGAAACTTAAATTACACCTCTGAGTAATTTCTGTCGTCTGCCTTTAGGTTTCTGGAATTTGGGAATGGGATGAAGCTGGAGCTGCCGTGTCAGGAGTGATGTCCTGACCTGGCCTGAACCAAAAGTGCACAAAAAGATGCAGAAACTTGCACTGGAGATGGAGAAGAAATTTCCCACCTTTGCATGGTCACCCACTGTTAGATCTGAAACTTTGTCAGGCTCTGCCCCAGTCCTATGAGTGAGGAGAGAAAATGTTTTTAAGTTTTATCCATTTGGCTGGGAAGTTCTGGCTGATCAAGCCCTTTCTTGCTTCAGAAACGATTTCAGCGTAACTGTTTAAAGCACTCTTGGTGGGGGAAAGTGTTTTAATAAATTGAAAATGCAAATTAGAAGCTATGGGACACCTAAAGGTGATCAAAAGCACTGTTTAGCTAATTAGTCACTGCTGTGGGCTCCACAGCTGCCTGTGTCCCTGTCACCAGCTCGAGATGAGTTCAGATCTGCCAGCAGATGAAAAGCAGCGTCTGCTGAGGGATTCGCTGAATTTTTAGCCATGTAGAACCAGCAACACAGTGGGAAGCTCTCAAAAAAGAGCTGAACTACAAGCTGAGTGCTTTATGGAAAAGTTTTATTTTAGTTATAGCCTTTCAAAATCTTATTTTGGGAATTATTCATGGAATCATGGAATGGTTTGGGTTGGAAGGAACCTTAAGGATGATCTTGTTCCATTCCTTGCTATGAGCAAGGACACCTTCCACCATCCCAGGTTGCTCCAAGCCCTGTCCAGCCTGGCCTTGGACACTTCCAGGGATCCAGGGGCAGCCACAGCTTCTCACCCTCCAAGGGAACAATTCCTAATTCCCAATATCCCACCTAACCCTGCCCAGAGAGGGAATTGGGGTAAAAGTGAGAAAAGTCATGGCTTGAGACCACAGAATGATTGAATGGTTTGGGAAGGGACCTTAAATCCCATCCAGTGCCACCCCCTGCCATGGCAGGGACACCTTCCACTGTCCTAGAGTACTCCAAGCCCTGTCCAACCTGGCCTTGGGCACTGCCAGGGATCCAGGGGCAGCCACAGCTGCTCTGGGCACCCTGTGCCAGGGCTCCCCACCCTCCCAGGGAACAATTCCTAATTCCCAATCTCCCATCCATCCCTGCCCTCTGGCACTGGGAGCCATTCCCTGGCTCCTGTCCCTCCATCCCTTGTCCCCAGTCCCTCTCCAGCTCTCCTGGAGCCCCTTCAGGCCCTGCAAGGGGCTCTGAGCTCTCCCTGGATCCTTCCCTTCTCCAGGTGAGCACCCCCAGCTCTCCCAGCCTGGCTCCAGCCCTGGAGCAGCTCCAGGGCCTCCTCTGGGTGCTCTCCAGCAGCTCCAGCTCCTCCTGCTGTTGGCCTCAGGGCTGGAGCAGCTCTGCAGGAGGGTCTCACCTGCAGAATCCCCCTGCCCTGCTGGGGATGAGCACACAGAGGGCTCTGGCTGGGCCATGCGAAGCTTCTCCCTCACCCCAGCTCCCCCTCAGGTTCAGCTTCTCACCCACCCCCAACACCCCTCAGGCTCAGCTTCTCCCTCACCCCAACTCCCCTCAGGTTCAGCTTCTCCCTCACCCCAGCTCTCCCTCAGGTTCAGCCTCTCCCTCACCCCAACTCCCCTCAGGTTCAGCCTCTCACCCACCCCAACTCCCCCCTCAGGTTCAGCTCCTCAGGCCACCCCAACTCCCCCCAGGTTCAGCCCCCCTCACCCCAGCTCTCCCTCAGGTTCAGCCTCTCCCTCACCCCAGCTCCCCCTCAGGTTCAGTTCCTCACCCAACCCAGCTCCCCTCAGGTTCAGCTCCTCACCCACCCCAGCTCCCCTCAGGCTCAGCCTCTCCCTCACCCCAGCTCCCCCTCAGGTTCAGCTTTGGCCAAAGCACACGTGGGCAAGCTGGAGGTTCCCAAAACCTCTTTGTTGTTTGTCATCCAGCCCCACAGGCAGCCAGCACACACTCGTGTCAGTGCTGAGTGGTTTATTTCCCTGCATGGTGCTTACTGCCTTTAATAAGGAGGTGGTGTTAATGGTGGGATGTCACCTGCTCCTCCTCTCTGGGCTGCAGAGGGAGCAGAGGAGTTTTTCCTGTAGGTGTCACCAATATCCCGCGTAGAAACTGAGCTTAAACTGCCGGGGAAGGACCGAGCGTGGGATGCTCAGGTCGGTTTGATACAACACCAGAGTCTTCTGAAATATTTGAGATCCCTAGGGTTGTGTTTTGCAGAAGCCTTTCTGGATTTTCCTAATTTAAGTCTGGAAAAATCCCTCAATAACCGTGTAAATTCCAGAGGATTTTGAGGCTGGCTTTCTACCAGGACACTGGGAGAATGTGTGAAGGCTGTGATGAGCTGTGGGTGGTGATTGAATTTGGTGGCTGCTGCTGGAGCGTGACTGGTTCCACTCAGTCATGCAAACACTGCAAGAATATCATGGAATCATGGAATGATTTGGGTTGGGACGGACCTTAGAGACCATCTCATTCCGTGAGCAGGGACACCTTCACCAGCCCAGGGTGCTCCAAACCTCTCCCAACCTGGCCTTGGACGTTTCCAGGGATCCAGGAGCAGCCACAGCTTCTCTGGGCACCTGTGCCAGGGCTCAGCACCCTCACAGGGAACAATTATCTCCTTAGTATTTATTCTAAATCTGCCCTCTTTTAGCTTAAAAATGTTTCTGCTTGTCCCAGCAGTTGTAAATCCTTAATCACAATAATACAGTGTTTGCAGACCTAGGGAATTTTCTCACCCAGCATGGGAGCAGTGCCTGATCCCAGTACAGGCTGTTTTAATGGAAAATTGGTCTTTTTTTCAATTTACTGTGACAAAAGGTAAAATAACACATTCCCCCTCAAACATCTCATTATACAGAGGAATTACATAGAATCACAGAACCATTAAGGTTAGAAAAGTCCTCTTGCATCATCAAGTCCAACTATTCCCCTACTGCCAAAGCCTCAACTAAACCACCCCAAAGTTCCACCTCTACACTAAAAATGCCTTTAAATGTAAACCTTGTGGGGCTGGAGGCACATCCACATGTGTCACTTTTTTGGAGCAGCCTGGAGAGCTCTCCCAGCTGGCAGAGCAACCCCGAGGCTTCGATCCAGAGACGCGCGGTGGCGTCAGGTACCGGTGCCCGGTAATGAGGCTCTAATTCCCTGCGAATAAACCAAAATGCATCCAGGAACTCGGTGTATCTCGGGGCCAACTGGCACAAAACTCCCTCTTCCACACTTGTCAGCGTGCCTCGCCTTCCAGGAGAGGGTGGCTGGATGCACGCTGCCTGCTGGGAGCTGTTCCTGGACTGCTTTGAGCCGGGAGTTATCTCAGAAAGCGCAGCTTGGCACCCAACTTTGTGCAGAGGGACTTTGTAAGCATTTTCTCCCATGGATGTAAGTAAGAGCCGAAATAAGGGATGCAGGACTCCAGGTGGCTCTGCAAAATGCAGTTTATTGTATCCAAGATGTTACAGCAGTCCAGGGTCGTGGGTGAGAGGAATAGCAGATTTGTCTTTACAAACAAGCTCTGGGTCTGCTGGTAGATAAAACCAGTGCTGGGAGATAAAAGAAACAATGGGAGGGATTCCACTGATTGATGAATGGAAAAGATACTTTGCTCTTACAAATAAACTTTAGGTTTGCTGGTAAATGAAATTAGACGTTGAAAGATGAAAGAAACAATGAGGAAGAAAAACCCTTTAATTTTGTAAAAATTAAAAATTAAAAGGGAGGGTTATACATTAGAGGGAAAATCTCTGGTATCAGGTGTATCAGGAAGTCTGTACCTCTCAAGTACCTCAGCCAATGAGGAAAGAGAGAAGGGAAATGCAGCCAGGAAATTGGGATAAAAAGGAGGCTGCATCCTCAAAAAATTTGAGAGACCCCAGGGCAATGCCCCATGGCCTCTCCCTTTATTCAAATAAAGTTACAGGACTCCTCTGTCTTCTTTTTGGACATAAACCTCTGGTGTTTGTGGATTAATTTTCCTAACATGGGTGACAGAGCCATGTCAGCTCCAGCTGCAGGCAGGCCTGGAGACCCCGAGTTTAGGTTACAACGCATTCTATACTTTTCTTTTGGTCACAATATATTATATACTTTTCTTTTGTTACAATGCATTCTATACTTTTCTTTGCTAGCATCTTCATACAGTAGAACCAATCTATACCTTAATTTTTATCTCTAGCCTATCATAACTACTAGAATTATCATATTCATGTTACTGTTCTCCAATCACTAAAAGTCAGTACATTACAGTTTAAGCTAGAAGTTGTTTTTCAGTTTTCTTGCAGTGGAAAATTCTGAGAGTTTTTTTCTATTTGCAACATTTGCTGCCTTGTTTGGCTGTGCCATCTTTGTGCTTGGTAAAAACATCTTCTTGTTTGGGGTGGGTTTATCCTTTGCTCTAAGCCATAAAAACCCCTTCTAACTAACACACCCTTTCGCCTCCTTGGTTATCCAGTAAAACTGGCTCAGCAATTCTTTTCATTTTATATTAAAACTTGCTTCCATCTCTATTCCTTCATCAGACTCTACATTCAAAAATCTCACACAGATGCAGTCTCAAGCTACGTCAGGAAAGGTATAGGTTGGATATTAGGAAGAAATTTTTCACTGAAAGAATAATAAAGTACTGGAAAGCTCTTCCCAGGGAGGGGTAGCATCACCATCTCTGGATGTGTTTTTAAAAAAGCCTGGCCATGGCACTTGGTGCAATAGTCTGGGTGAGGTGTGAGGGCACAGGTTGGACTGGATGATCTTAGAGGTCTCTTCCAACCTCATCATTCTGGGATTCTGTGAAGCATACACATCTGTGAGACTTTCTTGTCAAACTTTGATCCTTCCCAACAGATGCACCCCTCAGTGCCTGGGCATGCCTTATTTCCCAGCAGGGATGCAACCTTTACGCAGCAGGATTTATTTACAGGGAGAAATGCTGCAAGTGCTGCCTTCCAGCTCCCACCCTCTTGGAGATGGACCTCGAATGTTCTTCCAAATGCTCTGGAAATGTGCTGATGAAGGGAAAGGTTCTGCATCCTCCTTTGTGCCAGTGGGACACAGCACCTTCTAGGGAGTGCTCTGGATTGCAGGATCACACTCTGGGAAGGGTCTTGATCAGAGTGCCAAAGAGCTGCAGATTATTTTATAATTGCAGGGCACTGAAGGATCTGGATCACAGTGCCAGAGAGCTGCAGATTATTTTATAATTGTAGGGCAGTGAGTTGGTAATCCTAATGAGGCACTCTGGATTGCAGGATCACACTCTGGGAAGGATCTGGATCACAATGCCAAAGGGCTGCAGATTATTTTATAATTGCAGGGCACTGAAGGATGTGGATCAGAGTCCCAAAGAGCTGCAGATTATTTTATAATAGCAGGGCAGTGAGCTGGTGATCCTAAACGTGGTCCTGAGCTCCACCCAGGACCCCCTTGCACCATCCTGGAGCTCAGCACCTCCCCAAAGCCTCTGAAGAAGCTTCTGAGACCTTTCTTGCTCTTTTCTGGTCCTGCTGCTTCCTTCTCACTGCTCTACTTCTGTCACTTGTTTTAGGAGAAGTAAAATGGTTTCTTGTTGCTTGAGATAGGTTCCAAATCTCCCTTAAACAGCAAAATTTAAATACAAGTAATGGTCATAATCAACATAGAATCTTAGTTCTTGAAAACAACGTTACAAAATTAAGAAATGCATTAAAAATTGAAGGCTTGAAATCATTGTGAGGTGATTCCCTCTGTGTTGTGTTTTATAACAGCTCATTTCTGCTCTGAAGGTTTTACTGACTGGTCTAGTTCAGCCACAGCTGCTTCTGGGCCAGGATGTCTGAGTGATGCAGGGAGTGGGACTTGATCAGATAAAGGCCTTTTTTGCCTTAAAAGCTGGGGGAAAAAAATGAAGCAAATAATGCCAGTAAAGATATAAATCTAAAAGAAATCCAGCCAGGCTAAGGATTTCTTTGAGCAGGTCTTCAAAAATATTTGGAGATCAAGACTGCTGTGCTGACAGGAGATTAAAGAAAAAAATAGTGGTGAAGTGAAATCCCGACAAGTGAAATTCAGATGCTTTCCCTCCTGTGACCATGAAACCAAAACCTTTCAAAGGCTCTTCGGGGAACAGTGAAGCCACAGAGGTGGGGTGGATTTGGATGTCCCTGGTTAATGCCCTGAGCACAGGGTTCAGCCTTGTGGCTGTTAGGAAAATTGATCCACAAACACCAGAGGTTTATGTCCAAAAAGGAGACAGAGGAGTCCTGTAACTTTATCTGAATAAAGGGAGAGGCCATGGGGCATTGCCCTGGGGTCTCTCAATTTTTTGGAGGATGCAGCCTCCCTTTTTATCCCAATTTCCTGGCTGCATTTCCCTTCTCTCTTTTCCCATTTCTGAGGTCCTTGAGAGGCACAGACTTCCTGATACACCTGATACCAGAGATTTTCCCTCTAATGTATAACTCTCCCTTTTAGTTTTTAATTCTTATGGAATTTAGGGGTTTTTCTTCCTCATTGTTTCTTTCATCTTTCAATGTCTAATTTCATTTATCAGCAAACCTAAAATTTATTTGTAAAAGCAAATATCTTCGTCCATTGATCAATCAGTGGAATCCTTCCCATTGTTTCTTTTATCTCCCAGTGCTGGTTTTATCTACCAGCAGACCCACAGCTTGTTTGTAAAGACAAATCCCTCATTCCTCTCATGGCTGTGACTGCATCTGTGGCTGTCTTTTCAGCAAATTATCTACAATCTTTTCTTCATCTCTTTTGGGTATAAACTATTCCAGATGATTCTTAACCAGTGTTTCTTGGGCATGGACACATTCCTAGAGAAGACCTGTTGTAGTGCCCATCCCTGGAGGTGTCCAAGGAATGACTCAGGTGACACTGAGGGCTCTGGGCTGGTTGACAAGGCTGTGATGGTCAAAAGTTGGGCTTGATCTTGGAGGTTTTTTCCAAGATTTAGCTCCAGCTGCATTAGCTGAGCATGGTGCCAGCACCGGGCAAGCTTCTCCTCTGGAATTTGGTAGCTGAAAATCAAAGATTAAAGTACTGGTTTTCTTCCCAAAGTCAGTCCTGGGGAGGGCAACCATCACAGAAACAGCTGAGGTGGAAATATTCAGAGGTTGCTGCTGTTCTGGGTGTCTTGGTCATTCAGAGCTGCTCCACCTGCAGAGCTCTCTGCTCTCCTCTATGCCCATCGAGCTGTTTGTCTAAAGCCTTAATGAGTTTCCTGTATCTTTTCAAAATGTAAATTGTAACCAATTTACAAGTCATTAGTTATAAAGTCAGTCACTGCAGCCCCTCTTTAATTTCACCCGTCCCTTCCCCATGTTTCCATTAAATCCCATTTAATTACAAATTAATCTCATTCTCAGGGCATCAGCTGCATTTGTAATAAATGTCCCTCAAAGTCTGTGACTCAGCTGACAGCACACGAGCAGTGACCAAGACCTGGATGAGCAGGATTTCCAGTCCAAATTAACGAAGAACCATTCTCCTCTCTCCAAAAATCCACCAGCACAAGGGGGAAAGAAAATCAGAGATGCCAAAATGGAATTTGGTTTCTTTGCTGCCGGTGAAGAAAAGGGGAGCAGTTGTGACCCAGCAGTATCTCCCTCAGGTTATCCCCAGGGGACTTGCAGCTGTAATGGCTTTGCTGCCTGAGGGGAGGCTTTTAGCTGCAAAAATCCACTTTTCCAGCCAACTCCCATAAATCCAGAGCGTTTAGTTGGATTGCAGACTCCCATTGCTTAATGGGAACATTGCTCACCATTTCACATCCTGGTTTTGGCACGAGCAGCTGGAGGCATGGGCTGCATTTCTCTTCCTGGGTGCAGCACAGAAGAAACCACTTTTATTTTGGCTTGGCTGGAGACTGAACTGAGGGGTGCCTGTTTGTGGCATTCCCATTCCCTAAACAAATTCCTTTGCCCAGGATTTTTCTCCTGGGAAGCTGAAAGGCAGCAAGAGAGGCTTCAGAGAAAAGGAAAACAATTCTTGTCTCATTTGCTTCTCCTGTGTTGTGCTCATGTGGAATGTGTTTGGAGATTGTTTACCCACAGGTGATTGTTCCATTGGATTCTGCTGTGAGTTGATTTCATTCTTTGGCCAATCAGGGCCAAACTGTGTTGGGACTCTGAAAAGAGTCACGAGTTTTCATTGTTGTCTTTTTAACCTTCTGTAAGTGTTCTTTCTGTATTTTTTAGTATTCTTTAATATAATACAGTATCATAAAGTAATAAATTAGCCTTCTGAGAACATGGAGTCCGATTCATCGTTCCTTCCCTCATCAGGGTGGCCGTGTGTTGTCATCTTATTGCAGGGGTTCCATGCTGGTGCCTCCTTATCACAAAAGCTCCACACCTTCTTGGTGTTTCTTGTGGGCATCTCCTCTGAGCACTGACTCCTCTTTCTTCACAAAGCAGCCAACTGTCTCCAATTCCCCTCTCACCCAACCACTCCATTCTTTTCTAGCACTCTTCTTCTCACTGGTCACAGATGTGGCCTGTTAAAGTCAGGCCTGTTCCTAATCTTTGATAATTGGCCCAGCTGCAACTCCTTAGGGGTGGGTGAGATCACTTTCTACATTATCTTTATTTTCGTATATTCTATCCCCCTCCAGCCATGCATTTACAGTACCTGTTGTCTTTGGGGCAAAGCCTCCCTTCCTCTAAAGGCTTTCCCCCACTGTTCTCAGCATCCCTCTACCTCTGCCTTTCCTCTGCGCTCATGAGCACATGGTGGAACAGGCCAGGGAATGGATCCTGGCTTCTGACAACCTTTTTATCAGCAGGAGATGTGTCTGGCAGAACAGACTAATGGTGTAAGCCAAGGGTGGGTGTTCATCTGTCTGTGTTCATCTCCCTTCCAGACTTCTTCAGGGAGGATGGTTTTTAGAATGAGGTTCAGGAGGCAAGATGGAGGAATCTGAGCCTGTCCAGCCTTTCTCCTTCTTCTTGGCATCCATCTTCTGCTGTGATGGTGGCACTTTTGGGTTGGTTTAGAGTAGAAGCTCACTATCTAACACAGGTGATAGGTATTGGAAAGTTATAGTAAATAATGTATATGTAGTTTTTAGTATAAAAAGATAACACCGCCCTGGGGGCAGGCAGAGTGCCTCTGTCTGTCCTGCTGAACAGACCTCAGCAGGCCAGAGAAAGAATGTTATAGATAAGAAACAATAAACAACCTTGAGAATGAGAAATGAAGAATTCTGACTCCTTCTTTGACCGCCGGGCTGGGAAAAGAGATTTTCTAACACATCTCGGGTGTTGTGGTGTGATGCCATGGTTTCCCTCAGATACCCTGGGTTTCTCCCTGTAGATTTCTTCCCCAGGTGTGTCAGTCTCCTCTCCTTCCCCCTCCCTGACCCCTGCCCAGCACTGTCTGTCAATCCTGGCACTCCAGAAGGGTGTGGAGTGATTGGGCAGATTCAAAAGATGCCCTCCACCCCTGGGGGACATTGGGCCATCCAGGTGTCATTCATCCCTTAAGACTCCTTCTGTGTACCTGCTTGGTGGCTTCCTACCCCTTCCCTCCCCCTCTCCCTGGGGTTAAAAGAGCAAACATGTTTTGGGGAGTTCTGTTGGAGAAGTTACTGGATTCAGAGGCCTGAGGGCCAGAATAAAGCTCTGGACTGAAACCCTCCAGCAGAACTGACTCCCTTTTCCTTCACCATCACCTTAAAGCTCCTCCACCAAGGTAAACCTGAGCTCCTGCCAGCCTGGACTTGTCCCAAGCGCCCAGCTCCAGCATCCAGAGAGCCAAAGGTGTCTCTGAGGTGAAATCACCACAATTGCTGCCTTTTGGTCAAGCAGCAAGGGCCAGACAAGCCCAGGCACCTCCTATCCAGCTATATTGGTAATTATTCCAGTACTCGGGGTCATTCTGAGCAGCAGAAACCCCGGGAGTGTCCCACACTCAAGCTGGACAAGCCTGAATTTTGATGCAATTCTGCAAATTCCCATGAACCAGAACAGAAAGAATTGCATGTACAAGCAGAGATGAGTGTGGATGCAGCCTGCAGAGTCTCCTTATCTGTCTTTGGAATGCCGCTGCTCCACGCTGCCAGCGGACCAAGAGCTGCAGCAGCACCAGGAAAATTCGCTTTTCTCCTCGGACTGCGTGGAGCACACAGATAATTCTGGGAGCAGCAAGGCTGCTTTCATCTTCCTGCAGCTAATCCAAACAGATCACGTTGCTGGGGGGAGTCGGGGGAGAGCAGGAGAAGGCAGAGTATCTTTATTTAAAAATAAATTAAAGAAATCCTTAAAATCAAAGCTCTTAGCAGGGGTTCAGCAGGATCAGGAGGCAGCAGTCCTTGCTGCTGCTGGATTTATTGCCTGTGTTAAATGTCTGGGCTGAATTGCCTCATCTTCCCACAAATGGAGCTGCTCCTAGTGTTGGTTGGGCAGTGGGGAAAAGGGAGCAGAGCTGTCTGTGCTGTCCCTGCTCTGTGGATAACAGAGGGAACACGGAATTGTGAGGACTGTCAGGCTGGATTAGGCTCGAGGCACCCAGAATCCTGTTCCTTGCTTGCTTTGCTGATCAGCACAGCAGGTTTCAAGAAATCATTTAAAAAACATTTCAGAGGAAAAAATTGTTCATTTTGTTCCCCCCTTTCCCCAAAATATTGCCCTGACTGCTATCCTTGCAAAAAAAAAAAAAAAAAATCAGGAAGATTTCCAAGAGTCTCTGCAAGGCTGTGAGTTGCTGGTGATGGTGTAGACCCACAGTAAGTTGTAGGGACAAGTGATTGAGGTTGTCACAGCAGCCTGGGCTGTGGAAACAGTCTGGGAAGAGAGCTGGGATCCCCCAGGGAAGTGGGAAAAGGTCAGAACTGGCACATGAGCTTTGCCAGAGGTACCAGGATTCTTTTGCTGCCTCTGTGTATTTTGAATCATGCAAGCCTGGCACCTTTAGGTGATGGACTTGGATGATCCTTGTGGGTTCCTTCCAACTCAGGATTTTCCATGGTATTCTAAAGGGAAACCAAAGCTGCAAACGTTCCTCAAAAGCATCCAGGAAAACACTTCTGCAGGATCTGTCTCCAACAGAGGTCATGGTGCTCAGAAATTATCTTTGCTCTGTGTTGCCAATCCTAAAGTAGCTAAACTGGATCCCCAGGAGAGATACAGAACCAGTAACCCCATGAACAAGATTCACAGGATTGCATCTCCCACTGGCAACCAAATCATAGAATCACAGACTGGTTTGGGTTGGAGGAGACATTAAAGATCATCCCATTGCACCCCCTGCCATGGACAGGGACACCTTCCACAATCCCAGGGTGCTCCAAGCCCTGTCCAGCCTGGCCTTGGGCATTTTCAGGGATCCAGGGGCAGCCACAGCTTCTCTGGGCACCCTGTGCCAGGGCCTCACCCCTTTTACAGTCAGCAATTAAATAATTCTCATCAATCTAAATCCATTCTCCACTGAGCCCGTGTTTGTGCTCAGGATTGCCCCCACCCAAGGGATTTAAAGGAATGCCTCCTGTAAGTGAAGAGGAGGGTGTGGATACCTTGTGAGTATCTGTGGGACTCAGCAAAGTGGATTCCCAGGGCTCCCACAGCCTTCTCCACGCTCCTCAGGCACTTCCCATCCCACTGCTGGGCATTATCCCAACCCCAAGCCAGGGGAAAAGCAGGGAGATGAGCTCAGTGTAACCGCTGGAGGATTTCCTGGATTATTGATGAATGCATCAGGGGGATGGGGACAGGAACTGTCTTTAGTGCCATTAGTGCCGGGCTGGAGGATGAATCCATGGCCAGACATGACTGCCCAGGTTACTTTGTCTTCTCTTTGATTTAAGCACTGTACAATTAGTCCAGAGCTTGAAAATTATGCTATTAAACATTGTGCTGTCCTTTTTAATGGATGGCTACTGGGAGAACTTACTGGAAGATTTCCAATACTCCTGTTTCCATAGGAAGTGTGCAAAAGGACAAGGGGGCCTAGGATCCCACCTATTCACCCCAAACCAGCATCACCTCTCCTGCTGCATCCCTAATAATTGTCTGTGTGCTTGAAAACCACGTGCCCTGTCCCACCTCCAAACCCTTCCAGTTCATCATTGTCCCTGTCACAGCAAGGGTTTCCTTTATTCCTGACCTAAATCTTCCTGCAGACAATATAAGCCAGAGATCATCCCATGATGAATATTCATCATTTTCTCTCCCATAACGAAGGTCAGTGTTCTTTAATAAGAGAGAAGAAAGGCACACAGGAGGTCCATTTAATAACAGAGGTGACTGGTACATAAAGCAGGGAGATATTATAATTAATATCACAAGGGTGGGAATGTGCTCAGGAAAATCCTGGCAACCAGGAGGAAGGGATGCCGTGAAGTTTCAGCTTTGAGAAGTTAAAAAAAGCTTTGAGTGAAGTTAATGGAAATTCTGCCCGCATAAGAAACACAGGTGGAAGGGAAAATCGGCTTAATTTAATCAAAGCAAGAGGGGAAAATAAACCAACCCTAATTTAAATCAGCCCAAGTGATTGCAGGCTTAATTCTCTCCCCTTATTAGACTCTTCAATCCTAACCCTACAGGCCTAAGAGATCTCTTTGCACTGGAGGCACAGGAATTGGATTTGTATGCACGCTGACCTCGAAGGGATGGAGTGGTGAATCCATCCTCTGTGTGTGGGGAGGATTCCCAATTAAATCTGCTGGGAAAGATGATTACATGACCCCAGCCTTGGCTGGAGGTGGGATGGCTGGGGAGGTTCCTCTCTGTCAGGGCTCTCAGGTGCTGGATAATTGCTATGGATGGAAAAAGCAGGAGGAGGAGGAAGAGGAGGAGGTGCTTTGCTCCTGTTCTGAGCTGGAGGGAAAGAAGGGATGAAGCATCCATGAGGAAAGGCTGGGAGAATTGGGATTGTTCAGCCTGGAGAAGAGAAGGCTTTGGCCTGACCTCATTGCAGCCTTCCAGGACCTGAAGGGGCCCCAAGAGAGGTGGAGAGGGACGTTGGACAAGGGATGGAGGTGCAGGACAAGGAAGAATGGCTTCAAATGGAAAGAGAGCCAGTTTAGATTGAATATTAAGAAGAAATTCTTCCATGTCAAGGTGGTGGACCCTGGCACAGGGTGCCCAGAGAAGCTGTGGCTGCCCCTGGATCCCTGGAAATGTCCAAGGCCAGGCTGGATGGGGCTTGGAGCCACGTGGGTTACTGGAAGGTGTTCCTGCCCATGGCAGGGGTTGGAACAAGATGGTCTTTAAGGTCCCTTCCAACCCAAACTATTCCATCATTCTGTGATGAAGTTTAAAAGGAGGGTGGGGAAAATCAATCAGGACATGTTTACTTTATTAAAAAAAATTGAAATTAATTCCCAAAATGTCATTATTTAAAAAAACCCCAAAAAAACCCCAAACCTCACAGGTTTAGTGCAATTTTTATCTGCTCTGCAAAAAGACAGAAGCAAGGAAAGGATGCCAGGTAGGTGTTACTGTAGAAAGCCCTGATAAAAAGCCCTGATTTACCTTGATTTTTATGGGGTTCAGCCAAAATTCCTAGCAGGACATAAATGTGAACTCATTCTTTTCCTTCCCATTTCACTTTTTTTTTTCCATCCCAGAAATGACACAGGCAGAGAGGTTGGAAGCAGCCAATTCCCATGAATAAGTGGAGGAGAGACCCCATTTCATCCTGGCAGCCATTCCTGAACTGGGGCCAATTCATTAGGCAGAGATCTCCTCATCCCTGAGCAGAACAGCCTGTTCTGCCTGCCCCGAGTGCCTTCTGCTCTCCCAGCATTGCAGAGGTTGCTGCTTGCAGAGGGACAGCCTTGGTGAGATATTTATATGGATTTGGGTGTGGAAAATTTAAAAAAAAAAAGGGCTCATTTTGTTGCAAATTTTAAATTTTTTACCACTCGCATCCACCTTCTTCCCCATCCACAGAAAGCATCCGACCCAGGAGGATTCATCCCAAAAAAATTGTGTGTTTGCAGTTATATTATTTTTTCTTCTTTGGTTTGGTTTTGGGGTTTTTAGGGATTGCCTTTCAACAGAAAAGCAAAATTATCCCTGAGAAGAAAGATCATTTGATCTGTGCTCATCCCTGTCCCTTTGCAGCCTGGAGAGGGACAGCCTAGGTGAAATATTTATATGGATTTGTGTGTGGAAAATTAAAAAAAAAAAAGCTCACTTTCTTTCAATATTTGAAAATTTTGTTGCAAATCCACCTTCTTCCCCATCCACAGAAAGCATCCGACCTGGGAGGATTCATCCCAAAAAAATTGTGTGTTTGCAGTTATATTATTTTTTCTTCATTGGTTTGGTTTTGGGGTTTTTTAGGGATTGCCTTTCAACAGAAAAGCAAAATTATCCCTGAGAAAAAAGATCATTTGTCCTGTGCTCATCCCTGTCCCTTTGCAGCCTGGAGAGGGACAGCCTAGGTGAAATATTTATATGGATTTGTGTGTGGAAAATTAAAAAAAAAAAAGCTCACTTTCTTTCAATATTTTAAATTTTTCACTGCTTCCATCCACCTTATTCCCCATGCATGGAAAAGAAAAAAAAAGGTTCATTTTGTTGCAAATTTTAAATTGTTTTACCGCTTGCATCCACCTTCTTCCCCATCCACAGAAAGCATCCGACCCGGGAGGATTCATCCCAAAAAAATTGTGTGTTTGCAGTTATATTATTTTTTCTTCTTTGGTTTGGTTTTGGGTTTTTTTTTTAGGGATTGCCTTTCAACAGAAAAGCAAAACTATCCCAGAGAAAAAAGATTATTTGTCCTGTGCTCATCCCTGTCCCTTTGCAGCCTGGGGTTGGACAACCTCTCCAAGGTTGCTGCTTGCAGAGGGACAGCCTTGGTGAGATATTTATATGGATTTGTGTGTGGAAAATTAAAAATAAAAACCTCATTTTGTTTCAAAATTTTTAATTTTTCACTGCTCCCATCCACAGAAATCATCCGACCTAGGAGGATTCATCCCAAAAGAATGGTGGGTTTGCAGTTATACTGGTTTTTCTTCTTTGGTTTGTATTTGGGGTTTTTAAGGGATTGCTTTCCAACAGAAAAGCAAAACTATCCCTGAGAAGAAAGTTTATTTGTCCTGTGCTCATCCCTGTCCCTCTGCAGCCTGGGGCTGGGCTCTGCAGTGCCAGCCCCAGCCCTGCCGTGTCCCCCCGGTGCCAGCAGCCAAGAAGGACCGGGAGAACCGGGCCCGGGGAGCTCCCCAGCGATGGATTTTGCTGCCATCCCGTGGTCACTGCCCTTTGGAGCCACCGGACCGGTCTCAAGGCAGGGGACTTGATGGTCTGGCAGTGACCTCCCCCCAAAATAGGAGCTGGACAAACTCCCACCGAGCCAGCAGAGAAAGGGACCGGGATTTCTCCTCCCCTTGTGCTGAAACACAAGGACAGCTCATGAAGGGGCAGGTGCTGAAACAAAGAACTCAACAAAGGTGCTCAATCACCTTTCAGCACAAGGATGCCATTGGGATCCTGTTTCCATCTGTATTTATCCCCAATTTCTTACAGAATTATAGATCCCTGGAATCTCCTGAGATGGAAGGGACCCACAAACATCATCAAGTCCAACTCTTGGCCCTGCTCTGTCCTTTCAGGGTCCTCTCAGTGATGGAGTTGTGCTCATCCTTTCCCCCATGGCACTCCTGAGCCACTCAACCTTTCCTGACTTTGCCTGCAGAGAGAGGAAAAACATCCTGGGTTTAGTTTTAGCCCTTCCCAAGAAAGAGCTGGAGGGGCTGGAGAGAGTCCAGAGAAGGGAACAGAGCTGGGGAAGGGTCTGGAGCCCCAGGAGGGACTGAGGGAGCTGGGAAGCGGCTGAGCCTGGAGCAAAGGCGGCTCAGGGGGGACCTTGTGGCTCTGCACAGCTCCTGACAGGAGGGGACAGCCGGGGGGTTGGGCTGTGCTCCAGGAACAGGGACAGGAGGAGAGGGAACGGCCTCAGGATGGGCCAGGGGAGGTTTAGATTGGATATTGGGAAAATTCATCACGGAAAGGGTTGTCCAGCCCTGGCACAGCTACTCAGGGAGGTGACAGAGTCACCATCCCTGAAAGTGTTCAAAAACCCTGTGAATGTGACACTTGGGGGTGGTTTAGGGGTGGCCTTGGCACTGCTGGGGGAACTGGTTGGATTTGCTGATCTTAGAGGGCTTTTCCAACCTTAACAATTCTGGGATTCCATGGTTCAGGGGTTCTGTCTGTCTGCCCACTCATTGCTTTAGTGCACCAGGTCTTTGGTGTGAACCAGGCTGAACCAGTCTGCATCAAAAGCAAAAAATGCAACAGGGGAAGCAAAAACTGTAACAGGAGCTGGAGGAGAGCAGCCACTGCCACCACCTGGCCCATGGGGTGACCCGAACAGCTCCATGATTTTGGTCCAGGTCCCTTAAATGAGCTCTTGGCTGGATCCCAGCACAGACCGGGAGCTCTCCCATCCTTGTGAGGGATTTCTGGGCTCTGACTGTCACTGAACTATGCAAGGCTTGTTCTTTCCATTGAGTCTAGGTGACTTTTCCTCAGACGTTTCAACACCCTGAACCCCAAAATCAGCCTCAAACATCCTGGGGGACCTGATTCCACTGCCACTGGAAGTGTCTGGGCCATCATTTTCCAGTCAGTGCTTGAGTGGCTGGTGTGGATTTAGTGTGTCAGAGCAGAGACTCCACAAAAAGCAACATTTCCTGCATGCAGCACCACATTTCAGCATCGAGGATAATTCTGTATTCCCATCTGCTTTATTTTAAGCAGCCCCAGGGATGGAAAGAGCCACCTTAAGAAAATACAGCCAGCACTCTCCTGCTCCAGCCACCCACGGGCTGACAGATTAAATCTCGTTTGCTTGTGCCAGAGTCTTGCTCACTTGTTTGTCATTATCTGGAGTTTTGTTAGGCTGTGTTAAAAAACAAAATCAGCAAAACAAAACTTTTTTTTTTACCTTTTAAAATTTTTCTTTTCCATTTAATAAAAATAGAAGCTGTGTCAGGGATGGAGAAAAGTGCAGGCACACTCTTGGAGAGCAGCAGTAATCTGGTCCTGCCAAGGATGTGGGGATGGGAAGGTCTGGGAGACTGACAGGAGGAACTTCTGGCCATGCCCCACCTTGGGTACTCACCCATCCCCACAGCCTGGCTCTAGGGCTTGCATGGCCACCTCTAATGGCATTTTTTAAAATTTTCTTCCAAAATTTGCTGTTATCTTTATCTAATAAAAATAGAAGCTGTGTCATGGATGGAGAAAAGTGCAGGCACACTCTTGGAGAGCAGTAGTGATCTGGTCCTGCCAAGGACGTGGGGATGGGAAGGTCTGGGAGTCTGACAGGAGGAACTTTTGGCCATGCCTCACCCATCCCCACAGCCTGGCTCCAGGGCTTGCATGGCCACCTCTAATGGCATTTTTAAATTTTTTTTTCCAAAATTTGCTGTTATCTTTGGAGTTCTCTTATCATGCACATCTTCTTCCACCCACGCTGGACACCAGAACGATCTCACAGTGAATTACATCCTTCTCCATTCAAATTCAAGTGGAAGAAATCCAGTGAAGAGCTGAGCAGACACATTTTGCCACCCTACATCAGCTTTCCATGCTGGATTCACATCTCCCTTTCTTCCCCCTTTTTCTCCTCCCTTTCTGTTTTATTTTTTTTTTCTTCTTGCTGCACATCCTGATCCAGAGAATAAATCAGATGGGCTGAACTTCACGACTTGGGAAGCCACCACTTCCCAGACCATGGAATCACAGAATCCTGGAATGGTTTGGGTTGGAAGGGACCTTAAAGATCATCCAATTCCACCCCCTGCCATGGGCAGGGACACCTCCCACTGTCACAGGTTGCTCCAAGCCCTCTCCAACCTTTCCTTGGGCACTTCCAGGGATCCAGGGGCAGCCACAGCATCCCTGGGCACCCTGTGCCAGGGCCTCCTCACCCTCACAGGGAAGAATTTCTTCCCAAAATCCAAATTAAATCGACCTTTTTTCAGTGTGAAATACCAGCTTTTCATAACCTCACCATTTGCTGCAATATTTTTGACAGTTCCAAAAATATTCAGGCCAGAAGAGCCCAAATGTTCCTGCAGCTCATGCAGATCAGCCTGGACGCAATCCTCTGGGATCTGTGAGGTCATCTGAGTGCCCATGGGAAGTGTCCCAAAGCACAGCCAGTGTCCCCTCTGGGGCTGCAGGAGAGGTGACAAACTGGTAGAGGAAAGGTGAAGGTCTATGGTGGATCCAAATTGTGTCAGCAACCCCTAAAGGAGGGCTCCAGAGAAGATGGACTCTGGGAAGTGCACAGGGAAGGACAGGAGGTGACAAATCCAGTGAGAGGCAAGAGAGGAAGGCAAGACACAGGAAAAGGGGGATCAGAGAGGCTGTGGATTCTCCATCCTTGGAGATACCCAAAATTCTGCTGGACACAACCAAGGGCAATAAATTGGTGTTAGAACAGGAACTCACCTTTGATCCAAAAGTTGAACTGGAGGCCTCAAAACCCCTCCTCCCACCTCAGTTATTCTGCACACAGACCAGATGGAAGCACGTGAAATTGTTCACGTCCAATTTCTTGCAAAGCAAGACAGGGAAAGGGTTGTCCAGGCTGCCCAAGGCAGTGGTGGAGTCACCATCCAAAAACGCGTGGATGTGGCACCGGAGGACATGGAGTTGTGGTGAATGTGGTGGTGGTGCTGGTGTGGCTTGGTGATCTCAGAGACCTTGACCAGATTCTGTCATTCTGTGCCTCCATGGTGAGGTCTCCCACCCAAATCTAAGCCTGGGTGACCTTCCCAGGGGCATGGGGTGAGTTCCTGGCAGGGCTGGCCACAGATTCCAGGCATCTGAATTCCAGAGGGCTGAAATTCCCCACCTGGATGTGCTGTAGGAAAGACTATTCCAAACAAGAGTCAGGCCAATTTTAGGACCATCTAACCGCCTGTGGTACATAAACCTCTACAGCACAATTTTCAAATCATCCCTTTTTTACTTAGGGAAGCAAAAATCCACAAGAAAATTCAACTTTTCCCTTTTTCACCCCTCCCTAATAAACTGACAAAATTGACAGTGAACAACCTGCCCAGAATTTAAGAGTTGGAGCTGTACTCATCTCTGGTTTTGTGGGTAACACGTGAGAGGACCTGGAGAATTACACTTTTATCACCAGGGAAAAGGGACAAATGCAGCTTCTGGATAGGTTCAAGCTCAGAGCATCCTGTTTTTCTCCACAGCCCATTGCAGTGTCATTACATCCACTCAAATAAATTGCCCAACAATCAGGACCTGCCTCCTATTGACCTCTGGGGACTGAAGACAATGGAAGCTCCAGTGCTTGGATCAGGCTGTAATGAGAAGATGGATGGTTTTGGGAAGACTTGCTGACTGCAGCTGGGACCAATCCACCAGGAGCTGGGTTTGAGGGCTGGGATTTGCTCCTCTCCAAATGGTTTTCCCATGGAGAGGCTTTGTTGGGAGCAAACATCTTCCAGCATCCTGCTGCTCTTGGCTGGAGCAATTCCACTTGAAATAACCTCCCTGGCTGTGCTGCTGTGTGAAGAGAGATTTATTTTCATGCATAAGAATGCTGGAGGAAACTGCCAGAAAACAACTTTTTTTTTTTTTTTTTAATTTTTAATTTGTTTCCTTTTAAAATTTATTTTAATAAATTTTATGAACACAGACTTATGGTTCCAGTTATACCAACAGTAAATCCTTGACTTTATGTACAGAATGGAATCATTTAGGTTGGAAAAGCCTTCCAAGATTATTGAGTCCAGCCACTAACCCAGCATTGCCAAGGCCACCACTTAAATGCATCTCTAGATATAAAAATTAGGGGCATTTCCACTTTGCCCATACAAAGTGGTTTTAGTGCAATTCCATTAAATCTGTGTCTGCAGTGATTTCACCTGATTTGCACCTTTCTCCATTGTCAGAAATGTCATTTTCCCCCCCGTCCTCATGTGCCAGATGTGTGATCATGGTTCCCACACCAGGGGTGGGCACACCCCAGCTGCAGCCAAACCTGGATGTCCCAAACCTCCCCAAAGCTGCGCAGCCACCACTGCTGAAAATGTTCATCCCACCTGGAAAAGGCTCTGGGCACCCAGCTCTGACCTTCAAGTTGACCCAAAGGGTTGGACTGAAGACCTCAGAGGTCCCTCCCAACCCCAGTCCTTCAATATTTTGTGAAGGTGACATTGAAAATGGCAGAACACCACTGAGGATCAAGAATTTAAAGGACAAAAAACCCCATACAGATTTACATTTAAATCCCTTTGAACTTCTCCAAGATCAGCCAGAAGCTCTGATTTGATTTGATTTGATTTCTTTTTTTCTCACTTTACAGCCTTGACTTGAACTGAACTAAAACCCATGGAACTGTTAATTGAAAACCGAGTGTCAACAGCAGTTCAGTGCAGAAAGAGTTTCAATTAAAAGCAATCTCTTCTTGCCATCCAAAGTAATATTTTCCCTCCTGGCTAAATTTTAAGTGAAACACAAAGTGGTTGCTTGTCAATGCTTTAATGGGATCTGAGCTATTATGTGGGAAAACTTCCTTTCACTTAGAGGTCAAGAAGATTTTAATTTTTCAGAGCTGAAAGCAGAGGAATGAGGGTTTTTTTTGGTGTGATGTGGCTGATCTGCTTTTCTCTTCTGGGCTGTGTGGGTGAGGAGTGAGGTGTGATGAAGAACACTATCCAAAACTCAGGGCTGGGTGGGAATCAGTGTTTCTCACTCTCTGCCACCAAGGATGGACTTCCATCCACTCCCTGCCACCAAGGATGGACCTCCATCCACTCCCTGCCACCATGGATGGACCTCCATCCACTCCCTGCCACCTTGGATGGACCTCCATCCGCTGTCTACCACCATGGATGGACCTCCATCCACTGTCTACCACCATGGATGGACCTCCATCCACTCCCTGCCACCATGGATGGACCTCCATCCACTCCCTGTCACCTTGGATGGACCTCCATCCACTCCCTGCCACCATGGATGGACCTCCATCCACTCCCTACCACCATGGATGGACCTCCATCCACTCCCTGCCACCTTGGATGGACCTCCATCCGCTGTCTACCACCATGGATGAACCTCCATCCACTCCCTGCCACCATGGATGGACCTCCATCCACTCCCTACCACTGTGGATGGACCTCCATCCACTCCCTACCACCATGGATGGACCTCCATCCACTCCCTGCCACTATGGATGGACCTCCATCCACTCTCTACCACCATGGATGGCCTCCATCCACTCCCTGCCACCTTGGATGGACCTCCATCCACTCCCTACCAACATGGATGGACCTTCATCCACTCCTTACCACCATGGATGGACCTCCATCCACTCCCTACCACCATGGATGGACCTTCATCCACTCCTTACCACCATGGATGGACCTCCATCCACTCCCTACCACCATGGATGGACCTCCATCCACTCCCTACCACCATGGATGGACCTCCATCCACTCCCTACCACCATGGATGGACCTCCATCCACTCCCTACCACCATGGATGGACCTCCATCCACTCCCTACCACCATGGATGGACCTCCATCCGCTCCCTACCACCATGGATGGACCTCCATCCGCTCCCTACCACCATGGATGGACCTCCATCCACTCCCTACCACCATGGATGAACCTCCATCCACTCCCTGCCAACAAGGATGGACCTCCATCCACTCCTTACCACTATGGATGGACCTCCATTCACTCCTCTCCAGGTTGGTGCTCTGGTATTTCTCCAGGATGGTTGAGCTGAGTGGGGACAACGTGGCCAGAAGGTCCCCAGGTGCCCTCAGAAAGCTTCAGCTGGGTTTTTGGCCAATTGATGCTGGGACATGAATTGTGGAGGGTTCCCAGAAGAGGGGAGCTTAGGAGAAAGAGATATTGAGAGGGTGATGAGAGATACAGGAGGGGAGCTGGCTCTGGGGATGCCATCAAACCTGGTGACATCTCCCTGGAAAGGGGGGCTCCTTGCAGCAGGAAGGTTTTGGGTCACTTTCCATGGTGCAATCCAGGATGGAGATCGTGTGAGAGTGAATTGGATTTGGGAGGAGAAGAAACAGCCTCAAACTGTGCCAGGGCAGGTTTAAGTTGGATATTAGGGAAAGGTTCTTTACAGAAATGGTTGTCCAGCCCTGGCACAGGCTGCCCAGGGCAGTGGTGTGGCAGAGTCTGTAATTAAATCATCTTCACAGCTTCCAAAGATCTGGCCTTGCATCCTGCTCCTTCCAGAGCCAGCCTGGGTGTCCTTGCATCAATCCCTTCTCCTCTTGGTCCCCAGACATTGCGAGGATGTAACTGGGTGTCACCTTCCCAGCTCAGTGTAAAAACCTCTAATGAAGCCTGCAGGTGGTTAAGAACATTCCCAGATTTCTTTTCTCTTTAGGGTGTCTAAAACACCCTAAAAGGAAGTGGTGAAAAGCGACAGCTGATGAATAAACTGCTTCTCATCACTGGGAAATGGAGAAAATGCTCTGCCTGCTGTTTTAGGGCTTCCACGTAAAAAGCATTTGGGAGAAAGTTGTGGGGGCTGTGAGGTGTTCAAAAACAGGAGATCATTTTAGGAACAAACCCACTGAATGCTGCTTTGTGCACCAGCTCCCCTCCCTGCTTTGTTTTCTGATCAGCACTAAAATGCTCCTTAGCATGAAATTAAGGAGGTGAGGTTCATCTCAGCGCTGCTCCAGGAGAGCAAAAGGGATTTGGAGGTTTTGTTAGGACCTCCTTTTTCATGTTTTAACTGATTTTGTTTAACCATTAACTGTGTGCATGCTCTGCTCTGTATTTCCTGGCTAGATGTGCTCAGCATGCTCAGATCTGCTGTGGCTCTGGGCTTCCAGACTCGTGTTTGTGTGGGGACAACCCCAAACCCAGGAATAATCAGGATATGTGAGGCTACACCAGTAGCACCAGTCTTGGCCAAAAGAGCTGCTTTTATCACTGTAGGAGCATTTCTGGTGTGCACAGGGCAGCCAGTGGTGGGGAAAGTCAGTTACTGTGCTATAAATGTGTGATCTGGTAATTTTTTTCTCTTTAAGTGAAAGGAAATCACTTGGGATTGGGAAGATGTTGGAGCTTGAGCTGAAACTTGCACCCAGTGCACAGTCCTGTTGCTTTTTGTTTTGCAAACAACAAAGTGTGAAGGAAGAATGAAGGAATTTCTAATACTGGGGAAATGTGGCAGCAAGCATTATTATCTGGCACTTCTTACTATTTATTTATTTATTTATTTATTCAAATCAATTTTTCAATGGATTTTATCAAATCCATTATTCAAATCCATCCAGGCAAGTGGGAACAGCATTTCCTATCTCTCTCTGCTCATCTCTAAAATGGGGACATGGCACCTACAGGTTCCCTCACAGATCTTGAGATCCTGCAGAGGATGGGTTACCCCAAGAATCCCCCCCCTTTTTCTGAGCTGGTCTCTGTTCTTATTTTGTGTTTGGATTCTTTTTGTCCTTCTTTACTTCAAAGGTGCTCAGGAGATGAGCCAGGCGTAACCGACTGAGATTTATCTCTGTGTGCATTCAGCAACACCCATAAATCACTGCTGAGGTAGGTAAAGCATTGAGAACAGGATCATTTCCATTTTATTTTGCTACAAAGCCTCCTGGAAGAGTCGTGGCAGGTTGCCTTTGTGCTGTAAGACGCGGTGAAGTTGATAAAGAAATCCCACCAAGAGCTGATGTCAAGAGAAAATCTTCGTGAGACAGATGGGGCTGGGAGCACTGAATGCAAATAAATGATACCAGCAGAGTTCAAAAACAGCCTCAACAGTTGCTGCCTGTCCTGTGGCTCGTAAAGAGGATGGTGACTGCTCTGGATGGTACCCCTGAGTCGTGTTTGTCGTGGCAGAGCTCAGGCTGGTGTTTGGCACATTGGTGTGGGCAGGAAATGATGGGGAATTGGGCAGATGTCCCTGGTCCTTGGTGTTGCTCTAACTTGGGCGCTTCTGTGGGCAGGATTTGCCTGTAAATCACAGGAGATATTCCTGCCTGTTGTTCTGGGCAAGATTCAGCAGGTTGATGTCCATCTGTCCAGTATTATCCTGGTGCGATCCATCCAGCATGTTCAGACACCAGTCTAGGAGCAGCAGGGCACAAGAGGGAAACAGACCTTGTGCAGCAGGCTTGGACTTTCCAGATCTTTGAGTTTGCACAGATCCAAGGATCCTCCCTGCCAAACCAGGCAGGCAATTCCCTCCACTCCCAGTAAATTCCCATCACCTTGCAGCACCCTCAGTGTTCTGGTTTGCAGACAGGTTTGTTAACCAAAGGATGTGGGAGACCCTCCCTTGTGAAATCCTTGCTAAGTGTCCCTGGAAGTGTCCAAGGACAGGCTGGACAGGGCTTGGAGCAACCTGGGCTGGTGGAAGGTGTCCTTTCCCATGGCAGGGGTGGCACTGAGTGATTTTTAATGTCCCTTCCAACCCAAACCATTCCATGATTCTACGCATGTAAAATTAAAGTTAAATAGTACAACACTTGTTCAGGAAAAACAAGCCAACAACCAGCCCCAACCTTCTCATTTTTATGTTTTTCAGGATTCTCACTTCCTTACAACCTTGGCAGGACTGCAAGACATGATCCAGCTGATGATTCACAGCTCTCTGGTGCTCCCAGCACATCAGTTCTGTCACAGGACCAGGGTCACAGGGGTGTCACAAAATCAGTGACTCCTTTCACTGAGCTGCTCCTCCAACACCTAAAGGAGCTCCAAGAGAGCTGGAGAGGGACTTTGGGCAAGGACATGGAATGACAGGACGAGGGGGAATGGCTCCACCCTGACAGAGGGAAGATTTAGATTAGATATTGGGAAGAAGAAAAAACCTTGGTGTCTAAGTGCAATTCATCTTCTGGAGTCACCCTGGGACCTGCTCTGAGCAAGGCTCCTCACCAGCCTTCCTTGGGGACATTCAGGAGCCCAAAGGACAGGACAAGAAATGGGCTGAGCGAGCTCTGCCAGTGAGTGACCACAGAGATGTCCTGGGAAAAGCAGATTGTCATGGTCCCCAAACTTTGAAGCTCTCTTCAGTGGGTCCTGAAGCCACCCACTATGGGCTGCTGTCCAGCCTGGCTTTAGACAGACCTTGGTTTGCACTGGGGAGGTTTAGGTTGGAAACTAGGAAGAATTTCTTCACTGGAAAGGTGCAGGCTGTCCAGAGCAGTGGTTCTTGGGGACAATGTCCTTGGGGGCATTCAGGAGCCCAAAGGACAGGACAAGAAATGGGCTGAGAGAGCTCTGCCAGTGAGTGACCACAGAGATGTCCTGGGAAAAGCAGATTGTCACTGTCCCCAACTTTGCAGCTGAAGCCACCCACTGTGGGCTGCTGTCCGGCTTGGCTTTAGACAGACCTTGGTTTGCACTGGGGAGGTTTAGGTTGGAAATTAGGAAGAATTTCTTCATTGGAAAGGTGCAGGCTGTCCAGAGCAGTGGTCCTTGGGGACACAGAAGAGCCCAAAGGACAGGAGAAGAAATGGGCTGAGAGAGCTCTGCCATGGCAGCTCCAATGAGTGACCACAGAGGTGTGTCCTGGGAAAGGCTGATTGTCACTGTCCCAAACTTTGAAGCTCTCTTCAGTGGGTCCTGAAGCCACCCACTATGGGCTGCTGTCCAGCCTGGGTTTAGACAGACCTTGGTTTGCACTGGGGGGGTTTAGGTTGGAAATTAGGAAGAATTTCTTCATTGGAAAGGTGCAGGCTGTCCAGAGTAGTGATAGAGTCCCCATCCCTTTGAGGGATTTAAAACATGTGTGGATGTGGCCCTTGGGGACATGGTTTAATGGTGGCCTTGGCAGTGCTGATTGCACTGGATGATCTTGGAGAGCCCTTCCAGCCTAAACAATTCTCTGATTCTGTTGTCTGGACTCCCTCTGGTGGATCAGCTCTTGCCAGTGGTGTGAGGAGCTCACAGCAGCCCTGCCCATCTCCTGGCTCTGAGCATGCACACAAGGGACACCAAACATGGAAACTCTCCCAGGAAACTCCCCAGGCAACTTTCAGCCCTGTTTTCTTTAAAGCATTCATGAGCCTTTCAGTCATAGTGATATGCCATCAAATTTTGATGTCTAACGAAGGAGCAATCATCTCCTCACTTCCCTTTTAGAGCAGCTGAGGCTTTCAGTAACATTATCCTGCTGTGTTTTGACATCTGGCTTGTCAGCAAGAACATTATCTACCCCAATATGTTTTTTTTTCCAGGAGCAAAACTTTGACATCAATTCCCTGGGAGGCTGGAGAGATCGTGCAGTGTGCAACACCTCCTGCTCCCAAACAGAAAACACTCCCAGGCACAGGGCTTGGAGCTTCTGTGCTGTCCCCAGACCGACTGAGATGGGAGATCTTGCACCAAGTGACCGCCCTTGGACTGTGCCATAAATCCCAGGAATCCTGTTGGTCCCTCTTTGGGGACAGGGTGATTTCTTTCAGTGTCACCACCACCATCATCACCAGAGTGGGGTTTTGCCAAAGCTGAGACACACACACACCAGTGTCCACAGTGCAGGGCTGTGGTTTGGTGGCCTGATCCTTGTGCCAGGAGCCACCTGAGGTGTCCTCAGGAGTGTGGGAGGCTGTCAGGTGTGGCACAGGTGGGAAAGGTGGGGTTTCCAGCTCTGATTGCACAGCCAGGTGCCATCTCCAAGCCTTGCTGTTGGCCAGTTTTTAATGAGTGATTTTCAGCCTCTGTGGATGCAGTTGTGTCCCTGGGATATTTCCCAGCCTGGGATGGACCACCAGAAGAAGACCAGCTTGCTGATCACTTATCTTTCCATTTTCTTTTCCACAAAATTGTTCAGGAACGGTGTGTAGCACTTCAACATCTTCCCACCCCATCATCTTCCTGCCACAGTGGCATTTCTGGGACTCACAGCCATCCACCTCCTGCCATCAGTGCTGCTGCCAGGAGGGATTTAACATCTCCAGTGGCTTCCACGGACTCCCAGGGCACTCCTGGCCCCCTTCCACCCCTCTCTGCACCTTGGCCCAAGTGCAGCTGAGTTGGCATCTTTGGTCTGTTGCCACTTTATCCTGGAAGGCTTTGGCAGTGCTGGGATTTGCCAAGAACAGGGATCTCAGGAGCAACTCTGCCAAGCCCAGATGGCATTTCTGCTTCCCTTCTCCTCCAGGCTCCTCTCCATGCCCTGGCCAGCACAAAGGGTGGGTGTCTGCAAAACCCAGTTTGAAAATTACTGTGGATTCAGGATAAAACTCCACATGCTTCTGCCTTGTCATGGTTGGAAAAGCCAGGTGTGTGCTGAGGAAGGCAGGAGCCTTCCTTGAAATGGAAAATGTAAACCTCCTCCCTCTGAATCCCTGAATTATTATAATTTTGAAATTAAGGGGCTCTCAGGAAAAGATATGAGAATAGAAATAACAATTCTTTACTAGGAAAATTAAAAATACAAATGCAATAGTACAAACAAAAAAAGAAACCAAACCAGTAACAGAGTCAGAACATGCCCTGCCCCCCTGTGTGTCAGGGTGGTGGCACAGCCCCATCCCATGGTGGCCCAGCCCTCCTGCAGTGCCAGCTGTGGCTCTGCTGCAGCAGGGGTCCTGCACAAGGGGGGAGTTTTCCTCTGCAGCTCCAGGGCTGCTGGAGATGGGCCTGGGCTCCCTCTGGGAATGCAGGGCAGCAGAAAGCTGCTCCTCTGGCAATGCAGTGGGCAAAGGCTGCTGGGGTGTCCCAAACCTCAGATTGCATCCAGGTAGGAATGCTTGGCTCCTCCCCTGGGCAGAGCATCTCCCCATGGAATGATGGAATTGGATCAGCCATGCAGGGACACTCACTGGCCCATGAACAGAAGATAATTAATAATTAATGGCCCATGAACAGCAGAGATCTCCTGGAGGGAGGATTGGTTGTGGAAGAGATAAAGAAAACTGCCCAATGCCAAAGAGAACTGCCCCACCTCTGACAGATAATGATAGAATACCCACCCCCACCTAAATCTTTCAACCTAAGACGTGCCCAAAGGCCAGCAGGGGTTAGAGCTGTGCTCAGTCGTGTCCCATGGCAATCCTGTCCCCTTCCCCATCCATGTGGATATTTGCCCCTTGTCTGATTGCTGGGGGAAGCCCTCTCCCACCTGTCAGTGTCGATTCTTGGGGGAGAACTTCAGGGCCATCTCAGAATCCCAGAGTGGTTTGGGGTGGAAGGGACATTAAAGATCATCCAATGACCTGAATTTAAGGATGATGAGGCCCTGGCACAGGGTGTCCAGAGAAGCTGTGGCTGCCCCTGGATCCCTGGTAGTGCCCAAGACCAGGCAACTTGGAGCAACCTGGGACAGTGGAAGGTGTCCCAGGCAGGGGTGGCACTGGATCGTCTCTAAGGTCCGTTCCAACCCAAACCATTCCATGATCCCAAGACACCCTCTGGGAAGGAGGACACGTGGGGCCAGCTGTGTGTCCTACCCCTGTGCCTCCTTTGCCCTCCAGCATTCCCAGCCAGGGATATTTTGTTCTGTCTGCAGCTTCTCCCACTCACCAGCCCGGAGTGTTTTCTCCTCCTAACGAGATGTGAAGGCAGGCAGGCCCTTTGCTGGTGCACACAGCTATTTTTGGCTGCAGGAGGACTGACTGTAGCTCCTTCTAATTGCATAAGCATTTGTATAATTCATTGGCACTGGATTTCCTCTCTGGGAGCCCGGGCACACAGAATGCAGAAGGACTTGAGCGTTTCCTCTCCGTCCTTTCTTTCCTCTCCAGCGACTGTTCTGCAGGCAGCAGGTTTAGTGCCAGGTCAAATCCCCTCTGCTGGCAGGAAGCGCTCTGTTTCATCCCTTTCCCAGTTTCTTGAGGAGTTCAGGGCAAACCCAGGAGGATCTGAGAAAGCCTTTCCTCCCACAGATTGCGGAGCACATGCCTGGGAGCGGCGGATGGGGAGCTGGAAGCCGAGCAGCCCAACAAACTCCCGGGGAAGAGCTTCTGAAATGGCACGGGTGGGTTTGGTGCTGGCAGTGACTCACACATCCGGAGATTTGGCATCTCCAAACAGCTCTGAAAAACAAACCTGGGGCCACCCCGCCCTCCTTGGTGGCACAGGCTGGGCACATGTGGCACCCAGAGACCTTTTTGTGGCCTTTCCACACTTAAAGGATCTCCCCAGGAGCTCCCATTGTCCAATTCCATTCTCCAGCTTTAGCCCCTGCAGTCCCATCCTTCTTGTTTTTCTCTCTCCAGCCCACGGTGTTTGTGCTTCTTGGGGCTGAGATTTGGATCATTTGTCCTTGGTCCCCAGCTGGAGAAGGAATTGTTTTGTCTCCCTGCTCTGTGCAGAGAGCTCACCATCCCCTCATGTGAAGCCCAGGAGAGATGGGGACAGACTTTTAGTTGGCTCTGTAGGAACAGGATGAGGGTTGATGGTTTTAAACTAAAAAGAGGAGAGATTTAGATGAGATATTAGGATGAAATTTTATACCATGAGGATACTAAAACATTGGTGCAAGTTTCCCAGAGAAGTTTCCATCTGTGGGAACATTCAAGGCTGGGTTGGATGAGGCTTGGAGTAACCTGGGATAGTGGAAGGTGCCCCTGCCCATGGATGGGGTGTGGAACAAGATGAGCTTTAAAGTCTCTTCCAACCCAAACCATTCCATGACTCTATGATTTTATGATTCTGTGACTGCTGGGGAGGCTTTTGAGGAGGAAAATGTAAATCTTTGCCTGGGGAACATGAAAGCTAGAGTCTGGCTGATGATGATCATCCCCTGTGAGTGGTGATGCCTGGAAGGGCTCTTATCCCCTTAAGACCATCCCTTTGCTGGATATTTTCACTCCAAACATTTCAAACTGGTCAACAGGTGGCAAAGATCAAAGCAGAGGAGTGGGGTGAGCTGGAGGGGAGTGACACAGACAATTCTCCTTCCCTTGGCAGCCTGGAAAAAAAAAGATTAAATGATAATAAAGCAGAGATTAGTGATCATCAGCCCTGCTGTCAGCACCCAGCAGGAGAGCACCCAGTGTGGGCTGGAGGCACGCCTGGAGCTAAAATGAGCTCTGCAGCTGCTGCCACGGGATATTTTGGGGATATTTTGGGGATATTTTGGGTGACGAGAGGAGTCTGTCTGTGAGTGCACTGAGATGTGTTCCGTGCCTCCCCTTCCCTCATCGCACGTTAACCCAGCGTGCCAAGGGTAACAAAAACTCGGATTTAACACCTCCAAAGTGATGGGATTGCCTAAAACAATCCACAGCAGGCTTGAGGCTGAAACAGGGCTTTGGGTAGGCTGTGGGATGGGGCTGAGACAAAATCCACCCGAGTGCTGACTTGGCGCACGACAAAAGAGTTCAAAGCGCTCGCTTTGTTTTAAAAAAACAAAAGTTTTGCAAATCCCAGAGCACTGTATTTTTAGGCATCTGAGGCAAATAATTGCTGTGGAAGAGGAGACTTGCTGGCTTCGTGACAGGAAGAAAAAGTACCTGCCTGTCTTGCCAGCTGCCTCCTTCTAACAGTGCTCCATGTCTTGCTGGGGGACCTGAGCCTTCCTCCACCCCAAAAGATACTCATCAGTGGCTTAATTACACCTGCATCATGGTCATGTGTGCCCCTGGTTTTTCATATTTGAAACCTAATGTCTATTTTCATTTTTAAAATGTTAATTTTAAATTAATGTTAATTTTTAAAGTCCATTTGAAATGGTTTTTTTTTTTTTTATTTTTTAAATTGCAGAGATCCCTGCTGTCTGTTCTCCCATGCCTGCAGCCTGGATGAATGGTGCTCAGTCCCTTCCCTTTAGTAGTTTTATCCTTTGACTCTGGCTACCCCAAATTCCATTGGGATGAATAGAGAATTGTGCTTTCAGGGCAGTTTTCAGGCAGCAAAAGTGTTAAAAGTCAGGTTTACCTGCCCAGAGGTGTCAGGGGGATGTTGAGACACAAAGCTCAGCTGAGGGGCTAAAAGTCCAGCTGAATTTTTGGATGTCCCAGTGGATATAAACAGGCTGCCCTGGAATCTGAAGAAGGCAAAGACAAACCTATAGGACTGTACAGGAAATTCCTGTATACAGGAAAGGGCAGGAAATCCCAGAGCGAGGGCAAAACAACTCATGGGAGGAGCAAATAAGGAGGAAAAATGAGCAGCCACTTTCTCCCTAGGCTGAGGTTTTATCCTCAACTCTTTTATTTGCAGCCTTGTGCTATTTCAAGGCCACTTGGTGAAATTTGTGAAGAGGATGAGAAAATCCTGGAAAGCACAGGAGCTGTTCTGCCATGGCTCAGCTTCTCTCTTGCTTCAGTGAGTGCCACGTATTTTGGGAATACCCACTCTGGTGGATGCGCTGGGAGCCTCAAATTGAGCGGAAGGTGATGCAAATTGACACTCTCCACCTATGGAGAACTTCTAAAAGCAGTGAAACCTCTGAGGGGAGAAGGGAGGGCAGAGATGCAGCTGCTGCTGAGCACAGTGAAGATGTTTTGACCTGCAGCAGTGCTCAGAGTCCCAGAGGTGACACCAGGGAGCAAACACAGAGCACAGGGGGGCAGCACAAAGTCCTCTGCTCACTGAGGGGCAGCCTCACCTGGAATTGATGCCTTGTCAAGGCTGACCTGGAACAGAGGCTGGACAGAACTAAAGAATAAAGCAGGGATTTATTAGGAGGCCTCAATGGATCCACCTTGGGCAGCACAAGAGCCCAGCCAGGGCTGCACCCAAGATGAACCAAAATGGTCACAAAATGCACGACCGGTCACAGGGTCTCTAATTTTTATAAGTTCTGCTCCAAGTTTGCATCTTGGAGTTCATTGTCCCATTCCAGCTTTAGCCCATGCAGTCCCATCCTTCTTGTTTTTCTCTCTCCAGTCCACATTGTTTGTGCTCTTGGGCCTGAGATTTGGATCATTTGTCCTTGGTGCCCAGCTGGAGCAGGAATTGTTTTGTCTCCCTGCTCTGTGAAGAATTCTCACCATCTCCTCATATGAAGCCCAGACCCCCACACTAAAGCAGCACAGAATGTGAAAAATAGAAAAGCCAAAACCTGAGGCATCAGAATAATGCCACTTCCCATGGAAATGAGCTTTAAAGGGACTGGAAAGGGTTTGTTCCTGAGAGGGTGTTACAGGAAGAGAGGATGGAAATGGGATTTACTGTGCACCAGGAGAGTGTAAAGTCTCTGTGGTTTGGTCCAGCTCCTCAGGGAATACCTGGCAGTGACACACCTGTCCTGTGGGGTTATACCAACCCTTGGCTTTTTTAAGGATGATGAGATGTCCTCTTGACTTTGAGGCTCTTTGACTGTGAAGGGCTTTGTCTGTGGGCAGATCTGCTAAAAAGTGGTGGCCTCTCTCCCTGTGGCCCCTCTCGTCCCACTGTAGAATCAGAGAATTCCTTGGTCTGGAAAAGAGCTCCAAAATCATCCAGTCCAACCATTCCCCCAGCACTGCCAAGGCCACCACTGTCCCTGTCCCCAAGTGCCACATCCACATGGTTTTTAAACCTCTCCAAGGATGGGGACTCCAAATGGTCCTGGGCAGCTGTGCCAGGGCTGGACACCCTTTCCATGAAGAAATTTCCCTTAATATCCAATCTAAACCTCCCCTGGCACAACTTGAGGCTGTTCCTTCTCCTCCTGTCCCTGTTCCCTGGAGCAGAGCCCGACCCCCCTGCCTGTCCCCTCCTGTCAGGGACAGCAAAAAAATCCTTCCAGGGCTTTGAACACTTCCCATGCCCTACCCAAAAGCATGGAGGCATGGAAAAACTCCAGCCTCTCCAGCAGCCAGGCCCTGAGGGCTCTGCAAACACAGGCAGGGTGTCAGCAGGACGTGGCCAACATTCCTTGATGTGGCATTTGCTGGGTCCCCAGGACAAAGGAAGAATTGATGAATCTGACTCCATGTTCTTAGAAGGCTCATTTATTATTTTATGGTATTATATTATATTATATTATATTATATTATATTATATTATATTATATTATATTATATTATATTATATTATATTATATTATATTATATTATATTATATTATATTATATTATATTATATTATATTATATTATATTATATTATATTATATTATATTATATTATATTATATTATATTATATTATATTATATTATATTATATTATATTATATTATATTATATTATATTATATTATATTATATTATATTATATTATATTATATTATATTATATTATATTATATTATATTATATTATGCTGTACTAAAGAACAGAGAATGGATACAGACAGAAGGGTGCAAAAGAATGAGAAGAAACTTGTGATTGCTTTGAGTCCTGACACAGCTGGATGGTGATTGGTCATTGAGTCAAAACAATTCACATGAAACCAATCAAACAATCTCCTGTTGGATAAATAATCTCCAGACCACATTCCGAAGCAGCTAAACACAGGAGAAACAATCAGATAATTTTTGTTTTCATTTTTCTCTTAGGCTTGTCAACTTCCCAGAAGAAGAAATCCTGGCAAAGGGATTTTTCAGAAAATATGGCAGTGACACCCTTGTCTGTTTGATGTCCCTGCAGGAGAATGAACAAATATGTGGAGACCCAGAGTCAAGAGGAGAAAATAAAAGAGATGTCCAAAGCCACTCTCAGTCAGAAATTATCCATCCAGGCATGTTCTGATCTGGTTGTTTTATTAATAATACCTTTGCTAATTAACTGTGGTTCATTCCCCTGCCTTGTCTGTGGACAGATCTAACAGCGCATTAACAAACTCTCCAGCTTAATTAATCCTCCTGTTTAAAGAGAGCAGAGCAAGCAAGGCTTGGCTGCCTCAGCAGCCACAGGGGAGATGTGGTCAGAGCATCATCCAAGGGGATGGGAGGAAAAACTTCCATGGAAAGTGCCTCCATCCACCAGGTGCAAAGCTGACAGGGAGAGGTGTTCTTGCATCCAAAAAACACAGCATGATCCATGTCCAAACAGAGGCTTTATGCATATTTCACACAGCAGGATGTACCTTCCAGAGAGGACAAGGTTTTATTAAGTGCTGGAGGCTCTTTTTTTGTTTCTGGGACGCTGAGTGCTCCCAGTTGTCAGCACAAAAGCAGCGATCCCATCTCTGTGTCCCTTGTCCCTCCTCCTGTCCCTGCTCCCTCTTCCCCTGCCCTGTGAATTGCCATCTGCAGCCCAGCCTGGGACAGCCTGGCCTCAGATGAACGCCAGGGAAAGGCTCTTACATAAAACCTCTTCATCCATAATGGATGAACAGCATCAAAATTCAACGGCAGCCTCCGGAGCCTTTCCGGTGCCTCGCCTACAAATTTCTCCAAGAGGCTGGAAAAACTCAATTTAGCACTGCACAGTGATTAGAGAGGAATCTGGGAATTCTGCCTCCCTCCTGCCTAGGGAGTCTCCATCCTCAAAGGGTCTTTTAATGTAATCAAGTCCTTTTTCAACAGGAAAATGATGTTTTGGCCTGGGTATGCAGAAGTCCAGCGCTGGGCTCGTTCAGCCCTGGAGAGTTGGGATGTGGGTTGGCAGCTGGGAATGGTGGTGCAAATAAAAACCACCAGTGGCAGGAGATCCTGGCACCTTCCCATGGTTTTTCAGCTGCTGTCTGGTCACAAAAAAGGCACTTCCAGGCCTGAAATGTCCCTTTAAGCTTTATGGTGAAGTGTGGGAGTGGAGGAGGATGGGGATTTCAGTGCTTTCATCTCAAATTGCTCAGCTTTGACAGCAGCGTGGAGAATCCCTGATTTTCCCATCTTCAGATCTCTCTCTGCTGGCCAAGGTTTATAGGTAGAGGTAGGATCTTCTGTTAAACCACCTGGGAAAGAAATCAGACTGGTTTTGGGGTAAATGTTGGGGTTTGAAATAGAACCAGCAGATGTCCAAACTGGGACTGCTCCTCTGGGGAGAGGTTTGTGCCTCTGGAGGAAATGGGGATCAATGGAGGAGAGCATGGAGGGAAAAGGGGAAAAAAAGGGTTAATAGAGAAAAGAAAAAGAACAATATATAAAAAGGGTAATAGAAGGGAGATTATAATGAAGGATAAACAGAAGAGTTTGTAGCTTTTGGTTTCAGAAGTTATGAATTTTAGTTGCTGAGATCCTTTGCACCAAGCAGGAGGTGGGGCAAATATTTCCCAATAAAACCCATCGAGGGAAGACAGAGGTGGGATAATAAAAAAAGGGATAATAGAGAAAAGAAAAAGGACAATATATAAAAAGGGTAATAGAAGGGAGATTATAATGAAGGATAAACAGAAGAATTTGTAGCTTTTGGTTTCCATAAGTTACAAATTTTAGTTGCTGAGTTCCTTTGCACTAAGCAGGGGGTGGGGCAAATATTTCCCAATAAAACCCATGAAGGGAAGATAGAAAATGATGGAATGGTTTGGGTTGGAAGGAACTTTAGGAATGATCTTGTTCCATCCTCTGCCATGGGCAGGGACACCTTCCACCATCCCAGGTGGCTCCCAGCCCTGTCCAACCTGGCCTTGGACATTTCCAGGGATCCAGGGGCAGCCACAGCTTCTCTGGGAAATCCATTCCAGGGCCTCCCCACCCTCCCAGGGAACAATTCCTAATTCCCAATCTCCCATCCATCCCTGTCCTCTGGCAGTGGGAACCATTCCCTGGGTCCTGTCCCTCCATCCCTTGTCCCCAGTCCCTCTCCAGCTCTCCTGGAACCCCTTCACACCCTGGAAAGTGCTGGAATTTCTCCCTGGAGCCTTTCCTTCCCCAGGCTGAGCTTTGGGGTTGGAGCACAGCCCCTGTGGAGCTCCAGCACCTCTGGCTGAGCAGGCAGAGCTCAGGCCCTGGTTCTGCTCCCTGCCCAACCTCTGGTTTGGGTATTTTCCGTATTTTCCATCCTTTCCACCCCTCCCTCACTCACAGCCCCTTGGGGACGCCACATCCCTGCCCTGAGCTCTGCTGGCTGCAGATTCACTCCCAGCACTGACAAATAAATGCAGGAAAGGGCACAAGGCCCACTCAGGGATGGTGGGAGCCGCGCTTTGTCTCATCTCAGCCCAAAAGGAGCTGCATTTGTCAGAGCAGCAGCTCAGATCTGTGCTGGAGCAGAACCTGAGCTCCTGGCAATGGGAGATGCAACCAAAAGAGCTCATCTGGTTGTCAGAAACATTCCCTGAATTCCTGTTAATACAGCCATCAATTCAGCTGGAAAGACGCAGAGGCTGAAACATTTTGACAACTGAAACATTTTAGCAGTCTTGCATGAAAACGCTTCAATTTTCTCATTTAGGAGTTCCATTTAATTTTTTTTTTCAGCTTACTTTGTTATAAAAGATTCTCCAAAACACCCTCTGGGATAAAAAAAAATAAAATAAAATAAAACAAAACAAAATAAAATAAAATAAAATAAAATAAAATAAAACAAAACAAAATAAAATAAAATAAAATTTTAAAAAATCTAAAATGAAATTAAATAGAATAGAGGAATGGAGTAGAATAGAATAGAATAGAATAGAATAGAATAGAATAGAATAGAATAGAATAGTATAAAAAAATAATAATCTAAAATGAAATGAAATTACATGAAATGAAATGAAATAGAATAGAATAGAATAGAATAGAATAAGATAAATAAAATAAAATAAAATAAAATAAAATAAAATAAAATAAAATAAAATAAAAGTCTAAAATGAAATGAATTGACATGACATGAAATGAAATAAGATAAATAAATAAAATAAAATAAAATAAAATAAAATAAAATAAAATAAAATAAAATAAAATAAAATAAAATAAAATAAAATAAAATAAAATAACATCTTTAGATCCCAGGTGCTTTTCAAGAATTTGATCCTCAGTGTCACAAATGATCAATTTAATTTTTTTTTCAGATGTGGTTATAGGGACAGCACTGATAAACACATTTAGACCAGAAGAAGCAGCACATTTGGGCATCAGG
Source organism: Emberiza elegans (assembly GCA_024865655.1). Classification (NCBI taxonomy): domain Eukaryota; kingdom Metazoa; phylum Chordata; class Aves; order Passeriformes; family Fringillidae; genus Emberiza; species Emberiza elegans. The sequence goes on along the minus strand of JALJVW010002400.1, from coordinate 3,121,717 downwards.
AAGAATTTCTTCATGGAAAGGGCTGGTCGGGCATTGGATCTGCCCAGGGAGGTTTGGAGTCCCCATCCCTGGAGGTGCCCAAGGAACACCTGGAGGTGGCACTCGGTGCTCTGGGCTGGTGACAAGGTGGGCATCGGTCACAGGTTGAACCTGATGGTCTTGGAGGCCTTTTCCAACCTGAATAATTCCATAATTCCATGATTCCATGATTGTGTGCAGAGGTTTTTGTTGTTAAGGGCAGAGTTGGACTTTGGGAGGTCTCAGCCATGGATGGAGCCAGCCCCAGTTTATCCCTGGAGTTCCCCAGGCCCACAACAAAGTGACACAGCACAATAAATTCACAGCCTCCCTTATTTCCTCCCACCCCTAAACCTCATGGAAGCCCCTGTGGGTACTTGGTTGCACTCATTAAAATTTTGTTTTCAACAGAGACAGGAGATGGGCACCAGATGAGCTAAAGAGCTCATACACCACCTCAGCTTGGGGACATTGAATAATTTTATTTTTTTTTTCTGGAAAGACATTTGCTCTGCAACACCCCTGCACTGAACGTGGGCACAGGACTAGTGCTGGATATTAAAAATTCAGCTTGCTGCACAGAGCCTGGGGCTTTTAGAGCCACCCAGAGCTTCCTGTGACCCTTGCTCTTGCTTTTCTGGGAGCGGGCAGCTCCCCCAGGACTGCTGGCAGCTCGGAGTGGAGCACTGGGGAGTTTTTGGTGATGCACAGATGGAGCCCCGCTGCCTTCCCTGCAATGATGGGCTTCTCATGGGACCTCTGCTAAGTTTTGCCTCCTGTGGCTGCAGGAAACTTCTCCAAGGGCAAATCCTTCCTGCAGCTTCAGCTTCCAGCTTTTCTTATTATCTAAATAGCTGTTCCAAACCAGTTTGGGATGGAGCAAAGTGTGGTGTTTGTGAGGGTCCCCAGGACGAGGTGAGAGATGAGGAATTTGACTCCATGTTCTCAGAAGGCTGATTAATATAATATAATATAATAGAATAGAATAGAATAGAATAGAATAGAATATAGAATAGAATAAATATAATATAATATAATATAATATAATATAATATAATATAATATAATATAATATAATATAATATAATATAATATAATATAATATAATATAATATAATATATATATGAATAAATATATAAATAAAACATATATATTATATATAATATAATTATATTTATGTATAAATATATATTATATATAATATTATCATATATATATACTATATCTATATATACATATATAAATAAATTATGTATTATACATAATTTATATTATATTATATTATATTATATTATATTATATTATATTATATTATATTATATTATATTATATTATATTATATTATATTATATTATATTATATTATATTATATTATATTATATTATATTATATTATATTATATTATATTATATTATATTATATTATATTATATTATATTATATTATATTATATTATATTATATTATATTATATTATATTATATTATATTATATGTATACTATACTAAAACTATACTAAAGAGAGGATACAGACAGAAGGCTTAACAAGAATAAATAATAAAAATTCGTGACTTATTCCTCAGAGTCCAACACAGCTGATGGTGATTGGTCATTAATTAAAAACAGTTCACATGAAACCAATCAAACATGCACCTGTTGATAAACAATCTCCAGACCACATTCCAAAGCAGCAAACACAGGAGAAGCAAATCAGATAATTATTATTTACATTTTTCTCTGAGGCTTCTCAACTTCCCAGGAGAAGAAATCCCGGTGAAGGGATTTTTCAGAAAATATCACAGTGACAGCAAAGCTTGAAGGGCTGAGGGCTGGGGTTCAAAAAGGGAGATGAAACAACACAAAATGCACTCAGGGGGTGATGAAGAGTAAGGAGGAAGGGGTCCAGCATTTCCCCAGGGAAAGAAATGAGGATACTGGACTGGGAGGAGGATAAGATACTAAAATACAGAAGGTTGTAGGATGACGATGCAACGATAAAAAAGCTCATGAGATGGTGTCGAATTTGATAATGAGGTTAAAATGGTGAGAATGTGGGCACAGTCCTCTGAGCTGCCGTGGGTCACCAAGTCCCAGTGACAAACACACCTTGGGGCTTGGGTGGGCAGGACACCTCGGGAGGTCTGGGACAGAGTCCCTGCGTCTCAGCTGTCCGCCTGAAACAGGCGAAAATCTTGTGCCACCTCAAAAAGCCCAGGAGATGAATCCCAAACACACCAAAGGCTCAAAAAGCAAAGATTTGGGCTGCTAGGGAAAAAAAAAAAAAAACCCCAAGCAGCAAAGCCCGTCATGGCCAAACCCCAGCTGAAGGTGACAGTTTGTAGATGAAATCCACTGAGGTGCTGGGAAGGGAAAATAAAGCAAAAAAAAAAACCCTCAGTGCTCTGGGGCTTTTAAGATGTATTTTTGCACAATGGCTGCCTTTTGAAATGTAAAAAGGAATGAGGGGATTCACAGGATGAGCTGGAGGGTTCTCCCTCTCCAGTTGTGAGGAGATGAAAGCAGAAGCACTGCAATCTTTTATTCAGGAAGGCAGGAGCAGTTAAGGTGATTAACTGTTCCTCGTGAAATACTGTCCAAAGCACTGGGCTGGGGTTTTGGCCAGCCCAAAAAGGAGCTGGTGAGTTGTTTGTGGTTTTCACAGGCCTGGTGTGATAAGGGTGGCCAGGCCAGGGAGGGGGAACACCTCAAATGTGTGTTTTGTCAAGAAAATACTCTTGAAACAATGAAGACCCAAAGGAGTCACAGTTAAAATCACACACTGCTTGTAATGAATTTGTTCTGTGGTGCCATGGATCATTGATTTGTACAAACACAGCATCCATCACAGCCCAGCAAATGGCTGCTGAGGGCCGTGCCTTGCTCTTTGGTTTTATGTCCTCTCCTCCCTGGCTTCCTGGCTGCATTCACCATTTAAAAATCACAGAAAACAGGCCAGTTTCAAACCTGCTGTCCCCACATGCCACAGACATTTTTTATGAAAAATCCTTTCCTTAAGATTTTTTCTTCTGAGAAGCTGAGGCGCCTCAGGAACAAAATCTAAACAATGATTATCTGCTGCTGTGGAATGCAACAGGTGCATCTGTGATTGGTCTCATGTGGTTGTTTCTAATAATTGCCTAATCACAATCCAGCTGTCCAGACTGTCTCAGTCAGCCACATGCCTTTGTTATCATTCTTTTTCTATTCTTAGCTCACCTTCTAATAAAATCCTTTCTTCTATTATTTTAGTACAATTTAAATATAATATATATCGTAAAATAATAAATCAAGCCTTCTGAAACATAAAGTCAACATTCTTGTCTCTTCCCTCATCCTGAGTTAGGAGATCAGGGCATCCCAAATCCTTTGTGGGCACAGCAATAATTGAGAATTTGATCCAAACTTTTGTCCTGAGACCACTGCAAGGTGTGAAAAAGGTCAGGAATAAAACAGTGAAGTCATTAAGGCTGAAAAAAGGCACTGAGAACCATCCATGGGTATCGCCTCAGGTTCCTCTGGGCACATCTGGGTGTTTGGAGGGTTCACTTTGCTCAACAAGAAATGCCTGGCTGGAAAATGCAGCTCTGAGCTCCTGACCCTGAGCTCCTGTTGTGGCCCATGGGGTGAAAAAGTCACTGAAAGGACAATTTGTGGGACTTTAGATGCGTGTCTTACTGTGCCCAGGAAATGTGGGTTTGGTTTGGTTGGCAGTGGGGACATCCATGGTAAAATGCTCGAGATGGGGCAGAGATCCTGGCCCAAAAAAGCAACAGCTTCTTTGCCAGTGCTCCCAAACAGCTCCTGAGCCCCACATTTCATGGAAGGGGAGTGGTTTCAAAGAGGAATCCAGAAGAAAAAATTTTGTTTTTCTGTTGTGCACAAAATGATGAATTTCATCCTAAAACCAAGTATGAATTTGCTGTCGTTGTTGCATCATTGCTGAAGAGCCCTCCTGGTGTGATCTTATCATGGAATCATGGAATGGTTGCCCACCCTCACAATGAAAGGTTGGAAAGAACCTTAAAGATGATCTTGTTCCACGCCCCTGACATGGGCAGGGACATTTTCCACTGTCCCAGGGTGCTCCAACCCCATCCAGCCTGGCCTTGGGCACTGCCAGGGATCCAGGGGCAGCCACAGCTGCTCTGGGCACCCTGTGCCAGGGCCTGCCCACCCTCCCAGGGAACAATTCTTAATTCCCAATCTCCCATCCATCCCTGCCCTCTGGCAGTGGAAGCCATTCCCTGTGTCCTGTCCCTCCATCCCTTGTCCCCAGTCCCTCTCCAGCTCTCCTGGAGCCCCTTCAGGCCCTGCAAGGGGCTCTGAGCTCTCCCTGGATCCTTCCCCTCTCCAGGTGAGCACCCCCAGCTCTCCCAGCCTGGCTCCAGCCCTGGAGCAGCTCCAGGGCCTCCTCTGGAGTCATTCAAAGTCTGTGTCTGAGAGGTGAAACCACAGCCACAGTGGGATTTGTTTCTCTGGGATTTGTGGGATTTGTGGGATTTGTTTCTCTGAAGAGAAACTGTGACGGTGTTCACAGAGGTCTTAGGATGAGGGAAGAGACGAGGATCTGACTCCATGTTTCAGAAGGCTTGATTTATTATTTTATTATATATATTACATTAAAACTATACTAAAAGAATAGAAGAAAAGATTTCATCAGAAGGCTAGCTAAGAATAGAATAGCAAAGAATGATATCAAAGGTTTGTGGCTCGGCTCTCTGTCTGAGCCAGCTGGGCTGTGATTGGCCATTAATTAGAAACAATCAACATGGGCCAATCCCAGATGCACCTGTTGCATTCCACAGCAGCAGATAACCATTGTTTGCATTTTGTTCCTGAGGCCTCTCAGCTTCTCAGGAGGAAAAATCTTAAGGAAAGGATTTTTCATAAAAGATGTCTGCGACAAGAAACTTCCCCTAATGCCATTGGAGAAGACCTGGGGTCCCTGAGGCATCTCTAAGCAGAGGCTTTGTGGGAATCTCTCCCTCTGATGGAGACAGTGCTGGAGGAGAGCCCAGAGCCTTTCCCAGGGCAGTGTTTGGGGAGCTGAACCCACTCTCAGGGACTGCTCACTACTGGGGTTAACTTTGGTGCTTATTTTTGTGAGCAGGGAGTGGAAGGCTCTGTAGGAACTGGAGACAGCACAGTGTGATTGGCAGGGCGTGGGAGACGTGGATCCAGAAATCTGTGCCTAGACATAATTGCTCAAAGGGTTTTTTTTCCCTTAATTCCATCCCAATAAATGTTATATATCCCAGCATCTCTGGGTGAGCCCCTTGAGGACTGGAGAAAATCACTTGCTGTATTCTGTGGGAAAACAGCACAAAGGGAGCAGGAATGATGATTGAAATGTGGATTCTTAGCTGGGGAAACAAGGTCCTGTGGCAGAGGGAGCCACACTGGGCTGCATCTTTTGAAAGGAGACTGAAAAGGGGAATGGACTGAGTTGGGGGAATGGCCTTAGGCTGAAGAAGGGCAGGGTTAGGTGGGATATTGAGAAGGAATTCTTCATTGTGAGGGTGGGCAGGGCCTGGCACAGGATGCCCAGAGCAGCTGTGGCTGCCCCTGGATCCCTGGAAGTGTCCAAGGCCAGGTTGGACAGGGCTTGGAGCACCCTGGGATGGTGGGAGGTGTCCCTGCCCATGGACGGGGTGGCACTGGGTGATCTCTAAGATCCCTTCCATCCCAAACCATTCTGAGTCTGTGATTCCATAAATGTGGTGAAGAACACTCAGGTCAGAGGAGAGAAGCCCCTCTGGACAGTGGCTCTGCTTTTCTCCTCAGGGTTTGTGTCCCCTTGCTGTGAACAGCCCCTGGCAGTGCCCACTCCTGTCCCTGGGCACTGCAGGACCCAAGCAGTGGAGCCCAAATGCAACACAGGACGCTCCAGAGGCTCTTCCATGAGTGGGAAGCTGTCCCAAAAATTCCTCTCCTTGCTGGGTTGCAGGCTGGTGTTCAGTGCCCATGTGCCTTGGTTTGAAAAGCCAGGTGTCTGCTGAGGAAGGCAGGAGCCTCCCTTGAAATGGAAAATGTAAATCCCCTCCCTCTGAATTATTATAATTTGAAAATTAAGGGGCTCTCAGGCAAAGATGTGGGAGCAGGAATAACAGTTCTTTATTAGGAAAATTAAAAATACAAATGCAATAGGTACAAAAGCAGAAACCAAACCACTGCCAGAGTCAGACCATGCCCTGCCCCCTGTGTGTCAGGGTGGGGGCACAGCCCCATCCCATGGGGGCTCAGCCCTCCTGCAGTGCCAGCTGTGGCTCTGCTGCAGCAGGGGTCCTGCACACGGGGGGAGTTTTCCTCTGCAGCTCCAGGGCTGCTGGAGATGGGCCTGGGCTCCCTCTGGCAATGCAGGGCAGCAGAAAGCTGCTCCTCTGGCAATGCAGGGGGCAAAGGCTGCTGTGCTGTCCCAAACCTCAGATTGGATCCAGGTAGGAATGCTTGGCTCCTCCCCTGGGCGGAGCATCTCCCCATGGGATGCTGGAATTGGATCAGCCATGCAGGGACACTCACTGGCCATGAACAGAAGATAATTAATAATGAATGGCCCATGAACAGCAGAGATCTCCTGGAGGGAGGATTGGTTGTGGAAGAGATAAAGAAAACTGCAAAATGAACAGAAGATAACTGCCCCACCTCTGACAGATGATAATAAAATTAACACCTCCAACTAAATCTTTCAACCTCAGACACCCTGGAAGTGCCTGAACACTGGGGGTGAACACATGGAGCAAGGCACTGTCCTTGAGCGCTTGTAAAGATCCTTTGCAAAAGATCATTGTAAAGATCCTTTGCAAATTTGGATTGTAAATATTAATGTAATAAAATTGTAATAAAACATATAATTGTTACAATTACAAATGATTGTAGTAAAATGAATAATTGTAATAAAACAAATAATATTGTACAGATCCTTTGCAAAGCTGATGTGGTTAACCCAAAACTGGAAGGAACATTTGGTTTTAACCTCTTTGGCTGGCTGGAGTCAAAGTCCTGCCCCCACAGAGCTGTGGCAGAGCTATAAATAAATCTTTCCAGACAAGCAAAAAGAGGTTCCCAACCCTGCTTTCATCTTTCTCCCCGTAGCATTACTTGTCTGAGACATGGCTTGCTCTGTTGTTTGTTGCTGCCTTTGTTGTATTCTTGTTGGAATACTCAAACCCTCAGAGGCCAACCTTGCACTGTAACAAGCAAAATCCAGCTGACAGGTACAGACAGGCCTGGGGAGGAGAGAGCTGGGTCATCCTGACTCATCTAACTCATCATTTGGGAGGCAAAAAGTCTTCCTGCCACTTTCTAGACAAGCAAAATAAAAAAAAGATTCCCCCCTTATTTTTGTCTCCCCCCTTGTGGTTGTCTGAGAGGTGGGTTCTTGCCCATCTCTAATTCCTGGAAAAATCTGATGTGGTGGGACATGTCTGCCAGTGAAGCTTTTTCCGGGATGATGGGATGGGAGGAGATGAAACTGGGGAAATGTCATATGGCTTCAGAGGCACAGAGAGGGGCAAGGCTGTGGCTGGGTAAAACAGTCAGTTTGGCTGGGTAAAAGTCAGTTTGGTCAGCAGGGGAGTGCTTTGTGTCCAGGCTTTGTGTCTGCATCTCAGCGACCTGGATTTCTGTTGCTTTTTCCAGTTAAGAATTAAGCTGGATGCCCAATTTCATCCCCCCTCCCTCTTCTCTGATTGCAGGTAATTTAAAACATTTGGGATCCAGGGTGAGATATCATTGCTGAGTTGGTACAATAATCCTTTAGACAACTGCATGGTCCCTGATGAAGATTTCTATCCACCCCTATCAGACACCATCACAAACCCATTTTCCAGCCTAAATTTCACCTCTCTTCCCACAAACTCTGAGTTTACAGACTTCCATCCAGCAGTTTTAATTCAAATCTCACCTGTTCTTGATCTCCACGAGCAGCAGGGACATTTCTTGGGCACTGGTTTAAGTTTCTGAAGATCTTCAAGCATTGTCAGAGAAAAGCAGGAGTGTGGGGCAGAAATAAGTCTGGGATGGATGGGGTGTGGAAACTCATCTCGCAGAGAAAGGAGGTGGCATTTGGGTCAGGAAACCTGAAGGAATAAGGAACAAGGAGCAGGGAACAGCAGCTGGAGGGTGGTGGGGCTGAGCTGGGAGGTGGAGGTGGCTGTGAGGGAGCTCCATGCTGGAAACCAGAGCCCAGGAGGAGAGGCAGCCTCTGTAGGACCTGGAAGGGAGAGCAGGGAGAAAAATGAGGAGAAAACAGAGGTTGGGACACTGATAGAAAAATCCTGACTTTGTGTCAGCTCCCACAACCAGGGGATTTTTTCATCCCTATTTTGGTTGTGTGCTTGTTTCAGAAGAGCTTTTTTAACACCGGATTTATTCCATTCCAGAAGAGAGACCAAGTGCTTGATCAAGGAGGGCTCCAGCCATGGCCGAGCTCTCTGGGAAGCTTCCAAGACTTTGATTTGCAGATATCTGCTTTGAGATCCCTGGCTGGAGCAGGCCAGGCTGAGGGAGGTGCCATTTGTCCCTGGCAGGCTGGTGACATGGAGCATGACCTCAGCTCTTGCTGCTGTGGCTGCGTTAGCTGAGATTTCTGTCCCCAAACTTGGCTCTTGGCACTCCAGTCAAGAGCCAAACTCACTTCCAGTCACAGCTTGAGGCCATGCTCTGTAAAGCAGCAAAACCTTAATGTTTTGGCCTAAAAAATGTCATAAATAGCTGCTCTCAATCACACACGAGCAGCTGATACCTTGCTCCAGCCGCTCCAAATAATACCTGGCTCCTTGCTCCTTCAGCTCCCAGGGAGAAAAATGAGGAGAAAACAGAGGTTGGGACACTGATGGAAAAATCTGACTTTGTGTCAGCACAACCAGGGGATTTTTTCATCCCTATTTTGGTTGTGTGCTCGTTTCAGAAGAGCTTTTTTAACACAGGATTTATCCCATTCCAGAAGAGAGACCAAGTGCTTGATCAAGGGGGGCTCCAGCCATGGCCAAGCTCTCTGGGAAGCTTCCAAGACTTTAACTTGCAGATATCTGCTTTGAGATCCCTGGCTGGAGCAGGCCAGGCTGAGGGAGGTGCCATTTGTCCCTGGCACGCTGGTGACATGGAGCATGACCTCAGCTCTTGCTGCTGTGGCTGCGTTAGCTGAGATTTCTGTCCCCAAACTTGGCTCTTGGCACTCCAGTCAAGAGCCAAACTCACTTCCAGTCACAGCTTGAGGCCATGCTCTGTAAAGCAGCAAAACTTTAAAGTTTTGGCCTTAAAAATGTCATAAATAGCTGCTCTCAATCACACACGAGCAGCTGATACCTTGCTCCAGCCGCTCCAAATAATACCTGGCTCCTTGCTCCTTCAGCTCCCAGGGAGAAAAATGAGGAGAAAACAGAGGTTGGGACACTGATAGAAAAATCTGACTTTGTTTCAGCACAACCAGGGAAATTTTCATCCCTATTTTGGTTGTGTGCACGTTTCAGAAGAGCTTTTTAAACAGAGGATTTATCCCATTCCAGAAGAGAGACCAAGTGCTTGATCAAGGGGGGCTCCAGCCATGGAGAGCTCTCTGGGAAGCTTCCAAGACTTTGATTTGCAGATATCTGCTTTGAGATCCCTGGCTGGAGCAGGCCAGGCTGAGGGAGGTGCCATTTGTCCCTGGCAGGCTGGTGACATGGAGCATGACCTCAGCTCTTGCTGCTGTGGCTGCGTTAGCTGAGATTTCTGTCCCCAAACTTGGCTCTTGGCACTCCAGTCAAGAGCCAAACTCACTTCCAGTCACAGCTTGAGGCCATGCTCTGTAAAGCAGCAAAACCTTAAAGTTTTGGCCTTAAAAATATCATAAATAGCTGCTCTCAATCACACACGAGCAGCTGATACCTTGCTCCAGCCGCTCCAAATAATACCTGGCTCCTTGCTCCTTCAGCTCCCAGGGAGAAAAATGAGGAGAAAACAGAGGTTGGGACACTGATGGAAAAATCTGACTTTGTGTCAGCACAACCAGGGGATTTTTTCATCCCTATTTTGGTTGTGTGCTCATTTCAGAAGAGCTTTTTTAACACAGAATTTATCCCATTCCAGAGGAGAGACCAAGTGCTTGATCAAGGGGGGCTCCAGCCATGACCGAGCTCTCGGGGAAGCTTCCAAGACTTTGATTTGCAGATATCTGCTTTGAGATCCCTGGCTGGAGCAGGCCAGGCTGAGGGAGGTGCCATTTGTCCCTGGCAGGCTGGTGACATGTGCCATTTGTCCCTGGCAGGCTGGTGACATGGAGCATGACCTCAGCTCTTGCTGCTGTGGCTGCGTTAGCTGAGATTTCTGTCCCCAAACTTGGCTCTTGGCACTCCAGTCAAGAGCCAAACTCACTTCCAGTCACAGCTTGAGGCCATGCTCTGTAAAGCAGCAAAACTTTAAAGTTTTGGGCTTAAAAATGTCATAAATAGCTGCTCTCAATCACACACGAGTAGCTGATACCTTGCTCCAGCAGCTCCAAAATTACCTGGCTCCTTGCTCCTTCAGCTCCCAGGGAAACCAGCAGTTTGTAAGGGTGAGTAAATTCACTTTTGCCTCTCCCAGAGCCCCTGTGATGGATGGATGGTGACACAGACAAGCAGCAGCAGTAGCAGGATGGAGGGGGGCTCTCCCCAGGCTTTTGGCCAGGCTTCCTGTGCTGCTGCTGCTGCTTTCCTTGGCATTTCTGCCAGAGTGAAACTGCTCCAGGGAAAGACTTGGCTGGCAGCTTTCCCAAAGCTGGCCTGCTGGAAGATTTCATGCCGAGATTCATTCAGGGTGGGAAAGATCTGAGACCGTGGAGTGCAACCCTTGACCCAGCCCCACCCTGTCCCCACGTGCCACATCCACGCTCAGACCTGTGAAAAATGCCAATCATTTGTTTTTAAATGTTTAAAAGTTTAATAGTAATAAAATAGTTATAAAAATAGCAATATAATTAGAGTAATAAAAATTTGGACAATTAGGATTAGGACAATACAAGACAATAAAAACAAAGTTACAGACAGTTCGGGTACCTCTTTCTGGGCAAAATAAGCCCCAAAAAGGACCCACATTAACAGAGGATTAACCCTTAAAAACAATAACCTGTTGGATATCCATACACCTCATCCATGATGCATAAATTCCATTCAAACACAGGATTCTGTCTGGTCAGTGTCAGCTTCTTCCTCTGAATCCTGACGGCTCTTCAGGGCTGAGTGAAGCAGGAAGAAGTTCGTTTCTTCTGATAATGGAGCAATAAATTCTTTTTCTCTGAGAGATTCAGGTGTCCTGTGGCTGCTATCTGGTGTGAGTCCTCTCTTTTAAAAAAAGTGCCTTACATAGCACAGTTTCTATTTTAACATTATTATAGCCTAAAACTATATTTAACACTGTACTTAAGAAAATTAATACAGCACAACTTTCTAATGTAACACATATAATATTCATTTTCGTATTTGCGAAAAGCCAATCATAAAATAGGCATTTTTCACACACCCTTCCGGGGATGAGGTTTCCAGCACTTCCCTGGGCAGCCTGGTGCTGTTCCCTCATTCTGTTGCCCTCAGTGCCATGTGCAGTGACTCTGTGAGTCAGGGAGGCAGCTGGGTGATGCTCAGGTCCCCTTTTCCCTGTCCTGGTCCATGGCTGAGCCTTGGAGTCACCAGAGCTCCTCAGCTCAGCGCCAAAAAGGATCAAATCAGCCTGAAGCCTCCCAGAGCTGACCCCTGGCTCTGCCTGGAGCTGCTGGAGCCTGAGGTGTGCTCATCCCAAGCAGATCCTGCTGATCTCTCCCTAATCCTCCTCTCCCAGCCCTTGGCAGCACTCTCCTCTTTCAAAAAGGGAGGGAAGCAAGGAAATTCAGGAATTTCAGAGCTTTGGGAGCACCAAGCCAGCTGGGTGTGGGCTCCCAGGGCTCTGCTCGGTGCTCAGAGCCACAACAACCCTTGTGTCCCTCTTTGATCAGAGCCATCCCTTTCTCCAAGCACTGAATTACACACTGGTGCCATCAACAGCTCCAAAGGAAACAGTAATTTTCCCTTTTTGACCAGGTTTCCAAAGTGCTGAGCACTTCCCAAGGCTCTGAGCATCAGCAGGAGCTGCTGTCTCCCTAATCCTCCTCTTCCAGCCCTTGCCAGCACTCTCCTCTTTCAAAAAGTGATGGAAACAAGGAAATTCAGGAATTTCAGAGCTTTGGGAGCACCAGCTGGGTGTGAGCTCCCAGGGCTCTGCAGCCCTTGCCAGCACTCTCCTCTTTCAGAAAGGGAGGGAAACAAGGAAATTCAGGAATTTCAGAGCTTTGGGAGCACCAGCTGGGTGTAAGCTCCCAGGGCTCTGCTGCATGCTCAGAGCCACAACAACCCTTGTGTCCCTCTGTCATCCCTTTCTCCAAGCACTGAATTACACACTGGTGCCATCAACAGCTCCAAAGGAAACAATAATTTTCCCTTTCTGACCAGGTTTCCAAAGTGCTGAGCACTTCCCAAGGCTCTGAGCATCAGCAGGAGTTGCTGTCTCCCTAATCCTCCCCTTCCAGCCCTTGCCAGCACTCTCCTCTTTCAGAAAGGGAGGGAAACAAGGAAATTCAGGAATTTCAGAGCTTTGGGAGCACCAGCTGGGTGTGAGCTCCCAGGGCTCTGCAGCCCTTGCCAGCACTCTCCTCTTTCAAAAAGTGATGGAAACAAGGAAATTCAGGAATTTCAGAGCTTTGGGAGCACCAAGGCAGCTGGGTGTGGGCTCCCAAGGCTCTGCTGCATGCTCAGAGCCACAACAACCCTTGTGTCCCTCTGTCATCCCTTTCTCCAAGCACTGAATTACACACTGGTGCCATCAAAAGCTCTGAAGGAAGCAATAATTTTCCCTTTCTGACCAGGTTTCCAAAGTGCTGAGCACTTCCCAAGGTTTTGAGCATCAGCAGGAGCTGCTGGCGTAAATGGGGCCCCTTTAACGTGACTCAACTGAAATACAAAATCAGCCTGAAAAGAAGGAATGAGTTGGAGGATTTGGGCTGTTCTGCCTTGGTATTAATTCTTGCCTTGATATTAATACTTGCCTGGATATTAATACTTGCCTGGATATTAATTCTTGCCTCAGTATCAATTCTGGCCGTGCTTCTCCTTGCAAGGTTGCAGAAGCTGTTTTACAGCTTGTGCCAGGCACAGACACACACACGCACATCTAATTTTCACAGTAGTACAACTGACAAAGGGAAAAGCTGGGTCATCCTGTCCCCCAAAAGCAAAGGTTGGCTCCCAGATGACTCAGGATTGTCCCAGAGATCAGCTTTATCTATTTATATATATTTATTCCGGCTGGCATCCGTGAATCACCGCTAATAGCAAAGGGTTGCATAATTTTAAGGAGGATGCTTTTGTGATGCCTCTGAGCAGAGAAAATACATCTATTTTGGCTTGTGTCTATGAATAGATCTCCTGCTCTGACTCTGTGCATTTGCAAACCACAGATACTACTGAAAATAAGGCATGATTGGCAGGTACAACCTGATTAGCATATACAAATTGCTGTGGCCTTTCTCCCAGCAATCATTGGTACAAATTGTTTCCTCTGTCTCTGAGATGAAAAGAAACTGAGCTCGGAGGTGACTTGAGACTATAAAAGAGTCAGAACACGGCTAATGCTCACGACAGCTCATTTCACACCCTTTGGAATGTTCAGCTTTTCCTGAACTGTGTCTTTTCCCCCCTTTTCTCAAGAAAAAGGCCGAACATGGGCTTTGGGTGAAGAGGCATTTATTTTTCCCCTAAAGAAAATCCGTGCTTTTTCTTTTTTATCCCCCCACAGTTGTTTTTTTTTCCCCTTAGAGCAACTGTTCCTAAAATATTTGCTCATTGTGGTTTTCAAACACATGAAAAATTGCTGTAACAGTTTGGATTATATGTTTTTTTTTAATTTTAAAATCACATCAAAACGGAAACAGAGGCTTGCGAGAGAAAGAAAACCTTGCCTGATGAAAAGTGCTTCAGAGTGGGCTGGGATTAGATTCCTCCCTCCATATTCCAGCCAGGAAGAGGTTTTATGAGATTTTTTGAACTGAGTATATTATTGCACGCTCCCTCTGTGATGCTTGATAGCACCAATTATGGACATTCAAACCACGAGGCAAATTCACCAACGGGTCAGACTGGCCCCAAAGGTGTGGAATAATTTGGTTTTTTTCCCCTTTTTTTTGTGCACATTGAACCTGGACATAGCATTGAACCCTTCTCTGTGATCAAGAGCACTCAGCTGTTGTTATTTTTGTGGTACTGAAGGTTTCCAGGATTCCAGAGGTTTGAGACCTCCAAGACTTTCCTGCTCATTTTAAGAAATACAGGGGTCAGTGGGTCACTGAGTCCTTTTGAGCCAGGACATCTCTCCAGAAATTTAATCCTACCCAATTCAATTACAAGAAACAGCATCACTTTGCTGAACAGCCCATCCAAATTTCAGAGCCTTTTGAATCCACAATGAGGCATCTCAACGTTGGTTACGAGCACCAGGCAGAGTTCTGGCTGCAGCCTTAATTAAAAACATCTCTCAGCAGGGTAAATAAAGAATTCCCTTTTAAGTGTGGGAGAATTGTGGTAGCTCTGCCTGGGGAGATAAGTGAGGAGAAGCTGTTTGCACCTCCTGGTGTGGTCCCAACCCCATCCTGAACCACCCCTTGCCCTGATGCCCTGTGAAGGCTGACCTAGAACAGAGAATAGATGGAGTTAAAGAATAAAGCAGGGATTTATTAGAAGGCATCAATGGGTCCACCTTGGCCACAAGAACTCAGCCAGGGCTGCACCCAAGATGAACCAAAATGGTCCCAAAATGCACGACCAGTCATGGGGTCTCTCACTTTGATCAGTTCTGCTCCATTTGCATCTTGGAGTTCATTGTCCAATTCCAGCTTTAGCCCCTGCAGTCCCATCCTTCTTGTTTTTCTCTCTCCAGCCCACGGTGTTTGTGCTCTTGGGCCTGAGATTTGGATCATTTGTCCTTGGTCCCCAGCTAGAGCAGGAATTGTTTTGTCTCCCTGCTCTGTGCACAGAGCTCACCATCCCCTCATGTGAAGTCCAGACCCACTCACTAAAACAGCACAGAATCTGAAAAACAGAAAAGCCAAAACCTGAGGCATCAGAATACCCTCACTGGGTGCTGCAAACTCTCTGGTCACAACCACTTGGCTTTTTCCACGTTGTCACAGAGATCATTTTTTGTTTCTCTCCCTCTCCTGGTTCTCTGGGGGCTTAAATAAACCAAGTGTGAGTGGGTGTGTGGGTGAGAGGAGGGGGAATGTCAGGAGGAGAAGCTGAGCACTTCACTTGGCTCAGGAGTCTCCTGTGGGGCTGCCTGCCCAAAATTTGTGGGTCACTCTCCAAGCCCGGCATGGAGAGGGATGGATCAAGGCTTTGCTCCTTGGCTTCCTGGCCAAAATCAGTGCAGAGCTGGTGCTGAAGGAACACAGGGAGCTTGTGGCCTCTCTCTGGCCATCTCATTTCTGCCAATGACCCAGCTGATGATGCAAAATCATTGACAGTGGTGTTTGCAGCTGATTAAAATATTGCTGGTGTAATGTGCAGTGAGGCAGGACACGCAGTGTCACCATCTTATCTTCTGAAAAATCCCTTCACCAGGATTTCTTCTCCTGGGAAGCTGAGAAACCTCAGAGAAAAAGAAAAATAATATTATCTCGTTTTCTTCTCCTTGTTTTGCTGCTTTGGAATGTGGTTTGGAGATTGTTTATCCAACAGGTGCATGTTTGATTGGTCTCATGTGAATTGTTTTTTACTTAATGACCAATCACTGTCCAGCTGTGTCAGACTCTGAGGAGTCAGACACAAGTTTTTATTATTATCTTGTTAAGCCTTAAGTATCCTTTCTTCTTTAGGAATCCTTTATAATATAATTTATAATATAATATTATATAATATAATATAATAGAATAGAAATAGAATAGAATAGAATAGAATAGAATAGAATAGAATAGAATAGAATAGAATAGAATAGAATATAAATCATATCATAATAAATTAACCTTCTAAGAACATGGAGTCAGATTCTCAATTTCTCCTTTATCCTGGGGACTCTGAAAATACCATAACACACCATCACAAGGAGCCATAGAGGTGAAGGTATTTCAGATATATTTCATATTTATTTTGGAATAATAATAAATATTAGATATTTATTTTGGAAAGAAAATGTTTGAGAGGCTGCAGTCTAAAACGAGCCTGGAACCAATATGTTTCTGTCAATTCAGATCAAGCTAGGTGATGGGGGCAAAGCAGGACCCCAAATGGAGAAATTCCCTAAAGAGCAGCACTGAGAAATTCAAGTCCGTGAAGGTTTTCAAGATGCTTTAGTGAATGTTGGAAAATCTCTGAACGTGGCTGGCAGGTGACCTTTAAAGGCCACCTGGCCCAGTCCCCCTGCCACAGGCAGGGACATCTTGGGCTGCACCAGAGCCCCAAACAAACTGACCTTCAGTGTGTCCAGGGATGGGGCGGCTTCTCTGGGCAGCCTGTGCCACAGGTCATCAGCCTCACCTCATAATAAAAAACTTCTTTCTTATTTTTAATCTAAATTGACTCGATTTTGGTTTAAAACCATCCCCCCCTTATCCTGTTGCAAGAGGCCCTGCTGGAAGTTTTGTCCCCATCTTTCTCAAAGGCCCCCTGGAAGCACTGAAAGGTCACAATAATGAATAAATAAAAGCAGTTTTTCCTGCAGCCAAGTGATTTGGGGAAGAATTGGTGCAGATCCTGTGGAACAAACAACCCAAAAGCTGAGATCAGGCTCCCTTTCAATCTCTGCTGGTGGGACCCACAAATTAAACACAAAATCTCCAACCCACACAGGTTTGAGCTCCTGATTCCACCAGTGTGGGACTCCAGGACAAGGATGGTTGAGAAGTGCTGGGGGAGGAATTTCCCAGTGTCCTGGGAGGATGAAGAAAGGATGATCCCTTTCTCTCTGACACCTCACCTGTGTTGGCCATCCATCTATAAAGCCCTGAAAAAAACCCTAAATATAAATATATAAATAGAAAAATATAAAAATATTAAAATTTTGATATAACACAATATATATTTATATATAATAAAATATATTTTGTATATTTTTATATATAAAATCTATAAATATATAATATATTTATATATTATAAAATTACATATAAAAATACATATACATTATATATACAACACATAAAATCAATATATATAATATAAATATATATCTAGATAGATAGATATGATATATATAACATATTTCTAAAATATATTAAAACCCCTAAACATGTGTATACATATATACATACATACATATATATATATTTTTATATATATATTTATATTTATATATGATTAATCATTCAGCAGAATATCTATATTTTATTCATCAAGCACAACGTGTTTGCTCAGCCATGGGATCACTTGGAGCTGGACATCTCCTCCCCAGCATCCACAAGGACTGGTAAAATTTGGGAACATCCACATGGATGCCTTGTGCCAGGTCCTAAAGGAACCATCATTCTAAACCTTTCTTGTGGACTGAATTTCCTGTAATATTTAATACCTTGCACAAATGATTCTCCTGTAATATTTAATACCTTGCCGTGGATCCTGAGGAATATCAGCCTGCTGGATCGTTATAATTAACAACAGAGAAAATGCTAAATGCTCCCAATTGTTAATGAGTCACACCTCGAGGTTTAATTCATGCTGTTCCCTCCTTGTTAATTAAAGGCACTGGTGGTGTCAGCTGGATTGGGAGCAGAGCAGCTCCCAGTGTTCTCAAGAGGGAAATCTCCCAATTTTCCCAACAGGGAAAATGCAATTTTCCCAACAGGGAAATTGCAGCCAAGTCATGCCAGCCTGGGACAGCCTGCAATGGAGAAGGAGTTGGCTTTATCTGACAGCAAAGATGGAAAATGTGCAGCGTGGTGATAAACTCCCTTCCCAAATCCCTGAAATCCTTTCCTTTCCGAGGAGATTGTGGCTGGGGCTGATTTCTGCTCTGATTCCTTGAGAGTCAGGAATTATTCATTTTGCAGCTGTCAGGCCGCGTTTGCCACACGCGGCGCTTCTCTCTCGGATTTTGTCCTGGGGTTTTATAACCGAATTTATGTCCTTTGTGGCTCTCCTAGAAATACAATGAAGCCAAAAATAATTGTGTTTATTGCAGCTCAGATGGAAGGCTTTTCTGCCAGGAGGTGGCAGAGTTCAGGACCTGGTGGGATGATTTCCAGGCAGAAAAAAGGGTCAAGTGATGGAAAAAAATCAATAGATTTTAGAAGCACAGGTCATTTATTTGCAGCAGTGCTGGATCAAGTCATAACTTCCCAGATTTAGGAAGGGATCCACTCAAAATTGCAAAATTAATTTATTTATTTAGCAAGACTAGGATGGAAAACAAAGTAAGTCACCTTCAGTTCAACAGCAATTTCTCTACTCACCCCATCAGTATAACTTTATATATTTTTAGTCCTCCAAGCCTTGTAGTGGTTTTGTGCAGGAGCCAAGATGCTCCTGTGGAGTAATGGAAAGCTCAGTCAATCCCCTCCTGGGAATACTTGTAAATAAGGAAGGTTTGGCACAGGGACGAGCTGACGACACATTTCTTGGGCAGTGCACAGAAAAAGGAGGGGGGAAAAAAGATCTCAAATACTTTTTCTTCACTTGAAAAAATGGTGCTTTCATGTTAGGCTGAAAATATCCTCCTGGTACCTTCCTATCTCCAAAGTAGCTTGGAAATGAAAGCTGCTTTGCAGGAAGGGCTTCTGAGGAGAATTTGTAGCGGTCTGAATTATCTCCCATGGTCCTGCCTGGATTCAGGGAAAACTTGGAATTATTTTGGCAAAGGAGTTGAATTCTCCTCAGTTGAATTTGACCCTGCCTCCCTCTCCTCAGACCCCTCCTGCCATGGGAGAACCACACACCCTTTTCCCCTTAAAAGCAAAAAAAACCCAAAACCCAAAACCCCACACAAATTAATTCAGCCTTTTCCCCTGAGAGGGTGCAGAGGAATTTAAAATCTCTGCACTTTCCACAAGACGCCACTTCCCCAGCGCTGTTTCCCTCCCTGCAGCAATTGCTGCTTAGAACTAGCTCCAAACAGCCAGAACCAAATTTTATCAGTGGTTAATCCTGTTAGAGGGACACAACCTGGGGGATTCAGTGGGTTCTCTCCTCCACCAGTGCCCGCCAAAATCCAGAACTTGAAGGTTCTTCACCTTCTCTGGGATATTTTGTGGAAAACTTGGTGGTCCACCACATTCCAAAGCTCCAGGATTGACAAATAGACAGAGATTTCACCCAAACATCACGTTGTCATTTATTTTTGAGAGAGGAAACACAAAATGGCTGATGTTTGTGTAGTTTTGGGGTGGTTTGAGCACACACAGCTGCAGTATTGTGCCCACCAAGTGCCCACCATGATCCAGAACCTGAGGGTTCCTCACCTTCTCTGGGATATTTTGTGGAAAACTTGGCAGTCCACCACATTCCAAAGCCCCAGGACTGACAGATAGACAGAGATTTCACCCAAACATCAGTCTGCCATTTCTTTCTGAGAGAGGAGACACGAAATTGGTGATGTTTGTGCAGTTTTGGGGTGGTTTGAGCGCACACAGCTGGAGCATTGCGATCCTAAAACCAGGCAGGGCCTACGAGCCCACAGCTGGCTTTGCTTTGGGTTCATAACTCCACAGAAATGGCTTTGGCTCAGAGAAAACCTTTCTTACCAAGAGCTCAGCCAAAATTTCATGTTATACCACATTTTGAGTCCAGGCCAGCTTTTGAAAATGAACATTTTGAGTGGAATTTCATGAGTCCTGCTCAAGGTGTCACTCAGTCCAGCCCTTTGCAAATCATGGGCAAGGCAAATATGGAAATCCTTGAATCACACAAGTGTTGAACATTCCCTGGGGACACCTGGAGAGGCCAAGAAGTCCTGCTGTGGTGGAACTATAGGTGATTGGGGCAGCCCTGGTCTTGTTGGAGAGTTTTTTTAATTGACCACATGTCACAACAAAGCCCTTCCTCTGGAGGCTTGGAATCTGGGAAGGAAATCAGAAGGATTTGGGGTTCTTTTTCAGCTGAATGATGACCTATTTAACCTCATATAGTCCATATTATTCCATATAATGGAATATTCTAAGTTGGAAGGGACCCAGCAGCATCATCCAGTCCAACCCCTGGCCCTGCACAGACATCCCAAAATTCCCACCCTGTCCCTGGGAGCATTTTCCAAACTTTCCTGGAGCTCTGGCAGCCTTGGGGCCGTGACCATTCCCTGGGGAGTCTGTCCAAGAGAGGGAAAAATTTAGAAACCCCCTTGGAATAAATCTCACCAGAATTAAGTGTTATTGGCTTAAATAAAATTAAAATGAAGACAGGGTGAGTTATCCTGTACTGATTTTTTTTTTTTGGATGCTTAAATGTGGGAAATGAATTTGTAGAGAATTCTCAAAGCTTGATAGAAGGTTCACATAGTGTGCGTCTGCACACAGACTTTGAGATAAGAAATATTAACTTAGAAATACTTGGAATAGGTCAGATACTGTTGAGAGAGAAATAGAACTAGAAAAAAATTTCAAAGGATGATTTTGTAAATAAGACTGGATACTAGAAATAGAACTATGAAAGATGTAATGTAATAAGACCTACAAAGGGCAATTTTAGATGATTGGCTTTAAGGCATTTACAGCATGGTGTGGCAAAAGCTGATAGGCCAAGAAACACTTATAATGTATTGTAATTAGGAAATAGTTAATTTCTATTGTGATAATGTGAATGATAACATCTCTATTGTCTCACCCTTCACATGAGACTGAAAATAGAATAAAAGTTTTTTAAAACACCTCTCAGCTGCCCCATTGTAAGAGCCTGAATGAGAGATGCAGGACTCCAGGGGCTCTCCAAAATGCAGTTTATTCCATCCAAAATGTCACAGCAGTCCAGGGTGGTGGGTGACAGAGCCTGTGCCTACAGCTGTCAGCTCCAGCTGCAGGCAGGCCTGGAGACCCTGAGTTTAGGTCACAATGCATTCTATACTTTTCTTTGCTGAGCATCTTCATACAGTAGAACCAATCTATACCTTAACTTTTATCTCTAGCCTATCATAACTACTGTAATTACCATATTCATGTTACTGTTCTCCAATCACTAAAAGTCAGTACATTACAGTTTAAGCTAGAAGTTGTTTTTCAGTTTTCTTGTAGTAGAAAATTCTGAGACCTTTTTTCTACTTGCCACATTTGCTGCCTTGTTTGCCTGTGCTTTCTGCTTGGTAAAAACATCTTCTTGTTTGGGGTAGGTTTATCCCTTGCTCTAAGTCATAAAAACTCCTTCAAACTAACACAGCCTTTGCCTCCTTGGTTATCCAGTAAGCCTGGCCCAGCAATTCTTTTATTCTCTAATAAAACTTGCTTCCATTTCTATTCCTTCATTAGACTCTACATTCAAAAATCTTTCTGCCAAGCATCTGTGAGACTCTCTTGTCAAACTTTCATCCTTCCCAACACCCCATCTCTAGGTCAGGCTGAGGGGAAAGGAGGATTTACTGAAGGGGTGTGGGTGCAAAGGAAAAGCAGAATTGGAGAGGTGATCAAGGCGGTGCCTGGGTGAGAGGGGGAGCTGCAGCCACCAGAATGGGGTGGGGATTGATCCCAGCAGCTCCTGGATGGACAGAAGGCACCACTCCTGCCCTCAGGCACTGCAGCCTCTTCCTCCATCTGCTGGGAATGCCTCAGGCTGTGCCAGGGGGGCTTCAGGATGGACACCAGGAGGAGTTCCTTCATGGAATGTGTGGTCAGGCATTGGAAAGGACTGTCCAGGCAGGTGGAGGAGTCCCTGTCCCTGGAGGTGTCCAAGGATGTGGCACTCAGTGCTCTGGGCTGGGTGACAAGGAGGTGACTGGTCACAGTTTGGACTGGATGAGCTTGGAGGCCTTTTTCCAACCTCAATGGTTCTGTGATTCTGTGACTCAGCTTGGTGAGAAGAGGAATTTGGGCATGAAAATTTGATTGGTGGTTCGTGAGTTTGTGGATGGAGACTTGGAAGAGATTCAGGCCCAATGTGACCGTGTTCACAGGGGTCTGAGGATGAGGGAAGAGACGAGGATCTAACTCCATGTTTCAGAAGGCTTGATTTATTATTTTATGATATATATTATATTAAAACTAGACTAAAAGAATAGAAGAAAAGATTTCATCAGAAGGCTGGCTAAGAATAGAAAAAAGGAATGAATAACAAAGGTTTGTGTCTTGGACAGAGAGTCCGAGCCAGCTGACTGTGATTGGCCATTAATTAGAAACAACCACACGAGACCACTCACAGATCCACCTGTTGCATTCCACAGCAGCAGATAATCAATGTTTACATTTTGTTCCTGAGGCCTCTCAGCTTCTCAAGAGAAAAAATTCTAGCAAAAAATTTTTCAGAAAATATTATGGCTACAGCCCCCAAAAAAAATATATATATGTGTATGTATGTAGGATGTAGGGATGCTAAAGGCACAGAGTTCAGATCCTGCCTAAGGCTGCCAGAGGAGAGGGAAGAAGATTCAATTTGTTAAATGAGCTCCCCAAGCTCTGGTTTGCTCTGCCACTGTGGCCCCAGGCTCCCAGTGATCCCCCAGGGCAGGAGAAGTCTCACCACCATTACTGGGTTCTCCCCAGGCCTCAGCTGCATCCAGCTCATTCTCCCCACTGTAAATATTCCCAGGGAAAGGAAAAATGTCCTTCTTTAGGGCAAACTCTCCCCTTGCAAGGCAGCAAGGTGCTGCAGGGCAGGAAATCCATGGGTGCTGCTGTGCCTGTAGGGAGCTCAGAGGAGGGGAGGCCACACATCATTTTTGGGAATCACTGAACATCCCTTCCCCTTCTTCTGAGGGTCAGCAGCAGCACAGGGTGCAGATTGCATTTTTCCTGGGAAGTTCAGAGCAAGGTTTTGCTGTGGAAAGGTGAAAAGTAAAAATTTCTCCGTGGAAGGAACATCCAGCTTGGAAATGCCTTGGAGCTGTTTTATTCTGATAGTGTCCTACTGCCGCTAACAAATAGACTCTAATCTGATAACACTGGTGTCAAATGAGTGTGATAAGCCCCAGAAACAAGTAACTTCCAAGCAGGGGTTGTCCCTAGTTTTGTTTTACAGGGACAGACATTTCCAGGGAAAGCTGTCCTTTTCGATTTCCCTCCTCACAACAAACATCTCCCCAGAAAGTGATGAGCACAACCCATTCCCAAAGGGAAGGAGCCACTGCAGGAAATACACTTTCGAGCAGGAAAAATGACCCAACTCAGCTCCATCTCATGCCGCCCCTGGCACTGGATCCACCCTGGGAGAGGTCCCAGCTCTGGGCAATTAAGAGAACACACGCTGGAGCTGAGCCCAGTGAAAGCAAACATGTGCTCCTTAAGTGCACTGACATTTATTATGGTAAAATTCCCTTTTCACGTTGTTTTTTCCACGTTTCTGCTTCCCAGCATCATGGCCTGGAGGCAGGAAGGGGTTGCTGAGGCAGTTGGAGTGAAGATGAGCTGTTATTTTATACATGAAGCTGCACCTACTTGCTCTAAGTCCAGGAAAAGAAAGAAAAATGGAAATAAACCCATCATCCATAGGAGGAGGTTGTCTGAAGCATTCAAAAGGAAAAAACAAAGGGAAGGACGAGGGAAAATGGGATTGTTGGGTGTTTCATCAATTCCAGCCCTTCTGTAGGGTCATGCTCTGGTCCTGTCTGAAGTTTCCAGCAGTGCTGATGTGCACTGGGGGTTATCTGGACATCAGCTGGTAAAACAAGCCAGGAGGACTGTGACAGAATCCTCCTTCCCAGTCTCCAGGCCAGATGGTGGAGGATTGGACTGGTTGGTTTCTTCTCCCATGGGTGAAACTGAGGGACTGGGGGATCCACAGGGCCTCCACGCTGGTCTTGGATGTGGTTTGGTGTCCACACTCAGGTCCTTTCCATCCAAAAGGACCTTGAGAAGGTGGGCAGTGCATCCAAGTGGGAAGAAGACTTAACATTTAGACAGCACAAAGCGTGAGGAATGGTGAAATTGGGATAAAGGAGGAAAGGAAAAGATCAGCTTCCCACAATGAAAGCATTGTGACCTGTAGGCCTGACTGGATATGCTCACTACCCACTAAGGACTAAGAATTTAGTTCGGTGTTCAGGAACCACTAAAGGCTGGGAAAATGCTTGGAATTTGCTGTGAACATTTCAGGCACTCTCTGGGGGCAGGGACTAAACAGGTTTGGAAAAAACCTCCAGAGGAAGGTCTGAGGTTGGGCCCTGCTTCTGAGGAGGCGCTGTGGATCTTTCTTGCAGCTCTCATGGTGGGCACAAGAAAAGTATATAATGCATTGTAACCTAAACTCAGGGTCTCCAGGCCTGAGTTTTCACTTCTTTTGATGTTTTCACCTGCTGTCACTACATTGGTGCCTTTCCTCATCCTGCCCCACTTCATTTCAAGCCACGTGCAGCTCAGTGAAGCCCAAGGGATAAACTCAGAATCATGGAATGGTTTGGGTGGGAAGGGACGTTAAAGATCATCTCATTCCAAACCCCCTGCCCTGGGCAGGGACACTTTCTTCCCCTTCCACTGGGCCAGGTTGCTCCAAGCCCTGTCCAACCTTGTCTATTTTAAACCCGTAACAGTGGTGGTGCCCTCAAGATGGTGCTGCTCTCCTCAGTCCTCCATGGAAGCATCCTCCACCACTAAAGGCTGGGAAAATGCTTGGAATTGCTGTGAGCATTTCAGGCCCTCTCTGGGAGCAGGGAATAGGTTTGGAAAAAACCTCCAGAGGAAGGTCTGAGGTTGGGCCCTGCTTCTGAGGAGGTGCTGTGGATCTTTCTTGCAGCTCTCACGGTGGGCACAAGTTCTTTTGATGTTTTCACCTGCTGTCACTACATTGGTGCCTTTCCTCATCCTGCCCCACTTCATTTCCAGCCACGTGCAGCTCATTGAAGCCCAAGGGATCATCTCAGAATCATGGAATGGTTTGGGTGGGAAGGGACCTTAAAGATCATCTCATTTCAAGCCCCCCTGCCCTGGGCAGGGACACTTTCTTCCCCTTCCACTGGGCCAGGTTGCTCCAAGCCCTGTCCAACCTTGTCCATTTTAGACCCGTGACAGTGGTGATGCCCTCAGGATGGTGCTGCTCTCCTCAGTCCTCCATGGAAGCATTTAGGTTGGAAAAGAGCTGTGAGATCATCGATTCACTGAGATCTCCGCCCTGCCTGTGTTCCAGACACATCCTGCTCGTGAGCAGAGCAGTTCTGGGTGACTCCATGGGATCAGAGCTGCAGGATAAACTCCACTGGCCCCTGCCTCCATCCCAGCAAGGAACCAGAGTGAACAGATGCCTCCTCTGAGCTGTCCAGATGGTTCAGAGGCTGAGAAAGGCATAAGAAGGATCTTAGCCCACGGCGGCTTTCAAGTGGCCAAACGGATCTGGAGTGAGCAATGACCTTCATCAACCTCCCTAGTGGAAATGTGTCCTTCCAGCAGCAGCAGGAGGAGGAGGAGAGGATGAGGAGGAGGAGGAGAGGATGAGGAAGGAATCTCTCTGCATCTCTCACACCCCAGATATTTCGGCTGTGCAAACATTTGGAAATGAGAGCAGCGTGCAGTTTGCTCTCACCACTGGAAAATCCACTTTTCCACCCCAATTTTTTGCTTTCTGGGCAGCTTGCCAGGGAGCACCTAATCACATTAGAGGAAAAAACACTTCCTTGGGATGGAGGCAGGCATTGGAAATCAAGGAGAATGTGGGCTTGTCTCTGTGAGGGAGGTGAGGCAAAAGCTCCACCAGAGGATAGATTTGTGAAGCTCATCACTGCAGGAATGGCATCTTTGGTGTCCAAAGGATCATTAAATTGAGTAAAAGTGGGTCTGGAGGCATTGAAAGAGAAGATGGATGGATGGATGATGGATGGATGGATGGATGGATGGATGGATGGATGATGGATGGATGATGGATGGATGGATGGATGGATGGATGGATGGATGGATGGATGGATGGATGGATGGATGGATGATGGATGGATGGATGGATGGATGGATGGATGGATGGATGGATGGATGGATGGATGGATGGATGGATGGATGGATGGATGGATGGATGGATGGATGATGGATGGATGGATGGATGGATGGATGGATGATGGATGGATGGATGGATGGATGGATGGATGGATGGATGGATGGATGGATGGATGGATGGATGGATGGATGGATGGATGGATGGATGGATGGATGGATGATGGATGGATGGATGGATGGATGGATGGATGGATGGATGGATGGATGGATGGATGGATGGATGATGGATGGATGGATGGATGGATGGATGGATGATGGATGGATGGATGGATGGATGGATGGATGGATGGATGGATGGATGGATGGATGGATGGATGGAGGATGGATGGATGGATGGATGGATGGATGGATGGATGGAGGATGGATGGATGGATGATGGATGGGATGGATGGATGATGATGGATGGATGGATGGATGATGGATGGGATGGATGGATGGATGGATGGATGGATGGATGGATGGATGGATGGGATGGATGGATGGATGGATGGATGGATGGATGGATGGATGGATGGATGGATGGATGATGGATGGATGGATGGATGGATGGTGGATGGATGGATGGATGGATGGATGGATGGATGGATGGATGGATGGATGGATGGATGGATGGATGATGGATGGATGGATGGATGATGGATGGATGGATGGATGGATGATGGATGGATGGATGATGGATGGATGGATGGATGGATGGATGGATGGATGGATGGATGGATGGATGGATGGATGGATGGATGGATGATGGATGATGGATGGATGGATGGATGGATGGATGGATGGATGGATGGATGGATGGATGGATGGATGGATGGATGGATGGATGGATGGATGGATGGATGGATGGATGGATGATGGATGGATGATGGATGATGGATGGATGGATGGATGATGGATGGATGATGGATGGATGGATGATGGATGGATGGATGGATGGATGGATGATGGATGGATGGATGGATGGATGGATGGATGGATGGATGATGGATGGATGGATGATGGATGGATGGATGGATGGATGGATGGATGGATGGATGGATGGATGGATGGATGATGGATGGATGGATGGATGGATGGATGGATGGATGGATGGATGGATGGGATGGGATGGATGGGATGGATGGGATGTCTGGGATGGATGGGATGTCTGGAAGCCTTGATTCTAAGCTGCTCAAAGCAGCACTTCAAGATCTCCAAAGTTGTGAGCTGAAAAGTCTTCCCCACAAAATATTTCTCATTCCAAAATAATTTCAAGTTTAGTGGAAGGTGTCCTTGCTCAGGACAGGTAGTTTGGGACCAGAGGATCTTTAAGGTCCTTTCCAACCCAGACCATTCCATGATTCTGTGATTTTCCATGGGAAAATCCAGGCATTTCAGTGGAAGATGTCCAGCCATCTTCTGGGTCTGAATGGGTGATGTGCTCAACTCCAGGTACCTGAATTCACTTTTGCAGGTCAGAAAGGACCTGGTTGCTACACTGAAATTAAACTGGTGTTTTTTGAAGGGCTCTTGGCTACCAGAGTGAGGGTGCAGATAAAGTTATTCCCTGGGAAACACCAAATGTTGGGTTTTTTCTGTGTTCCTAACCCAGATGACAACAGGGATAACATGACAATTTAGGATTCTTGCTCCCAAGAGGTTCTTGGAATGGTTAGAAACAAAAAGGTTTAATAAAAGGCAGAATAACAAAACTCTTTACAGAGAAAAACTGAGCCAGGTGCAAGAGGCCCTCCTGCTTCTGATAAAACACCTCACAAAAGCCATTATTTTATTTATTCTCTTATTTTTCTACTAAATTGTCCAGGCAGGACTTTTTGGCTCCTGTCCAATTGGCTATCCTTTAGTTTGAGGTGAAGTCCCCCAAGTCCTATAAGATGCCTTTTCACCTCATTGAGGAGAGAAGCTTCTGAGCTTATTTCCTTTTTAAAAACCAAAAAAATAGTTTTGTCACTCCATCGACAGAAGGCACATTCCTACAGACAGGAGAGGGTTGTCCTCTATCAGAGAGGGGGGAAGGACCTGTGAAGGTTTGGGTTTGTAGAGCTTGTCCATTGGAAATGAAACTCCTGGGGGAGCCCCGTTGGATGCGAGAGGATTTGTCCAACTGCTTGGAGAGCAGATGGAAGAGCCTTCCTCTGGTCACTCCTTTTTTAAATTATGCATCCTCCATCTGTTGCCTGGAGCACAGACGTGCTCACAGAGCTGCTGCCTTCCCAAAATAACCCAGGGCTTGGGGAGAGGCTTTGCACACTCTAACAGCCTAAATGAGACATGCAGGACCCCAGGCTGCTCTCCAAATTGCGGTTTATTCCACCCAAGAGGTCAAAACAGGCCAGGGTGGTGGGTGACAGAGCCTGTGCCTACAGCTGTCAGCTCCAGCTGCAGGCAGGCCTGGAGACCCTGAGTTTGGGTTACAATGCATTCTATACTTTTCTTTTGGTCACAATATATTATATACTTTTCTTTTGTTACATTGCATTCTATACTTTTCTTTTGGTCACAATGCATTCTATACTTTTCTTTGCTGAGCGTCTTCATACAACAGAACCAATCTATGCCTTAGCTTTTATCTCTAGCCTATCATAACTACTGTAATTACCATATTCATGTTGCTGTTCTCCAATCACTAAAAGTCAGTACATTACAGTTTAAGCTAGAAGTTGTTTTTCATTTTTTTTTTGCAGTAGAAAATTCTGAGACCTTTTTTCTACTTGCAACATTTGCTCCCTTGTTTGCCTGTGCCATCTTTCTGCTTGGTAAAAACATCTTCTTGTTTGGGGTGGGTTTATCCTTTGCTCTAAGCCATAAAAACCCCTTCTAACTAACACAGCCTTTGCCTCCTTGGTTATCCAGTAAGACAGGCCCAGCAATTCTTTTCTTCTCCATCAAAACTTGCTTCCATCTCTATTCCTTCATCAGACTCTACATTTAAAAATCTTTCTGCTAAGCACACACATATCTGTGAGACTTTCTTGTCAAACTTCCATCCTTCCCAACACCCCTGCCTTGCCTGGCCCAGGCTCTCTCAGCTTCTCTCCTGTGCTGGTGGCCCTGCAGGTGAAGGTTGGATGTCACCTGGAGGGAATGGAGCGGTGCAGGCTTGGCCAG
The DNA here is from genome assembly GCA_024865655.1 of Emberiza elegans. NCBI lineage: Eukaryota > Metazoa > Chordata > Aves > Passeriformes > Fringillidae > Emberiza > Emberiza elegans. The sequence goes on along the minus strand of JALJVW010002400.1, from coordinate 3,092,515 downwards.
CCCAAAATTCCACCATGCCAAAGGAAACTCGTTCCCTCTTTCAGCCCTCTGGTGGGAATTTTACATCCTTTGCTTGGGCTGCTCCACCTGCACGGAGAGGGTCTCAATGTGGCACCTGAAAATGTCACTGAGCCCTGGATGGGCTTTAAATCTGGAAAGCTCTGGGTCACAGAGCTGGGGTTTGGCACCCTCAGGGGGCTGCTCCTGCTTTCCCACCAGTTCAGAGCATCCCTGGATGAAGGTGGAAATGTGTTGGCCCAGCACATCCCTGGAGCAGAACCAAGGTCCCTTCCCTCAGCTCCCCTCCATGCCTGCCAGCCCTGCTCCACCACACTGCACATGTTTCATTCTTTGCCTCTTTCCCCTGACTCTAAATCAGTTCTGTCAGCTCCTTAATTATTTTAATTTTTCTCCATTCTCCAAATCCCTCAAATATATTTTATATATAGGGTACAGGCTTAAAAAAGAAAGCTACCGCTGTGCCCTTGCCTCTGAAATATTACCAGAAAAAAAAATGTGTGTATTTCATCTCTGTCTTTCATTTTTCCAGACATTTTCTGCTTTGAAGAAGCTTGAAACAGTAATAGACTGATGGCTACACTCCAACTCTATTGATTAACAGTGAGTGGTCAAGCTCTTCAGTGCCTGAAAATACATCCAGAAAAGGGGACAGGTGAATTATTGCATTTTCCTGCAGATGGAAGGAGTGGGGGCAGGATAAAACCTGCAAAGGGGGACTTCAGAAGAGACCTGCCCTCCCCGTGTCCAAATCCCCACTGGTGTGAAGTCCTGGTGTGGGGGAGAACCAATGATTCTTTCAGAGGCTCAGCACAGCACAGGGCTAAATCATTTATAAATATTGCAGCTCCAAATTGCCTCTGTTTAACGAGGGGAGAGCGGGGAAGGGAAGCAAGTGGGAACACTCTCCCACAGTTTTAAGCAAGAGCTCAGTGCTGACAGCAGAAATCTCTTCCCGAGCCATTCCAGTCCTCACCAAAGGTCACATTTTCAGTGCATTTTAGGACAAAAAAGAAAATAAAAAAATAAGGCAGCATTGCAGGCTGCAGGATTTGCAGAAGCCCAAGGGCTGTAAAGAAGTTGTGCCGATGGACAGTGGGACAGAGGGACAGAGAGCCTTCACCTTCCTTCCAGAAGGATCCTCTTTGCAACCTTGGAAGCTAGGGGAGCTGCTGGGCTCCAGGGATAACAGCCTGGGGATTCCTGTGGAGGCAAGGAAGAGGAGCAAAGTTTGGAAGCAGAGTGGAGACCTCACTTTGAGGTTTCACAACCACATCCCCCCCCATTCCGCCACCTCCTGCATCCCCTGGGAGAGGTGTGAGCTTGCACCAACCATCAGAGAATCCATTTTTTGCCTTCAGAAAGATGGGGAATACTTTGAATTTTGATTTTTTTTTTTTTTTGAAATCTGACTTCTGCTGGGATGGGAAAGCATTTTCCTACTCTTATTTGAATTCCAGTTCTGTGCCCAGGCTGGGGGGCAGCTGGGGGCAGGTGCCAGGGGTGATGATGGGCAAGAGGTGACTGCAGCTTGCAGGGTGAGTCAGGGAGAAGCCAGGAGAATTTGCAGCTCCTCTGCTGCACCTGCTGCAATATTTGGTGTATCTGAGAGTGTTTCCAAACTGTCTTTCAACTGAGCAGCCAAGCAAAGTTCTCCATTTGCGTTTTAGGTGCTGCAGCAACCCCCAAGGCTGTTCAGGACGTTCCAGAACTGCCATTTCCAATCTTTCTGCAGTTAACTGTGAGTGATGCTTGCCTGGCTGGAATAGATCACCAAACTCAGGTCCTGACAGGATTAATGCACTGGAAAAAGGCTCCAAAAAGGCTCAAAAAAGGAAAAAGACCTTCAGTAAGGCCAGGTGCTCTTTGAACACAGTAACTTTGTGAGCCCTTGTGTGGCTGGTGAGTTTTGGATGGACCAGAAATGCTCCAGTTGATGATGGGAAGATGTTGAGGGAAGAAAAATAAAGGCAGCAACAGAAATGAACAAACAATTTATGGGAAGGAGAGATAGAAAGGAAATGTTTTCATCTGCAAAAATGCCTCAGTGAATAGCTGGATGAGAGTCACTGATATTAACACACAGCTGAAAGCTGGAGAGTTCAAAGAGAATGGATCTTTGGGCAAAATAAAATAAGGAAATTGAAAAAGGAGAATGGATCTTTGGGTACAATAAACTACAGGAAATTCAAAAAGGAGAATGGATCTTTGGGCACAATAAAGGAAATTCAAAAAGGAGAATGGATCTTTGGGTACAATAAACTACAGGAAATTCAAAAAGGAGAATGGATCTTTGGGCACAATAAAGGAAATTCAAAAAGGAGGAAAGGAAATTCAAAAAGGAGAATGGATCTTTGGGCACAATAAAATAAAGGAAGTTCAAAAAGGAGAATGGATCTTTGGGCACAATAAACTACAGGAAATTCAAAAAGGAGAATGGATCTTTGGGCACAAATAAACTAAAGGAAATTCAAAGGAGAATGGACCTTTGGGCACAATAAACTACAGGAAATTCAAAAAGGAGAATGGATCTTTGGGCACAAATAAACTAAAGGAAATTCAAAGGAGAATGGACCTTTGGGCACAATAAAGTAAAGAAAGTTCAAAGGGGAATGGATCTTTGGGCACAATAAATGAAGCTCAAAAGAGAATGGATCTTTGGGCACAGTGAACGAAAGGAAGCTCAAAAAGGAGAATGGATCTTTGGACACAATAAATTACAGGAAATTCAAAAAGGAAAATGAATCTTTGGGCACAAAAGTAAATAGGAAATTCAAAATGGAGAATGGATCTTTGGGCACAATAAAGTAAAGGAAATTCAAAATGGAGAATGGCTCTTTGGGCACAATGAACTAAAGGAAGTGATGATACAGAAGTCCAGGCAGCTGAAGCACTACAAGAAAATAAAGGAGTTAAGGCCCATTCTCTGTCCTTTTGCTTATCTTTTAATAGAATGGGATTTAAATCGTGTTATTCCCATTACATCCAAGAGACTTTGCCAAGGGGGTTTCATCTGTTGTGCAGAGCTCTCAGCCCCCATTTCAAGTTAGAACATTTCCCAAAGCCTTTTTGCAGGAGGAACTTGCTTGGAGAGTGGGGCTCTGAGCATCCCTGTGACAGAGAGTGATTCAGCCTCACCAACTGCTCTGACCCCAATCTCACCTTGCTCCTCCCCAGGCCTGTATATTCACATCTCTTTTCCTTTCTGCATGTTTGAATTCAATAGCTTTTTTTTTTTTTTGGTTGGTTGTTTTTTTTTAAGGACTGCTAAGGGAGTGTTTATTGGATGGTGACAAATCTGTTGTCTGAGCAGCTTTCCTAATAAACCAGATTATTTTTGTTGATGCTGATAGCTACAGGAACCAGTATCTGCCATGGATCCGCATCATCTGTTTTGACTCCACGCTCCTCAGGAGAGCATCTGCTTGTTTCCCACATAATGGTCAGGAACTTCGATACTCACACAGGGTAACTCTCCCCACTCCACTTCCATCCATTGGTTTCCACATGGGTTGCTCCAAACCCTTGGGAATTCCCCCTGATGGATCTGGGACTGGGGTAATATAAAAACAGATTCAGGGTAAGCAATAAGTAGCAATAAAACCACATCCATGCAGCTTTAATATCAGCAGTGCAGAAGCATCCCCGAGCACAATTTCATCGATTTTAGTGGAATTATGTCATGCATTCATTTGAGCCAGAACCACAATATATATTCCAGTGCTCCTGGAAGCCCTCTTGGAATTTATTCTCCACTGGAGGAGGTTCCATTAGAATAAAGCGATGCCACTTTTAACCATTGATCAGAAAATATTGTATTAGAGGAATTGCAGAGGACCTCACAGCAGACTGACCTTTTGCTGTGTGGCAGGGAGATTGCTGGAAAGAAGGGAACAATTAAAGAATTATTTGCTGAGGGCACCCAGGGGCACTAAAACCCCTGCATTACAGCAGGCCTGGGCTCTGGCTGTGCCCTTTATGTTCAGCTTGCAAAGGAAGCTCCTCTGAGAAACAGATATAATATTTTTGCAGCCTTGTGACAAGAGAGCCTTGAGAAATTTCAGATCAGCTCACTTGGAGGGAACAAAGGCTGCCCAAGTGAGTCAAGTTCACTCCTCAGTAGCCATGACAACACTTTCAAGAACTCACAGTCTAGGGAAGAAGGGAAATAAATTCTGATTGGCGACACAAAGTGATCCATTGCTGCTCCTCTGTTGTCTGCAAGTGCCTGGACAGCTCCAAAGTTGAGAAACTTTGGTGCTTGGTGACATCCTGGGGAGGAGGGAGGATGTGTTTTGCCCCAAATGATGCCAGAGCTCAGGGAAGGGCAGGATGGGATGCTGCAGGCCCTTGGTGTGTGTCTGTGGAGGTGTTCACAGGGGTTCCAGGATGAGGGAAGAGATGAGAATCTTGACTCCATGTTTCAGAAGACTCATTTATTATTTTATGATATGTATTATATTAAAAGAAAATGATATTAAAGCTATACTAAAAGAATAGAAGAAAAGATTTCATCAGAAGGCTTGAAAGGAAAAGAAAAGAATGATAATAAAATCTTGTGACTGACCAGAGAGTCCGAGACAGCTGGGCTGTGGTTGGCCATTAATTAAAAACAACCACATGAGACCAATCCCAGATGCACCTGTTGCATTCCACAGCAGTAGATAATTATTGTTTACATTTCATTTCTGAGGCTTCTCAGCTTCTCAGGAGAAAAAATTCTAGCAAAAGGATTTTTCATAAAATATGTCCATGACATGTGTCCTTGGAAAGCAGGGGAAGGAGGTGGGAGCAGCTCCCTCCGGCTCCTCTTTTGCTTCTGGAGGACATTCTGACTCCCAGGACTGCATCAGAGACACGAAACAGGAACAGAATGCTCATCCTGAGGTGCCTCAGTGTAAATCCAGGAGGAAGGATGAGATGCTGCAGGGGTGGTTCAAGAAGAACAGTCAGACCTGAAGGGGACCCTGGGATGTTCTTCCTGGTCCCTTGTCCAGGGTCACAACCAGCTGCAGGGCAGGAATAAATATAAATATAAATATAAATATAAATATAAATATAAATATAAATACAAATACAAATATAAATATAAATACAATACTGCAAATCCTTGCTCAATGGAAGGGTATCCTTGCAAGTGCTTGCCTTGCGAGTCACATCTGCTCTTTGAAAGTCTATTTGCCTTCTTTCCATCCCCTCAGGAAGTTTGCTACAATTTTATAAGGGTTTTTTCTTCTTTTGTTTTTTTTTTTTTCTTCATTTTTTGGCTGTAATAGCTGCCCTCCAGCTGTATCTCTGTTTTGCTTCTCATCCAGACAGCTTCTGCCAGTGTCAGTACTCACCTGGACTGTGGTAAACCAGGATCTTTACTGGTCAGTAAAGGGTCAGTGGGAGCTTCAGAGTGCTCACAGCAGAAGAAAAAAGGATTAGGATCAATGGTTGCTGCCTTTGCCAGTCCCAAATGGGGTCAGCAGGGCAGCAGACAGGGTAATGTCCCCTGTGCTCTCCTGGAAATGCGTCTGCTCCCAGCCAGAGGGTCAGGAGCAGTAAATCCATTATTCTGTCCTGTCCAGCTTTGTTATAGAGGGGAAAAAAAAGAGTGACAAGTGTGGGATTGATGGGGACCACAACGATGCAATGGTCTGTTCCTCAGGAGTGGAGCTGAAGCATCCATGTCTATTCCAGGGCCTCCTAAAAGTCTCCTCAGGTGGCTGCAGGATGGTTCCTGGACACAGCCCTGTTCCACAGTATAGGGGGATACAGTATGGGTAAATGAAGGTGGTATAGAGTGTGATCTTATCCCCCAATGAGTTGCAGCAATCAATTACTAAAGATTAGGAGCAGGTCTGATCTTAACAGACCACACCTGTAGCCAATAAGAACAGTGGTATAAAAGAGTGGACTGGGGGGAACTGGAGTCAAATGGCTGCTGCAAGGGCCAGGAACTGTCAGTGCTTAGAGGAGCTGCCTATGAGAAACACTGAGGAGGCACAAAACTCTGTCAACATGGAATCTTTGCACTATAATGATAATAGAACCCTTGTGAGATATAAGACAAGTGGTGACCCCGACGTGATTCGGGAGAAAAAGGATTTAAATGCTAAACTGCATTGTCCTGTGGATTTGGGGAATCAGGATTTGAATACTAAACTATTGACAAAATATATCAATTACAGCTATTAGTGTTTGTTAAATAGGAAGATAAGCACTTTGTAAATTATAAAACTGAACTAACATTTAGAAATATATATATCTATACCATAACATGCTGTTTGAACATGTGTATAACTCTTAGTTCTAAATGAAATGTATAAATATGTCATAATGTTAATTTATTTGAATATGTACTTGTGGAAATGCTGCAACTCTGTAGGTAAAAGAAAAAGAGGGAATTGTAGGGGGATACAGTATGGGTAAATGAAGGTGGTATAGAATGTAATCTTATCCCCCAACGAGTTGCAGCTGAACCAATTACTAAAGGTTAGGAGCAGGCCTGATCTTAACAGGCCACACCTGTGGCCAATAAATATAAGTGGATTGGTGGGATCTAGAGTCAGATGGATACTGCAAGGACCAAGAAGAGTCAGTGTTTAGAGGAACAGCCTACAAGAAACACTGAGGAGGCACAAAACTCTGGCAATATGGAATCCTTGCACTATAATGATAATAGAACTCTTGTGATATATAAGACAACACCACAAGGGGAAGAGACTGCAGCCCTGGCAGCTGAAAATATGAATTAAGCACACCCTGAGAGAGCTGGAGCTGTTTTCCCACCAGGGTGTGTTGGGCACCTCTGCACCTCCAAAGTCTGAAATAGGTCATGAGCAAAACACTACACCCAAAATTCTCCTCTCCTCTGCCCTGCCTCAGTGCAGCTCCAAAATCTCCTTTCCTTGCACTGAAAGCTCTCTGGACACGACTGCAATCCATCTAAAATGGGAAATTTTCACTAATTCTAGAATGTTGGTGAACAAACCCCACCTCTCCTAAGGAAACAGAGGTGGAGGTGACTCCCACCACCACATCAAGAGATATGGGGAGGATTTTTGCCTTCAGCTGTGCAGGAATCTGTGATCTCACCCAGGAGTTTTGTTCCAGGTGGGATCAGCTTTCCAAACTCACCCGTGCACAAAAATGTTTTCTGTCAGACCAAAGAAAAATGCCTCCACTTCATTCAAATGAAAAAAAGGTTCATTTCAATTTCAGTCTTTTATTATAATTTGGTTTTTATCACACTGAAAGAAAACCTGGGGAGGGTTTGCAGTTCTGTGGGGTTTGACATAATGAAATGCAGCAATAAGAAGAGAGTCTTATAAAGGGAAGGAATCCTATTAAAGGTCAGGCTTTAGAAGAGTCAACACCCCCAGAACCCCACTGTGTTTTCCAAGAAATGGGGATTAATAGGAATTAATGGCCATTAGGAGCCCCATTGGAAGCATGGTGAGGGAGAGGAGGGGTGGCTGGGGCAGTCACCAGCACTCTTGGTGTGATCTTGATCCATCCACCAGCTTTTGGGAGGTCTCCTCATCAGCCAAGCTTCCAGCAGCTCCTCCTGAGGTGCTGGAGCTGCAGATGCTTCAGGTGGAATCACTTTGTTGTGGGGAAAAGCTTCTCCTCCGTGGCCCTGGATGGGCTGAGCTGCTCTCCAGCCCCACTGGAGTGTTGCCTTGACAAGGCGTGGTGGCCTGGTTCCGAGAATTCAGCACGGCAGCCCAAACCCAGGGCTGCTCGGGCCAGTGACTTACGCAAGTACCAACATGGCAGACGGTCAAAGGCCTTTATTAGCTCACCTCGTGGGGTTATATAGTCTAGGGGTCTTCCCTACGTCAGGGGGGAGGACTTATAGGTGGAAAACGACTGGGGTCAGTGGAAAAGTACTAGGGCTAGTAGGAAGGTTGCTAGGACCGGGGGGCTACATTCCTAGGTGATTCTTATCTTGAGGGCTAGGCAAAGGTCGGGGGAAAGGGGACACTTTCCCTGTCCCGTGACAGTCCCGTGATCTTCCGAACGCGACTGTCCCTGCTCTCCCACACTGGAGGCACAGCCACAACCCCCAGGGACCACCAGGGACCCCTCAGCAGGGGGTGACAAGGAGGTGACAAGGTGGAGACCCCCCCTAAATGAAGGGGTATCAACCTGAGGCATCTCCCACTCATCCAAACCTTGGCAAACCTGAGGATTATGGAGCAGTTTAGGTTGGGAGAGGCCTTTAAAGATTATTTAGTTCAACCCCTCAGCAGTGAGCAGGGACACCTTTGGCTGGGTCAGGCTGTTCAAAGCCCTGCCCATCCTGGCCTGGAATGTTTCCAGGGATCCTGCCTGTCAGATAATCATTAAGGTTGGGAAAACCCACTGATATTTTTCAGTCTAATCATTGACCCAGCACTGCCAAGGCCACCACTGAGACGTCCCCAAGTGCCACGTCCATACAGGTTTTCAATCCCCACCAGGGATGGGGACTCCACCACTGCCCTGGGCAGCTGTGCCAATGGTTCATAACCATTTCCATGAAGAAATTATCCCAAATATCCACCTAAACCTCCCAGCAGCTCTGGCTTCCAACCTCAGTTGTCTCCAACATTTTAGATACTTTTTTCCCTAGAAAAATAACATTACAGTGAGTCTGTAGGAACTCGGCTGCTTCAGAAATCCAGAACTCTCAGCCTGTGGATTGGAAAGCAACTCTTTAAAGAAAATACTTCTTGAAATCCCTCCCTGTGCCCGGGGCTTTGCAAACCTCCACTTACTCCTGGCATCCGTCTCCACATTGTGTCACTCTCCAGCTCAGTGAAGAAGTTGATTTGAATATTGTTTTATCACACTGTGCCTTGCAGACAGCATTGAGTCAGCTTAAAACCAGCTCAGTGTGTACTGGCTCCCAGTTAATTATAGGCATAAAACATCATTTACTCTGCTGAAAGGAAATGCTGGGAATCCAGAGGGCTCTGTGCTGCAGACGCTGGGCTTTGTTCCCTCTCTGTTTCCTCTGGGACAGTTTTGTGGCTGGAGGATTAAAAATCTTTGAGGGCTGTGTCCACATTTCCCTCAGTGCAGGGGTGAGGGTGTTTTCCTGACTTTTGTTTTTTTCCCCAAAGAGCTTTAATCCAACCCTCAGGAAGGAAAGGAGGAAATTGCACCCTTAGTCAATAATTGCCTGTCTCTTGTTTGGGGTTTTTTAGGCACCTGGGTCTGGCTTGGTCCCTAAAGAATTCCTTCACTGGGTTGGTGTTTGCTCCTGTTCCAGCTCTCCAGGCAGCAGGCAGTCATGGTGCTGATGCCCAAACTGAGGATTTATTTTCCCAAAAGCTGAATATTTTTACTGTGCCTCCCTCACACACCATTCACAGGAGCTGCATCCTGGTCATTGTTGCCTGAACATTGCAGGAAAGGTTATTTCCATCACAGGGGTTGGATCACCTGTTAAACCTATGGCATAAATCCATCTCATGGAATAAATCCATCTCATGGAATAAATCCATCTCATGAAATAATCACCTCAGAGCTGAAGGGAGCCAAGGGCTGACCATGGGCAGTGCCCAGGTGCAAACTCAGAGTTACTCTGGGAGCGTGTGGGAGTTTCTGGAGAAACTCTGGAGAGGGTTTGTGGCCACAGAGCAGCCCTGAGGTTTGCCCAGGAGGTTCAGGGATGCCCAGGAGGTTTGGGGTTGCCTTGGCCAGGTGCCTGGGCATGGGGAGGCAGCTGGGGAGGGAAGGAGCGTGGCTGGGGACATACGGTGGAGCTGCAGCAGCAGCATCCCACCCTCTCCCTCAAGCTGTCAGGAGCACTTCAAATCGGTCGGAGAGGAGCAGGCACAAGCTGGAATAGCTCAGGAAGCTCTGGTGGGAGCAGAAATTGTTGGTGAGGGCTTTTCTTGGAGGGGGACACTTTGTTCCCAGCAGTGGTTGAGGTTTTTGGGAAGGGCAGGAGTGGGAAATGCTTTGCTCGTGGAAGGGCACGTCAGCCAATTCTCTGTCCCCACCTCCTGCTCCTCACTGCTGAATGAAAAAGCAGCTTGGCTGATGCCTCAGGTTTTGGCTTTTGTATTTTTCAGGTTCTGGGCTGGTTTAGTGTGTGGGTCTGGGCTTCATATGAGGGGATGGTGAGCTCTGTGCACAGAGCAGGGAGACAAAACAATTCCTGCTCCAGCTGGGGACCAAGGACAAATGATCCAAATCTCAGCCCAGGAGCACAAACACCATGGGCTGAGGAGAGAAAAACAAGGATGGGACTGCAGGGGCTAAAGCTGGAATGGGACAATGAACTCCAAGATGCAAATGGAGCAGAACTGATCAAAGCGAGAGACCCTGTGAGTGGTCGTGCATTTTGTGACCATTTTGGTTCATCTTGGGTTCATTTTGTGACCATTTTGGTTCATCTTGGGTGTAGCCCTGGCTGGGCTCTTGTGCTGCCCAAGGTGCACCCATGGAGGCCTTTTAATAAATCCCTGCTTTATTCTTTAGCTCTGTTTAACCTCTGTTCTAGGGCAGCCTTCACAAGGCAGCACTTCCACCTGGTTTTGTAGCAGATCTGGTGTGGAATATAAGCATTCTCAGATTTCTCACAGCCAGAGCATCCACAGGGAGGGGGCAAGGGAAGGATGTTTTAGTTTGTCCCACCTTCCTTGAGAGAAGCATCACTTTATGATGGTGAACTCGATCCTACCCAAACACTTCCCTGGATTTTTGCTCCAGCACTGATGCAGAGGGAGAGCCAAGCTGGTCAGAGGGATGGAGCAGCTCTGCTGGAAAGAAAGGCTGAGAGAATTGGGATTGTCCAGCCTGGAGAGGAGAAGGCTTTGGGGTGACCTCATTGTGGTCTTCCAGTACTTGAAGAGGCTACAAGAAAAATGGAGAGGTGCTGGAGAGACAGGACCAGGAGGAATGGCTTCACAATGAAAGAGAGTAGGGTTAGATGAAATATTAGGAAAAAAATCTTTACTGTGAGGGTGATGAAGCACTGGAAGAGGTTGTCCAGAGCAGCTGTGGCTGCCCCTGGATCCCTGGAAGTGTCCAAGGCCAGCCTGGATGGGGCTTGGAGCCACCTGGGATGGTGGAAGGTGTGGAATGAGATGATCTTTAAGGTTCCTTCCAAGCCAGACCATTCCATCATTCTGTGATTCTATGAATAGAATGGCCTAAATCTGATAAAGGTCAAACTTCCTGGGGAAACTGAGGCACTGGGTGCACTTTGGACATGTCTTCAAATCCCAGCAAACCTTTAAGCAGTTCCAAAGACAAACTTGTGGCTCCAGCAAGCACTGCTGAACGCAAACCCTCTTTAGGATTTATTTAAGTGATGAGCAACCAGAAATAAGATCCTCTTCTTCCTCACCAGCACATCCTGAACCCCACAGCATCTCCCAGAGGAATTATCCTGTTCCAGCACTGCTGCAATGTTTTCTGGTGGGGACACAAGCAGCAGGAGCAGCAGGGAAATAAAAGCTCTTAGAAGAGCCCATCACATTCTGTATTTTGTCATGACTCCACTTCTCTTTTTTAATGTGCTCTGAGGAGATGGGAAGCATTGCTCCAGGTCTGGGAGAAAGAAAGGACCCCAAAGGGAAAGAGAAGTTGCCCACAAGCCTTGTGAACCAGGGGAAAAACAAAGGCAGAAATAAATAACCAAACAGGGGAAAAAAATCAAAAACACCCTCAAAATGTTGTTTTGTTTCTCTTGTTTTGCTGCAGAGGAGTTTGAAGTTCTCCATTTCCTGGGTGTGCTACAGGAGCAGCAGAGTTGAGACTCAGGCTTTTAATGAAGTTTATGTAAATTTGGTGATGTTTATACTTAGCAGAACAGATTTAGGAGTACTAATAAAGCAGCAGATGAGGCGTAGAAAAGAGCTGGTGAAGTTTTCCACCACTGTTATTTTTTACCTTCCTCCCACCATTCCCAACAAAAAAGAGTCTGTTTCTGTTGCCAGTTTCTCTTCACAACAAGAGCCTCTGAAAGGCTGTTTATCCTTCAGCGCTGCTGAAGCATCTCCCAGTTCAGTTTTTTCCCATTGCCTTCCCTCCAGGAGCAACAACCCAGCCCATGTTTGTTTTTTCCCTTCAAGCAAATTAATTTTCCCCAGCTCCACTTTGGGATCTTTGTTCACTGCCAGGATTGTTGTTAGGCTGGAGTTGAAGCAGCCTTTTCCTTTGGGAGGAGGTGAGGGTTTTACCTTGGGTTTGGAGTCAGGGATGTTGAGGATGAGCAGGATGAGCTTCGTCCCCTGGGGAGGAGGAGGAGGCAGAGCTGGCCCTGCCCCATGATGGGTGGTGATTGCTGGTGCTTGTGGCTCCAAGCAGAAGAGCTTTGCTTTTCATTATGAAAAGGGACAAGGCCTAAATTTAGGACTGGCGTGGTCAAGGCTTAGCTTTGGGATGAAATTTCACCACACCTTTTCCTACAGCAGAAGGAGAATCCTGGAAAACACAAACCCCGCCATGTATTAGCAAGCAATCTTGATATTTCATTTATTTTTATGGGAACTGATAATCTGGGGTTTTTTTAAACATCCACTGGGGCTTTGAGGAGAAAGGAGAGAAACCAGGCAGAAACCTTGCAGAAGTTTTATGGCAGTAAATCAACACCACCCAGCTGAGCTGAATCATGTCCAGATTTTCATGGAATCACAGAATTCCAGGTTGGAAGGGACCTCAAGGATCATCTGGTCCAGACAAGATGGTCCAGCACCATGTCCAGCTGAATCTTTTAAGTGGGAAAATCCCCCACTTCCCTGGGAAGATTATTCCAAGGGACGATTATTCTCCTTGTGAAAATTTCTCCTCTTATATCCAATCAGAACCTCCCCAGCTGCGACTTTTCCATTATTTGTCATCATTTCCATGTGAGCCCTCACAAAAGGAGTCTCCATCTCCTTCACAGCCACTCTTTAAGCATTGGAACATGGGGAACAAACCCAGTTCTCAGCCTTTCCTCACGTGGCAGCTTCCCAGTCCTTGGATGGTCCTTCTCCAGCCTGTCCACATCTCTTTGGAATGGCAGGGACCAAAACTGGACACACCTGGAATGCTCCAGCTGTGGCCTGCCAAGTGCTGGGTAGGGTGGAATAATGAATTATCCATCTCTGCTGGGTCTGATTTGGCACAAGGGGCAAGATCCCTTAATTAGACAGAGCTGCAGATTGGGGAGTTTCTTTCCTGACAGCATTTTTGTAGCTTTTGGGGACATCTGACACCATCCCCAGCAAGAGGGGACTCCAAAGTTCCAGTTCAAAGCTGCAGCAGTGGCCTACTCATGGGGGTTTTTTGTTTTGTTTTTTGTTTGTTTGTTGGGGTTTTTTTTTTTGGTTTGGTTTGGTTTTTTTATTTGGGGGGTTTTTTGTTTGCTTTTTATGGTTTTTTTTGTTGGTTTTTTTTTTTGATTGGGATTTTTGTTGGTGGTTTTGGTTTTTGTTTTTTTGGGTTCTTTTGTGGTTTTCATTTGTTTTGGTTTTTGTTTGTTTTTGTTTGGTTTTGGGTTTGTTTGTTTTTGGTTTTATTGTTGGGTTTATTGTTTTGTTGTTTTTCGTTGGTTTTTTTTTCTGTTTTTGGTGGGGTTTTTTGTTCTTTTGTTGAGTTTTTTTTGTTTGTTGGTTGTTGTGGTGGTGGTGGTGTTGGCAGGGGTCTTAGGATGAGGGAAGAGATGAGAATGTTGACTCCATGTTTCATAAGGCTTGATTTATTATTTTACTATATATATTATATTAAAACTATACTAAAAGAATAGAAGAAAGGATTTCATCAGAAGGCTTGAAAGGAAAAATAAGGAATGGAATGATAATAGAATCTTGTGACTGACCAGAGAGTCTGGGACAGCTGGACTGTGATTGGCCATTAGTTAGAAACAACCACATGAGACCAATCCCAGATGCACCTGTTGCATCCCACAGCAGCAGATAATCATTGTTTGCATTTTGTTCCTGAGGCCTCTCAGCTTCTCAGGAGGAAAATCCTAAGGAAAGGATTTTTTCATAAAACATGTCTGTGACAGATTTGGGGTTTTTGTTTGTTTGTTTTGTTTTGTTGGTTTGTTTAGTTTTTTTGTTGGTGTTGTTTTTTGTTCTGGTTTTTTATTGTTGTTTGTTTGGTTGGTTTTTTAATTGTTTTTTTCCTCCAGCTCATCTGGAAGAAACCAATAAACCACTGCATCAGTCACTCACATCTGGAAACCTCCATGAGCATCTTCAGGGCATCCTCCTTGCCATGGGCATGAACTCATGGAATTTTCAGTCATTCCAGCATTTCCCTGGGGAAAAAGGGGCAGCAGGACGGAGTTGGGTGGAGCTGGGTGGGGAAATCCTTGTAATGGGGAATGCTTCTGACATAATCAGAGATATATTTGGAAAAGATGAGCTTTTCCAGACTAAAATGTGCCTGAGTGATCCTGTTCCATGTAGTGACACAGGGATGGCGAAGCAGAAGCCACTGAGGAGTGATGGATTCACAGAATTTTCACTGAATGCTTGAATTTTCAGCTGCAGCTTTTTTTTCTGTGCAACCTGTTATGAATCTGAATATCCCTGACTTAAGGTGCTGAAGGAGGAGGAGGAGGACACTTCTAGAAAAAAAAGTGTTCAGTCCAGGAACCAGCTGTGATTGCTAAATCAGGAGATTTAGACACATGGGAGGGAAAAAAAATAAAAAGGCAAAATGACTGAAAAGTTAAAAATACAGCCTGAAACGTGGAGCCTGCCTGGGAGCTGCATTTCACCCTGATTTGCTACCAGATCCTATAAACCAGGGAAAAAGGGGACAGAGCAGACCTAGAGGGTTAAAACCTACAGGAGAGCCAGGACAGGAGGAGTTAAATCAGTCCAAAATTCTCCCTTTAATTACCACACAAAAGATTTTGCAGAATTACAATTAATCACCTGTGGGACAGAAGGTGGTTCTCAGAAAGGAGATGGTTTCCTGCTCTATTGATCATCAGTTTCAGGAGAACTTGATGATCCCACTAATTGCTGACCAGATACCAGTGTGGTGCTGAACTACTGTTGAAGATTGCAAGGCAAGTTGTTTTCCATTACCATCTGTATGGCAGATTACCTTTGTCAAGTGGGCAGTTTGCCTTATCTCTCTCTCTGAGTGACCACAATCACTCCTCCCTCGGGAGGGGACATCTGCTGATAACAGCCATTGAATGTCCCTGCATGGCTGATAAGAACTACAGCATCCCATTGGGAGATGTGAGCCCAGAGGGAGGAGCCAAGCATTCCTGCCTGGATATAATCCAGAGGTTTTGAGACACCAGCCCGACTTCTCCAGTGGATTCCCCAGAGGAACAGCAGCTGCCTCTTCCACTGGATCTTCAGAGGAAGAACACATCCTTCTCTACAGGATCCCTGCTCCAACAGAACCACCCCTGACACTGCAGGAGGGCTGAGCCACAATTCCAATGGGACTGCCACCAACACCCTGACCCACAGGGTGTCAGGTTGGGTTCTGGCTCTGGCAGTGTTGTTCTAGTGTACTGCATTGTTTATTTTATAATTTTTTTTTTTCTGCTCCCATATTTTTTGCCTGAGAGCCCCTTAATTTCAAATTTACAGCAATTTGGAGGGGTGGCAAGGGTTTACATTCTCCATTTCAGGGGAACCTCCTGCCTTCCTTAGCAGACTCCTGGCTTTCCAAACCAAGACAGCTACCAAAATTCCTGAGGGTTTTTTTCCCTAAAGAAATCCCACCTGGAGTCCTCTTCCAGCTGCTTGTGGTGGTCCAGGAAGCAGCTGGGGGAACTGGAGAGCAGGGGATGTGCAGGTCACAGCAGCCAGCTCCTGACATGTGGGTGAGCCTCCTTAATCCAAGTTTCCATTTTAAAGGGAGAATAGGAACTTCCAGACAGGAGGATTTATAGGCAAGGATTTAACAGTTAAATTTATTCATGGCTAAACTGAGGAGCCCAGAGTCATTAAAGCATGAAATTGTGCCAGTCAATTAAAGCGTCAATCACAGGCAGCCTCATTTGGGAGAGCTGCTTTAATCCCAAGAAAAGAACAAATTTTTTTGGCCTAGTGAGAGAACACAGTGGCTTGAAGTTGGTTTTGGAGAAAACAGACATTTGCGAGTGGTTGTTTTTTTTTTTTATATATATAGATTATTTTCTGCTGTGCTCCTTCCAAGGTGACTTGTGTTTCTATTCAAGTAGAAACACAGATGCAATTTGAGCTGGAGATGAATTTTCACAGCAAACTCGAGTGGACTACACAACAAACAAACAAGAGAACTCACCAAAGAAACATTTAAACCAGCAAATAGCAGAGTTCTGGGACATCTCTTGCTTTTCATCACGATTCAGACAGATTTTCCTTTTGGTTTTAAAACTCGGGAATTAAATTATTCTCCCTGTCACTTTATGCAACATGTGTTTATTTTATTGGCCTTTAAAGCAATTTTTTCCCCTCTCTTGGTTGAATTCCTGGAATATCCATTGGTGATATTTAACAAATGGTGACTGTCATTTAGGCCTGGTCACACAGAACAGGCCACACACCTGATGGTAATGGAGGAGAAACATCTCCTGAAGGGATTTACTGGGAGCTGACTGGAAGTTTTGGTGTTGGACATGATCTTTTCTTCCTTGGCCACCAAAAACCAGGGAAAGGAGATAAAAGAGACTTTGGGTGATTTTGGGGTGAAGCTCAGGCTGCAGGGCAGCTCCAGACCCTTCTCTGGCTGCAGCGGGGCACACAAGCTTTGCTCCAGCACAGCTTCCCCTGGTGAAATCCCTTCTTGTGGCTTAGGGTCTCTCTCTGAACCAAAACCCTCCTTAAAAACCCTCATTTCCTGAATTTCTCTGAGTCTGCAGCTGTGCTTTGTGCAGGAAGGAAGGGGGGATTTTTTTTTTGGATCTGCTTGTGAGCCTCGGGAAGTTTTCCTTTTGGGATCTCCCCTGTCCTGGAAGTGTGCACTGCCCACCTGGTGAGGCAGCACCAACAGCAGTAGGATCAAGGACTAAATACACAGTAAATTAAGGTAGCTAGGCTTGAAATTGGAATTCCTGAGGCCAAGGAGGTCGAGGAAGTTGTTTTTTTGTTTTGTTTTTTGTCGAGGAAGTTGCTTTGATACCTGTTGGAGGAGCAGGGCCTGTGGGTGCACCAGTCCCAGCCACTTCCATTTCCAGTTTGTCCCAGTGCCATGGACACCAGCTGCCCACATTAATGTGTCTCACGGGATGGTTTGGGTTTAAAGTGCCCTCAAAAATCATCCAGTTCCACCCCTGGAGCAGGGACAACTTCCACCAGCCCAGGTTGCTCTGTCCAGCCTGGCCTTGGACTCTTCCAGGGATCCAGGGACAGCCACAGCCTCTCTGGGCACCCTGTGCCAGGGCTCACCACCCTCCTAGGAAACAATTCCTTCCCCATATCCCATCCATCCCTGCCCTCTGGCACTTTAAAGCCATTTTGTCCCTGTTCCATCCCTACATATCCTTGTAAAAACTCCCTCTGAGCTCCCAGGAAGAGCACATCCCCTTGTGTCCATGCTCTCCTGGCCACCTGTGTCCACCCAATGGATCCAAACTGGAGCACCTGAAGGGCAGAGGAACAAAGAGTTTTTTTCTTGTAAGAGAAGAAAAAAAATTTTTTGCCTCATCCTGCCTTGACAGTGAAATCTCAGACATCATTTGATTGCTCTCTATAAATATCCTGAGCAGGGAGTGAAGGAAATCAGTGCTTAAAAAACAAAAAAGCCACCTCATGGAAAGGTCTTGCTGCCAAGCTGGAATCTGCCCAGACCTTCACCAGGCTGGGATGGAGAGGGGGCTGAAAAGCTCCTGAAAAGGGGAAAAAAAAAAAGGGGAAATAAAAAGAGGGAGCTTGTTCTTGGTATGCCCAGACAGGTGATGTGTAACAAGGAGTCTGGGGGGTGCCCAGGAGGTCCCTCCAGTCCTCCCCATATTTTCTTTCCTCTGGAATGAAGATAATGGCACTGCACTGTCAGAACCCAGGGCATTGCTCTGGCTGCCCTGCAGGACTCCAGACCCTGACAGGGGCTCAGAGACCTTGGCACGGAGTCACAAACACCTGTGCCTTTGATTTTAACCCATGGAAACCATTACCAACTTTGTGTGAAGAGTTACAAGCCACAAGAGTTTGAGTAGAATGTTAGTGAATTTGTCACAGGGTGAAAAAGTAGAATTTTGGGGTTTTAGAATGGGGGCTCAAGAGGCAAGATGGAGGAATCTGGGCATGTCCTGTCCTTCTCCTTCTTCTTGTCCTCCATCTTCTGCTGTGATGGTGGCACTTCTGGATTGGTTTAGAGCAGAGACAAAATGTCTAACGTATAGCTGATAGGTACTGGAAATTATTGTAAATAAAGTACATGTTGTTTTTAATATAAAAAGATAACACCACCCCAAGGGCAGGGACTGTGCCACAACCCGACCTGCTGGACAGATCTCAGCAGGTCAGAGAAAGAATGGAATAGATCAGAGAAAATAAACAACCTTGAGAACCAGAGCCAAGGAATCCTGACTTCTTCTTTGGTCTCAGGGTTGGGAAAAAGAGACTTTCCAACACCTTGAATGAGAGATGCAGGACTCCAGGGGCTCTCCAAAATGCAGTTTATTCCATCCAAGATGTCACAGCAGTCCAGGGCTGTGGGCTGTCTGAGCCTGCTGCAGGCAGGCCTGTCACCCCAGCTGCCGGCAGGCCTGCATTCCTATAGTTTTCTTTTTACAATGCATTCTATACTTTTCTTTGCTGAGCATCTTCATACAGTAGAACCAATCTATACCTTAACTTTTATCTCTAGCCTATCATAACTACTAGAATTACCATATTCATGTCACTGTTCTCCAATCACTAAAAGTCAGTACATTACAGTTTAAGCTAGAAGTTGTTTTTCAGTTTTCTTGCAGTGGAAAATTCTGAGAGTTTTTTTCTATTTGCAACATTTGCTGCCTTGTTTGCCTGTGCCATCTTTCTGCTTGGTAAAAACATCTTCTTGTTTGGGGTGGGTTTATCCCTTGCTCTAATCCATAAAAACCCCTTCTAACTAACACAGCCTTTGCCTCCTTGGTTATCCAGTAAAACTGGCCCAGCAATTCTTTTATATTAAAATTTGCTTTCATTTCTATTCCTTCATCAGACTCTACATTTAAAAATCTTTCTGCCAGGCATCTGTGAGACTCTCTTGTCAAACTTTCGTCCTTCCCAACACTCAGGGTCATCTCTCCACCAGAGACCTCCTCACTGCACAAGGAGGGACTGAGCACATCAGCCAGGGAAGAGCACCAAGGTGTGACAGTGATTGGAGCATTAGAGATACCTGAGCCAGTCACATCTCACTGTAATTTGCAGCCTTAAAACCAAACCCAGTTAATTACCAGGCTGCAGACTATTTTTTCCCCTTCCCACCTGCCGTGAGATATTGTGAGGTGGGAAAAAATAGCACCAGTGCAAAGAAAAGGCCTTAATAAAAGCTTTGGAGGGATTAAGTGGGTCTCATCTCTGTAGGTATCAAGGTAACTTTTCTCAGTGCTCAGAAGAAGTTTTCCAAGGCTGGCTGTTTGATTTATTGTCCAAATCCTATAAACTGGAACATTTCTGCCTTGGTTCTGGCAGTAAAGAACAAAAGTGCTAAGTGTGAGGTGTCCACATTGTGTTTCATTTCACTGATGGATGTTTTGACAGCCAAGAGATTTTTCACTCTGTTCTCTTCTTTTTTTTTTTTTTTTTTTTCCTGCATCACTTACTTTTATAGGACATTGGGGGGTGGGGACAGAACTGAACTTCCCATCAGCTGGTGGCATCGTGTCAGTCAGAGAGATGTTTTCTGGTGAAATCCCAAACAATGTCTTCTCAGCTTTCCAAAAGCTGTGATATTTTTGAAGTGTCACTGACTTAGTCCTGGCGGCATATGTGTATTTTATTTTAATCCCTGAATTAAAACAAAGATTTCTCCTGATGGCCTCGTTTGAGGCTGCTTGGACCCTCCCAGGTCAGCCTTGGCCCTGATTTGTCACATTAGTGAGGCTGAGCAGGCTAAATTTGCCAGTAATGAGCCTGAAAAGCCAAGGAGACATTTCTTTTGGGTCAGCTGAAGGAAGGCTGAGGTTCCCCCAGCCCCTCTGGGGACTTTTCCATGTCCAGCTGAGCATTTGTGCTCTTGTCACACTCAAAAAAACCACGAGACTGCTCTAAATTCACTTTGGCCCAAGGTGTGGAGGGGGGCAGAGGAGTGGAAAACCAAGTGCTGGGCCAAGGGCATCTCCTCACACATCCCCAGGAGACCCAGCTGGGGCAGGGTGGACACTGGGATCTCCTGCATTGGCTTCATGACCCTTGGAGAGCTTGCAGCAAACCCTGAAATACTCGGTTTTCCTCTCAAATTGAAGATCCATGTTATCACAGAGTGGTTTGGGTTGGAAGGGATCCTTGAATCCCATCTCATTCTGCCCCTGCTGTGGGCAGGGACATCTTCCACCATCCCAGGGTGCTCCAAGCCCCATCCAACCTGGCCTTGGGCGCTTCCAGGGATCCAGGGGCAGCCACAGCTGCTCTGGGCACCCTGTGCCAGGGCCTCACCTTCACAGAGAACAATTCCTAATTCCCAATATCCCACCTAACCCTGCCCAGAGAGGGAACTGGGGTAAAAGTGAGAAAAGTCCTGGCTTGAGACCACAGAATGATGGAATGGTTTGGGAAGGGACCTTAAATCCCATCCAGTGCCACCCCCTGCCATGGCAGGGACACCTTCCACTGTCCCAGGTTGCTCCAACCCCATCCAGCCTGGCCTTGGGCACTGCCAGGGATCCAGGGGCAGCCACAGCTTCTCTGGGCACCCTGTGCCAGGGCTCATCACCCTCACATGGAACAATTCCTCCCCAATCTCCCATCCATCCCTGCTCTCTGGCAGTGGGAGCCATTCCCTGTGTCCTGGCCCTCCATCCCTTGTCCCCAGTCCCTCTCCAGCTCTCCTGGAGCCCCTTCAGGCCCTGGAAGGGGCTCTGAGCTCTGCCTGGAGCCTTCTCTTCTCCTGGCTGAAGTCTCTCAACCTGTCTCCATAAGAGGGGGCTCCAGCCCTCAGAGCCTCCTCCTGATCGCTTTTCCCCCTGCTTTTCTGTGTCAGGAATTGAAAGGTTTCTAACCCGTTTTGGGGTCTGATTTTAATGGTGTCACTCACACAGACCCCAGCAATCCCTATCAGTGTGGGATTTCTGGATCAAAGCCCTTGGCAATCATGCAAAATGTTTGGATTCAGCTTTCCAAGCCACACTTGCAGCTCTAGCAGTGGCAGAGTTTTACACAGGGGAGGATTCAGATCAAAATCAGGTGCCTTCAGCACTGCAAAATCCCTCAGGGCTCTTTTTATTGTGCCTGGAAAGAAACAGCCTTTTTAGGGTGAAATTAATCTCATCCCTACCAGACATCTCCGTTTGGCCAAGGAAATAATTTCCCAATTTTATTTCTCCCCAGCAACTGCAATGGGAGCATTGTGCCATTCCCCCAAGCATCAGCAGAAACCAAAAATTAAACATTTCCACCTGTAGAACATTTAAACATAAAGTTAAACATTTCCTGTGGTCCATGGAGAATTTTGAATCCTGATGAAGTGTTTTGGTGACTCTGGAAATGAGATGAGTGAGTGGAGATAAGCTGTGTGTCCAAACACTGCCAGGATTTGGGAATGCATCTCTGGCAGGGGCTGTGAAAGGCAAAAGAAACTCATTTTTCTACCTAGTCAGGTCCAAATCCTTTTGAGGTGTTCTCTGAGAGAAATTCAAGGAAGCATCTGGCCTTTAATGTCTAGACACCATCCCTTACAGAGTTGAGATCCTGAAGCTCTCCCCTGACAATGGGCTGTGGGAGGAGACGGCTCTGTCGCGCTGTGATGTGGCCCAGGAGAAAAAGGGAGTGTGGCCACTTCACAGGACATCAGCTCAGGCCTTTCAGCTCCTTTTCGCTCCCCAAATCCCTGTTGCTGTGCTGCCAAAGCCCACTGGGGTGTTCTGAACCCCATTCCCAAATTCCTCAACCCAGGAGCAGAAGAGCTGCGGGTTGAAGGTTGGGCTGATCTCCGTGTGAGTTGTGGCCAGAGAAAAGTTAATTTTCACCAATTAACGCCAATTCCTGCATGGGAGGCTGCCAGAAGAATATTTCCCCAGGCCTGATATGCCTGAAAGATCCCCTGCTTTGGGAATATTTATTCCCAAATGTATAAATCTTCCCTGTTCTGGGTGGCAACCACGTCCAGCAGTGGCTGTGCCCAAGACTTGCTCATCTCTAGGTCTGACCTTTTCACTCATTGCAAAATATTATTGGAATTTCTGCTCCAATTTTAGCTCTTTTTGAGGATTTAGGACGCTGGATAATAGAATTTAAACCTAAAAATGGGATGGTGTTGATGTATTGGTTTGTTGATTGTTGAACTGCTCTATTATTTTCTAGGCTCCAGTGTTACCAGTAGCTCATCTTGGTTGATGTATTTTCCTTAAAGCTTCTTTAAAAAATATATCAGTGATTTTGATAAGAAGGATCTGTACTAAAAAAGATTTTTACTGTATTAAAGAAAAAAAGAAAAAAAGCAGAGGTGGAAAGGCTGTACATCACTCTGATTTCAAAAAATCAGCTGGAATTGCTGGATTTTTCTTCCCCTGATCTTTGGTTCTGGCAGCTTTTTTTTCACAGGGATATTTTTGCTTTCTCTATTACATCTCTATTACTCCTGCCATCATTTTTCTAACCACAGACAAAACCCTAGATCCTTTCTCAGAAATGTATTGTGGGATGTTTGCCTGTTAGAAAACAACCTTGCATTGTGAACTAGTGGGAAATAACTGTTGAAGGGTTTTGGGGCTAAAATCTGATGGTGTCAGAGATTTTCTGATTAGGAAACAGAAAAGATTCTGTTTAGGACCAATTTTCAGAAAAAAGAAGCAAGAGAAAAATGCTTTTTTGTTATTAAATTACACAATTTATTTCTATTGTCACCATGCAGTTTTATAGCCCTGGCTTGGTGCTGACAAGGTCTTGAAGTCTCAAAGGGTCTTTTCACCCTTCTCCCAACTCTTTTCCACCACACCAGCAGGACATTGTGTCCTGAGCTGGCTCTGAGAGCCAAGACAGCTCCAAATCTTATCCCAAGAGCTGTTTGAGGTGTTTCCCCATGGACTGTTTTCCAGGAAGGCCATGCCCAGGTCAGGAGGCAGGGCTGGGTGAACCTGGGTGCTCCCCAAGGTGCTGAGCCTTCAAAACAAGCCCTCAGAAAGAAGATTTCTGAGGAACATCCCTCTGCTTCCACACAGGATCTGTTCTTGCTCGGGGCTGTTGGCATTTTGATGTCTCTTGAAGATGCAGCAGAGAAGTGGCTCTTGAGGAGTGACAGCACCAAACTCTGATTAATGTCTCCAAGGAGAGTCAACCAGAATGATTTCCTTTGAGCTGCCTCCATTTCCATATGTAGCCCAGACTTTGCTTGACAATGCTGTAGAAATGTGATGCTTGGAAAAAAAGCACTGCTTGTTATCAGGAATATTTCCCCTTCAGCCTTTAAGGAGAGATGAAAAAAAACCCTCCCAAAGCTCCCCATAAAAGATCCTGGAATGTTAATTCTTAAATTAACAGGTTGAACACTCTCCCACGCCACCCCTACCTGGGGGTTTAAATTCTCATTTAGGAGACCTGCGCATGGCCTGGGGATGGGAAGGAGCATGGAAATGTGAAATTAAAAGACTGGTGGAAACCACAGCTTTCACACTCATGACCTCTTATTGCTTCTAATTTACCACAGAACCACAGAATGTCCTGAGCTGGATGGGACCCACCAGAATCATTCATCCAGCTCCTGTCCCTGCACAGACACCCCAACAATCTCACCCTGGGCATCCCTGGCAGTGCTGTCCAAACTCTGCTGGAGCTCTGGCAGCCTCAGGGCTGTGCCAGTTCCCTGGGCAGCCTGGGGAGTGCCCAGCACCCTCTGGGGAAGAACCTTTCACTGATATCCAGCCTAAACCTCTCCTGGGACAGCTCTGGCCATTTCCTTGGGTTCTGTCACTGTCACAGGGAGCAGAGGTCAGAGCTGTCCCTACTCAGGAGGAGCTCCAGACCCCTCAGTGTCCTCTTCTCCAGCCTAAACCAACCAAGAGGCCTCAACCACTCGTGGTGTGGCTTCCCCTTTAAACCATTCACCATTTTCACCTTTGGACACTCTCTGACAGTTTAGTGTCCTCCTTTGTTGTGGCACTGTGCTGGATTTGCCAAACAAGTTGTATTCTATTTGCCTTCTCTATGGCAGTTGTCTTCTGTTTATTGGGCAGTTTTCCTTATCTCTTCCACACCCAATCCTCCCTCCAGGGAGATATCTGATAACAGCCATTGAATGTCCCTGCATGGCTGATAAGAACTACAGCATCCCATTGGGAGATGTGAGCCCAGAGGGAGGAGCCAAGCATTCCTACCTGGATATAATCTGGAGATTCTGGAACACCAGCACGGCTTCTCCAGTGGATTTCCAGAGAAACAGCAGCTGCCTCTTCCCTGGATCTTCAGAGGAAGAACACATCCTTCTCTACAGATCCCCCTTGCTCCAGCAGAACCACCACTGACACTGCAGGAGGGCTGCAGCCACAATTCCAATGGGACTGCCACCAACACCCCGACCCACAGGGTGTCAGGTTGTGTTCTGGCTCTGTCAATGTTGTTCTAGTTTACTACATTGTTTATTTTATCTTTTTATTTTCTTCCCTATTAAAGAACTGTTATTCCTGCTCCCATATTTTTGCCTGAGAGCCCCTTAATTTCAAATTTATAGCAATTCAGAAGGAGGAGGTTTACATTTTCCATTTCAGGGGAGGCTCCTGCCTTCCTCAGCACACACCTGGCTTTCCAAACCAAAACAAGCACCAATTCCCAAGGGGTGGCTGCAGCTCATCTGGACACCCCAGCACATGGCAGCAGCTGCGGCCCAAAGCTTTGTCCTGGGAGTGGAATGACCAAGGCATTCACAGTCTGGAAGTGCACAGAGCCATTCAGATTGTCTGCACTGAGCAGAAAAATCCCAGCTCTGAGCAGAGCCCTCCCGAGCCGCGCTCACAATTTACGAGCTCACGGCTGCGTTGTCACACACTGTCACCAAGTGTCTGGCACTTGGCCACTCTCTGCCTCCCTCTTCTCCTAATTGCTGACTTAACAGACCACTGATCATGCTCAAAAGGTCAGAAATGTGAGGCTGAGAGTGGGAAAGAAGCTGGAGAAGTGGCTCCAAAGAGGCAGCTTTTCTCATCACGCAGAAGGAGTTAATTTTCATTGTCTTGAGCAAGTGCTGGGAGTTTCCAGCCACCCCCAAGCACAGCACAAGCTGCAGCCTGTAAAGATTTTGCTTTTTTTAATTGCTAGAGCAGCTCTTTGCCAAGTAGTGCAGCAGCAGAGTCCTGCTGCTGCTGTCCAAGGTCCGTGTGCTTGGTGGGAGGAGCAGGAAAACGCCCGGCGTGTGTTGGCTGCCCGGATCTGAGCCTGGAAATAGTCTGGGATTAGTGGTGAAAAACTGCTGGGAGAAGGGTGAAAAAACCCTTTAAGAGTTCAAGACCTTGTCAGTGTAAAGCCAGAATCTGCACAGTGGCAATAGAAATAAAATACGTAATTTGAATTATGAGCAAATAGCATGGAGCTTGGGAAACAATAAAAAAGTATTAAAATAATAAATAAATAAATAGTCTGCTTGTCTTGGAGGGGTGGATTCAGCACTGGGATGCTGGAACACAGCAGAGTTAGCCCAGAAATCCTGGGAGCTTCCAGAGAAGCTGTGGTGGTGGGAACATCTGCCTCTGACAGGGACCATCTCCAGGATGGGTTTTTCATGCCCACCCCGGTGATGTTTTTGTCCAGCATCCACAGGACGTGGAGCTCACCTGTATTTGTGTCATCCTCCCTCAGGCTGGCCCTGGTGGGAACTTAGGCTGTAGAGAGAGCTCCTGTCCCACCTCCTGGGACACCAAGCCACGATGCAGCTCCACCTTGGAGAATCCCAGAATGGTTTGGGTGGGAAGGGACCTTAAAGCTCACCCAGTTCCACAGTCATTTGTGAGGGAGGTCCAGCTCTTCACACATTAAAGCATTTGTATAATATCATCTTTTAACTCCTGCTATCTTCTGAAATTGTGTGTTCTACATGGAAGATTTTGTCATTAAAAAAAAAAAAAAAAAGTGGAATTGCCAGGGCAGAGCTGTCTGCTTCCTTCCCTGAATGCCAGTGCTGAGAAGAGCTGGGAAAATTTCTTGGAAGTGCTCAAGGCCAGGTTGGATGAGGCTTGGAACAACTTGCTCTAATGGAAAGTGTCCCTGCCTGTGGCAGGGGGTGTTCTTTGAGGTCTTTCCAACCGAAATTGTTCTGTGATTCTATGAAATACCCACTTTTTGCCTTAATATGGTGATTTTAAAGCAGTGATCTGCCCGTTCATCTGGTGGTGTTGGGGTTTTGCTTAAGCTCCATCTCAGAGTAATGCACAAGACAGAGAAAAGGAATAGTCAGGCTACTAAAGAGCTTGTATAGAGAATATGAAAAATTTCCAGTAAAAATGGCAATAAACTAAAGAATAAAGCCCATTTCTTACCTAAGGACACAGGTGGTAATATCTTGTGGCTGCCTTTCAGTTTTATTGACACAAGACTCAAAACAGCAGGAGCTTTTTCACATGGCAGGTCAGAGATCTGTAAATCATCTTGCCAAAAAATTCTGGATGATAGATGGAGTGGGAAATTAGACAGATCATCCAAATCCTAAAATACTGAAGTTGGAAGGGCAGCCTGGAGGCTTCTGAATCTGTGCCATGCTCAAAGCAAAGTCAGGTTCAAAAGCAGGTCAGGTTTGAATTTGGCCAAAATGCCCCTCAGTTGCCACCATCAGCCTTCTGCTTGCCAAGCTCAGCAGTGCTCATGATGTGGGGTTATCCAATCCCAGATGAAAGATTGGGCATTCCCTGTGGAAAAACACTGAGCCTTGCACAGAAATCATGGATAAACAGGGAATTTCCTGAACTAAATATGGTTTGATGCCTTCAAAGGTTGGGAAGGCACACCATCCAGGCTGTCCTTGTCCTAATAATTTTCCCAAAGAATCTCCTGTTGTTGGAAGAGGAACTGTGGGTTGAACAGATTTTTATTTCAAGAGGAAAAACGTGGCAAAGGGCTGCAAGATCATAACTGGGCTGGAGGGGGTGAACAGAGCTGATCACTCCTTCTCCTTCTTGAGGCAGGGCTCAGCCAGAGCCTAAAGGTGGTTTAAAAGAGGGAAGGGAGACACTTCACCTAAAAAGTAATTAAATTGTGGAACTTGTTACCTCAGGATAACAGAGTGGGGAAAAATTAAACAGAGGGGAAGGAGAGCAGGTGTTGGAGGTTATTAAACATTGCAAGAGTCCTGCTGGCTCAGCTGAGCCTTTAATTGGTGGGACAGGGAAGGATTTCACAATGTTTCTGTTGATTTGGCTCTGCAAGGATCCAGGTCTGTGCTCCAGGTTGGATCAGCTTCCGACCTGGTTGAGGTTCCTTTGTCCCCAGGAGATGGAGAAGGTGGCAGCACTCCTGAGGAGATGAGGAACAGGCTGGGTTTGCTGAGCTGTCCCGGCACATCTCCAGCTCTCCCTGTTAACCCATGAAGTGCTGGGATCAGAATGGGGAGATTCAGGGTTTTTGGGGAGAAAACCAGTATTTTACTCCTTGGGCTTTACATCTCTTGCCTGGCTTTGCTCAGTCATTACCAAAACCCTACAAACCCCCACAGAAGGTTTCTCAAAATTGCCTTTTCTCCCCAGATCTCCCTGCCTGCATTCCTGCATTTCCCCTGCACAGGGAGTGGAATAAAAAGCTGACTTGAGACCTCATTTAATGCCTGAATTAGTTCAATTTTCTCTGCCTGAGGCTCCTCATTTTTTTCCACTGTCTTGCTGTTGGCCTGCTGGGAATCTCTCATTGTCCACAAAAGTTTCTCTCATCCTCCTAAACTGATGATTTTCTCCCTGAGCTCAAATTTTTGCCTAAATATGGACTCTTTCAGGGCTAATTTCTCTTCATAGTTTGCTTAGGCACACGTGCGTGTGCGCTAAAATCAGTTTCAAAATGGCTCAGATTTATTTTTAAGGCAGGGTGGGTTTTTCTTTTTTTTTTGCAGATGCCGAAAGCATTGATTCCTGTCTGATTAAAAAAAATACAAAACCCACGGAGTATTTTCAGCATGATTTAGTGGCTCATCTACAAGGATCTTGACTGGCTTAACTAAATTGTTGGTGCTCACTCGTGTGTGGAAAAGGCCCTGGTGTCTTTGGATGCACATTATCTTATTTAACCCAAACACAATTTAATCTTGGGGAGTTAAAAAGCCAGAGTTGAGGCTGATGTCTCAAAGCTTGAGTCAATCACTTCTGGGAAAAGCAACCGATCTCATTATTTTTTGGAGCAAAATGTTTTAGCGGAGCTGTCGTCTTTAAATATTTTTGGATGCAAACTTCTGGAACTGTTTGTGGGAAGAAATCTTTCCTTTTAAATTTTTTCCTTCATATTTTTCATTTTAAGCTGTGTAAGCATTCATCAGGTAAGCCTTGAGTGCAACCAAACATTCAATTCCAAGTCAAGGCAAACACTGATATTTTTTGGAGACAAATAAACCATTTTGCTCGATTCTTTGCTTAGAAGAAGTTTGGGGTTTGGATCATCCAGAATCCTATTCTTTTACTTTTTAAATTCTGGAAGAATCCTCAAACCAGAAAAAACTGTTAGATGTGTTATTTCATTTAAAAAGTGAAACACTCTTTCATAGCTCTGTTGCAGAATACTTCCAAGGAGTGATAAAAATGCCATCAGAATAAGGATGTTTAGAGGAATTAAACATTATGATTTTTTAAGGCAGTTTAAAAGCCCCTAATACAGAAAACAAGCGAAACAATGACCTTAGGCACAGCAATAAATACACTGCAGCAGCACAACCAGATCCTGTGGTGTGCTGGATGTGAAATGAGCTGTCTTGGGGCTCTCCACCCTGCCAAGACAGCCTGAATTAGCAGCTGGTCAGTTTTCATGCAGACAGCTCTGTCAGAAGGGCAGGGAAGGAGCTGAGGGAGGAAAGTGGAGCCTGCAGGAGCTTCATGTCCCCCTGGCAGGACAGAAGCTGTGACAGCTGCTGCTGAGATGTTGTGGCAGAGGAGATGCTGGCCTGGAGTGTTTTTGGGGAGAAAAAGGGGCTGGTTTTGTGAAGCAGGTCCTGAGATGGGCAGTCAGAGTGTGCCCTACAGACATGGTGCGTGGGACTCCAGTTCAGTCCTTTAGGATCATTCCTGATTAGGTTCTCCTTCAAATCTCTGCTCTGTCTTAAAGCATCTCCCTCTGGAGAGAGCAGACAGCCTCCCCCTGCTCCTCTGTGCAATTCTGAGTCCATCTGTGAGGACAGGAGCTGGGGGAACATCTGGGCACATTGCAGTGCCCAACCTCACAGTCCCTCAGGACATTCCCAGTGGGCTCGAGCCACTTCCCCTGCTGTCACCCATCAGTCCAAACTGAGAAATCTCACTGGGCATCCCGAGGAAAAGCAGGTCTAAAATGAGACAGGGGAGAAATGGCTGCTGAGAAGAGGCCAAATGAGAACACAAAACACATCACGGGAGAAATGCTGATTGCTAAGGCAAGCCCTGCCAGCAGTCAGCCAAGACATCCAGCACCCAGCTTGGATATGGATGAAGGCCTCAGAGTTCCTGGTGGTGCCAGAGGTGGGACTACACCACTCATGCCACATAAAGCAAATCTGGAGTAAAAAGAGGACTACAAACAACTTTCCCTGAGCCTCTGAGCTGTCTGGCTTTGACAAAAAAACCCTGAGATGTTCAACAAGAACTAGTGCAGGCATCAACCACCCTGGAATTGTCTAAGGCCTGCTTGGACAGGGCTTGGAGCAACTTGGGATAGGGAAAGGTGTTCCTGCCCATGGATTTTAAGATGATTTTTAAAGTTCCTTCCAACCCAAACCACGCTGGGATTTTATGATATTATGATCAAACAGGCAAAGGTTTGTGGGGCTGCAAGTTTGACACTGCAATACTGATAATGAGGAAAGACAACTGCAGGAAAGTGAGTCCCACCACCACAAAAAAAAAAGTGAAGAGACACTTTGAAGTCAGAGAGACCAAAGATTCTACACCAAAATAAGGAAAATAAGGAAACCAAACCTTTTTTTCTTGTTGTTTTGGTTTTTTTTTTAAGAAAAAGATAACATCATTCAGTGTATTTTTTCAAGCTTGCTGGACATCATACCGAAATACCGTAAAGCTGTCAGGGAAATTATATGGGTTTTTTCTGTTGCCAACCAAAGCGTGCTTTTATGGAGTCAATTAGCCACAAATGATGAACACACGTCACTTGTCTGGGAATGAATTACAGTACAACCCAATAAACACATCTGGCTTTGCTCTCTGATCATTGCCCTGATGAGCAGGAGGCGTCAAACTTCCCTATCCAACCATGAAGGAAACTCCGTGTTCGTTTGTGTTTCACCCTCCAAATTCATCTCCTCCAAGTGCTGCAGTGCTACAGTGTGGGGGGAACGGGGGCATTGGTATTTCTGCTCTGACGTGCAAACCTGGACGTGAGCTCAGGGTGTGAAATGCAATTACCTCGGGAAAAGGGCTCGAATAAGCTGGGATGGTGCAGGGGCTTGGGTGTACAACGGAGCTGCTGTCAGATTCCACAGAGAAGTGCAGCCAGTGTTGTCTTTACACAGGATTTTGTGTGCCCTCCACAGACCTTAGAGCCCTTTTTGAAGGTGGAGAGCCACAGTCTTATCAAGTTTTTAGAGTTTGTTTTTAGTTTGGTTGGTTGGCTGGGAGGGTTTCTTTCCTTTTCCTTTTTTTTTTTTTTTAACTTTAATAACAGATGGGTAAACTGAGGCACAGAAAGGTGGTGTGACTGGCCCACAGTCATTGGTAGACCTTGAACCCCCCCAGGTCTTGCTCCCACCGGGGACAGAGTGAGAAGGAAGGGCTGTTCCCAAAGTTCCCTCCACTTGTTCCCAGGGTGAAGGAAAGGACCATCACCCTCAGTGGCAATGTCTGGTGGGGCTGGACGGTTCCTGCCAGCCCCTGGGGGGCCAGGGAAGCGAGGGCATGGAGAGGCAGGAGGTCAGGCCCTACAGGATGCACTCGTGCCTCTCCGTGGCTTTCAGGGCCTCGTGCATGCTGGCGGCCGAGAGCCTCCTGTTGATGTTCCTGTACCTGCAGCGCAGCAGGTTCCAGAAAGTAGTCCTCAAATCCCTGTTGAAGAAGGCGTAGATGAGGGGGTTGATGAGGGAGTTGGTGTAGCCCAGCCAGAGCAGAGTCCTCTCCAGCCTCAGGGGCATGCAGCTGCAGCGGATGCCGCAGATGAACGGCCGCGCCGTGGACATCAGGAAGAAGGGCAGCCAGCAGAACGTGAAGGCCCCCACGATGATGCCGAGGGTCCTGGCGGCTTTCTGCTCCCTCTTGAAGATGGAAATGTTCTTGCGGTCCTGGCGGAGCAGCTTGGAGAGCGTGGCGCACTCCTCGGCGGCCTTGGTGCGGCGGGAGCTGTGGTGGGCGCGGGCAGAGGCCTCAAGGCAGTAGACGCCCTCGTCCTCGTAGTGCTTGGGGAAGTTCATGAAGCGGTGCTTCTCGGCGCTCACCTTGGCCGCCTGGTAGATGCGGCTGTACATCACCAGCATGACGGCCATGGGGATGTAGAAGGCCACGCCCGTGGAGTAGACGGTGTAGCCGAAGTCCTGGCTGATGAGGCACACCCGCTCCACCGTCACGTTCTGGGCCCAGCCGAAGAGCGGAGGGAGGGTGATGGAGGCCGACAGGAGCCACACGATGAAGACCATCTTGGCCATCAGCTTCCCGTTCTGCCTCACGGGGTAGGTCAGAGGCCGCGTGATGCCCAGGTACCTGAGGGGAGGAAGAGTTGTCAGGGTTAGGGGTGGGTGCTCTGAGGTGGTTTTCACTCCCTCTGAGGTGGTTTTCACTCCCTCTGAGGCGGTTTTCACCACCCCAGGTCTTGCTCCCACCGGGGACAGAGTGAGAAAGAAGGGCTGTTCCCAAAGTTCCCTCCACTTGTTCCCAGGGTGAGGGAAAGGACCATCACCCTCAGTGGCAATGTCTGGTGGGACTGGACAGTTCCTGCAAGCCCCTGGGAGGAACTGTCCAGCTGTGAGGGAATTTTGGCCCTCAAAGAGAGCAAGGAATGAATCAACCAAATGAAAATCTCCACAGGCATGGGATTTCTTGACTAAACACCACAGTTTATTCCTCACTTTTTTGCAATCATCCCATGTGTGGAATCACAGAATGGTTTAGGTTGGAAAGACCTTAAAGGCCATCCCATTCCAACCCAAATAAACACTATTTATTCCTCACTTTCTTGCAATCATCCTGTGTGTGGAATCACAGAATGGTTTGGGTTGGAAAGACCTTAAAGGCCGTCCCATTCCAACTTGCTAAACGCCACAATTTATCCCTCACTTTCTTGCAATCACCCCATGTGTGGAATCACAGAACGGTTTGGGTTGGAAAGACCTTAAAGACCATCCCATTCCAACCCCATGCCATGGGCAGGGACACCTTCCACTGTCCCAGGTTGCTCCAAGCCCCGACCAGCCTGACCTTGGACACTTCCAGGGATGGAGTATCCATAACATGAGGTGTCATTAACTGCTGAACTTTGCATGATCTCCTGGGGAATCAAAATACTTTAAAAAGCCTCATTTTCAGGAATAAAAAAATTAAGAATTAAATTATATTTAGAATTTAAGAATTAAATTATATATTAGAATTTTATTTTTATACCAGAACTATTCTGCACAGGGAACATGCAACAGCTTCCAGCCATGGCATATCACACACTCCTGAGTGTTGCCCTTCCCAAGGAGACACCCAGGAGTGGGGTGGGTGATGCTCAGAGTGATGTGCCACAGGACTGATTCCAGATGAAAGGAATAACTCCTACCAGTGTTTAATGGGAAGTGGGAAGCACTGCAGCCTTCTTCTTTTTGTTGGTGAAGAAATACAACCTGCAGCTGAGATGGCCCTGGGAGACCAAGAAATAATCTTGCCTTTGGGAAGATTTAAAGATGTGTCTGGGTGAGCCCTGCAAGTAAAGCTGGAGAGTGGACGATGCTGTTTGGGGACAGTTTTTGGGCTCCTCATGACAAGAAAGCCATTGAGGGCATGAGGAGTGTCCAGGGAAGGGAATGGAACTGGGGAAAGGTCTGGAGCAGCAGGAATGGCTGAGGGAGCTGGGAAAGGGGCTCAGCCTGCAGCAAAGGAGGCTCAAGGGGGGACCTGTGGCTCTGCACAACTCTCTGAAAGTTGTTGAGCTCTGGAAACTCAAATAGGAATGACCCAAGCAGCTGGAGCCATCTGCTCGCTTGCACAGCCAGGAGCTGCCAAAGTGGAGTCCAGCTGTCCCTCAAGAGCAAAATGAGTGGATTTTGGAATAAGAGATCCCAAAACCATCTGGGGACCCACGGATTCCCCAGTCCTGACCCCTGGGGTTAGGAGTTACCTTGTTATTTTGTCTGAAAGGAGCTGGAGGCTGCACCCACCATCAGCTCCTGCTGGTGCCACGGGGTGTAAATGTGAACTACCCTGACTTTTATTGGAGAGGTTTGTGTGATAAAGAAATTGTGTCAACTGTGGTTAAATTAGAATTGTAAAGCAATAAATCAGGGGGGGAGTTGGCTGCTGTCAGCCAACATTCCCCCTGGAAAACATCTGCCTGCTGCTCAGCTCCAATCAATCCTGCAAAAACCTCGAGTCACTTTTATGGATTTCTGTTCTGTTACAGCCTTTTTGATTCCAATCTCCTGCTGCCAGGAAGTTTTAGGCAGGAACGCATCACCTCTTAACTTGTTCTTGGATGAAAGGTGTCACTCCAGAGGGGCAGTGAGGGCAGCAGCTCTATGAGTACTTTCTGCTAAAAGCTGAACCAAAAAATGGAAAATATCTGTGGAGAATTTTACCTCTGCTGTATAATTTTTTCTCTGACAGTCAGTCTTAGTGTGTTAGGAGATTTTCTCTTCCCTTATTATTTCACTTTTCCAGATCATCCCCCAAGATTAGAAGATGGAAATAAAATATAAAAAAAAAAAAATCTAATTTCTCCTCCCCTCCTGACTGCTAAATCAATTGAGAGACTAAATTCTTCTCCCCTGCCTCCCTGATAAAATTATTTTGAATTCATTCACTGAGTTGTTCTTTCATTATTTTCCTCTGAATTTTTTTTTCTTAGTTACAAGAACCAACAAAAACTCTCTATGTTTGGAGAATTCCAGGATGGTTTGGCTTGGACGGAATCTTCAAGATTATCAATTTCCAACCCCCTGCCATGTGCAGGGACACCTTCCACTATCCCAGGTTGCTCCAAGCCCTATCCAACCTGGCCTTGGACACTTCCAGGGATAGAGCATCCACAGCTTCTCTGGGCACCCCATTCCCTCCTGATGGCCCTTGATGGGGCCAAACTGGGAGAAAACCCCACTCTGCTCCTGCAATTCCCAAATTAACACCCCAAAAATCACCCCTCTGGATATCCAAGCTACAAACTTCACCAACAAATCCATGCTGAGTTGTGTGCCACCCTCTCTTACGCTATTACCAGGTTTCTTTGGAAGCTGATCCGCCTGGGATTTGCTGAAACTTCAAGGAATTTACGAGGGAAGCGCTCGGTGACGCAGTTTAACGAGCAGGCAAAGCTGACATGTTTCATCCTCTGCTGCTGGGGAAAACGGGGCCATTTTCAGGTCTTTGTAATAATTCTGAAACGAGCAGGGAGCCCTCAAAATAGGGCAGCATTTACAGGAGGCACGGTGGTGCTGGCAGGCAGTGGAATTTGAGTGGAATTATCTCCCTTTGAAATATTTTAGTTTTTCTCTGTGTCTGTGTGTCATGCTGTTAATCAAGTTTAGGGTAACCAGGTAGCAAAAGGCAATTCCCAGGATTTGCAGGCACTCGGGGTGGATTTGCAGGGCTGATGGTGCAGCCACTCATGCCAGCTGCAGCCACACATCCCCGATCCTGCAGATCCCAGCCCCTTTGGCTGTGGGGTGGGAGATCTGCCCCAGGCTGGGCTGCACCACCAAACCCCATGGATGAACCAATTCAGGGTGTTTGTTCTGCACCCAGTGGGAATAATGGAATGGGTTGGGTTGGGTTGGGTTGGGTTGGGTTGGGTTGGGTTGGGTTGAGTTGGGTTGGGTTGAGTTGAGTTGGGTTGGGTTGAGTTGGGTTGGGTTGAGTTGGGTTGGGTTGGGTTGGGTTGGGTTGGGTAGGGTTGGGTCGGGTTGGGTTGGGAGGGACCTTAAATCCCACCCCTGGGGGCATGGACACCTTCCACAATTCCAGGTTGCTCCAAGCCCTGTCCAGCCTGGGGACACTTCCAGGGATCCAGGGACAGCCACAGCTTCTCTGGGCACCCTGTGCCAGGGCCTCACCACCATCACAGGGAACAACTCCTTCCCAATATTCCATCTAACCCTGCCCTTGTCCTGCCTTTACATTTCCAGATGGAAAGTCCCTCTGTGGCTTCCTGTAGGCCTCCTTTAATTGTTGGGTCATTATGCCAGGGATTAAATAATCAAAACAACCCAAACCTCCCTGAGGTGCCCCTTTCTCCATCCTGCAGCTGGTGAACTGGGAAAAGATGAATCTGCACGCACACAGGTGGAAAAATGAGCCCAGAATTAGGGCTCAGAATTAGGGTTTCCTCGACCCCACTGTTTTACCACAATTCCATGCCTCCTCTACAGCCAATATAAACTCTTTCCCTGATTTCCCAAGCTGATGCCATTCCTGCCCCATGCTGCTGAAGGAGAGGAGGAAACAAAAGGCAGCTGGACCTGCCCATGCCCTGAGTCAGAGTTGGTGGAACATCCCAGGGATCCATCCCAGATACAGAGCAGGGATCTACCCAGCCTGGGCAACATTTGGATGAAGGACATGGGAGAGGCAATCCAGCAAAATGCTGTTCAGCTTTCATCCCGCTGACTTTGGGGAGGCATCCTTTTACTGAGGGTGACCCCAATTTGGAGCACATGATCTGATTTTGGGAGGAAAATACTTGCCAGGGACAGGGGAGAGCCCCAGCAGAGCTGCCTGGGAAATGGATGGAGAGTTTTTTCTCCACCAGGGATGCCAGAAGTGATGTGTGGGCTTTGGGGAGCTCCTTTTGTCAGCTTCTTGGCATTTTTATGGAGAGTTTTATCAAAGCTGAGCAGCCAAAAGAGGGGATTTTTTTTTGTTGGTGGTTTGTTTTTGGTTTGTGACATTAAAAAATCTGCAACATTGGCAGGCTTTTACATAAGGAAAATATAAGAGGGAGATGGATGTTTCCAGCATTTTTCTTTTCTGATTTCAAAGGAAATCAATCAAATCTCGCTTCAGACAAGATTAGTTCTACCAGCTTCAATCGAGAGGCTTTTAGGAAGCCCTCAGCATTAATAATCAATAACAGCAGCCTACATTTTAATAGTCCTCATCATCCTGGGCAAACCAAGTATCTTTTCCATCTAAGCTAAGCAAAATATTGAGGACACTTCAGCCATCAATAAAAGCAGGGTCTCCTCCTTGGCAGGAACAGGCTTGACAGTGCTGACCAAGTTGGATTCAGGACAGAACAGAGGAAATATTTCTATTTCTCAGAAATACCAAAGCTTTTCATCTTCTTCCTCACAGGGCAGGAGGAAGAGCTGGTCCCCATCACTGGGGGAGGTTTGGGTTGTGCCTTGCTGAGATAACAATTTAATCTTTTTTGGAGGAGTTTTTTCAGGCATTCTGCAAGCTCAGCTCTCCTTGTGCTTTTGGGTTTTGGTTGTATCAGCATAGAAATTTAGAATTGTGTGCTTTTGGAGATGTTTCTATCAAGAGTCAGATGAAAAATGCTGCCTGTCCCAGGCTCAGGGGGGAAGTGGAGATCCAGGCATGATCCTGGATCCCGAGTCCACCTCTGTGCACTGCCTGAGGATGCTGGGTGGATGTGGAGCAGTGATGCTGCACAGGATGCTTGAGACACTGCCCTGGGATGGTTCACACAACTCCCAGCCCCTTCCTGGGCATCCTTGAGTCCCCTCCTCCTCTAATATGCACCAGAGGACATCCCAATAATTCCCATTCCCTCCTCAAGCCCCAGCACAGACTGACCCTACAAGCCCCCTCCACCTGCAGGTTGTCCTTCCTCCCACCCAGATCTGGGTGGGCACAGCTGGGGGGATGGTCCAGTCCCTTCCCTCTGCTCAATCCTTGCTGGTTTTCTCCTTTCCCAGCTGGAAATATTCCAGGCAGCTGCCCTGCAACCACTCAACTTCCCCACCAGGCCTGTGGCATGGTGAGGATGAAATTCTGGGAGCAAACTGATCACGGTGCAGTTCCTGTCCCAACAAATGAGGGACAAGCCCAGGCCAGAAAAATTCAGGCTCTTTGACAACCTCTTGGGACAGAGCTTTTCCCTCCCTCCTTCCCAGGAAGGACAAAGTGACATCAAACTCAGGATGGTGTCCTTGGATATGGATCTGCTCCCTGGAGATGTGGTGGAGGAGTGGAATCCATGGCAAGGATGTTTAGGGAAAGATCTCTCCTATTTGTGTGTGTGGTTTTGGAAAAGTCTTGCTCCAAGAGATGGGATTGGTTGGTTGGGAAAGGAGGGGAAGGAAATGGGAAGAGAAGGGGAAGAGGAAAAAGGGGAAGTGAAGAAGGAGGAAAGGAAAAGGAAAGGGAAAAAGATTGCATGTATCGGTTTTTGGGGACTTGGGATGGGGTGGGGAGAGTTGTTGACATGCTTGCCAAGGAGAAATGAAAGGGGAAAGAGAATAAGAGAAAAGGGGAAAAGGGAATAGGGAAAAAAGGGGAAAGGGGAAAGGAAAAGGGAAGGTGAGGCAAAAGGAAAAGAAAGGAGAAAAGAAAGGAGAAGGAGAAGGAGAAGGAGAAGGAGAAGGAGAAGGAGAAGGAGAAGGAGAAGGAGAAGGAGAAGGAGAAGGAGAAGGAGAAGGAGAAGGAGAAGGAGAAAGGAAAAGGAAAAGGAAAAGGAAAAGGAAAAGGAAAAGGAAAAGGAAAAGGAAAAGGAAAAGGAAAAGGAAAAGGAAAAGGAAAAGGAAAAGGAAAAGGAAAAGGAAAAGGAAAAGGAAAAGGAAAAGGAAAAGGAACCTTTCAAGCAAAGCCAGTCTGGTTATTGTGTAGCCACTTCCCTGCTCCTCACCCACTGGGAGGAAGCACTGACACATTTAATTCCTATTTAATTCCTGCATTCCATCCCTTCCCTCTCACAGAGCCAGGCTCCTGACAGCTCTGAGCACACCTGCTATTTTTTTTTTTTCCCAACAAGAAAATTATTAAAATAAAGCAAGTTCAGCAGAAGAGCTGAACCCTGCCTGTGGCCTGGCAGGGTTTTTTCTGTCCACCAGCAGCTCTGAGCTGCCCAGGGCTGTGGCTCTGCAGCTCCCAGGGGAGCAGTGCCTGGTGGGGATGAAGGCTTTGGAGAGGACTCACTGCTGGCTCACCCAGGGCGGGGGGGATGTCAAGCAGCAGCGGGATCTTCTCTGTCCTTTCTGCTTTGTCACCCGCTGTCACACCTGCAGAGGCGACCGGGGAGGTGGCGCAGCTGAAGGGGCACATCTCAGACGTGGGCTGTGTCCCTTCCCTGAGCTGCTGCTCCCAGAGCAGCCCAGCCCAGGCCAGCAGAGCCAGCTCAGCCCAGAGCGACCCCCGAGCAGGCAGCGCACGTCAGCCCCGGCCCCCGGCTCGGCAGCGCCGTGGCCCCGCTGACGCAGCTGCTAAAATTAGAGCCACCGAGGTGCTGACTTGGCCAAGGCTGGCCACTCTGCCAGGCAGGCTGAGCCTTTCCCTCCCAGCTCCAGGTGTGGGAGGTGAAGCCAGCAAATCCTCACAAATGCGCTCACCGAGCTAAACCAGGGGGTTTGGGATCTTGGGATGGGGTGTGGGGAGCTGCTGATATCCTCAGCCAAGGCACGAGTCCAGGGAGCAGCACAAAATCCCACAGGATTGGCTGCAGAAGCCCTGGAACCTGGATTTCCAAAGTGCATCTGGGTTTTTTTTTGGTTTCTTGAATGGTTTCACAGCCCAGGCACCTTCCATGGAGGAGGTCAGGTGCTGCTCCTCAGGAACAATGAGAAGCAGCTGCCAAAAGGGGGAAGACTGAGGAATTAACTTAGGGAAGCAACTTGAGAAAACACCCTGAGCCCAGCTCTTCCAAAGGGAGCACTGAACTCCCACAGAAAACCCTCATCACCTGCAAAAATCACCTCCAGGAGCACTGACCCAACGAGGAACACCATCCTCGCAGCTCCCAACACCCCGAATAGCAGATCCCACCTGAGCACAGGGCACCGACCCGCCCCTGCCTCACCTGTCCACGCTGATGATGCACAAGGTCATGATGGAGGCGGTGCAGCACATCACGTCCATGGCGATGAAGACGTTGCAGAAGACCTTCCCAAAGAGCCACTCTCCCCCCACCAGGTCCGTGATGGTGACAAAGGGCATGACAGCAAAGGCCACCGACAGGTCGGCGGCGGCCAGGGACACCACCAGGTAGTTGGAGGGCTGCCGGAGCTTCTTGACGATGCACACGGAGATGATGACCAGCCCGTTGCCGGCGATGGTGGTGAGGATGATGATGGAGAGCACGGCGCCGATGACGACCTTCTCGGTGTCCCCATAGAGCAGGATCTCCTCGCCGCAGTCGGTGCCGTTGCTGGTGAGGTTGGAGGGCGGCAGCTCGGGTTCGGCTGGGGCGGGAGGTTCCTCAGTCATGAATGGATTCGGGAGCGCTTCCCGAGCCGGCCGCTGCTGCTCTGCGCTCTCCACCAGCAGAAGGTGCTGCTCCAGAAACCTCCTGGGGCTGGCCCTCAGCAGCATGCTCCGAGCTCGCCGCCAGCGCTCCCCCAGCAGTGACACCTCCAGCGACAAACCAGAACATCTCGTCACAAGCAGGGCGAAGAAAACCCAACATCCCCTCATCCTCTCGCCCACCGTCACCACCCCCCTCCACCCCTCCGAGCTCTCGCTGCGGCTGCATCTCACGTGCCCCGCAGGAAGCCGCTTCCCAAGTCTCCTTAAGGACACGCATTTGCCCGGGGGATGCTCGGAGGAAGCCGCTCTCCACTTGGGAAGCAGCACGGGCTCCCTGCAACATCTCCCCGCTCATCCATGCGCTGTTCCAGGAGAGAGAACGGCTCGTGGATGGTGTGTGCTCCCTGCCGAGCCGTGCCTGCTGCTGTTGCACTTCTCCTCTGCATCCATACATTTAATCCCTTGCAGAGCCTCCTCTGTGCATGCGACAGCACGAGCCACAGCACCAGCGTGGGCACAGCCCCCGCCCGCTGCATCCCCTGCCCGTGGCACACGCAAACTTCAAAGCCGGGACCGCAAATCCGCAAATCCCCGCTCCCGGCACGCAGTGGCCGCACTCGGGCTGTCGGTAGCCACGGCAGGGGATCCAGGGCATGCAGCGCACCCCGGGTACCACGCACAGCCCAGGCATCCCAGCTCGCTCCCCGAGCCTGAGCATCAGCACCACGCTCGGCTCCGAGAGCCGCGGCCGCGCTCCCACCCCCGGCAT
This sequence comes from Emberiza elegans, assembly GCA_024865655.1. Classification (NCBI taxonomy): domain Eukaryota; kingdom Metazoa; phylum Chordata; class Aves; order Passeriformes; family Fringillidae; genus Emberiza; species Emberiza elegans. The sequence goes on along the minus strand of JALJVW010002400.1, from coordinate 3,051,947 downwards.
CCGCAAGGAAACTTCAGGGCAAGGATCACCCCATGATGCTCCGAGCATCGCGCATAAACCCGCATCCTCCTTTTTTTTTTTTTTTAAATTGTTGTTTTGTTTCAAAGCCCATTTTCCCCCCTGAAGTTTTGTTTCAATCCCAGCCGGATCGCGGCCCCTTCCTCCCCTTTTGCAGCGTTGCTCCGGCGGTCCCGGAGTTACCTGTGCCGAGGGGGTGAGACATCCTCCAGGCGAGCCCCTGCGAGCTCCGCGCGGGCGAGGAAGCAAAGAGCCACCCCCGGAGCATCCTTGTCCCCTCCCCGCCTCGCCGGTCCCTCCTACCGCCCTCCCCTCGCCTCTGCCGGGCAGGGACCCAGATGGTCCCCGGCTCCCCCCGAGCCCCAGGGAGGAGCAAAGAGCGGGCGGGGGGGTCCGGGCTGGGTCCCGCAGCGATGGGAGGGAGCGGGTGAGGAGCTGGAGGGAAAGGCTGGGAGTTGAGGAGATGCCTTGGAGCGCTCAGAGGCAGGAGAAGCAGCCTGGAAGGCAGCAAGGAGGGCAAGCGTGGGGAAAGGCGCCCCTTCCCCGTGAATTTTTTTAAAGAATTGTTTTACAGGATGCATTATTTACAGTATTTTTACGTTATTTTTCCCTCGCTCCGGGCGTTTTTTCCAGCCCTCCTGGGTTGTAGCGGGTCCTGTGTTCCTTCAGCTCCGCTCTGAGAGGAGCTGCAAACAGCCGAGGAGAAGCAGATCCCTAAAGAGGAGCCTTTCCTAATCCTAGGAAAACTGAAACAAAAAAAACCCAAAAACGGGGAAGAACATGGAGAGATCCACATGCACTTCCCACCAAAGGTTCCATGGGGACTTTGGAGCTGGGATCACTCTGATATTTCCACCCAGGGCATCAGCCATCAGTCACACTTTGCTCCTCCTGGGGTGGAAGATGCTGGGCAGAGCCATCTCCTACATGGGTTGTTCCCAAGGGTGATTCCCTCGGGAATTCAGCCCCTCTGCTGCCTTCCCGGGGGTTGGACAGTGCGGGGCCCACCCTGCATCCCTCGGGATGGGCTGGGAGGGGAGGGGATGCGGCTGCGGAGCTGTTGGCAAATTCGGGATGCCATTCCCGAGCTCTGCCCCAGCTGGAGCGAGGTGGGAATCTCATCCCAGGACAGCCTGGAGGGCTGAGAGTCTGGGAAAAAACACCTTGAAATCTCAGTGATGCCAAGCACTGCAGGGATTTTGGGGGCAGATGTTCCCTGAGGGGGGGGAAAAAACAAAAATGAAGAAGAAATTTTTAAAAAAGTGCATTTGCAAGGAAATCGCCGGTGAGCTAAAGCAGGGCTGCTAAAGCTGTGCTGAGCGCTGGGGTTCCTCCTTTGCTGCTCGAGCATCGCAGCGTGTGTGGGAGGCTGGTGAAAATAGCTCTTCCTCACCAGGCCAGGACGTGCTGGAGGAGCTCCGGGATTTTTTTTCCCTATTTTTTGCCATGCCAGGTGGGTTTTTTTCCCGGCCCCTCCAGAGCAGGGACGAGCCAGGGTGGGATGGGGCTGATGCACAAACCCTGCAGGGGTTTGGGAGGGAGAATTCACTCAGATTTCCAAAATACACCCAGAATTTCTGAGGAGGAAAAGGGGGGATCTGCAGAACTCCCTGCGGCAGGAATCCTGCCGGATTCTGCAGTCTCCAAACCCAGACAAATTCAGCTGAGGAGAAAAACACCCCCTAAGGACCTGCTCAGGCAGTCTGGGGCCAGATGCCTGGAGAATTTCAGGGAAACCATCTGTGCCTGAGCCACAGATCTGCTCCCAGCCCTGGAGAGGGGTTAGAGGGAGGATTTGGGGTGGGGGACAACCTGAAGGGGTTTTTTCAGCATGGAGAGATTTTTCCAGCTTCCCTGAAGAGTTTTTCAGCCTGGAAAGGTTTTTCCAGTTTCCCTGAAGGGGTTTTTCATCCTAGAGAGGTTTTTCCAGCTTCCCTGAAGGGGTTTCTCAGATGGGAGGGTTTTCCAGCATGGAGAGATTTTTCTAGCTTCCCTGAAGGGATTTTTCCAGCCTGGAAAGGTTTTTCCTGTTTCCCTGAAAGGGTTTTTCAGCTTGAAGAGGTTTTCCCATCTTCCCTGAAGGGATTTTTCAGCCTGGAGAGGTTTTTCCAGTTTCCCTGAAGGGGTTTTTTCATCCTGGAGAGGTTTTCCCATCTTCCCTGAAGGGGTTTTTCAGCCTGAAGAGGTTTTTCCAGCTTCCCTGGAGGCTGTTTTTGGGAGAACACCACAGCAAGGAGCTCCTGTACACTAAGGAGAGACAGGAAAGGATTTTTTGCTTGAGGCATCACTGGGAAGCAGCTGGTTCCTGCACAGAGGTCGAGTTCATGTCCTGGAAGGAAGGAAGGAAGGAAGGAAGGAAGGAAGGAAGGAAGGAAGGAAGGAAGGAAGGAAGGAAGGAAGGAAGGAAGGAAGGAAGGAAGGAAGGAAGGAAGGAAGGAAGGAAGGAAGGAAGGAAGGAAGGAAGGAAGGAAGGAAGGAAGGAAGGAAGGAAGGAAGGAAGGAAGGAAGGAAGGAAGGAAGGAAGGAAGGAAGGAAGGAAGGAAGGAAGGAAGGAAGGAAGGAAGGAAGGAAGGAAGGAAGAAGGAAGGAAGGAAGGAAGGAAGAAGGAAGGAAGGAAGGAAGGAAGGAAGGAAGGAAGGAAGGAAGGAAGGAAGGAAGGAAGGAAGGAAGGAAGGAAGAAAGGAAGGAAGGAAGGAAGGAAGGAAGAAGGAAGGAAGGAAGGAAGTGGCGGGAAGGAAGGAAGGAAGGGAAGGAAGGAAGGAAGGAAGGAAGGAAGGAAGGAAGGAAGGAAGGAAGGAAGGAAGGAAGGAAGGAAGGAAGGAAGGAAGGAAGAAGGAAGGAAGGAAGGAAGGAAGGAAGGAAGGAAGGAAGGAAGGAAGGAAGGAAGGAAGGAAGGAAGGAAGGAAGGAAGGAAGGAAGGAAGGAAGGAAGGAAGGAAGGAAGGAAGGAAGGAAGGAAGGAAGGAAGGAAGGAAGGAAGAAGGAAGGAAGGAAGAAGGAAGGAAGGAAAGGAAGGAAGGAAGGAAGGAAGGAAGGAAGGAGAGAAGGTGATTTTAGACACGAGGAGTTTCCTGGGCTTGCTCTGCCCTTCCAGGAATTTTGGCAGAGCCTCAAAATGCTGCAAGGGCTGCAGGGAGCAGAATTGACCCCGCTCTGTCTCATCCCAGCCCCATTTCTGTAGGATGCAACCTACAGCTTTTCCCTTTCAGACCTCCTGCAGCTCTGGGAACCCCAAAAGGGACTTTCCCCCCATTTTTGCCCAGGGAAATGAGCTGCTCTCATAACTTTGGGAGCAAAACCAGGGGCAAAAAGTCACTCCTGGGACGAAGGAAGCAGCCAGAGGGCACATTCCTTGGGGTTGGTTTTGAGGAGGACAGAAGGAAAATGCCAATTTTCATGGGAGGAAATAATTAAAATGATTATTATTCTTCTGGCTAAAACCCTCGGTGAAGCATTTCTCCAGCCCCAGGCCACGGTGACCTTGCAGAGACACTGCCTCTGGGGCGAGCTGGGAAGCACTAATTGCATTTAATGGTAATTAAGGGAAGGAAATGGCGTGCCCCAGCTCAGCACTCACTGGAGCTCTCTGCCTTTGGCTGAGAGCACAGGTTTGAGGAGCAGGGATGACGCTGGAGCGAGGTGGGATCAACCCCAAGGAAGATTTTCCATGCCATAAAAAGGAAAAGCAGAAATCACAAAATAAAAAGTTTCCTGCACCTGCAGCACGGGAGGGGCGACCAAAATCCTCCCGGCACTTCAGGCCCAGATCTATTATTCCATTTTCATGTACTAATGGCTGTTTTATTAACAATTAATTGTTGATATTGAGCCCTATTAAGGAAGGCGAAGGAAGGAAGGAAGGCAAGGAAGGAAGGAAGGAAGCATCTTTGCTGGAAGGAAGGAAGGAAGGAAGGAAGGAAGGAAGGAAGGAAGGAAGGAAGGAAGGAAGGAAGGAAGGAAGGAAGGAAGGAAGGAAGGAAGGAAGGAAGGAAGGAAGGAAGGAAGGAGGGAAGGAAGGAAGGAAGGAAGGAAGGAAGGAAGGAAGGAAGGAAGGAAGGAAGGAAGGAAGGAAGGAAGGAAGGAAGGAAGGAAGGAAGGAAGGAAGGAAGGAAAAAGGAAGGAAGTTAGGAAGGAAGGAAGGAAGGAAGGAAGGAAGGAAGGAAGGAAGGAAGGAAGGAAGGAAGGAAGGAAGGAAGGAGAAAAGGTGATTTTAGACACGAGGAGTTTCCTGGGCTTGCTCTGCCCTTCCAGGACTTTTGGCAGAGCCTCAAAATGCTGCAAGGGCTGCAGGGAGCAGAATTGACCCCGCTCTGTCTCATCCCAGCCCCATTTCTGTAGGATGCAACCTACAGCTTTTCCCTTTCAGACCTCCTGCAGCTCTGGGAACCCCAAAAGGGATTTCCCCCCATTTTTTCCCAGGGAAATGAGCTGCTCTCATAACTTTGGGAGCAAAACCAGGGGCAAAAAGTCACTCCTAGGACGCTCACCAAGCAGCCAGAGGGCACATTCCTTGCTTGGGTTGGTTTTGAGGAGGACAGAAGGGAAAATGCCAATTTTCATGGGAGGAAATAATTAAAATGATTATTATTCTTCTGGCTAAAACCCTCGGTGCAGCATTTCTCCAGCCCCAGGCCACGGTGACCTTGCAGAGACACTGCCTCTGGGGCGAGCTGGGAAGCACTAATTGCATTTAATGGTAATTAAGGGGAGGAAATGGCCAGCGTGCCCCAGCTCAGCACTCACTGGAGCTCTCTGCCTTTGGCTGAGAGCACAGCACAGGTTTGGAGGAGCAGGGATGACGCTGGAGCGAGGTGGGATCAACCCCAAGGAAGATTTTCCATGCCATAAAAAACCAAAAGCAGAAATCACAAAATAAAAAAAGTTTCCTGCACCTGCAGCACGGGAGGGGCGACCAAAATCCTCCCGGCACTTCAGTGCCCAGATCTATTATTCCATTTTCATGTACTAATGGCTGTTTTATTAACAATTAATTGTTGATATTGAGCCCTATTAAGTCTAATGGCGAGCTAATAGGCGCAGGTATTAATATGCAAATTCGGAGAAATCTCATTAACTCCGAGGTGTTTCCAGGTCCAGCATCTTCGCTGCAGCACAGATGTTGACATTTCTCCCTCCCAGCAGGCAGAGCCTGCCCAGATGGATAAAATGAATCCCTGGGCACTCTCAGCTCTAAGGGTGGATTTTACCTGCAGGGAAATTCGGGATGAGCAGTCCTGGGCTACCCAAAGCTTCTCTGTAGGTGCTGTGATCAGGAATAACAAAATCCGGGGTGTTTTAGTGACCCAAATCCCATCCCCTTCTCTCCATGGGCATCTCCTGCTCTCCCTCTGAGGCTCTCCCAAAACCAGCCCTGATGAGCATCAAGGAACATCTCCCCAGAATCGCCCAGCAAACTCAAATAAAGTGAATAAAGCAGTGGGAATGTGGTACCCAAGAGAGGGTTGGATCTCCCAGAAATGAACCCCTTGCCTTGGGGTTCAATATTATTAAATTTACCTGTAATTTTAAAATTTACCTGTAATTTAACATCTTCCTGGAATCACCCAGCAAACACAAATAAAGTGAATAAAACGGTGGGAATGTGGTACCCAAGAGAGGGTTGGGTATCCCAGAAATAAATCCCTTGCCTTGGGGTTCAATCCCATTAAATTTACCTGTAATTTTAAAATTTACCTGTGATTTAACATCTCCCTGGAATCACCCAGCAAACACAAATAAAGTGAATAAAGTGGTGGGAATGTGGTACCCAAGAGAGGGTTGGATCTCCTGGAAGTGAATCCCTTGCCTTGGGGTCCAATCCCATTAAATTTACCTGTAATTTTAAAATTTACCTGTAATTTAACATCTCCCTGGAATCACCCAGCAAACAATAAATAAAGTGAATAAAGTGGTGGGAATGTGGTACCCAAGAGAGGGTTGGGTATCCCAGAAATAAATCCCTTGCCTTGGAGTTCAATCCCATTAAATTTACCTGTAATTTTAAAATTTACCCTTTAAATTGACCTGTAATTTAAAACTCTGAGAGAGGATTTTGGGGTGTTGTTTTTTTTTCTTATTGGTCCTGCCTAAAATAGAAAAAAAATTAATAAATGAAACTTTTCGGTTGTTTTTAAAGGCTCCCAATGCATTCTGCTGTTTGAGCAGGGAGGAACAATTGGAAATGTCCCAGGAAAACCATCCCAAGAATTGTTAATAATTCATTGCCAATAATTCCTCTCCAAAAGGTGGATTTGCTGAAGCGAAGCGTTTTAATCCCGTTCCGTGCAGCCGCACTCCCTCTGCTGGAGCCTGCACAGACACCAGGCAGCTTTCGGTGGGGATTTACAGATTTTGGTTACCTGGGAGCGCTCTCGGGGGTTTCTCCTTTCTCCGTGAGCCCTCCCGATGTCCTGCACAGCTGGGGCTGCCCTGGGCAAGTGGGGATGAGCTGCAGGGCACGTTCGGGATGAGGAGGGGGGAGAGAAGCCCCTGACACCAAACTTTGGCTGCAGCCCCTCCTGCCCACCCTGCAGCTGCCCTTGGTGGGTGCCAAAAGGATTTCCAGGGGGGCTGGTGAAGTCAGGGGAACAAAAAACCCCAAAAATTGAAATAGGAAAGAGTGAAAAAAAAAGTGATTTAGGTGAAGTCTCCAGCGCAAAGCCCTCAGCCCTGGCTCGAGGCTGAACCATTTGCCAGATTTTTATTGGTGATTTTATTTCTTATCCTTAGTGCAGGTGATTTATTCAGAGTGATGGAAGTGCAGCTTTTCCTCCTGCTGTTCTCCCAAAGGTTTGGGAAGGTTTTAGGTTTGTGCAGTAAGAGAAGAGATTTATTTTGGGGGCTCAGATAGAGAGAGCTCCCCTTTGGTGCCTGTGGTCACGGGCTGTTGTGGGGGTCCCCAGGACGAGGTGAGAGATGAGAATTTGACCCCAAGTTCTCAGAAGGCTGATATATATTATATTATATTATATTATATTATATTATATTATATTATATTATATTATATTATATTATATTATATTATATTATATTATATTATATTATATTATATTATATTATATTATATTATATTATATTATATATTATATTATATTATATTATATTATATTATATTATATTATATTATATTATATTATATTATTTATATTATATTATATTATATTATATTATATTATATTATATTTTTTTAGTATATTACATCCTATAATATATATTATATAAAATGTAACATATTCTATACATTATATATAATATTAATAAATTAATACATAAAATTAATATTATTTATATATAAATTAATATAATATATTAAGATTAATGAATTAAGATTAATATATAATATATTGTATATAATAATATAATTTATATTATATTATATTATATGCTAGTATATTGTATTTTTAGTATATTAAAGTATATTACATCATATAATATATATTATATATTATATAAAATATAACATATTTTATTATAATATTAATAAATTAATAAATATAAATTAATATAATATTATTTATATTTTAACTAATATAATGTATTAATAGTAATGAATTAAGATTAATATATAATATATTGTATATAATAATGTATATTATATTATATTATATTATATTATATTATATTATATTATATTATATTATATTATATTATATTATATTATATTATATTATATTATATTATATTATATTATATTATATTATATTATATTATATTACATTAAAATTATATACTAAAACTACACTAAAGAAAGAGAAAGGAGACATCAGAAAGCTAGAAAAGAATGAATAATAAAAACCTGTGACTGACCAGAGTCCCACACAGCTGGACTGGGATTGGTCATTAATTAAAAACAATTCACATGGAACCAATCCAAGATGCCCCTGTTGGGAAGCAACCTCTAACCCACATTCCAAGCAATCAGATAATTATTGCTTACATTTCTTTTCTGAGGCTTCTCAGCTTCTCAGGAGAAAAATCCTGGCGAAGGGATTTTTTAAAATACGACAGTCACAGGTGCCTGGGGCTCAGCCTGGAGCAAAGGGGGCTCAGGGGGCCCTTGTGGCTCTGCACAGCTCCTGACAGGAGGGGACAGCCGGGGGGGTCCCAGGGAACAGGGACAGGAGGAGAGGGAACGGCCTCAGGCTGGGCCAGGGGAGAATTAAATTGGATATTGGGAAAATTTCTTCATCCAAAGGGTGATCAGGCATTGGCACAGCTGCCCAGGGCAGTGCTGGAGTCCCCATCCCTGGAGGGATTTAGAAGCCACGTGGATGTGGCACCTGGGGACATGAGCAGTGGTGGCCTTGGCAGTGCTGGGGGACCTGGGTGATCTCCGAGGGCTTTTCCACCCTAAATAATTCTGTGATCCTGTAACACCTCTGGACCATCCCCATGGAGAGCAAACCTTTCCTGGCCAAACCCTTCCCAAAGCACAGCAGGACAGGTCCCGTGGGGCAGCAGCAGCAGCAGGAGGGGACATTGCTGCAGGACACCAACCTGGAGCTGGGAGAGGGAGCTGCCAGGGCTCTGTCCCTCTCCATGGAAACCTTTTCTGCCAAAATTTTTTGGTGCCTGGCTTTGGGCAGATTTTGCTTGAAGGCAACGGCCTGGAAGTGTCCAAGGCCAGACTGGACAAAAAAAAGTAATAAAATGAAAAAGAAATTTAAAAAATGCTTTCAGGTTGGACAGGGCTTGGAGCAACCTGGGATGGGGGAAGGTGTCCCCGCCCATGGGATGAGAGGGGATTTAAGGTCCTTCCAACCAAAACCATTCCACGATTTCTGCTTGCCACACGGGATTCGGGGCTGGCTGAGCTGGAGTCAAGCCCTGCACCCACCAGGTTCCCGTTCCGAGCCCGGGGTTCTCTGGGCTCAGTGCTCGGGGGATGGAGGGGGTCGGGCTGGGGCTCTCCGGAGGTTGGAGCAGATTTTGGAGTTTTGGGAGTGGAACCCGTCCCTGCGTTCTCCTCCCTGTCCCTGTTCTCCTCTCTGTCCCCTAGATGGCACCGGCTCTCAGCACATCAAACAAACTCCCGATGAAAACCAGCAGGATTTGGGGCCAGGAACAAACACAAAATCCACCCCGAACATTTAAAAGGAAGAAAAAAAAAAACCCAAAAACCCTACAATTAATTGGTTTTTTTGGCTCACACACTGAAAAATTCAGATTTCTGACCCTTTGCTGGCTCCAACATTTGTGCTGCTTTCTCTTGTGGTCCATCTCCGGGTTCTGCATCCCCCCAAAATTCAGGGCACAGGGAATAAGCGGTTCCTTGTTGCCAGCTTTGCAGGGGCACGTGGATACCTGGGGGCTGTGACAGACCCTGTCACACCTGGGTCACTCCAGGAAAATATTTCAGCTCTTTATAGGGCTGGGAAGTGCAGGGAGGAATATCCCAACTCCCTTTTTAGTTTAAAACCCAAGCAGGAGATCGAGGAGGGAAAATTACTGACAAAATCATCAATTTGAAGATGCAGCCACCCTAAATAATCCCTTTTTCCGTGCCCTCCATGGCACAGGGCAAACCCACACATCACATCCCCGGGGCCTGGCTCTTCCTTGGACACTTTATCCATGAAATTTTTGGCCATCTCACATTTCAAACCTCCTGCAAAGCTCCTGGCAGGGCACCACGAGCGTCCTGGTGGGGAAGGTGAAGGAAACACGTCCCCACCTGACCCTCCCCAGCTCTGCACCAACATTTAAACCCATATCGTGATAAAATCTGCTCCGGACGGGGGCACTTGGCACCTTGCAGAGGCTCATCCAAAGGAAATCCATGCAGAGACATCCAGAAGGTGCCACACAGGTCCCTCCTGCTGCTCAGCATCCATCCCCAGGTACCGGCAGGGTCCCCAAGCCCCAGAGGGCTCTGTGGTGTCAGGACCCAGGGCATTGCTCTGGCTGCCCTGGGTGATGCCAGACCCTGGCAGGGGCTCAGGGACCTTGGCACGGAGTCACAAACACCTGTGCCTTGGGTTTTACCCCATGGAAACAATTAGCAACTTTGTGTGAGGAGTTACAAGCCACAAGAGTTTGAGTAGAATGTTAGTGAGTTTGTCACAGGGTGAAAAAGTAGAATTTTGGGGTTTTTAGAATGGGGGTTCAAGAAGCAAGATGGAGGAATCTGGGCATATCCTGTCCTGTTCTTCTCCTTCTTGTTCTCCATCTTCTGCTGTGATGGCGGCACTTTTGGATTGGTTTAGAGCAGAGACAAACTGTCTAACATAGGTGATAGGTATTGGAAATTATTGTAAATAAAGCACATGCTGGTTTTAGTATAAAAAGCCAACACCACCCCAAGGGCAGGGGCTGTGGCACAACCCGACCTGCTGGACAGATCTCAGTAGGTCAGAGAAAGAATGGGATAGATAAGGGAAAATAAACAACCTTGAGAAGCAGAACTGACCAATCTCGACTTCTTCTCCAAGTGCAGGGCTGGGAAAAAAAGACTTTTAATACCTCGGGGTCATCTCAGCCACAGAAACCTGAGGCTGTTTGAGCCCAACCACTTCTGACCCATTTTTCTCTCCTGTTTTGGGGCTCTCCAGCCCTGGGCTGGGGCAGGTTCAGTGCTCTGCTCTTGGCACATCCCAACTGTCCCCATGGCAGGGCAGGGAGCATCTCCCACCCCAAAACTCAGAGGGAATCAAAAATCATCCAAATTAACACCACCCAAACTGCTGCCCCTTTTCCTGGGGTTCTGTCCATTTAGGAATTGGGATTTTTAAAAAATATATAGGTTTATATAAGGGTCACCAGCATTGCTTTAGGGCAGCTCATGCTGATGAAGGTCAGAGCTGGAGGAGGAATCCCATGGAACCTGGGGAGGTGCAGTGGCTGGAGACCAGGGACAATAAAATTGTTGCAATATTGGCATTATATATTTATATATAATATAAACATATATATATAAAATATTTATATTATATAAAATATTTATAAAATATTTATATTATATATAAAATATATACTATATAAAATATTGATATTATATATAGAAGCATTATTTACTATCAACAAATAATAATATATTAATAAAAAATATAATAATACCAAATACATATGTATAACAAATAATAATATAATAATACCAGAAATACCATATATCATTAGTGATATAATGATATATGTATAATATATCAATATAGCAATGTAAATATATCAATATTATAATATATGCATAATAATATATCAATATATAAATATCAACACATCAATGTTATATGTATAATAATATATCAATATACAAGGATTGATTTATATTATATTATATTATATTATATTATATTATATTATATTATATTATATTATATTATATTATATTATATTATATTATATTATATTATATTATATTATATTATATTATATTATATTATATTATATTATATTATCATATTATATTATATTATATTATATTATATTATATTATATTATATTATATTATATTATATATCATATTATATTATATTGATATATTATATAATTATATATAATTATCATTAAAGTATATAATAATTACATATTATATGATTGATATATATTATATCAATATATCAATATCGATATAATAATAGGAAAAAAGTTACAATTTAAATATTGGCAAGCTCTGGATTGTCCCAGATCCTGCTCTGAGACCCACAGAGCCATTCCCAGCCTCACCTCAATCTCTTTGAGTTACCGGAGGTTGGAGTTGGCAGCTGGATGTTGGATCCTGTGGCAGGTAAAAATCCACTCCTTTGAGAATTCCCAGGCTCCCCAGGGACAACATTCACCTGGATTTGGGCTCATCTCTGCTTTGGGTGATGCCAAGGAAGTCAGAGCCAGCTCCAGATGCTCCCAGTGCACCAAATCAGGTAAAAGGTGCAGTTATTCTCCATTAAATGATGAAATAATCCAATTTTTGGCTCCCCAGACTCTCCTGTGTCAGACATGTGCTCTTACAGTCACAGCTGAGATGCTCCAAGTGCTCCAAGTGCTGGGGATTACCCAACTATCCCCAGAGAAACACCCTCAGCACTGGGAGAGAAACCCAGATTAAAGAAAAAACAGGGATTGGGCAAAAAGTAGAAATATCTAAACAGCATATTTCTTTTTAATTTCCATTTTAAATACAGAGCTTCCTTATACAGCCAAGGAATTCCCTCTCCCTCCCTCCCCCTCCAAGCAACTCTTATCAAAGGAAATCCTTCACTGGAAAATCAACACCAGATCAGGGACGTGCTCTGGAAGAGCCTCTTTAGCAAGTGCAACATCCATGGGCCAGAAATCCCTGAGCAGGGACCTCCCTCACTTCAAATCCTTTCTGAGAATCCTGGGAAAAACCTCCTGGGCTCCCAGCGGAGAAGGATTTAACCAGTTACACATCATGGGGGGAAATAAACCCAGCATCGCTGCACATCACTGGAAAATCCACCCTGTGCTGCAGGGAGAGGGGATGCAGGGCTGGAGATGAGCTGGGTCTGCCCTGGAAGGTTTCTCCTCTTGAGCAGGGCTTATCCTGCATTTGCACTCCCTGCAGGGAAAGCAGGAGATAAATATTTAAGACATTTATGTATTTAGGATACTCCTTTCTTAGGATGCATGTATTTAGGATACTCCTTTCTTAGGTGGGAGCATGGGGAAGGGGTTGGTTTGCATTCATTTGAGGGTGTTGTACCTTGTTTGGGTAAAGTTTGGGGTTTTTCAGCAGCTGAACTATTGCAGTTTTTCGTTTTAGAATTTCTGTTTTCTGAGGTAACATCTCACAGGATCGTGGAATGTCCTGACTCGGAAGGGACCCACAAGGATCATTGAATCCAATCTTTCCTTTGCGGGGACAAGGTACAAACTCACACCAACAAAGAGGACAGGGAAAGGAGGGAATGGATAAACACCTCCAAGAGCAGCAGAGCCCTCAGTCACTGATGAAAGCAGTGTGACACCACAGCCTAAATAAACCCAAACCCTCCCAGGGTCAACCAGCAGCTCCTCACTCCCCAGGGCCAGCTGTGCTCTGCAGCTGGATCATCCCTTCTCCCTTGGGATCCCCTTGGACCTGCTGGGCTCCTCAGAGCATGGCCCAGCTCCAAAGGGACACATCCAGCACCTCCCAGGGGCTGCAGCTTCCGGACTTGGCCACTCAATCCCAGAATCAAAATTAGTTTTTGGTATCAGAAGTGGTGGGAGGTGGGAGGGAGCTCTGCGGTGAAGGCCTGGAGGGACAGGACACAGGGAATGGCTGCCCACTGCCAGAGGGCAGGGATGGATGGGAAATTGGGAAGGAATTGTTCCCTGGGAGGCTGAGGAGGGGCTGGGATGGAATTCACAGAGCAGCTGTGGCTGCCCCTGGATCCCTGGAAGGCCAGGTTGGAGTTTGGAGCAACCTGGGATAGTGGAAATTGTCCCTGCCATGGCAGGGAGTGAAACTGGATGGGCTTTAAGGTCCTTTCCAACCCAAACCGTTCTGTGATTCCATGAAGACGTGATTCCCATAAAATCCTGCTCCAGCAGGCCAGCACTCCCTGGAGGCGCTGTTGAAATCAATTTTGGTCCCAAATTTGAGCAACGGGAGGTGCCAGCAGAGCTCCCAGGGGAGGCAGCCCCAGACAGGAGGGGACACGGCCTGGGCTCTGTCACCCCCATCCAAGAGCTGCCCCCCAGCACCGGGGATGCTCAGGGCACCCAGGGCTGCACCTTCTGCTCCAGACACCCCTGCAGAACCCCCCAGGCCATCCAGCCACGGAAAACTCACCTCAAACAAGCATTCCAGGACACCAACTGCTGCTGCTGGGCAGAGGAGCAAACAGCTTGCACTGGGTTTTGGGGGAACAGACCCAACAGAGGTGCTTGAGCCACCCCTGGACCTGCCAGGTGAGAACTGCTCCCAGCCCTCCTCAAACCAGCACTGAAATCAGTCCCCCACGTGCTGAATTTGATAAGGAGGATTTCCTGCAGGCCCCTGATCACATCACAAACACCTCACTGCTGCAGAGCTCCTGCTTCTCCCCACGTGCTAAAAAGTCCCAACATCACTCAGATCAGGAAGGAGAGACTTTATTTTCCAGCTGTTTTTCCCAATTCTTTGCATTTTGCTCCCCTTCTGTGTGCCCCTTTCAGGGACGCTGCTCCTGCAGCAGCAGGGATTTGTCTCCTGGATGAAGAGCAGCGTCTCCAAGTGAGCAGCTCTCTGCAGGAGAGGCAGATGGGGAGCAGAAGGCAGCAGCTCCCCCAGGACAGGCTCTTCAATATTTAATGTGACATCAGAGCACAGCAAAGTGATCCCAGCTCATGCAGCGTTTTGTACAAGGCAAAGAAAGAAAGACACAGCCAGGGAAGTGTGAGAGGAAAACACCCAAAAGCCAAAGAGGAAAGTGCTAATTTGGGATTCTGGAGCTTGTACTGCAACAACTCCCTCCGCTCTGCTCTGCCCACAACGTTGATGGTTCGCTCTTTGCAAGCAGAGCTGCAGCTATGAGCGGGATGGTCAGGGTTTGGTCCTTCAATGCCTTAATTAGACAGGAAAACAATTAAGAGAAGATGATTCCCTTCTACCATTGACAAGCCTCAGCACAGAAAATAACCCAGCCCCACCCCATTATGTCTATTTGGGTTGTTTGGGAAGCTTGGCAGATGAAAGGAGGACACCCCAACTGGAACAGGGGCCATAAAGGAGATTTCTGAAGAGATGGGGAGGTCCAAGTGCTGCACAGCTGTGAATCCTTCATCACTGATCACCTGGCAAAGGAGCCCCAAGGAGCAGCCACAGCCAGACACAGGCTCAGGTTCTCCAGGAAAAATTCCCCCACTCAGCATTTCCCCAGTGGAAATTCCAGAGGCAGCTTCTAGAATGGGCTGGCTCAGGGAGATGACAGCAAACAGCTTGCACTGGGTTTTGGGGGAACAGACAAAACAGAGGGGCTTGAGCCACCCCTGGCTCTGCCCATCAATGTTCTGGGCAGGTAAAAAACCTGCAAAAGGCAGATTCAGAATGCAACAAACAATAAAAAAAGCATTGGGAAGGAGTAACATGAATGTGTGACAATGACGGTGCAGATGCCTGTGGGACACACAGGAGCTGCTTTTGGTGATGTGACAGCTCATGTCCCTTTCTTGTTGCTGAGAACACCACAAAAACCCCCCAAACCAACCCCTGCCCTCCCACCTCCAACTCTATCCAACCTTGGGGGAACTTGCTGCTCCTCCCAGGAGTGCCCACAGAGCAGAGTGCAGCAGCAGCTCCTAAAGCAGCCAAAGATCACGAGCAGAGGTTTGTGAAGTCTCTGGGTGCAGCTGGGGATGTGGAATTTTGGGGAAGAACCTACAAGTGTACATAAGTGTGGCCATCCACCCCGTTTCTTTCCTGGATGATCAGGAAGCTCGTGTTGTGTCCCACAGTGCTGGGGCTCATCCTGCACCCCTTCACCAGCAGCAGCTCTGAGCCAAAGCAGCTGAATCCCTTTGCTCCATCCCCATCCTTCTGCAGCACATCCAAGTGGAGCTTGACATTTATTAAATAACTTCAAATGTTGGTGCCAGGGAGTTTGGGGCTGTTGCAGCGCAGTTGTCAGCTCTGCTTCCTCAGCAACCCCAAAAGGGCTGCACTGCTTGGTCAGCAAGTTCCACCTTTCCACCAACTCCCTTTATTTACATGGACAAACACATCAAATCCCACACACAGCACGTCTTCAAAAGCAACAAAATAAAAGTCTCGGACCAAGAGAAGCAGTCAGGTACAAATCCAATTTTAATTGTCAAGCTCACTTCTAGCTCCTACATTCAACGCAAGGATCAAAAACTACAAGTTTGAGAGTAGAATTTTATTCTATCTCCAGTTTCTGATCGTTTTGGCAGCTGTCGAACGGCAACTTCCAAAATCCACTCGTTTCAGAAGCTTTTCCCTACCTTGCAATGCCAGGTGAAGCCCACGGACTCTCCCAACAGCTCTTGACACCTTTCAGACTCAGTTCTTTGGCAACAGTTACACAGAGCATTGTGCGTATATAAAGAGCTTATAATAAAACTTCTTTTACATTCTAATTGTCTTAAACCTTCACAGAAGTATTAAAGTGCTCAATCAACTCTGAACAAACCCTCCTTCCCTAGTCAGCTACTTCCTGGAAACGCCTGCACTTAAGTCAGCAAAACCAGAAGCAAACAAGAAGAGAAAAGGCATGGAAAAAATAAAATAAATCCTCTGCAGGATCATAAAAACCCCTCCTGAGACAAGAGGCCTCAAGTCTCACATCTCCCTTACACCCAAATATTGAGACATAGGTTCAAATGTTCAATCAGTCCAAGCCAGCACAGCTTTTTTCTTCCCCCTCAAGCTGTGCTGATTTCCCATCAGTTGATTCTTTGGCCCCTGACTTCTGTAAGAACAAAAACCCTGCAGAACAGAATCCTACTGATGCTACAAAGAAAACACAAACACTGAAGTCACACCTCTGAAGGAAAAGAAAAGACACAAACAAGAGTTGTGGTTGATATTTAACCCTCCCTGCTGCCTGGATTTTCAATTCTCTCTGCAACATTTGACACTATCTGAAATGGATCTTTCAAAAAGGTTTTAAAACTGGGGACATTTTTGGCCCTTCTAAGTAGGGGGGATGGAGGCTGCATCTCAAAATTATTTCACCTGGTAAAACCTGCAGGCCAGTCCAGCCCACTACGGGAAACCCCACCCAGAGCCTCAAAGAGGACCAAAGCCACGTTCCCTTGGGCACATCCTGAACTTCCTCCAGCCACAGCACCCAAAATATCCCTTAAACCACCCCCAAGGTGACTTTTTCCTGTGGAGACACCAGGAATTCACCCACGGGTCACGTGTGTGTTACAGCTTTACTCAGCCAGAGGATGACACCTCTGATTGCAGCTTTGCTTCAATCTTTTGACATCTGTGGGAAAAACATGTTATTTCAGCCTCGGCAGCCCTCTGCACTCCCTGGCTCCCAGCAGGTCCTGAACTGCTGCCTGTCACCTGCCCTTTTGCTGTTGACTGAAGATCAGAGAGTTGTGCCACCTCTGAAATCCTGTCTGCCCCTGTTCCTACACGCAGCCCTTGCTAGCAGCTCTGAGTGATCCTGCCACAGAAATTACTCAAAAGCCAGGGAATCTTGGGGAGAATGGTCAAAAACCACGTTTGGGTTTGTACCTGCTCTTGCCAGATGTGCAGGAGCTGCCCCTGAGGCTGCTGAGAGCCGAATTCCCTGCCTTGATGCACTGGGGTGGTCACCCTGACCCTGAGAGCTCTCACATGCAAGTTGTGGTTTTGCTGTCTGTGACATTGTTCTGCTTGCTAAGCTGAGGGCTTTCCCCTACAATTCCCCCAGGGATATAAAATCATGGATATAGGAACTCTCACTGCTCTCCTCCAGAGTCTCAACACAAAGGGTTTCGTAAGAAAATGCAAAAATTAGTTCTGCACACGTGTTTGAGAGCTATGGGCAGCTCCACAAAGATTAAATACCTTCTGATCTTTAGTGCAAATACACCAAATCTGCAGTGGCTTGAGCCTGGCTTAGCATCAGCACAGGAACTTTGCATCCAAAGCCTTCCTCCCTCATGGCTGGGTTGGTCTCCCTCATCATGCTGGGGTGGGAGGAAAAAACTCTGCATCATTTACTGGGCAAGCAACTGGTGAGAAACACTTCTCTGTGCTGATAAATTCATATTTTACATTCCTCTTCTTCCCTCATTTCTACTCTTTTGAAAGTTCATCATCGAGGTCCACAATTTTCTGAACATTTTTAGCTGTGACCTGTGATGTGCCAAGCACTGAACTAAAGGGCAGCTTGTTTCACAGTACTCCAAATAAGAAAACTGACCATAGTACAAGCAAAATTAAATAAACTGAAATATAAAAGACAGCAGAAGTTAAGATTCATCCAGAAATATAATATAACATCTGGGAGGGGCAGGGGAGGGGCGACTGGAAATCAGCTACACAACAGAAACAATGAAATGACCAACAAATATTGATTAGGTGAAAAGAGGAAAACTTTCATTGCATTCTGTACATCAAAATTAAATGAAAAATTCACATGGTGGAGCCTCGAGACAGAATGATGAAGGTCTCAAGCCACAGGAAGGAGAAAGCAAAGAAAACACCTTGAAGAAAGCAACACATGAACAGAACCAGTAACTGAGCAGCTTCCAAAGGAATAAAAGTGACCTTATCTCAAAATGAGAAAAAGCAGCACTGAAGCAGAGAGAACAAGTGTATGGTCAGGACATGGTGGGTAACACTGACTGCACAAAACACTTGTGAATTTGGAAAGAACCAGGCCTATTTGTATATCTATGCAAAATATATATACACAACTCCATATGTATATATGTACACATAGGCACTACTGTACATATGTATATGCAACCTCCACACAACTGCCCTCTGGGTGCAAGCAAAAAATGCTGCAGTTGTGCAAAACCCTACAATTCTGTGTTTGATTACCCAGGAGAAATGGGAGAAAGATCCAAACTAATGCCCAAACAGCTCAAACCCAGCAGGGGTTTCATCCACAGGGCCATGTGAGCCCAGCCTCTGAATGTTCCCAGCTCATTTGCTGGGATTAAAAATTCATCCAAAGAATTCATCCAAAACTGTGGATTGTAGCAGTACACATTGCAACTGTTTCCAAACCCATGAATGTGAGAAAACAGCCACCATCTCTGCTGCCATCAGGGGTTTAGCACGAGGCCATCCTACCCAGAACACCAATTTGGGAACGCTGGGTGCACAGGGAATTGGATTTTCAAAGGCCAGGCCAGGGCTGTCGTTCTATAAAACAAGGGTCTCTTCTTAGTGTTGGGGAAGAAAAGGATGTGGTGCATTAAAAAATCCCCCCCCACCCTCAAACAAGGGAACACAGGCCAACTCTGGATGCTCCAACCACGCAGCCAGGCTGATCTTTGGGGTTGGTGTGCTTTGGGGATGTGGAAAGAAGCGTTTTCCATAAAGCTCCTTGGCCTGACAGCTCCAGAGAGCAGCGTCCTCTCAGTCCAAGGCTCCCTGGTCTGGCACAGGCCCCGTGGAGCTGTGACAGGAGTGCATTGCCAAGGTCAGAGCACGAAGAAAGTGGTGAAAGGAAGCTGCAGGGATGGTCCCAGGCCTTGGCTGGCCCCCAGGGCTGTCTCTGCTGCTCTGCAGGCTGGGGACACTCAGTAGTACTCTGCATCCATGGCATCCAGGTACTTGGCCTCGATGATCTTGGGGAGCAGGTTGTACCTAGGGCAGAGCAGACACAGGGGTCAGTCCTGGTTTGTGCAGCATTTTGCTCTTTGTCCTAAAGCTCCTGGGTGAGATTGGCTGTGACATTCCCCACTGAGGGGGACACAAAGTGGGGCACAGCCACACCTCACAAAAGCAAACATTGATTATTTATAGAACAGCAGTGCCAGGCTCCCTCTGCAAGAGCCTCCTCCCCCCTTCCAGCTGGAAAGGAAAGAGAACATCCTCATCCTCATCCTCATCCTCATCCTCACTGGAGGAAATCACTTTCCCAGAGCTCTGTCACCACCAAGTCCTCAGGGGGACAGAAATACAGGGGGGAAGAGCCATAACTCCAAACAAGACCATCCTGACCCGGTGTCTGGCTTCTCCACGGACAGAGATGGACAAACTCCACATCTCCATGGACATGCATGGACAAACACATGCTGAACAAATTACTTAAAAAAATTATAAACATGCTTTAAAAAAAGGAAGTTTACTATAAAAAAATTTAATTTAAAAAATTACTTATAATTTTTTTTTAATTTGATTTTTTGCAAGAACATCCTCACAAATTAATATATTTGGGTTAGAAAGGCACTGTAAAATTGCTCTTTTAAATTTCATAAATAAGTAAAACTATTCACACAAGTAAAAAAACTTATGCACATAATTTTTAAATAAAAACCTATATATTTACATAAATAAATAATAGTATATACATAATTTTAAAACTAAGAACTAACATTATTTTCATACTACCTTCACACATTAAAATAAAATTTAAATTTATTTTAAGAAGTATTTTAAAATAATATTTTTAACTAATTAAATATTTCGTCAATAAAGTAGTTTGTATTTTATTATTATGATTATTATTTATTATTTTATTTTATTATTATAAAAGGGTATTTAATTTTATATTATTATTATAGGGTATTATTTATATTATATTATCTATAATATTATATTATATATTAAATATATTTATAGTTTATTTAGATATAGTAATGTATAAAATATACAAATATATTAAATATATTTATATTATACTATTTTATTTATATTTTTATTATAGGGTATTATTTTATTTAATTATAGGGTATTTTATAAATAAAATACCCTATATACCCTATTATATTTTATTTTATAAATTAATCACCCTATAATAAAATACAAACTACAACTCAACACGACAACAAAAACAAAAAAAGACAAAAAACCAACCCCAATGCACATTTTATGTGGCATTTCCCCTTGTTTTACAAGGAAGTGACTCTTCAGCTGTTCAAATAACTGATAAAGCACCAAAAAATCAGTTTCAGATTTCAACAGCTATGCAAGAGATCCCAAACATCACTTATTAATGAGAAATACCAGGATCTCCTTAAACAGACCCATCATAGAATAAAATGCTTGAGAGCCCAGATAAGAGACAACTTGGAGAGAAGATTGTTCTGTGGCCAACCAAAAACTCATCATCCCAAAATTCTGAATCTAGGCCAGAACTGGGAATAGCCAAAGAGATCAAGTTTTCTTCCACCAGGCTGTTTTCCACTGCAGTCATGGATTTCAGCGGCTTCTCAGTATCTGTCTGAGACCACACCAGTGATCCCCCTCTAATGACAACACAAATTCCTGTTTCTCCAGCTGTTGGATGGATGGAAATGTGGCTTTGGGACATGGCTGAGGTCTGGATGGGACACCAAGCCATGCCTTGTTTGATTCTTGAATTTGCCCCCTGGCTACTGTCCCACCTCTTTTTCTCCCTTCACTTCTTTAAAAAAAAAAAAAGAAAATATATTAAATTTCTTCAAGTGCCTCATCTATTTAGGAGTGCCAAATCTTTGGGAAAAAGTCATTAACTACAGAGCTCATGGATCATGGTGCTGCCTTCTTGGCTGGAGGCCACACAAACTACATGAAGGCAAAAGAAATCAGAGGAAGCAAAGCCAAGGGCAAATTTCCATGCTGTGCCAAGCAGCAGCATCTTCCCCTTGGCAGCAGGGCTGATTATCCAGCTGCTGGGAAAAAACTGCCCTGGAAAGAGAAATGAGTTAGCAACACAGAGGGTATAAAGTGACAGCATCTTATTTACTGAAAAGAAGATAGATTTGCATATTAGTATCTAGCTCTGAGTACAAAATCAGGTTTTTTTGACTGCATTCTCTCCACACTAATTGAGTTTTTTATATCATGTCCAATGCCTGAATTTGGCTGAGCGTGCCCCACGTTTTCTGTTCTGCACTGAGCTGCAATTCCCACAAGAGCCACTCATCCAGCACTGCTCACAGTTGGAATATTTACCAGCCACTCATCCAGGCACCCCAAGTGCCACCAGTGTGAAGGGCAGGTGAGGCATTACCACCAGAGGAACAATAATTTCTGTGTTGTCCAAGCCTGTTTATCTTTTAAAATCCAACCCAAACGGCTCTGACATGATCCTGTCGAAAGCCATGGTGGCTCTAACATTTGCTTTTGTTTCAGAAAGGACTGGACCCATCTTTATCAGCCAAGGAAAACATCACTGCAGGTGGTGCAGATCAGCAAATTGGCAGCCCTGGACTTTGGGATCAAAGGCAAAATCTCTGGGACTGCAAGCTCAAAGTCAAGCAGATATCACTGGTACCATGCTGGCCTAAAAATAATCAACTTGGACTGGAAACTTGATCTGTTCCTTCCAAGATCTTTTTATGGCCTCTCATTATGTCCAAAGGACTGAGAGCATGAATGATTTAACTGGAGAATGATGGGCAGGGGCTGCTAATGAACCCCAAGGAAGAAATTAGTTAAATTTCTTAACGATTCTCTCTCAATTCTCTCTCTCTGTAGGATATTGTGAGGTCCTCCCAGCTTTAAACATATATTTTAAGTTTAAATGTGGCCATGATCAATTGACAGGGGCATCCAGCAGTGCAGGAGGTCTGGGAGGTCACCACAGCACTGGGTAAGAGATGAGGATTCCTCTTAGGAAAAGTTTCTGGGAAAATCAAACTGCAAAGTGATAAAGAACATTATCAAATACCACCTAGAGGTTTGGACTATGGCTTCTCAGGAAGATCAGGCATCTCACAGGCACTAAAAAGGAGAGGTTTTGCCTCCTGGGAAGCTGGAAGAAGAGCACTTGCCAGCCCAGAACTCTTTGCACAACTTCCAGCAGCAGTGAAATCCTGATTTCTCCTCAGGCCTGAGCAGGTGGTAGAAAACCCCTTGTTATTACCCACTTCCAGGAGCTGCTTAGTCTGGGAAATGCAGAAAACCCTCCTGAACCACCCACACTTCAGGCAAGAGCTGGGATTGGAAGGGACCTCTGGAGATCACCCAGCCCAATCCCCCTGGAGCAGGTGACACAGGAATGTGTCCAGGTGGGTTTGGAATGTCTCCAGAGATGGAGAGTCCAGGGCCTCCCTGGGCAGCTGCTCCCCATCCTCAACATAAAGAAGTTCTTCCTCATGTTGAGGTGGAACTTCTTGCGTATTTTAGTTTATGGTCTTTAGTCCTTGTCTTGTCACTGGGCATCACTGGAAACAGTCTGGCACCATCCTGGAGATATTTACATGGATTGGTGAGGTTCCTCTCTCTTCTCCTCTCCAGACTAAACAAGTCCAGCCCCAGTTTCTCCTCTGTCAGACTTCCATCAACCCAAGCCTGAAGACACAAGGCATGGGAAACAGGGAAAAAAAATACAACCAAGCTTCCTACCTGATGGGGATCATCCCTATCATGATGAGGGGGAAGATCATCTTCATGTAAGGCAGGGGTGACATTCCAAAGCCACAGAGGATGAGGAGCTGCAGGACCTGCAGGCCTGTGAAGTAGTGGATCTTCCTCTGGGGAACTCTGCGGATGTAATGGGTTGGAGGATAAGCAGTCTGGGAAGAGAAGAACCACATGTTAGACATGCAGGGACCTGGACTTGTGACAGCAGAATGGGCCCTTGGGACACCAGGGTTTGAGGGAAGTCATCAATTTGTACAATGCATGAATCACCATCAGGTCCTTAGAAGGTTCAGAAGGTTCAGCAGCTGAACATGGGAATTGTAGGGTAAATTCCTAAATTCCAGTGCCTGAAACCACAGCATGGGCAGCAAGGCCCAGAGGATGAGTGGGCACTGAGAGCCTGGAGAGAACACAGGACACCCCTCAGGGCCAGGACTGCCTCTGGGAACATCTGGAGTGCAATGAAATACCTTGGGAAGTGCAGCAATGAGATTCCCTGAGGAGGACTGGGATTGCCAGGGCTCCACAGCCACAGGTGGGAAGGAGCAGATGCACCCAGGTGCTGCTCCTGTCCATGGCTCCTCCCTCTGACACCCAGCTCCTCATTATTTTATAGCCTTGCAAGGCTCCAGGCTTGCCCCTGGTGCTCCCATCTCCTGGCTGAACCCCTCTAGGGCTTCAGGAGATGGGGGAAATGTGGGAACAGGCTGTGCTCACACTGCAGGGATTTTCTCAGCTCCTATAAGCCACCCATTTTTGAGAAAAAAAGGGGGAAAAATGACATTAATAGGCTAAATATGGTGGTTTCTTTTGACAGTTCCTTGCTCATGTCTGAGCACAGGCTTTGACTCACTGTCTATACATCAATGAAGAGGATGAGCGACTGTCTGCTGGCACCAGCACAGCCTCAGTGGCTTTTAGATTGGGCCATGACTCATTAAAAGGTTTCCACAAAAGGGAGTTTTCCATATTTGAGAATACTTTTTAATTTTGCGTGCCAAAACCTGGAAAATTCCACACATAATTCCTACTGAAACCAGAAGTAATAAGTCACATACATCAGTAGCTGTTCAAAAATTGACATGACATGACAAATGCAATCTTTACCCGAATTTCACAGTTTTGACCTCTGGGATGTAAGATTAGAGATCAAGACAGATTAGCAGAGATGCAGAGCCAAATCTTGGGCTTATTAAGCCCTTGACCCTTGTTATATAAGAGAAGGTGAGGTGGAGATTGCTCCAGGTACCACCTACACTCCCAAACAAAACATTTTTAGCACCTGTAATACAGACAGGTTTAAAGAAAACATCTTCCAGGTTTGTTTTCAACCCACATCACGGAGGTTTCAATAACACAAGTAATTTCATTTTGAGTTTAAAATCCCATCTTGCTGTATTTTACACAAAATGAAAGTATAAAACAGCACCAAGAAAATACCTGCCTGAAGCTTTGTTGGGGAAATCAAAGATCATAATTTCTTGATGTTGTGCTTATTATATTTTATATTATTATTTTTAAATGCATGTACTCTGCAGAGGACAACTGTGGTTTTCACATTTTCTGGAAAAATCCCTTTGCCCAGGATTTTTCTCCTGGGAAGATGAAAAATCTCAGAGAAAAAGAAAAACAATAATTCTCTCATTTGCTTCTCCTGTGTTTTGTTCTTTTGTTATGTGTTTGGAGATTGTTTACCCACAGGTGATTGTTTCATTGGTTTTTGCTGTGAATTGTTTTTACTCATTGGCCAATTAGTGCCAAGCTGTGTCGGGACTCTGGAAAGAGTCAGGAGTTTTCATTATTATCTTTTTAGCCTTTTGTTAGTATCCTTTAGTGTTATTCTTTAGTATCCTAAAATAATAAATTATTATCTTTTTTAGTTTAGTATTTTATTCCTTAATATAATATAGTATCCTAAAATAATAAATTATTATCTTTTTAGCCTTTTATAAGTATCCTTTCTGTATTCTTTAGTACAGTATAGTTTAGTATTTTTAATATAATATCATAAAATAATTAATTATTATCTTTTTAGCCTTTTGTAATATCCTTTCTGTATTTTTTAGTACAGTATAGTTTAGTATTTTCAATATAATATAGTATCATAAAATAATCATACTATTTAGTCTTTTGTAAGTATCCTTTCTATATTCTTTAGTATAGTATAATTTAGTATTTTTAATATAATATAGTATAATAAAAAAAAATTATTTTCTCTTTAGCCTTTTGTAAATGTCTGTTCTGTATTCTTTACTATAGTATAATTTAGTATTTTTTAATATAGTTAAATTAGCCTTCTAAGAACATGGAGTTAGATTCATCATTCCTTCCTTCATCTGGGGAAAACCCAGCTACAATACAAGACAGCACATGGGGGATTTAAAACTCCCCCAAAAAACCCTCATTAAAAAAATAAACACCTCACCAAAAAATCCCACACTGAGAGTTTGAACAGCTGGGCTGCAAACACAGCTCCAGGTACCTGTTCCTTGAGCAGCAGAGCCACCCTCTCAAAGAGCTGGTTGCCATCGATGGAGGTGAGGGCGATGTAGAGGAAGAGGCCGAAGAGCACCGGCTTTGGGATCCACTGCAGGGGGAACGGGAGCAGCAGCAGCGACAGCCCCACCAGGAAATTGGCCACCAGACTCGTCAGCCGCGTCTCCTTCACACTCACAATCCTGGCAGCAAGAAAAGAGGGGTCAGGAGATGGGGAGAGCACCCCAAGATCTGTATTGATCCCAGTGGTAGCTCCATGGAGCACACGTGCCACCGGGGAAAGGGAAACTCATCCCCACCACTGAAATCAGCACTTCTGGCCTCGTGCTGACATTGAGGAGGCAGAGCCTGCCTGGAGCCAGGCCAGGCACTTAATCCACAGCTCAAACAGAGCAGCTGGAAAAGTGCCAAATTCCCCTTCTGTAAAGCTCTACAGATCCTATCCTGAACTAAATTGCCCTCGAAACTGATTCTGTTTAGCACAATGCAGAAAAGAAAAAAAACAAACCAGCCAAGAATCAAGAATCCTCTTTCTGGTCTTTACCCTGGGCACATGCAACTGGCTTCTCTCCCAAAGAAAACTCATTGACTTCTCCAGGATATAAGGAACGTCTTGGAGGGAAAAAAAAAACCAACAAACAAAAAACAAACAAAAAAACAAACAGAAAGTCAGCAGTCTCCTCCTGAGAGCGAGTCAGCATTTCTGATGGATTTGAGGATCTCCCTGTTTACATGGAAGGGAGTGCTGAGAGCACCACACAGGGATTCTATCCTGCTGTGGGCAACTGCCTATTACCATGCTAAACATGTCATTAATTAATGCAAATTTTCCAGAGCTGACAGGCCACAAATTGAGCTTTTTTTGAGGGGAAGACTGACAGGAAAGCAGGCAGCAGCTTTAGCAACCTGCTTGAGGGGAGGCTGCTGTGTTTTCTGTGCACTTCAGCTAAACCTGTGAGCATCTCCTCCCATTCTGAAAAAAATCATCAGAAACAATAGGAGGAAAGGAAACCCACATCTGTCAAGACTACTTACAAGGAAAGAAAAAGAGGATTCCTAATTTTTTTTTTTTTAGAAGACAAATCAAACAATTCAGTGGATCAGCCAGTGAATAAATCCCCCTATTATGAGGGAAAATTTTGTCCATAGGCTGTTTTGGTGTCATTTAGTGACCTCATTCACTGGATGAGACCCCTCAAATTCTAAATTAACCCTGTACACAAATTTCTCTGAGGATTAACACCAAAGATCTATCAGAACACACTTCCCTCCTTTGCACATGCACTGCTAGGACTTCACAATCCCTTCTGTTCTGAAGAAGACTGAGTTATTGCAATATTAAGTTGGAGAGTTTTGCTCAGAAGTAAGGTCAGGTTGAACTTCAAATCTGTTTATACCTTCAAGGAACAAAAGGGGGTGAAGGAGCCTTCCACACCTGTATTTGGAGAGGGAGGGAAGGGGTGACAGCCCAAAGCCTGCTCTGAGGATTTGGACAACAAGGCAGAATTAACAGCAGCAGTCATGAGACCTAAGGAACAACAGGTACCACAAACAACACACAAAATCCTGAGGACAACACTGGAATTCTTCTGTGAGTAGTAGGGCAGGTCCTGCAAACAATCCAGGATTACCAGGACAGCATGCACAGAGGTGTTAACCTTTAAGTAACCTTCCAACAGGTTTAAACCACAGCTTTTCTCCTTCCAAACAGATTTTTTTGTATCCTCTTGCAAGTCTCCTACATCCAAGGGGTCCCCGCCAGTGCCTAGAGAGGCTGAGGGAGAGCAGAGTGCTCCATTCTTGCCAGCTCTGGTGGAACTGGGACATCACCTAAATGGACAGAGTTTGGCATCTTTCCCACTGCCTCCAGGTCTGGATCACCACAGAATTGCTGGAGATGGACAAAGTCAAGCAGCTTAAAGTGCAACTCAAGAGTAATTCCAGTCTGGCAACTCCAGAGCTGCCAGAACCACCACGAGCCTCCATGGTGGCTCAGAGCAGCAGGAGTTATAGGAAGCACTGATTTAACCTCATCCAGCTACAGCAAGAGTTCCTCCAGCACCAGGTCAGCCACAGAGGAAGAATTTCTGCTGTTTCACACAGAGATCTCTCCTCCTGCTGGGGAGGCTCCTGCCCTGCAAGCACACACAAGTCTGCAAGGGAAGTCATGCAAGTGAAAGAGCTCAGGAACAAAAGGAGCTACAAAATCCCATTTCCATCAGATGCAAGGCTGCAAGAACAAGCTCAGAGTGGCAGCCCTTAGGTAAGAGGTTTCTGGAGTTCATGGAATTTTCTGCAGCCATCTCTGAGGGATGCAGCAATCACAGCACTGTGTTTGATCACAGGCAAGATGTACTGCAATTGCTGCCAGCTCCTGCTAATGCCATTTATTAGTTTGGAATATTTTATCAGAACATAGCTAAAATTGCTCGTAATTGGCCAAACATGATATTTTTAAAACTGATGTTCCCAGCCTTAGATTGGTCTTCTGCTAATTCCAGCACCTCATTTCCAGAATAAGAACATCACAGTCACATTAAGTCAACAGAGGAATCCTTGATTTCCATGTGTTCCAGAATCTGGTTTGGCCCTTGAGGAAACAGCTCCACAAAGTCTGTGCTGTGATGGAAATAAAGTAATTAATGGAGATTAAAGAGCATAATCCAGGCTCATTTCCCCAAAATCCTCTAAATATGGCTAGCACGGGATTAGCCATTCCTGAACTTCTCCAAGTAAGCAACAAGAGCCTGTTTGCAGATTGCCACAGGAAACTGAAATCGTTTCTCTACAGGGGAGAAGAAAATTTTGCTTTCAGTGACAGATCTTTATCCTTGTTTATATCATCATCCTGTGGGAGCTTTGATTTGAGTGCAGGGAAGGAGCCTGCCAAGGGAGACAGAGTTGATTTTCTAATTGAGCTTCATTTCTGTTTCAGCAGAGCTGGCTAAGAGGAAAAAAAAAAAAAGAAACAGAAAGAAAAGAAAAAAATAAGATGACTACATTGCTTAGAGCCTCCTGTTCTAGCCCCAGTGCTTTGCAGAGAGCAAAAAGCTTAGGTCTCAAAGGGAGTTCAAAGCACTAGGAAACTCTCATTCCCTTTTCCACTCCCAATATCCAGTTCCCAGCACCAATTTGCCTCCAGCAGAGCAGAGCTGTGCCATGAGGAAACACCCTCAGGGAGATCAGGGCGCCCTCAGCCCTTCCAGGATAACCCCTGGAGCTGTATCTTGGACTGAGTGGCCAAAAAGGCCTCTCTGCTGCATTTTTTTGGGGTGAAGGAGGAGAGGAGAGGTGCAGGAATTAGTCCTTAGTTCAGGCAGGGGACTTGACTTGGTCAAAGCAAAGCCAGAATACAGAACCATGACAGTGGAAAAACAGGAAAAAGGCATTTGGATATTCAAAGTGACAACAGGAGACACAGGAGGAGGTTTGGCACATGGGTTTTGAAGTGTGAGTTCTGCATCTCTCAAAGAAACAGAGAGTGGAGGTATACCAGAGCAGATCATGCACATGAGGAGCAAGGGCGTGGATTAAAACTCTACAGAACTCAAATTTCAAAGTTGTTTTTTTTCTTTAAATAGGGTTTAGCATTTATTCAAGAGAGATACAACAGTGGAAACAACCAATAGCAACATATTCTAATGGGAATACAAACCCAAGGGACTGATCTTCCAGGAAAAGATCTGTAGAAGAGTTACAGGGAGCAGCAGAACTCAGCAATTTCCAGATGTGGAAGGTGAAATTTGTCCATCCCTGACCCAAAAATCAGCTGTGCCTGGCTGGGCTGAGCCATTTGGCACCAAAACAAGCGTGAAGGCAAGACTGAAATTAAGACAGACCTACTCCATCCCCCAAAGTCAATGATCACTTAGCCTCACTTTTGAGAAGTGGCAAGGAAGAAAATGGAAACCAAGGCAGGGTAATTAAAACTAATGGTATGTGAGTGGAAATTACCACTCCTGTGGTAAAAGCACTCAACTGCAACAGACTGAGATCAAACAGGCCAGATCTGCTCCAGAGCAGAGATTGTTTCATGAGAAAAAGGTTTTTAATTTATTTTTAATAGGTCTGTGATAAGAATGTGTTGCTCAACTCAGAGCAGCAGAAGAGTTGGTCTTAAATAGAAACCCATGACCCAGCCATGGCTTCACACTTGTTTTTATTTAAAACCCAGAGAATGTAAGCATCTCCTTCCCAAAATGTGGTGGGAGACGTTATGGGAGCTGTGAAATAATGGTGCATTTTTCCTCCCCTTCGTAATAACCACCAGACAGGTTTCAGGCAGTGAATCAGCTTTGGATTCTTTCTGGGGAAAGCATCCGGAGAGATCCGGCCAAAGCATCTCCTCAGCTTTCCACAAGCTGAAACTGCAAATGGCCTTGGCTGACTTTCCCCGAGGAGAATTTGCAATGGAGTGGGTGGGATCCCTGTAGGAGGCTGCCACTGGCCAGAGCACGAACTTGAGTGCTTGAGTGAAGGGGATGAAGCCAAATCAAGGCTCACTGGGTGCATCTTTCCATCACCTTCCTATCTGGAATACAACACCCAACACCCCAACCACACAAACCCACTGTTCCCAAAGGACTGGGAAGGCACAAACATGAATCCAAAGAGCTCAAAAATGAATCCAAAGAGCTCTACTTACGTCTCATAGATGTGTCCACTCTCCACCCTCTCCTCCACGTAGGCCAGGGCCCGGACGTGCATGGGGGAATGCGGGAAGGCCGCGTGGATCCAGGGCAGGCCGAAAACCGAGAGCCCCGTGTTGATCAGTGCCACCAGCAGCAGGTCCCAGTGATAGGCTGTGCCCTTCACCAACCTGCAATGAGCAGTTGGGGACACCAGTTACACCTAGCTACACCTGGTTACACCTGGGGCAAACTCTACTGGCTGGCTTTGTTGAACACTCAACAAAGACACACACCGAGATTTCACACCTCTGGATTTACCGTGTGCACACTAAAGGAGTGAAATGCGATGGTTTACTCCCCAAAGCTGCTGTCATCTGGACAGAACAATGCTGAGCAGAAAGGCAGCCCACTGAAGTAATAAATAGCCCATGGAACTTTCATCAGTGTTTTTCTCCTACATTTATTGCAGAGTCGACACAAAATTCCATGTGTGTGTTTGCTCACAGAGTGCACATAGGGAGTGGATAAAATCCTGAGCATTTGTTGTCAAAGTACTGACACTGAAGTTTCTTGTTTGTAAGAACAAGAAACTGATCTGTCTCCTTCCCCACGAGCAGAACACGTGCTTGGTATGCTGCAGTAATCCCCTAATTATGTAATTGCCACTGCATGATAAGAAAATGGGACAGGAATTCATTAAACTTCAGCTCCTCCTTGGTAGTCATAGAATCGTGGAATGGATCACAGAATGGTTTGGGTTGGAAGGAACCTTAAAGATTATCCAGTTCCAACCCCCTGCCATGGGCAGGGACACGTTCCACTATCCCAGGTTACTGCAAACCCCATCCTACCTCTCCTTGGACACTTCCAGTGATGGCACAGCCACAGCTTCTCTGGGCAGCACATTCCAAAAGGTTGGTAGCCAACCAAGGAAATTTGCTCCTAAGTTCATCAAATGCTGCAAAGCCTCCTTGTTTTTATTTTTTAGGGGATGGGGAATCTGACAGCCTTCACTGAGGAGTATAAGCACACCCACTTTGCCAGGACTGTGCAGAAAGCAGCACCAAGACTGAACTCACATCTACTTTAACCATTTTTTCCAAGGTCTGTCCCTTTCCTGAATACTCCTACCTTGTAGGAGATATTATGAGATATTATGGGTAAAGAGAGATATTATGCTGAGATATTATGAGCAAAGTTTAGAAAAAAAGCTGGGGAAGGATTCAGCTCTCAGACTTTAAGCCCCCACTGAAAGGTCTAAGGCTTTATCTTCTGCCACTGGAGCACCTGACATCCTCACACAACACGAGGGATCAGCTGAATTCTCTCTGGGTACCACAGCTGGAAAGGGAGCATCATTTAGATGTCAATGTCACCCAAAAAAGCTCCACTCAAGACCTTTGCACAGACTTGGAGCCATCCATGATACTCCTGGACATGAGGCACATGGAGCTGGTAGAGTTGAGCCAGCCGGTGAAGATCAAAGCCATTGTTTGGGCAGCAGAAATCTGGGGTGGGGCTTGTTTTGGGACAAAAGCCTGGTCCCACTGGGAATGTGCCCCTCCACTGACTGAGGAGCTGTGGGGTGAGTGGGTCAGGTAGGTGTCTGCCCTGCAACGCCTCTGGAAGGTGCTGGCAGGAAGGGTGGGATTGCAAACGCCTTTCCTGCGTTGGAAACACAGCCCCTGCTCACGTGCTGCTTTCTCTGAGCAAAGGCACCTTCAGCACCCTCAGGGTCATTGTTTGTTGTCCTCCCCATTCTTTTCAGAAGGCTTTAAGGACATCAACCTGTTGGAATGAATCCAGAGGAGGCCACCAATATTATCAGAGGGATGGAGCACCTCTGCTCTGTGAGGAAAGGCTGAGAGAATTGGGATTGTTCAATGTGGAGATGACCTAATTGCAGCCTTCCAGGACCTGAAAGGAGCTACAAGAATGGTGGGGAGAGACTTTACAAGGGCCTGGAGTGACAGGACAGGGGCAATGCACTCAAACAGACAAAGAGTAGGCTTAGATGAGATACTAGAAAATAATCCTTCCCTGTATGGGTGGTGAGGCCCTGGCACAGGGTGCCCAGAGAAGCTGTGGCTGCCCCTGGATTCCTGAAAGTGCCCAAGGCCACACTGGATGGGGGCTGGAGCAACCTGGGATAGTGCAAAGTGTCTGTGATGGCACCACAAACAGATGGTGTCAAGTCCTAGTTTTTACATCTCTAAAAATCCCTGCCCCAACACCTGATCAGCTCAGCTCTGTACCCAGATGCTCTGAAAAACACTCTAAAAAACTCCAAAGAGTATTTTACATTCCTTTAAGACACTCTAGTGGAAAATACCGAAAGTGTAGAAGAAATTCATCTTAGCCAAGAGCTGACCCACTTACATACAGATTTATGCAACACTTAAAGGGATATAATAGAGATAAGAGGTGGTCAAAGGAAACTAAATTAGTGTAGCTGAATTTGAGCTTGTCCTCTCTCCTAATACTGTGTCACTCCAGCTACAACATGGAGAATGCTAATGGATATTATGCAAGGAGAGAACCCTCCCACGCATCACATTAGCAAAAAATCCTCAGAGACGTGGTAGTTTCCCCGGAAAAAAACTCATCCACGTTCATTCTTGACATCACATCTGATTGCAGTTGGCACAAAAACATCAGAGGGAATATTTTAATAGCGCAACATCTTAAGTTTGCACACAAGTGAGACTTATCAGACATTGGCCATATTGTTTTTTTGCACTTTCACCTTTTTTGCAGTTGGAATTTACCAGCTCCAAACACTCCTGATGCTCAGCTGCAGCACATTGTGCTACAGCATTTATATAGGTCATTGACTTCCCATTTTCAACAAATTCTCTGTACTGCAAGAGCAGTGCAAGTGTCCACATGTGTCAGACACTCCCTAAAATATCTTGAGGTGCATCCAAAGACCTCGAACTGTACAAAATATCCACTTCACATTCACTAGGCCACCTCTTGTCTCCCAAAACTCTTCCTGAAAAATGCCTTGAGAGTTTTAGGTGACAAATGATGGTGCTGGGCAGAGAGTAAGGAAGAAACAGGTTGAGGTGATGAGCTCATGGAGGATTTGTGGTTTTGGCTCACTGCCACAACACCAGGCTTTGGGGATGGTGAGGAGTTCAGCAGCAGAGTTACCTCCACCTGTGACAACAGGAATTCTTAAAAACACACCCTGAATACATTTCTGCTGTTCAGACAAGCTTTGGGCTAGCAGGGGTGGTGACAGACCCAGGGACATCCCCCACAGAGGGCAAAGCAGCACCAGAGGTGTTACCTGTTCTCAGGGGCGTTGGTGAGGGACGCGACGATGTTCTGCTCGATGAAGAAGAGCATGGAGAGGAGAAATCCCAGCCCCATGGCACTCATCACTGACCCAATGGACAGGGACCGCACAGGGGCCAGCACAAACAAGCTGTCAGAGGCGTTGTAGTTAAATTTGGACACTGCAAAGAGGAGGGGAAGGATGTTAGGAGGCACCTTCTTGTCCAACCATCAATGTTTTACCCCCACCAAAAGTACTGGGAAGCAAGCAGGAAAGCAGGCATGATGCTCTGGCATGTGGGAGCCTGGAGGCCATGGAAGAAGGGTCCATCTGGCTGGTTTGGTTTATTTTTTTCCTCCATCCATTTATGACTTGGCTGCCATCCTGATGGGACAGACCACTGCTAGTCCTAGCGAGGCATTACAGATATTGGAGCAAAACAAAAGAGGGAAACTTGTTTTCCACAGATGTAACATGTTTTTAGATGAGGAAGCCTTATTTCTAACCAGCACCATAATGCTCAGCTCATCAACACACAGAGGCATTTGAGAACTTCCTCATCTCCAACAAGCTGTGCAAGGCATTTCAGTATAAAATCTAAATCCAAACTGCTGCTATTGGAAGCAATCCATGGCTAGGGATAAATCACACATGGCCACACATCATTTTGCAATCCAACTGGATGGAATGGCCATCACAATAAAAAAAAAGCCATTTCTTATTTGTTTCCATACATTTCCTCACATCACCCGCTCACGTCACGGCAGGACAATGCAATTCCTGTCCCCATTATCACTTCCTGATATGGAAAAGTTGATCTATCTGGCCAATGAATGGTGTCTCATTTTTAGATTTCCTTATGTAACTTAAGAGCTGCCCAGATGCTCTGCACCATTTCACCTAAATTAGGAAAACAAACTGGAGACAAAGAGGACAAACTGGGATGACCAACTCCATGTTGATATGACTGGCAACAACCCTTCCTGCCTGCTGATTACTCTGCCCTTTGTTCTTTGCCAGAAATTGTTCTTCTCCCTTATTATGACACATACCTCAAACATATTGAAAAGACACATCTGGATAATTTTTCTTGCCCCAGACTCAATCAGGGTTTTGAATGACATAAATCTAACAGTGAGGAAATCTGAGCTCTTGGTGGGAGGTACACACAGTATTTGTGAAATGATATGGAAGAACTTTATTAGCAAAACCCTTCTAGGATTTCACTTCTCTCTTTCATAAACCCCAGTATTCCAGAGAACAAAACCAGAACTTACTTTCAATTTCACGGAAGATAAAGGAACCCACAACAGAGAAGGTCAAGACTGAAATGGGTAAGGCACAGTCGGACAGAATTTCACGTACCCTCGCATGCAAATATGGGCTGCAAAAGAGACAAAAAATTCCCATCAGCACGCCACTGTCAGGATAACCACTTAATCCAGACAACATCTAATGTTTAGAAGTGAAAATTCAGTCCCATCTTGAATTTGCTGAAGAGATACTTGGAGTGAGGAACTAGTCTTTTACTTAGCTCTAAATCTTCTGGAACCTAAAACCTTTGAAGGCTGATGAGTGCAGAAGCAAAACACAAAGAAACAAGAACATAAGATGCAAGCTAGAAAAAAAAAAAAAAAAGGCCTTCAAGCACCAATTTGTGTCTCATTTGCACTTTACTTTAATTGCTTCCTGCATCTCAAATGAAGAGTTTTAACAGCAATAGGAGCAAACCCCAAACCAGAGCCGATGTTTGACTCCCAGGAGCACACTGAAGGTACATTCCCAGTAGACTTTCCTGCACCATCAGGAATTTTTGCCCAGCAAAATGGTTCAATGTCTGTTTGCAGGGAGATACAGGGATCCCAACTGGGAACCCAAAGCTTTTTTAGAAAGTCACTTGTGAGGCTGAACCAAAGATGGAAGGGCATCGTCCACTGAGCGAACATTTTGTTCTGCTGGGAATATTTTCCAGGTGGCCCTGGCAAGTTCATCTCTGCCTTTGGCTTCCACCTGATTTTCCTGGGTTGCAGAATTGGTGAGGCCACACCTCGAGTGCTGTGTCCAGTTCTGGGCCCCTCAGTTTAGGAAGGACATGGAGATGCTTGAGTGTGTCCCAAGGAGGGCAACAAGGCTGGAGAAGGGCTGGGAACACAAACCCTGTGAGGAACCACTGAGGGAGCTGGGGGTGCTCAGCCTGGAGAAAAGGAGACCCAGGGGTGACCTTATGACTCTTTACAACTTCCTAAAAGGTGGCTGTAGTCAGGTGGGGGTTGGTCTCTTTCACCAGGCAGCACTGACAGAACCAGAGGACACAGCCTCAAGCTGTGCCAAGGGAAATACAGGATGGGTATTATTAGGTTGGAAAAAGTTTTTCACAGAAAGAGTGATAAAGTTCTGGAATGTTCTGCCTGGAGAGGTTGGTGGAGTCCCCATCCCTGGGTGTGTTTAACAAAGCCTGGATGTGGCACTGGGTGCCAGGGTTTAGTTGAGGTGTTGGGGCTGGGTTGGACTGGATGATCTTGAAGGTCTCTTCCAACCCGGTCATTCTGTGAATTAAGATCTAAGCTGTTAATGACTCCCTCAGAGAGAACATGAAACAATCAGCAGTCTGAGCTCTAAACAACTCACCTTTTCTTGAACTGATAGAGGGTGTGGCCAAGCCAGAGGGTTCCCAACATCAGCATGAGGCTGAGGACAGCGGTGTCGCGCGCGTAGTGCCCATCGTGAGTGCAGGTGTTGTTCTCACTCACTGAGGAGTTCATCAAGAAGCTGGTGTTGATGCCAAGGCCTGGGATAGCATCAGCCCGTGCTTTTCCATCTCCTTTGTGGTCACTGTGGTAATATTTCTTAAAAACTGCACAAACAACCAACAGGCAAGCGTTAGGAGAGGACAATCAAAGCAAGGAAAATAAAGTGGGTTTCTTGCTTGATCACGAAGTTTTAATGTTATGCTTCACCAGCTCTGCCTCTCAAGCCTGCAGAAAGAAATCAGAGCTGTTGCTCTTAGGAAGCCACTGCTTCACAAATTGATTTTTTCACTTATTTTAACAGGTAAATTAGATTAATCTATAAAGCAACGCTATAAGGACTTCCAGTGCTAATTATGTGGTTTTGTTCCCAACACTGGAAGCACTGCTGTTACATACACATATAAATATTTCTATCTAGACACCTGCTTTCAGCAGCCTGGCAAACAAAATTCCATCAGGATTCTCTGGAAACACTAAGAGCAGCCAGGCTGCACCGATCCTTAAGTGGATTACACAGTGTACACTAATTACTTTTCTTCCAAGGCTAGTCCAGATTTTAGAGGTAAGTGTTGATATGCAAAACCTGGCAGAACATTTAAATTTACAATGCAAATTAGAGTTACAGGCCTGAAGTAAACCTGCACAAGCAAAACAACTCAGTAAAGCCTCTGGAACTGTCCATAAATGTTTTATATCAGCTCAAAGGCATTTATATAAGGAATGGACAGCTGTAAAGACCCTCTTGCTCTTGAGCATTTACTGTGTTCTCATTTCTATGTCACTGGCTGGCTCCAAGTGTATAAATATTTTTGGGATCATTTAATCTCTTTGGGGAAGAATAGCCTGAAGGAGCAAGTAAAGCCAGAAGATGGGAATGGGGCTTTGCACCTCAGTGCTCCCACAATATCTGCTCAAATGGCAACATGCAGCATCCACACTTCCCTGTACCCATGGGAAATACAGGAGCATGGAAACCACCACGCCAGAGCTTTGCAGTCCCACTATCTTTCTTCATTTTAGTCAAAATACCCCTTCAAACTTTGCACAGAGAACTTCAGGGCAAGACCATCCTCTCTAGGCAAAACCACAACCACCTGAAGCTTAGGTTAAAATGCACTTCCTAACATTTCCCTCATCCTCAAACAACAATCCAGGTTCTGAAAGACCCAAACACTTCAGCTTTTCCATCTGCAATGGCCAGCATGATAAGGGAAAGCAGGGAAGACAAACTAATTCTGAATATTTGAGAAGAAACTTTGAATTTTTCTTGAGCAGCACAACCAATATTTGCAACCACCCTGAGCCTGGCTGAAGCCTAGGTTGTGTTACTGCTGCTTTGGAGCTCACCTCAGTGTAAAATGCTCCAAATTCAACCAAGAAGCCATTTGAAATGCAGTAATGATCTCCTTGCACCATCTTTGGAAGGATTTAAAGGTGCCTTTAAAAGGAATCTGGGCATTCCACAAGTGGATGAGGCCAGCATGGCATGTAGGCCACAAGAGACAAGACTGCCTCACATTCAATACATCTGTACATAAATTTAAACATCACAGAAGGTTTATAGCTCAAAATTTAACCTCTCCAAGTGCATCACAAGCATCCAGGAGTGAGGAGATCACCTTAAAACTCCAGAAAGGTTCCCCCAGTGAGGAGCAATCCCATCCTGACCCTGGTCCAGAAAGGTTCCCCATCGCGTGCTATGGAAGAGGTTCTGCTCTCCTTTATTTCCTCCCTCTGTGCTCCAGCTGCCTCAGCCCTGGCAGGACACACACACACACCTGCTCTGAAAATAGGTAAAAAAACCCAAAACCTGGACCCCAGGGCACTGCCCCGACCCAGAGGCTGGCACAGAATGGCTCGTTAGAAGGTTTGCACTTTCTGGCTCTCAACGCCAAAGGATGCTTTTGTCCTGACAAAAACGATTCTGGCAGCATTTCCTGGGAATTCACAGCTGGCCAGGGAGAAAAGCCTGCTCACCCTGAGTGCTACTGAGTCCTAGAGACACATCTGAGCATCAGAGAAACCAGCAGCACAAACAAGCCAGGAACTACAGAGAATGTATTTGCATTCCTCTGGATTAAGATTTGGACTGCAATGAGTAGCAAACAAGGGACTTTTGTTTTGGGCCTTGTAGATTTTCTCAAGCTCCCACAGATGGCTATATGGTAATAATACATTTAGGGCTGGGATATATTGCAATAATATCTTTGGGGCTGATCTCTGGTGCTCAGCTTGGCTACCTCACTCCATGTTCCATCTCTGAGGCTGCAATTCTATTTATATGCACCAACCCAGGCAGGACTGCTCCAGTTTCTCCTGGATAGAGGAAAAAAACCTTGCTTTACTCTTGTATTTTAATTCAAGCAACAAGAACACACCAAGACAGAGAGTGGAAGCCTTCATCCCACACCACCTTGCTGGGAAGGATTTGATTCCTGAACATTTCTGGTTTGTTTTCACACGAGAGCTCAGTGAACCTTGCTGCCACCATCCAGAGAGAGCAGCAGAGCCAGAGGTGCCCTGGCTGAAGCCAAGCCCTTCTCCAGCCTCCAACAACATGAGCTGGCTTTGTTTTCCTCTGCCTGCTCACCACCATTTCCTGCTTAGTGCAGATGTCAAGATCAAACAAACACAGCCTCGGTGGCCGGGCCAGGCACTGAAAACAAAGTGTCCCCGGGACCCTGTGGCTTTGGCTCCCCTCCCTTCTTTCCTGCATGCGTACCTTGCACAGAATCAAGGCTATGAACAGGCTGGGAAAACATCTGGGAAGAGGTGGCATTGTCCCCTGGCACTCAGGAAGCCAAGGCACTCAGAGGACACATTTAAACAGCACAGAGAAAATATCAGCTTTCCCTTCCTACTGAAATACTCAACCAAAATGTTGAGTGGGAGGAGAAGGCAGCAGCAGTGAACCATCACCTCCTCAAAAACAGGCAGGGAAGAACAAAGATGAGCCTGTGGCCATGAGCTGCACTGGTTTCATGTTTTTAAATATGAGCTCTAAGAGGGTTAAGGATAAAGTCTGTGCCTGCCAGCACCAGTGCCCTCCTGTGTCTGGAAACAGCTTTGGTCCCACCTGTGGATGCCCTGAGGACTCCCAGGTGCAGCTGAAGCCAACATGAGCTGGCACAGGAGTGTTGATGTGACTTTATTACCATCATTCCTACAAATTCATCCCTTCACAAGTACAAAGAACATTCAACTGGTTCACTAATCACACATAAAATCACAGAATGTGTAGGGTTGGAAGGGACTTTTAAGATCATCTTGTTCCATCCCCTGCCATGGGCAGGGACACCTCCCACTATCCCAGTTTGCTCCAAGCCCCATCCAGCCTGGCCTTGGGCACTTCCAGGGATCCAGGGCAGCCCCAGCTTCTCTGGGCACCCTGTGCCAGGGCCTCACCACCCTCACAGGGAAGAATTTCTCTCTAATATCCAATCTAAACCTGGTTCTGTCAGTAAGGCCACTGCCCCTTGTCTTACAGCATCTTCTCCTGTTCCCACTGCAATACTCCAAGGATTTTCTTGCATATTCCCGAAAGTCTGACAGACAAGAGCAGTGGATGCTTCCTGCACTTTTAACCTCTGCTATGGGAGATCAGCTCTGGGCTACAGAAACTTTGCAAATATTTGCTAATTTTTACAGAGCAGCTGAACATTCTATTGAGGACCACGTGGAGACTGCCCCATGCCTCCAGGACAGGGCACTGACAGCACACACGCAGCAAAGCTCACAGAGTCAACAACTAACCCATAAAACCTCTGCCTCGCCAAGCTCTAAGCAGGATATTTAAAAGATGCAGGTGTTCTACAGAGAAAAAAAACCCTCTGATTGCACAATCAAAGCACACAAGGCAATTAAGGATTCCCAGTCAAGCGAGAAAGTTTCTCACTTCAAATTGCTCTGCAGTGTCAAATCTCTTGGAAAGCATTCCCTTGCAAGCCTGAGTGTCTTAAAAACAAGG
Source organism: Emberiza elegans (assembly GCA_024865655.1). Taxonomy (NCBI): domain Eukaryota; kingdom Metazoa; phylum Chordata; class Aves; order Passeriformes; family Fringillidae; genus Emberiza; species Emberiza elegans. Next base: position 3,011,894 of record JALJVW010002400.1, on the reverse strand, counting down.
AGTGTGCTTGGCTGGATCCTGAAGGATTTCAAAGGATAGCCCAAACCTTGGGATGCTGGACAACAGGTCATAAAAACCAAGGAATTGTCCAGCTCCTCATTGGGATGAACAGAAATGCTGCCACTCACAAGGTATTTCTGCTGCCATGATTCACCTTCTGAAATACATCCTGCCAATCCCCGTGGGGAGGGAGAGAAGTGTCAGAGGAATCTGTTAAACCCCAAGGCTCTCCAAGGAGATTTAGAATTTAACCCAGAAATGGGAAAACCAAGTGGCTGGAAAGGGCAGAGGGCTTCAGGAAGTTGCTGGAGACACCACAGTCCTTGTACTGCCATTAAAGAGGGGTTTCAGATCCCAGGGAAAACCAGGAAACCTCAACCCATCTTTGAACTCCCCTCCACAGAGTCTGAAGAATGTGTCAAGGAATAAGGATTCCAAACAGTGCATTCAAATTGGACTTTTTTTTGCCAAGACCATTGAAAACCAAACTGGAATCAGTAGAAAGCTCTCCCATCAATAACATAATGGTTTCTCCATTTTTTGGAAGTTTAGAAACCAATTCTGTCTCAACCAACAGAAATTAGAGCTGCTAAAAATTCTGCACACCCAGGTAAACTGCTGACAAAGGGCTGCTCCTATCTCACACACACTGATTTTCTTTTTTTCCCTGAAGACTTTGAACACAGAACAAGCAAACATCACACATTTTTTTGCAGCCTTGTGCTTGCCTTTGACAAGGCAGCAAAGCAGAGATCTGCTCTGAAAAACACTGTTGCAAGACTTACCTTTAATAATGCCTTTGATGGCATCAAGCACAAATGTGATGGATATAAAAAGTGCAATTATTTCTTCTGTTGACCTGTGGAAAAAGCCCAGGAATTAATAGAGCTGCATTCAACTCTGCTCAAAGAAAAATCAGCATATTCATCAATTTACATGAAAATATACCAATTTGAGTTAGGCTCCAACTTAGAAACAAAACCCAGTAAATCAGAGAACTTCTTTCAAGCTGGAACAATAAGCCAAAATGATACTTTCCTCCTCTCACAAAATACATTTTGCAGCAAGTTCATAATTAAGGAGCTTGTGGAATGTGTAATTTTTCCATTTGAAGAATAATCTGATCAAAATATGACTTCTTGAAAATAGCTACCTTTTAAAGAGCTTCATCAGGAGGCTGACGTTAAAGAGGGAGTAGATCACAAGGAAAAAGCTGTTCCAGAGTCCAATCCAGGCATAGAAAGCATTGAAATCCAAGTTGTAGTCATCACAGATTCCTTGGATGACTGCAAAAGTGAAGCATTCACGTGTCACAATCAACTCCTGTCACTGCCACCCAGTGATCCCCATCTGCTTCAGGCCAAAAAGAACCAATTTCAAGACTTTCCCCAACACATTTATTACAGATACCATTAAATCCATATTTCTGCTCTTCCACTGGATCAACACAAACTGCTCTCTCTTTCACCATAAGAAATGGGGAGAGACACTTGGGAAAATATTCCCCCCCATACTGCTCAAAGCATTTTTCCTTGGGATTGAGGCCACAAAAGCAGTTGGGATTTGCTCTCACTGACATTTTGGGATGCTATTGAGCAAGGGGTGTCACAGCTGCTCTTTCCAGCCCCATGCTCTGATTGTCCCCACAGACACTGAGCTTGTTCCTCTGGCTGATCTCTGGTTCATTTGTCTCAAGCTGCACTTCCACTGGATCAACACAAACTGTTCTCTCTTTCACCACAAGAAATGGGGAGAGACACTTGGGAAAATATTCCCCCCCATACTGCTCAGAGCATTTTTCCTTGGGATTGAGGCCACAAAAGCAGTTGGAATTTGCCCTCAGTGACATTTTGGGATGCAGGGGGTGTCACAGCTGCTCTTTCCAGCCCCATCCTCTGATTATCCCTACAGACACTGAGCTTGCTCCTCTGGCTGATCTCTGGTTCATTGAGATCAGCTTGCAGTACCTGGAAAGCTGCTGATGATACTTTAAAACATTGATTGGAAAAATCCAAAACTCAACAGACCCAAAAAACTTTGTCTCAAGCTGCACTTCCACTGGATCAACACAAACTGTTCTCTCTTTTCACCACAAGAAATGGGGAGAGACACTTGGAAAAAATATTCCCCCCCAACCTGCTCAAAGCATTTTTCCTTGGGATTGAGGCCACAAAAGCAGTTGGAATTTGCTCTCAGTGACATTTTGGGATGCAAGGGGTGTCACAGCTGCTCTTTCCAGCCCCATCCTCTCATTATCCCCACAGACACTGAGCTTGCTCCTCTGGCTGATCTCTGGTTCATTGAGATCAGCTTGCAGTACCTGGAAAGTTGCTGATGATACTTTAAAACATTGATTTAAAAAATCCAAAACTCAACAGACCCAAAAAACTTTGTCTCAAGCTGCACTTCCACTGGATCAACACAAACTGTTCTCCCCTTCCACCACAAGAAATGGGGAGAGACACTTGGAAAAATATTCCCCCCCAACCTGCTCAGAGCATTTTCCCTTGGGATTGAGGCCACAAAAGCAGTTGGAATTTGCCCTCAGTGACATTTTGGGATGCAAGGGGTGTCACAGCTTCTCTTTCCAGCCCCATCCTCTCATTATCCCCACAGATACTGAGCTTGCTCCTTTGGCTGATCTCTGGCTCATTGAGATCAGCTTGCAGTACCTGGAAAGTTGCTGATGATAATTTAAAATATTGCTTAAAAAATCCAAAACTCAACAGACCCAAAAAACTTTGTTTCAAGCTGGTTAAACACAGCCATATGAGAAAACCATTACTTAAACTGATTTCCTCAGTGAAGCTGAAGAAATGCTTATTTTCATCCAAGTTTTTCTCTGTAAAATGATTTCTTCAGAAAAACAATTTTAACTAAACCTGGTCTCCATGATCCCTGTGGGTCCCTTCCAACTTAGGATATTCTGATTGATTCTAATGGTGATGGAAAGGGGAGGAATTTGATTCAGGTTTTGCAGAATCCCAGAACATCCTGAGCTGGAAGGGACCCCTCAGGATTATCCATCCAACTTCTGACCCCACACAGGACATCCCAACAATCCCATGATGTGCCTGAGAGCCTTGTCCAATAATTTATTGACTTGGTGCCCTGTAACTTCCCAGAGGAGCTTGTTCCCATGCCCCACCACCCTCTGGGGGGAGAACTTTCCCTGATAGCAGCCACTAAATACCAATTTATCAAACAAACCCAACTCAAACTCTACAGAGCTCTCACCCAAAGTCCCAAGCCTTCAATCCCCTGCTGCAGACTCACCATTGATGTAGAGGGCCAAGGGAGCTGTGGTCAGCAGCACCACCAGGGGCTGCCCTGAGAAGAGGGCGTAGAGCAGCCCTCCAATGCACTGCCCGAAAATCGTCTTCCGCACATCTGGAATTGGGGAGGATGGAAACAAAAACAGGGAGTTGAGTCAATCCCTGCCTCATCCAGGAGCATTCACAAGGCACAGAAACCAACCACTCATCAGGAGAAGAAATGTTTATAGAGTGCGGAGGTAACACACTCATAAATCAAAAAGTGAGCCTTTATTCGTATCCATAATTTAGGTTTCCAGATGTTCAGGTAACTGGTGGACTTTGGGATTTTTTGTGTGCATTGTTATATTATATATATACATTTTAAATGTATTTATTTTATTTTGTATACATTTTAAATGCATTTGTTTTATTTTAACACCTATAAAACATAAGCAGTGCTTGTTTGAACTGTGACTGCAGCACAAACTGCTTCTACAACTGGGATAAAAGTGATGTTTAGCTCTGTCACAAGGATTTCAATACTGGCAATCAAATCCAGGTCAAAAGTACAGGAGTTTGTACCAAGAAAAATGTGCAAATAATTACATTAAGTCAGCATAATTCAAAAATCCAGTAGCATACATGTGTATCAGTCCAAGTCAGATGATAACACCCAAAGCAGTGTTCAATTTTTCTGGTTTTCAACAAAAGTAATAAACTTAATTAGAAAAAAATCCTTCCGTCGTGATTTTGGGTTTGTTCTCCCCCTGCAAATAAAAACTATCAGAACTTTCTGTGACCATAATGAAATTTTGAATACATGGAATCAAATGCACAAAACGGGTAAGTTTAAGAAGCACAAAACTGATGAACTCACCTATCGCTCCTCGGGTATTTTCATCATTGAGGGACCCAAAAGCAATGGCTGGAAGGAGGCAGGCAAAGTACAGAAAGATCATGGTTGTGATGTATTTCCCTATAGCTTTGTTGCTCCCAATAATACCTGGGGCAAACCACAACAAAAATCATGTTGGTAAAGCACTGAAAACCTTCTCACATCAGCCACAGCCACTGTTAGTTCATCTTGAGAAGCAGAAATTCAGTCCACACTTGAAACATGTAACCAAACTGTTAATATTTGACTCTGCACATCCCACACTCTTCTGTTCATCAGGGACCAGAAGGAGCACTAAAACTGCCACCAGACATTTTTGACATCATCAGAACAGGAAATACAAGAAGCCTTTTGCTCAGTTTTGCCAATCCCCAGAGCTTGGAAGAGGATCAAGGCAGAAACTCTAAGTTTAGAGCTCATAAACCCCCACCCCTGCCTTTTTAACACCAACTTTTCAGGCATTCTGGACTGTGTCCCTAATGGGCTTCATGACAATTTCTTGTTTACCCTACTCTGGTCTTGGGCAGGAAAACATGAAGCACTTCATTTTTCCCTAGACAGAAGTCGAAGGCTGTAGGTTTGATCAATAATATACTACCCTGAGCCAAAAAATGGCAGAAGGACACAAAAGCAAACAGCCCCAGAGGTCAGGAATGGCTACACTGAGGTTTGATTTACCAAGCCCTGCCGAAAGAACAGCCTCTCTCTTTTCCATCCACTCACCCCTCTCATTTCCATCGGAAAAAAACACACCAGGCCAAAACACAAAGCAGCCAGAAAGAGAATTAAAGTGTCAGAATATGAATTTAAGAGCCCCTGAAGTAGCTTCCCTTCTCCTTCCTGTTTTCAGGCTGATGCTGATATGAGCTCACTGGGGATGCACAGGAGAAAGGATGAGATGACAGCAGCTGATGTTGCTCCAGGAGAACACAAGTTTTTCCACAGAACAGAGAGGATGCACTGGAAAAAGTCTCCTCAGCCTCCAGGCTGCCATCCTTGATGGTGCTGTTCCTCTAAAACAGCTGGAGGTGCTTGGAGCTGCCCAATTCCCCTTTCTGGAAGGCTCCAGAGCAGAGAATTCCCACACAGGAATGTGCCCTGAGCTCCCAAATGTCCACCTAAGCTTTTGCAGCATCAGTCCCTTGCTGAGAGAGGTAAAACCAAAAAAAAAAAGAGTTGGATCAGATAAAGGAGGGCTTGGCTTTTGAGGTTATTGGTGCCACGCTGAAAATCTTTATCACCAGAATGAAAAGAACAAAAATCTCTCAATGACTTTGGGATCTTATCTAACATCTGCTTTCTGCACCATTTGCAGGGCAGAGATAAGGATGGGAGGAGGGTGTAAAAAACCCAAAAATCAAAGGTGACGTGTAATGAACAGGCAGCCACATGAATAAAGGACACCTTGGGAGGTGCCTGCTTGCAGGCAGGAGAGGAACAGACACAAAGAGCACTTCTGATGCTCAGCATCCTCAAACTCCAGGCTAAAACCTGACAAGAGACACCTCAAGCATGCAAATATGAGTTTGACCTTTTGGGAGTCATCAGACCAGCTGTTCCCAGGCAAATTCCTTTGCATTTATTGGGAAGATCCAGAAACCACAGGTCACATTCCCGACCACTCCTGGCAACCCAAAGGGCTGGAATTTAATTCTCACAGATGAAGACATCCTGTGATCCTGACTCCAACCTCACACCCCAAACTGCTTGAAACCTTTAGAGAAAAGGAAGGACTTGGCAAGACAAACAGGGCTGAGGGGTGGTTCCATGAGTAGACAAGGTCACACCCTGGTTCAGAGGATTCTATGTCACTCCAAAATATTCCTTTTTGGACAAAGGAATCTTTCCAATATGAAAGGTCAGAGCCAACGATGTCTGGAAGCTTTGAAATAATTTCTGAAAGGACAACCAGGTCCAGAGAAGCAAATAATATCTTTTTAAAAAGGTTCAGGTGGTTAAACCACAGTATGAGAGGCCAGAAGGAAGAAACCTTGAAGAGCATCACAAAAGCTCATTTTCAGATTCAATCCTGCAAAGGAGCCCTTGCTGGTCACGGAGATCCTTATGCATGAGGACATGGCCTCAAGCTGCACCAAGGGAGGTTCAGCTGAACATCAGGAGGAATTTCCTCATGGAAAAGGTTGTTAAACACTGGGATGGGCTGTCCAGGGAGGCAGTGAGTGCCCACCCCTGGAGCTGCCCAAGGAAGGACTGGAGGTGGCACTCAGTGCTCTGGGCTGGGGACAAGGTGGGGATTGGGCACAGCTTGGACTCGATCTTGGAGGTTTTCTCCAAGTTCAGTGATTCTGTGATTCATCCTGGCTGGGTCCAAGACTTCCAGCACTTTCTTTAATCCATAATCAGCCAAGTAAGATTCTAGGATCAAGAATCCTTCTGGTGGGCAGTGAAATTCACTTTGTAATGGAGACAATAATTAAACACACTCCTTCCCAAAGCTGATTGCTCACTCTTTAACTGCAGTCACGACCAAACATTGCCTCTCCTTGTAGAAATCCACCTCTACAGGAACAGGCACTGAAATCCAGCATTTACCACAATTTACCCTTCTGCCTTTTAAAAGCCAACATCTGGTGAAACATTTTCAGGATGTTCTGCAGCCCATGGACTGCTGTGGCTTCATTCAGAAGAAGGTGAGGTGCATTATGATGGTTTTTCATCTGTGACAGGCTCATAAAGCCACTGAAAAACGTGGCACTCCACCTGCACCATGGAAATTTATAGCATAAAAATCAACTCTTGGTCCAGCTGTGGAATTTGAGTAGCTGATTACTACAGGAGCATTCCCCTGAAATTAAGGTATAGCCACACACTGGAATGGGGAGCAATTATGTTCATCAACGTGACAGTTCCATTTTACCTGCCTGGATTTCTGAAATGTCAGTTTGTAGAGACAAGGTTGCAGTTTCAGGGGAAACTGCAGCAATTCTGGTCTCACTTTGCTTGGGATTCCACAGCAGTAATTTAATGACCAGCAGCCCTAAAAACTGGGTTTACAGCTCCTGAAGTCTATTAATTGTGTATTTACTAAATCAAAATCACAACTGATGGACTGAATTGCCTGTTAATGTTTCTTCCCAATTCTCTGAAATATCCTGTGCAAAGAAAGTTTAATTACAATGACCTGCAGCCCTAATTAAAAAAAAAATCATATTAAAAACACTGTATAACTCAGAATTACAAACTTCTCCTAAAACCCTCAAGCTGGGCTTTCATTTATGTGGTGGCTGCTGGACTCTGCCCAATGTTGTGAAGATGAATCTTCCCTGAAGTTCTGTGAGGAATAAATCACAAAACAAGTGGGACAAAGAACTCAACTGGAAAAGGAAATCCACTGAGGGAGTTTGGAGCAGGAGCCAAGCATATGCTGAGAGCAGAGAGGCATGAAAAACCAGATCAAGGCTCACTCCTTTCCCTTTCCATCTCACTGCCTTCAGCCCATTTCCCAAGAAATCCTGTGTCTCTTGGAAGGAAACATCCATCCACAAAACATGATGCATCTTTAGAACATTCCCATCCGCCACTGACACACAGAGACCCCAGAGCAACCCAGGCTGGATGTTTTGGTCAATCACGACAAGTTTAGGATGTTAAACTTTGGTACCCAGGTGGTATTTAGGGACAAAGGGCTGCAGGGAGCTCCCTCATATCTGATCTAGGGCAGGAGAGGCATGGAGGAGAAGGAATCTGCAATCTCTTGATTTCCCCTCCTTCCCCAGGAATGGAATCCTGACTCACAAGGTGGCCAAGGCAACCAGGCAGGAAAGCTGATGAGGATTTGGCACAAATCAAAACCAATCCATGGTCAATACTTCTCTGGGTTCAGATCAAGGTTTAAACCCTGAGCTACCTTAGACAGCCAGCAAAACAAAGTTCTCTTTCAAATCCCATTTCTCCAGCACTTTCAAGCCTTCCATCTAAGCATGCCCACATTGCAGGGAGCTTTGGAGATCTCCCTCCTGCAAAACACCACAGCAAATCCTGCACCTCAGGAGCTGGTTAGGGACCCTCTGCAGGACCAAGGACAGGGAGAAACCCACACTTCCAGCAGAACTTTCCACCCATCTCAACCAGGTTTCAAAGACACAGGCTCAGAAATAACAGGGAGAAAGAATAAACCTCTTTTCCCTTCATTTTCCAAAGTCCTCCTCTTTTTCCTTCATTTTCCAAAGTCCTCCTCTTTTTCCTTCATTTCCAAAGTCCTCCCCTTTTTCCTTCACTTTCCCTCTCCAAGAGGTGAAGGGATATGGATGTTTAAGAACACAGCATCAAAGCTCACCATAAAAATCTCAGGCACCTCACATTTCCCACTGGGCACTTCAGGCACTGCAATTGTGTTTGTTCCTCTGTGTTGTCCCAGAAAATAACACTGAAGAATGAGGACAGCAGCTTTCAGGAGTTTCAGAAAATCTTGTATCTGAGTCCAGGGAGAATCCCCCCTCAAACCAGCCTCAATATAAAGAAATTTCTGGAAGTTCCAGCTTGAGGCTTGAAGAGTAAGAAAATTGACACACAAGTGCTCTGAGCCAATTTGACAGGATCAGGATGAAGTTCAGGTTTTTTAAGACAGAATCCTACACACAAAGGTCACAGCCAAATGGAGTAAATTCCAGTTTAAAGGAAAATTACAGGAGTTCTCAGACTCAGCATAGCCCAGTTGTTCATCTTCAGATATTCCTGCTGGAGGACACCTATTAAAAGGCATCTTTATCACCAAAATCCTGGGAAATAAGTTTAGAAAACTCTTCCTTGATCCTTTGACACATTCAGTAAAATGCACAAGACTTTGCCACAAAATTAAGTTGATGAATTCCTAATTTGGAGTAAAAAGAAAAAAAAAAAAAAAGAAAGACTTTTCCTTTAAGGATAATTTTTGCAGTGTGTGAAGAGGACCAATCCCAGAAAACCCCACCTGGCCAAAGATTTGCTGGTCCTACAAAAAGCCTCATTATTTATCACCCTGCCCCTGATGGGTTTATCTGTCTAACCCCAAACCCCAGGATGCTTCTGAGATTGAGGATTTAGCGACTCCAACCATCCAAAACCCAGCATCTTTGTAATTCAGAGCTCTTTGATGGTGCACATGTGGCTGTCTGGAGTGCAGATACTGGGATAGTTCAAATCCCTCATATTCTGATGCACCACTGCTTTGAGATGCTCCAGGAATTCCACATTCCTGATCACCTTCAGTCTCAGTGGTTTATGGCAGATGCTTCATGCTCCATCTGCTTTTCATTTCAAGCAGTTCCTTAAAGAATTCATCCTAATTTCTGATTTCTGGGAAGAAATGGCCATAATAATATACAGTACTTTTTAGAAAATCCCTTTTTTTCTATTGAAAGGGCACAACTGCTCCCAAAATGAGAACCTCCCATTTGAGCTGAAGTAGTTCTGGAGTTTCATTGGGCTCTTTTCCCCTCTCCAGAAGCTGTATAACAAAACACTGACACTTTTTAACCTGTGGTTCCATTTTATCCCAATTTTATGCCCATTCTGTACATCAGTGTGTGCAAAGCCTGCAGAGCTCACAGCCAAGAGCCCAGGGCTGAGGCAGCACCCACAGGGTCCATATGGATGCAGTCAGAGCCACAATATGGACCATGAAGGGGGCTTCCAAGTCTGCTGACAGCCAGAATTGGCTGCAGGACCAAAATTTGATGGTTTTGTGCCTGCTGGGCTCAGACAGGCCCAGGAGACACTGCTCTGTCTTGAAGTGAACATGGGCCCCCACAAGGCACTTCTGCAGCAGCTCCCTTCTCAAGTGCTTCAAAATCCCTTTATAATGAAAAATGAGCCTTTGACAGCTCTAGAAAGCCAAAGGGATGAAGTGTCCAAATTAGGAGCTGAAGTCCCCTGCCAGACCTGATGCTAGTGATGCACACGCCAAAAATTGTTTCTGTTTTGTCCAAATCCTTGCTGCTCCCCTGTGGGAACTCAGCTCACCACATCGGATGCTCTGAGTCCCCAGGAGCACCCTTGGGGGGCTTGGAAGTCCTGGAATGTAGCCAGGAATTCTTGGTGGCTCAATTTTGATCCCTCAAAGGATGTGCCACCTGAGTGTGAGGGTTTGCAGGTCACCAGGGTGTGAATGGTGGAGGGATGGCACTTTTTAGGATAGAAATACAACATTTCTAGTTTTGGTACAGGGGGGTCTAATGGAGGCAAGATGGAGGATTCAGGTCCGGCCTCGTGGTCTTTCTCCTTCTTCTTGGCATCCATCTTTCGGGTGATGTAGGCACTTTTAGATTGGTTCAAGGTGGTGGTTCACTATCCAACATAGGTGTGGGGCATTGGAAGAAAACTGTAAATATCCTGCACGTAATTATCAATATAAGAATGTACAGCCGCCCTGTGGGCGGTCAGAGTGCTTGTGGCTGCCGTGCTGGTCAGACCCCAGCTGGGCAGAGCGAGCATTCAAGATAACAAACAATGAATTATCTGAAGACTGAACTACTGAAGAGTCCAGTTTCATCATTTAGCTGCGAGCTGCCCGTGAACCACCCTACACGTGTGTCGGCAGAGACGAACAGCCGTTCCGATACTCCCCTGAAAATCATTTTACATCCCCATCCTCCTCAAAACACCCCAAATCCCCAGAGAAATCAGCATTAGCCCTCCCATCACACCAGATCTCCTGAAAATAGTTTCATCCCAGCAGTGCCAAAGCACCTGGAGAAAGCACCCAGCACTCAACCCTGTGCTAAACCAACATGTCATTCATGTTCTTCTCCTGGTTGGAAGGGGGTGAGGACACATCCACAGCCTTGGCCAGGCTTTTCTGAAGCTCAAGCTGCCTGTGGAAGGTGGCTTTGGAAGAGAAAACTCTGAAAATTGGACTTTGGCTGGGCATCTTGGTTTTTTTATGCCTAATCCAAGTAAGATCACCTTCATCTCATGAGCCTTCACAGCACTGGTGCACTGAGGAAGGCAGGGACACACACTTGAGCTAAGGTGGATTTAAGAGCAGGAAGGGATAAATTCCTGATATATCTGATAAATCTCCAAGGTTTTCTCTACCTACACTTTAATTCTCTGTTTTATTTGAACTTTCTGGGTATGAGATTGAATATATTCACCAGCTCCCCAACAAGCTGCAGGAAACACATTTTGATGTCAGGCTGGGGCTCTGTAACCTCACTTTGCCCTGAAGATTCCACCCAGCCTTCAAGAAAGTGAAAGTCTGTGAGTGAAATGGGAGAAAACAACTCTTAAAAAACCCCCAAGGCCACTGTGGGAGCTGCATCAAGCTGAGGCTCACTTTAAACACTGTGTGCTGCTCCTGTGATCTGGCGGCAGCGGACGAGCCGTATCCTGTTTTTCCCAACACCAGGCTGAAGTTACTGCAGCTCACATTTTGTTTAAGCATTCCCAACTCCCACAGCATCACTATAATTAGTGTGGAGCCAGCTTGCAGAGGCAGCAGAAAGGGCCTATCAGGCCAGTGCTGAGTAATTAGATTGCGAGGAGTTGATGTGAGTCTACACACGGTAATAATCGATCCATTTAATCACCGCTTAATAAAAATTAAAATCCTCGTGTGCGCACAGCCAGCACCTTCATTAAGGAAACGCTGCGGGAGCCTCATCGCCAGTGCTCCACGCTGCCCATTCACAGGCTTTTGCCAAAACACCCTTTTAAACAAGGGCCAGGAGAGCTGTTACACATATCAAAGCACACATTGAATGCACACTGTAAACAGGACATCACATCACGAAAAAAAAATCCCCACTCGGGGCAGCGCTTCCATAAACATTGGCCAACGTACCATCGGTGAAATCCAGCGCATACACTGGGAATCTTCGTGCAATGTCATCAGAAATCCCCTTGCCAATACTGAGAAAGTCGTGCAGCTGAAGAAAGGAAGGAAGTGCTGTGTCAGTGTAAAGGCTCATGCATTGTTAAAGAGATTAAGCTCCTTATTCAAGCCTGATAGGAGCGAGAGGGCTCCTTTTCAATAGGGCATTCAAATCCCATCTTGTCATGATAATAAAAATAAACTCGCCGGGATTCAATTTATATCCTCATAGCATTGTGAAGGAGAAAATCCCCCAGACCACCCTGTTTTCCTCCCTTCCTTCCCTTTTCCCCCTCCCATTCCTCTCTGCATCCCTGTTTTGCAGGTGAGGAAGCTGAGGATCCACTGGATGGATCAGACATTGGGTGCTCTGGGGTTAAACATGTCTGAGGTGCCTTTCCCATCCCTCCACACAATTTTTCCTTAGATGCCAGCACAAAAATTCTCCTAAATCCATGTGAAACCTCTGAAAGAGGATCCCCAGCAAGTGCTTCTTCCTTGGCATTGCCATGGCAAAGGGAGACCTCAAAGAGATATGAGGGAATTCAGGTTGTTTGCACCTCAAATGCCATTAACAGGGAAAAGTTTGAATAAATCCATACAACCATCATTTCTGCCCTTAAAACACAATAAAAACACTGGGGAAGGGTTCCAAAAATCCAACATGTTCCCTTTTATTCCTGCTTTGGGGGCCTGCAAGGAGCAGTGGGATTGCTGATAGGATCTGCTGCTCACCACAGGCAATGAGGAGCTTGTCAGGAATATGGGACAGCTGCTATTGACTCTCAGCCTCCCAATCCTCACAACTCCCTCCTTATGGAAAGCACATGGAAAGCATCAGGGTAGGCAACACTTACAAATGAGGCACCTGTCAGATTTTTTCCTGTTACTCTCAGAGCACACAAACCACTCTGAAAATCAAATGCACCTTTGTGCAATGATAACAACCCCAGCTGCCTCAGCTAAAACATTTCATGTATTTGTTGCAGAAACAGGCACAGAAGACTTATAACCTCTGCTAGGGAGTGTAAGGGGGGAAATAAAAATTACAGACACAAAATTTACACTGACAGATCATCTCAAAGCAGCAGGGAGCTCTTCCTTTGGCTGCTTCATGTGGAAACTGATAAAAACGACTGCTTTAGAAAGGTACAGTGCTCATTTAATGGACTACACACAGCTTTGCCTTCTCTCCTGGGACTCACCTGTTTGCAGCACCTGGAAAATCAGAACCACAAACAAAATAAAGAAGGGAATCTTTTCCTTTAGAAGGAACACATCAGGCACAGCAATCACTGGGTCTGGGGTGCAAAAGAGGAGCAGCTCCTTTATCAATGACTGGATCATTTCAGATTTCAGCTATTTGAGTCAATTCTGTTGCAATGTGCCATGCACCTGTAGGACTTTTTGAACTTTAGGACAGTTTCAACTCCAACCTGAACAACCAGGATGAGCAGACAGATGCGCTGCCAGCAAAACATCTGCACTTGAAACATTTCCGAAAAATCTCTGTGCTTCAACCATATTTGGTGGCAGAGTTGGACATCAAAGCCAGATGCACTCAAAAAGCAATTTAATTTTTCCCCCCAGAAAGAGATTCCTGAAGGCATGAGTCAGCCAGAGAATCACAATGGCCTCAGACTGGGATGTTTACTTATCATGCTGCAGTGAGCACAGGGAAAAGGATGCTCGGGGTGTCTCATCTTCCAGGGAAGGAGGAGCAGCGGCTGCTGCTGGCCTGGGGCAGCAGGGAGGGGGCTCTGGGGAACAAAACCTGTTCCAGGCAGCTGGGAGTGTGCAGAGGAGGAAAGCACTGCCTAACTCATCCCACAAGGCACCAGGGTTATGTTTAAGACCCGCCCTGATTATTTCATGAACTTATTTCTTGTGTGTGTGAGTGTGGAATGAGGGTAGGGGGTGTCGGTGGAACCTCACCAGCAGGAAAAGCTGTTCCTTCTGTTGGGTTGATCCTCCTGTGAGCTTTCCTCTCTGCTCTCTACCCTCAGACTCAACCTGGGCTGCACCAGAGATATCACAGAATCACAGAGTGGTTTGGGCTGGAAGGGACCTCAAAGCCCACCCAGGCCCAGGGACACCTTCCACTAGCCCAGGTGGCTCCAAGCCCTGTTCTTGGACACTTCCAGGGATCCTGGGGCAGCCACAGCTTCTCTGGGCACCCTGTGACAGGATTTCTTCCAAACATCCCATCTAAATCTACCTCTTTCAGCTTAATGCCATTCCCCCCTCTCCTGTCACTCCATGCCCTCTCCAGCCCTCCTTCCAGTAGGAGGCAGCTAAAAGACTGAGTTACAAAAGATGAAAAAATACAAAATATAAAAGACTGGCCTCCAAAGTTACAGCCCTTTTTGGTTTCACTTTCATCCCCCAACCTAGCCAAATAGATGAGGTTCATGAATTTTTCCACTTTGCATTCTACAAATCTCTCCCAGCTTCTTGCCATTATTTGGGTTAGGGGAAGAGGCTAAGCCAGCACTTAGCAGCTACAAAGCCAAACAGAAAAATGTTTGCTCCAACAATTCTGACCCTTCCTCAGCCCTCCCCAAAAGGGCTGGGGGGCTGCAGGAGTATTTTACAGAGATCAGGGACATGAATCTGTGTAAAACCACAACATCCTCTGTATCCCCCTCCTGCTGATGCTGAGCACACACAGCCCCCTCAGCAAATCCACACAGGACACAAAATCACAGCCAGAAAAACATCACAGCTGTTAGGGGCTCCTCCATGAACAAAATCACAATTAGATGCCTCAGTAAACAAGAGGATTTCAGGCTGACTTAATTATGATTGAGTACATAGCCTTGCCTAAATAATCCTCTGAGATGAGCCAAAGCAAAGTGACAGTGCTGTAGGCACAGCAGGGAATGTGACTGTCACATCCCCCTCAGTATTTCAGCAGAGGTAAAAACAAGCACTTGCAAAAAAATCCCACTCACACCCAGAATGTAAGGCTTGTTTCCTCTCCCATCACTGCAGGACCCAAGAGGCCAGATTTTCATGTCACCCAGAGACTTTACACCTTCCTGAGAGCTCACTTGTCATAGTGCAGGGGCTCTGGGAGGGTGTTTATTTCTCTGGGGGTGGCTGACAGGTTGAAATTACACTCCTGGTCTCACATGGGTTTGCGCTCATATTAAATGCTTCCTCTCCACAAGGGAGGAGATGCTGGAGATGGCTCTCAGGAGCTGAGCAATCCAGCCTTGGAGCTCTAATCAACCTCACTTCTGCAGGCAAACCTTGGCTTGCCAGGAAATCTCCTTTCCCAGCTCTTTGTGCTGGCAGGGTTGAGGTGGGGATACAGAGGCTGCATCTCCCAAGAGCACAAGGATAAAATGGCTTAAAAAAACCAAAACACTTCAGCAAATCCAGGCCCACAACTGTCAATGCCAAAAGCAAGAGCTGAAGGAAGAAGTGTCACCCTCTACAGCACTGGCTTGGAGAAATCAGGGTTCTGCCTGGCCAAGGCTGCTTTTCCAAGCAGGCCAGCAGGAATCACCAGTCTCAGGGCCAAAATCTACAAGCTCAGTGTCTCATTCAGCCCTCCTCACCAAACCACAGAGCAGAAAACCCTCTGGAGACATTTTTTTTTTTGCTATTTTTAGCAAAAGACAAAGTCAGACACTTCAACTGCTCTAACAAAAAACCCATTTGAAAGGCCAGGTGTAGAGGGTTAAACCTACTTTAAGTAAATTACTACTCCAAATATCCCTGCCTTGCATGACCTGGGTTTAAAGAGGGTTTCAGGACCTGTTCTGCAAAGTTAAGAGCAGATCTGGGGTCTAGCAAAGTTCAAAGCACTACCTATAAGCAAGGGGATTCCACAGGAAAAACATGAGCTTTGCTCATTTCCAGATGTGCAGATCAAACCCCTTAAATCTATTCCAGGGGGGAAAAAATAAGTGATAAGTGAAGCAGCTCCTGCACTATAAGCAACCCAAAGCTTTGGGGTTATTTGTAATGCAGAGACAGGAGCAGCATGCTGGGGATGGCACAGTTTGTTTTTCAGGTATGCTGTCTGCTTAAAGAATGGATTTCTGAACGGAAAAACAAAGCAATGACCAACACACAGGAAATTCCAGAAAAGAAAGCTGAGTTACAGCATTTCCCTCCAACTTTAAAGTACAAAGCAAGTAATGTTTTACAGAGCTACAGATCAAACAGGGAGAATTCAGGCCAAATACTGACAGGCAACTTTTAAGTGAAATTACCGTGCAGAGATGGCCAAGAAGCTTTTTTGGCTGCAGGAAAGACAAGCAGCAGCTTCCCTCAGAGCCTTCTGATTGTAAGGATTAAGTACCTTGGACTGACAAGGAGCAGGGATCCATTAATCCCACCCTCCACTAAGCATCTGGAATCAAAGTCCTGCCACCATGTCAACCCCTTAGTGCTCTGCATCACTTCAGCGCCTTAAAGTGGCTTTTTGGAGATTTACAGCAAATCTGAGGAAGGTGGATGTGCACAAAGCAGAAATTTGGGGAAGCCTTGGTGTTGGGAGCTTGCTGGGAATGCTGCTGCATCCACTGGCCTCAAGTGTTCACCTCCTCACCCCAAATCCCCTTGGATGGATGATGGATGGACGGATGGATGATAGATGGATGGAGGGATGGATGGATGGATGGATGGATGGATGGATGGATGGATGATGGATGATGGATGGATGATGAATGGATGATGGATGGATGATGGATGGATGATGGATGGATGGATGGATGATGGATGGATGATGGATGGATGGATGATGGATGGATGGATGGATGGATGGATGATGGATGGATGATGGATGGAGGGATTTTGACACCAGGGCATGGCAGAGGTGCTGGCCAAGCCTCACCTTGAGTTGTTTGCTACCCTGTGGCGAGTGCCCATCTTTCCTTCCTGAGGGTCTCTGATTGGCCACTGTCAGCAAGTGGCGTTGGTGCACCAAGGCCTCCTTGAACTCCTCCTCAGTTTTGGTTTCCAGAAGCTTCTGCCGGAAGGTTATGTCTGAAAACATCGTGGCAAAGGTCCTGCCCACTTCTGTGGCCGTTTTGGTGCTTTTCTAAGCAGGGAAAAAAAAAGACAGAAAAGGTGCTTGTAAAATCATTTCATTTCAGTTCTGAAATGTAAATGCCATAAATTTATCCCTCTGAAGAGGAACCTGCCCAGCTCCCAGGATCCCAGAGACCTGAGGAGGAGGGCACATGTGGAAGCTGTTGCAGATGAACACACATCCACAGCAGCATTGGAAGCTTTTGCAGATGAACACACATCCACAGCAGAATCCTCTGGAGGCACCACCACAGGTCCTGAAGCCCTGATTGATTTTCACTTGATCAACTTCCCAGAAACCAATCCAAAGCTGAATCATGCTGAGTGTGCATTTTATCCCTGGTTTCCCTTCAAGACAAGACAAAAATCTTTGCTACTTAACGGCCCTCAGCATTGCTGCTCCTGGGGTGGAAAGGTTTCTGCAGGTACTGATGTCTTATCTGAAAGACTGAGATTATTGTGCTCATCTGATTCCTATTTTCTGGGCATTAAAACTCAATTCATTTGGCCACTCTGGGGCAATTCTGGCAGCACAAGTGGAGGTTGAGAGCTCTCAGCTCAAGTAACCACTGGCACAGAGGAAAGATGGGAAAAAACAGCTGGGAACGCACACAAGGAGCTCTTGTCTGTCTCCACTAAATGTTTGGAAGGGACAGGAGTCTTTGCAGATATGAAAAAAGTGTTTATTTTCAGGATTTAATATTTCTGCAAGACACAGGCCTGATCTGTGGGGGTCCAGCTTCCAACAGAATCCAAGCTGCTTTCCTACTGCAGGAAATTAAATGCAAAGGGAAGAGTAAAGGAGGCTGAGGTCCCCATCCCTGCACAAACCCACCAAATCCAAGCTCTCCAGCCCTGACCTGCTCACCTGCTCCTACTGTGGCCAGGACAGGTAAGATACTTGCCAAGACTAAATTACACAGAACCACAGCTCATTAAAAGCTCCTTCTGATGCCAAGTTTTAACCCACCCACCTCTTCTACACTCCACACTCATCATGCAGCAGCTACCAGAGACACCCAAACATTCCCCCAGCCCTGGAGAACCTCCAAGCTCCTCGTTCTGCTGTGAAAAGAAGAGTGAGCATCTGTGATTGATCCCAATTGCTTCTCATGATTCACAACCGAACAGATGAACAATTTCTCCATGGACACAACCAAATAATTCAGTGTGGGTGACGCAGAAGCTGAGGCGTGGGTGGCACTGAGCTGGCCCCAGAGTCATTGCTAATGCTGTCCTTCCTCTCCATCACTCACATCATCCTCCTCTCTGCCATTTGCTCAGGAAAATTGTGGCTGTCCCATCCCTGAAGTGTTCGAGACCAGGCTGAATGGGGCTTGGAGCAACCTGGGATACTGGAAGGTGTCCCTGAACATGGCAGAGGTTGGAATGAGATTGTCTTAAATGTCCCTCCCAACCCAAACCATTCTGGGATTCCAACACCAAGAACATCCCTTCAAACACTCACTAGGGCACATTCAATTTAAGTTTCCAGGAGAGGTTTGGATTCAAGTGAAGGATTTTGCCAGGGACTTGCTTTTAGAGTCTGTGAACCAGCCTGGATTTGCCATCACAGAGAAGGCTGCACCTTTCACCTCTAAGCAGCAACAATCAGCAATCCAGCAATCCCTGGGCTGGATGCTGCAAGGATTGCTTCAACCTTCCCAATCCTCTTCCCATTTTTCCTTTACAAAGGAGATGAACAGTTTAGAGAGGATAGATATTTGCAGGAAAACTAATTTTTTACCTTCCTCCATATTAGCAAGGCCAAGAATCTGGATTCCCAGCATAACAAATGCCCATTTTATGGACTTTCCCCCCTTCCACTGAATGTGATGCTGTCAGCAGGTTAATTATTTTAACTGCTGCACCAGAAATGCGCACTTGGGGCTGGCTCCACCAACCCATTTAAAATAAAAAAGCACGTTGGCAAGTGCAAGCTCTGTTGGCCTCCACTCCCTTCCCTTAATTTGATGCTGACCATTGGAATTGCAAACTCTGGGGATCCCAGCGGATGCGGAGCCGCTGGCGGGTGCTTTGCACGTAGCTGGCCCCAGATAACAATGAGGGAGAGATCCATGGAGCTGCACACACAGCTCCAGGTGTTCTCCCTCCTGCTTTGCACAAGGAACATCAATATGTTTTCAGCCTGTTGGCTTGGAGGTCCATGCCAAAAGCAAGTTGGGAAAGACCTGCCAGAAATCCTGGGAAAGAAGGAAACACCAGGATTCCCATTTAAATGTGGGTGGTGGTGAAGGGGGGAGGAGACAGGCCAGAGCAGCAGGTCCCAAGGTCACACAGATAGCATTGAAGAGCAGGAAATTAAATCAGGACATATCCTGTCCCAGGAAAGGTCCTCAACCTCTCCAGCATCTCCCAGGAGCACAGACCCAGCAGCCCCAAGGTGTAAACAGCCAGCTGGAGTGTGAAAAGGTCTTGAGCTTTGAACCACTCTGCCATCAGCTGCAAGAACCACCTTGGTCAGGCCAGGGCTTTCTAGGAAGACAGGATGGTGATCCCCAATTAACCTTGATGCACCCCATGATATCAGAGTCAGACCTGGCTGGTCCTTGTGGGTCCCTTCCAACTCAGGATATTCTGATTACAGTAAAAGTGTTCTACTGTGCCATTCTTGTCAACACCAAAGAACCAGAACCTGAGCAAGCTTTAACCTTGCTGTTTCAGGTGCTAAAAGCTCTGAATCCAAAGAGCCTCAGGGACAGGCTGACCTTAAAAACACCACAGCTCCCAGAAAGTCTCACCCTCACTGCAACAGAGCTCAAAAAAGAATCATCTTCCTCTTGGCTACATCACCTCCAGCTGCTGCAGCCACACGTGCAGGGTAAATGTCAGCCCCATCAGGGAAGTTTGCTGGGAAACAACCCAGACCTTTGCCCTGGGGCACCAGCTGTAGGCTCACAAGAGCCTTTCAAAAGCTTGGCTTCAGCAAGGAACTGCATTTCTTGCTTCTAAAAATAGCAGCTCCAGCTGGAGAGGGGAATCCATGGAGTGTTAAGGGCATCCCAGGTGTGTATGGGGACTACACAGTGCTCTCCTCCCCATCAGGATACAGGCCATGAGACAAGGACACAGCCCACTAATCCACCCCTCAACAACAGGATAAATCATCTTGACAGCTGCTGAGAAGACCTCAGGCCTTTTCACATCCCCTCGTGTTTTAAAAACAAACCAATAAATGTTTAAAAACATTTATTAACCCTTGGAAGAGCCCAAGGAAAAGCAAACTCAGGAGAAACCACTGAAATTATGGAGCAAGAAGAACAAAACTCACCATCTTGGGAGGAGCCAGGACCAGTATGACAAATCTGACTTCACAGGAGTTCTCCCCCCAGTTCTGAGGCCTCTCCAGGCGGCTGATGCAAACGTGACGTCGCTGAAGGGACTTTATAGTGCAACTGTGGGGAAAATGGGATTGTCAGAGTGGGCCCCACAACACCAGGCATGATCTGCCCTGGTGCACAAGGTATAAAAACACATTTCACCTTTGAGAAACACATGATGGTGTTGGTTGAAGACTTCTGAAGTCTTAAACTTAGTTACTATCAGCCCAATTCTGCTCCCTTTTGTACAATTTGACATTCGTGTTTTATGGGAAATACCTTTCAAGATTTCAAGGTGTATTCTGCCTTTTCCTCCAGCTGCTTTTGAACAGCCAAGAAAACAAATGACAGAGAGCACAACACACTGAGTACTTGCAGAGCTACAGAAGCTTCTACACACGCACACAAAAAAGCAGATTACATTTCATTTCACCTGATCTCCCAAGGTGCTTCTGGAAACACTAAGGCAAAATGCCAAGCCAATATACTCCCACTTCTGCCTCAGGCAGACCTCTCTGTTGTAATGGCTTTCCCCATTTGCTCCCAGCTGTTGTTTTCCACTTTCTGGCTCCCAAGTGTTAAAGAAACCAGGCCAACCTCCCTGCTCAAGAACCACAGAGATGGGATTAGTGCTTGGAGGGAAATCCTTGGCTGTGCTCCACGGGATGGGATTTGACTCCCAGAACCAAGACTAACAAAGAAAGTTGTGTGGAATAAACATAGGGATCATCTCCAGAGGCTGTGAAAAGACCAGGTCTGTCTCCACCCTGGGGTATTTAAACAGAGCTGGGATCTGTTCAGCTGCCACTTTTCCTGCTGGGAAATTCTGGGGTTTGCTGCAGGGGCAGCAGGTTGGTAATGCCAGCCTGGCATGCAGCTCTCCTGTTCCCTTTAGAGCCACCAACCACTTCCCAACCCTTCTGTAAACCACTGCTGAAAAATGCACACAGGGTTTGCCTACAGACACCTGGAAGAGCTATGGCAGTGTTTTCCTGCCTCAGAGTTATTATAATATATTCCCCTCTTTTTACCTGGTTCAAAGTTATTTCAGCTGCTTGCTCTCTTTCGTTCACCTAACAAGCACCTATCACAGTCCTCCAACAAGAGGATTTCTTTCTCTAATTTTTCTTCCATAATCCATCTTATTTCTTTCCTTTTAAGATGTATTCTCACCCCCATGCACCCTGAGAGCTGTTCCATTAACAAGATCTTTGGCTGAAGGTATCCTAATCGGGACCACATTGTATTTTCTATCAAGTTCTTCAATATTTGCATTTTTTAAAAAATCACACCATCAAGTATTTTTTTACTGAGTTTGACTTCCTGATCTCAGACTGGAAGCAGCCTGCTTCTATAAATTAATCTCATACAGACACTTGTCTGAGAGCAAGCAAACAGCTTAATTAGAACAATACAGGGCATGAGAAAGATGACACTGGTTCATTTATTTCCTAACTTCTCTTCACCACAGCCTCTTGTTCTTTTTGTACTTGAATCAGCTTTGGAAGGGAGAAAGATCAAGGCAGCTCCTAAGGTGAGGAATAAATATCTTTTGAAGTAATTGAAAATAGAGTGCAAGCAACACTTGTTTTCACAACCAAAGCCAAGCCCCTGGTTGCAATCCAGCTGTGGCTGGACAGCAGACAAGTCTCCTTGTGTTACAGCTCAGCAAGCCAGAGGGGACATGAACTCTGGGCTTTGGACCAACTGGAGAACCTTCAAGTGGCCCAACACCTTCAGTTCTGTCACCTTCACCCACCTGGTCACCAGCAGTGAGCATTAGCATTAATTCTGAGCTCAGCTCTCAGCATTTGCACAACTCAGCTTGATGCCTTGTGAAGGCTGACCTGGAACAGAGGCTGGACAGAACTAAAGAATAAAGCAGGGATTTATTAAAAGGCCTCCATGGATCCACCTTGGGCAGCAAAAGAGCCCAGCCAGGGCTGCACCCAAGATGAACCAAAATGGTCACAAAATGAACCCAAAATGGTCACAAAATGAACCCAAGATGAACCAAAATGGTCACAAAATGGACACCTGGTCATGGGGTCTCTCACTTTGATCAGTTCTGCTCCATTTGCATCTTGGAGTTCATTGTCCAATTCCAGCTTTAGCCCATGCAGTCCCATCCTTCTTGTTTTTCTCTCTTCAGCCCATGGTGTTTGTGCTCTTGGGCCTGAGATTTGGATCATTTGTCCTTGGTGCCCAGCTGGAGCAGGAATTGTTTTGTCTCCCTGCTCTGTGCACAGAGCTCACCATCCCCTCATTTGAAACCCAGACCCACACACTAAAGCAGCACAGAATCTGAAAAGTATATAAGTTAAAACCTGAGGCATCAAGCTCATCAATTAATCTGTTTTGAAAAGGAAGGTTTGCTGGGCATTTTGGACAACATTTCTACCCCAACCACAGCCAGCAGCAGCAGGTATCAGCACCTATGGCTCACAGAGCTGTACCAACACTTCCCACTCATCTTTCCTTCCTACCATGGGCACCAGGCAGGACCTGACCAAGCAAGAAACCACTGAAGTACAAAGCAATCTGGAAAAGTCTATTATGAAGTGCAATAACAAAGCAAGCCACATGTTCTGGAGTTTTCTTTCTCCCTGGAGTGACAGGGTTATGTTTCAGCTCCATGAATTGTCTCCAGGGCTGTGTTTTCCAGAGCCAGGAGTCCTGCCAGCAGTGCCACAATCCCACTTTAGCTCAAGAGTTTCTTGGGTACAGAGGGAAAACTGGACTGTAAAAACTGAGCTTTGCTATTGGGTCTCTCACATAAAGATCATTTTTAATGGCAGCCACCAAAAATTTGTGCTTCTCTTAGTCAGGAGTTCACTGCTTCCTTGAGCTGAGGGACTGGACAAGAAGAGAATCCCACAGAACTGAAAGATTTCACACAGAGCACATTGACAAGACATCAAGAAATCCACAGTCATTATCAACCCTTTTCATCTCAAATAGTTTTATCCAGAGTGCTCGAGTTTGAGGTTTCTCACACTTCTGAGAGTCTCCTCCAGCTCCTCTGTAAAGAACTCTATGGACACTGACACATGGATCTAAATCCCAATGTCACACCAGTAAAATTGAGAATTTCCAACACTTAGGTCAATGTACAAATAATTTAGATCACTAACACCTTTACAAATCAGGCTGGAGTTGATTTAGTGAGGACAAACCTGAGTAAAACCAGATTTAAACAGGTGCCACAGAGAAGATGGGATGTACCTGAGCCTGGCTGCATGGAGGGGAAGAACAGTGCAGAATGCAGCCTCATCTCAGTCTGCTCTCCCTCTGTTACATCCATTTATTTGGGGAAAAATGATGTTTCATTGCTTCCAGTGCAAGGCCAAGTCACTCCTGCCCATGCATCATTCAGCAGCTGAAGCTTTTCTTCAAATTTAAGCCATTATTTAGCTGACTCAAATCCTATTCCCTGGTGTAGCACTTACAGCTCCCACTTTTGTTTTAATTCCAGAATCCAGATACAAATACAATACAAACCAAAACTGCAGCCCCAACTAGAATTGTGCAAATATTTGTAAAAGACACAAAAAAAATAAAGTTCTCTGGTTTACATGGAGAAATCCCAAGCCAAGCAAGACTGCAGGTAAAAGTCAGCACAGCTCAGGCCAAAGAAGAAAGTTACTTTCAAAATGAAACAACTTTTTTTTAAAGTAGCACTTAAACAAATTCCCACTAAGAAAAAAAAGCTGGAGGGTAAATAGCCCCAAAAAACTGAGAACTAGTGAGACATTTTCAGC
Organism: Emberiza elegans; assembly: GCA_024865655.1. Lineage (NCBI taxonomy): Eukaryota > Metazoa > Chordata > Aves > Passeriformes > Fringillidae > Emberiza > Emberiza elegans. Next base: position 2,987,781 of record JALJVW010002400.1, on the reverse strand, counting down.
TGACTGTAAATCAAGTCTGGTTTGGTCAAAGCCTCCAAGTTCCTTTTTGGTTTGACTTGAGCTACATTTGATTCTCCCTTGGTTTGGCCAGAAAGCTGAAAAATCTATTTTCACCCAGTATTAGTCAGCCCAGGAAATGCTGGACTATGATTTAATGAGATGCCAGGTTGTGTTCTCAGCAGTTTTATCTTGATCCCCCAATAATTGAGCTCTTAAAAGGGCATTTAAATGATAGCACAAATTCTGCTTCCCTGGGCTCCTCTCTGCCTCTGGTGGTGCTGAGGGTGGCACTGGGATGGTGAGAACTGGCAGAGCTCCACCAAAATCCCAGATCCACCGAGCCCCACGTGCCCCAGGTCTGCCCCACACCCAAGATGCTATCAGAGTAATAACACATTGCTCAACCAAATCATAAAAAGGGTCAAATTATGGAGACCTAAGAGAAACAGAAACCCTCTTTTAAAAGGGCAAGAAAGGAAGTTAATTCAGAAACAAATTATCCCTTGCAGTATGAAAAAGTGCCCAGCAGAGGTAATCAGCCAGCCAGCCTTTTCCTGTCCCCACACAGAACAACAACGACACTTCTTGTTCTCAACCACTGCCAATAAATCTTCCTTTGCCGAGCAGCTCCAGGCACCAGCGTGGAGAAACCAGGATCTGCAAGTGAGGAATGAAGCTGTGGCCAGGCCAGGCAGCTCAGCCAGAGCTTGGCACAGGCTGGGCTCAGCCACAACACCCCCACTCCAGGCTGCAAGTCCTTCTGGCCTGGGAAATGCACCTTGCTGGGCTCCAGGAGACTCGTCCTCTCCAGGGGGAAGGATTTCCTCCAGGTCAGTGAGTATTGAGAATTCTGATCCATCACACAGCACCTGCAGGAGCCCTCCAGCATCACCTGGGATGGCCCAGCATGGGGGGGGGAGAGGCCCTTAAAAGAAAATTAATTGATTCTCTGATTTCAAAGAACCCTTGCCAGATGTTGGCTGTGGCATTGGGGCTGTCACTGTGATATTTTCTGAAAAATCCCTTCAGCAGGATTTCTTCTCCTGGGAAAATGAGAAACCTCAGAGAAATAAAATAATATTATCTCATTTGCTTCTCCCTGTTTTGCTGCTTTGGAATGTGGCTGGAGAATGTTTATCAACAGGTGCATGTTTGATTGGTTCCATGTGAATTATTTTTAATTAATGACCAATCATCATCAGCTGTGTCAGACTCTGAGGAGTCAGTCATGAGTTTTTCATTATCATTCTTGCTAAGCCTTCTGTCTGAATCCTTTCTCTTTCTTTAGTATAGTTTTAGTATAGCATAATGTAATATAATGTAATATAATGTAATATAATATATGATATGATATATGATATGATATATGATATGATATGATATGATATGATATGATAAATATAATATAATATAATATAATATAATATAATATAATATAATATAATATAATATAATATAATATAATATAATATAATATAATATAATATAATATAATAATCAGCTTTCTGAGAACACAGAGTCAGATTCCCAATTCCTCCTTCATCCTGGGACCTCACAAACTCAACACTGGGGCCATGGTTTGGAGGTGAACACGGTGGTCCTGTGCTAAGGGTTGAACTTTTCCAACCTTCCTGATTCTATAGGGAGACTTCTCATCCCTGTTCAGACCCTGCAGGGATCAAAACAAGCCATCTTTCTTCTTCAGGACCCAAATCCCTAATGCAGAGGTTGAATTTGAAGTTTTCTTTTCATAAAACAGCACCTGCAAAAGCTTCAGCTCTCCAGGATAATCTGGGAAAAACCAAAAAGGGTGGAGAGGCCCTTAAAAAAATATGGTTCTCTGAGCCCAAAGAACACTTGAGAGATGATGGTTGTAAATTCTGGAGAAGAGGCTCTTGCTTACAAGGCTCCAAATCTTGTAATCATCCCTCTAAATGAAAATATTTGTTAAGTTTTAATTTCCCATTTGTTTAAAAAATTCTGGAGAAGTTTTAAAAAATTATATGGCTCCAAATGTTTGGTTGTAAATTCTGGAGAAGAGGCTCCTCTCCAAATTTTTTGTTTTAAGCAGTCCAACTGTTTTAATTTCCCATTTTGCCCTTTAAAAGAATAATCTGAAGGAAGAGACAGCAAGTGAAGCATCTCCATTTGAAATTTATTCAACAGCTAAATCAGAGACAATGTGACTCTTCTAGAAACCCACAGACCTCTGGGTCTGGAAAAATCCTTAAACACATTAAATGGACTGGCATTAGTTCTGTTGAGAGTCACATCTTTCACAGTAATACACTAAATTTGGGATCCTACTCCTCAAATTTTGATTATCTCAACAGCAGCCTTGCTGGTTCTCCAATATCATCTCACAACACCTATTTTTGAAAGAGGCTACCTGGGTTTTTCTGTGTTAAACTCCTCCACAGGAGTCACTGCCATGACAGGCTACACCAAAGGCAGAAATTCTATAGCAACACAGAGCACACAAACCACTGAACCACTCTTTGCTTTCAGAGAAGCCTTTTTCCCCTCTGCTCTGCCTGTTCAAAGAGCTTTAGGAAATCACTTTAATGCCCAGTCCATGTGCTTTAGCAATCCAGCCAGAAATGGCTCTACAACTACTCCATCCTGACCATGGAGCAGCTTGATTTCACATTTTTCTAAGGATTCAGCTCTGGAAATCAGCAGTTATATCAATCTGCTGGCAGGAGAATACAGCCTGGAAGCTGGGATGCCTGGGGAGTTCCATCAGCTCAGGGATATTTATTCCATAACCCACTGAGCTGATGCTTTTCCTAGCAAGACATGAAGGAGAAAAATCCACCAGCACCCAGTTAAGCCATTTTAAAATCATATATACTTCATTCCAAGGGAAAAAATTAAAAATCAGGCATTTCACCTTCATTTGTCAGGCAGTTAAAGAACGAGTGGGATGTGATAGGACTTGGCTTGTGACAGAGTCACCTCTTCATGGGATAAGGAGGAGTTTCTTGGCCTTTTTGAGGCACAAAACTGCAACACCAAAACCAGCAGCTCCCACTGGAGCTTCTTGCCCATTTTTCCCATGGAAAACATCCAGTTTACCCCTCTGTGCTGGGATCATGGCAGGTCTGGGTGCTTCAGGGGAGCTTTAATCATTCCATACTGCAGGTCCTGCCAGCAGCTGAGCTTCCTCACTTAAATAACTGAGGAAAACAGTCCAGCACTCCCCACTCTGGGACAGAAATCCCTCATCCCAGCTTCTCCAAGGAAACAACCAGCAGCAGCTTCCCAGGGAAGCAGAGGAGATCTCTGGGCCAGTTTGTGTCTTCCTGCACTGGCAAATGTTGGAATAGGAGGAAAAAGAGTTGTGTCCATGGTTTCAAAGGTATGAGATGTTGTCCTGAGCTGATGAAGCTCATCTGTAACTCTCAAGATTTGCTTTCTAGTTAGGAAATGACCATGTACACAAATAGAAACCTTCATTCTTCCAGAGCTGGACCCTGGGGCATGAAAGGCTTTGATACTCCCAGCTCTTGTTTTAACAGAAGAATCCCAAGTTTTCCATAAGCTGATGCATCCTGGTATGGCCTCAGCAAGATCAGGTTCTGGTCATTCCTGACAAAACCACCCCTAAAGCCTGCAGTGAATCAGAATTCAGTTGTTTTCCTGGACTTCACTGGAACACTGAAACCCTGAGATCTTCAGTTCCTCAAGGGTTTGTTCTGCCCTGTGGCTGAAGCCCAGCTCCATATGGAATGTCTGACCTTGCTGGAGCTTCCCTAGACCTGAAACCATCAGGAAAAGCACCAAATCCAACAGAAACAGAACAATTATCTCAACCCCAGGTTTTCCCCACTGCTCTTTTCACAGAGGATAAATCAGATTAGAAATAAGAGCCTTCTTTCCAACACAAAGGAGAGGGAAACACATTTTTGTCTTCATTAGGAATGTTCTTCTGCAGCCAGGACAACTCAGTGAATACCCTATAAAATCCCTTCCTTTCTCACCCCAAACTAATTTCAGCTGTTAATATTTCCCCTCATCATCTATGCAGAAGCAACACCACCAAAACCTTATCTCTGAGCTGTTCCTCCTCATTAATATAATCTTATTATATCAATTTTATCTCATCCACCAGGAATTAAAAGTTGGTTAAGGTGCACCAACCCAGCAGCGCTAATTTAAAATTTAGCACAGGGTATAGACCAAATGCAAGGATAAAGAATAGCAGATATCTTAAAGGTTCTTCCCACTCATATGGAAAATTTTTTCATCAACAAATTCCTTTTACTTCAGAGGTTTGGAAGCTGTTTTGCAATCTGACTTCAAGAAAAATGTAAGATCTAAAAATATGGTTCACAATCTGTTGCACAATAACTCCAGCAGAAATACAGTGCAATAATTAGATAATTATGGTTAATAACTCATCATTGCTTTCCCACCACTTTCTTCTCCCTCTTCAGAGCAACAAAAGGAAGAAACAAGGAAAGTTTTGCACAAGACACCTTCAGGCTGTGAGCTTATTTTTTAAATCATCTCTTGTCATGGAAGCCAGGATTACTCACATGGATGCATTTAAAGCTCTGGCTCACTTTCCTAAGAGGCTGAACCCACCCTTTTCAGTCTCATGTATGTAATCACAGCATTTGTATCCTGACCTTCAAAATGCTTTGGTGTTAAGGCAACAATCCCCAAAACCCTCCACAGAGCTGCCTCACCCCACAGGAGCAACTTCCATCCTCTGCATCAGCAGCACCTCCATATCCTTACTGCTGCTACCCTTCCTATGGCATCCAAAGAGGATGGCCCAAAAAGTCATCTTGGTTGACACCATTTTACTTTATAAACTAGTTTTGTTCATGGTGGTCCTGCTCTGTATGTGCCAGGTGTAAAAAAGTAGCACAAAAAGCACAAAATATCATCCAGCTCTCTCTTCTCTCAGGACACGGCCCTGATATGCCATCACTTCTTTTTCACGTGGAGATCACATCGTTCTCTTTCATAAGATATTCAAAACAAGGGGGAGGTTTCTTGTTTGTTGATTGTGTTGTCTCCTTTTTGATTTCTTTTTTTTTTAATCCTCTATTTCTCTCCATTTTCCCCAGCCATAAGCAAAGGGCAGGAGAAGAAGAGCAAGCAGAAGGAAAACTATTGTGACAGTTGTCCCAGCAAACTGGCTGTGAAGGCTAAAATATGTGCATGCCTTTAGGCACCTATCCCACATATCCCGGCCATTTCTCTGGGAATTAACATATTTCTTGACAACTCTGACTTTAAGGACTGCACAGGAATAAAGCAAAAGTCAAAAAGGCACAGCTTTGGCTGGCTCAGGGACTCAGGTTCTGGCCTGTCCCCTGTGAAGGGACAGCCTGGCTCACCCCACAGGCCTGACTTGGAGACAATAACTTCAAACCCCAGTTCTGGTCAAGTGCAAGCTGGGGTGAAGCCACCACATCTCATAAATCCCAGGTGACAGAGTTCTTAAGGGCCTGCTCCTCCAGTGTTGACAATTAATCAGCGTCCAAATTAATTGTCAGACAAAGTAATCAGTGTCTAAATAGTGTGGAATGTCTGACTTCAATTTTCAGCTACAAAGTTTGGATGGTTCCATCAAAGGACTTAGAAATCTTTTGGTCCAGGCTCCCAGACTTTGGCAGGCAAAGCAGTCCATGAACCAGTTTGCTTGTCCCTTTATTAGCATTTCTCACTAATTAGCATTTTCTGGCTCATTTTTTCAGCATTCTTAGCTTGTTAACAGCAGATTTCTATAACATCCAAGAGCTGAATGCCCTGGAGGAGCTGTGGTCACCTACTGCATGTGTTTGCAAAGAGAAGCAGCCCAGAGAGAGACAGATCCCACAGGATGGATGGAACAAGCACCACCCTCTTAACCCAAAAGGGCACATTCTGAACCTCTGCTCCTCCCAGCAGCAGGAAAGGGTTTGGATGTCAGTGATTTTGCTCATCTAAGCCAGGTACTTACATGATACAGAGCCAGGACTGCTGATACTGCACCCCCGTGACTGTGGCTGTGACCCCTTGAATTGTGTCTGATAAGAGGTGAACTGGGAAGAGAAGAGAGGGAAACATCACAGGCTGTCCTCATTTATTCTGCAGCTGTAAATAACATTTCTGTCTAAATGGAAGCTGACTGCTAATCCCAAGCATTCCTATCTGCCCAGTGGACTAATGCAGGGGTGGGGGCTGACAGAGAGAGATGGAAACATTTGCCCTGCTGCTTTTGAACTGTGTCCTTAAACTATTCACAGCTTAGAAAGGCAGCTGCTTTCTCCTCCCAACATCATCCTCCTGCAATACTGGGTTATTAGATTAGCTTTATCCACCACACACACACACACAGACAGGACTGGGAGGGATGTCACCTTCCCAATCCCCTGCCCTCTCCCCCCTTCTTCCCAGCTACTGCTCTCACACTATTTTACAGCACTACTTACTTTTTGTTCTTTATTGGCAGAAAGCCTAAATTAAAGGGGTTACAAATGTGAAGCTCTAAAGACAGGTAGCAAGAAGTAACCAAAGCATGAACATGCTTACTACATGCTCAGGACTTGACATATCTGTTAAACAAATTCACTCAGGCTGTGACAGTTACATTTGAGGTGCGCTGGATATGATAGTGCATTCATTCCTGCTGACTCTGAACCATCAAGGATGCCTACAGAGAAACAATGCTCAGTTAAGCTTCTTCACATCTTGGGCTAAAAGTGTTTTTTAGACTACACTACAACATTTTTTGATAGCTTAAGGTGATACCAGTTGTTGAGAGCTTAAGGTGATACCATTTGTTGATAGCTTAAGGTGATACCAAGCCAACAACCTTGGCTAGGGCTGCCCCAGTTGAGCTTCAGGAGGAAAAATCAAGTGTCTCCAATCTCCTCCAATGGGCTCTGAGTGACACAAAGGATCAACCCTCCCCAGTTACTCATCCAAAGCAGGCAAAATTCCTCAGCCTGTGAGAATTCAGGTGGAGAACCACAAGGCAAAGGAGCCATTGCTGACAAGGACAAGCAAATCAAAAGGGTCCACGCAGACAAGACACCCCAGTAAGCACCACAATGGATGATCTTAATGAAACAGGGGCAAGACTCCACCAAAACACAAAAACCCTGAAGAAATGAGGCCCCTCAGTCTGAATGACATGGGAAAAAAAATCAACCCACGGGGTCACATGCAAGGTGCAAGCCTGGGGACCACACAGTGATTGTCCAGCACACCCCACCATGGCAAGGATGGCAAATGAAGAGCAGCCCAGCAGCCAAAGCAAACCAAGAGCTGATTACCGTTCCCTTCCCGTGGGGTCCCTGAATCTGTGAATAAAGTGCTCATGATTTTTTCGAAGTTGCAGCTGGGCTCCATGTTCTCAGGATCCTCGGCGAAGTGTTTCAGCATCTCCCGGAGAACATCGTCCAAGGACGTGGCTGTTTCATCCAGGATGATGCTGGCTCTGGCCAAGAAACCATCCAGGTCTCTCTGGGCTCTCACCTCCTCCTCAAAATTCTTTAATTTCAGGTACTGTGTTGAGAAAAGAGCATGAGACAGCTGTACACAAAACCAGCAAAGCAGAATCTGAGTCCTTCACAAGCAGTTTTGCTGAGGTTAGCACCCAACCAAAGATTCTATTGGTCACTCAGATCACAGGAGAAAAGGCTTTTTATGCATTAATGCATTGAAGGTTTGCACTTTCAAGGCTTATCCTAACAGTGTGCCCACAGGTACCATTTATACCCTGACATAGAAAGCAGGTTTTTTAAAAAAGAGTTTTTTGGTGGTTGGTTGTTTTATTTTTAGCCTAGAATAAGTTGGCCGAAAAGCAAAAATATTTAAGGTAGCATTTAAAATCTTCTTTAGGTTCAATTCAGGAAGTTTGAAAAAACATGGGAAAGTTATTTGGGAGAAACGGACACTTAGCTCAGCAGCACGAAAAATTACCAGTATGAATCTCAGTGCCAAGTCAACCCAGTTGTCCTCAAACTGGAAACCATCTGCCTCCAGTGCTCCCACTTAGGGAGCCTGAACTGGTAGGTGGGGAATCTCATCCAACCCATCAACTTTTCTGACATTTTCTAAATTTCTGTTCTTTCCACTTCCATGGAAGTTTTCTTCCTTTGTGGATTTAGCTTTAAAGCAATAATGAATAAAAGACAGCAGAGGCTGAAACTGTCCCAGCTCTCTGCTGGTTCCTTCTGCTGTCCCAGACTCACTGGCCTTGAGATGGAACAGACAGTCCCAGTGTGTTGGGACTCAGTTTCTTCATGCAGGAAAAGTTAATTCTTTATTCACACAACTCATTTTATACAGTTTTTACAGCCCTCGTGGGCAACTTTAACTGGTTAATAGCTTTTTTGCTAATCACTCTATTGGTTAGTAAAAGGTATTTTACTTGTCTATCAAATCTTTGTTTTCTTGAATTGTTTACATATTATCTTCACTGGTGGGACTGAGCTTATTGTTTATCTATCTATCTATCTATCTTCTTATGGGACTGAGCTTATTGTTTACATAGGTGCACTTGTTTTCTACCCTAGAAATAGATTGTTGTGTTAACAAACTCTCATTTTCAAGATGTTTTTGCATGAGAACTTCCAAAGTACTTAGCTGCACTTAGAAGTGACAGGCCAGCTATTAATTTAGCAGAGCAGCCCTGATTTTATGAGGCTTTTCTTTTATAATTTTTCTACCTGTCTGCGATATGTAGACCTCAACTCCTTTCTGTACCTGTCAGCTGGGAAGGTGATTAATTGAGCCATCAAACTACAAATTCCCATTGCACAGTCCTCGGAAATCCACACACAAGCACTGGACAAGGAGGGCTGGCAGTCCCAGCCCTCTCCTTCAAGAGCCTGAGTGAGGAAATGGGAACTGAGCTGTTCTATGGATCTTCCTTCCCATGGGAAAGCTGCCAAGCTCAATTTGTGATGCTGAGAACCAGATTGTCAAGAGACATTGAAACCCTGAGTTCCCCTCAAGCTCAGGAAGAACCAAGCTCTGAATTGCTTTTACAAATCTGATCCCCAGCTGCCTCCACAGCCAGGACCGTGCCACATTTCCCCCAGGGTGCAGGGCCATCCCTCATGGGTCCTCTCCTTCCATGCACACTCTCTCTTACCTTTTCCATTTATAGACACAGGCAAAAAAATGCTAACATCTCCCTAATTACTGTAATTATCACAGCAACTATCAAGTTGTCAGTACACATCCATTGCAATTAGCACTGTTTTACTTTGCATCAATCACTCTTTCCACAGCATCCTTGAGAGGGAGGATTCTCTGAAGCGTTTCAGCTCCCACCCCCAAGGCTCTGGAGCCATCTGCTCGTAGGAGAGGAGACGGTGACACAGCTACAACTCCACCTCAACCACTGAGTCTGTCTCAAAGGGGGAGCAGATTTACACCTGTAATAAGAATTTTCAAAATAGCAAAGGTGGCTTTGTGTCGCCAACTTCTGCAGAGAAGCAACCAGAAGGAGAATAGCAGAAAGAGAAAGGTGAGGGACAGCAAAAAATTAATCAAAGGTATTCATGTGGGTTATCTGCCCAGATCACAGAATCACAGAATGGTTTGGGTAGAAAGGACCTCAAAGATTATCCAGTTCCATCCCCTGCCATGGGCAGGGACACGTTCCACTACCCCAGGCTGCTCAAAGCACTTTCCAGCCTGGCCCTGGACACTTCCAGGGTGGGGCAGCCACAGCTTCTCTGGGCAAGCTGTGCCAGGGCCTCACCACCTTCATGATGAAGAATTTTTTCCTAATATCCAGTATAAACCTACTCTCTTTCAGTCTGAAGACATTTCCCCTTGTCCTGTCACTCCAGACTGTTTTAAGTTATCTCTTCCCTATCTTTCTTGTAGCTCCCTTCAGGCACTGGAAGGCCCCAGTTCATCTCAATCAACCCTGCTCCTGCACTGAGCTGTGCTTGACAGCACCAGCAGCAGCTCATTGCAAATCAGGAGGATTTAGCTCCAGCTGAGCCACAGGCTTCAAGCAATGCCTTGGAAAAATAACTTTTCCGTGCCCCAGAGCTGTTTTATTTCTCTGCTGTTGGTCCTTTATAGGAAATAGGGGGAACATTCATATTTATCATCCATTTATCATTATTGTCACTCCCTGAGAGTAGGGAAGGCATTACAGAGTCATGGAATGGTTTGGACTGGAAGGGAACTCAAAGCTCATCCAGTTCCACCCCCTGCCATGGGCAGGGACACTTTCCACCATCCCAGGATGCTCCAAAGCCCATCCAACCTGGCCTTGGACACTTCCAGGGATCCAGGGGCAGCCACAGCTTCTCTGGGCACTCTGTGCCAGGGCCTCCCCACCCTCACAAGGGAGCATCTCCAACACCCAATCTAAATCTACTCTCTGAGCTTAAAGAGGCTTTATGCACATTAAACATCACAAGGCAAGCAGCCACCATGAAAGGAGAGAAATCCATCACTCCCTGAGACACACCAAAATCAAATTACTGGAAGCACTGGCACAGCAAAGCCTCAGAGACAGCTCAGGCACAACTGTTCCAGCCAGGACCCCCACTGGGTTCAGGGCAGATTAATGAATGCTCCTGCAGTAATATTTTTAGCTGGATAGTCAAGTCACACCAGGAAATTTGATGCTGGAAACTCGATGCTGGAAACTGCTTAGGAAGAAACCCAAGTCAGCTACCCAAGAGCCATTTGAACAGCTCTGGGCATCCTTGATTGCAAAGCTCCACATTACACCAGGACAGGAACAGAGGCCGTTGCGCCAAAAAAGGAGGAAAACACTGAAACAGCCTGCCCTGACTTCAGGCAGACCAAAATCACACATTCTAACTTATCAACAAGGCACAAAATGCAAGCTTTCTCTTGGCTGGCTGCTCAGGAGGGAGACACCTTCACTTAGAGCCACCAGCAGATTTTTTGTAGTGTCCAAAAAATCCCATTCTCCTGAGCAGAGCTCTGCCTGGGCTGTGCCATGATCCTTTGGGCCAATTCCCTCAGAACCACTCTGTGATGGCGATTAAATAGCTCAATCTGTGTGAAGAACCTTTATTCCTGCCCACCAAATGCTAGATAGCAAATTGCCTGAGACACAAACTGCCCTTCCAGAACCACAGGCTTCCAGCAGAGACAGGGACAACCTACAGGGAAACCTCTCCAGACAAAGCTTCTCACTTCTCTGCTGGTGATTCCCCCTTCCCAGACACTTGGAGCCATCTCCTCCATGAGTCAGGTCTCAATTTCCTTTGCATTTGAAGCACAAAATTTCCACTCATCCTCCCTGGAGGGAAAAACTGGCAGAAGTGTCTTTTTCTCAAGCCCCGCTAAAGCTCTCTGGTATTTGTAGCTCCACAGCACACTAAAATGCTCAAGCATGAACTACAGGCCAGAAAAAGCAAGAATCCTACAGCTCTGAAAAGGAAAAACAAAATAGAAGAGACACTTATGAGTTAGCAGTTTCCAACTATTTATTATCAGAGGCAGATCCTGAGTTTGGGCTTAGAATTTGCACTTTTAAGTGATTAAGTTCTCAGGTTACTTTCAGTCAAGTGTGTATGACTGAGAACCTTGGCACTGGGATTAGACAAGACAAATTAGGGATAAAGACATTTTCATTCCTGAGCATGGAATTGCTTATTTTAACTTTCCATGATTCTATACCAAACAATGTTTAATTTTTTTTGGTGGTGACTTTGTTTTGGGTGGTGTTTTCTTTGGTATTGATTTGCTTTGGGGTTTTTTGTTAACTTGGGGAAAAGGTTTCTAAAGCTATCACACATTTCCTCCCACTACTAATTCACACTTCTGAAATATCTTTTCAGGATTTGAGCTGTCTTAGAGTCCTAAAGCAAAGCAGAATTAAAGAGCTCTCTGGGATTCCCTAAAAAGCCCCCAAAGCTTACAAGGCTACACAAACTAAAACCTCAAGTTACAAGCTGCAGCAAAACCTGAAATCCAAGATCTCAGGCACTGGCACAGCTGCCCAGGGCTGTGGTGGAGTCCCCATCCCTGGAGGGATTTAAAAGCTGTGTGGATGTGGCACTTGGGGACATGGTCAGTGGTGGCCTTGGGGAAGAATGGTTGGAATTGTGACCTCAGTGGGTTTTTCCAACCTAAATGATTCTGTGATTTACCAGGATCCCTGATGCTACAAGTTCCCATGACAACAGCAACTCCTTCAGGCAAGAAGTCAAGACAACTTAATGCACCACCAGCCTCACAACCCTAAAGGCAAAACTTCACATGGCACTAAATGCAGAATCAGAGAATTAAAGAATGGGTTGGGTTGGAAGGGACCTCAAAGATCACCCAGTGCCACCCCTGCCATGGGCAGGGACACCTTCACTATCCCAGGTTGCTCCAAGCCCTGTCCAGCCTGGCCTTGGGCACTTCCAGGGATCCAGGGGCAGCCACAGCTGCTCTGGGCACCTGTGCCAGGGCTCAGCACCCTCACAGAGAAGTTATTAAAATACCAACCCAATTCCTCCCTGAGTACTTTCTGCCTTTCCACAGCTGAAGTTTTGGAATAACAAAAGCTTACAGAGGGTTTTTTTGCACTTTCACCTTATCATTAGCGAGTTACAATCTCAGGAGCAAGTGTAAACTAAGTGTGGACTCTAATCCTCCTCCTAGTCTGCTTGTTTCCAGGGATTTCACTCCTGCTGAACCTCATGAAGGATGACTGAATAGCTGGAATAAAGAGGGAACCAAACCCCAGCCATGTCTGCTGGGTGTCTCTGTTTCCAGCTGCAGAGGAGCTCAGCAGGCAGGACCTCTACAGCACACACTTGGACCCCTGTGGAGGCAGCTGCAGAAGAGAAAGTGATGAATTAACATGTCAAGGAATTGTCTGGGACAAAAAGCAGCGGAACAATCAGAATTACAGAGAAACTGTTCTCAGAATGAGCAGCACGTGGCTTTTTAGGTTTAAAGAAAGGGAGAGGAATTGAACAGAAGAAGCATTTAAGTGCCTTTTGCTTAGGCCAGCGACAAGCAGTCCTTCAGTGTGTTTCATGATCCTTTTCTGTACTTCTGGATGATGAAAAAACCAAATTGGTCACACAGCACCTCTACTTACCTTCCTTGATGTGTGCAGTAACACGCAGCCAGCACCTTCACTTTCAGCTGGAAAGAAGGACAAAAAAAAAACCCATATCAGAAGAGTGTTACTATCAGAGGTACCTGACAGGCAGCAGGAGCTGAGCAGGAGGCTCAGGAGGAGGTGAAGCATCACTCTCTTGGCAGGGGATGATCTCTAGAGAAAAGCAGAGATTCAGTTTTTACAACATCTCCCATTTTGGAAGCGTGAACCAAGCACGCTCGGATTGGCATTATCTGATCACTAGGGGATTGTGTCTTGCAGCTTTTTTTGGCCGGGTTTTTGTAACTCTGATGTATTTTTACTCTTCCCTTCTCTCCCTCCTTCTCCACCTCCCCAAAAATCTAACTCCTAATCCTTGAAGTAATCATTTAATCCAATGCATCGTTGTTTGATAGATTGAGGCTACGATTTCATGAGTCACCCTCGTTTGGAAACCCTCCTTGTCCTCGTTAAGGAGTCAACAATAACAGGCAGGGACTTCTAAGGGATTGCAGGCAGCGACTCCAAGATGAGCACATTAATGTCCTGTCAACTCACCACGCTGCCTCCATAAATCTGAGGAGAAAGCAACACAGCTCTTGGGAAAAAAAACTGCTGGTTAGGGACTGGTAAATGTCATTGAATACACAGGATGGGGGAACCCGGGAAATTCCCACTTCAAACTTCCAAGCGCCAACAATAACATTTTCTTAGAGTAACTACAAAGCATTTTTTGGGTATCAGCTACAAAACAAAACAAAATCAAGCTGTATTTGCCAAAAGCCCACTCCTTGCAGCCAAGGCAGCCTCTCTGGGGCATTATTTGTCCCACAGGTACGTTTTGTGCAGAGAATCACAGAATGGTTTGGGTTGGAAGGGACCTTAAAGACCATCGAGGTCACCTTCCACTTGACCAGGCTGCTCCAAGCCCCATCCAACCTGGACTTGAATACTTCCAGCCTGGCATCCTTCTCCTTAAGTTCTAAAAAAACCCCCAAAAACCTGAGCTTCTACCAAAATGAAACACATGAACAGCTTTAATTTGAACGAGCGCAGTAGCAGCAGCATGGAAAAAACCCACTGAAGACCAAAACTTTTCCAGAGGCCAAGCTGTGGAAAACTACAGAGATGTAACACGGAGTTACAGTTACTCAGATGAGGGTTTTGCTTCCTTTCCAGATCTCTACTTCCAAATCCTAACCTGTAAGAGCTGCTGCAATCCCATGACTTGGCCACTCACCTTCAAGCCAAGCCCTGCTACTCTCTAAAAAATAAGCTGAGGGTGCAACTCACGTTAAAACTCCAGAACTCCAAAAACCCCAATTATCTTTTGCCTGCAGAAAGCTGCTTTAAACAAAATCATTGCTGAACAAACAGAAATTTGAGTTTTGCCCTTGATGGGGTGCAAAGGCTCCAACTCAAAGTGGGAGCAGAGCTGTAGAAAGGGGGGAAAGGACTGACTTCATCTCCCCCTAAACAAAGTGAGGTGGTTCAGAGGCTTTGGTTACATCACCCAACTTCCCCCAAATTTCACTTGGATGCTGCACATGTGATTAAAAGCATCACTTAACCAGACAAGTCTGCTGCTGCAACAGCCCCAATTATTCCTGCTTTTGCTGCGCCTTTTGGAAAACACAAGCTGTTTCATCTAAAAAGTGCAATTTATTATTAAAAAGCAAGCACCCAAATAAACCAGAAACATCAAGCATTTTCCCCAGGCTCTCACATCTGTAGTTCTCCAATGCTCACTTACCCAACTTCCAGCCTAATTACACATGCAGAAGTATGCAGGGAGATTTGGAAGCCCATAAATATTCATTGAGGAGAAAACATGTTTTGGTTTATCTGCTTTTGCAAGAAATAGTTCTGGAGAGACAAAAAATACCCCCAACCCTGAACAATAGCAGGCACATGCTGAAGAGAGAGCTGCAGCCTGTCCTCACGGATACATGGAAATGGAACAGAAATTCTCGTCGTGCTTTTATCAGGCAGCAACTCTTGGTTCCTCTTATCATTTTTGAGGTGTATCAATCTTGCTGACAGCTCTCTCACGTACCCAGCTGGAGGAGCACCAAGTGCTGCTTTATCAACACAAGCAAAAACATCTCATTACATCTGTTGGAGCAGGATCTTTCGAACTTCTCAAAAAAGCTGTTCTGGGTACAGAGGTGGCATTTGGAAAGCCCAGAGCTTCATTCATCATTCATCCCAACAACACACAGCTCAGATTTAATCCAGGCAAGGAGATGGATGGATATGTCCATCCCAGTTCTGGGCTGGTATCTTAAATGCTCACTGGAGTGCTACAAAATCACTCAGGGACAGCAGCAAATCCACTGGAACATGACAAAGGGAAGGGAAAAATACACAGAGACTTCTCAAGTGCTCTTCTGCCTTGCTCACATTAAATATCCATTTATTTCCTGCCGGGCAATGTGGGATCAAACCCTGCAGGAGGTTGCCCATGACACATCCAAAGCTCAAGCCCTAGCACCACCAACCTGCCACTCATTTTCTCCTCCTCCACAGCACCATCCCTGCCTCCCTCCAGCTAAGGAGGGGGTAAAAAGAATCAACACCATTGGCCCTCGCACCTCCACAAAGGAGCCCTTCATGGGGATGACATGGATACAGAAAGCCCTGGATTCACCCTACAAGAAACTCCCCATCAATCTCCTCAGCCAAGAGCAGTAACTTGAAAATCTCAGTCATGTGAGATTTCACACCTGAATGTCACAATGAAACTCTACGAGGAGGTCGGGACCGCGTGAAATTTTCACGTCTATTTTTGTGGCGCTCCTTGCCGGACAGAGCAGGCAGCAAAAGCCTATTTTAGGCAAGCGAGCGAGCAAGGGGCATTATTGTGTGTCTGAGGGAGAGCTGCCAGGGGTGGCTGAGCTTATCTGTTGGGCTCTGCTCCAGGTCCTGCCCAGGGGAAAAGCCAAAAAGTCAGCAACGCATCCCCGACATCCCCTGGCAGGCAGATCAAGGCACCACGCGCATCCCGAGGTTCTGGGATGCGTGCGCACAGGCACGGAGCGTTACTGGGAACCCCACGAGCGACTCCCGGGGAGCTCAGCTGTGACAACACTGAGGAATTGTCACCATCAGACCTTGTGGCACACTCTGTCCCTCCTTTTATTCTCCAAACAGGCTCTGTCCAACTTCAACACAAATGAGATTTAATGCTTGGAAGTTTATTTGCTCGGTTTCATCACAGCTGCCCTAATAATATCCCTGAGAGCAACCTAGAGAAACAAAATCCCCTCCTTGCTTCCTCTCCACCCCCTGCTTAGGTAACAACATCTGCCATGCAAGCCTGAAAACAAACCCCTGAAAGTCAAACACCAAAGTTTAAGGTTTTTCACCTTTTGTCTTAAGAGATCTCCTTTCACCTAGGATCCCTTTCCATCCTTTTCCTCATCCAGGGCCCCAGTGCTGCCCTTAACACCTGAGAAGATCCAAAAGCCTTTGGAGCAGAGCCACCACTGGATGCCTGCAGCATCTTAAGACAGTATTTTATTTTGAGATAAAAGGAGTGGAAATTAGAGAAAAAGAGCTTTTTGGCTGTGCACATTTCTTTAGATGTACAAACACTCCCTGGTGCACCTTCACAGTAAATATATTTAAGCACAGTAAAATAAATGACAGTGGAATACTGTATTAGCACTTCCATGGTTTTCCCTGAAAAATACCAAGGACCTGGTGTGAGGGGAAGCATTTAAGGTTTTGAGGGCTTATTACTTTTTAAAAAAAAGTCTATTTTATCTTTGTTTCTTATCAGGGGTCTGCCAAAATCTAAGACTCAGCCACTCGTGTCAAACCACGCTGAGAGCAGAAAAAAACTGTTCTGCTTTTCAAATCTGTCTGAAAAATATTTAAATAAAACCCTATCAGCACATGGCATGACAGGAGCTTGTCAGGAGCAGTGGTGACACCTCTAACACACCACAGGCAATGAGGGGATTGCACAACCAGGATCTCAGAGGGATTCGTTGCTTTGCTGTCCTGAACTTGGACTAATCACCATCAGATTTGAGTAATTTTGGTTAAATATTGTTAGATAAATAACTGTGCCTTCGTTATCCCACATCCCCACAACAGGTGATGAGGAAAAGGGCCTGAAGCCTGCTGGGTTCATCCCACAAATCCCCAGGCCAAAGACAGGTGGGAATAAGGGTTATGGAGCAGCAAAAACAGCAGAGCAGGCGAAGAACGATCCCTCAAACTCCTGGGTGAGGAACAGGGAAGAGAGGGGACATCACAAAGACCGATTAGGGGCAAGGTGTCACTTGTCACACCCATGTGCTATAAAAACCGAATATTTCATGAAAAATCCCACCTGTGGTACATTCTATCAATCAATTTGGAGCAGGGGGAGAATGTGCATTTTTTTCCATGCCCTTTAAATCCCACGGGGGGGGATTTAGCTGCTCCAAAGCACCAAGGTGAAGCACGGAGAAGGGAGGCTGCTGCCTCCGTGCAGAAGCACCCGTGCTCCCCCCACACCTCCCTCAGCTTCCTAAGCAGCGCTTTGAAAACACCCTGGCCAGGAAATTCGGAGGGAGGCCGTCCCCTCCCCGGCACACAATCGCTATATCCACTTTCCATTAGAGGGTAGGAAGCCTCAGGAGCCCAACATCCCACTCTGACATCAAACTGCTAAAACAGGAGTTATCAGATGGAATGCGTGGGTCAGCATTGTGCCTCGAGACATAAAAAGGACCTTGGTATTAATGTGAGGAAATGTGACTATTGTGTGCAGAGTGATACCCATTCAAGCCCAGACCACTTGTCTCTGGACCTTACTCTCCCTGGAATATCCTTGGCGCCAGCATCCAGCTTTTCTCCTCGTCCCCTTGAAGAAAAAAAAGTCATCTGGGCAGGGGCTGGGCCAGGATTTGGATGCAATTTGGAGGCAGTGTTTTGTGGCGGCGGGCGTGCACGTGTGCGCCTCTGGAGCACAGGAAACTGTTGATTCTCTGTATCTAGGAATGATCAGTTTGAGCAGGGTGGAACGGCCTTTAATTTCTCCCGAAGAGTAATTGGTGTTCCGCTGCTTCCCCCCCACACCCCGGCAGAGCCACATCCTGCTTTCCAATTGGCTTCTCACTGCTGGCAGGAGCTTGGCTTGTTCTCCCCAAAACTCTCTAAAATCTCCAGTCTGAGCATCAGCTGCAAGTGGGAAAAGTTCACCTACAGCTCCACAAATCCTTGAGAAATTGTGGAGGAAATACAGTGCAAAAACTCCTGCAATGTGAGTAAGGAGAGGTTGAATTTTTTCAGACCCTCAAACTACAAAAACAAGAACCAAAGAACTGTTTTAAAAGCTGAAAGTACAAGAACCAGATTCAAATGATTGCTTTAAAACCTAAAACTGAAAAAAAGCCCCAAACCTGAAAAACATCACCTAGGAATAATCAGTTTGAGCAGGGTGGAACAGCCTTTAATTTCTCCTGAAGCGTAATTGGTGTTCCGCTGCTTCCCCCCCACACCCCGGCAGAGCCACATCCTGCTTTCCAATTGGCTTCTCACTGCTGGCAGGAGCTTGGCTTGTTCTCCCCAAAACTCTCTAAAATCTCCAGTCTGAGCATCAGCTGCAAGTGGGAAAAGTTAGGCACCTACAGCTCCACAAATCCTTGAGAAATTGTGGAGGAAATACAGTGCAAAAACTCCTGCAATGTGAGTAAGGAGAAGGTGAATTGTTTCAGAGCCTCAAACTACAAAAACAGCATCCAAAGAACTGTTTTAAAAGCCCCAAGTAGACGAACAAGATTAAAACTATTGTTTTAAAACCTAAAACTGAAAAAAAACCCCAAAACTGAAGAACATAATCTAGGAATGATCAGTTTGAGCAGGGTGGAACAGCCTTTAATTTCTCCTGAAGTGTAATTGGTGTTCCGCTGCTTCCCCCCCATACTCCAGCAGAGCCACATCCTGCTTTCCAATTGGCTTCTCACTGCTGGCAGGAGCTTGGCTTGTTCTCCCCAAAACTCTCTAAAATCTCCAGTCTGAGCATCAGCTGCAAGTGGGAAAAGTTAGGCACCTACAGCTCCACAAATCCTTGAGAAATTGTGGAGGAAATACAGTGCAAAAACTCCTGCAATGTGAGTAAGGAGAGGTTGAATTTTTTCAGACCCTCAAACTACAAAAACAAGAACCAAAGAACTGTTTTAAAAGCCGAAAATACAAGAACCAGATTCAAATGATTGCTTTAAAACCTAAAACTGAAAAAAGCCCCAAACCTGAAGAACATCACCTAGGAATGATCAGTTTGAGCAGGGTGGAACGGCCTTTAATTTCTCCTGAAGAGTAATTGGTGTTCCGCTGCTTCCCCCCCACACCCCGGCAGAGCCACATCCTGCTTTCCAATTGGCTTCTCACTGCTGGCAGGAGCTTGGCTTGTTCTCCCCAAAACTCTCTAAAATCTCCAGTCTGAGCATCAGCTGCAAGTGGGAAAAGTTAGGCAGCTACAGCTCCACAAATCCTTGAGAAATTGTTCCGCTGCTTTAAGGAACCCAAAGAGCCACATCCTGCTTTCAATTGGCTTCTCACTGCTGGCAGGAGCTTGTGAATTTCTCCCCCAAAACTCTCTAAAATCTCCAGTCTGAGCATCAGCTGCAAGTGGGAAAAGTTAGGCAGCTACAGCTCCACAAATCCTTGAGAAATTGTGCCTAAATTTAAGGAAATACTGTGCAAAACCTCTCGCAATGTGGGTAAGGAGAAGGTGAATTGTTTCAGAGCCTCAAACTACAAAAGCAGCATCCAAAGAACTGTTTTAAAAGCCCAAAGTACAAGAACAAGATTCAAATGATTGCTTTAAAACCTAAAACTGAAAAAAACCCCAAACTAAAAAAAACCCCAAGATCCAAATGATGAAAATGTGTGCCTGGCTGATTTAAGGGAGCTGCCAAGGAGATAAGAACGCTCTGACTGATGGCAAGGATGTGCCCCCACATATTCCCAAGACTCACCTGCATGACCTGGCCATTAAATTTAAAGCCCAGCCTAAACCAAACTGCTGTATTTATTTGGAGGGATTTAATTCCAGGTGTGCTGCAGATAAAGCTCCCCTGGACAAAAGCCTGGAGTGCCAGGACAACGGGGAAGTGGTTTCCCACTGATAGAGAGAACATTTAGGTTAGACTTGAAAAATAAATTATTTTACAGTGAGGGTGGTGAGGCCCAGTTGCCCAGAGAAGCTGTGGCTGCCCCTGGATCCCTGAAAGTGTTCAAGGCCAGGTTGGAAGGGGCTTGGAGCAAACTGGTGTAGTGGAAAACATTCCTGCTTACTGCAGGGGGGTTGGACTAGATGACCTTTAAAGGTCACTTCCCACCCAAACAATTCTGTGATTTTACTTGCAAACGTTTATTGTGACTTCAGAAAAAGCCTCAGCCTAAAAACCACCCTGATCTTCCCCCAGAAATGCAGATCCCAGGTCCAAAAGCCTCCAGCTTCAGATAAACACCCACCTTCCCGTTAGAGCTACGAACATTTGCTGAAAACAAATGTTACCACCAAAATCCAAGTTACAAGGATGAAAAGCAGAAAGAAATAAAAAAACCTTCCATCTGTTAACCCAAGGAAGCATTGAAACACCCAGGAGAAATGACCCAAATGTCACCACTGAGCTGCATTTTAGTGCTCAGGCATCTGCACTGCTTTGGGCTCAGCACTCCCTGCAAAGGCAGCCAGTATTAATTAAAAATAACACAGGCCATAACTTGAACCCCAGATTTCTTCAAGCCATCCTGTTTTACACAAACCTGTGCACAAAGCCCAATATTTCGTGTCAGTGGTCATTTGTTGGAGTTTTATGGGTCGTGCTGTGTTTGGTTGGCTCAAAGCTTAATCCCACACAGTGATCTTTTTAAAAACAGAATTGCAGTGGAGAGCATCCAATTATGCTCATGGAGAGCTGCACACACATCACACAGAGAGGAACAGCTCAACAGGATGATGCAGAGCTGTCACTGCATCTGTAATTCCACCTTCACTGCCTGCCAGCACCTGCATCCCAGCGTTCCAACTCATCCCCTCCAAAATGGGAATTTTGGATCTTTTAGCCCCTATATTAAATTGGGCAGCAACCTCACAGCACTGACCCAAAAAAGTGTCCAGTAAGAAATAGTCTGGGCACCACATTCAGCCAAGAGAGCACATTTTGACTCAAATATTTCACCCAGCTTGGAGAACCCAGGAAAACTAGATGAGAATGCAAGGATTTCATTCCCATGCTTGAGTCTCCTCGGTGTTTTCAGAGCAGAGAGGATTTTGTAGGATCCTGGTGCACCAGCTCCTCCCCAGGGATAGGAAATGAGGTGTTGGGGTTTCTGGCATTACCTGGAGAAACCCTAATTTTATTTCCCCCTCTTTTCCAGCTTGGACAAACCGTGCAAAGGTTCAGCTCCAGCTCTGCTCTAGGAAATCAAAACCTGAGTATAAAAACAGAGCTCCCAAAGCTTCCAAAAAGTGGCAGCGATGGAAGGGAATTTCTGTGCAGGGAACAACTGACACACCTTGGCTTTGGCATAATTAAATTTCAGTTTGGGAACTGAGTATTTTTTTCAGAATTTCAGGGTATTTTTCTTGGAGGATTTTAAGGGGCTCACCTCAGCCACCCTTAGCCACCCCTCCAGGAGGATCAGCTGTGCCCTGGGCAGCCACAGATTGATTTGATGTGTATAAAATCCAGCCTGGAAGAAACTCCAGTAAAACCATTTCTGTAAAGGACCTGAGAGCCCAGATGACTCCTACACCTGGACTCTGATAAATGCTTTGCATAACAGTGAAAAAGTTGGATTTTGGCTAACTGGATCACTTTGATGTTGTAATAAGGAAAAAAAAAAAAGCTCTTTTTTCACATATGCCCTTGTTGAAAGTTTGGAGTTTTGCTCTGCCTGAAGCTCATTTTAAAAATCTCCAGCCTTTCACTTGAAACAGGACCCCAGAACACCAGAAATCCATTTTTCCTTAAAAATTCTGATCATCTCAGCTGAAAAGAAAAAAAAAAGGATACAACTAATAGCACCAGCACAAACAACAGTGCTTCAGGGAAATAAGGCAGCCTTTTTTGTCCTGTTTTGAATGGAAGAGAAAACAAAAAAAGCCCAGAAGGACACACAAGGAAAGTGAACTTCTTCAGATGCAGAAGAATCCACAGCACTTGCATTCCTCATCCCCAAACAATGCACCCCACGGCATTAAGTCCTGACTTGTCATAGCAGAGCACAGCTCCCTTAAATCTTTCAATTAAGATGGCATTTGTAAAATTGCAGGCTTGGAAATTGCTGGATATTATTCCTAAGTTCAAGTCATTGCTCAGAGTCAAAAAGCAAAACTCCAGGATAGTCAAACAGGGCTCCAGGCTGTGCCTAGTGTGCATCACCATTCCCAGTAACTGCTCACTGCAGATCAATTGGGATTTGCATGTAACTCAAAAATAACTTTTAACAAACTTAAAGGACTCTCTGACATTGTGACACCAAGAATAATCCAGAGCCTGTGCATTTAACCTCTAAAATAGCCCACATAGGCAGGCTCCAGCTGCTGGGACAAATCCAGGCTGCTCTGTATCCCAGAGCTGTGTTTTCCCAGGCACATCCCACAAAATCCAACTTTCACAAACTGGGTGGGAAAGGACCTTAAAGATAACCCAGTTCCACCCCTTTCTGTGGGCAGGAACACCTCCCACCAGACCAGGTTGCTGCAAGCCCTGTCCAACCTGGCCTTGAAGACTTCCATGGAATAAAGGTTAAGTTTTGTCTAATTCAGAACTACTTATCTTACTAAAATTGAAAACATTTTCTAGAAAAATAAAATGGTTGCTACAGCTAAGCAAGATTGTCACAGCCACCAACCACAAAAAAAAAAACCTCTTTAACTGTATGACTTGATTTCTGTCTTCTCCTAAAACCTCTGTTTTTCAGAGCTGGCTTGGCACTATGTGGGATCTCAGTTTAGATCTGTATTCCCTTCCTCTTCCAGCTTTACTTTTCAAAGGATTCACTAAGCATCAGCACCGGATTTTATGGGAAATTAAGCCAATGGGATTTGGTGCAAAAGAAAAAAGTTAAAAATTGCATATGAAATGAAACAAAATGACAGAAATTTTTGGTGAAGGGCTTGACTATTTTCCTCCCTCATCATTTATCAGCACTGAGGATATTAAAACACTGTGCCTGAAGCAAAGGCTCAAGGATGGGTTGGACGGGGCCTGGAGCAACCTGGCCTAGCAGAAGCTGTCCCTACCCTTAAAGAAATCACATTTAAGGTCCCTTCCAACCCAACCCACTGTGACCCCATGAAATCCCACCAGCAGGACCAACCCCCCTTTCCCACCCCTGTTCTTTTGGGGCCACTCACCGGTGGCGCTGGGAGTGCCCTCGAGGTTGACGTTGACGAAGAAGCGGATGCTGTCGGCGGACACGATGGTGGAGTTGACGCCGTCGAAGAGCTCCTCGTTCGCCACCTCCTCCTTCGCATCATCCGTGTCGCACTTGAGGTACCCTGTCAACGAGAGGGGGGTGCCATAAGAGGGCAGGCTCTCACGGCCTGTTGTTGTTATTGTTGTTGTTGTTGTTGGCAGTGAGGAGGTGTCTGTGGTATCCGAGTCCGAGTCCAGGGCTGAGGAGGACTCGGCCATCGCCGGGGCCTTGTGAGGCGCCGCTCTGAGGCCCTGCGAGGCCCGCGGCGTTCAAGGAATGGCGCCCAGCATGTTTTGGGGTGGCCTCAGCGGCTTTTTCCTCATGTCAACGGTGTGGGCAGCAAGGCTCAGCCACAACACCTTGCTCCCCTTCAGGTCAAAGCCACCACGGGATGAAAATGCTGCATAAAAACACCACCAAAAGTAAGAGTTGCGCCCCAGCCCACCCCAAACTCAACGCCTCGACCGAGCCAAGGCCGCGCCGCTGCTTTGAGACGCAGCAATTTGAAACTACAGGTGGAAAAATGGAAAAAAAAATTTTTAAAAGTTTCCAAGGAGACACCTAATACGGACAGAGAGACCCAGAGCTCCCCACGGGGCAGAGGAGCAGGTCACTGGGGGTGGCAGCACTGAGAATGCGAGACAAGTTTCTTAATTACACCAGACAACTCCTTAGCCTTTTGCAAGGCTTTAATTAGAGTTTAACCCAGCCTCATCCAACAGCAAAGTGGTCCCTGCAACATCTCATTAGGGAGCAGCTGGAGGACTCTTGTAGCACACTCATGGATCATGTTTAATTAGGAGAATTAGGGACATTATAGAATGTCGATTTTTACATTACCAGGATTATTCAGCAGCTTCTCCTCATCTTCTAACAAGTCTTTTATGCCTAATTTGAAGCAGGAGGGAGATATTTCATTAGCTGGCTCTAGGCACTACAGTGAAATGAAAAGGGGGAGCTTCAAGGCAGAGGCTTGAATGGAAACTAAAATATTGATGGCTTTTTTTAAAGCCTCGTATAAGCAAATGTGGAGGCAGCAGCTGAAAGCAGCACATGCTGCCTCTGAGGGATCGAGCCAACAGTTCTCCACCACAAAACACAAACCCAGAGGAGTGAGGCCACAAACAGGAACTCAGTGACACAGGACAGGGGCTGCAGCATTTCCTGCCACGAGCTGATGGAGCTCAGCACCTCCCCAGAGGGCTCAGAGGGTGCAAAGGGGCTGCAGGAGCTTCAAGCCTTCCTCGTGACTTCTGAACTGCTTATCAAAGGTGTGGGAAACTTGATAAAGCCCCTCAGATTAACCCCTCTCCTGATCTCTGCCTCCTTCACCTTAGAGCCTGACAGGAATTAATGTGAATAAACCCTGTCAGAAGTGTTCTGAAGGCTTCAAAAAGCATCCAGGGTGCTGCTGTCCCCATCCAGCAAAGCACACTGAGGATATCACCCTCTGCTCTGGCAGAGCCTGGGGTGTTTGCAGCCCTGCATGATGGAAACTTGTCCAGACAGAAAAAAGTGAAGTGAGGAAAGTACAGGAAACACCTGAACGCTGAGGGCACCACCAGCTATGGAATCTCTGCTGGCAGATGTGGCAGGGATGGACAACAGCCAGACAAGGTGCCTGCCACCATCAGAAGTACTACAAAGTGCCACACAAGCATCTCAATCCCAAACTAAGTCCCAAAGTTGGGGTTTGATTCCTCCAAAATGCATGATGGACACCATAATCTCTCCTCAAAGCCCAGCACCCACAGTGCTGACATCCCCCTCAGTGCCAGGAGAGTTTGGGCAGCCTTGCAAAGGAAAAAAACCAGCCTGGGGAAGGCTCTTTCCACCTCAACCACATCCAGAGGAAAAAAAATCAGCCTGGGGAAGGCTTTTTCCACCTCAACCACATCCAGAATTGGAGCCTCGGGGAAGTTCTGAGCTTCATCTCCAACCTTCCCACTCACTGGGTCACATAAGGATGGTTTGAGCACCCAGCTCTGAG
Source organism: Emberiza elegans (assembly GCA_024865655.1). Classification (NCBI taxonomy): domain Eukaryota; kingdom Metazoa; phylum Chordata; class Aves; order Passeriformes; family Fringillidae; genus Emberiza; species Emberiza elegans. The sequence goes on along the minus strand of JALJVW010002400.1, from coordinate 2,962,312 downwards.
AACATGGCTGAGCTTTTCCTCCCTGTCCTAAAGGAATGAGATGGGTAAATAGAGAAAAGCCAAGCAGGGAAAATGATTTATTCCCCTCCCCAGCCACTGAAAGTGATTTGATAAGAGGATGGCAGAGACAGGAGAGGGCTGGAGACAGGAGAGAAGCAGCCCAGGAGCTGGAAGAAGGGCAAGGGTGGAGTAGGATCAGAGGGTTGGGCAGAGGTCAGCCAGGACTCTGGCAAGGGAAGCATCCTCTGTTCCTCCCTCTTTAGGGGAGGAAAGAGCAGAACAAAAGGCAGCCGAGCCTCGTGTCCCCTGGGCAAGGCAGGGACAAAACACTCGGCCTGCAAATAATCCCCAACCTGGGCTGGACAGGAACTGCACTCCCAGACAGGTGTCTGCTCTGTCACTGAACCACCTCCAGGCTCTGACCGCTCCTGTTTGGAATCCTTCAGCCTATTTCATCTGCCAGCAGCTTGAAACCACGAGCAATTCACGCCTGTCAAATGCAGGGGTGACCTCGAGGTGACACAGGCTCTGTGGTGGCAGCTGCACCTTCCCTCTGAGCTGCAGCCCTGCCTCCAGCCCTGGCAGCTGCTTCCCTCCCATTCCCTGATGCTCACTGAGTGCCATCCCCGCTGCTTGAAGGGCAGCAGATGCCACAAGCGACAGCAGAAGCTGTTCAGCTCCTCTGGAAGTCTGATGGGTGTTTCGCAGGAGTTCAGAGCAGGATCTGATGTGGCTGTTGCAGAATTTGTGCGAATTGCAACCAAGTTTCCATATGAAGTCCCAGTAACACTTCACAAGCTCTGTCAGGAGCAGTTGCTTCAGAGACAGAGGAAAGAGTTGAACACCTTTTCACTGGCATCAGAGTTCCTGGGGGAGAGTTCAAGATCTCCAAATTGGTGTTGCCTCCATCTTTATCACTGCAAGTTAGCACCTTCAGATGAAGGCAGTGTTTGCTGAAGTGCCACGAGCTATGTGACAGGGCTAGTCAGAGCTCTGAGCACAGAAAGTGCCACTCCAGCCCAAAATATAATCTAAAAGAGAAGAGAAAGGGAGAGAGAAAGGGGGAGAGAAAGGGAGAGAGAAAGGGAGAGAGAAAGGGAGAGAGAAAGGGAGAGAGAAAGGGAAGAGAGAAAGGAGAGAGAAAGGGAGAGAGAAAGGGAGAGAGAAAGGAGAGAGAAAGGAGAGAGAAAGGGAGAGAGAAAGGGAGAGAGAAAGGAGAGAGAAAGGAGAGAGAAAGGAGAGAGAGGGAGAGAAAGGAGAGAAAAGAGGGAGAAAGAAGAGAGAAAGGGAGAGAGAAAGGGAGAGAGAAAGGAAGAGAGAAAAGAGGGAGAGAGGAGAAAGGAGAGTGAAAGGGAGAGAAAGGGAGAGAGAAAGGAGAGAGGAGAGAGAAAGGTGAGAGAAAGAAGAGAGAAAGGAGAGAGAAAGGAGAGAGAAAGGAGAGAGGAGAGAGAAAGGGAGAGAGAAAGGGAGAGAGAAAGGAGAGAGAGAAAGGAGAGAGAAAGGGAGAGAAAGGGAGAGAGAAAGGGAGAGAGGGAGAGAGAGGAAAGAGAGAAGAGAGATGAGGTGAAAAGAGAGAGAAAGAGAGAAGAAAAGAGAGAAGAGAGAGGAGAAGAGAGAGGAGAAGAGAGGTTTGGCTGAGGAGGAGCTGGAATACAGTTAAAGCTGGCTCAGACCAGTGCAGCCCTCCTGCACCATGAAGAGCACTCTGTGGTCGGGATAATCCCCCTCAGTCCACCCTGCGGGACTCATCTCATGGCAAAGAAATGGAAAAACATGGGAAGCGCATGAGACCAAGGAGAGCAAGCAGCATCCTTCAGTGCTGCAGGAACAAAATCCCATCCCCACCCTCAGAAGCAGCAGATGCTTTCACCTTAAATCCTCCTTTGCCTTAAGGGCTTCCCTCAGCCCATATCATGCAACAGGAAAATAAACCAGAAAGAAAATAAATTCAATTTTATGCAGGTGCTGGGAAGAAAAAAAAGGGATAATGAGGATTTCTCTGGTGATTCCCCTCCCAAGCATCAGCCCTTCCTCTGTAGTTAATCCCAGACCTGCTGTGTTCCGATATCCCAAAATCCACCCAAGATCAGGCTGGATGGGGCTTGGAGCAACCTGGCCTGATGGAAGCTGTTCCTGCCCATGGCAAGAGGGTCATGGATGATCTTTAAGGTCCCTTCCAACCCAAACCACTCCAGGATTCCATGATTCCATCCCCAGCCTTCTCTCTTTCCTTTGCTCACATTCTCAGCTCCATCTCCCAGCTCCTGCTGCTCTCAGCCCTCTCACAGCTCTGACAAGGTGCCTGCCCTGCAGCTATTTTGCTTTGGAGCTGAGTTTTAGTGCCCAGGGCTCCGTAGGGAGCAGCAGTGACTGCAGCTGCTGCCATCAGTGGTGGCACTGAGTGTCCCACTGCTGCTCTGGTGGCACCTGGCAGCTGCACCTGGGCCAATAAAATCAGCTGGGCAGGAAGCTCAGCCTCAGCCACGTCAGATATATTCCCTGGAAAAGCTGAAGTGGGAGCAGCACTCCCAGCCCAAGGGCTGCAGGCTTCTCCAGGAAAGCCAAAAACCTTAATCAAGTTCAATTTCCTGGGAGAAAAGCAGCTTTATTACTAAAAACATCCTCTCACACCCCAGGTGATGGGAATTATTCCAGCCACAACCCTTGCACAACCTCTCAGGTGACAAAGCCACTTGTGGAGCTTTAACCAACATCTGCAGGCACAAGCCACTAACTCAGAGCAGTTTTCTGGAAGAAACTGATTTTTACCCTCAATTTCCAAAGCAATCTCTTCTCCAAGCCTGGAAAACTGTTCTCCCCATCTACAGCAGTGCCTATTCCCTCTGTCAAATCCAAGCCCAGGCTTCCAGAATCATGGAATTGCATCTCCTCCTCTCCACCCCTCCAAAAAACTCTCCTCAGAAAGCCAGGAACCTCAAACTACTTTAAAAGAGGCTTTTTGAGCTATGATTGGCAATCCAACACTATCAGCTTGTCACCTTAAAAGCCATTTCAGATTCCTCGAGCGAGTTTTTAGGCACAGAAGGCAGGAAATTGTTTTGGAGGAGCCTGAAAACCATTTTTGCATCCATTTTCTCAGAGGAATTACAGGTCAAGTACAGAAGGTCAAAGGAATCAATGATAATAATGTATATTCAATAGCTTTTAAAGGTAAAGGAGCATCAGCTGGGACATGGGCATTACCCTAAAATCCAGCCTGGTTCTTTTGAGCATCCCAGTTCCTGGCTGTAATAGAGTATTAAGGAACTCAAGAGAGATTTAAGCCTAAAAACTCACTTGATAATGCTGGCATTAAGTTAGAAAAAGTCATCCTCACCTAATTTTTCTCCTTGCGGATTTTTAACTTGCTCTAGCCAAGAACAGACACCGATTTTCAAGAAAGGCATGAAGTTTTAATTAACCTGAGCTCTCAGAGGGTTTGCTTCACTCCCTGCAGGCTCCTATTGACTGCATCACTTGGAAAACACCCAAATCCCCAACTGTGGGTGCAAAAGGAAACTCAATAATGGAGCATCTACCTCCAAACTGACCTTTCCACACAGAAAACACAGATTCCTGCTGCCTCCATAGGTTAGGTAACCTCCCACTCAGGTAACTCGGGCAGGGAGAGAGGGATCCAGGAGAGACCTGGAAGAACTTTGTGCAAGCGTTATCAGTTCTTCAATCTCCAGAGCATTCCAGAAAAAAAGGGTTTAAACATCACCCTACTCCCACATGAACCAAAGCAAGTTTGTGGGCACATCTCACAGGCTGATTCCAGCATAATCACCCACTTACCAAAATATTTCCAGATCAAATGGGAGCAATTACATTGCTATAACCACATTTTTTAGGTAAATGCGCACCTAAATTTTACATATCCCTGCTGAGGTTGAACTGCAAAGTTTGGGCTTTGTTTTGCATGACAAAAGTCATAAAAAACCTCTTCCTTCCTAACAAATTATTGCATTTCACAGACAAGAACAACCGCAAAGCTGCAGCCAGCCAGCAGCACCCAAAGCTGTCTCCCACCCTGCTAAAACTGTGAGGCACAATGATTAAATAAATCTGGATGCTTGCTAGGATTTTAAGCTTTTTCTCTGGTTCACAGCTGAGAGAGTCCCTGGCAAAGCTTTATTTACCCCTGGCAGCCACAGGGACACTGTGCCAGCCCAGGAGCCAACTGTGGGGCTGGGGATGTCCCCAGACCTCATGGTTGGACTGCTGAGGGTTTGCTGCAGAAAATTCATCAGCAAAGAGGACCCAGAGCTTATCCTGAATACCTTGGTTAGGAAAAACTCCTTTATTAAGATTCACAGAGAAGTTGTGGTTGCCTCATCCCTGGAAGTGTCTGGACAGAGCTTGGAGCACCCTGGTCAAGTGGAAGGTGTCCCTGCCCATGGCAGGGGTGGAAGTGATGATCTTTAGGGTCCCAACTCAAATAAATCACTCCAGGTTTAAGCCAAATAATTTGGGTTGGCACAGGCAGATCTTCAGATCATGTAAATGGGATCTAGAGAGGTGTCCCCCAGTGCCCCTTCCACAGGTACCTTAAGGGAAGTGTTGGGTGAAGATTTTGGGCTCTCCAGCACTCCCTATAAAATACAGATTTCCTGTAGCAATGACCACCTGCTAGGATGATGTCAATCCATTACCTAAGCTCAAGAGCACAGATTAAACCAAAACCTCCTCTTGGAAAAGCGAAAAGAAAAAAAAAATCCAAAGCAGAGGTAGAAAGTGCAGAGCAGGTGAGTCACCAAGAGCAGAGCTCTCCCACATCCCTGCGCCACTGGCTGCCCATAACCTCAGCTGCATCTTCCCAACCCTCCATCCAGCCTTTTGTCATGAAGAGCCAGATGAAAACATCAAGCTTCCCCTGCCACTTCAGTGATAATTCATAACAGAACTCCAAGAGCTGATCTGCCTAAAAAAACCCCTCCAAAACAAAAAAAAAAAAAAAACCCCAAAACAAACAACACCCAGGCACTTTTGAATTAATTCCAGTATTGTATTTTGCAGCCAGATTTCTAGGAAATGTTGTGAATAATCCAAGTAATTCAGTGGAGTGTTGTGGGGGTTTTTTGTTTTGTTTTTACAGAACACAGGAGCATGTGGAGTTTCAGTGCTGCAGCAGAACCCTCAGAAATCAGGGGTGTTCCTGCTGCTTTTAGTATTTTATTAAAGGTTTTTCTCCTGAGAATTCCAGAAATAAAAATTTCTGGAAAGAGACCTGTGAGCCATCTCCTGGTGCTCTCCCACAGGTAGCAGCAGTTCATCTCCTGCTGGCAAACTGGGCATCTCATGGGAAAAAACCCATTGTGAAAGGACTTGTTTCACAAAAACATTTAAATTAATCTCCTACTTGAGCAAACAATTCCAAGATAGATAAAGTCAAATATATTTTTTAAAAAATAAAAAAAAAAGAAGAAAAAAGAAAGAAAACTCCCCCAGAACACATACCAAGCTGAACTGCAAACTGAAAAACAAAAACAAGCAGATAAAATATATCCAAACATCCCAAGCCAGACTGGGGCCTTGGGGCCCTTCAACACAACTGTGATTTATTGTGCCAGCAAAACCAATTAATAAGTCAGAGGAGACCAAGCAGTGAGGGATTTGCTCTGGAAGACCAGAAAAATAAATAAATTTATGCTGCAGGATCTGTTGAGCCAGCTTTAAAACAATGCAACAATTCAGATATCCCCATCACTGCACTGGGACTCCTGCCCTCAGATTTTTGCAAGAGGAACAAGAAAACTTCTGAGTTTGTGTCTTATGAGGGAAAGTTTTTGGCTCAGTTAAAAACCTCATCACAATTTGGGCAGAATTTAATCACTTGCAGGTAATTCCGGTGCTTTTACAGCTCCACCTCCACGAGGAGGGTGCAGGATGCTCACAAGAGACAATGAGGGGTTTGATGAGTTAATTCTGAGCCCTGATTGCTGAGCTGCATTTTATCAGGACTCCCAATTATCCCCAGGTTTGGATTGGGGCTCCACAATCATCTCATTACCCTCACTTACATTCACCAGAAAGAAAACTCATTTGTCAAAACAACCTTCCAGAAGATTTAAGTGACTTTAACATGCAAGGAAGGGGACACCAATTACCACCAGGCCCTGCCAGGTTTGTTTGTGCGAGAGGTTTTTTCCAGAGACTCAAAAAAATGAGTAAAAATATGGATTTTCATCAGCAAGATGGCCCAGGACAAGTGTTAAAACTGACAGCACACATGGGCTTAAAACAGACCATGGCCATCAGATGTTATCAAATCTGCTGCCACCACCCTCAATCAGAAATGTCCAACTGGGTAGGCACAAATTTATTTTCTTTTTTTTTCTTAATATTGTCTGTACAGAACAAACTCCTCACCAGATTTTTTTCCCAGTTACATTGTAAGTATTTACCTCATGCAAGGCACTAAAAGCCACAAAAGTGGCTTTCAAGTTCTTCCAGAAATAAGGGAAAACTTGAACTCAAAGCTGAAGACATGATCTCCATGATGAACTTTCCAGATTTTTAGCTAGTTAAGTTGGGATATGGTTTGGACCATAACAACCTCTGAATTTCCCAAATAGTCACACATTAATTCACTAGAAAATCCTTCCAGGGCTTTCCCCAGCTCCTCAGTAATTACCAGAGCTACAAATTACTAAACACTTGAAGTTTTTATGGATGTAAACATCCAGGAGGTTCTTCCAGAGCTCTGCTTTGGTGCTGCAGCCAAGACCACGCTCACTACAGTCCCTTTCAACTGAAAATGAGGTTTCAAACTTTTAAATTTTAACATTGCTGAGAACACAAGAAGGGTAAAGAAAAGCTAGCTGGCAAAAGACAGACCCAGGCTCCGAAGAGAGCCTCAGATATGCTCAGAAACAAAAACATCCTAATTACTAAGAATACAGAAAACCATATGTATATGCAAGATCCCAGGAGGAGATAAGGAAAAAAAAAAACTTCACTCTACACAGAGCAAGAATATCAAAAGATGTTGCCCTGCTGAGAAAAGGGAGGAAAATGTCCAAAAAACAGAATTTAAGAGGTTTCTTTTTTTCTTTGCCTTCTTTAGGGGGACTGGGGATTTTTATTGCTTCAGAGATGGGGTAAGAGCATCTCCTGCCTGCCAGATCCCCACAAGCTCGGTGATTTCATAGCTCCATTTCAAAACAAGCTGTTTTGAAACCCTGTGAAAAGGTAACATCTTTATCTGTGGCTTCCTCCAGCCCTGATGACGTTTTGGGGTGAAGGCTTTGAGTATCTGAGGGCACAGAACTCCCGCAGAGAGATCACCAAAGCAGCGCAGCGGGGTGGGAGCGCTCACACCAGCACACTCTGGGATGTGCTGTCCATACACCCCAAGGCCTCGGTTCAGTCAAGCAGCAGAAGGTGACTCATCACTCCACAGCAGCTGAACTCTTCCAAAAGGTCACTTGGTAATGAGGAGTAAGAGTGACAGCAGCTCTGAGAGTGAAATAACCAAGAAATCCAGTGTGTTTCCAATCACAACACGACGAGGGCCGAGGAGGAACTCGTGAGCAACCTCCCCTCCTTCCCCAAACCACACAGAAGCACAACAGGAAAGCAGCACAGAGCTTCTCAAAGCCCTCAGAGGCTGCTCCAAGGTGCTGTCTCCCTAAGACAAAGGAGGAAGATGAGTAATACCACAAATCCAGGGCAGAAATGCCCATTGCCATGGCACCAAGTCGACAAAAGAAGCAGCCTCTCTCAGAAGATGCCACAACAACAAAAAAACATTCAGAGATCTGCTTTGGGGTTTTTTTGTTGTTGTTTGTGGGGATAGTTTGAGGAAAGCAAGACTGAGTCTTGGAAGGGGACATGTAGAGGCACCTAAGGTGTCAGGACAGACAGCTGGGCTGTGGCAGAAGGGTTTGGGAAGAAGCAGGGACCTGTCCTGTCTCCAAAACCACCAGAATTTCTCCACAAGCCCTCACACTGCTCTCAGGCAGATGCTGGGGGCTCAGTCACCTTCCCAGGTCCCAACCTGGGCCACCCTCTGACATTCCCAGTCCTCAGGAAAGCACCAACCACATCCCAAGAGCCCACAAGCCAGGTGGGAAGGAGGGAAGGAGCAGGGCTACCTCAACCTCATGCCCCACATGCCCTCAAAAAAACCTCCCTGAGGTCAGGCATTATTTTCTGTCCTTCTGCAACTCAACCCAGCCTCCAGAGAACACCTCTGGCTAGAGATGACAGGACTGGCTTCCAGTTTTGTCCTTTGACTCCCCAAAATTTGTTCTTTGTACGAGAAAGGGAGAGCCAGTGCCAAAGGAAGTGCTGTCACCAGTGGCGCTGGATCAGCTGACATCTGGCAGACATTCAACTTCCCCTTCCAGATGTCAACCTAAGGCTTGGCCTCCCCTGGAACAAGAAAGATGAGCCTTGTGACAGCTACAAGCATCTAAGGGCCTAAATAACCAGAGAATTTTAGTCTTTTTCCCACCATTGGAAGTCCATTTTGAATATTTCCAGCACTTCCAAGGGCAGGAGGCCCAAGCCCTCAGGGACTACTTCCTGAAGAGGCTGGAACTCTCCAGAAGATCACTCCTTAATACCCTAAATACATGCTGTTTTGGGGGAAAACACAGGGCAGGGGGTTGGAACAAGATTATCTTTAAGGTCTTTTCCAACCAAAATTATTCCATGATTCTATTTCTCCAAAACCAGCAGAGAAGATGGAACTTCAACACCACCAAGATCTCAGTCATCTTTGAAGCAGATGATCCAAGTTGAGGCAGATGATCCAAGTTTTCAAATGCCACCATTTCATCTTGCTTCAAAGCAAAAAAAAAAAATCTTTGCAGTTAAAGATGTGTCTGCCAGAGCCATCCAAGTTTTGCTTGATGCTCTTTGGCAGGATGTCTCCAAAGGGATCCAACACCCACGCATGATCCCCACTCCAGAAAAAGACAAGCAGATACACCTGCCAGGCTGTATGACAGGAAAACATCACAAAAGAACTTGAAAAACAAGGAGCCACCCAGAACAGTCACTGATGACAATGTGGAGTTGATTATTTACTGCCTATCTCAAACATCTACAGGATTTAAAAACACGGAGCCTGCTCCCAGTACTGGATTACACAACCACCACACCAGACTGTTTTCACATCACACTTCAGCTAAATGGATTCTGCATCACCCATGTCAGGTTTGCAGCTACCCCTGCAGTGCAGCTCGCCCTCCAATAAGGTGTGTGTGCAAAAAAGTCAAATAATACTTGCCACTCTCTTCAAAGAAGTATCCATTCCTTGACATCGCTGCTGGTGGAGACTCTGGAGAAGACAGAAAAAAATGAAACATGAGAATCATCAAGATGCTGAATGTCTTCACTTGGCAGCACAAAGCAAATCCCAAAATACTGCAGGCATCAGATTTTCCTGAGTGTGGTAAATGTAACTTTTTGCTTATTGATATTATAGTATTTACCAGAAATTTCCTTTACAGCCACAGGCAGTACTTGGAAAAAAGTGTCAGACATCCTGGGCTGGGACCACAAAAGAGCAAGGCTAAAGATCAGGATGACTCTGATCATCTCAGGGATTTACCAAACCTGAACAAGTATGTCAACAAAAATACAAACTAAACATGTGAAAGGTTTTTATAAAAATACAAACCACAACTAAGCCCAGGTTGTACCTTGTGCTCTGATAAAATAACCAGTTTAATTTAGAAAAAACAGCTCCATTTTGATGAAAATGGGAATTCACTTTCCATCCTGCTGCTCCTAATCATTAGGATATCCCCAAACAGTGCTTGGCACTTGAAGATAAACCCTAGAACCCTCCAGCCTTCCTTGGCCCACTTCCTGAGCTGAGGTCCTGCAGGCAACACCATCTGCACCAACAGGGTCTGCTGAGGAAGCCACAAATGGGAAATGATGCTGAGCAAGAGCAAATCCACCAACACAGCAGCAGCAGGGATGGATCCCCAGCATTCATTAGGGAACAGGGGTTTTGCTACTGAGTCAGTTCTGCACTTCACTGCTGGCAAAGCAGCTACTGAACATCTCTTGGCGTGACAACAGAGCGCAGGAGCACCTGCTCTCAGGTGTGACCAGAGCCTGGTGCCCAAACCCAGCCTGGCTGCTCTGAAGGCTGACAAAATGTGACAGCTCAGCCTGCGTGGGCACAGGCAGCAGCTCCCCTGGACAGGTGCATGGCTCATTTTACATCAATAACAGAGCTCTTGATTTCAAGCCCTGAGCAAGAATCACCCAAGCAGCCCCTTGGAAACGTGGGACTCGATGCTGCCTCTTCACACACTTCTTCCCAGCCAAAATGCAATCAGAAAGAGGAATAGGTTTGCTGTGTCTCTCCCCAGCTCATTAGGCTAATCAAACATTACCTACGCAAGCCTGGGATGAATTTGGGCCAACAAGGAAAGAGGTTTCGCCTGCCTTATTGTTCTACAGATTAGGCTTCCTGCTTTTCCTTTGAGGTATGACACTGTTTCCCAAAGACCCTTTCTCTGCCCCATCACTTCTGGCTCCCAGGTTGCAGGCTCTTTATTCCCTTGTACAGCGTGCCACGTTTTCAGGGCTCATAATTCCTGCTGCTCCCCCGGGAGCCCTTGTGCACATGACGGATGTAAAGTCACTTGTCACTGACGGCAGCACCTCCCAGCCCTGTCACTTGTCACCACTCAGACCTCCCAGTGCCCCACAGGTTCCTGAAGGGATACCCTGATGGCCATGGAAAAAAAATAAAAATAAATAAAAGAGCCAGCACATAAACCAGAGGGCAATTCCAGTGTCTGGTCCAAGGGAGAAACACAATGTTCCAAAGTTCATCCCAGAACAATGGGCTGGAGGAACAAACGGCACCGAACTGTGGCCAAGGGGCACCCATTACACGAGTCAATTGTTTCCCTCCACCTGGAAGGGAAGGAGAAGATCCATCCAGACTGATTAGCATGTTAATGATCAAAGGAAAGTTTTTAAAGAGGCTCTTATTGTGCAATGATTGCATTTACGTATTTCAGGGAAACAAACAAAATACGCCTCGGGGGCGGGCGGATTACCCAAGGAACCCACATTCCCAGCAGGATGGTTTATCCATTTCTCACTCCTCTTATGGCTTCTGAGGGAGCCTGAAGCAACATGTTCATCCTTCACTGGGCAAAATGAGACCCTCTGCTCTTCCTTCAACTGAACACAGCTATTCCTGTGGCTTGATGCTGTCTAATGATCAGGAATTGGTTGGTTTCTTCCTCAGCTGCAGCATCCCCCAGGTTGGCATCACACCTTTATGGGAGACTGCTTTGGTCCCTGCTTGGACCAGGCATGAAAAGGGCAAGGCTGGGGTGTTACAGCAGGCAGTGCCATTTCATTAGGTGCCACCGGTTCCTCTGAGTCACTAATGAACCGCAGTCCCCTCGGCAACATGCTCAGGTAATTATGGTGGAGGTGCTGTTTTTTTCAGATGAGTCATAAAACAGAGGTCTTAACCTTGTAATTAAAGATGCAATGGCACGTTTGGGAAAAAAAAAAAAAAAGATAAAAAGTCAGGCGTTCACCCTACTATGTCCTGGCAAAAACCCAGCCCTGGTAATTTGTCTTCTCCCAACATAATGCTGTCCCACAGCACCAACCCAATTCAGACTTCCAAACAGCCTTGTTGGCGCCTTTGGAAAAGCTCTTCCATCCCCCACGGAAGGGGCACATTAACATCAGGAACCTGTGCCTGGCGTGCCCAGGAGGTAAAAGGTGATGGGTGTTTATACAAGCCCAGACACAGGCAGGGAGCAGCTGAAAGGTCAGGGATTAGCACAAGTGGAGGTGGGAAGGGTGAATTGGGGGCTACAGCATCTTCACCTCTGATGCACTACAGAATTCAACATTCACCTGACTTTTTCATACGAAAATTTGGGTTGGAAGGGATTTCTAAAGGTCTACCCCACCTTCCCTGTCACGGGAAGGGATATCTGTAACTAGATCAGGCTGCTCAGCACACCTGATCTTGAACATTTCCTGGGATGGGACATCCACCAAATCTCTGGGCAACCTGTGAAAAAATTATTCCTTATGTCTAATCTAAACCTCTTTTTGTTTAAAACCATGACCCCTTGTCTTATCCCAAGAAGCTTTTCTAAAAAGTCTATCCCCACCTTTCCTAAAGGCCCCCTTTAAGCACTAAAATGTCACAATAAGTTTACCCTAGAACCTTCTGTCTCAGCTTTGGAAAAATTAGGAGGAAATGTCTTAAAATGTGTCCTCCAACACAGGACACCTCTTTTCCAGTTTGAACAACCCCAAGTTTTGAACTGAGCAGAACAAACCAGACAGATCTCGGGGACAGCCCAATTAATCTCCTTACACCCCAGTCCCTTTCTCCCCCTATTCCCCCATCAGCAGCAAGCATTCCTTATGCTGAGGGATGCTACCTAAGGCCAAGGCCAGCTGGCTCCTGCTGAAGTGCAGCCTGAGGAGCAGCCAGAAACACAAACACATCAGCAGCTCCACCTGCTCCCCTCTCCTGGCGCTTACAGGATTTCACATCCAAGGTCTCGGCTCCCGGGCCGTGTTTTGCTGCGCTGGGTTTGGGCTGTGCACAGCTGACAGCAAGGCTGAGCCTGCTCTGCTCCAGCAGCCACTGCCTGACACACGCTCCAACCTTGTATTTCCTCTCCCCACCTCACCTCCACTCCTGAAATTAAAAAGAGTTCAAGCAAGGGCCAGTTATGAAACACCGCAGTGATAGATGCAATTGCTGGGCTCAGGGAAGCCTGGGCAGGAGTAGAAGTCTCCAAATTCATTAGGTATCAACATGATAATGCTCCAGCGTTTGCCTGAAGGTGCAGAAGTGTTTCCATGAAGGATAAATCTTTCTCCACCCTGCAAAGTGCAGGGGTCCCCCCTCTCCACACCCTCAGATCCACCAATCCCACACTGCCAGTTCTTTCACTCAGGTTTTCTTTCAAAGCCTCCAACAAGTAAAGAAAAAAAATCCAAGCAAAGAAATTTCAGCAAGACAAATGCTTCTAGAGACAAAGCTGGAAAGCACTAGCCCAAGGAGCAAAGATGGAGCACAACTTATTTCTGTGCCTCTGAGAGGTCTCAGAGAGGTCCTGCCTCTCTTCAGACTCTTTCTCACCCATCCTCTCCAAGGACAACCAGACTCTCCAATTGTTCTCCAAAGGCAGAACAAGGTGCCACCTTCCACTGTCTGCCCAAAAGCACTCGGTGCAGCTCTCTTTTGACAATTTAAGCCGTGCTCTTCTTTTCTAAACATTAATTTACTCCAGAAAATAACTTCCCACTGCCACCCCAACCTTATTCCCTGCAGGGATGCCTGTTAGATGAGACTAAATTGAAGAGGCCCACGGTGTTACCACTTCTTTCCTTTCTCAAAATGAAAATTTCTGAGCTTTCTGAGCGCTGAATTCAGAGGTGAAGAGCTGAAGTGCTGCAAAAGAGAAAACAAAGCTGCTTTTTCTAGACTCAAGGATGCAGCTGAAGATTTCATGGCTAAGCCACTACCCTTTGAGCCGAGGCAACAGCAGCAACCCCGAGAGCCACCAAGGCAGAGCAATATCAGAGAATCACAGAATAATTTGAGCTGGGAGTTAAAAGACCATCCAAGACTCTGCCATGGGCAGGGACACCTTCCATCAGACCTGCTTATGACATTTATTTTTTAACTGGTAGCAGAGTCAGTCAGGGTTGCTGTTGTTGTTTAAGGTGCTGGGATGGAACAGCTGATCTGCCATGGGAAGCACCAGACAAGAAGTGGGTATATTTCCTGATTTCTTACATTCTTATCATTTTTACATTTAACAACAAACCCCTGCCATGCCATCCTCCATTATTAAATTCCTGTGCACACTGCATCTCCAGCTAATAACCCATTTTAACTCTCTTGTTTTAAAGTTAGCAATAAGTTCCCTTGAGCCTTGCAATACTGGAGGATTATGAATAAAAACACATTCTCGGGATACTTGGGTAACTCAATTACAATGTTCTGGTGCTGGCATCTTCCAAATAAACAGCCCTCCGCAGCACAAGCCTTATATTGAAGTGAAACACAGCTCTGCAAAAGCTTTCTACAAGTACTGCCACAGCCTCTGGCATGAATGGCTTTTTTTGGCTTAAATCTCTAAAAATTCTAGTGCCTTGATGGTTAATTGGAGGTTGTTTCGAGACAACACCAGTTTGAAAGAGGCACTGGGAAAGAACTTTTTTATTTACAGGTCCTTTAATACTTGAAGCTCTTGGGTTGTCTGTAAACAAGGACAACTCGTACATCTGGAAATTTTAATTAGCCCAAAAGTTCTGATCAGAAAACATCATGTAACTTCATTATCCTTTACTCAGGGTGTGCTCCAATACCCCAATTTCACAGAATGGTTTGGGCCAGAAGGGTCCTTAAAGACCATCCAGTTCCAAGCCCATATTCCAACACCTTCCACCAGACCAGGTTCCTCCAGCCTCATCCAACCTTGGACACTTCCAGGGATGGGGCAGCCACAGCTTCTTCAACAACCTCAATTTCTACCTCTTTTTGCTGGAGCTCTGAGGACATTTCTCAGACTCATCAGCACATGCAATGTCCTGCCTCAAAGCTGATAAAGCAAAACACGTCAGGCTATGAACGAGAAGTCACCACAAAAATCACTTGTTTGTGCTGAAAAAGCCTTGAGACTTTGCCCATTTCCTCCCAGGAAGAATTAGCAATTTTTGCATCATGCTGAACTGTCCAGTCAGATAATTGGGCAGAAATGGGATGGGTAACTGGAAAGAAATCCACTTCCCAGAAGACATTCAGGACTTCAGCTTTGCAGCGAGGTTTTGGCCACTTCCAGCTGACTCCAGGAGTTCACTGAATGCAAAATGAGGAATTTTACAGTTAAATTTTACCCCCTCAAACTGATCCAGGGACAATTCCAGCTTGGACAGATTCATGGTCTCATCCAAGGCTTCAAGCTGGTGGAGGATGATGAAGCTTCCCCCATCCAAAGCTCCCCAGTCCTGCTGTTCAATATTAAACTCTTAATAAATTCTTATTATTTGCTCTCTCCACCCCAACATCCAGGCCAAGGGATTCCTACACAAGGGACTGGGATCTGCATTCAGGTTTCTGCAGTTTGGAGCAAGGGGAGAGTCACAATTTATGTGCTTTAAATACCCAATAACCAAATGGTTATTGGGTATTTAAAGCACATAAATTGTGACTCTGCTGCCCTTCTCCACCCAAAGTCAGCAGAAACCCAGACCTCAGAGAAAAATCACACACAGAGGAAATAATACCTCAGGGAAAACCTGTAGGAGAGAAGGAATTTTTTAATTATGTGGAGCATTGACTGAAATGGAGTTTAAAAATCTCAGTGTGCAGCAAGAGCTCAACGGGAGGAGGATGAGGAAGCCTCCAACTCCTTTGATAACGCAACTGCATCACAGCAGAACAGGACAGGAGCTTGACAGGCAGCAAATCTGATCACAGCCAAGATGATCAGCTCCAAATACGTCAATATTACAGTTTTTCTCCAACACAGCCTCTCTTGTGCTCTTAAAACAAGAGATTCTGGGAATTTTCAGGAAGAACCAAGCAGCACAGGCTCTTGGTGGAGACATTCCCTGCAAATCATTTAAAACCACCCAAGTCAGCAAGAATTAATGGACAGCAGCAAGCAAAAAGCTATTCTGGCTGGAGTTGCCACTTCTCATTTCTATCTACACCTTCAGCAGCCAATTCCTTCCCACAGCTCCACCTAATTCAGCTGGAAAAGGCTGGTGAGAGCAAAGCTCCTGCTGGCACAGAAATTGGAACATGCCCCTGTGCTGCTGGTCTGGGCAATCACAACTGACAGACAGGAGGACAAGAGCTGGAGATTGGACTTGTTTTTCTCCATGCCTAGAGAGGTATGACCAAAAAAAATAAAATAAAATTAAAAAAAAAAACAATCACAGAAGTCAGGGTTTCCAAACTGATCACTGTAATACAAGTGTAAGATCAGTGAGGGATGTTTGGTAAGGAAAGTGCCTGGTAAATGTGTCTGACGCTGCCTGTGGCAAGCCCAAACACAGACCCTTCCCTAAAAAGCATGGATAAAAGCAAAGGAAAACATCAAAGACAAAATTCCAGAGGGGGAAAAAGACCTTTTGTAAGTCATCAAATGGGGAATATCCGCACTGGGAGTCCCAGGGAGTTTTTTCCTTGAAGGGCTGAGTCAAGATCAACTAACAGAGTCTTTTTAGGCACAGCTTTGCAGCCTGGCCGTCCTTTGGCAGTGCAGCCACACATCCATGCCCAGCAGAGCCTGAGGGGGATAATCCTCCCTCCCCAAGGCACAGCAGAGCCCTATCCCTGCCCAGCTCCGTGCCAGGGCTGCGGGGAAGGGCTCTGCAAGGACAGAGCCAGCTCCACAGGCACCAGCTGGGATCCTGCTCCCCCCGGTTCCACCCATCACAGACAGCAAAATATCCTCCCAACACAGCTCCCCAAAACACCAGGAGAAGAGCAAAGAGTGGGCAATGCCCCACAAGGCAGCTGGTACCCACAGGGAGGGCAGCTCCCCTCTGCCTGCATCTGCTGCCCCTCACCTTCCTCAGCTCCTCCTCCTCCTCCTCGTGAGGCTGGGAGGAAAACCACAGCCCCTGAAGGGAAAAAAAGCCCCAGCACACCTGGAGATCTAACACAGGCAGCAGAAGGGTGCCTGGCATCACTGGGTAACAAAACAGGGATATTCAATGCAGATTTTTACTTAAATGGGTTGATTAAAACATCATCTGCATGCAAATACCTACAAGAAATCAACTCAGGAGGTCCTGAAAACAGTTTAGGAAATAGCCATGGCCCAGAAAGATTTAAATCCACTCCAAAGCTCTTCACCCCAGTAAACTTTTGGAAGATGAAGTGCTGCTCAGAGCAGACACTGAGGAGGAAGGTGCTTTTAAATAGCCCAAATCTGATGGCAAATCATTGCTCCAGCCCAGAGACCCAGACCTGCAGGGACACAGGCTTTGCCCTCCTGATGTATAAACACATCCTCCAAAAAACCTTACAGGAGAGAATGTTTCTGTTAAATCATTCTTTAGAACTCCCTTTATGTTTAACATAAAGGAACCTGAATGCTCCTCTTGCCACAGGGCTGCATTGATGTGTTGCTTATTCCCCTATCCCCTTATCAAAGTATCCCCAAAGGATTTTCACCATTTCTTTGCTTCCCAGAAGGGTTTCATTCCCCCAGATCCCTGTTTGTAGGACTCAGAAGTCTGGATTATCTAAACATCACATCACACCCCTTGGAAATGTCCCATTTCTGTGATTTTTGGAGAACACAAAGCAGTCCTCTGACATTTCCAGGGCTTTCCTGAGTCACTTGGATATAAAGTTTTGCTCCGTGGATTTATCTAAACAGTGTCCTCCACCAGAGTGGGATGACATCCCAGGCAGAAAACACAACTCCATGGCTTTGAGGCTCAGCAGGCACTCAAGGCTCAAACCATGGATTATTTGCAAGGAGCTGGACATTCCTCTGAGGATGGAAATGGTGTGGGGAGGTTTTAAGTTATGCCACGGGGCACAGTGGTAAATGAAACCCCAGAATTCATTTTCACAGTGGCTGGCTGGGAAAAATAAAGCATCATATTGAAGGGATAAAGCAGGAAGCATCCTCCTGCCTGCTCCCTGCCAGGCAAACACCCACCCACACACAGGCTCAGGGATCAGACGTGGCTGTTTTCAAACCAAAGCCTTTTCCTCACTGCACTGAACAATTCCCCTCCTCAGCTTCCTCCAGCCGCAATGAAACCAGCTAATAAAGAGTCACTAGGTGCAACAGTGACAGCTCCCAGCACCCAAAAAAAAACCCAAACCAACCAAAAAAGCTGTTTGGATTTAGCAGGAGCACCACGTTCTCCAGGTTGACTCATCACAATTTAGCCCACCCAAACAATTAATATCCGAGGCTGCCTCCCAGAGGTGAGCTGCAAGAGGAAGGCACCCTGCACACCCAGAGTCAGGCAGGATATCCACTCCTCATCCACTGCATTTCTTGGCCAGCATTTCGCAGGTGAGCAGGACAATTTCAGCAGCAAGGCACCAACAATATTTGGGATTTGGCTGTTGGACTATTCTAGCTATTCTGCTCCTTTTTGCTTTTTTGGTGTTTTTTTTTTTTTTTTTTTTTACAGCTTTTTTTTGAGGTTTTGTTTTGCTGGACCCTCTAAAAAGTGATTTAACTCTTGCAAGGATTTCTTGCTTAAGGACTCCATGTGGAGGAGAGACAGCAAACACCTCCAGAGATGCCACAAGCTGGCAAAGGCCCACGATCAGGCCAGTTGAGGCTCTTCAGTAGACTTTTCCTGAAACATTTAAATAATTTAGGAAGCATTAACTCTTACTGACAGCTTCTCAGGCAGCTCTTTCCTTTGCAGGGCGCTATCAGAAGCCTCATCACTCTTAACCCAAAAGAAAAGGAGATACTGCAACAGCCCCAAACCTTGATTAGGGTTGAAAATGGATTTTTAAAAGATGCCTGAGATCTTTTTCTCTGCTGAAATGCCTTCTTTATACAGGCAGGTCTTCCAGAGGCCACCACCTGCCACTTATCTGCAGTGGCACTGTGTAAACCATGCAAAAATGGTTAAGAGACAATCTGACAACATTTTACTGACTTGGGGCTATTCAGAGGGTGGGAACTGCTCCCTGTAGGGGTTTAAATGTTTAAATACTGTAAAAATTAAGCAGCAGGGAGGAGGAAACTGGTGGGAATAAGCTTTTCTTGGGGGTTAAGTGGAAGAGATGCTGCAGCATCACCAGTCTCAGTCTGAAACATCCCTCCCTCCTCCAGGGTACCAGGGTCATGTTTTGGAACAAAGTGAATTTCTAGAAAGTTTTTTTTCCCCCTGCTATCTTATCGCCACCAGGAATGAAAACAGCTGCTGAAAAGGCAGCAGTGGCTGAGCCAAGCTTTCACAGCAAAGTTGTTCTTGCATCCCTCCCCACCACCACCCCCCAAAATCACTGGATGGAACAGATCTAACCCACAGAAAACCAGAAGTTAGGCCAAGACCTAAGGGCTGTACTGGAAACAGAAGCAGAGCACTGAGCCCAGCCACCTGATCACCAAACACATTTTCAGTTGTGCTTCTCATCAAGACTCAGAAAGAAAAATTTCCCTCTGCCACGAAAAGCAAGAACAGCCCAAAAGGATCCCCAAATGGCCACAGAGCTGCCCTCTGCAGCCTCAGAAACAGGGTCTGCAATTCCCACCAGCTTCAGCAGGACAACACAAATCACCCCATGCAGTTTCCCATGTTTGGGAGCCATAAAACAACATCAGTGACAACAACAACAACACCACCACCACCACAGGTGGGGGGAGAGGCAGCAGCACCAGAACCCATTTTCCAGTCCATCATCAATCCAAAATTAAAATGCCCCAGTCCAGTGATGAAATAACTGCAGACTGACAAGCTGTGAGATAATGTTATTCATTAGGATGTTGTTTATGGCTCCTCTACAAGGCTTCCACGGCTACAGCACCAGGGATGATGTTTGGGAGCATTTCAGACACACCACAGACAGGATTTTGTCTCCACTCAGCACTGCACTTCCCCCAGGTGAAACAGCCCTATGGAAAGCTCGCTGACAGGCTGGGAGGATGTTTTGCCATTAATTAAGAGAAAAACCAGAACAGAGAAGCTCTTCAGTGCTCATCTCCCCATGCATACCTTGAAACTAAATTCAAACCCCGACAGCCAGCACTCTGGTTAATTTAAATGGAATTCAAAAGGCATTCTCCATCCTTAAACACAGAGACACCCAGCACAGGCAATAGATATCCTCACTAAGCACAGCAAAGCCCATAGAAAATACATCAAGCACTGCCTTACTTTAGTGAATTAAATAATTCAAGAGCTGGCAGAGCTGCTTTTTCAGATTTCCTGACCAAATGCATCACCCAGCAACAGCAGCGCTTCAGTCTGGGAGGGGTTTTAAGACCACAACTTACCTGCACCACTTCTCCAAGAGACAGAGATGCCTCTGCTCCCCTCAGGGCTGCTCCCCACAGCCAGCAGCACTTGTCCCCAAAGGCCACTCGCTCAGGTGGCCGAGGCAGAGCCAGCTCCTGCTTTTTCACTGGCTCCAACATGAATCCATCCAGAGCATCTTTGTCCCTCACTTCCAATTGGCGAGCGGCGGATGGGTGGAGTGAGAGCGCGACCCATTAGCTCCCAGATGGACACCTCCAGCCCAGCTCTGCCAAACCCACACCTGGGCAGCACCTCCGCACATGCCACCACTGCCCCAAACAAGGATTTGGGATGTCTCTTCCTGCAGCCACCCGGATCCCACCACCTCTCGGAGCTGTTTGCCTCCAAGAGCAGAAATTGAGTAGTTAAAGAGACCCAGCGCGCTGGAGAGTTTTGCTGGATGCAGGATGGAGAAATCTCCTGTGCCTCCTTAAAAAAGAAAAAAAGCTCTGTGCCAGCCAGAGCTGAAGTGAGAAGATGCTGTACCTTACAGAGAGAAGTACAGGGAAAGCCAGAGGATGAAAAAAAAAAAAAAGGAGGGGGGGGAGAAAAAACCTGCTGCTGAGAGGGAGATAGAGCAAATTCCTTAAAGATACAGCTGCCGTGCCTGCCGGGCTCTGGTGCTTCATCCAGCTCAGCTGCACGGCAGCAGCAGTGCAAGGGTTAATGCATGCATGCAGTGGAATGGGAAACAGGGCAGCAAGTCTGTGCTCCAGCGGCAAGTTGCAGAAATCAGAGCTGAAAGACCTCACCTCATCCGAGGGGACTTAAATCCCAGCCTGCGTGCCCAGCACTGGACCAGGAGGTGCCTAAAAAGCTTTGGAGGGAAGATGCCACATCCTCTCCTCCTCCTCCAGCCTATTCTACACTGCTTCACTTTCCTTACAATTCCAGATTTTCAGCACAATAAGCCAAGTGTCCCCCAGAGACTTAAACCCCAGAGGAATGGTCTAAGCTGGCCAAAAAACAAACAACAACAACAAAAAAAAACATCCCCAAAGCAACATCAACTCAGAAAAGGCAGAACCCTGAAAAAATAAGACAGAAATAAACAGCAAATTATCCAAATGCTGGCAAGGCTGGATCACTCCCCTTCTACAGCAACTCTGACAATCCCTGTGAGTTCACTAAAATAATTCCCAGCGATGATATTTACCAGGAGGCAGCAAACACTTCCCAGAGCATGGCAAGGGGAGGCAGCACCTGGCTGGGGAAGGGGCATCCCTTTAGCAGCCACAAGCCCCCATCCCCAGGCCCTGCCCCAGGCTGGTTTCCTCTGCACAGAACCACAGGCAAAGCGTGTTTTTAAACACCTCCCACGCCTTTTCTCTGCTGAGACTGCTCAGCCAGTCTCCTCCATTTTTTTAAATTTTTTTTTTCCCTTGCCATGCCACCTGACGAGCTTTTCCAGGTAAGGCACATCACAGACTGGCAATAAGATGCTAAGGAGGTAGAGCATGGTTCAGAAAGTGGAAGAGACCCCTGGAGGTCTCCAGTCCCACTCCTTGCTCCACCTTTAAAGAGAAATCAGGGCAATACAACACCAGACATCTTCCCCAAAAAAAGTTTTATAAGAAGTTGAGACTCTCATCCTTAGGATCAGCACTCACAGAGCTCAGCTCCCAAACCAGCAGGATTCACCAAGCTCCCCCTATTACATTAAAGCAAGATTTGAGCCAAGCTGGAATTTTTAAGGTAACTCCTCATAGTGAGACAAACCTGCACAGAACATCTTCAAACCTTCCTGTATCCCCACACCTGATACCTTCACTAACATTTCAGAGGATACCTGACAGCATCACAACCCCAAAGGTGAGCCCGCTGAGCCTCCAGCAGGTATTTCAGGTTTCACGCAGTGCCGGATCCATTTCAGCAAGTGAACAAGCTCAGGAAACAAAAGACTGGCTCAGATCAGTTTCTATTTTTAATTTTTTCCACGCTGAGGTTGTTTATCAGCTCTCCCTGGATGTAGCAGAGACCAGAGCTGCTCCTTGGTGGAGATGCCAAACTCTGGGACCAGGACAGCACCACCACAACCACACCAAGTCCCACCTGTGCTGCTCCCATCTCCAAACCCCCCCTCAAACCCCACCTGGGCTGCTCTGCTGCCCCGTCCCAACCCTTCCAAACCCTGTGCACGCACCATCCACCGGCCTGCTCCACCTCTGCTGCACCAAACGCTGCGGCCACGGGGCCAAATCCTGGGAAGAGCCAGCACTGGCCCCAAACTGGCCGTAGGGAGAGCGCAGGAAGGTGAGCCTGGGGTAGCAGAAGGACGCCGGCTCCATCAGCACAGAGAAGAGAGGAGAGCCAGGTACGAAGCAAACCGCGTCTCCCTTCGCCTCCTGCAGCGCGTACTGTTGGGACATGCAGTCTCAGAGCCTTCTCCCAGAGAAGTTCCTTTTTTTCCCCAAAGG
This sequence comes from Emberiza elegans, assembly GCA_024865655.1. NCBI lineage: Eukaryota > Metazoa > Chordata > Aves > Passeriformes > Fringillidae > Emberiza > Emberiza elegans. The sequence goes on along the minus strand of JALJVW010002400.1, from coordinate 2,939,900 downwards.
ATTTAGTGCAAAAATAATAATAATAATAATTAAAAAAAAAAAAGAGTAGTACAAGAAAGCCCAAAGACGGCGGGAGCAGCCCCGCTGCTGCTGTCAGAGCCCAGCAGAGCACACTGGCAAGGCAGCGTCTCCAGGCTGTATTTAAACGCCCCTCTCAGAAAGCAGAGATGCAGCACAGGAAGAGACAAATTCCAGCTCTGCGTCGGGCTGATAAGCCAGGTTTATAATATTCAAGAAGTATTGGCATTACTACAGTTCCTCCCCCCCCCTCCCAACCTCCTCCTGCAACGAATATCTTGTGCAGGAGCTTGTTGTGCACAATAAGCAAAAAAAAAAAAAAAAAAAAAAAAAAAAGCCCAATCCCTAAAAAAAAAAAAAAAAAAAAAAAAGAAAAATCAGCCTGTTCCGGTGGGAACAGCCAACACGTTGAATAAAACAAACACACGCGTGTTAAGCCCTGGGGACGCAATTAGGCTCGGAGCAGGGGGAAGAGGCATTTAACTCCTGGAAAAGGAGATGGCAGAGGAAAAGGAGAATAAACCTGGTGCCTCACACCTCGTCCCGTGGGGTGGCTCATCCCAGGGGGGCTCTGCAGGCTGCCAGCACCTGCCCCAGCACCAGGAGGGGAGGAAGGTCACCTCATCCTCCTCCCAAGTTGCCCTGTCCTCCTAATTTCCACTCCTGAGCCCCTCTCAGTGGGTAACACCCAGCAACTCCACTCTCCCCAGCGACAGCTCCACCTCCACTCTTTGCCCAGCTGAACACCTTGGGACAAAGGTTGCCCAGTTCTCAGCATTGACCAGCGGAGATCTTCTCTCCACCAGCTTCAAATCTTAATTTTCCCCAGCACAGCCCCCATTCAGCACTGCTGGCATCCATCCCACAGCTGCCACAGCCCCACCAGCCTTTCTCTGCCACTTCCATCAGCTCCTTCAAAGCTGGGGAACCCCAAAACACACGTGGGGAAGAGAAGTCCTCACCCAACACGAGCATAAAGTCTAACCCACTCCAATGCCTTGGCTCTCATGTTTTTCTCCCCATGTTCTTGCACTTTCTCAGCAAATCTCTGAGGATTGACGCTACTCTTGCTTTGTTCCCTACCCAAATCTCATCAGATTCCCTACCCAAGCTCAGAGTTCAGAAGCTCCTTCAGCAGCAGAGGTAGAGTGAAGCCCTCACTCCTGCTGGTTTTAATTGGGAGTCAGAGCCAGGGCTGAATTTAGAAAGAGGGAGCAGAAGAACCCAGGGAGCAATGAGTGCCAGCAAAGCCCTTTGATGGCACAGCCAGCACTGACAGATGCAGGAGCCCTCAGTGCTGTGCTCTGCAGAGAGCCGTGGTGGAGAGCTCTGCCCAGGGCACAGTTAGGAAGTTGTATTTCCACTAAAAAAGAGGAATAAAAACCAAAACTTGATTTTCAGCATCGCCAGGTCCCAGCTCAAACGACTGAAGGGGCTGCTCTGCAAACTGCACAGACACACAGCACTGCTGAGATTCAAGTAAGGATGAACTTTGAGGAATTGCCTTGGCATTCCCAGTTTGGACGGGAATAGCAAAGGCAGTTTGGATTTAACCTGTCCCAGGTGTCTTGACAAGGATTTGCATATTCAGAGGGTAGATAACAGCTCCACGATGATGATGATGAGTTATTAAAGTGGCTTTGTTTCCTCCCAGGGCATTCCTACACAAGGAACCAGGACTTCCCCAGAAGTGGGTTCACATTAGGAGGAGGTAACTCAAGTGCCACCCAGCCTAGTGACACAGAAAGGTTCTGGGAACCCTGTGGCTTCCCAGAGACACCTCAATCACAGCACAGAATTAGAATTACTAAAAACAAAACCCCAAAAAAGCACCTTTCCCCAGTTAATGTTATTTAACACCTGTCCTTAAGCATAAAGAACATATGCAGAGCATCAGTGCAGTTCTGCCAGGACAGAATTGGAGGTTTTAGTCTTATACGGGCAAATAAAGCAGCACCAGGCTAAGCTGGGTAATTCTGGACTAAAATCCAACTTTTCAACTAAAGCTTGACCTTGTGCCTAACTCTTACCTCAGCTGCCTCCTGCAAGAAAGATCAAACCAAACAACAAGCAGGCAAATTGAACAGCACCAGGCTAAGGCTGATAATTCTGGATTAAATTCCAACTCTGAAGCTAAAATCTGACCCTAACTCTTACCTCAGCTCCCTTCTGCTGAAATATCCAACTTCTCACTGACACTTTCCTTTAAGCCAGCGCAGAAAACTTCCCTTGCGGATCCTTTCCCTTTGAAACCCAAGACATCTTTGTTTTCACACTGACTCAACACAAAAATAAAGCTTGTTTTAATAAATGTTTACAGCCTCAAATGATTTACTACAGCTTTACTAGAAGTCAAGCCACTCTGAGCTTACACACAGATATCTTATGCCACCGGGCGGGTCAAGCGAGGGCTCCAGTTAAAAAACCCCAACCCTTCTTTTTATCTGCATTTATTTAAACAAGCTGAAGCATTCAAAGTGCCAAGGAACAACAGGAGAGCCGGAGGGGAACTTCCTCTGCGGTCCATCATTCTTAGGGAGCACCAACTGTACAAAAGCCACAGATATTTCAAAACTGGAGGGCTCTGGCTGAGATGGATTAGCCAACAAATCCCGAGTACAGCCGGGAAGCGGCAACGCGCGGCTCGCGGAGGGGGTGGCGATCACTGAGGTTGCTGTGCAGACAGGACTCCAAGTGTTGCCTCGCTGTTCCAGCCTCCCAAAAAACCCCAAAAAAGCAGCCACAAACCCAAGAGCGGTAAGCCAGGTGAGGCACAGCTGGGTTTACTCTCAATCCTGGGTCAAGCGGTTCATCCCGCGCTGCAGCACTTGGGGAGCAGGAATTTGGCAGAGGAGGGACAAGGCTGCGCTCACACCTAGAGACAATCCAGGAGAAATCCTACAAACACTGAAATAACTTGGGGGAAAGGAGAAAATTCTCTGAGGATTCTCCACGTGGAAATCCACACAGAGAAGCTGAGGCTGCCCCTGGATCCCTGGAAGTGGGCAAGGCCACGCTGGACAGGGCTTGGAGCAACCTGGGATGGTGGAAGGTGTCCCTGACCATGGCAGGGGTGGAATGAGATGGGACTTTAAGGTTCCAAAACCCAAAATCCATGATCTTCTATTCCTGCAGGACAGCACAAACTTTCCCTTGATTTTCTACTCCTGCAGGACAGCCCAAACCTTTCTATGATTTTCTATTCCTGCAGGACAGCCCAAACCTTCCCATGATTTTCTATTCCTGCAGGACAGCCCAAACCTTCCCATGATTTTCTATTCCTGCAGGACAACCCAAACCTTTCCACGACTTTCCACTCCTGCAGGACAACCCAAAACTTCCCCTGATTTTCTACTCCTGCAGGACAGCCCAAACCTTCCCTTGATTTTCTATTCCTGCAGGACAACACAAAACTTCCCCTGATTTTTTATTCCTGCTGGACAACCCAAACCTTTCCATGATTTTCTATTCCGTCAGGACAACCCAAAACTTCCTATGATTTTCTATTCCTGCAGGACAGCCCAAACCTTTCCACGATCTTCTATTCCTGCAGGACAGCCCAAACCTTTCCCTGATTTTCTATTCCTGTAGGACAACCCAAACCTTTCCATGCTTTTCTACTCCTGCAGGACAACCCAAACCTTTCCGTGATTTTCTATTCCTGCAGGACAGCCCAAACCTTCCCTTGATTTTCTATTCCTGCAGGACAGCCTAAACCTTCCCTTGATTTTCTATTCCTGCAGGACAACCCAAACCTTTCCATTGATTTTCTACTCCTGCAGGACAACCCAAACCTTCCCTTGATTTTCTATTCCTGCAGGACAGCCCAAACCTTCCCTTGATTTTCTATTCCTGCAGGACAACACAAAACTTCCCCTGATTTTTTATTCCTGTAGGACAGCCCAAACCTTCCCATGATTTTCTACTCCTGCAGGACAGCCCAAACCTTTCTATGATTTTCTATTCCTGCAGGACAACCCAAACCTTTCTGTGATTTTCTATTCCTGCAGGACAGCCCAAACCTTTCCGTGATTTTCTATTCCTGCAGGCACCACCAGGTCTCCAAATGCCATCACGGCCGTGAAAAAGCAGCAGAGCCGAGTCTAAGGCAGAACATCAGCTCTAAATGAAAACTTTTCCATTAAACCAGAGCGGGAAAAGCTCCGGAGGCACAAACCCACCCCGAGCACCGATGCTCACCAGAGGTGCGGGGACAGCACGGGTGACAAGGCTGCTGTGCCACCTACAGTCACTCGCGGTCCAGCACAAAGTCCCTGCTGTCACTTCAGCCGGTGTCACCCAGCGCTGCCGCGGCCATGCCGGTGAAGGAAGCGCTTCCTCTGCAGGGCAGCGCGGAGACACCGCACAAAAAACTCTGCAAGTTCACCCGAAATCACACAGAGAGCTCCCAAGTGCATTTAAACCCTTCCTCCCCGCCGCATTTCAGATTAACTCCTTGCTGGGGGTCTCTCCCAGCACGCACAACTGTCCCAACTTTTCGCATTAAAGTTTCGCTTTTTCTGCTTTTTTTTTTTTCCTTCCCTCCTTTTTATTGCGGTTTTTACACCAAGTCAGGCAACCTCATCCGCTCGGCAGAGCTGAGCAGCACCCGGTGCCCTCCGCCCCGTGCTGGGTGCGAACAAGGCAAAGTAAAAACGGGGCATAAAACACCCCCAGAAGAGCCAGACCCCAACTTTCCATCGTTCCTTTCCCCCTCTGTCCTCCTGTCCCACCGCATCCCCGGGGCTGCAACATCCCGCTCTGCCCAAGCAGCTCAACTTTAGGAGTGTCACCAACAGAATAAAAATAAAAATAAAATAAAAATAAATTTTAAACAGGGAAGATTTTTTCAGCCCCCATCCCAAAAGGGAAAACCAGAACACATCCCCCCCCTCCAAGCCCACCTCATCCCGCCGCGACCCCCGCGCTGTGCAACAAGCAGAAGCCGGGGTGGCAAGCGGGGCTGACAGGGGGACAGCCCTGTCCCCCCGGTCCCCCCAGACCCCCCGAGCCCCTCGGAGCCCCGGAGCCCCCCCGAGCCGTGTCCCTCACCGCAGGGCTGGAGGTGGAAGAGCCGCCGGGCTGCCATGGCCGCGCCGCTCATCCCGTCCGCACCATCGCCGCGCCTTCGCCTTCCCCGCCGCCGCCGACGGGGGAGGGGGGGGCAGAACTTCTTTATTTATTTTCCCCCGCCGAAAATAAATAAATAATAATAAAAAAAAAAAAAGGAAGAGAGACAACTGGGTTTTCACCCCCCCCCCTGCACGCGCGCCAATTAAAAAAAAATAAATAATAATAAAAAAAAAAAATAAAGCTGGAGAAAGTCCCGAGCGAGGAGCGCGGCTGGGAGGGGAAGGGACAGGCGGTGTCACAGGCGGCCGGGTCCTAAAGCCCGCCCGCGGCCCCGGCGGGGACAGCGACACCGCAAAGCCAGACCCTGACCGCAGAACCCTCCTCGGGGAGCCTACAGGGGAGGGGGCATTTTTTATATAATATATTGCGTTGGAAGGGAGCTCAAAGATCATCCAGTTCCAGCCCTGGCCATGCTGGGACACCATCCACCAGCCCAGGTTGTTCCCAGCCCTGTCCAACCTGGCCTTGGGCACTTCCAGGGATCCACAGCTCCTCTGGGCACCCTGTGCCAGGGCCTCACCACCCTCTCATTGAAAAAATCCTTCCTAATACTAATTCATATCTATATGGAGAGGTATCCTTCAGGTTAAAATCATCCCCACCCTTGCTCCAGCACAACAAATCCTGGATTGAGGCTCTTGGCCTTCAATGAAAAATTAAATCTTATTTTTTCAGATTAAGACCATCCCCTCTTGTTCCAGCACAACAGGCCCTGGATTGAGGCTCTTCACTTCAATGAAAAATTAAATCTTCAGGTTAAGACCACCCTCCCTTGTTCCAGCACAACAGGCCTTGGATTGAGGCTCTTCCCTTCAATGAAAAATTAATTCTTAATTTTTCAGGTTAAAACCATCTCCCCCTTGTTCCAGCACAACAGGCCTTGGATTCCCTTCTCACAAAAGAATTCTTCAATTGAAACTCTTCCTTCCTTCAATGAAAAAATAAAGCTTAATTTTTCAGGTTAAGACCATCCCTCCTTGTTCCAGCACAACAGACCCTGGATTCAGGCTGAGGCCTCTTCTCTTCCTTCAACAAAAAAATTAATTCTTCAATTCCCTTTGAATTTTTCAATGAAAAATTAATTCTTAATTTTTCAGGTTAAAACCATCCCCCCCTTGTTCCAGCACAACAGGCCTTGGATTGAGGCTCTTCCCTTCAATGCAAAATGAAATTTGTATTCACTTTTCCAGGGATGCAGGCTGCTGGAAGCATTAGCAGGGGAGATGATGTTCATAATTTCAGAGCAAGGGAAAAGCACAGCTCTGACAAATTTTGCTTCTCCCATCAGGTGCGCTCATGGACACCATGGGGTCCCATCATCCACACTGGTTTTCTCTGGCACTTCAAAATTCCTTTGAAATAACCTGGCACAGAAATTTTGAGTCCAAACCAACCCCCAGCTGGGGGTCAAAATAAATCCCTGGGGCACAGCACAGTGAGTGAGCTTGAGGTTCTTGACCAAACCATGCAGCAACAAAAAGTTTGAAAAGCAGGGGCAGAAAAAGCAACCTGCAGCCTTTGCTGTAGGAAAAACCAGGCACATTTAAGTTCTTATACCATAAAGACTGGACTGGGACTGTTTTGTTTCTCCATTTCTTGATTTTTCTTTCCTCCAGAAGGGTCTCAGCTGATCCAGCTAAGGCAATTTGGGAATTCTGGAATGGTTTGGGTGGGAAGGGTCCTTAAAGACCATCCAGTCCCACCCCACCTGACATGGCAGGGACATTTTCCACTACCCCAGGTTGCTCCAAGCCCTGGCCTTGGAGACTCCAGGGATCCAGAGACATCCACGAAACTGGGATATTTGGAAATGAAAGGTGAGGAAGGTTTAAAGAAATTTTATTGACATCTTGGCTTTTGATTGCTAGAGATTTTGGTGTAGAGGCAGCATATCCTGAGTGAACCTTCCCCATCCTCTAAATCAACAAACCACATCCAAAAAATCCCAAATCACCCAGGAAAGCATTTGACATCATTTGAACTGAGGTGGGAAGCTCCCTGTCAAAAGTTGAAGGTTAAAGCTATTACTCCACCATTATTCTCATACTAAATCCAAAACACAGCACTTTAAATCAACTCTATCCCAGCCAAAACAAGGACATCACCAAAAAGAAAAAAAAAAAATTTGGATTGGCTTTTAATCCAAATAATGTAATCCAATTTAATTTATGTTGGCTTGGAAGGTGCATTTATTGAGGAAGTGAATGTTTGAGTGGTTTAAACTGTACATGTTTATATACAACATTTAACTCTGTGCCCACACTGAGCACGTGGCAGCTGCACCAGGTGAGAGGGAGCCCAGCGTGCCCAGGGGTCACCTTGCCAGCTCCTCCTGAAGAGGATGACCAGGAAGGGCTGTGGAACACATGACAGCATGGAGGGACAACTTCCCAGCGCCAGGAACTCTCCTCCAGGAGTTCTGAGATCCCTTCCAGTCCTGCATCCTATGGGCTCTGAGCTCATGGTAGAAAACTTGACCCTGGTATTAACTCCCTCTTAATGCACCAAACCACATTTCCCAATTATGATAAATTATCATTAAAGCAGTGCCTGTCCCATGGTTGAAATCTTAGCCCCCACCAGTAACATTTTCTGGAGGGTATCAGCTTATCTGCCACCATGCCAGGCACCAGAGGGGACATCAGATACTGCAGTGTCTGGCTCTCTCTGGTCTACCCCAGCTCTGCAAACCTGATCTCTGCGGACATTCTCCACTGTCACAGCCAAGCACAGTCACCCAGGGACAGCTGGATCCAAGGAGCAGCCGTTCCACCCTTCCCCAAGCCCATCAGCTCCTGAGGAGCCTCATCCCAACATTCCCCTCCAGCAGGTTCTTAACTTTATGCACAAAGCCAGCCTCTCTCCCAGGCAGAAGTTCATTTTCCTCTCTTATTGACTGACTGGTTGGCATTAAGCAGCTCTTTGTAGCCCGGCTGGTTTGTGGCTGGAAACCAGCGGGAAGTGGATTTTTGCTTCACAACCAGATCATACAGGACCTGCTTGCCTGGTCCAGCAGGATCAGCCGAGTATCCCAGCAGAAGATACTTGGGTTTCCTCCAAGGCAGGGACAGATGCCAGGTGGATTTGCTTTTTAGCAGGATGCTTTTCCAAGACTCTGATTGATTTGGTTTTATTATTACTTTTTTTTTCTTTCTGGTGGCCTCACATTGGAGGCTGCAAGAGCCTGGACACAGAAAGTAACACTAGGTGGACCCAAGCATTGCAGAGAAACCCTTATCCCATCCTCATGAAGCAGCTCTGGGATTCCCAAGCTGTGACACAGCCAAGACTTGAAACAAAAGCAAAGAAATTGCTTAGGAGATCCAAATTAAAAATTCAGGTGCCGCCATAGCTGCAGCCTGGGTTGTTTTATTCTGTTTGCATCATGAACTCCTTAAATCCCGCCCTACCTCCTGCTCTTTGAGTGCAGTTCAGGGGAAACCTGAGCTCTCTTCCCAGCCCCTGCTGCACATCCTTTCATGCCATCACCTGCAGGACATTGCAGTAAAAAAGCACAGCAGAGGGAGCAGCGACCTGCTGGGAGCTCCAGGTAACTCCTGCCTTGGAATCCTGGGCATTTGGGATGGGGTTTAAGTGTTTATCCCACCGCTGCTCCCTTCAGCCCTCTCTGGCCTCACCTCTGGAGCTGAATCCCACAAGAGCAGCTCTGGGGATCCCATTTCAGGATCTCAGCACATTTCGGTCTGCTCTGGGGAGACCCAGGCTGGTTTGAGGCACCAGGTTTGCTTTCAGGAATCAAAAGGAATTAAGTTTAGAAGCCAAAGGAGCCAGTGACCTGAATTTTGAGCAGGTTTTGAGACTTTGAGGTGAGTTCAGGAACTGCCATCTTCTTTTGGACACAAATAAATGTTACACGGAACAGCATCAGCTCACCCAGGTGAAAGGGAGCACATCAAGCCCTCCTTTAAGAGCCAAATATTTTAAGGTTGCCCCTACCTGAGAAACTCACCCAAATAAGAGAGAGAAGACCATGAAATTCCCAAAACAACTGCAGGAAAAGGCACAACAGTCCCTCAGCACAAGGGGGATTAGGGGAACTCAGGAGGCAGCTGCACAGGGAGCAGACCCAGAAATCTGAAGCTTTAAGGTAAAGGCAATATTCTGCTACTCCTTGCTCATCTCCCAACCAGAAGGTGAAGAAAAAAGAAAAGAGAAGAAGAAATCAGCTATATTTGATTAAAATGTCCAGAAACACTCACTCCTTTGTCTCCCTCCTGTACAATCTTTTTTTCCCTAGCAAGGGAAGGAGCCCAGTGAGGGCAGAGCTGGTGCTCAACCAAGAGCTGCTGGGAAGGTCAGGCTCCTTCAGCCGCAGATTGCACCCAGATGGTGATTTCCTCCTGGCAGTGGCAGGAGCTGGGGAAGGCAGCCAGGCTCCAGCAGGCTGTGCCAGAGCTGGAGGCAGAAACTCCCTGGCCAAAGCCATGCCAACATGCAGATCTCATTAGGCCAGAGCCTGCAGCCAGCTCGTGCTGCCCCCGGCTAGAGCAGGGAGATGAGAGCAGGGCTGGGAGCTCAGACATCACCACTGGGCTCACTGCACAGGCTTTGCCCCTCCTCATGCCCTGAAGTGTTCATTTGTAGAGATCTCCCACCCCCAGGAGGTGTTTAAGGAGATGAAAAGGGAGCAGATCCCACCTGGCTGTTGCCTCCCTTGGGAAGGAGCCACAGCACAGAACTGCAGCTTGGAGAGGATCATGGAATGGTTTGGGTTGGAAAGGACCTTAAAGCCCATCCAGTGCCACCCCCTGCCATGGCAGGGACACCTTGCACCATCCCAGGTTGCTCCAAGCCCTGTCCAGCCTGGCCTTGGGCACTTCCAGGGATCCAGGGGCAGCCACAGGTTCTCACCCTCCCAGGGAACAATTCCTAATTCCCAATATCCCACCTAACCCTGCCCAGAGAGGGAATTGGGGTAAAAGTGAGAAAAGTCATGGCTTGAGACCACAGAATGATGGAATGGTTTGGGAAGGGACCTTAAATCCCATCCAGTGCCACCCCCTGCCATGGCAGGGACACCTTCCACTGTCCCAGGTTGCTCCAAGCCCTGTCCAGCCTGGCCTTGGGCACTGCCAGGGATCCAGGGGCAGCCACAGCTTCTCTGGGCACCCTGTGCCAGGGCTCCCCACCCTCCCAGGGAACAATTCCTAATTCCCAATCTCCCATCCATCCCTGCCCTCTGGCAGTGGGAGCCATTCCCTGGCTCCTGTCCCTCCATCCCTTGTCCCCAGTCCCTCTCCAGCTCTCCTGGAGCCCCTTCAGGCCCTGCAAGGGGCTTTGAAATCCCTCCTGGATCCTTCCCCTCTCCAGGTGAGCACCCCAGCTCTCCCAGCTTGGCTCCAGCCCTGGAGCAGCTCCATGGATTCCTCTGGATTTGTTCCAGCAGCTCCAGGTCCTCCTGCTGCTGGGGGAGAGAGGAGCAGCAGCAGATGGACGTGGTTGCTCTCACAGCCACAGTCTGTCCTCGGGCTCCTGAGCCCTGCCAGTCCACCCAGGGCAAAATCTGAACCAGAAATGATTGTGGTCAATTTTGGTGTAAAGGAAAAAGTTATTTCCGAAGGAGAGTGGGATCGCAATCCACCTCCCAAGCAGCAGCTCAAGCTCCACTCTGGCCCTTCAGCAGCTGGGTGTCAGTTTTGCCTCCTGCAGCAATCAGAGATCTCTCCGTGGAGCTTGTCAGAGCACGTCCCCATTCCCGGCTGGCTAACAGCAGCATCTGGGGTCTCTGTGTCACGCAGGGGCTGTCACACACGTGCCTGGAGCCTGCAGAGAGCCCAGGCTGCGTCTCCCTGCTGCCAGAGACCCAACACCTCCTTACAGGACACAGCAAACCCTGGTAGGGCATATCTGTGGAATGGAATATGGAATATTCCTGAGCTGGAAGGGACCCACAGGACCATCCAGTGCAGCTCCCGGCCCTGCACAGACACCCCAACAATCCCACCCTTGTCCAAACCCTCCTGGAGCTCTGGCAGCCTCGGGGCTGTGCCCATTCCCTGGGGAGTTGGGCAGTGCCCAGCACCCTCTGGATAAGGAACCTTTCCTTGATTTCCAACCTAAACCAGCTCCAGCCATTCCCTGGGTGCTGTCCCTGTCACAGAGACCAGAGCTGCCCCTCCTGTCCGGCACAGTGAGGCTCAGCCGTGCCACTGGAGCCACTGAAGAAGAGGGGGACATTCAGCAGAAGATGGTTTTCCACTGCTCTGGTTTCTTTGTGGGGAAAATCTTGGGAAAATCCTACCCTTAAAATGATGTTCCAGCTACACAAAGAGTCCTGCTGCCTAATGAGCACATCTTGGGCAGAGATAAACACAATAGATTTGCACGGAGCCACAGCTGAATAGCTGACTTCAGCCTTAGTTTAGCCTCAGAGCATTAAGAGATTGTTGATTCCAGCAGAGAACACACTTGCCAACCTTTTTTTGTGTGTGTAGAGCACAATTTAAAGTTAAAAACCCTCAGTGACTCCAGGCACTGGCAACCTCAGCCCCTCTCAGGCAGTCAGTGACCGCTCAATGTGAATATTTTCACTTCTGCTGGAGGCAACGTGCTGGTGATAAGGAATTCAGCATGGTGGTTATTTATTTTCAGAACTCTAATGGATTTAGTAATAAACTCTGCTCCTTGCCCAAGACTCAGCTGAACATGTTCTGAAGCCCAAAGCCCAGAGCAGCAGCTCCAGATGATGTCATGTAAGAGTGCAATAAAGAATTACACAACGAAAGCAGCAGATAAAAAACAGGGACAATCAGCAGCTTCTCAAGATGTAATGAGGAATAACCTTCAACTCCAGCCATGCAGAGCCCCTTGACTAATAATTCCAGTTAAACCACACATATCCACAGGCATAAATATTTACCTGAAACCTTCATGGCGAGGAAGAGGAGGGCACCAGGCAGCAGTGCAGCTTCACACCAGGCAAAAACACAGAGGAAGCAGCAGAAACAAAAACAAGACTTATGAAGATCATTTTCCAGGCAAAAAAAAAAGCAGATTTTAACTGACTCAGCAGCAGGTTCATGAGGACTTACAGCACAGAGAAGTTGTGAGCAACTGGAAGAGCTTCCAGACAAGCTAAAACTCCCACTTTTAACACAAAAATGGATCAGATTCTGGGATGTGGTTGTGAAGATTCTTCACACTTGGGCATGGTGACTTTCATCTCACTGAGCACATACAATTGCTGGCAGCAAACTCATACAAACAGAAAAGAAAAGAAATTAATGAAAAGCCCCTCGTGTTCCACAAGCAGCTTCAAAGCCCAACGGGGTTTTCCTCGCTGCTGAAGGGGATTCAGAGTTCATTGTGCTCGTGGAGCTCAAGTTGGGCTGCAGGAAAACCCTCCTGCTTCTCAATCCCTGAGGTGCCAGCCTCCCCTGGCAGTGGGACAGCGGGGGTGAGGGGCAGGGATGCACAGAGCACCCCAATAAAAGCCATGAGAGCTTCACAACTCTAAGTTCCACACAACAGCCTGGCCCAGGATGGGACATTTGGTGAGAGGATGTGGCAGAAGAGGCATTTCAAGGGATGGGTCAAGCACAGGTACCAACCAAGGGCTGGGTGGCAGAAATGGGGGCAGCAGATCCTGTCAGAGGAGGAGAATTCACCAGGTCCTCCACCACCTGCCCTTGTGGAGGAGAATTCACCACATTCTCCACCACCTGCCCTTGTGGAGAAGGAGAATTCACTGTGTCCTCCACCACCTGCCCTTGTGGAGAAGGAGAATTCACTGTGTCCTCCACCACCTGCCCTTGTGGAGAAGGAGAATTCACCAGGTCCTCCACGGGTTCACCAAGAGCACAGAGTCCCCACAGAGCCAGAGTTTCAGGTTTGGGAGCCCATCCCTTCAAACCAACAGCATTTTAAAGGAATTTTTTACTCTGAAATGAGTAAAGCAACAACTAATGAAAACCAACTCAGCAGCACAACCCAACAATGGGGCTGAGCTGCTCTCCCTACTGCTACATCAACCAAAACCCAGCTCTTCCAATGCTGATAGCCCAGCACATGCTCTTCAAATTCATTTGGATCAGCAGCATTCCCACCACCTGCAGAAGGGCACAAATAAAGCCCTCAATGCCTTTAGGAAGCATATCAGTATCTTTATAAGGATATTTTTGCATTCAATGCCACAGACTATTGATGGCAGCAGGGATTTAGTGATTCCCACTGAACAGTGACAAAGGGAAGAGTCTGACAGCAGAAGGGTTTTTTCCTCCAGCCAAACACTTCCCTTGTCCATGAGAGGGAAAAAGGAATAACCAGCTGGACAAGGCATGCCTGAGGTAAAATATTTCCAGCCAAAAGGGACCTACAATGATCATCTAGTCCAGCTGAGAGATTGATCTGCCTTCTGCAACCCTTTCTGGACAGGAAAAACTGTCCCAGAGGGATCTGGAGGTTTGCAGATTCATTTTCAGTCTTTACAAGGCAGAAAGGGAAACTTTTAAGCATTTGATACCCAAAGTAAGAAGCCTGAAATCACCTGCAGGTTTACAAAGAAAACCATTCCATGAAAAAATTCCAAGTAGGCCATGAGTTTTTGCCATGTTTTAGTGCCATGAGGCAGAGGAACAGGAAAGGACCCATGCAAGGGAATTTTGACTCACTAGCAGGGAAGTTTTCCAACGTTAAGCCAGTTCAACACCAGTCTGGTCATCATCATCTCCTAGGAGATTATTCTTCCTGCACAAAGCAAAAACCCCCAAAGGTTGTCATGTAAAAAACAAGGGGAGGTTTGATGAGTTTTACTCCTTTTTAATAGAGGAGAGCTGGAAGAAAAACAAGTGATTCTTATCTCTGAATTCAGTGTTTCACTATCAGTCCTGTGCCAGAATATAAAATTATTTCCTTGCTACAGGAAAGATTTCTACATGCAAAGAGATGCAAGACTCCCTAACATTTCTATTGTATTTATTTCATAGACAGCCCATCCACATTTCCCTTTCCTCATTCTCCACCTGAGGCTGCAAAACCATAGGAAATATCTTTTAATCCTGTTGCTGCCTCTTACCCCAGTGAGCAGAAACAACTTTTACACCCCAAAATGACCAAACCCAACCATTATTTGCCACTTTGAGAGCTGCAGTTTAGAGCTGTCCACCACCTGCCAGGCTGCAGCTCCTGTTTCTGCAGAATTCAGCTGAAATTACAACTCCTGCTCCCTGTCCTTCTCTTCCAGGCTGTATTTTGGGCTGTCCTGGCTGAAAGAGAATGTGCAGACTTCAAAGAGCCACCTACAACAGTGCTGGCACCTTCTCATCCATTGAGATGCTTCTCTCACAGACAGGCTGGCTCCTGGCTGGAAATCCTGAGAAAATAGATAGAAATAACTGGAATTAAAGCAGAGAGGAACTTGAGAGTCATTTCCTTCTCTGGGGAGCTCCCACATGCCCTGCCCTTCCACCAGCCTCAAGTCCCAGGATGTGGCAAGAGATTACACCCAAGGACAGAATAAAACACGTCAGGAGCACAATTCCTTTATCACAACATTCTGCCCTTCCTTTTTTTGGGGTGGTGCACAGTTTGAAATATCCCCAAGGATGGGTTTGTGGAAGGAGCCCCAGTGTGATTTCTGAGCTTCCAGCACCAGAAGCAGCAAAACACAAGGGGTTTTCTGAGAAAGGGAATAAAAGCAGTGGTGTAACACCCACCACAGAGCAGCTCTGAATGAAACCAAACATTCTTGGTAGTCCAAGGTCTTTGCTGCCTCCCCCATGAAGAAAACAGATGAAGAAAACAATGCCTTTCAAACCCTCTGCAGACCTGCAGTGTCTGAGAAACTGCAGCAGACTGATATGAAGAGAGGCAGCACGATTCTGCTCAGACTGGCCTGCAATTCCTGTTCCCACAGGAGAATGTATTTACACCCTGATAAGCTGGGCAGCAGCTTGATTTGGGAAATGTTTTAGTTCCAGGGTGAGAAACAACTCCTCTCTTTGCAGCATTTGCTTCCCCCAGGACAGCACCAGCCTCAGATGATTTTGTCTCTGAGCACTGAAGCCTGCTGGGAGCCAGATAAGCAGCCAAAATTAGGGTCAGAGTTGATGTTATTCCACCAACTGATGCCCAGTGCTGTTCAGAGGAGGATCTTTAAGTGACTGAGTTTATTGTCACCCCACACAGCTCTAAGATTTGGGAAGAAGAACTCCAAGGATGCCTTTTCCAGAGCAGCCAAAACTGCCCTTTATCCCCTCCCAGGACCAAGCACACTGATCCACCAAAAACTCCTACAGGTATCAGGGAATCGTGGTTTGGCTTGGAAGGGATGGTAAAACTCATCCAGATCCTGCTGTGGGCAGGGACACCTCCCACTATCCCAGGTTTCTCCAAGTCCCATCCAACCTAAGCCTGGGATTTGTGATATTTTGGTCTTTATCCACAAACATGCCAAGCCCTCGTTCAGCAGTTCTTCCCTAATAAACCACAAAAACGTTGAGGTGAGAAGCTGCATTCTCATCCCCCTCATCTCCCTGTCCATGCAGATCACCTCAGGCTGGTTGAGGACCCCTCCTCTCCCAGCTCATGGGGGACATGAACTCCATCCCTTCATCACCTTCTCTGCCCATCACACTGAGGCACCCCCTGAGCTGCTGCCACAAACAGGGCAGCAAACAAAGGAAGGAGCAAATCAGGGAGGCTGCTGCCCTGGCACGGTTGTTTTCAGCCTGGAGACACAAAACAGACACTCTCAAAGCTCTTTAATAGAGAGTTTGCCTGCCATTACAAGTATTTATTGATTAGAGGCTGAAACACCACAGCAGTTCATTGCCAGCCACCTTCTGGCTCCAGGGCTCCCCTCCAGCTTAGCCAGGCTGTTTTCATGCTTGCTACACCTGAACTCTCACAGTCAGAATGTCCCCTGCACTCTAAACTGATGCTGCAAACACCACTAAGGACCAAAAGCTCATTGAGGTTGTGAGAAATGATCCTCACTTTCAAAAAAAGTAAAAAAAAGGTTTATTAAAACCTTATCAAAAATACAGCAGGAGACTGAATAGAGAAAATGTTATGGTGTTGAGAGTAAAGGATTTTTCCCCACCATGTGCTCATCCACACAATGGAGGTTTCGCCTTTTAACCCTTTAGTCCCTGCTGTCCATCAGCTCCTTGCTGTCTGTCCAGTGGTGGAGATCCCTTCCTTAAACCTTGATTGAAGGTCAGATGTTGGTGTAGTAACAATCCCACCCTCCCAAATGTCCCAAACCCAGATCACCCCCTGATAACAACACAAGGGTGGTAAAATATAAATCTATAAAACTTCTCCTAACATATATCCATGATATTTGCCTTTTAATTGTGAGATTCCTCATCACATTACTCATCTCTCACATCAGGCTGTTTTCAGGCTTGCTACACCTGAACTCTCACAGTCAGAGTGTTCCCTACACTCTAAAATGATGCTACAAACACCACTAAGGACCAAAAGTTCATTGCGGTTGTAAGAAATGATCCTCTCTTTGAAAAATATCGAATAGGTTTATTAAAACCTTATCCTCATCAAAAATACAGCAGGAGACTGAATAGAGAAAATATTGTGGTGTCAAGAGCAGAGGATATTTCCCCACCATGTGCTCATCCACACAATGGAGGTTTCACCTTTTAACCCTTTAGTCCCTGCTGTCCATCAATTCCTTTGCTGTCCAGTGGTGATCACTTCCTTAAACCTTGATTGAAGGTCAGATGTTGCTGAGGTAACAATCCCCACCCTCCCAAATGTCCCAAACCCAGACCACCCCTGATAAAAACACAAGGGGGGTAAAATATAAGTCTATAAAACTTCTCCTAATACATACATACATACATGATATTTGCCTTTTCATTGTGAGATTGCTCATCACATTACTCATCTCTTACACCAGGCTGTTTTCAGGCTTGCTACACCTGAACTCTCCCAGTCACAATGTCCCCTGCACTCTAAAATGATGCTGCAAACACCACTAAGGACCAAAAGTTCATTGTTGTCATCTCAGGTGAGTGCTGCAAATCCGCCCAGGGCTTCTCTCCCCTCCCTAGACTCCAGGCATTCATTGGGATGGGGATATTCCAGCCTGGTCCTCACTGATCAATCAGGTGCTCCTGGTGGTTTTAGCAAGAAGCCCTCACTGAGGGTTTGAGCTGAGTTTGTGACCCAGCTTTGTGTGATTTCACCACAAGGAGCTCTCCCCAGATGTCACATCCCTGGTTGCTTTTCCCCAGCAGGAGGAAGGACAAGGGAATTCTGTCCTATCAGAGATAGGCTGCTTCTGTCCCAATACCAAAACCAATTCAGGCACAGCCCGAGAGAGTTCCAGAAGTGTTTGGACAACACTCTCAGGCACAGGGTGGGATTCTTGGGCCAGGAGTTGGACTGGGATGATCCTTGTGTGTTGTATTTGTGGGGTACCCCGTGGCAGGAAGGAATGATGACTCTGACTCCATGTTCTCAGAAGAATAATTTATTATTTTATAATGCTATATTATACTAAAGAATACTAAAGAATACAGAAAGGATACTTACAGAAGGGTAAAAGATAATGAAAACTTGGGACACGGCTTGACCCTGATTGGCCAAAGAGTGACAACAACTCACATCAGAATCCAATGAAACAATCACCTGTGGGTGAACAATCTCCAAACACATTCCATATGAGCACAACACAGGAGAAGCAAATCAGATAATTATTGTTTTCCTTTTTGTCTGAGGCTTCTCAGTTTCTCAGGAGGAAAATCCTGGGCAAAGGGATTTTTCCAGAAAATCTGAATGCCACACTCGTGGGCCCCTTCCAACTCAGAATATTCTACAATGCAATGGTTTAAATTCTACCCCTGATCAAGGGAAAGATCTGACAGCTCTAGAGAACTCCAAAGTCTTATCCCTTCTTGCCCAAGGAACATCCTGCAGCTCAGGAAAGCCTGGCCCAATTTGTGGTTGATTCCAGCCCATATCCAGCTCATCCCTGCCCAGATCTGGCATGGGCTGGGACACCAGGCTACATCCAGCCTCACTCATTTAAAAGGTTGAAATCACTGAGTGGCAGCGTCCCCATCACACAAAACACCCTGAGGTGCTGACAGCACCATCCTGGCTGGATTCAAGGTCATTATCTGACTTTCTGAAAGACTGAAAGGTTCACCTGGCACATTTCCTCTGTCGTGATCAGCAACAAGAAATAGAAACTGGGAGGGGAGAGTTGAGCAAGCCCTGTGAAAACCATGAGGAGCTAAAGGCTCAGCCCCTCTCCTTGCAACATCCACCCAGGGTGAGTGTTCCTGGCCACAATTCCCAAACAAACATCCCATTAAGGTTTTGGTTCTGCAGAAAAGCAAAAGCCTGGAGCACTGTTGGCTGCCAGCCTTTGAGCGCAGTGGGGAGTCACTGGTGATGGGTATGGAGGGGAAAAAGGGCATCTCAAGAGCCTAAAACCAGCTCCTTCCATTGATCCATACATCTTCTCCAGCCCAGAGCTCTGGACTGGATAAAAACTATCAACAAATATCAATTAAAGAGCTTTTGCAGCTTCCCAGCCTATGGAGGGTCTCCCTAAAGGGCTGCCAGCATTTAAACACAATGGGAGTCACTGGTGATGGGTATGGAGGGGGAAAAAGGGCATCTCAAGAGATTAAAACCAGCTCCTTTTACTGATCCATGAATTTGTTCCACCCCAGAGCCCTGGATTGGATAAATCTACCAAAAAATATCAATTAAAGAGCTTTTGCAGTTTCCCAGCCTATGGAGGGGCAGCCTTTGAACACAATGGGAGTCACTGGTGATGGGTATGGAGGGGGAAAAGCGCATTTCAAGAGCCTAAAACTGCTCCTTCCACTGATCCACAAATCTTCTCCAGCCCAGAGCCCCGCATTGGATAAAAACTACTAACAAATATCAATTAAAGAGCTTTTGGAGCTTCCCAGCCTATGGAGAGGCTTCCTAAGGTGTCCTCCAAGGATTTAAAATGTGCCCCTCACAGGAGGGCTCACTCATCCTGTGAGGTCATTTCAGCATCTCAGAAAATCCTGCAGCTCTGCATTGTGTCACAAGCACAGTTACCTTCTGTTAGATTTTTAAGCAAAAAAAAAAAAATAATCTCCATAATATTTCTTTTGTTCTCACCTTTGACCACGCTCTTCAGTCTCCTCCCTTGTGCCCTTGGAGATTTTAATTATTTCATGATTTGTAAGGCAGAAACTCCTCCCTGCACTCCCAGTGACCAAGAGAACCCTCAATCAAAGGGAGATCAGATGAGACAAAGCCCTTCAGATCTCCAGCAGCACAAACAGGATCAGCCGTGGCCTGGAGCAACACAACCTTCACAGGCTATTTCAGGGAGGTTAAGCAAATTTGGCTCCGTAACACAAGTTTATGCCCCCTCTCCTCCCTGTAAATCATGCCCCATTCACAACACTGGAGCCCAGATTAAAGAAGGCAGGGTTGATTAGCACCACAGAACTCAAAAGAGGTTAAATAATTATCCAGTCATTATCCCAACAGAATACTTGTGGCTAACACGCACAAAAAATATGAAATATTCCCAAAGTTTGGTGCTTGATGAAGCAACAGCACCTCTGCTCCAGAGAGAGGTGATTTGCAGTGATTTCAACCATCTGGAAGA
This sequence comes from Emberiza elegans, assembly GCA_024865655.1. Taxonomy (NCBI): domain Eukaryota; kingdom Metazoa; phylum Chordata; class Aves; order Passeriformes; family Fringillidae; genus Emberiza; species Emberiza elegans. Next base: position 2,920,138 of record JALJVW010002400.1, on the reverse strand, counting down.
GTTTTTTCAGCAGGCACAAAGCAGAGCAGAGCAGGGAGCTCTGGGGGAAGCAGCTGAGGTGCTTTGAAGCAGGTGAAGGTTTCCCTGGCAGAGAGAGAGAGATGCAGAGGCACAATTCCAATAAATCATCCCTGAGAACAAGCTGATGTAGGGTGGGATCAGGGCAGGAAAAGCAAAAATCCCCTCCAGGCTCCACAATCCCTGCACTTTGCAGCCAGGACTTCCACGTGCCCTGAGCACGCGGTGCCCTCGCGGTGGCATTCCCCTTCCCAGTATGGGCTGGGAGTGCTGGGAGTGGGATGGGGACGCCCCAGCCGGGGTCACCAGGCAGCCCCCAAGACCCAGGAGCCCCCAAAGCTGCCGGAACCCCCCTCTTAACAACGTTCCAGTCCTGGAACGGGGTTTGTTGGCACAGGGAAAGGGGAAAGCAAAGCTCCTCCAGTGGCATCCCTCAGGGCTGGAAGCTCTCCAGATGTTCAAGACCGGCAAATTTTGGGTGGGTTCCAAGCACTTTTCATGAGCAGCTCCCAGCCAGTCCAAACTTCTCAGGGCTGAGGGGATCCCAGGCATGGCCAGCTGGGGCTGCTGCCCACGTACCTGAAGCAGGAGCATGGAGGATGCTGCAGAACCAGCGAGATCCAGAGATATCCAGAGTATCCCCAAAATCCCTCCAGCTCCTCTCCTTCAGCCACCCTGGAGCTCTGCAGGGCACAAACCTCAGCCCCAGCTGCCCTGCCCACCCCACAGCCTGCAGCTGACCCACAGGGCACTCAGCTCTGTGACAAAACAGAACATGAGCTGGATCCCCATCCCACCAGTCAGGACTTTTCAGTGCATTTTCATCCAGCCCATGCTGGCACAAGCCCTCCTTGTGCTCCTCAGGCTCTCCCATCCCAAGGGGAAGCTGAGAAGGAGAAGCTGAGAAGGAGAAGCTGAGCAGGTTTCCCAGTCTCCAGCCTCACCACCCCAAACCAGTGCTTGTCACCAGTGCTGCCCTCACCACCTCCCCTGGCAGACCTGACCATGGCCATGGGACACTCCACCACCTTATCCCAACCCAGAAATGGTTTTTTTCCTTCTCCACCACAGCAGCCCAAGGCTGGCCTAATCTACAGGAGTTTTACAAGGCTGTGGGACACAGATCCTCCAAAAATATCCAGGAAAGGGCCACCATCCCTGAGCAGGAAGGTCTGGAAGGAGCTCCAAGGGGAACTCAGCAGCCTCCTGGTCAGGGCAGCTGGTTTGTGCTGCAGCCCCACCTGGGGACACCCCTGCACTTCATCCCAGCCTGGGGCGATTCCCCACATCCCAGGCCAGCCCCAGGGCTGTGTGTGAGCAGCAGGAACAAAGCGAAAAGGGCACCTGGGAGCATCCCAAAAGCAGCTCAGCCTTTCTGCATCTCCCGAGGAGATACCCCAGGGCATCCCCCAGCTCCTGAGCATCGAGGAAAAAAGGGTTGGAGGAGATTCAGTTCAAGAAGAGAATAGAACAGGAGCAAACTTTACTTCTCTGCATGCCCAGCAATGCATCTGGATGATTGTTCCTCCTCTTCCTCATGGCCTGTGGCTCCTTCCTTGCTTGGATAACCCCAAAACCCCCAATCCCATTCCCTTTTTACCCACACACAGGGGCTATCCCTACCAGGAGCATCAGGGAAGAAACCTGCAGCTGAGAACAGCGAATTCCCCACTCCTGTCTGGAATAGAGGGGAAAGAAGAAGAATAAAAATAAAAAGTTAAGACACATGCACAAGAAATGCTGTCATTTATCACAAAGCAAGGCTGTCTGCGAGGCAGATCCCAATTAAGGGTGTCACTTTGGAGTGCCACAATATTCCCAGCACAAACACATTTAATTATTGGATATAATCAGGTAGCTGGCAGGGGGAGCAGGCAGCAGGTCCTCAGAGCCTGCACTCGAGGCTGTGAGCTGAGGTGAGCCCCAGGCACAAAATAAATGCATCTGCCGCTTTTAAACATGGACGTTACAGAGTCATGGAATTAATTGGGTTGGAAGGGACCTTCGAGACCATCCACTGCCACCCAGGGACACCTCCCACCATGCCAGGGTGCTCCAAGCCCTGTCCAACCTGGCCTTGGACACTTCCAGGGATCCAGGGGCAGCCACAGCTGCTCTGTGTGGATCCCTGTGCCAGGGCCTCACCAGCCTCACAGTCAATAATATTTTTTTCAAATTTCTGCTCTAAAGCTGTTCTGTTGCAGAAAGTCTCTCTATCCATAATAGATTTTAAGGCGCCTAAAAAAGCAATGTGGGCAGATTTCCCCCCCAAGTGTTCTAAGCAGGTGAAGACAGAACAAAGCACTGTGCAGCAAAATCTCTGCAGCTATTTCATCTTCAGGTAAAATTCCCTCTCTGCTTTTGCCCCAGTTTCTGCAGCCTTTAGCCCCAGATCCCAGCCCTGAGCTGGCCTTGGGGGAGGTATTTGGGCTTGTGGTGGGGCTGACCCTGAGTGGGTGCCAAAGCAGATCTGTCACCGCCCTCCCCAGCTGGACAAGGCAGAGAAAACACAACAAAAAGCTCAAGGCTGAGGCTGGGGCAGGCAGAGATCCCTCACTGGTTAAATCAATGGAGAAGCAGACTCGGTTCAGGGCAGTTTGTTTTATTTATTACCAATCAAATCAGAGCAGGGCAAGGAGAAGTAAACCCAAATCTCAGCAACACCTTCCCCACCCCCTCCTTCTTCCTGGGCCCAGCTGGGTCCCACCTTGGAGCCTTCCATGGGACATGGGGACAATTCCAACAGCTTCTCATGGAAGCCACCCTGTACCCTCAATCATCCCAACCCCAGAAAAAATTATGGCATCAAGAGCAGAGGATTTTTCCCACCATGTGCTCATCCACAAAATGGGGTTTGGCCTTTAACCCTTTACCCCTCCCAAAGTTCTCCCATCAACTCCTTCTCTGCTGTCCAGTGGTGGAGATCACTGCCTTAAATCCTGATTGCAGGTCAGATGTTGCTGTAGTAACAATCCCACCCTCCCAAATGTCCCAAAACCCAGATCACCCCCTGATAACAACACAAGGGTAGGTAAAAACAACTATAAATCTATAAAACTTCTCCTAACATATATCCATGATATTTGCCTTTTATTGTGAGATTGCTCATCACATAACTCACCTATCACCCCTGGCTGTTTTCATGCTTGCTACACCTGAATTCTCTAACTCAGAATATTCTGTGCACTCTAAAATGATGCTGCAAACACCACTAAGGACCAAAAGTTCATTGTGGTGGTGAGAAGTGATCCTCACTTTCAAAAAAGTAATAAAAGGTTTATTAAAACCTTATCAAAAATACAGCAGGAGACTGAATAGAGAAAATGTTATGGTGTTGAGAGTAAAGGATTTTTCCCCCACCATGTGCTCATCCACACAATGGAGGTTTCTCTTTTAACCCTTTAGTCCCTGCTGTCCATCAATTCCTTTGCTGTCTGTCCAGTGGTGGAGATCACTGCCTTAAACCTTGATTGCAGGTCAGATGTTGGTGTAGTAACAATCCCACCCTCCCAAATGTCCCAAACCCAGACCACCCCTGATAATAAAAACACAAGGGGGGTAAAATATATGTCTATAAAACTTCTCTTAACATATATCCATGATATTTGCCTTTTAATTGTGAAATTCAACCACCACATTACTCACCTATCACCAGGCTGTTTTCATGCTTGCTACACCTGAACTCTCCCAGTCACAATGTCCCCTGCACTCTAAAATGATGTTACAAACACCACTAAGGACCAAAAGCTCATTGTGGTTGTGAGAAATGATCCTCACTTTCAAAAATAAAAAGGTTTATTAAAACCTTATCAAAAAAATACAGCAGGAGACTGAATAGAGAAAATATTGGTGTGTCAAGAGCAAGGATTTTTCCCACCATGTGCTCATCCACACAATGGAGGTTTCACCTTTTTTGACCCTTTAGTCCCTCTGTCCATCAACTCCTTTGCTGTCCAGTGGTGGAGATCACTGCCTTAAACCTTGATTGAAGGTCAGATGTTGCTGAGGTAACAATCCCACCCTCCCAAATGTCCCAAACCCAGATCCTAACATACATACATACATACATGATATTTGCCTTTTAATTGTGAGATTGCTCATCACATTACTCATCTCTCACACCAGGCTGTTTTCAAGCTTGCTGCACCTGAATTCTCACAGTCACAATGTCCCCTGCACTCTAAAATGATGCTGCAAACACCACTAAGGACCAAAAGTTCATTGTTGTCATCTCGGGTGAGTGATGCAAATCCCCCCAGGGCTTCTCTCCCCTCCCTGGGATGGAGGCATTCATTGGGATGGGGATATTCCAGCCTGGTCCTCACTGATCAATCAGGTGCTCCTGGTGGTTTTAGCAAGAAGCCCTCACTGAGGGTTTGAGCTGAGTTTGTGACCCAGCTTTGTGTGATTTCACGACAAGCAGCTCTTCCCAGATGTCACATCCCTGGTTGCTTTTCCCCAGCAGGAGGAAGGAGAAGGGAATTCTGTCCTATCAGAGATAGGCTGCTTCTGTCCCAATACCAAAACCAATTCAGGCACAGCCCGAGAGAGTTCAGAAGTGTTTGGACAACACTCTCAGGCACAGGGGTGGGATTCTTGGGCCAGGAGTTGGACTGGGATGATCCTTGTGTGTTGTATTTGTGGGGTACCCCGTGGCAGGAAGGAATGATGACTCTGACTCCATGTTCTCAGAAGAATAATTTATTATTTTATAATGCTATATTATACTAAAGAATACTAAAGAATACAGAAAGGATACTTACAGAAGGGTAAAAGATAATGAAAACTTGGGACACGGCTTGACCCTGATTGGCCAAAGAGTGACAACAACTCACATCAGAATCCAATGAAACAATCACCTGTGGGTGAACAATCTCCAAACACATTCCATATGAGCACAACACAGGAGAAGCAAATCAGATAATTATTGTTTTCCTTTTTGTCTGAGGCTTCTCAGTTTCTCAGGAGGAAAATCCTGGGCAAAGGGATTTTTCCAGAAAATCTGAATGCCACACTCGTGGGCCCCTTCCAACTCAGAATATTCTACAATGCAATGGTTTAAATTCTACCCTGATCAAGGGAAAGATCTGACAGCTCTAGAGAACTCCAAAGTCTTATCCCTTCTTGCCCAAGGAACATCCTGCAGCTCAGGAAAGCCTGGCCCAATTTGTGGTTGATTCCAGCCCATATCCAGCTCATCCCTGCCCAGATCTGGCATGGGCTGGGACACCAGGCTACATCCAGCCTCACTCATTTAAAAGGTTGAAATCACTGAGTGGCAGCGTCCCCATCACACAAAACACCCTGAGGTGCTGACAGCACCATCCTGGCTGGATTCAAGGTCATTATCTGACTTTCTGAAAGACTGAAAGGTTCACCTGGCACATTTCCTCTGTCGTGATCAGCAACAAGAAATAGAAACTGGGAGGGGAGAGTTGAGCAAGCCCTGTGAAAACCATGAGGAGCTAAAGGCTCAGCCCCTCTCCTTGCAACATCCACCCAGGGTGAGTGTTCCTGGCCACAATTCCCAAACAAACATCCCATTAAGGTTTTGGTTCTGCAGAGAAAGCAAAAGCCTGGAGCACTGTTGGCTGCCAGCCTTTGAACGCAGTGGGAGTCACTGGTGATGGGTATGGAGGGGGAAAAAGGGCATCTCAAGAGCCTAAAACCAGCTCCTTCCATTGATCCATACATCTTCTCCAGCCCAGAGCTCTGGACTGGATAAAAACTATCAACAAATATCAATTAAAGAGCTTTTGCAGCTTCCCAGCCTATGGAGGGTCTCCCTAAAGGGCTGCCAGCATTTAAACACAATGGGAGTCACTGGTGATGGGTATGGAGGGGGAAAAAGGGCATCTCAAGAGATTAAAACCAGCTCCTTTTACTGATCCATGAATTTGTTCCACCCCAGAGCCCTGGATTGGATAAATCTACCAAAAAATATCAATTAAAGAGCTTTTGCAGTTTCCCAGCCTATGGAGGGGCAGCCTTTGAACACAATGGGAGTCACTGGTGATGGGTATGGAAGGGGCAAAAAGGGCATCTCAAGAGCCTAAAACCAGCTCCTTCCACTGATCCACAAATCTTCTCCAGCCCAGAGCCCTGCATTGGATAAAAACTACTAACAAATATCAATTAAAGAGCTTTTGGAGCTTCCCAGCCTATGGAGAGGCTTCCTAAGGTGTCCTCCAAGGATTTAAAATGTGCCCCTCACAGGAGGGCTCGCTCATCCTCTGAGGTCATTTCAGCATCTCCGAAAATCCTGCAGCTCTGCATTGTGTCACAAGCACAGTTACCTTCTGTTAGATTTTTAAGAAAAAAAAAATAATAATCTCCATAATATTTCTTTTGTTCTCACCTTTGACCACGCTCTTCAGTCTCCTCCCTTGTGCCCTTGGAGATTTTAATTATTTCATGATTTGTAAGGCAGAAACTCCTCCCTGCACTCCCAGTGACCAAGAGAACCCTCAATCAAAGGGAGATCAGATGAGACAAAGCCCTTCAGATCTCCAGCAGCACAAACAGGATCAGCCGTGGCCTGGAGCAACACAACCTTCACAGGCTATTTCAGGGAGGTTAAGCAAATTTGGCTCCGTAACACAAGTTTATGCCCCCTCTCCTCCCTGTAAATCATGCCCCATTCACAACACTGGAGCCCAGATTAAAGAAGGCAGGGTTGAGTAGCACCACAGAACTCAAAAGAGGTTAAATAATTATCCAGTCATTATCCCAACAGAATACTTGTGGCTAACACGCACAAAAAATATGAAATATTCCCAAAGTTTGGTGCTTGATGAAGCAACAGCACCTCTGCTCCAAAGAGAGGTGATTTGCAGTGATTTCAACCATCTGGAAGAGTTTTTTCAGCAGGCACAAAGCAGAGCAGAGCAGGGAGCTCTGGGGGAAGCAGCTGAGGTGCTTTGAAGCAGGTGAAGGTTTCCCTGGCAGAGAGAGAGATGCAGAGGCATAATTCCAATAAATCATCCCTGAGAACAAGCTGATGTGGGGTGGGATCAGGGCAGGAAAAGCAAAAATCCCCTCCAGGCTCCACAATCCCTGCACTTTGCAGCCAGGACTTCCACGTGCCCTGAGCATGCGGTGCCCTCGCGGTGGCATTTCCCTTCCCAGTATGGGCTGGGAGCGCTGGGAGTGGGATGGGGACGCCCCAGCCGGGGTCACCAGGCAGCCCCCAAGACCCAGGAGCCCCCAAAGCTGCCGGAACCCCCCTCTTAACAACGTTCCAGTCCTGGAACGGGGTTTGTTGGCACAGGGAAAGGGGAAAGCAAAGCTCCTCCAGTGGCATCCCTCAGGGCTGGAAGCTCTCCAGAAGTTCAAGACCGGCAAATTTTGGGTGGGTTCCAAGCACTTTTCATGAGCAGATCCCAGCCAGTCCAAACTTCTCAGGGCTGAGGGGATCCCAGGCATGGTCACCTTGGGCTGCTGCCCACATACCTGAAGCAGGAGCATGGAGGATGCTGCAGAATCAGCGAGATCTGGAGATATCCAGAGTATCCCCAAATCCCTCCAGCTCCTCTCCTTCAGCCACCCTGGAGCTCTGTAGGGCACAAACCTCAGCCCCAGCTGCCCTGCCCACCCCACAGCCTGCAGCTGACCCACAGGGCACTCAGCTCTGTGACAAAACAGAACATGAGCTGGATCCCCATCCCACCAGTCAGGACTTTTCAGGGCACTTTTCATCCAGCCCATGCTAGGACAAGCCCTCCTTGTGCTCCTCAGGCTCTCCCATCCCAAGGGGAAGCTGAGAAGGAGAAGCTGAGAAGGAGAAGCTGAGCAGGTTTCCCAGTCTCCAGCCTCACCACCCCAAACCAGTGCTTGTCACCAGTGCTGCCCTCACCACCTCCCCTGGCAGACCTGACCATGGCCATGGGACACTCCACCACCTTATCCCAACCCAGAAATGGTTTTTTTCCTTCTCCACCACAGCAGCCCAAGGCTGGCCTAATCTACAGGAGTTTTACAAGGCTGTGGGACACAGATCCTCCAAAAATATCCAGGAAAGGGCCACCATCCCTGTGTAGGAAGGTCTGGAAGGAGCTCCAAGGGGAACTCAGCAGCCTCCTGGTCAGGGCAGCTGGTTTGTGCTGCAGCCCCACCTGGGGACACCCCTGCACTTCATCCCAGCCTGGGGCAATTCCCCACATCCCAGGCCAGCCCCAGGGCTGTGTGTGAGCAGCAGGAACAAAGCGAAAACGGCATCTGGGAGCATCCCAAAAGCAGCTCAGCCTTTCTGCATCTCCCGAGGAGATACCCCAGGGCATCCCCCAGCTCCTGAGCATCGAGGAAAAAAGGGTTGGAGGAGATTCAGTTCAAGAAGAGAATAGAACAGGAGCAAACTTTACTTCTCTGCATGCCCAGCAATGCATCTGGATGATTGTTCCTCCTCTTCCTCACGGCCTGTGGCTCCTTCCTTGCTTGGATAACCCCAAATCCCATTCCCTTTTTACCCACACACAGGGGCCATCCCTACCAGGAGCATCAGGGAAGAAACCTGCAGCTGAGAACAGCGAATTCCCCACTCCTGTCTGGAATAGAGGGGAAAGAAGAAGAATAAAAATAAAAAGTTAAGACACATGCACAAGAAATGCTGTCATTTATCACAAAGCAAGGCTGTCTGCGAGGCAGATCCCAATTAAGGGTGTCACTTTGGAGTGCCACAATATTCCCAGCACAAACACATTTAATTATTGGATATAATCAGGTAGCTGGCAGGGGGAGCAGGCAGCAGGTCCTCAGAGCCTGCACTCGAGGCTGTGAGCTGAGGTGAGCCCCAGGCACAAAATAAATGCATCTGCCGCTTTTAAACATGGACGTTACAGAGTCATGGAATTAATTGGGTTGGAAGGGACCTTCGAGACCATCCACTGCCACCCAGGGACACCTCCCACCATGCCAGGGTGCTCCAAGCCCTGTCCAACCTGGCCTTGGACACTTCCAGGGATCCAGGGGCAGCCACAGCTGCTCTGCGTGGATCCTTGTGCCAGGGCCTCACCAGCCTCACAGTCAATAATATTTTTTTCAAATTTCTGCTCTAAAGCTGATCTGTTGCAGAAAGTCTCTCTATCCATAATAGATTTTAAGGTGCCTAAAAAAGCAATGTGGGCAGATTTTCCCCCAAGTGTTCTAAGCAGGTGTAGACAGAACAAAGCACTCTGCAGCAAAATCTCTGCACCTATTTCATCTTCAGGTAAAAATCCCTCTCTGCTTTTGCCCCAGTTTCTGCAGCCTTTAGCCCCAGATCCCAGCCCTGAGCTGGCCTTGGGGGAGGTATTTGGGCTTGTGGTGGGGCTGACCCTGAGTGGGTGCCAAAGCAGATCTGTCACCGCCCTCCCCAGCTGGACAAGGCAGAGAAAACACAACAAAAAGCTCAAGGCTGAGGCTGGGGCAGGCAGAGATCCCTCACTGGTTAAATCAATGGAGAAGCAGACTCGGTTCAGGGCAGTTTGTTTTATTTATTGCCAATCAAATCAGAGCAGGGCAAGGAGAAGTAAACCCAAATCTCAGCAACACCTTCCCCACACCCCTCCCTTCTTCCTGGGCCCAGCTGGGTCCACCTTGGAGCCTTCCATGGGACATGGGGACAATTCCAACAGCTTCTCATGGAAGCCACCCCTGTACCCCTCAATCATCCCAACCCCAGAAAAATTATGGCATCAAGAGCAGAGGATTTTTCCCACCATGTGCTCATCCACAAAATGGGGGTTTGGCCTTTTAACCCTTTACCCCCTCCCAAAGTTCTCTCCATCAACTCCTTCTCTGCTGTCCAGTGGTGGAGATCACTGCCTTAAATCCTGATTGCAGGTCAGATGTTGCTGTAGTAACAATCCCACCCTCCCAAATGTCCCAAACCCAGATCACCCCCTGATAACAACACAAGGGGTAGGTAAAAAACAACTATAAATCTATAAAACTTCTCCTAACATATATCCATGATATTTGCCTTTTTATTGTGAGATTGCTCATCACATAACTCACCTATCACCCCTGGCTGTTTTCATGCTTGCTACACCTGAATTCTCTAACTCAGAATATTCTGTGCACTCTAAAATGATGCTGCAAACACCACTAAGGACCAAAAGTTCATTGTGGTGGTGAGAAGTGATCCTCACTTTTAAAAAAAGTAATAAAAGGTTTATTAAAACCTTATCAAAAATACAGCAGGAGACTGAATAGAGAAAATGTTATGGTGTTGAGAGTAAAGGATTTTTCCCACCATGTGCTCATCCACACAATGGAAGTTTTACCTTTTAACCCTTTAGTCCCTGCTGTCCATCAATTCCTTTGCTGTCTGTCCAGTGGTGGAGATCACTGCCTTAAACCTTGATTGCAGGTCAGATGTTGGTGTAGTAACAATCCCACCCTCCCAAATGTCCCAAACCCAGACCACCCCTGATAAAAACACAAGGGGGGGGGTAAAATATATGTCTATAAAACTTCTCTTAACATATATCCATGATATTTGCCTTTTAATTGTGAAAGTCAACCACCACATTACTCACCTATCACCCCGGCTGTTTTCATGCTTGCTACACCTGAACTCTCCCAGTCACAATGTCCCCTGCACTCTAAAATGATGTTGCAAACACCACTAAGGACCAAAAGCTCATTGTGGTTGTGAGAAATGATCCTCACTTTCAAAAAAAATAAAAAAGGTTTATTAAAACCTTATCAAAAATACAGCAGGAGACTGAATAGAGAAAATGTTATGGTGTTGAGAGTAAAGGATTTTTCCCACCATGTGCTCATCCACACAATGGAGGTTTTGCCTTTCGACCCTTTGACCCCTTCTAAAGTTCTGTCCATCAACTCCTTTGCTGTCCAGTGGTGGGCATCCCTTCCTTAAACCTTGGTGGGAGGTCAGGTGCTGCCATAGTAACAAACAATCCCCCTGGTGCAGGCCTTTCCCTCGCCTGAGGGACACCAGGGCCACAGCACCAACCCTGGGGACAGCCTCACCTCTGGAAGGGTCCTCACCCACCTGCCCTGGCATCTCACTTCTCCAGATGGAGCCAAGAAAGCTCCATTGGGTGTTTTCCTCCTGGTGGGGTCCTCTGAGGGAAACCAGAAGGCTCTTGGGCAACCCAAGAGTGGATTTTTGGTAGTGATGGAAGCAACACTCAGCCTGCTCTGCTCCCTGACTTTATCATGACAACGTCCATTATCCTGTGAGCCTGGGCACGAGGGGACCCTCGGGCACAGCTGGGATAAGGGCACAGGGATGCTGGGCAGGTGGGACCACTGGAACCCCCCTGGGGACCCACAGGGAGCTCAGGGTGCAGAGACCTGGACTAACACCCCCTCCCCTAATAACTGAACCTCAGGAGCAGATTTCATTCGATCTTATTCCAATACATTCCTGATTTTGGCAGCATTACCTCAGCCATGAATGACCAGAGCAATGATTTTACCTTCTCACTCCTAAACCCAACCTCATGGAGAGCTTGGAGAGACCACCAGAGCTTGTTTTAGGCAGACAGAAGAGCTGGTAGACATCAATATTTTTATTTTAAGGCTACCCATGGACCTGCACCTGAGTGCTCCAGGTTCTCCAGAATTTGTGCAGAAGTCAGCTAGACACCAGAGACATTAAACATGTTTTTTTCCTTCCCATCCACTCTCATCACTCCCATTTCTTCTCATCCATTCTCATTTCAGTGGTGAAAGTAGGCTTGTAAATAGTTCAGTCTATCATGCAGCACTGTTTATTTTCTAGGAGGTTTCCAGGCAAAACAGGGTGGGTGTTAACTTGTCATAATCCCCCGCTCTGGCCTGAGAGAGGATGAGGACACTGGACATGTGGGACCCCCAGGATCCCCTGGGACCCTCAGGCAGAGCTGGCCTGCAAGGGGACAGGGACCCTGGGCATGGGGGATCCCTGGGATTCCCCCAGGAGTCCTGAGCAACCCCAAAATCCAGGGCCACTGGTGCCCATCAGCAACAAGCACAGGGCACAGGGGCAGAGGTGGCCTGAGAGGACAAGGGGCAACGACCCTGGGCATGTTTAACATCCCCCTGCCCACTCCATGTGGGCACACAGACCCTTCTCAGGGGTGACCAACACCAAGACACTGACCAAGGCCATTTCAGGGGTAGATGCACTTCAGTGCATTTTGCAGCAAGGTCAAATCATCAAATTCGAACATCTTGAACTTGTCAGAATGGGCTTTGCTACATCAAAGAGACCCCCAGGGAGGGATAAGGATCAGGGAGGGGCACTCTGTGAAACCACTGAGAAAGCCACCACTTAGCAAATGGGTTTTATGGACAGTCCAGACAGGGTTTGTGCTGCAAACTTAACTCTTCCACACAAAGGAGGAGCCCCAGGAGGGGCACGGCCTCCTTCAGGGGGTCACTGCACAAGAAAGGGAGCCCAGCAGGACACACAGCACAGCAGGGCCTGCTTTGTCCTGCACCGTGGGACTCCCATTCTGCACATCTGGGCTTGGACTGGGCTCTAGGGGTCTGCTTTTCCTCCTGAAGAGCTTTCTGGAGAGCCAACATGTCCCAGTGTCAGCACCTCGGCGTGGCTGAGGCGATTCTGGAGGCAGAGGGATTGTCCAGCTGATGCCTCTGGTTTTGGCTTTTCTGTTTTTCAGATTCTGTGCTGCTTTAGTGTGTGGGTCTGGGCTTCATATGAGGGGATGGTGAGCTCTGTGCACAGAGCAGGGAGACAAAACAATTCCTGCTCCACCTGGGGACCAAGGACAAATGATCCAAATCTCAGGCCCAAGAGCACAAACACCGTGGGCTGGAGAGCAAAAAACAAGAAGGATGGGACTGCAGGGGCTAAAGCTGGAATTGGACAATGAACTCCAACATGAAAATGGAGCAGAACTGATCAAAGCGAGAAACCCCATGACCAGGTGTCCATTTTGTGACCATTTTGGTTCATCTTGTGCTGCCCAAGGTGAATCCATTGAGGCCTCCTAATAAATCCCTGTTTTATTCTTTAACTCTGTCTAACCTCTGTTCTAGGTCAGTCTTCTCAAGGAGAGGAGGGACCCTGAGCACCACACCACCCCCAGCCCAACAAAACAACCCCCAGAACAGGCACAGAGAATCAGCTCCTTTGGAAAACACCTCCCAGACCATCAAGTGCAACCTTTGGCCACATGGTTCCTGTGGTTTTGCTCCTCTCAGCTCTGCCAAATCTCCCCTTGGCCTTGCCCTGCCATCTTTTGTTTCACAGCAAAGCCTCCTGTGAGGTGACACACACACAGTTTAAGACCTTGGGGCCTCCCCAGCCTCACACATCATTGTCACAACCCCCTTCTTGTGCCACCCCTGCCTCTCAGGGCCACTTGGTCACCAAACCCCCAGCCAGGATTGCTGGGCTAAAACCCCTCTGAAGTGGTCCTGAACTCCTGCCTGGTTGGATTGTGCAGGGATAAGTCTGAGATGGTTTTCACACACCCCCAGTTAAAAGTCTGTCAGATGTAAAACTGGACTTTTTAGCCAGAAAGAGCCCAAGTTTTTAAAAAAAACTCTCAGCTCTGCTATAAATTGCCAAGATGTGTCACAAGGGAGAGAGTCCACAGGGAATAAAACACTCAGTGCCTCAGAAGGAGAAGAGTTTGTTCTCCAGTTGTAACACAGGGTGTTATCCCAGGGGTTAATTTTAGAATTTTAATTGGCAGAAATTACTCACATGGGAGCATTCTTCAAGGGGGATTGCAGACACAGACCTGTCTTGCAATCCAGCATGGCTTTTGCAGTGCTTTAAACTTCAGAAGCTTCAATTCCAAAGAGTTGTTTTGCATTTCAGCTCCAAGTTCATTTGGTTGGAAAGAAGCACCAGGGCCAGAGAAGATGGAAGGAATGCTTGAGGCCAGAACATCCAGGGACATTAATTAATTAACTGAAGGGCCATCAAGATGTGACAACCACGGACACATTATCCCTGTTAAACCCATGAAGGGGATGCCCTGCTATGGGAAACACTTTTAAATTTATCTTTTAAATCCCTCAGGGACTGGTGACTCCAACATTGTCCTGGACAAGCCTTTCAGTGAGGAAGTTGTCCTTAATATCCAACCTGAACCTTCCCTGGCACAACTTGAGGCCATTTCCTCTCATCCTGCCCCTTGTTCCTTGTGAGGAGAACCTGATCCCCACCTGGCTCCACTCTCCTGGGTAAAAATCCATGGGTATTATCCAATATCAAAGCCCCAAATGTCACATGGACCTTCCCCCATGGTGTGTCATTGAAGTGGACCAGGCTGGTTTTGGTCAGGTTCTTGCTGCAAAGTCTCAGCTCCCCACAGGCAATTTCAGAGGCCTGAGAGATGGATTTGTGTCGTGGAGATACAGCCTCACCCTGAGGGGGTCCTTCAGTAAAAATTACATTTTAAGTGCTCAGATGAGTGTGGCTTTATCAAGGAAATGCCTGGTAACATAAGCAGGTAGGAAATTGTTGTGGTCATTTAACACAAGCCTTACTACCACCACTGTTCCCTAATAACTGAACCTCAGGAGCAGACTTCATTCCTGATTTTGGGAGCATTACCTCAGCCATGAGTGACCAGAGCAATGATTTTACCTTCACACTCCTAAACCCAACCTCATGGAGAGCTTGGAGAGACCACCAGAGCTTGTTTTAGGCAGACAGAAGAGCTGGTAGACATCAATATTTTCATTTTAAGGCTACCCATGGACCAGCACTTGAGTGCTCCAGGTTCTCCACAGTTTGTGCAGAGGTCAACAAGACACCAGAGGCATTAAACATGTTTTTTTTTCCTTCCCATCCACTCTCATCATCACTGGGGAAAGTAGACTGAACTATTTACAAGTCTGTCATGCAGCACTGTTTATTTTCTAGGAGGTTTCCAGGCAAAACAGGGTGGGTGTGAACTTTTTATAATCCCCTGCTCTGCTTTTGCTAACACTTGGATGGAGAAGACTGTTTATATTTATTCATAGTAAGACGGCACACACACAAACTAAAAAACCACCCCAAAAACTCCACCACAGATTAATTTTGAAGCTGCCAGTGCCAGATTGGCTCTTGGTTGGACCATAGGTGCAGCTAAAAATCACATATAGAATTTTATAGAATATATAATTTTATAGTATATAGAATTTTTTGTCTGAAATCATGTTGCAGATGTATTTGAAGCTGCCCTGTCCAACCTTGTGTCACCTCAGGAGGAGCTGCTGGGTGACTTGTCCAAGGTTCCTTCTCACACCATGGAGGTAAATAAAAACCAATGATCTTAGGTTCTAGTTACAATTTTGAAGCTATAATTTTGAAGTTACAGTTCTAGTTATGGGTTTTTGAAGCAGCTCATGCTTCAAAATTCCCCACGCCCCTCAGAAATGAAAAGCAAGGCCAAACTCTCAGTGCTGCTCTCCGGGACACCTTTTTCAAGGTTCCCCTCAGTTCTTCCACACCAACCTTGTGAGTACAGGCAAAAGCTGCAATGAAATAGGAGCTCGGCAGCCCAAGGCCCTGGGGGGGGTCACAGGGGGTGTGCAGGCAGAGCTGGGTTCCTACATTGAACATTTAAACCCAGAGCTCATTAAATGAGCATCAGCCCCACCCCACATCTGCCACTGGAGCTGTTGTGAGAGCGGCTCTCCAAATTCCCATTTCATACTTACAAGTGGTGGCTCCAAGCAAATAAACTCACACTCCCCTCCAAGACACACAGCTCTGCTGCCTCCCCAGATGCAGATTTAAATATCAAACCAGCCTGTCCTTTCAGACTCCTCCAAAAACATGTCACTGGCACATTCCCTCATCTGCAGAGCTGGACGGACCCAACAGCCCTGGCGTGCTCGTGACATCTGAACGCCCTCCAGCTCGTTTTTATCTGCTGTGAACTTGGAGTCAAGGTCAGGGCTGCACTCACAGACCTTTTCTCCTCCAAGAACCTCTGCTCTGCTCCAGGCAGTGCCTGCATCACACTTTCCCCCATCCCTGACAGGAGGCAGAGCTCCAGCATCAACATCAGGGTCCACCAAACTGCCCATGGGGCATGGGATGGCAACCAGGGTGCTGGAGGAGAACCAACTCCAAGTGCTCCAAGGAGAACTTACTGCAGCCTTCCAGGGACTAGGGGGGCTCCAGGAGAGCTGGAGAGGGATTTGGGACAAGGGGTGGAGGGACAAGACAAAGAGTGGCCTTATGTTGAAGGAGGAAATGTTTAGATAGAATACTAGGAAGAAATTCTTCCCTGTGAGGATGGGGAGGGCCTGGACATGGAGGAGTCCTTTCTGTCCATCCATGTGGGGAAAACTCTATGGTAATAATCTCTCCAAGGCAATGCTCTGAGATTTCCCTGAGGGGGAAGAATTCAGAGGATTCCAAACACCAAACTGCTCATGGGATGGCAAACACGGTGCTGGAGGAGGCTCCAGGAAGAACTTACTGCAGCCTTCCAGGGCCTGAGGAGCTCCAGGAGAGCTGGGGAGGGATTTGGGATGAGGGATGGAGGGACAGGACAAGGAGTGGCTTTATGTTGAAGGAGGAAATGTTTAGATAGAATACTAGGAAGAAATTCTTCCCTGTGAGGATGGGGAGGGCCTGGACATGAAGGAGTCCTTTCTGTCCACCCATGTGGGGAAAACTCTATGGTAATCATCTCTCCAAGGCAATGCTATGGGGATTTCCCTGAGGGGGAAGAATTCAGAGGATTCCAAACAGCAAACTGTCCATGGGGCATGGGATGACAACCACAGTGCTGGAGGAGGCTCCAAGGAGAACTTCCTGCAACCTTCCAGGGCCTGAGGGAGATTCCAGGAGAGCTGGGGAGGGACTGAGGACAAGGAGGAGTGGCCTTCTATTGAAGGGAAGAAAGGTTTAGGTGGAATATTAGGAATAAATTCTTGCCTGTGAGGGTGCTGAGGCCTTGCACATGAAGGAATCTTTTCTGTCCACCCAGGTGGGGAAAATGCTATGTAATAATCTCTCCAAGGCAATGCTCTTGGCATTTCCCTGAGGGGAAAGGATTCAGAGGACTCCAAACACCAAACTGCTCATGGGATGGCAAACATGGTGCTGGAGGAGGCCCAAAGGAGAACTTACTGCAACCTTCCAGGGCCTGAGGGGCTCCAGGAGAGCTGGGGAGGGACTTGGGACAAGGAACTGGAATGATAGGACAAGGGTCTGGAATGATACAGCAAGGAGGAGTGGTCTTCTAGGAAGGAAGAAAGGTTTAGACAGGATATTGGGAATAAATTCTTCCCTGTGAGGGTGGGGAGGCCCTGCACATGAAGGAATCCTTTCTGTCCACCCAGGTGGGGAAAGCTCCATGGTAAGGCAATGCTCTGGGGATTTCCCTGAGGGGGAAGGATTCAGAGGATTCCAAACACCAAACTGCTCATGGGGCATGGGATGACAACCACAGTGCTGGAGGAGGCTCAGGGAGAACCTACTGCAACCTTCCAGGGCCTGAGGGGATTCCAGGAGAGCTGGAGAGGGACTTGGGACAAGGGATGGAGGGACTGGACAAGGAGGAGTGGCCTTCTACTGAAGGAAGAAAGGTTTAGATGGAATATTAGGAATAAATTCTTCCCTGTGAGGGTGCTGAGCCCTGGCACAGGGTGCCCCAAGCAGCTGTGGCTGCCCCTGGATCCCTGGCAGTGCCCAAGGCCAGGCTGGAGAGGGCTGGGAGCACCTGGGATAGTGGAAGGTGCCCCTGCCCATGGATGGGGGTGGCACTGGGTGATTTTTAAGAGTCCTTTCCAACCCAAACCATTCCATGGTTCTGTGATAAGATTTGGTTTCTTGCTGCTCTGTGCAGAGTGATGGATTTGCAGAGCCCTCACCTACTGCTTTTTTTTTGAGATGAAAGCAAAGTTACTCCTATTTCTAAGCAACTGGGTTTTCCTAAGAGCCTCAGCTTTCAACTGCTCTGTTTTCAGGGGCAGGTATTCCTGACAAACACCATCCCAGCTCCAAAAGCAGCTGGAATACATCAGGGGCATCATAATTAAAAATTCTCACAGGTGAGGTGTTTGTGTAGCCAGAAGAAGACACTATAAAAATATGCCTGTTTATTTTTTTTAAAAATCATCTAGATAAATAAACAATCCACCCCCTACAAGGTGGAAACTGGAGAGGGCAAAAGGATCTTTTAGGGAGCAAAATATGGGAAATTCATGGCCCACAGGGCACCCTGGAAGAGCTGAACAGGAGGGTTGGGGTCATTTGGTGATGCAGAATGCACCACGTTAAGATTAAACCATGCCAAGCTCAGGTTGAAAAGTCAGCTCCACACTTCAGAGGCAGATTTTCAGCTCTGCAGGGAAGTGACAATTTACTGATGTGTCTGTCAGCATGAAAAGAGCTGAAATCCTCCTTCCAGCTAATAGCAACTGGAGGAAAAAGCAGAGGGACTCACAGGACTAAAGAAGCTCCTCAAAAATAATTTGTGGGAATAAAGAGCACTTGAGATGGGTAAAGCATCCACAGGAGGAATTAATGATGAACCTGGCTCTCAGCTTGGTAGAGCAGCTGAAAAATCCAATGTTTTCAAAGAGGACAAGGGATTAACCAAGCTAGCAAGTCATCAGTATCAGCTGAGGAAAGGGGGTGAAGTCATGGCAGTGAAGACAAAACAAACACAAAATGTGCAATCACAGAATTAATATTCAGACTTTCCTTCCTTCAGTAGAAAGGAGCTGTCACCCACAAGTGCACAGTGCTGAGGATGGAATTTAAAAATATCTTTTTCCCCTCTACCAAAGCAGGTTTGCTTAAAAAAAAAAAAAATCACCCTTTTTGCTTATTTAAACCCAGCTTGAGCAAGACTGGTATCACCCTCACAGAACTTGTATTTATCTTTGTGTTTTGCTAATTCTGATCTGCTAGGAAAGGATCCACACATCCCTTCCCTACAAACCATCTTTTAGGCTCTGGTACACCATGTACTATTTAATATACCCACAGAGATGAGTGAGGCAAAAGCTCCAGCTGAAAATTACTCAAGGAACAGTGGTGTTAATAGAAACCTGCCTGGGGGAATTAATGCTCATCATCCCAACCTTCCTGTGCCTGCCTGGATTGGTCTCCTTCCTGGATATCTGTGTCACACTTGGGCTGCATAACTCCCTGCCAGACCTCCATCTTGTGCTATTTTAGGTAATAAATGACTCAAATACCAAAAAGCATCACATTCCTTTTTTTTTGCCAGTAGCCAGAAGTCTTATTTCTTAATAGTTACAGCAGGATTTAATGCACACTTAGTGCTTTTGACATATAAAGTGTTATTTAAGTGTCATCATAAAGTACTCATGGAGAAAAGCCAGTTTAAAAAAAATCAAAGGTAATTCAGCAGGTTTAAAAAAAAATCAAAGATAATTCAGCAGGCTTTAAAAAAATCAAAGATAATTCAGCAGGGAAAATAATTTAAGCTTTTCATAAAAGAGAGGTCTCACTTCCAAATGCTTTTCCAGCAGAGGTTCCTTCTCAGGTTTGTTTTCATCCCCTGATCATCAAGATGGGAGTCACACACACATTTAAATAAGATATGGTGGGGAGCACTGATATGGCTTGTCAGAACTCTTCAGGGAACCTAGATCATCTTCATTACCAGAAACAAACAAAAAAATACCTTAAATTGTCAGAAATAAGTATTTACTGCTTCAGAGTTACCCTGACTCAGGTTCACTGTTTCTCTGCTCTGCATGAACACAATGATTAAATAAAAATCAGCAACTGAATTCTGTTGTTGCTGACAGAAATTCAGTGCTCCAAGCTTCTCTGAAATCTGTGATTTAAAGGTAATTCTTGCACTCTCTGGTCAGCTTTTAGGCACTGAAGAGCATTTTCCGTAGACAGGAACTGTTCTCCTGTCCTTCACATGGAGTCTGTAAGGGAAATACTCAATTCTTCCAGCACAGAAGTTGAAGCCTTTCTAGGTTTTTAGAGGTAACAGCAAAAAAAAAACAACCTGGAAACCCAACCAGCTTCAAGAGTACAGGATGTCCTGTCAGCCTGTAAAAGTCAGAGTAGATTAAAAAAATTGATTAAAAATAAATCTGACCAACCCTAGCCAGCTATCACCAGGCTCTGATGATGGAAATACTGGGGCTTTGAGGAAATACCATTTTCTTATCTTTTGTCCTGCTGGCTCCTCCATCCCACAGTAACAGCAGCAGAGAGATGGTCATGGTGAAATCCAAATCAGAGAGTGGTTTGGGGTTTTTTTTTAAAGAAATTCCAGTTCCAAATGTGTGAGGGATACCTGGAGCAGACATGGCATGGATCTGCTTATTCCTTCCCTTTCTTGGTGCCTTTCCAAACTCACTCTGGAAGTTCTCAGAGGAAATCTCATTCAGCAGGGATTTGGGGAGGACCAAGACCTGGGATTTGGGGAAGAAAGACCAAGCCTTGGGACTTGGGGAAGACCAAGCCAAGCCTTGAGATTTGGGGAAGAAAGACTAAGCCTTGGGATTTGGGGAAGAACAGGAATTTGGGGAAGACCAAGCCAAGCCTTGGAATTTGGGAAAGACCAAGACCTGGGATTTGGGGAAGAAAGACCAGGCCTTGGGATTTGGGGAAGACCAAGACCTGGGATTTGGGAAAGACCAAGACCTGGGATTTGGGGAAGACTAAGCCAAGCCTTGGGATTTGGGGAAGAAAAGCCAAGCCTTGGGATTTGGGGAAGACCAAGAACAGGAATTTGGGGAAGACCAAGACCTGGGATTTGGGATTTGGGAAAGACCAAGACCTGGGATTTGGCATAGACCAAGACCTGGGATTTGGGAAAGACCAAGACCTGGGATTTGGGAAATGGGAAAGACCAAGACCTGGGATTTGGCATAGACCAAGACCTGGGATTTGGGATTTGGGAAAGACCAAGACCTGGGATTTGGGGAAGACTAAGCCAAGCCTTGGGATTTGGGGAGGACCAAGCCAAGCCTTGGGATTTGGAGAAGAAAGACCAAGACCTGGGATTTGAAGAGGACCAAGACCTGGGATTTGAGGGAAGAAAGACCAAGACCTGGGATTTGGGGAAGAAAGACCAAGACCTGGGATTTGGGGAAGAAAGACCAAGACCAGGGATCTGGGGAAGACCAAGACCAAGCCTTGGGATCTGGGGAGGACCAAGACCTGGGATTTGGGGAAGACTAAAGTGGTGGAATTGGCTGCTCCAGCCTGCACCTGTGTCACCCCCGAGCCAGGCATGTGCTCTTCCAGCTGCAGGGCTGTTTTATAAGAGTGACTGAGCAGAAGTGGCGATTTTTCTTATTAATGCCATTTCTGGTTACCATGGAGCTCTGCTGGGAGTTCAGAGCTGCTCACCCACGCCAGGCACTGAGGAACATTATTACAGGCAAGACCCTTCAAGGACTTTTCAGGAAGATCATTCAGCCCACCCAAAATGCCAATTTAAAGTTTCCAGCAACCAGCGTAACTGGAATTTGAAGTGACCACTCGTGGGGTGGAAAGAGGGGGAGGAAGCTGGTGGTGAACTGGGTTCATCCCAGGCTGAATATTAAACACTCAGCTACTTTTTAAGGCTCAGGGAATGAGGAATTTGGACAGTAGAGGAAGGCAAAATAATTAATGGTGCCTGGTGCAGGGCCTGGAGTCACTGGATGATCCTTTTGGGGCCCTTTCAACTCAGAATATTCTGTAGTTCTGTGATCAGCCAGCATAATTCAGGAAAAGTTATCCAGAGGTGCTGTTCAGAAAGGATTATTCACAGGGCAGCACCTCCCAGTGAGGAAACAGGAGGGCAGAAACCCTGGCAGAGAAGAGAAACGTGGGCAGGGGTTTCTCATATTCCAGTATCAGAGATCTGGCATTAAAAATGCAGCAAGGGAAGAAGAGGAGCCCATGGTGGAGCATCACAATTCTTATTTCTTCCTTCTTTCCCATCCAGGATGAAGGATGGCAGGGATCCCCCAGTGCTTGTGGGGCTTTTGGACTGCAGAAACTACAAAAATCCTGCAGGCCTTGCACAAATCATGGCCAAACCCATGAAAAAAAACAAGTTACAGAGGAAGGGACCTTAAAGACTGTCTAGTTCCAACCCTCTGCCATGGGCAGGGACACCTCTCACCTGCCCAGGTCACCCCATCCAGCCTGGGCTTGAACACTTTCAGGGATGGGGAGTCCACAACCCCTCAGGGCAACCTGTGCCAGAGCCTCATAGCAAAGAATTTCTCCTCATATCCAATCCAAACCTGCTTTCCTTCAGTTAAAGCTGTTCCCCCTTGTCCTGTCGCTCCATGCCATTGTAAAAGTCTCTCCTCAGCTCTCTTGGAGGCTGCTTACACCTTGTAGAACCCTTCAAAAACGATCAAAATCCACTGTGAAGCTTCAAGTAACAGACCATCACCTGAGCTGCCAGGCAGAAAAAAAAATCCCATAGTCCCATAATTGGATAATAAATAAAAAAATAAAATTTAAAAAAAATAAAGTAATAGAAAAATTAAAAATAATAATAATAACATTAATAATTTGATTAAAATAATCCCATAATCCCTCTGCATTGCCTTTTCTACTCCAAATCCCCAAAACTGGGAGGACACAGCCCTCTTCTAACAGGCTAATTCACACACAAGTTCTTGTGCTGGCTGTCCCAGAGCTCACACACCCTGCCAGGTTGGAAATCACCACTAACCTCTCACAGGAAACACCTCCATGGCAAGGAGTGGGTCAGAGGGACACTCTGAGACTGCGGGTGGCAGAAAGGCCAAGGAGCAAGTGTTGAGATCCCAGCATTGATAAAACCTCATTCAAAATACTGAGGTCTGGCACATTCACATTTTCTGAAAAATCTCTTCACCCCAGATTTTTCTCCTGAGAAACTGAGAAGTCTCAGAGTGAAAAGGAAAACAATTCTGATCTCATTTGCTTCTCCTGTGTTGTGCTCATGTGGAATGTGTGTGGAGATTGTTCACCCACAGGTGATTGTTCCATTGGATTCTGGTGTGAGTTGTTTTCACTCTTTGGCCAATCAGGACCAAGCTGTGTTGGGACTCTGGAGAGACTCACGAGTTTTCATTATTTTCTTTTTAGCCTTCTGCAAGTATCCTTTCTGTATTCTTTAGTATAGTTTACTATTCTTTAATATAATATAGTGCCATAAAATAATCAATTAGCCTTCTGAGAACATGGAGTCAGATTCATTCATTCCAACACCGAGGCACCCTGCAAATACAATAGAGGTCAGCCAACTCCAGCCTTCCATTGAAAGAATCACCAGATCAACACCAGGCTTATCCCTTACCATACAGACAGTAGGGGATGAAGTCTTTAAAAAGCTGTTGAATCACACCCATTCTTAAAAATAAATTGATTTTTAAGAGGCACGCTGCTTTGGAGATACGTATTCCTCATTGTCCTAATGACAGAGCTGGCTGAGGGCAGCCCTTTGGAGGCTGAGCTGTCGTGCTGTTCCAGCAGGGTGGCGTGGCAGAGGAAGTTCTCCAGCAGACAATGTTCTCTCAGGCTCTGATTGTGGAGCTGGGGCAGGGCCACATGGCCCGTGACCCCTGAAAGGCACAGAATGGCTTCCATTCCTCCTTTGTGCTCTTGTGGTGCAGTGGAGAACAACTGGGATGTTTAAAGGGGATTTTGTAGGGTTTGGGCAGGTCTGGAACGTGGCAAGCCTGAATTCATTGCATCCTTCCCATCCTTACAGGAGCTCAGCAGGACTTGAGTTATTTTTTAAGGCTATTATTTAAGAGATAACCTTCCTTCCAAGAGTGCATCTACCTCCAGCCAGGGTTATCAAGGCTGCCTGACTCTCCCCAGCTCTGCTTTCAGTTGGTTATAAATTCATCAAGCCCTGGCTGTTCAGGGTAGGAGCTTGCATGCTAGGCTGGGTCTGCCTGGGGCACAGTTCTCTTGGAACATGTGAATCCAACTGCTTCTCAGAAAGCAGCATGGGAATAAACACATTGTTTTGTTCAATTTCTGGTGGCTTTTTCCATTTTTTTTTTCCTTAGAGCCTCGGACCCATGATTTAGAACAAGGGCTTTAATGAGCGAGGGACAAGCTTTTTGTGTCAAATTTCATTTTTGTCATCGCCAAAAATCCAGGCAAATTATAAGCCTTTTGAGAGGAGGAGAAAAAGCAACTAAATTGTATATGCTCAACAGCCCTTAGAGTTCAGGATTTAAAACTCAAGGGTTTTGGCTTTGCTGAGGAAAAATTGGAAGCAGGTATGGGGCAATGAACAGGAGGCAGTGAAAAAGTCAAGGAAATGTGCAACAGCAGGGGATTCACCAGGAAAATCGGTGACTGGAGGAGATTCAAAACCCAGGTTTGAAGGCAACAGGGCCAGAGCAAGTTGGGAAGAAGAAGGGACAACATCAAGACAGCATCAAAGGTGCTAAGAAGTCCTCCACTGAAGCACAAAATCGTGGAACGGTTTGGCTTGGAAGGGACCTTAAAGATCATCTTTTTCATCTTGTTTCCAACCCCCTGCCATCATCAGGGACACTTTCCACTAAACCAGGTTCCTCAAGTCCCACCCAACATTCTATAGGATGTGTGGGACCTCATTTCACCCTTTCTCCAGCAGTCACAAGAGCCATTTACCAAAGTCTATTTTGTGTGTCCCATTCAGGGGGAAAAGAGCTCCTGAAAAGCCCTTTGCAGTCTGAGCCTGGAGCTTTGCTGCTGGTTGGTTTTGGGTTGTTTTTGGTTGTTTTAAGGAGCAGGATCTGCCCAGCAGCCCTGCAAACACAACCCTGCTGCTGGGCAGCCCCACCACCAGAGGCACAGAGCAGCACTTTCCCAGTAGCAGGCAGGAATTAGCAAGTTTTTTTTCTGATTTGGGGAGTGAAAGAGCACCAGTCAGTGTTTAATTATTGCCCCATAAAACATCCAGCTTTAGTTCCTTTCTTCTGGGCTCCCCAGCGCTGCTTTGGTGGCCTTCAACCATCTGGCACCAAGTTGGGTGTTGGGCCTTGTGCTGGAGGGAAAGGGATCCAAAACTGTGGCCTTTGTGAAGCCTTGCCCAACATTTGTCTAACCTTGGATCTGAGGATTATCCAGTTTTCCTTTGTGCTTTGGGACAGGGGTGGAAAAGCACGGGGTGAAGGCAACAGCAGATGGTTCTGCCACCGCAGGAATAAAGTGCTCCAGAGATTTCCTGTTGGACTGGGTCCAGAGGAGCCACCAGCTTCATTTGAGGGCTGCATCAGCTCTGCTGTGAGGGAAGGCTGTGAGAATTGTCCAGCCTGGAGAAGAGAAGGCTTTGGGGTGACCTCATTGTGGCCTTTCAGTACCTGAAGGGGCTCCAAGGAAGATGGAGAAAGACAATTGGCAAGGGTCTGGGGTGACAGGAGAAGGGAAAATGGATTCCCATGCCAGAGGGCAGGGTTAGATGGGAAATTGGGAAGAAATTCTCCGCTGTGAGGGTGGGGAGACCCTGGCAAAGGGTGCCCAGAGAAGCAACCTGGAAATGTCCACCATCCTTGGAAGTGCCCAAGGCCAGGTTGGACAGGGCTTGGAACAACCTGGTCTGTGGAAGGTGTCCCTGCCCATGGCAGGGGGTGGAATGGGATGATCTTTAAGGTCTGTTCCAACCCAAACCATTCCACAATTTCCACATTTTTCAGTATTCCACATTCCACAATTTTCCCCTCTAGCGAGGGGTTCTACACCATGCTAAGGCTTCAATCAGTTGTGCACCAGCAGGAGTTTAAAAGGTTATAAATACAAATCCCCAGTTCAAATCCTGCCCATCTCATGTCCAGAACCTCCAGATGGAGGTTGCACCTCCAGTTCTAAGATTACAACACCACAGGCACAAGGTTCAAGCACTCGATCACTTGTGTGGGGTAGAGGCTGTAGGAAAAGTCAAAACTCTGATCTCATCCTCTTCCTTCACAGGAGCCTCAAACAGAATCTGGTAACACTCAGCTCATTTCATGCTTCAAATGAGCCTCTGCTAATGTAGCTGCAGGGGCTGGGCTGGAGTATTTGAGAACTTCACCATTTGCTGGTGGAAGCCAAGGGTTCCTGCTCCTAATCAGGGGCAGAGCAGAGCTCTAAAACCCAAAATCTCCTCAGGACCAAGACTTACACCCCACCTCTTTTCCTTCGGTTCATTCCTCTCACTTTTGAGCTGGAAACAAAAGAATTTTGTCAAGTGTTTTGAGGTTTGTTAGAAGTCTAAGCAACTAGAAGTACACCTTATGGAAAAGTTAACTTCAGATCTGACCCCAGCAGCCTTTCCTTCCCCTTTTGTCAGCCCACACTTTTAAGAAGGTCAGGTTTATATTCTTTTGTCTTGTTTTTCTAGCCCCTGCCAGCTTTCCATACACACAAAGTTTATCATACCTTGCTCAGGGTACAATAAAAGCATATGAGAGCATCTAAAAATGAAGGCAGAAATGGATCTATTACATTGCTTTATTCAATTTATGGCTTGCAGGGAAAGGTAATGAGGCCTAAAGAGAAATAGATAGAACAGGAGTCTACCCCTAAAAGATACCCCTCACAGTTCAGTTTCACATTTGCAATTCCACAGCGCTTGGTGTCTATTTACTGAGACAAAAAAAACCTAAAAAAAAAAAACAAAAAAAAAAAAAAACAAAACAAACAAAAAAAAAAAAAACCCCAAACTTGTTTACAATAGGATGGGTTTCATGAAAATGAGATCTTTTGGATCCCCAGCCTGGGTAGAATCCTCATTAGCAATTCCACAGTCCTGCTGTGCTTAAGACAGCTGTACTTTTAGTAGGAGGCAGGTTAACAGCCTCTCTCCCCGTCACTGTCAAGCCAAGCGCTTGTTAGTGGTCTCAGCTCTGGCCCAAATATGTCAAACAGCTTCCACTTGCTCCGCCACATCACCCTTACAACAACTGCTGGGCACAGCAAATCCCTTTAAAAACAGTGCGTGTAGGTTTAAAGGTAACAAGGAGAGCAGCAGAAAGGTGAAAAGGACAAGCTCTGAAGCTGATGATAACAAGGCAGGGAGTGTGTCTTGTCCAGTCAGGGTGAACCCTGGGCTTTCCAACCAAAAAACAAGTTGAGGAACAAGTCAACACCTATATTGGGGGAGGTTCAACCCTCAGCTCAGCCTGCTCCTGGATTTTCATTTGTCTCTGTCTTGGGCTCGTCCCTTTTCTCTCAGCTCTTACACAACCTGGCTGCATCCTGCTTTCCTGGAGGGACAGAAATGTGGCTGTGTCTCCACCAAAACATCCTTTTTCCCTGAAACCCCATATCCATAAATGCACTTACACAACTGCTTTGCATGCCCCAAGGTCAGGGTGAGCAAGTTTTTTTGGGGATTGCATTCCCATCCCACATCAACATCCACATGTTGTGGATCAGCTTTGCTCTTCTGTCACAGAATCCCAGAGTAGTTTGGGCTTAAATCCCATCCAATTCCACCCCCATCCATGGGCAGGAACACTTTCCACTGTCCCAGGCTGCTCCAACCTGGCCTTGGACATTTCCAGGGATCCAGGGCCAGCCCCAGCTTCTCTGGGCACCCTGTGCCAGGGCCTGCCCACCCTCACAGGGAAGGATTTTTTTCCTCTTATCTCATCTAAACCTTCTCTCAGCTTGAACCTATTGCCTCTTGTCCTGTCACATAGCATCATTCATCAGGAAATGCTCCAGCCAAAGGATAAACTGTACAGAATTGAGGAGTTTGGCAGAGTAGGAATTTAATACAATCACACTCCCTCCAGCAAATATTATCTAACATCACCACAACGCTCTGAACAAGGAAAGGACAACTTCCAACCCTCCCCAACTCCATGGAGCTGGGGAGAGGAGATTAGGGACAAGTGGCTTCATAATCCAAGCTGGGCAGTCTGGTATTTGAGAGTGGCATTGGATAAACAAGTATTTCCTTGAGAAGAAGGGGTTGTGGACTCCCCATCCCTGGAGGAGACAGGTTGGATGGGGCTTGAAACAACCTGGGATAGGGCTCTGACCCAGATCCCATGGCATGGGGAGTTGGAATGAGATGATCTTTAAGACCCCTTCCAACCCAAACCATTCCATGATTCTGTTTATCACTTGTGGGGTAGAGGCTGTAGGAAAAGTCCAAACTTTATTAATTTAATAAATTTATTGTTTAATTATTAATGCATTATAATTATAATAGTAATAATATATTATATATTAATTAATATCAATATATTCGAATTATAATAGTAATAATATAGAATATCTTAATTATTATTAATATCTATTATAATTACATTAATAATTATACTAATATATAATTTAATACTTAAATTTATCCCTGGATTCCAAACCCCAGGTGGACCCCTCAGCATCCACTGGACTGCAAGGAAACTCCTGCAGCAGGAATGCTGATCAACAATTCCCCTTTCCTTTTAGCCTCGCACGAGGCTTTGGGATCACCTGTCAGCCCTGGCTTGCTGCTGGAAGGACTCACGTGGCACCATTACATAAAACCCACCTTCCTCCAGGGGGAAAAGCAGCTCCTCCATCCTTATTATCCTGCTTCAAACACCCAGTGCAGAGGCCACAGGAGATCTCAGAGTGACAGGATCCTCTGGGGGCTCCATCAGCTTTGATTCTTCCAGCTCCCGGGGCTCACAAATCCAGGGAACATTCCTGAGGATGAGGCACCTCGCTCAGGCACAGCAGCAGCTCGGGAAGGCTCTGACATTTGTTTTTATTTCAGTTCCAAGTGAAAGGCATCCCCAGGCTGAGTGAGCTGAGAACACAGAGCAGCCACTCCTGCTCTGCTGCACGGGGCATCCCCGTGCTGGCTTCTTATTAAAAACTCATTCCTCAATTCCCTTAGCTGGGGAGAGGCTGCCAGGGGGCTGATGGGGCCAAACCCCGGTGTCCAAGGGAAGAATGGCTCATTTGAAGGGACTCTATAACAGCAAGAACACAGGAATCCAGAGATTAATAAACCAACAGCCCCCAGCATTAGCCCAAGGATCGTTTTGCACAGGTAGACATGAAAAGATATCAATTTCAAGCATGTTTGTTTTGATGTGTGGAGGCTCTGACTATTCCAGATCCCAGCCCAGTCCTTTTTTGCAAATCCATATCACCATCAACACCAGCAGACACAGACAGGCTGGTACTGGTGGGACTGGACCAGCAGCAGTGCTCTGGAGCAGAAGGAAACTGCAGCTGAGCCCATGGCCTGTAATGGGCAGAAAAAGGAAATCTGGGAGACAAACACTGGGAGGGACTCAGCAACACTAAAAGGAAAAGGCCAGCACTCACTTTTTTACCTTTAACTGATTTAGCCAGGTTATTCAACCACCTAGCTTGGTAAAAAAAAACCAATTCAAAATAGTCTTAGGGGTAGTTTGAACAGACCAGGCCTTGTCCAGCTGTTCTGATCTGGGCTGTGTTCCTCAGCATGCAAGAAACCATCTCTAACAGACTCACTGTGAGCCACCACTGAAAACAGGGAGATAAATCCAATTTGGGATGTAAACACATCCATGCCTGCACCAATCAGAGCAAACCTGGAGCAAGGATTCATGTTTGACTTCCTAACAGAAAGTAAGCACAAGCAAACCTTGACAGAAATGGGTTCAAACTTCTTGTTAGGACTAGAACAAAACTTTTGCACAACGCTGTCAAAATCCTACTGAGACATCAGATGCAGACACTTCTCCTTGAAATCAGTGTCTGTCAGAAATCAGAGTCACCACCAGATTAGGAAACAAGGGAGGGCCAGGCCAGAGTTGCCACATTAATGAGCCTGACCACATCCAAAGGAATCCAGGAAATCACCCAGGGACTCCTCTGCTCTGTCTGTGCAGGTGAAATTCTCCAAAGGCAGCAGGGTAATTGCCTGCAGGAGCTCATTGTTTTAGTGCTAAAGCAGCAGCTGGTGCATAAAAGTTTTAAGCCTTTCAATTATGAGTAATCTGAGAGCTCATACCAAGCTCCAGCCTGTTTGCTCTAGACTTAAACCTTCTGTTTATCACCTGAAAGCAAGACAAGAATGAGCCTGAGCATCAGCTCACCTCCCTCACAAGCAAGTGCGTCATCTCTCCCACAGCAGAGGGGGAAGAGAGTTATTTGGGGAAATGCCAATACTGAAATCTATTGAAAGAACGTGCTCAGGTGTGGGATGGCTATTGTTATTCTTGCACCTTGGAGGAGGCCATCAGTTCCAGAGAAGCAGCCAGAGCTGTGGGTTTGCTCATCACGGAATGGTTTGGGTGGAAAGGACCTTAAAGGTCATTCCCATTCCGCCCCCATCCATGGGCAGGGACACCTCCAAGTGGCTCCAAGCCCTGTCCAGCCTGGTCTTGGACACTTCCAGGGATCCAGGGGCAGCCCCAGCTGCTCTGGGCACCCTGTGCCAGGGCTCCTCACCCTCCCAGGGAACAATTCCTTCCCAATATCCCATCCATCCCTGCCCTCTGGCAGTGGGCAGCCATTCCCCCTTGTCCTCAATCCCTTAAGAACCCACAGAATTTAAGACAAGGCTCAGCAGCGTCAGCCCCATTCCTTTGTAGACTCACAGCAACTTTGAAATTTAAACCCTTTTTTCGCTGATCCTCTGCTATTTTGGGTTCTGCTTTATCTAGAGCAGGAGGAACTTCTGAGGAGAGAAACTGAGCTCTCCTCATCAGTGCTGTGAGATTTTTAACCTCAAAGCAAGCAGCTGTGAGAGACAACAGAAGTCAAAATGGAAATGCCAATTCCATCATCACGTGGGGTTTTTCTCTTTCTTTCTGGCCAAGTCTAAGCACTGGATCAGGGTCCCAGTGAAGTGGGGGAGTCTCCCATCCTTCACTCTCAGGAACCTGACCTTGCTTTAAAAGCCACCTTGGAGCAGAACCAGAGACCCCCCAGACCTCCCGTGCACCATAATTTATCCCATAAATCCCATTTAACTGGTTACTAATGGGAGATTCCAATCTCCCTGCCCAAGGAATTAAAGGCACTTTTCCCTCAGCACAGCAGGCACACGGGTAAGGCACAGCCCTGCTCCAGACTCCTCCATCCTGCACAAATTAGCAATAATCACATTGTAAGAAATGCTGCCCATTTCTGCCATTGCTGCTGCTGAAAGCACCGGTGACTCAGAGCTCAGAGGGGCCCAAACAGGTCCTGGCCCTGAGAAAAACTAAAAATCAGGCTTGGAAGTTCACCTGGAGTGACCCCAAAGCAGGCACTTCTGGGGCCAAATTGATGTTGGTGCTGTGATTTGATCTTTCAAGATGGCCAAGGCAAAGATCTCAAAGATTTCTTCCTATTTCTTCTCCCACAACTTCCATTAACATCCCACTCCCAGCCTTTTCCCAGGTTCTACAGGGAAAGCAGATACACAGAAATAAAAATTCCCTTTCAGCCTTGTAGCATGAGATAAATCAGGAGGGTTTGGCAAGGCTTTGGTAGAAATTTTTATATATATAAATGAAATAAATATATAAATGTTCTATATATAAAAAATCCGCTGCCAAACCCCTCTGTTTTCTCTCACTTACGCATTTTAACCCCTCTCTTAGGAGGTTTACAGCCAGTCCCAGCACACACACACCCCTTCCATAGCAGATTCCCTGCTTCCAGGCACTCCCACTTGGAGCAAATGGCATTCCTGACAGCTGCAGATCACAAGCTTTTCCTCTCAGATTCTGTTGCTAAATGCTGTCAAATCAAAGGAAATGCTGCCTTGCCTGCCAGGAGATAGAGATCAGAGGCAGACAATACAAAATCTGCTGGGAGAACTGACTTTAAAAAAAATCCAGTCCATTTGCAGAGAACGTGGCCAAGTCATGAAGTGGTTTCTTGGGATTTGAGTTTGTGGTTCGAGCTGTGGGTTTTGTTTGGTTTGGGGTTTTTTGTTTTAGTTGGTTGGGTTTTGATTGTTTTTTTTTCTTTTCACTCCAGGATGCAAAATCTGTTTACAACAGACATTGCAAGACAGGAGATCCCAAGGAGCACTGGTTAGTCTGGCAAAGCACAGAATCAATCTTGTGGGTTGGAAGGGACCTTAAATCCCATCTCATTCCACCCCATCCATGGGCAGGGACACCTTCCACTGGCCCAGGCTGCTCCAAGCCCTGTCCAGCCTGGCCTTGGGCATTTCCAGGGATCCAGGGGCAGCCTCAGCTGCTCTGGGCACCCAGGGGGCAACTGATACTTTGGGTTTTCAGCTTTTCTGTTCTATTTTGCTGTGCAGCTTTACCTTTATATAAAAGTGTCACTGGGATCTTGTCACAGGGGGTGAAGACAAAACAATCCTGTTCCAGCTGGAGACTCGAGGACAAGCTCTCCAAACTTCAGGCCCAAAGCACGAACAACATGAAAAGAGGAGGGTGGGCAAGCAAGCAAGGAAGATGAAACTTTGTAATTTGAAGCTATTAATTGGGCAGTTAACTCCTACATGCAAATGGACTAAGACTTATAAAAGTCCATTTTATATGAGACCTTGTGTCCAAGCCCTCTTTTGCTTCCAACTTGGAGCCATCCAGGGAGAACCACAATTGTGGCTCTGGTACTGCTGGGGTGTGGCCTCCAAAGGCACATCAATAAATATCAAAAAATATCAAAAAATATCAATAAATATCAATAAATATCAATAAATATCAATAAATATCAATAAATATCAATAAATATCAATAAATATCAATAAATATCAATAAATATCCACTTAATCCTTCTTAACCCCCTCTAGCTTTTGTTCCAGCTCCTTAAGGCATCAGTGCCAGGGTCTCCCCACGCTCACAGGGGAGAATTCCTCCCCAGTCTCCCATCCATCCCTGCCCTCTGGCAGTGGGAGCCATTCCCTGGGTCCTGTCCCTCCATCCCTTGTCCCCAGTCCCTCTCCAGCTCTCCTGGAGCCCCTTTAGGTCCTGGAATGGGCTCTGAGCTCTCCCTGGAGCCTTCCCATCTCCAGGTGAGCATTCCCAGTTCTCCCAGCCTGGCTCCAGAGCAGAGGGGCTCCAGCCCTGGAGCATTTCCATGGATTCCTCTGGATTTGCTCCTGCTGCTGTTGGGGATCCCAGAGCAGGACACAGCACCCCAGGTTACTTTGGGGAGGGATGAAAACTGATATCCAACAGTGCTGTTTGCCAGCCCAGTGCCTGAAGGCAAGGCAGACAGGCTGAGTGCATCCAAGGAGCTCCCTGAAAAGGCTCCACAAGGATCTGAGCAGCTTTCCCTGCCCTATCCAAGGCATCTCAGCAGAACATTCACTCTCCCACTGCTGTCACGACTGTGGTTTTCCCACCAAGAACCCTCCACCTCACCCCAGGGCTCCTAACAAGGGACAGAGATTTCAGACAGAGCCCCCAAAGCCCTGATGAAAACCAGAGAGGTCCTTCAAAGGCAGAGCAACACCCACGTTTGCATTTCCCTTTGTGCCGTCTCTTGGTGAGCCAAGCAGCCCACAGCAGCACTGACAAGGTAACAGCAGCCCTCCCCAAAGCCAAAACCATCCAGCCGGGATTCCAGCAGCCTTCCCAGGCAGGAGCAGAGCTGCTCCCTGAGGATGGGCATGGGCACCCCTGGGAGCATCGTGGCTTCACATCAAAGCTCCCAAACAGCAGCAGAATTGCTGAACACAGACATGAAACACAAAAAGTGTTAACCAAGGCTAGACTGTGGCTTGCTGTCTGTCCTGGAGCCACTCTCAGCTGCTCTCTGGGGCATTGGGTTTAGAGCAGTGCAATTGGGAAGCTGGATGCCAGCAGGAATGGGGAGCTGGGACTCGCTGCAGGGCTCCTGGAGCCTCCCTAAAGGATCTTCTCACCTGCAGGCATCAGGGGGGATCCCCAGCACCCCAACATCAGCTCCAGTCCCTCTTCCAGGTGGGACAGTGCTGGATTTGCAGGGACCCTCGTGGCAGGAAGGAATCACAGAATCCCAGAATGATGAGGTTGGAAGAGACCTCTAAGATCATCCAATCCAACCTGTGCCCTCACACCTCACCCAGACTATAGCCCCAAGTGCCATGGCCAGGCTTTTGTTAAACACATCCAGAGATGGTGATGCTGCCCCCTCCCTGGGAAGAGCATTTCCAGAACTTTATTATTCTTTTGGTGAAAAATTTCTTCATCATATCCAACCTATCCCTTCCCTGATGTAGCTTGAGGCTGTGTCCTCTGGTTCTGTCACAGACCAACCCCACCTGTCTCCAACCTCCCTTCAGGAAGGTGTAGAGAGCAATGAGGAAACCTCTGAGCCTCCTCTTCTCCAGGCTAAACAGCCCCAGCTCCTTCACACATTCCTCAAATGATGAATGATGAATCTGACTCCATGTTCTCAGAAGGCTAATTGATTATTTTATGATAGTATATCATAATAAAGAATCCTATACTAAACTATACTAAAAAATACAGAAAGGATACTTACAGAAGGCTAAAAAGATAATAAAGAAAATTCCTGACTCTTTCCAGTCTTGGCCCTGATTGGCCAAAGAGTGAAAACAACTCACAGCAGAATGCAATGGAACAATCACCTGTGGGTGAACAATCTCCAAACACATTCCACATGAGCACAACACAGGAGAAGCAAATGAGATCAGAATTGTTTCCCTTTTCTCTGAGGCTTCTCAGCTTCCCAGGAGAAAAATCCTGGGCGAAGGGATTTTTCAGAGAATGTGAATGTGACAGGACAGGGACCAAGAGGTTCCTCCAGTGTCACACATTCATTTCCAACACCATCAGCAGATTGGATTTGCCCCAGAGCCACCCCAAAGCAGCCAATCCTTTCCAGGCTGCAGCCATCACATCCCAGCTCCTCCACACTGGCAGGGAGGCGAGGGGAGTTGTGGAATGAGGTGTCCCTGCTGTCAGTGTGACCTCACCACGTCCAAATGGGTGTCAGGTCCTGCTTTTTCAGCCCCACCATGGCTGCAAACAACCACCCTGGCAAGGGCAGGGAATGCTGCCAGCACCTCCTGTCCCCAGCCTTCCTCACAGGCTCTGCAGAGACAGGAACCATCCCCACTGATTTGGGAGGCAGGATATTGAGCTGATATCTATGAAATGAGAGATCCCAGCCTGATCCAAGCCCAGGTGTGCACAAAAGCCAGAAAACAGCCGTGGACACCCAGCAGCAGCATCCCCACAGTCCCATTGTTGCTGGGGTACCTGTTGCCGATTCCCCAACTTCTGGGCCTCAGGCTGGGCCCTCCCTGGGGCTCCCCTGTCAGGGGAGACCCTCCTGGAGTGGTTTTGTGTCAGGAAAGAGAGACCCACTGGATCTTTTCGGTCTTCAGGTTCTTGTTTATTGTTATCTTATCTAAAGTTTTGCATGCTGCCCACACCAGGCTCAGCACACTGGAAAAGCGCCACAAAATGGCCAACAATCTCTTGTTGCAAGGTCTTTTAAAGCTAAACTATCCAATGAAGAACTGACACCTGGATTATTTTCCCTTTTAACCCAATAACTGATCCCACAGAGCCCACAATGTGGACTTTTCCGCCCAATTACAAAATGCCACCCAAACCCATGGAGAAGGAGGAAGAAGAAGCATGAAGAGGAAACCCAGGACAACACCCTGTGCCCTCCATCTTGCTTCTGTCCACAACCTACTAAAAATCCCAAAACCTCAATTTCCCATGTAAGTGATACACCTACACTTCTCTCTGCAATCTACTTCACACCCTGTTGGATTCTAGTCTGTTTTGGAGTTTAGGAAACTTTCTCCATGAATGAGGGTCACAGTCATTGCTCCCCTGGGGGTCAGGGCACCCCAGAGCAGACAGAGAAATATCCCCAGTGCCCTGGGTTTCCACACATCTCCAAGAGCTTTGCTGCCTCTCCATTCACAGCTTGCCTCCTTTAATAAAACACCACTGATCCAGAGTCCCTCCTTGATCTGAAGTCTGTCCTTTAATTCTAACAGTAAGGACACAAAAAAAGGGCTTTAAAGCAATAAAACAGCGCCTGTGCCAAGGGCTCCTTGTTAAACCCATCTCCACTCAGTCTCTGCTGCGTGGGACAAAACACAAAGGTCACTCATCACCTGCAAGGTTTCATCAGAGCAATCACTGTAATGGAACAGCAGGGACTCTCCTGTAAAGGAAAAGTCATGCCCAAAAATGTTGTCTACTGGAGGAGAAGTCAGGAAAAGAAAAAAAAAAGAGAATAAGGGTTTGCCCAAACTAAACTTCTCAAGCAAAACTCCTTCAGCAGTCCCAGCTGGTGAAGGAGCACAGGAGGTTTGGTGGCAGTTTCCAAACTTGAGGCGGAGAAAGTAAAAGAGTCTGGGGAAGAATAAACCCAAATTTTTAAAGTTGCTAAACTCATGACGGGAATCTGGGCTAGAGGAGCTGTAAAGTTGTTCCATGGGAAGATGGAAGTCGAGAGAAAAATCACTGAACTGCAGAGCAGAGACAGCCCCTGGTGCAGCAGTCCTGGAAATCGGAGCTGAGGCTGCCCAGAACAGAGCAGCTGCACCAGGTACAGAAAAAACTCCCAATTTCCAAACTCCCACCAGACACCTTCAGCACCCAGGGTTCAGCTGTTCTGGGGCTGCACAGCCCAGTGTGTCACCTACTCCAAGGCTCCCAAAGCTCAGCAAGCCCTTTCATAACAAAAACTTCTCCGATTACATTTTATTCTACCAAAACAGTTCCGATTTTAGTTGTTCCACACCAGAGATCCTGCTATTTGCCATCAGGGCGAAGCCACTTCTCAGAAAGACCAAAAAGCAGAGAAACATTTTTATTTTTCTCTGCAGACTGATGCTTCCTTCATCCCCATGTGGGTCTGAGGAGCAGCTGAGTGTTTTTCCTCCTGGTGAAGGCTAAGGAGGAACAAAGCAGCTCCTGCACTGTTCATGCCAGGAAACTTCTTCCAGAGAATCAGGTGTCACTATGACATTTTCTGAAAAATCCCTTTGCCAGGATTTTTCTCCTGAGAAGCTGAGAAACCTCAGAAAAAAAATTGTAAACAATAATTATTTGATGACTTAGAATGTGGTTTAGAGGCTGCTTCCCAACAGGGGCATCTTTGATTGGTTCCATGTGAATTGTTTTTACTTAATGTCCAATCCCAGTCCAGCTGTGTCAGGACCCTGGTCAGTCACAGGTTTTTATTATTCATTCTTGTCTGGCTTTCTGATGTATCCTTTCTCTTCCTTTAGTATCATTTTAATATATAATTTATTTTAATATAATAATATAATAAATCAACCTTCTGAGAACTTGGAATCGATTCTCACCTCTCACCTCATCCTGGGGACCCTCACAACACCACAACAGTCAGGCAGTTTGAAAATAATCCCAGTCTTGTTAAGATACGATTTAGACATGCACACAACCATAAAAGAAAATCAAATCAGTGTTTTTTCCCTCACCAAGTCGTTTTCCCTACATCACAGGCTGTTAGCTGCACTCTCCAGGTGATGTTTCACCTGATGGAACAGAGCAGGAGTTTCAATGGCATCTCCCCCAGGGGCCATTCCCCTCACTAAAGGAAGGAAAGCAACGCAGAGAAAATGAAAATATCTGTACAAACAAAGAGAAAGCAAATCCCAGCACCTGCCAGCACGGGAAGAGCAAAGACAGGGCTGGAGCTGCATCACTTCAGTCACTTTTATCTTTTATCTGCGCCCACCTTTGGCCAAGCCCAGGCAGCACCAAGCTCCTGCCAACCACGAGCCTGTGCCCAATTTATCTGTGCCAGCTGCAACTTTGCAAAGTCATGCAAAGCCAGGGACCTGCCTGCCTTTTATTACATCAGAGAAATGCCTGTCCTGTTGTATTTGTGTTCACCCCAGATGAAGAGAGGAACGATGAATCTGACTCCATGTTCTCAGAATGCTAATTTATTAATTTATATTATATAATATCAAATTATTATTATATTATATATCTGAATATTGTTATATTAATATATTTTCTATATTATATTAATATATTATTATATTGTCAAATTATTATTGTATCAAGTCATTATATCTGTATTATATTAAAGAATACTACACTAAACTAGTCTAAAGAATACAGAAAGGATACTTGCAGAATGCTAAAAAGATAATAATGAAAACTCCTGACTCTTTCCAGAGTCCTGACACA
Source organism: Emberiza elegans (assembly GCA_024865655.1). Classification (NCBI taxonomy): domain Eukaryota; kingdom Metazoa; phylum Chordata; class Aves; order Passeriformes; family Fringillidae; genus Emberiza; species Emberiza elegans. Next base: position 2,882,188 of record JALJVW010002400.1, on the reverse strand, counting down.
GCTTGGCCCTGATTGGCCAAAGAGTGAAAACAACTCACAGCAGAATCCAATGAAACAATCACCTGTGGGTAAACAATCTCCAAACACATTCCAAAGCAGCAAAACACAGGAGAAGCAAATGAGATAAGAATTGTTTCCCTTTTCTCTGAGGTTTGTCAGCTTCCCAGGAGAAAAATCCTGAGTAAAGGGATTTTCCAGAAAATGTCAATGTGACATCTGTCCCAGGGCACAGGGTTGAGATTCCAGCCATGATCAGCAGCAGAGCCAAGCCAAGCAGTGTGCATTTCTCAGCCCTCCCAGATTCAACAACTGCTCTTGGTTTACACAGCAATTATTCAGATCTCATCTGTCACACTGAAAAGAAAAAAAGAAGCAGCAAGCCGGGTGCTCACTGCAGGCCAGTTTTCCCCATGAGCCTTCCCACCAGGATTTGAAGCTCAGCTGGCTCCAAAATCCAATTTCAGAGCAATTTCAAGATGTTGTGTTACTGCATAATCAGTGCAGCATCATTAAGAGGAAACTCGAGTTTATTTTCTTTTTAATTCAGGATTTTTTTTTTTCGCTCTGCAAGGTGAGTTTTGATATCATGCTTAGCAGGGAAGCAGAGCTAAGCCCCGTGCTGGGTGAGAGCTCTGATGTTTTTATATCGCATCTTTCATAAGGCAGCGAGGCAGAGTTAAACAGGAAGCGTTTATTGACTTTAAAACTCACTTCATAAAACATTTACACGGACAGGAGGAGAAACAGGAGCTCCCAACAACCCAGTTAAAACAAAGATGAGTCCGTGCATTGTTCTAGATGTCAAACACTCCAGGCTTTAATGCCACAGCAACAGTCCTGGAAAAAGTAAATAAATAAAATAAATGGAGCCATCCAAGTCAGGACTTCTTAATCCTTGGCCATTACGGTTGCAGTTATCTCCCACTGTCCTTTAGGTAATGGGTGGGGGGAAATCACTTTAATACAGTGAGAATGGTCATGGAAATGTTACCAAAAGAGCAGGTGGAGGGAAGGAGGAGCTGCTGTTGAGCCCCCCAGTTACTGCAGGGTTTCAAAGCTTTGGAGGGAAGCTGAGGACTCCATTTCCCAAGAGAACCAAGAAGGCAATTGGAGCCAGTTTGGGACTTGATCAGCACCACGTTTAATCAGCAGCAATTGGTCCTCAATGGGCATTCCCCAGAGGGACAATAAAATTCCAGAGCCCTCAGCCTCCTTCCACACCTGGCTCTGAGTTCAGTCAGCTCCTCTCCTCAAAAAGATCCTTAAAATATTCATGGCATCCTTGAGCTACAAGTTTATGGGATTTTCTCATTACCAACTATGAGTACAGAGGGTGTGTCAAGGTAATTTTTAAAAAAATTCTTAGACTTTTTTCCCCATTAAGCTGACAAAGGAGATGTTCTTTACTAGAATCCAGCTGTGCAACCCACTCCCAGTCCAGCAGGGAAGTGTAGAAATCCCCAGCCCTAATTAAAGACATTTCCCACGAAATATGACATCCTAGGAAATGCTTCAGGTGCTTTGGCCACCACACAAATTGCATCCCTACCTCCTTCTGAGGTGACAAAGGCCAGATCCTGATCTCAGATCCCTCTTTTTGAGGAGAGGAGCTGACTGAAATCACAGCCAGGTGTGGAAGGAGGCTGAGGGCTCTGGAATTTTATTGTCCCTCTGGGGAATGCCCATTGAGGACCAATTGCTGCTGATTTAACGTGGTGCTGATCAAGTTCTTTTGCCTTCTTATTTCTCTTGGGAAATGGAGTCTTCAGCTTCCCTCCAAAGCTTTGAAACCCTGCAGTGACTGGGGGGCTCAACAGCAGCTCCTCTTTCCCTCCACCTGCTCTTTTGGTAACATTTCCATGGCCATTCTCACTGTATTAAAGTGATTTTTTCCCCCACCCATTATCTAAAGGACAGTGGGAGATAACTGCGACCATAATGGCCAAGGCTAAAGAATCCCCGACTTGGATGGCTCCATTTCTTTTATTTATTTATTTTTCCAGGAGTGTTGTGATCAAGTCCCTGATCAAGTCCCTAACTGGCTCCAATTGTCTTCTTGGTTCATCAATCAGGCTCATTGCTTAGAATTGAGGTGTTTTTAATTAAATTGGAGCAGTGGGTCCTGACCAGCCCTCAGCTGAGGGGTTCAGACCCTTCCCACTGTCATTTTTGAGGCCACAGGAGGCCAGGCACCATCAGCAAATTCCACCTGAATTCAGGTATTCCACCTGAAATGTCCTTTTTTGGGTTGCTCTGCAGGTTCCCACATGTTATTAATCCACGCCTTGCCTCGATGGATGCAACCCCAAACCCCCAGCTATGGAAAACGGATTTATAGAAAATTTTAAAGTTTGATTGAAGGCTTACACAGTGTTTATTTGTATGTAAACTTTGAGGTAAGAAATGTTGATTTAGAAATGGTGTAGAGTAAGCCAGACATTGTTGAGAGAGAAAGGGAACTAGAAACAAGTTTCAAAGGATGCAAAAAAGACGAGATACTTGTTGCCTAGTCCAGCACACACCAGCAGGCATTACATCTCTCAAAACACATCCATTTCTAACCCAGTGCAGATTTCTGTGTTTTGTTCTATTCATTAGCTGCAAATGAAGGAAGAGCTCCTATAGTCACACAAAGATTAAAAAAACACAAAAAACCAAACAATGCCTGACATCTGGAGGCTTTGGCCTTAATTCCAGTGATGGGAACAGCTGATGTAATTTTCTTTTTTGTTCTGGGAACATCCATCCATGAGTTCCAACTGCACAGAACTTTTTAGGAAGAGCCTGGAAAGGGAGATGAGAAAACCCCAGGCACGAGGAGGACTCAGGGGGAGATGCCTGGAGGGATCTCCAAGCTGTTCCACCGTGGAATTCCCACAGCAGACCCAATTCCCATCTTGTGCACACACCAGGTGTGTGGTTGGAGACTCCACACTCACTGAGAAGAAATCCACACAGCTCTGGAGCTGCTGAGCCATCATTCCCAATCCCTCATTCCCACTCTGGTGCTGGCTGCAACCTTCTTTCCACAGAAAACCAGCTCCCTCCTTGGGAATTCCCCCCTTTAACAACTAAAACAAGAATGAAAACGATTTGTGAACTCACTGTTAATAGCTAACAGGAGGATGTGGCTTGTTTTTCCAAAGAACCAACAGTTTGAGGTCTCATGAGAACACCTCCCTCCAGACAGGCCATAGATAGCCCAGACCAGACACTAAAAAGTGTTTCTCACTCTTATCCTATTAAAAACCCCGCCCTGCCCCATTTTCCCCCAAACCAATGTCACTGGTACCTCACACCAGTCCAAGGGACAACACCAGAAGTGTCAAGTGAACACCAGGGAATAAATAAGAATTGTCCCAGGCACAGTTTTCATGGGATGGGATCCCCTCCTGTCCTCTTTATTACAGTTCTGTCCCTTTCCAGACCAGGAGAAGCCCTTGGTTAACCTGGATTTCCTCCCATCCCATCCCATCCCCACTCATTTGGTAACACAGACAAGGAGGTTTCCAACACCCATCCTTGGTTTTGCCAGGGAAAAATCCTTCCCTGGGTTAGAAATCCGGGAAGTCACTGAAATCCAGGAACTTCACTTCCTTCCCTGCTGGGGTTTTGGGGATTTCACCTTCCCAGAAATGTTATTTACAGAAGTCATTGGAGTGAATCATCTGGATGTGGTGGTACCCAAATTCCTTTGGGCCATCCACTGCCATTAAATACAGCTAAGATGGGTCAATGGGTTAAAAAATGGAAGATTTGGGGGTTGGCTTTTTGGGGGTAGGTGACAGAGGCCAATCAGGAGTGGAAGGTGAAGAAAAAGCAGGTGATGCACAGGCCTTGTGCCGTCAAGGGATTATTTTAAGCCAGAGGTTCAATTTTGGTCTGTTTTTAAGGAAAACCTTTGCAGCAGAGTGGAGTTCTACCCATGGTCACCCTCCAAAACCAGCAACTGTGAAGCTCAGGGTTGAAATTCACCCTTTATTCAAGGCTTTTGCAGGAAATGGAGATTAATTTATTATTTTAACTAGGAGATTCCCACCACAAGTTCCCTGAAGGGAGCTCCTCCATCACAACTGATTTATGGAAGGGAAAATTCTCTTTTCTACTCCCACCTGAGTTCCATCCTCCCAAAATATGGGGACAGACACAGGACATATTCATTGGGAGGGAACAAGGCCCTCAGCAGGGAGACTGTTCAATATTCTGGGTCAGTTCCACAGCTCACAGCTGCTCAGCAAATTAATTATTGCTCTGAAGATCAAACTGTGGGCAAGTTCAGGGCCACATTTCCCCCCAGGCCATGCAGAGAGAGGTTTTGCAGCTCCTGGGAGGGAAGACAAGGGCACTTGGCTCCCCTACAGCTTTTCCCCAGCCAGGGCTGAGGACACAGGGATAAATAAAGGCCCTTGGGAAGGAGTTCAGGTGCCTCTTTTTAAGAATAAAGTTCTAAGCAGCACAAAAAACCTGAGCAAAAAAGCATCCAAAATTGAATTTTGGATGGGTGGTTTGCAGGATAGATCTGAGCCCCAGAGCAAGAGACACCCAGGTGGGTGTAGGAATAATTCAACACCTGCTGCTTGATAAAACCTCTCCCAGAAAACATCTCTCACCTCCTTTTAGACAGAAAATCCACATCAGCAGCCTCAGGAGCTGGGGGGATTTTTCCAGACCTGCCAGGATTTGTTTTTCCATAGAGCTCATCTAACTCTGTACCCCAGACTGAACCCATTGACTGAAAAAGGGACCAGATATTCAACCCTCTTCTGCTTGAAGGTTTCCCACATCCCTCATTCCTTCCCTTCAGAGGAAATAGTGTCCACCAAGAGCTATGCAGGAGAAATGTTGAGTTTTATCTTCTTTTTGCCAGGATTAAATGTGTGAGATGGTATTTCTTGTTTGGACTCAGATGTTTGTTAGTTCTTATCGCTGTTACAGTCTCACAAACCCTGAGTTCTACAGGACTTCAACAAACTGAAAATGGAGCCCCATCTCCCCCTCTGCAAGGCCTTTTAGGGATAAACTGTCCAATTAAGAAATTACACGTGATATATTTTTACTTTTATCCTAATAACAAACCACCCGTGGCCCACAATGTGGACTTTTTTATCTAATTACACAAAACCACCCAAACCCGGGGAGGAGAAGAAGGTGGAGAAGAAGGTGGAGAAGAAGGTGGAGAAGAAGGTGGAGAAGAAGGTGGAGAAGAAGGTGGAGAAGAAGGTGGAGAAGAAGGTGGAGAAGAAGGTGGAGAAGAAGGTGGAGAAGAAGGTGGAGAAGAAGGAACCTCTGTCCTAAAACCTCCATCTTGCTTTATATACATTACTACATTCTAAAACCTTACATTCTGAGTTTCCCACCCAGTGATGTCACACACTTCTATTCAAACCCCACACCCACAATCCCAGTTCTATAATTCCATTTTGGAAGCTTCTCCACGGCCTCAGGTTAAATTCATTGCTCTCCTGGGGGTCAGTGCCTGGCAGCACAGAAAGTCTGAAATTCTCAGCAAACCAGGGTTCCAACAGAGAAACAGCACCTAGAGAAGAGAAATCACTCCCAAAGCAAGGAATTTCCCCGTTTCTCACCACCAGCATTCATTCAAAGGGGCTCCTCAGCCAAAGGCAGCAGGCACAGGCCAAAGGGAGTGGAACAATCACCACACAGGGACCATCCCCATCCCTCCTTCATCTCCTGGAAGCTGCTCCAGGTCCCTCAGAGAAGCTTCCCACAGGTTGTGGCCTCATCCCTGGTGGTGAGGAGCTCACAGCTCCCTCCACACCTGGTTTATTTCATCCCTTTCCAGCCCAGGCTCTCATTAGGAATTCCATGGAATTCCTGGGAGGGAAATCTTGCTCCCTCAGCTCATCCATCTCCCTGCCCACAAACTCCTGCTCCCTCAGCAGGCAGGAGGAGCTTTCCTGGCCATTCCTTCCAAGAAAGCACAGAAATGTCTTCCCAGAAGATCCTGGCAGCAAATTCCTTTTCTCCCAAGGAGCACAGCTGGAGATGCCTCAGCTCCATCCAGGGGGAACCTTTCACCTCCTTGGCTTCCCCCCTCTGCCCCAGCTGTGCTGGAGCCTCTCTGCCAGTGGCGTTGTATTAATTAAAAATAATAAAACACCATTACAATTAAAAAATAATAATAAAAACCCAGTGAATTTTTCCCTGATCGCAGAACTGCGATGAACCAAACAGTTCCATTGGAGTCCCTCAAATAAGAAGAATAATAAATAGAAAATTTGCTGCACTTTGGGGTGAAATCCATGCAAATATCAGCTTTAACAGAACCTTAATAAAACACCATTACAATTAAAAAATAATAATTAAAAATAATAAAAAACCCAGTGAATTATTTCCCTGATCGCAGAACTGAGATGAACCAAACAGTTCCATTGGAGTCCCCCAAATAAGAAGACTAATAAATCGAAAATTTGCTGCACTTTGGGGTGACATCCATGCAAATATCAGCTTTAACAGAACCTTAATAAAACACCATTACAATTAAAAAATAATAATTAAAAATAATGAAACAAGTTGGTTGCAGGATGCACAACAGGGTGGGGTGGGTTTTTTTAACAGCAGCTTGATAGTGGAAGAGCTTTCAAGAAATGCACACCCCTTACCTCAACCTCTGGGTTCCAGGGCTATAAATTTATGTCTCACCTCTGTCCCTTCCATTGTTTCCCACCATCCCACAGCTTTTCTCCTCCCTTTACAGCAAGGTCTCCACAGTTAGCACCCCTGGGTGTTGCTTTTAGCTTAGAAAAGGCAACCAGGCCTCCTCAAGAGCACATTTTAAAAATTTTACCTCCTTAAAAATAAAAAAGAATTAATAAAACCCAAACAGAAGCCTTTAACCAAGCTGTTCAACAGTTTTCAGCTTCACTTGCATCACCTCCCTTCGCTTCAAACAGCCACAAAGAGACAAAAATAATCAGCAAAAGACAAAATTAATCAGCCAAAGATAAAAATCAGAACTTACCTTGCTGGACAGCCAACCCATCTCCACGAGGCAGAACCCCTTTTGGTTCATTCTTCATCTTCCCAGGGTTCAGGGGGTGGAGGAAAGGATGCAGCCTTCTCCCTCTCCTCCTTTTCTGCTGGCTCCCAGAGGGGTCACCCCATTCATCACCACAAATCCTGGGAAAAAACACCCAAAAAAAACCCAACAAAAAAACCCCAGCTCCTCTCCACCCCAGACAAGAGGGCACAGAGCAAAGAGGTCAGGGCCTTTAACAAGGGTGGGGAGGAAAACAATTTCTCCACCCACCCTCCCCTTTACCCTCAGCCATTTCCCATAAACTCATTTCCACTTTGGGAAGCTCCTCAGCTGCCTGGGTTGAAGCTCGGTGGTCCAGTTTGACCACCCTGAGGAGGTTACAATTCAATTCTTTAGTGTTTAGGCAGTGTTGCCCCTGCAGGCAGGGAGGAGGATCCCTGAGGAGCAGCTGGAGATGTTCAGTTTGGTGCTCTGGGGGTGATGTTCAGCTGCTGCTTCCTGAAGTCCTCCTGGATTTTGGGAACATCCCTGGAGCAGGGTGGGACAGGAGTGGGGAGAGGTTGCACGGGTGGTTAATGGGAAAATGGGTTTATTTGGGCAAAAAATGGGCTTTTTTTGCCAGAAATTCTTCCCTCATGGGTTGGAGATGCTGAGAAAAGCCACAGGGAATGATAACTGAGGTGAACAGCCTGCAGAAGGACTGGGAGTCGTGGCTGTGAGGTGTTTTGGGGACTGGGAGTCGTGGCTGTGAGGTGTTTTGGGGACTGGGAGTTGTGGCTGTGAGGTGTTTTGGGGACTCCCTAATAGGGAGAGCTTAAAACCTATGGTTAGGTTTGATTTAATTCTTATTTCCCTGGTTTTTTTCAGTGTTATCCCCAAGGGATGCTCGTGTGGGTTGTAATGAGGGTGTCTGATAAAAGCCCCCACTCCTGATACATCCCAAGAATTAATTCCTGCCCTAATATTCTTTATACTTTGTCTCCTGATAAATAAAATGGGAAATCTCAAGGAATCCTATTAAAAATAAATGGCCATTATCATTACAGACTCCATATCTCAGGCAGAGGCTTTCCCATAGTTTGAGGAGAGGGGAGGGGAAAAATACACACCCAAGCATCTCTTTGGGTGACATTAAATGACACAGGACCTCATACTTCTGTGTTATGGGATTAAAAATTATTTTAATTAAAAAATAATAATTAAAAATAATTAAAAAAGCAGTAAATTATTTCCCTGATCACAAAACTGAGATGAACCAAACAGTTCCATTGGAGTCCCCCAAATAAGAAGAATAATAAATATAAAATTTGCTGCACTTTGGGGTGAAATCCATGCAAATATGGATGGATTATCCATCTAAGGATGTGTTACAAATGTCCACCATGTGCTCCTCGTCCTGGGTCTGAAAAAATATTCCAAAAACCTCCTTGCAGTTGCAAAGCTTTACCCCAGCTGGGTTTTAACCTCTCTTCACTCTGATCTGCTCAGTTACAGACAGCAGAGCCTTCCACTAGAAGGAAAATTATTTGGTTTTTTTTTTCATTCTATCCTCAATGTAAGGATTTTATCGTTCCAGTTTTGCTTCCTGCAGGTGACTCCGTGTCCCGGCAGGAGCTGATCCCTCAGCTGGCACCTCCCTGGCTGAGCAGCTGTGCCCAGGGATGATGGGGAGGGCACATCCTCCGACCCCTCGGCTTGGCAGCACAACTCCTAATTAACAAAATGCAAGAATTCCACTGAGAAAATCATTTCCACCAGCATGGAAATGAGCTCAGCTCTGGAGCACGCTGGCCCTGACAGCTGGAGGGGGGTGCTGCTCATTTGCAGAGGGGTGGTCGGGCTCAAATCAGAGATCAGGTCACCCATCAAGGGGATTCCTCTGGCTGGTCTCACTTTCAGTCCCTGTTTGGGGTTTTTCTTGCATTGAGACCAATGACTTCATGGGAATGTTCCTTCAAAGACTCTCTGATGATGCCACCACAAATCTCAGCAGCTCTGACATAAAATCAGATTGAAATCCAATAGTTCTGTCAATCACTGCTTTCCTGTAGCTTTGAGTTTGGGTGTTGCTGTCCACATGGGCATCCCATGGGATGTGTAGGGGATTCCTGAGGTCTCTCACCTCTGCTCAGCTGTCTGTTCGTGTGAAACTTGGGAAAATCAGTAATTTTGTGGCTCTGGAATTGGAGAAAAGGGTGAAAGGTTACACCAGGGAGGAGTGGGACAGGAATAACATCTACACCCACACATCACACCCCGTTGTGTTAGAAAAGTACTCTGGTGTTTCCTGTTTTTCATTTTCTACACCAACAGCATCATTGCTTCCTGCTGGAGATGCCTGGGAACTGCTGTGATTTGCTCCTGTAATGAGGAGAATAAACATCTTTGCAGCAGAGAAACGAGAATTGGGTGAAGGCACTTTCAGCACCTTCAGCAGGACAGAGGGGAACCCCAGCCCCAGTCCCACCCTGCTGTCTGCAGGCACACGAAACACGTTCTGTTGAAGCTGATATTCTCCTGGGTTTCACCCCAAAGTGCAGCAAACTTTATATTTATTATTCTTCTTATTTGAGGGACTCCAATGGAATTTTTGGTTCATCTCAGTTCTGTGATCAGGGAAATAATTCACTGATTTTTTTATTACCAGGGAATGAGGGAAACAGGTAGGGGATTTTTATTTTTTCCCCCTGGAAGGCAGTTTCCTAAGGAAATGAGGCCTATTCCATGGAGCTGTGTGGAGGGGGAGGTCAAACAGTCACAGCCTCGGGGAGCGCTGCCTGCTGGAGGTGCCACATTTTTGAGGTGAGGTGTGGGAAGCAGACAGAGGCTCCTTTTCTCCCCTCTGCAGCTCAGCACTTGTGAGACAGAGCCTGGGGGTGTGGAGCCAACACTGGCTGAACCTTGGAGGCTTCAAAAACACAACATTCTTTGCAGACAATTGGGAGTGACCGCGTGGTTGAGGACATCGAGCCTTTTATAGACCCTCTGGAAGCCACATGGAGCAATGTCCCTGTCAATCACAGGAACTTCCAATGGATCTCCTGTGCAGCTCAGCATGAGAACTCAGCCATGAGACTATCTGTGTGATAAGGACAGGAGTTAAGCTTTCTGTTGTTGCCTGAACTCCTCATTTCCCTCTTCAGCTTCACCACGCTGCCCTGGAAGGGATAAATCCAGGGAGCTCCCTGAAGGAAAGGCACTCAAGCACTTAAGAGCAATGAACATTTACAAAAACTGGATCCTGTAATAGCTCCCCGTGCATCCAGGGCCATCATCTCAAATGGCAACAGCACAAGACAAGTTAATAATAGTCATTGTTCCAAGATTAAATTAGGTAGACAGGAATGATTTTTGCAAGATTCATAATGGTTTTAATGATACTATTTAGTTACCAAGAACAATATATCTTTTCTATTCATGAGTTCCTGGAAATCAAGGATGGTGGGGCTGTAAAATGTGTTTTTAAAGGCAGAGTTGTGAGCTGCAGCCTCACTGAAAGTTGGTTGTACGTTATCTTGAGCTGTCTTTATCCACAAAGGAGGAGCAAGATGTGGATGGGAACAGTGGGTCTGTGCATGGCATCTTGGGGAAATTTGGCTTTTGAGCCAGGAGCCAGACTCTGGAGGGATTTGAGGCTGGGTCAAATGCCAGAGGACACTTACAGCCACCTTGATGTCATTGCTTTAGAGGAAGTGGTGCCGTCATGACAGAGTTTTGTTGCAGACATCTTTTATGAAAAATGCTTTCCTCAGGATTTTTCCTCCTGAGAAGCTGAGAGGCCTCAGGAACAAAATGTAAACAATGGTTATCTGCTGCTGTGGGATGCAACAGGTGCATCTGGGATTGGCCCATGTTGGTTGTTTCTAATTAATGGCCAATCACAGCTCAGCTGGCTCGGATAGAGAGTCTGAGCCACAAGCTTTTGTTATCATTCTTTCCTATTCCATTCTTAGCCAGCCTTCTGATGAAATCCTTTCTTCTATTCTTTTAGTATAGTTTTAATATAATATACATCATAAAATAATAAATCAAGCCTTCTGAAACATGGAGTCAGATCCTCGTCTCTTCCCTCAACCTGAGACTCCTGTGAACACAGTTTGATATTGATGTAGGGCTGCAGAGCATCCAGCAGCTGCTCAGCCCCACTTGGGTCACCCAGAGTGGCCCTCAGGACATTTCACCTCACCAGATGTGGTGGCAGGAAGGTCCCAAGGCTCGAAGTGAGAGAGGAGCATGGTGCTCTCAAACTGGCCTCGCTTGGACCATGAAAACTGGGGCATGCTGAGTGCCCTGCACCAGAGGAAACATTTCTTTCTTGTGAATTGTCAGCAGAGGCGTTTTCCTAGAAACTCTGCAGCGTTTTGTGCTGTGCATTCTCTGTGAACCCATAAAACTCCAGAGGATCTCCAGCTGCAGTGACACCGCTCGGTCACAGCGCTGGCGTTTGGCAGCGTCCTCGCTCTGCTGGGAATTATTTCAAAAGGCACTTTGCCATGGAAACGCACGCTGGGGTGGCCTGCAGCAGCAGCAGATGGACGTGGGATCACATCAAACCTGGCCTGAGGGCTTTTCCCTCACGCTGGTCCCACTTAGAGCCACCTGCATTCACAGCTGGGTGAACCAGCAGATACACAGCGGGTGGGTTGCTCCACCAGTACCAGCCCAGCTGGGTGAGAGCTGAGGAAGAATATTTGGGAGGAAGCACAGGATGTCTGAAAGAGCAGTTCAGTGCGTCCCCACAGTGTCAAATCCCTTCACGGGACAACCAGGTGAGCGTTGAGACCCAGCTTTACCAATATCAAGGGGCCACGATGACTCTGGTGGTGAAAAGCTTGGCCAAGGTGGTTTTTTAGGGAACTGAATATCCATCCTTGGCAAAAAAACAGCAGGAGGGAAGGAAAAGCGACGAGGCTGAGACTGGTGAGGCACACAGGAGACACGAGGCCTGACTTAGGAGCAGGGAAACAATCTCCATGTGGTTTGGAGACGCAGGGAATGACAGAGAAACATCTGTGACTCCCAAAGTCTTCCTTTCATCACCTTTCAGCACACTTTGCCAAGATTTTGACAACATTTGTCCCAGTTCACAGCCTGGTCCAGGCTGGGAGTGAAGACACCCAGCTTTCAGCTCCTTATGGGAGCTCACACCTTCTCCCAAGAGCAAAACCAACTTGTTTGTGTTCTAGGAACCCAAATAAACATTTCCATGGAAGGCTGAACGTGCCACTGGGGACATCTCCTCACACCAGCCTCCCCTGGCAGGGTCAGAGGGTGTTGTATAAGTCTGTGTGTAGATTTGTCAGCAGCTTTTAACAAGGAGAACTTTTCTAATTTCATGATTGGATTTAAGCATGTCGTTCCAAAGCTGCTCACAGTAGGAAAAAAAGAATTATAGAGAGGAAGTCACCATAAAAATGTTCCTGACAACGTGCACAGGAGGGTGTAACCCTCTCGTGGTGGGGGTTTTGGGGTTGTCCTGTGTCTAGGGCCAGGATTTGGACTTTATGATCCTTGTGGGTCCCTTCCAAGTCAGAAAATTCAATGATTCTGCAAAAAATTTTACTTTTCCTTCACAGCCAAGAATTTATTTCTTTTTTTTTTCTGTGATAGAGAAGTTACCTCAGCCATCAGCTGCCGAGCCCTTTCAGCAGAGCCCAAACTGATCAATTTTAGCAGTTTCCTTCTGAATTTTAAAATCTTCTTTTACCTTTTAAGATCTTCCCCTTTTCCCAATGAGGGCTAAGCCCAAATTTCAGTAGATAATATGGAATTTCATTCCAGAGAAGACAAAGAGGCAACACTCAGTAAGTGCTGGTGGGAGCAGCCCTGTGCTAACTCTGTCCCCAAACTCACTGGGGCTGTTGGAAATACCAGTAATGCAAAAGACACTGGAAAATTTAAAGATATTATCCCAGAGAAGTGCTCACAGGGTAGATTTGCAGGCAAAAAAAAAAGGGGGAAATTTTTCTAAAAGTGCATTTTGTCTCACCACACCTGCCCCTTGCTGGAGTGGAATTTCCAACCCCAGCTCTGCAGCTCTGAGCTCTGCATGCCTGAATCCCTCTCTGTGCTGTATGAGTGTTATCCTGCAGTGGGTTGATTAAAATGTTATTAAAAGAAGCCATTTCATCCCTAGGGGGAAAAAAAAATAAGAATAAAAGAAGAATTTGTCCAACCTATTTGAATCTGCAGTCCCTACTTGAGAAAAGTCTGAGGAGCCAGCTGGAAATCCTTCAGGTGTTGATGGCAGGAGCTCCTTTGTGATGTCCCAGAAAGCAGTGACCACAAAAAGAGTCACAGAAGGTTTAGGAACCCATAGCAGTTCTGTTTGATGCTGTATTAATCTCGTGGAGAACAATAATCACATTCCATTTGTCCCCACTGCTTTTTGGTTCTTATTAAGACTCCCTCTATGATCTTATGTTTCCTATCGATTTGTGAAATCAAATCTATCAATGTGAAAAGCAAATAAAAGCAGGTGTTGCCCTGGTAGGGGTGAGGGAAATCAGGGAACAATTCCAAGAAGTGCTCAGGGGTTCGGCACAACCAGGTCTAACATCTCCTGGCCCTCACATGTGGAATTTCTGAGGTCCCCAGGATGAAGGAGGAATTGAGAATCTGACTCCATGTTCTTAGAAGGCTAATTTATTATTTTAAACTAAAATTATACTAAAGAATAGAGAAAGGATGCAGACAGAAGGTTACAAAGACTGATAATGAAAACTCCAGTCTTGACACAGCTTGACTGTGATTGGTCATTAAGTCAAAACAATTCACATGAAACCAATCAAACTGTTGGATAAAACAATCTCCAAACCACATTCCAAAGCAGCAAAACACAGGAGAAACAGTCAGATAATCATTATTTTCATTTTTCTCTGAGGCTTCTCAGCTTCCCAGGAGAAGAAATCCTGGTAAAGGGATTTTTCAGAAAATATGACCGTGACACTCACAGGTTTTGGTGAGCTTTGGATGAGGGTGTGCCCTCAAGAGAATGGAATTTCCCTGCTCAGTGATATGAGGGTCACTCAGGTACACCGTGGCACAGTAAAAGTATTTTCTTAGGGGAAAAAAAATAAAATAAATAAGAATAAATAAGTTTTTCTTTGCTTGACCCAATCAATCAACGTGGCAGTCAATGCTGTGCTGCCTTTTGGGTTGTGTTTTCAGTCTGAACTGGAGCAAGAACCCTGGTGCCCTGCTCTCCATGCAGTCACTGCCCTGCCTGTACCCGGGTTCAGGATTGCCTGAGTGTGGGAGATTTTGGAAATGCCACCAGCACAGAACAGCATTGTCACCCTGTGTGTCCTCACACAGGAACCCTCCCTGCCAGGGAGCCTGAGCTCAGCCTGCAGCTCTGAGCTGCCAATAAACAGAGCTGGGAGTGCAGGGAACAGAATTTCAGGAGCAGCGCCAGTCCACCCTGGTGATCAGACTGGATCGCTGTACGTCCCCTTGGGAGGCAGTGTCAAATCCCTTCACGGGACAACCAGGTGAGTGTTGAGACCCAGCTTTACCAATATCAAGGGGCCACGATGACTCTGGTGGTGAAAAGCTGGGATTGTGCAGGTGGATTGGCCAAAGCAGGTGGTTTTTTAGGGAACTGAATATCCATCCTTGGCAAAAAAGCAGCAGGAGGGAAGGAAAAGCGACGAGGCTGAGACTGGTGAGGCACACAGGAGACACGAGGCCTGACTTAGGAGCAGGGAAACAATCTCCATGTGGTTTGGAGACGCAGGGAATGACAGAGAAACATCTGTGACTCCCAAAGTCTTCCTTTCATCACCTTTCAGCACACTTTGCCAAGATTTTGACAACATTTGTCCCAGTTCACAGCCTGGTCCAGGCTGGGAGTGAAGACACCCAGCTTTCAGCTCCTTATGGGAGCTCACACCTTCTCCCAAGAGCAAAACCAACTTGTTTGTGTTCTAGGAACCCAAATAAACATTTCCATGGAAGGCTGAACGTGCCAGTGGGGACGTCTCCTCACACCAGCCTCCCCTGGCAGGGTCAGAGGGTGTTGTATAAGTCTGTGTGTAGATTTGTCAGCAGCTTTTAACGAGGAGAACTTTTCTAATTTCATGATTGGGTTTAAGCATGTCGTTCCAAAGCTGCTCACAGTAGGAAAAAAAGAATTACAGAGAGGAAGTCACCATAAAAATGTTCCTGACAACGTGCACAGGAGGGTGTAACCCTCCCGTGGTGGGGGTTTTGGGGTTGTCCTGTGTTGGGCCAGGATTTGGACTTTATGATCCTTGTGGGTCCCTTCCAAGTCAGAAAATTCAATGATTCTGCAAAAAATTTTACTTTTCCTTCACAGCCAAGAATTTATTTCTTTTTTTTTTCTGTGATAGAGAAGTTACCTCAGCCATCAGCTGCCGAGCCCTTTCAGCAGAGCCCAAACTGATCAATTTTAGCAGTTTCTTTTTGAATTTTAAGATCTTCCCCTTTTCCCAATGAGGGCTAAGCCCAAATTTCAATAGATAATATGGAATTTCATTTCAGAGAAGACAAAGAGGCAGCGCTCAGTAAGTGCTGGTGGGAGCAGCCCTGTGCTAACTCTGTCCCCAAACTCACTGGGGCTGTTGGAAATACCAGTAATGCAAAAGACACTGGAAAATTTAAAGATATTATCCCAGAGAAGTGCTCACAGGGTAGATTTGCAGGCAAAAAAAAGGGGGGGAAATTTTTCTAAAAGTGCATTTTGTCTCACCACACCTGCCCCTTGCTGGAGTGGAATTTCCAACCCCAGCTCTGCAGCTCTGAGCTCTGCATGCCTGAATCCCTCTCTGTGCTGTATGAGTGTTATCCTGCAGTGGGTTGATTAAAATGTTATTAAAAGAAGCCATTTCATCCCTAGGGGGGGAAAAAATAAAAATAAGAATAAAGAAGAATTTGTCCAACCTATTTGAATCTGCAGTCCCTACTTGAGAAAAGTCTGAGGAGCCAGCTGGAAATCCTTCAGGTGTTGATGGCAGGAGCTCCTTTGTGATGTCCCAGAAAGCAGTGACCACAAAAAGAGTCACAGAAGGTTTAGGAACCCACAGCAGTTCTGTTTGGTGCTGTATTAATCTCCTGGAGAACAATAATCACATTCCATTTGTCCCCACTGCTTTTTGGTTCTTATTAAGACTCCCTCTATGATCTTATGTTTCCTATCGATTTGTGAAATCAAATCTATCAATGTGAAAAGCAAATAAAAGCAGGTGTTGCCCTGGTAGGGGTGAGGGAAATCAGGGAATAATTCCAAGAAGTGCTCAGGCGTTTGGCACAACCAGGTCTAACATCTCCTGGCCCTCACATGTGGAATTTCTGAGGTCCCCAGGATGAAGGAGGAATTGAGAATCTGACTCCATGTTCTTAGAAGGTTAATTTATTATTTTATACTAAAATTATACTAAAGACTAGAGAAAGGATACAAACAGAAGGTTGCAAAGACTGATAATGAAAACTCCAGTCTTGACACAGCTTGGCTGTGATTGGTCATTAAGTCAAAACAATTCACATGAAACCAATCAAACTGTTGGATAAAACAATCTCCAAACCACATTCCAAAGCAGCAAAACACAGGAAAAACAGTCAGATAATCATTATTTTCATTTTTCTCTGAGGATTCTCAGCTTCCCAGGAGAAGAAATCCTGGTAAAGGGATTTTTCAGAAAATATGACAGTGACACTCACAGGTTTTGGTAAGCTTTGGATGAGGGTGTGCCCTCAAGAGAATGGAATTTCCCTGCTCAGTGATACGAGGGTCACTCAGGTACACCGTGGCAGAGTAAAAGTATTTTCTTAGGGGAAAAAAAATAAAATAAATAAGAATAAATAAGTTTTTCTTTGCTTGACCCAATCAATCAACGTGGCAGTCAATGCTGTGCTGCCTTTTGGGTTGTGTTTTCAGTCTGAGCTGGAGCAAGAAGCCTGGTGCCCTGCTCTCCATGCAGTCACTGCCCTGCCTGTACCCGGGTTCAGGATTGCCTGAGTGTGGGAGATTTTGGAAATGCCACCAGCACAGACCAGCATTGTCACCCTGTGTGTCCTCACACAGGAACCTTCCCTGCCAGGGAGCCTGAGCTCAGCCTGCAGCTCTGGAGCTGCCAATAAACAGAGCTGGGAGTGCAGGGAACAGAATTTCAGGAGCAGCGCTCAGTCCACCCTGGTGATCAGACTGATTGCCAGGCAGTGGAGCTTGACTCTCTTGGGAGGTTTCCTCAGCCCTGGGCTTATTCCTCATGGCACTTGCCGTTTTCTGATTTTCCGATTTTCCAATTTTCCCATTTTCTGTCTAGGTGGCCTCAGGATCAGGGGGTGGGGATTGTGTTTCCTTGGAGCAGCGTGGGGCAGTTTTTAGTTGCTTGACACAATCAATCAACGTGGCATTCCATTTTCAGGCAGCAGATCTCAGCTGGAGGTTGGAGACTGAGACCTGACTTGATGGTTGAGGCAGAGCTTTGGGATCAGGGAATATTTCTTGTGATGCAGCTCTGTGTCCTGGGGTGCTGTGTCCAGCTCTGGGATCCCCAACAGCAGCAGGACCTGGAGCTGCTGGAGCAAATCCAGAGGAATCCATGGAAATGCTGCAGGGCTGGAGCCAGGCTGGGAGAGCTGGGGGTGCTCACCTGGAGAGGGGAAGGATCCAGGAGGGAGCTCAGAGCCCCTTGCAGGGCCTGAAGGGGCTCCAGGAGAGCTGGAGAGGGACTGGGGACAAGGGATGGAGGGACAGGAGCCAGGGAATGGCTCCCACTGCCAGAGGGCAGGGATGGATGGGATATTTTGAGAAATTCTTCCCTGTGAGGGTGGGGAGGCACAAAGGGATGTTTTTGTGGGTTGGTGTTGAACAACAGCTTGTTCTGGGCTCTTCTGGGATGCCAGAAAGGGGAGATGCACCTACAGACAGCAGGGGAGCAAAATTAGAAGGGACAGCAAAGCAAAGAAATTTCCTTTCAATTTAAATTGCCTCTGCTCTTCTCAAGGCCAGTCACTGGGAGGGCAGGGAATCACCTCCTCTCTCCTGGCTGTTTCCTACAGAGATCAAGGGTGATAAAGGGATTGGGGCACCTCTCCTGTGGGGATGGGCTGAGGGAGCTGGGGCTGCTCAGCCTGGAGAGGAGAAGGTTGTGAGGAGAGCTCACAGCACATTGCAGGGTCTGAAAGGAGCACAGGGAATCCAGAGAGTGACTCTGCATCAGGAGCTGCAGAGACCAGCCAGGGGGAATCGCTTCAAACCGAGAGAGAGGGAATTTAGATTGGAAATGTGGAAGAAATTCTCCTTGTGAGGATGGTGAGGCCCTGGCACAGGGTACCCAGAGCAGCTGTGGCTGCCCCTGGATCTATGGAATGCCAAATGCCAGGTTGGACAGGGCTTGGAGCACCCTGGGCTAGGGAAAGGTGTCCCTGCAATGGGATGAGATGATCTTTAGGGTCCTTTCCCACCCAGGCCACGCAGCCATTGCAGGATTCTCTGCCTCCAATGCACAGCAGAGCTGTGGGACAGGGCCCAGCCAGCAGCCAGAGCTGGGGCTGTTCCCTCTCACTCCAGGGTCATTGACTTTGAAACTTGCTGCTCTGGCAGGGCCCAGAGCCACGGACCCCCAGGGGATGGTTCCTGATGAAGAGAGGCAATTCAAACTAGAAATGTGGCAGAAATTCTCCCTGTGAGGGTGGGCAGGCCCTGGCACAGGTGCCCAGAGAAGCTGTGGCTGCCCCTGGAGAGACAAGCCAAGGGGAATGGCTTCAAACTGAAAGAGAGGAAATTTATATTAGAAATATGGAGGAAATTCTCCCTGTGAGGGTGGTGAGGGCCTGGCACAGGTGCCCAGAGAAGCTGTGGCTGCCCCTGGATCCCTGGAATGCCCAAGGCCAGGCTGGATGGGGCTTGGAGCAACCTGGGCTAGGGAAAGGTGTCCCTGCCCATTGCAGGAGGTGCTATTAGATATCTTTAAGGCTCCTTCCAGCCCAAACCACTCCATGATTCTGATTTTCCCACTCATCTCCAGTGAGCTGGCCAGAGCCAGCACAGCAGAGGTGTCAGCACAGGGCATGAGCAAGGGGGATTCTCTGGATTATGGGGGCACTTGGGTGTTCTCTCCACAGTAATTAAAGGCAGATGAAGTGGAATGGGAAGTGAAATCTCTTTTTTTTTTTCACAGAGCAAGTGAAATCCTTCAGGGGCAGTGGAGTTCTCTCTTGCTTCACTTTTGGAGTTCAGAGCTAAAGGTCTTTCTGCAAGAGATGCCCTGGATGAGCACAAGCTCTGGGTCTCCTCACAAAGGCTAACAGGGTGAATTGAAAAGGTCTCTTCCATACAGGGATTTGGTCTTCTTAATTTAATTCTCTTGTCCAGCATTAACAATTACCATTTTATTGATTTAAGGGAAGTAGCAAAGAACATGTGGGCAGCTTGTGTGTTTCCTGATACTGTCTCACAAATCAGGCAAAAGGTTAATTTTCATTCAGGAAAAAAAAAAAGGCATCTTGAAACTGAAGTAAAATTATTTTTAAAAGGAAAAGAAAATCAGAGACAGGATAAAAGCAGGAAAGACTCCTTTTTTTTTTTTTTGCATTGCAGCTCATGTTGGACTCTTGTTGCCTTTCAGATCTTATTTGTAAAGATTTGGACAAGGTTTCATGGTGACCACAGAGCTCAGGGCCAAGGTTCTGGAAAACAAGATAATGCACCAAACTTCTATCAAGAGGCACCTGACCTTTCCCAATCCCAAAGGAATTGTCCACTAAGATGCTGGAGTTACAATTCCTCCCAAGGTAAACATCAGATGGGACAAAGTGAAAGGATGACAGAAGTTGCCCTCAGGCTCTGAGAGGAGAGTTTAAAAAGGAGTTTTTCTTAAATTGTTTGATGATTTCTTCCATCACAGAGGAACAGAGTGACCTGCAAAGGTCAGCAGGGTAGGACTGATAAAAAAGGACAAAGTTTAGGGTCTGTGTGAGGGAGACACTGGTGAACATGAGCTGTGGCTGCCAGAAGGACACAGAAAGGTCTCTCTGCATCACTCAGTAAAATGCAATGTGGATTTCCTCTCCACAACTCCCTGGCAGGACCTGGGGGGACTCAGCTCCCCGGGGAACAGTGACAGGACAAGAGGAAACGTCCTCCAGCTGTGCCAGGGTAGCTTCAGGTGGGACATCAGGAGGAGTTTCCCCATGGAAGGGTTGTTATGCATTGGAAGGGGCTGCCCAGGGATGTCCCCATCCCTTGAAGTGTCCAGGGAAGGACTGGACGTGGCCCTCAGTGCTCTGGGCTGGTGACAAGGTGATGATGATGGATCAAAGGTTGGGTTCAATGGTCTCAGAGGTCTTTTCCAACCTAAATTATTCTGTGATTCTGCAATCACAGGGATTGGAGCAGCCCAGTTTGCCATCCCAGGAGCTCCAATGATGGGCTCAGCTCCCTGGCATGGCCATGCTGGGTCTGGGTCTGCAAGCAGCAACCTCAGGAGCCTCCACACCCCTGGGAACTCGTGTCTGGAGGATGTGTGGCAGCCCTGTGCCCGTGTCCTTGGTCCTGGGGCCAGCAGGCACTGCCAGGCAGAGCTCCACACTCCCCTGTTCACCATTTTAGGATATCACTGTCCTTTGCACCTACAACTTCCAAAATTCCCAGGGGAATTCCCAGAGTGCTCCTGCCTTTGAGCTTGGAGCCGTGAGCTCGGAGCACAAGACACCAAACTGTCTGTAAGGCATTTCTCCTTCCCACAAATCATCCCAGGCCTCCTCCAGCCCTTTCCAGCCGCCAACACTTCCCCCAAGCTGTGTCTCCCTGAACTTCAAACCACCCTCCAGTATTGTATTTTCGGGGTGCCCAGATGAAGGAAGGAAGGAATGATCAATCTGATTCCATGTTCTCAGAAGGGTAATTTATTATTTTATGATATTATATTATATTAAAGAATATGAAACTAAACTATACAGAATACAGAAAGGATGCTTACAGAAGGCTAAAAAGAATAATAATGAAAACTTGTGAGTCTTTCCAGAGTCCCCACACAGCTTGGCACTGATTGGCCAAAGAGTCAAAACAACTCACATGAAACCAATGAAACAACCACCAGCTGGATAAACAATCTCCAAACACATTCCACATGAGCAAAACACAGTAGCAGCAAATGAGATAAAAATTGTTTTCCTTTTTCTCTGAAGCTTCTCAGCTTCCCAGGAGAAGAATCCTGGGCAAAGGGATTTTTCAGAGAATGTGAATGTGACACTCCAGTGCTGCTGTCAGGACTGAGCCTGCTCCTTCCACCCTTTATGTTTCCATGCCATGTTCACCTCCATCCTTTGGTCCTCACACAGCGGTGGGAGCCCAGATCCCGATGGTTCCCACCACACCCCCACATTCCCAGAGCCCTTGCCGTGGATTTTTGCCATCTTCCCTCACACTTGGCCGTGTTCAGCTCCGTCCTCATCGCGTGTCAGAGGATGAATCAACATTTTCCGCCTTGCACAATAATTCCTTCCTCGATCGTTTATGACTTCCCTGATCTCTGGGTCACCTGGAGGGTTTTATCAGCAGCCAGTGTGTGTTGTCTTCAGGGCATTAATTCAAAAGTCAAAGAGCATGGAAATGCTTTCGGCCCTACCCCAGTGGGAACATGGTCACTACTTTAATTACTGCCTTTACAATTACACTTTGAATCCCATTAATTAGCTGCTTTGAGGGCTATTTAATGTCTTCCTCATGCCTTGCTCACCATTGTTACTCAAACCAAACCCAGGACTAACTTAAAGCCCCACTTTCTGTGACTTTTTGACAAAATCTTTAAGATCAAGCCCATTACAAATCTGAAAAACTTCACAATCTTATTTTTCTAAGGTACCAAATTCACTTGACAGCATTACTACTTTGTCTTACTTGCGTTACCCTCCTTTAATTTCCTTCCTCTATTAATTATTTTCCCTTAATTTATTGCGTCCTGTGTGAGATTATGTATTTTTTAGCCTGGGATTAATGCCAGAGCAAGGGACATACACTTTCCTAGGATATCCCATTTACCTTTTGGAAAACACAGTTATGACTTTAGCCCAGTTCTCATCATTCAGAACCACCCAAACCAATAATAAAATTTTAAAAAAAATAATTTCTGTTCCAGAGACCTCCTCAGGATGCTTTTTGAAAACTCTTGGGTGCAGTTAGAGCTGTGTGAGTCAAGAATTAATGCTTGCTGCCCCAGCCCCCCTTCACCATCCAGGCTGGGATTCCATCATCTGGCTGTTCCCATTGCCACAGCAGAAATATTTAGGGAATTTTTCTGTCCTCATCACTATCAACACCTTTTTTTTCCCCCCCATTTCAGTCTCATAATGTCTCAATACCATTGTGAAAAAAATTCTTGTGCTTTCAGTGTCATTTGGCACCTCCCCATTGTCCTCAGCCCTCCTGGATGTTGATTCCTCCTCAAATCCTTTCCTCTGTGGCCACAGGGCTTCCTCAGTTTAATTTGAATTTTTCAGCCACAAGAAGGACGTGCAAGTGGCACCAGGTGTCCTCTGGGGCTGTGTTGGGCTCTGGGACAGAAAATGTCATTTAAAATCTGAGACTTCCATCTCTGCACCCTGGATTTGCTTCTCACTCACACTCAGTTCCACCCTCAGATGTGCTACAAGTAAACTGAAAGGTCAGAGGAAGAGTTTGTATGTGTTCAAGTAATGCTTGACCAACCTCAAGGATATGGAAAGTATTTAAAATAAAAATATTTTTATATTAAAATATTTTTTAGATGTGGACACTGTCTTTAACTGCTGAAAATGAATAACTGAATAAATAACTGCATTGATTTAGTTCATCTCTTTTTAGTTTTAATAATTAGTTCAAGTGAACTGTGGAAAGTCCAATTCTTTATTTATATCAGAACCCTTAAAATTCTCACGGTATTATTGCAAGGCAAAAAAAGCACTCCAGGCTCTGGTTTCAAATCCTCTTTTATCTTTGTGGGTTTTTCTGAGCCCTTTAATGCTCAGGTGGAGCTGCCTCACCTCTTGCACAACCCTCAGCCTGCTACTTCCCTCTCTGGCTTGAATTAAAGCCTCCTTTTTCAGCCTCCCTCCCCCAAAGCTTTCGCTGCTATAAAGGAAAGAAATTCCCAATAAAAGGAGAACAAAACAATGGCCAAAGTCACGCATCCCGCTAAGAGCTCTGGAGAGGTCACTTGCCTCTGCCAAAATATTCTCTGCATCCCTGGATATAAAACCTCATCTGGGTGAGAAAACAACCCTACATACTTGAGCAAAAAAAAAGGGTAAGCGTGTTTAAATTCCTTAAATTCCTTTTCTAATTAACTCAGATGTATATGATTTATTGTAAGTTTTTATAAGATTTTCTACCTTTTGTTGCACTTGTTGCTCTTACTGTTACCGATATGCAGTAAAGGGTTCTCAGCCTCATTTTTTTGCCATACATTCTTACAATGACAGCTGTAAAATCAGGACTAAAACAGGACTGAAATAACGATAAAAATAAATTAAAAATAATTAATATTCTGAATATTAAACTTTTTGCTTCGGCCAATTCTTTAGCTGAGAGTCTCCTTTAGGAGAAATGAGAGGATTTGGGAATACAACATGGCCCTTTCACCTTAGGGACTGGGAAACTCTAGTTCAGGTGCAAGGTAGTGGAAAAAGCTAAACCAGTCTAGTTTAAAGCTTAGCTAAAACTAAGTTTAGTGGTTGTGAGAAAAAAGGATGTCTCAGGCAGAAGGGTGAAAATTCAGCACTCAAAGAGCACAAGTTCTGTCAACAAAGGCTTTTGTGCTGTGAAAATAAATCCCAGGCTGGTGAGAAACCCTGTTTCTCCAGTTTCCTCCTCCTTTTCCCCTTCCCACTGGAGATGCTCAAAGAGTGAAGCAAAATGCCATCCCAGCTGGTGTTTGTTGGCTTTTTTAGCATCCAGAGAGGCAGGAGAATGGTGAGGTTGGAAACACAGAAATGAGGTGTTGGTTGCTTGGAACAACATGCAAACCCAGAGACCTCACAAACATGGGGCTACCAGCCCAAAGAGCTGAAAAACCCAGAGAAAATACAGATGCAGATAAAATCCAGATGCAGATGAAACACAGCCTCAGAAAATGGAGAGATGATGTGCTGGGAGGTGTTTTCCATGGATGTATCCCTTACCCACTCCCTGCAAAGGGGCAGCTGGGCATGAGGGGAATGGAGAGGAAATAAATGGTCAAAGCCTTTGAAGTCTTTCACTGCCACCATCCAGACTTCATCATGGGTTGGACTCTGAGAATCCCTGCCAAGACAAGCACCAATTTTGTGTCTGCAAGTCCCTGACAGGAGGGTGCAGATGAAGGGGGATCAGGCTCTGCTTCCAGTGAACAGGGAGAGAAAATGGCCTCAAGTTGTGCCAGAAGATGTTTAGATTGGATATTGGGGGAAATTTAATTCATGGAAGAGGTTGTCCAGCCTTGGAAATGGCTGTTGAGGGAAATCATTAAGTCACAATAAAAGATGTGTGGATGTGGCACCTGGGGACAGGGGTTAGAGTTGGCCTTGGCAGGATGGACTCCATCATCCTACAGGTCTTTTCTAACCCAAAGGATTCTGTGATTCTATGAAAAGAAACTCAAAAAGACCTCCATTTTCTCATGCCACGAGGATCACTGGCAGGGCTGGAGCTCATTCCAGCCTGGCTGAAGGGAGAGGGAAGGATGGCAGGGAATTCCTTTGCCTCCGCTGAGACTCTAAATCTTGGTTTAACAGCGCTGTCCTCTCC
Organism: Emberiza elegans; assembly: GCA_024865655.1. Taxonomy (NCBI): domain Eukaryota; kingdom Metazoa; phylum Chordata; class Aves; order Passeriformes; family Fringillidae; genus Emberiza; species Emberiza elegans. Next base: position 2,857,460 of record JALJVW010002400.1, on the reverse strand, counting down.
AGATTTGAAACCCCCTGCATTTATGGATGTTCTGGGAAAGTGGCAAAAGACATCTATTCACAATAGGATTGCTGGAGACAGCTGAGGGACTGTTTCCTGGAATGATGGAAAAGGCTGCTTTGTGCAGATCTGGCTGCACTGTTTCTACTAGAGTGATGACTTGATTGCTCCTGGGGTTTGCTGAAATCCTGGTTGTATATTAAGCCATGCTGACCCTTGGATGAGCATGTTTTTGGTATTATTTGAATAGAAAGAAACTGATGAGCATTTGGGCTCAATAAAGGCAGCAATATGTGGCTGAAGGGAGTATATTGGATTGGGAAAGGGCCTGGGTCAAAGATATCCAGTCATTTCTCTAAATAGCTGAGTTTTGAAGCTACAGCCTGGGCTGTTCCTACAGTGCTGTGTGTTAGAGATGGTTTTTTCTGAGGTGAGCTGGAAAATGCATCCCAGTTTTCCCACAGGCAGGTGCTCTGCACGTGTGGGCACTGCTGTGCTTTGGGAATGGGGATTTCTCTCACCCTGCAGAGTTTCCAGCAGGCTGCTCAAAGCTGTACAAAGAAAGCCTTGCTGTGTCTGAAACTGGGGGATTCCTGCTTGCAGGGAAGAGAGGAGGCTCCAGTGCTCCCTTGGAGCTTTTCCTGTGCCACCTGCATCCCTTCCATCATCTTCCCTCCTTCCCTCAGCCCTCTCCTCTTTGTACACAAGTGCATCACATCCTCCCTCCCTGCTGCAGGAGCCTCATGGAATCACAGGATTATTTTGGGTGGAAAAGCCCACTGAGATCACCCAGCCCAACCATTCCCCCAGCAGTGCCAAGGCCACCACTGACCATGTCCCCAAGTGCCACATCCACATGGCTTCTAAACCCCTCCAGGGATGGGGACTCCAGCACTGCCCTGGGCAGCTGTGCCAGGGCTGGACAACCCTTTCCATGAATAAATTTTCCCAAATATCCAATCTAAACCTCCCCTGGCCCAGCCTGAGGCCGTTCCCTCTCCTCCTGTCCCTGTTCCCTGGACCACAGCCCGACCCCCCCGGCTGTCCCCTCCTGTCAGGAGCTGTGCAGAGCCACAAGGGCCCCCCTGAGCCTCCTTTGCTCCAGGCTCAGCCCCTTCCCAGCTCCCTCAGCCTCTCCTGGAGCTCCAGACCCTTCCCCAGCCCCATTCCCTTCCCTGGACACTCTCCAGCCCCTCCATGTCTTGTTGTGAGGGGCCCATGGTTTTTGCACCATCCCATCCTTCCCCTTGATTCTAAAGGAGCTTTTCACCCCCCAGGCCAGGCCCAGCAAAGCCAACCCCAGCCTCAGTGGGGTCAGTCCCCTCTGCCACCCATGGTCACCACCCCAACACCACCCTAGGGCCAGTCCTATCCCCTGAACCCCCCACCCAGGCTCTGTCCAAATATCAGAATTCCACTTTTTAATAAAAAATTAAAAATAATCAGACTTCTCTTTCCATTTGCTTGAGGAAGGCTTTTTTTCCCTTTTTTCCAACCCTTTCATCCTACACCTCAGCTGCTGGGAGTTGATGCCTTGATGGCAGCACCTTTTTCCTCTCCAGCTGGTGTTTCCAGGAACATCCCTTTTGGCTCAACACCACCAATCCCCATTTATGGCCCTCCAAGCTCCCCCTCCATTCCTGGGATGACAAAACCATTCCTGTCCATGTCAGGTTGGCCAAGCTTCACACTGCCCATCCATTTTCTGATGTATTTGGATATATCCCAAGCTCACCCTCCTTTCCTGGGATGACAAAACCACTCCTGTCCATGTCAGGTTGGCCAATCTTCACACTGCCCACCCATTTCTGAATATTTGAAAGATTTAGGGCACCATCCCCTCGCTCAACCATCTCTGTGCTCTCCACATCTCCCCTCTCCTCCAGCCCTGAACAAACAGACAAACAACTGCTTTATGAAAGGGAAGAGGGAAAACCAACGGCAGCTGCTTTAAATCTGCTGTAATGCTGGCAGCAATTGCATAAGGCAGAGGTTTTGCTGATGTCCCCACCCCATTCCTGAGAAATATTTGATTTATTTTGGTGTCACTGTGCCCTCAGCACATTGGCAGCGCAGGATCCAAGGGCAGCATCAAAGAGCATCTCTGGATTCGCTTCTGCCCCGACGCAATCCCACAAGAAAAAGGGCAAGATTCAAAACAGCCTCCTTAGCCTGTTCCTTGGCATGGAGGAGCTCAGGAAACAGATGGGGCTCACCATCCCCTGGGGGTCCATGGCTCTGGGCCCTGCCAGAGCAGCAAGTTTCAAAGTCAATGACCCTGGAGTGAGAGGGAACAGCCCCAGCTCTGGCTGCTGGCTGGGCCCTGTCCCACAGCTCTGCTGTGCATTGGAGGCAGAGAATCCTGCAATGGCTGCGTGGCCTGGGTGGGAAAGGACCCTAAAGATCATCTCATCCCATTGCAGGGACACCTTTCCCTAGCCCAAGATGCTCCAAGCCCCATCCAACCTCACCTTGGGCATTCCAGGCATCCAGGGGCAGCCGCAGCTGCTCTGGGCACTCTGTGCCAGGCCCTCACCACCCTCACAAGGAGAATTTCTTCCAAATTTCTAATCTAAATTCCCTCTCTTTCAGTTTGAGAATTTCTTCCATATTTCCAATCTAAATTTCCTCTCTTTCAGTTTGAAGCCATTCCCCTTGGCTTGTCTCTCCAGGGGCAGCCACAGCTTCTCTGGGCACCTGTGCCAGGGCCTGCCCACCCTCACAGGGAGAATTTCTGCCACATTTCTAATCTGAATTGCCTCTCTTCATCAGGAACCATCCCCTGGGGGTCCGTGGCTCTGGGCCCTGCCAGAGCAGCAAGTTTCAAAGTCAATGACCCTGGAGTGAGAGGGAACAGCCCCAGCTCTGGCTGCTGGCTGGGCCCTGTCCCACAGCTCTGCTGTGCATTGGAGGCAGAGAATCCTGCAATGGCTGCGTGGCCTGGGTGGGAAAGGACCCTAAAGATCATCTCATCCCATTGCAGGGACACCTTTCCCTAGCCCAGGGTGCTCCAAGCCCTGTCCAACCTGGCATTTGGCATTCCATAGATCCAGGGGCAGCCACAGCTTCTCTGGGCACCTGTGACAGGGCCTGGCCACCCTCACAGGGAGAATTTCTTCCACATTTCCAATCTAAATTCCCTCTCTCTCGTTTGAAGCCATTCCCCCTGGCTGGTCTCTGCAGCTCCTGATGCAGAGTCCCTCTCTGGATTCCCTGTGCTCCTTTCAGACCCCAGAATGTGCTGTGAGCTCTCCTCACAACCTTCTCCTCTCCAGGCTGAGCAGCCCCAGCTCCCTCAGCCCATCCCCACAGGAGAGGTGCCCCAATCCCTTTATCACCCTTGATATCTGTAGGAAACAGCCAGGAGAGAGGAGGTGATTCCCTGCCCTCCCAGTGACTGACCTTGAGAAGAGCAGAGGCAATTTAAATTGAAAGGAAATTTCTTTGCTTTGCTGTCCCATCTAATTGGGGCTCCCCTGCTGTCTGTAGGTGCATCTCCCCTTTCTGGCATCCCAGAAGAGCCCAGAACAAGTTGTTGTTCAACAGCAACCCACAAAAACATCCCTTTGTGCCTCCCCACCCTCACAGGCAAGAATTTCTTAAAATGTCCCATCCATCCCTGCCCTCTGGCAGCGGGAGCCATTCCCTGGCTCCTGTCCCTCCATCCCTTGTCCCCAGTCCCTCTCCAGCTCTCCTGGAGCCCCTTCAGGCCCTGCAAGGGGCTCTGAGCTCCCCCAGGATCCTTCCCTTCTCCAGGTGAGCACCCCCAGCTCTCCCAGCCTGGCTCCAGCCCTGCAGCATTTCCATGGATTCCTCTGGATTTGCTCCAGCAGCTCCAGCTCCTGCTGCTGTTGGGGATCCCAGAGCAGGACCCAGCACCCCAGGACACAGAGCTGCACCACAGGAAATATTCCCTGATCCCAAAGCTCTGCCTCAACCATTAAGTCAGGTCTCAGTCTCCAACCTCCAGCTGAGATCTGCTGCCTGAAAATGGAATGTTGGTTTGCTCTTGGCAGGTGGGACAAGGCTTGGGACACTCTCCCAGATGTGCCACCAGGTCCTGGCCATGCCAAACCTCTGTGGGAGCAGGAAAAAGCCACATCAATGTGGGACAGCAGTTTGATTTCCCTTTGCTCCCCAGCTTTATGGGACATCTTTGTGCCCAAGGATGGTTTTTTTAATACGAAAAATTCATCAGCACCAAAGAAATGATGGCAATATTCAGAGCCCACCTGCAATGTCTGCAGCATGAGCTGCAGGGCTGATGTTGTGTCCATCCTGCAGCTGAGCACAACCTCCCCTCTGCTCTGCAAAGCAGCTGAGGAGAGGTGGGACCCATTTTCCAGCTGCACCAGTGCAGGGAAAATCCTGCCACTGTGGAGGAAAGAGCAATTTGTCATTTTTTTAGCTGGAAATTGGGGTTCCCCTGTGACTGCCCCATCTCTGGAAGTGTCCAAGGCCAGGCTGGACAGGGCTTGGAACAACCTGGGATGGTGGAACCTGTCCCTGCCCGTGGCAGGGGGTGACACTGGATGATCTTTAAGGTCCCCTCCAACCCAAACCATGATTATTGCACGATTTTACCCACAAAAATCACAGAAAAAAAGTCAACAAAGACCCAATAAACCAAATAAATAAATTAATCTAAAGCAAAGAGACCCAATAAACTAAAAATAAAATTATCTAAAGCAAAGAGACCCAATAAACCAAAAATAAATTAATCTAAAGCAGAGACCCAATAAACTAAAAATAAATTAATCTAAAGCAAAGAGATCCCTGAGATTTCTTGTATCACAACCCCTTCCCCCCTCTAAAAATTCTCTCCCAGCCTCTCAAATCTCTCCCTTTTCCCTGCCTTGCGTGCTGTGAGGAGACTGGAAGGACGAGGTTTTTTCAGGAAAGAGGAATGTTGAATGAGAAAATCTGCTAGACTCAAAATCTGCTGCTCCCATATGGATGTTTTCCCTGGCCCACGTTCCCTCCTCTCTGGGAATTCAGTCCCACTGCAGGCAGTAAACACCTCAAAAATGGGTAATGAAGCGCTCAGGACTGGGATCTTTAAATCCCTGCTAAGATTTATTTCCCAGTTGCTTGTTCAGAGCTACTGAGGGTATTTGTAGGGCTGACAGGAAATAAATCCACGTTCCCCGAGCCCCAATAAGTTTTCTTAACCACAACATAATTCATCCTATCTCCTGATAGGAATATTTGGGGTTTGTAGTCTGGGCTTCCTGAGCAACAGGATATTTGTTCCTCCAAACGTTTAAAATCCCTATAAAAATAAAATCAACTTTAAGGTGAATGTTTGAAATCTGTCTCCTTCTTTATCTCATCAGCTATTGGGATTTAAAAAAAAATTCATTATTTTAACTTCACAGCATCTTGCTTTATCTTGTTTTGACTCAGTTTAGCCCAGAAGTCAAAATAAAATGAGATGATGAAGTCTGAATGTCATTTCCCTCTCTCTCCTCCCTCTTTCAAAGGAAAAAGCTGGAAGAAAACACTTTGTCTTCATCCATGGATAAAGGTGGATTTTTCTTGCCATGTTTCAAAGGGATTTTAGCTCAGGACATAGAGAAAGGCTTTTCCCTGCCTTGGGGGATGCACAGAGCAGAGAGGGAGAAGAGGTGACACGAAGAAGACACAAAATGATGAATGGGCAGGCTGGGAATCCCGTTCTCCACTGTTTTCATCATGTCTAGAAAAAACCCTCAAACCCATCCAACTCAGTTCAAAGGCAACCAGAGCACCTCATCAATTTAAACTGTGTGATTACAATGCCTAATTAAGCTGTGGAACTCATCACCAAGAGCGATTGTGCAAGCTCAGAGGTTAGAAAGATTGCAAAAAATTTTTTTAAATTAAAAAAAAAAAAGAGAAAGAAAATGGAATTTATCTCTGTTTTGGAGCATCTACAGCTCTGCTAGATTGGTCTGAAAAGGGATATCAATTCTCATGCTGCAGAGCACAAACAAGCTACCAACAGCCCATTAGGATGAAACTTCTCCTGTGGGAAAATTGCATAATTTATCAAGTGGAGCATTTCTTCCATCTTTCTTTGAAGCAGCTGGGAATGATTAATGTCAAAAGCAGGGTCAGGAGTAAGGCTGGCCACTGGTTCTGGCACACTCTGGCCCTTCCCATGTCACTGAGGAATTAAAGCTCAGAAAACTCCAGCAGGCCGGGACAAGAGTTAAATCATTCTATAAATTAAGCACTTCCCATCGGAGTGCAGAAATTTGCCTTTTCCAAAGACAATCCCTGGGAAAAGTGGATTTGAGGCAGCTTCTGGAGGTGTTTCAGAGCCGGAAGACAAAGCCACGTGTGTCCAGATCCCTGGAGAGAATGCTGAGGTTGCCTTGGCAACACAGGGATGTTCATGTGGCGATTGCAGCTCCAGAGGGTTTGAACCCACGGGATCAATCTCCCAGCAGGACAGACAGGCAGAAATATGAGGCACTGCCACGGGCTTTGTGTTTGCCAGCCCTATGGATTGGATGCAAAACCTGTGACATCCACCAGCAAAGGTGTCTGGTTATCAGTGGAAGCAGCCAGGAACCTTCCTGGAAAGCCATTTGAGAGTCTCTTGTGTGGCACATCAATTGTAGGGCAATTTGGGACCAGGATTGTCCTTCCATCCCATAAATTAGCACAGATCTGTCTGGGTCGTCCACTGGTACTTTTGAGTTTTTACAATAATACAAGGAACAAAACCAGACTGAAAGGCATTGACATGTCTTTTATTTTTTTCCCCCTATTTCTTGGAAAAAGTGTTTTCCTTCTCACTGAAAGGTTTTTAGCTGGGCAAAAGATTCCCTGCGGCACCAAAGCCCCAGAAAATCATCACGCACCCTGAGGGGACCTGGCATGGGATGGAAAAACCCAAAAGCCCTTGCTCTTGAATGGTGCAGAAGGCTCAGAAAAGAACAACTTTTAGAGCTATTTCCAAAATTTAGTTACAGGACAGCAGTAAATTCCTTAAATGACAGGTTGTCACCTGAGCCACCCAGCCAAGCTGTGAGTCCATGGCCAGGGGGGAAGGTGCTGGTTTAACTGAACCCCCAGACACAAAAAGTGCAGCACTGAGCAGACAGACACAGGTGGGTGCTGTTCTCACCCTGAGCTGGGATCTGCTGGAGCTCAGTGCCTTGGAAATCAAGGAATTATCATAAAATCCTGGAATGGTTTGGGGTTGGAAGGGACCTTGTTCCATCTTGTTCCAACCCCTTGCCAGGACCTGGTTGCTCCAATCCCCATCCAACCTGGCCTTGGGCACTTCCAGGGATCCAGGGACAGCCACAGCTTCTCTGGGTCCTCCCCATCCTCACAGGGAACCCTATCCACAGGCTTTTGGGGTGATTATGGCATTTCTGGAGGATAACTCTTCCACTGGCAATAAATTTGATGGTCCAGCTGTCATGTTTGGCCCTGGAGCTCTAACCTGCTGATGGCTGCAGGGGATGGACCACTGTGCTTATTATCTTTATTTTTTCTCTATTTATCTAATCATCCCCTCCTTCCCTCTTGGGGACAGGGCACTGTGCTCAATTTTTGACAACATTTGGACATCCTTCTGGATGGGCTCTCTGTTTGGTGCTGGCCAAGAATTTCTGAGGTGTAGGAAATGCTATTTTCACACCAGGTCAGGGTCTGCTTGCTTTTTATCCTTGTTGTCTCCCAGGCACTGTATGATTCCTTCCCTTTCCTTTGTGAAATTCTGATGAGAATCCAATTTCAGCAGAAATCTGTCCTCTTCTGGTCCCTTCCAGCTTCCCAGAGATGGCAGCGAGAAGGTGAAATCCCATGAAATCCTGTGGTGCCTGCATGGAATTCTGGATTCCCCAGCAAGGAGAGAATTCCCTCCGAGGTGCCAGAGCCCCTGTTGTGCTCAGGAATATCAACTGCAGCTGACTGCACTAATAACATTAGCATGGGCACTTACTCCAGCTAAATAGGACACTTAATTCCCATTAATGCTGGACTAATTAGAGCATGGTGAACAACCAAAGAGAAAACACCATCTTTGTGTCTCTGCAAAACTATTTGCAATCTATCTCCCACACCAAATGTAGGCCACCCTTCCCTTCCTTGAGCTCAAAGGGGAGCCTCTGCTCCTTGATGAGAACAACCATCAGCAATTCTCAAGATTTCATCTTTCATCTCTCATTTTTTGGGATGCTTGAATATCTACAAAGAAAAATCTGTAGATATTCGTGAGTGCAAGGCAGAGACAACCACACCAGTCAAAAAAAAAAAGCCTGCAATGCTAAATGCAGTGTGTGCACTGAGAGTGACCTAAATATGATTAAATTACCCTGCCTCATTTCAAGGAAGAAAAAGCTACCTAGAATTACTTTAATTAGCAGAAAGGGATGCTGTCAGCCACTTTCTGGAAGCAAATTTAATGTTCTGTGTTACTTGCTGTACCCATGGCATCCTGTGGTAAGAAAACAAAATGCTCGTCTACTCCTCCTTGCTAAAATCACCATTATTTATTCCTATCCAGGTCTCCTTAGGAAATGCAGCTTGTGCTCCGTGGTGTTCTCCATCTGTTTGCCCCCCAAGGTGTTTCAAAGCCACTTGGCAGTTCCCAGAAGCTGGAGGAGAGCTGCCACTGACTGAATCTTCCAGAAAAGGCTGGATCCTTCCAGCTGCTCAGCACCAGCGTGGGTCAGAGCTCAGCATCCCCAGGAATCCTGCCCAGTGACTTGGAAGCATCACTGAGGTAACCTGGGGTGAGGTAGGGGCAGAATTTGGGGCTCCAGGTAAATATCTGAGCCTTGCATGTGTTCTAATTGATGGGAGAATTCAGGGAAGAAAAATGGGGCTGAGGATATTTAAACATGCAGACAACTCGGGTTTGGGAAGATCCTCAACAAATGGTTGGAGGTTGGGAGAGTAGCACAGAAATATTGAATTGTTTGGGTTGGAGGGACCTTAAATATCTCAATCCACCCCCTGCCATGGGCAGGGACACCTTCCACTATCCCAGGGTGCTCCAAGCTCTGTCCAGCCTGGCCTGGGCACTGCCAGGGATCCAGGGGCAGCCACAGCTGCTCTGGGCACCCTGTGCCAGGGCCTCACCACCCTCACAATTTCTTCCCAATACCCCATCTCTCCCGGCCCTCTGGCATTAAGGCCATTCCCTGTATCCTGTCACTCCATCCCTTGTCCAAAGTCCCCCTCCAAACTTCTTGTAAGCCCCCTTTAGGCCCTGGAAGGTGCTGGAAGGTCTCCCCAGAGCCCCTTTTCTCCAGGCTGAACAGCCCCAGCTCTCTCAGCCTGTATTTAGGAAAGCATCACAACAACATTCCTGTATTTTTCCTATTGTCCCGTGGCAGAGAATGGGCAAGATGACATTTCAGTCCAGGATGAATTGCTATTTTAATGTCCTTGTTTGCAAACAGCTTTTTCATGCATTAATCACACCGCACTGGGCTAGAGCTGGACCTCAGTGGGATGCCAACCATTTTAGCAAGATGGATTTCTGGGATCAAACCCAGCGTTTCTTCCTCAGAGAAATCCCTCAAGGAGCTGCCAGGTGTTCCAGCCGCTCCCAGCCCGTGCTCTGCAGCCACAATGGCCACGAAGCTCTTGGTGGCTGTGGGCAAACAGGGGGAACCTCAATAACCACCCATGAGGTTCATTCTGAGCTCCAGGGTGTGACAGCTCAGCTGGGAGCATTTTCTCGACTGAGTCTTGAGAGGAGAAGGGACAACATGTTCTGCTCTCCCCTCTGGCTAAGGAAGGGATCAGAGGAATTCCTCTGAAGTGCTTTTGGGGGAGAAGAGATGTCACACACATCAACAGCAAGCTGGAAAACGCTGGGAAAACAATCCAGCTTCAAAGGGAAACCCAGCCCTCAGCACTGCTGGGATCCAGAGCATCCTTCCCATCCCAGGTCTGCTTCCTGAAGAAAAGGCATCTGGAGTGTGGGAGGCAGCAGAGAGGCTGAGGAAACAACCCAAGTGATGGAGCCAGGGCCTCCCTGTGCATCACAGGAGCTGGGAGAGCAAGAGAAACCCTGAGCACTGTTGGGGTGCTTGTTGCTGATTCTCTGACTTCTGGGACTCAGGCTGGGCCTTCCCCTGTTGGGGGAGACCCTCCTGGAGCAGTTTTGTGTCAGGAAAGAGAGACACAGTGGATGCTTTTGGTCTTCAGGTTCTTGTTTATTATTATCCAAAGTTTTGCATGCTGTCCACACCAGGCTCAGCATGCTGGAAAATCACCACAAAATGGCCAACAATCTCTTGTTGCAAGGTCTTTTAAGACTAAACTATTCAATTAAGATCTGATATTTAGATTATTTTCCCTTTTCAACCCAATAACTGATCCCACAGAGCCCCCAATGCAGACTTTTCTGCCCAATTACAAAATGCCACCCAAACCCATGGAGAAGAAGGAAGAAGAAGCATGAAGAGGAAACCCAGGATGATGCCCTGTGCCCTCCATCCTGCTTCCATCCACAACACACTAAAAATCCCAAAACCTCAATTTCTCACCTAAGTGACACACCTACACTACTCTCTATAATCTATTTCACACTTTTGTGGATTCCAGTCTATCTTGAAGTCTTTAGGAAAGATTCCAGTCTATCTTGAAGTCTGGGAAACTTTCTCCATGAGTGAGGGTCAGAGTCAGTGCTCCCCTGGGGGTCAGGGCACCCCAGAGCAGACAGAGAAATATCCCCAGTGCCCTGGGTTTCCACAGAGCACAGCCTGGGAGCGACAGGGGAAGAAGGGCTGAGCTTTGGGGCAAGGAGGAGAGCTGAGCTTTGTTAATCATTCCCGACTGGAATTCCCACCTGGGCTGGGCTGAGGGCAGGCATCCCACTGGAGTATTTGCAGGGATCCCCAATGAGGGGAGAGAATGAGGCATCTGACTCTATCCTATCAGAAGGCCAATTAATTACTTCATTATACTCTATTATTCTATATTATATTATATTGTAAATCAAAGGCGACTCCGATGTGAGGGAGAGAATGATGCATCTGACTCCATTGATATCAGAAGGCTAATTAATTACTTTATTATATTATATTATATTATATTATTCTATACATCTAAAACTGAATCTGGCAAGCACTCAACCCTGCACACAACTGCACTGAATCTTGTGAGTGTCACACACACACACACATTTGGCCCTGCTAGGCCAAGGAAACAAAACCCCATCACTCTGGATAAACAATCTCCATCTTGCATTCTACTTTGGCACAAACACAGGCACAGCAAATGATAAGAATTGTGTTTTCCCTTTCTCTGAGGTTCAGAGAATGTGAATCTCAGAAATCTTTGGGAAGAATTGTGCCTTGCTTTTCTCTGTGAAAAGAAATGTAGCTACAATATTACACTCTATTGTCCCACAGGGGGGACAATATGTCCCGATGAGGGGAGAGAATGATGCATCTGACTCCATCTTATCAGAAGGCTAATTAATTACTTTATTATACTCTATTATTCTATATTATATTACACTATGATGCATTACATCTAAACTGAATCTGCCAAGCACTCAACTGCACACAACTACACCAAATTTCACACACACACACACGCCTGGCCCTGCTAGGCCAAGGAACCAAAACCCCATCACTTTGGGTAAACAATCTCCATGTTGCATTCTACTTTGGCACAAACACAGGCACAGCAAATGATAAGAATTGTGTTTTCCCTTTCTCTCAGGTGCGGTGAATGTGAAACCCAAGAAACATTCTTGGGAAGAATTGGGCCTTGCTTTTCTCTGGGAAGAGAAGTGTGGTGACACCCCGCTGAGGCACCTCTGCCTTCCCAACCTGATCCTCTTCTCCCCATTCCTCGCCCCCTCCTGCCTCAGGATCAGCCTGGACAATGCCCAAATGAATAAGAGCAGATTTGGACCCTCAGAAAAATCCAAGTTGAGGCTTTCCAGGTCAGGAATGGAGCTAATGTGTCCCTCAAGCTTTCTGAAGGTGCTCACTGGCAGCCAAACCTGTCCCAGAACTGATGAACAATCAGGGGTGAACAATCTATGAAGTTTTGGGGGTCCCTGGTGATGGTGAGGAGATGGAGAGAGGCCAGAGGGTCACCAAGTGGATTAGGAGCCTGGAGCCAGGCTGGGAGAGCTGGGAATGTCCAGCCTGGAGGAAGGAACGCTCCAGGGAGAGCTCAGAGCCCCTTCCAGTGCCTAAAGGGGCTCCAGGAGAGCTGGAGAGGGACTGGGGACAAGGGATGGAGGGACAGGACACAGGGAATGGCTCCCACTGCCAGAGGGCAGGGATGGATGGGAGACTGGGGAGGAATTGTTCCCTGTGAGGGTGCTGAGGCCCTCCAGAGCAGCTGTGAATGCCTCTGGATCCCTGGCAGTGCCCAAGGCCAGGCTGGATGGGGCTTGGAGCACCCTGGGACAGTGGAAGGTGTCCCTGAACATGGCAGGGGGTTGGAATGAGATGATTTTTAGGTCCCTTGCAATCCAAACCATTCTGTGATTCATTCTATAATTCTATGATTCATTAAGCTCCTGGTGCACAGGGGAAGAAGAGAAAACCCCATGTCTCAGCCCAGCCATAAATAAATGAAATACCAAGTTGGCAAGCCTTGACTGGGAGGGTGAGGGGCTCCTATCTCTGTGAGCACACCAAACTGCTGCTTTCCTGTTAGACTTTAAGGACTGGAGTACAAATAAATGGGAAATAATCAACTTATATGGCTGGGCTGAGATGTGGGGGTCACCTCCTCATCTGCAGTGAGGGGTGACTTCAAACATTTCATGTCCCCATCACCTGTTGAACCCCAGACCTGGCTCAGTTCCTCTCCCATTCCCCAGATTTATTCTGTTGGCTTAGGAAATGGGACAGGATCTGTGAAATGCAAGCAGGACCAGAGCCCAACAGAGCCTCCCCAAATCTGATAAGAGCTCCTCACTGCAAAATAAGATGAATAATTTTTAAAAAACCCCATATTTGCAAATCAAAGCCTTTCCCTCACTGAGACCAACAAATGCTTTCCCTCCCACACCTGGACCCCCAAAAATCCCCTTCACAGGAGCATCCAGCAGAGCTGGAGAACCAACAGGGTCTGGAATATTTCACCCCTTTTGAAACCCAGTTTGCCATAACTCAGTGGCACAATGGCTCTCCTGGGAGCGTTTTGGGGAATGACCCACAGTCACGGAATTTTTAAGCTGGAAAAAAGCTCCAAGATCACCGAGTGCCCCTCAGCAGATCCAGTTTGCCACCAGTCCCCCTCACCCTTGGCTTTGGCTGTGATGCTCTAGAATTAGGAAACCTTCCAGATGGAAATTTAAGGAATGTAAATTGATGTCTTCTCTCCAGCATGAATTATCAGACTCCTGCAGCCGTCTCTGCGAGATTATTTGAGCTGAACTTGACTGTTGCAGTAATTAATTTCCAATCAAGCAAATTTGCGTAAATCTTCCCTTTAGAAATCTGCCTTAAATCAGGGCTTTAGGCACCACGTTCCAGCTTGGATTCATTAAAAATAGATTGCTATTGAAAGCTGCCAGCGCTGTAAATACAGGCACCACGCCACCCTGCAGGACAGCTTGGATACACGCTTTCCACATAATGAAAACCTGCCCTAAAATCCATCCCCACAGCAAATGTCCCCTGGAACTGGGCGTGCTGGGCTCTTATCAGCAGCCCTGACAGCCTCCCCTTGTTGACAGATCTGGCCTTGCAGGGATGGCTTTGAAGCAAGCAGGGTAAGGGTGACAAAGGCTCCAGGAGAAGGAGAGAAGGTCTTGGCAGCTTGAGAAATTTTCGTGGAGATGTTTTTGTGGGCAGCCCCCAAGTCAGAGAGCAAATTCTGCTGCTCTCAGAGAGGAGGAATCGTGGAATGGTATGGGTTGGAAGGGATGTTAGAGTTATGGCATCCAAACTTAAGGACTGGAGTACAAATAAATGGGAAATAATCAACTTATATGGCTGGGCTGAGATGTGGGGGTCACCCCTCATCTGCAGTGAGGGGTGACTTCAAACATTTCATGTCCCCATCACCTGTTGAACCCCAGACCTGGCTCAGTTCCTCTCCCCATTCCCCAAATTTATTCTGTTGGCTTAGGAAATGGGACAGGATCTGTGAAATGCAAGCAGGACCAGAGCCCAACAGAGCCTCCCCAAATCTGATAAGAGCTCCTCACTGCAAAATAAGATGAATAATTTTAAAAAAACACCCCATTTTGCAAATCAAAGCCTTTCCCTCACTGAGACCAACAAATGCTTTCCCTCCCACACCTGGACCCCCAAAAATCCCCTTCACAGGAGCATCCAGCAGAGCTGGAGAACCAACAGGGTCTGGAATATTTCACCCCTTTTGAAACCCAGTTTGCCATAACTCAGTGGCACAATGGCTCTCCTGGGAGCGTTTTGGGGAATGACCCACAGTCACGGAATTTTTAAGCTGGAAAAAAGCTCCAAGATCACCGAGTGCCCCTCAGCAGATCCAGTTTGCCACCAGTCCCCCTCACCCTTGGCTTTGGCTGTGATGCTCTAGAATTAGGAAACCTTCCAGATGGAAATTTAAGGAATGTAAATTGATGTCTTCTCTCCAGCATGAATTATCAGACTCCTGCAGCCGTCTCTGCGAGATTATTTGAGCTGAACTTGACTGTTGCAGTAATTAATTTCCAATCAAGCAAATTTGCGTAAATCTTCCCTTTAGAAATCTGCCTTAAATCAGGGCTTTAGGCACCACGTTCCAGCTTGGATTCATTAAAAATAGATTGCTATTGAAAGCTGCCAGCGCTGTAAATACAGGCACCACGCCACCCTGCAGGACAGCTTGGATACACGCTTTCCACATAATGAAAACCTGCCCTAAAATCCATCCCCACAGCAAATGTCCCCTGGAACTGGGCGTGCTGGGCTCTTATCAGCAGCCCTGACAGCCTCCCCTTGTTGACAGATCTGGCCTTGCAGGGATGGCTTTGAAGCAAGCAGGGTAAGGGTGACAAAGGCTCCAGGAGAAGGAGAGAAGGTCTTGGCAGCTTGAGAAATTTTCGTGGAGATGTTTTTGTGGGCAGCCCCCAAGTCAGAGAGCAAATTCTGCTGCTCTCAGAGAGGAGGAATCGTGGAATGGTATGGGTTGGAAGGGATGTTAGAAGTTATGGCATCCAAACTCCCTGCCATGGGACACCTTCCATTGTTCCCAGGGTGCTCCAAGCCCTGTCCAAGCTGGCCTTGGGCACTTCCAGGGATCCAGGGACAGCCAACACCTCCTTGTCCTGTCACAAAAACTCTGTCTTCATCTTTTTTACAAAGTACCTCTAAGGAAGGGAGGAGGAGAAGTCCCTCTCTGTAGGACATGAACATCATGAAGGCCAAACAAACACATTGTCAGTGATGATAGAGGCTGAGAGAAAGGAGACACAAGGAGGGGTGAAATTAGAGCTCTCCATCCCCAAACCTGTGTGAAATCCCTCTCCTCTGCAAATCTGGGACTTGCCAAGGGCATGGAGTCAGGGCTGCCCAGTTTTGGGAGGAAAGGGATGGAAACAGCACTCCATGACAAAGAGCACTCCTGCTGAGCTGGCAGCAGCCTCCACCTCAGCAGGATGCAGGTGGGAGATGTCCCTGAGAAGGGATCACAGAATCATGGAACAGCTTAGGTTGGAAAAGATCTTTAAGGTTATCAGTCCAATGAATGAATGGAAATTATTTCTTTGCTCCCTTTCCTCACCCTGCCTGTCCCAAATGCTCAGCTCTACCCCAATGCCCCGCTTGGGGCATCTCCCCAGAGGGAAGGGTACCACAGACCAGCTCTGGTGGGCACTCACATCACAGAAAACCATCCTGGAGTGGGGAGAATCCATCCCAGCCATCTCTGGAGACAGAGGGCTTGTCTCACTCAAAGACCAGCCCCATAATGTGCCAAGCAAGGCCAGTGCTGAAACCTTCGCAGAGCCAGGCTGTGTTAGAGAGAAATTCAGCAAAATGCCCTGAAAAATTAAAAAGTTTGTTCTCTTATCACTGTCCAAGCCATCCCCCAAGATTTAGAGACAAGGTCCAGGTGCTCCAGCCACCACCAAGGTTTGTCTTGCCCACCTGAAGCCCTGGAGCAAGGCTGATGTCTCTGATGTGTGGTGGAGCTCTGTCAAAAGGAGATTTTTGTGTGGGAAAAGAGCAGGATGATGTGGAGCTGGGCAGAGGAATATCAAGTAATCCCAATTTCCAGCTTCCTCTGCTGCCAAAACCACAGGGAGGAATGAAAACTTGACAGCACAAGCCTGGCCAGTGGTTGGAGCACACCATGTATTCCAGGCCTGTGAATGAATGAGAAACCTCCTGGAGGAACTGGTGCCTCACATGCTGTTCTGAGACCCACCACTGGTGTTTTGTCAGGGCAAGGGATTTGTCATCTTTAGATACAGCTTGTTTCTGAAGGAGACATTTTCTTTTCTTTTCTATTTTTTCTCTCTTCTTTTTTTTTTTTTTTTTAGATATTAGTGCACAACTTTTCTATTACTTTTGAAACAAAACACTCCGTTGCCTCTGTTTTGTTGGTTTGGGTTTTTTTAAATAAGGAAAAATGCAAACAAATATACTTCCATACTTCCACACCTTGCTCACCACGGCCTTCCACACTTCTCAGACCCTCAGGAGACAAAAATCCAGCACCCTCTAATCCTTTCTCCTCTTGTGAGCTGCTGATATCAGCAACAGGGCAAGGGCAAAACACTGAATATATTCCAAATGGGCTTTGGGGTTGGTACTTCCTCAGTGCCCCAAATTAAAAACTCTGAGGAGTCTTATTGAGTGTTTGTATTTCCCTTTCCTCAGTGAATATGTAAAATCCACAATCCTCCACTTCAGGAAGCCCTTCGGCTGATCAATATCTTGGATGAAGACCAAATACCAAGATCAGTATTTTGGATAAGGGCTGAGGACTTTCCTCTTTCTCCGGGATAGAGGATCTGGGTGATGCTGCATCCACCCACAGCACAGAAGGATGAAAGGATCAGATTCAGCCCAGCTCCGTGTGATTCCATGATTAAAAAATGCTGAGGACTCTTCCACCTCTTTCCACCCCAGGATAGTGGATCTGGGTGATGAGCTCCACCCAGAAAACACAACAGAGAGAGATGTCCCTGGCCACAGGACAGGTCCAAGGATAAAGGATCTGAGATTGGAGCCACCCTCAGCCCAGCCCAGCTCCCCTGTGACTCCATGATTAAAAAAATGCTGCTCTGAGAAGTTTGGGAGAACCTCTGAGGGGCAGCTGTAAGGTCAACCCAAACCTTCCACATGGTGGGAGGTGGCAAACCCAGTGAGGAACAGCATCTCTGGACTTGGGATGAGCTCCTCACCCAACAAAGACAGCACAGAGAGGTGTCCCCTGGCCAAGGAGAAACAGGAGAGCAGTGGCAGAGTCCAGCCCTGCTGAGTCTTTGCTCAGCCAAGTCTGCTGAGCTCTTCCTCTGCTCCATTGCAATTGAATCGTGGAGCATCTCCCCTGGGAAGGAGCCTGGCCTGACAGCTCACCAGGCAAGGATCAAGTTCTGGGGGTGTGAAGTTGTGTTCTGTCCTGCCACAGAGAGGATAATTTATGTTCTCCAGTCACCACAGCTGCTGGGAGAGGGGAATGGAGGAGAAATCAGGGAGAAAACATCAGGGAAGGGAAGAGGGTCCTGGATTGGTTTGTTTTTCCAAAGCTCCCCACCACATTCAGCACTTCCCCTGAAGCTGCATTGCTCCTCAGAGCTATTTAAAACCCTGTGCTGGAGAGCTGGGACTTCTCCTCTGCCATGTGCTGCTCTAAAGCCACTGTCACTACTCCATAAATAACAGGGATGTACACTGAAGGCATTCCTGCCATTCAGCGCCACCAAACCCACATCCCCACCAAGTGCATTGATAGCACATCTACCATCCAATTGCTGCTTTGAGATGCTTTTAAAAACTCTGACTATAAGGTTTCTTATTTTTCTGGCCTCTGCCTGCCTGGCTGTGTTAAGAGACCACAGCAAAATTATTTTCATCAGCTCCTGTTCAGTTGGTCTCAGGATCTATTTTCCAGACTCTAAAGCAAAATTACAGTCATTCAATATTAAAGTATTTGCAGAGTGGCCTTAAGCAAGGGTGCTGCTGTATTACTTACCATGGCAACTCAGGTTGCTAATTTCTCTTTTTCCTGAATGTGCAAGAGCCAAGACACTCAGAAATGCTCTGTCCCTGATGTGACAAAATGCATTTGTGCTGCACAAAGCATTTCCTTCACCAGGGAAGCCTCCCTGTCACAGTAGGACAGGCAGAGCTGGGGAGGGAAAGGTGTTTTCCTGCCGATTGGATGACATGGGATTGCCTGGAGGAATCAGGATTTAGCATCCTTTATCCTCCCTCTAGGAAAGGCAGGAGGATCTGGGTATCTTCTGCAGACCAGCATGGGTCCTTTCTCCAGAGAATTTCCCCCTGGCTTTTGCTTCAAAATGGGTCATTTTGAGTATTTCACAGGGAGGGTTTTCATCCTCACAATTTTTTCCATTAATCAGGCATGGCCTGAAATAACTCTGAGGCCTAAAAGTGCTTTGATTTGATTTAGCTGGGACACCTTTCACTGCATCCAGGGGTTTGCTGCTCTCCACAGCTGCTGTCAGCACTTGTGGTGCACAGCAGGACACACAGAAATGCTGACAGTCCTGCTGAAGAAGCCTGCAACGTCCCCGTTCTGCTGAGGTGACACGAGGTGAACCAATTTATTCAAGTTTGGCAGAGCCTCTGAGTCCCAGCCTGCTGGGTAAACTGGTCTGGTAGTGCCTAAATATAATTCACCATTTTGGACCCAACAAACTTCCCATTATTCCATCACCCTAAGCAGTCTTGGTGTCTCCAGCATCTTCCCATGGGGAGTTTTTCCCTGCTCATTCTGTCTATGGTGTAGGCATGTCCCAGGTGTCCTTTGGAGCACATTTTAAGTGTTTTTGTGTTTTCCCTAATAAACCCCTCTGGAGGATGAACTGCAGTGCCCTGCACCTCATCCCATCCCTGCAGAGCCAGGTCTCCCTCAGGAACTCACCTGGACAAGGCCCTGGCTCGTGACACGAAGTCCAAGCATGGCCAAGGTGGATGAGGAGCCTGGGGAATTTCATGGAATTTCATGGATTGCTGCTGCTCCCCCAGAGTCAGCTCAGTTTCTCCTCCCAAGGAAAGAGGCCAGGACAGGCTGTCCTGTGGGAAAGAAACACATTTTGCAGCAATGGCATGATAATGTCTGATTATTAGCAGAGACCTCGCTCACCCTGAATTTCTGCTGTGGTTTGTGTGGTGTTCCTCTTCCCATGGCCACTGGTGTCTGAGGATTGGGCTGACAGGCTATTCTTAGCCTACTTCAACATTCCCCTTGGATTTCCAAGGCACAGGGAGACGTGTCCACAGCCCCACAGTTCAAACTGTGCATATCCCTGTGTCCGTTTCTCCTCCCTGCCTTGCTGGTCCAGCCCAGCACCTCGTGGTCCAACCACCACAACCATCCTGCAGCCTCCTGATCAGAAACAAGACAGGCAGGAGCTGTCAAATCAGCTCCATCAGATCCTGGATTTTCCCTTTTGGTCAGGGGCAATCACAGATCCCTTCATGAAAGGTGATCCCACTCCTGCAATCTGTGTTTTTGACATCTCAACAACACCTCAACACCTCAACTCTCAAACCCTTTTCCTTTCACCCCTCCTCTCATCCCCTCCAGATCTTGACTCAACTCTTCTCTCTCATTCCTTATCCTTTTCATAATTAAACTTCCTTCTGCTCTGCCTTTCACCAATCCTCAGGAGCTCATCCCTTCTCTCTCTCCTGCCATCTCCACCACATTTGTCCCTCTTGGTCACCCCTGGCACATCAATGTCTTCTCCCACCACACTGCTGAGCCCTTGGCTGCTCTGCCATCCTCCAGCACTGCAATCATCTGCTCAGTGAGCCCTGACTCACACCCCATATCCAATTCAGGAAGAATTTCTTCATGGAAAGGGTTGTAGGGCATTGGAATGGGAACTTCCCATGCCCAGAAGGTGGTGGGGAGGGAGGTGGTGGTGTCCCCATCCTTGGAGGTGTGCAAGGAAAGTTCCCATGCACAAGGAGGTAGATTCCTCATCCTTGGAGGTGTCCAAGGAGCGCCTGGATGTGGCACTCAGTGCTCTGCTCTGGTGACAAGGTGGGGATCAGGCACAGGTGGGACTCAATGACTTTTGGAGGGATTTTTCTGATCTTAATGATCACAGGATTCTGGGATTCCAGGATTTCTCTGCTACTGCCATCAATCCCCCCACGTGGCCTTAATCCTGCTAATCCAATTCTTCCCACTCTTCCACCTTCCCCAACACTTCCAGAACCTCTTTATCACAAGTCACACCCCATCCCCACCCTCCTCCACCCACCTTTCCTCCCCTCCTCCTCCTCCTCCTCTCCTGCCCCATCCCCACCGCGCACCCACCTCGTGCGTGCCATTCCCAGTCCCAGCTGGAGCCTTCCTGCTGACAAGCCACACAAAGCCCTTTTACATCACTCCCTGTGCTGGTGGCCAGGAGCATCTTTCCTGGGAGACAGGCACAACAAAATCCTTCATTTTGGGCTCTCCATCCCCGTGGCCCTGAGAGCGCTGTGGCCAAGGGAGCGCCGTGAATGGAGCTGTGAATCCAGCGGCACCCCCAGCCCCAGCCCACAATGTGTAATGCAGGATGAGTGCCCCGGGCCCTGCAGAATGAAAGGCTCCCTGCCAGCCCACACAGCCCAGCCCTGCACAATAAAGACATAATTATGGCTTCAGCGGCTTGGCTGGGCTTTGGGGTTTGCACCAGTGGTGAAATGTTGTTCCGTGCTGACCTCGGGGAAGCAAATGATCTCATGAGCTCAGACTGCCCGGGCCACGCTCACCAGGGAAATGGGAGAGCTCCTAGCTCCAGTCCCCATCCTCTGGCTGGAGCAAGGCAGCCTCTGATGTTCTGTGAGACCCTCAGGCTGCCCAGAGAAGCTGGAGATGTTCCAGGCCAGGCTTGGAACAACCTGGGATAGTGGATTGTCTTTAAGGTCCTCTCCAATCCAAACCATTCCATGATTCTTTGCCTTGATCTCTGGAGCATCCCTCTTATTCATGGACCTCTGGATGTATTTTTTCCCTAAGCTGGGAAGTTGTGGCTGCCCCTGGATCTCTGGAGATCTTCCAAGCCAGGCTTGAACCAACCTGGGATAATGGATTGTCTTTAAGGTCCCCTCCAATCCAAACCATTCCATGATTCTTTGCCTTGATCTCTGGAGCATCCCTCTTATTCATGGGTTTGTGTGCTAAGGTGCAGATTTCTGACTGTAATTTTAATTTCTCCCTACACTGGGAAGCTGTGGCTGCCCCTGGATCCCTGGAAATGTTGCAGGCCAGGTTTGGAACAACCTGGGATAATGGATTGTCTTTAAGGTCCTCTCCAATCCAAACCATTCCTTGATTCTTTGCCTTGATCTCTGGAGCATCCTTCTTATTCCTGGGTTTGTGTGCTAAGCTGCAGATTTCTGACTGTAATTCTAATTTTTTTCCCCAGGCTGAGAATCTGTGGCTGCCCTTGGATCCCTGGAGATCTTCCAGGCCAGGCTTGAACCAACCTGGGAAAATGGATTGTCTTTAAGGTCCTCTCCAATCCAAACCATTCCATGATTCTTTGCCTTGATCTCTGAAGCATCCCACTTATTCATGGACCTCTGGCTGTAATTTTAATTTTTTTCTGGCTGTAATTTTAGTTAATTTTTAGGGAAAAAAAATTTAATTTTTCCCCAAGCACCCAGTTCTTGTCTCCCACCCCTCAGATCATCATCTGTTCACCACCTCACACCCATGCTGTTAAGCAGCCACCTTCCAAACCTCACCCAGAATTTATTCCCCCACAGTTCACACCACAAGTGTTGGTGCAGACAGTCTGTTACCTTCCATAACTCTCCTCCTTCCCTGTTATTCACACCAAACACGCCTTTTCAGTCCAACCAGGCTCTATAAAACAGCACATGAGGCAGGGCCAAGCACTGAGTAGCAAATTAAACAGGGCCAAGGCTCCCCTCTGGCCCTGGAGGCACAGGGAGAAGCAAGGCCTGTGATCACACTCTGCCCTTTACTGCAAAATAGAACATTTTTTCTCCATATTCCCCACAGGTGACAGCCCCTGGCTCCTGCTGACCCCTGCAAAGCTTCCAGATTTGTTAGGGAGAACAGGATGAGGCACAGAGCAGGCCAAAATGTATGGAGGAGATGAAACCATTGAGATCATCATCTGACAGGATTTTAACCCATTTTCCATCCTGGTTTTTATGGCATTATAAAATGGCCAGCAGCTCTTGATTTGGTTTGGGTAGGGGGCTTTTTGTTTGCTTTTTGTTTGCTTGTTTGAGATTTTGTTTGTTTGGGCTTTGGGCATTTTGTTTGTTTGTTGTGTTGTTTTGTTTTGGTTGATTGGTTGGGTTGTTTGTTTTTTTGGTGGGCATTGAAGTTTGGGTTTTTTGTAGAATAGGTGTCCTCTAATACCACCCTGTTACTTCCTCTCTGTCCCTCCTCTTTCAATTTCAGTTCATCTCCCTTGACCATGGAGAGAAGGAAGAAAACAGAGGAAGCCAAAGGTGTCGGGATGAAATTCCTCCAGGACCTTGCCAATCAGCTTTACTTGGTGGTCATTACCTGTGAGGAATTCCAGCTCTCTGCAGATCATTCAGTGAGCCTTAATCTTCTTTTCCTTGTTTGATTCTGAAAGCATTTCATGGAGACAGGGGTTTGAGTCCAGCTTCCTCTGCCGTGGAAGGATCCTGAAAAGCAGGATGGTGAATGTGCTGCATGACAACAGTCGGAGTTTACTAATCCAGTCCAGGCAACCCCAGTCTGTTTCTAGGCTCTACATTCATTTCCAACTCTGCCCTGAAAGGCATGTTTTGTTGTAAAGCTTTTTTTTTTTTTTTTTCTCTTTATATGACATTCAGGGGTTTTAAGAGACTACAATTAAACCCAGCTTTTACCAACAACAAACTATTTCCAACAGCACGTTCAGATACTCCAGCAAACATTCCCCAGCTCCAGTCCTCCTCTCTTGCTGCTTAAATTGACTCTGAAAACAATGCATTTGTCATGGTAAACCATTCACAAGCTCTTCCCTTTCCATGGATTTCAGTACCCAAAGAACCCCCTGACAATAACATCATCAAACCCCCAAACATAAAATGGGCTGAACACAAAATTTTAATCCCATCATCCCAATGAGCACATTTCCTTACAAGAAAACACTTTTTCTTTCCCACCAACCCCACATCCAAACTCCCCAGGTTGGTGAGGAGGAAACCATGGTAACTGGACAGTTTAATTGGATGTGTGTTGGCTGGAGAGAATGGGAAAGATTGCAAAATTGGTGCTGGGGAGTCTACATAAACATGGCATGGTTTGGAGAACCCACGGATTCTGCTGAAGGGGAATGAGATGCAGCACATCTGGCACGGGGGTGTCTCCTTTATGTAACACAGAACCAGAGGGGGTCAGGAGCTCTCTGGGGCTCCTGGGAAACACAAGTCAGCCCCTGCTCCCTGCTCCATCAGCGACCTGCACGCAGCACCAGAGTGGGAAACAAAAATTAGTGATTTCTCCCAGGTATTCTGAGCCCTGCCTGGGAGGAGCAAAGCCCAGGGCAGCCCCAGCTCCCCAAACACAGTCCCCAGTGTGGCCAACAGGCAGCAATCCTTCCATGATGTGTTTTGTTTGCTCAAACATGAAAAAATTCAGAATAAATCTGTTTAAAAGTGCTGTCTGCTCTGAAAAAGGGAGATTTTAAACCTGTCCTGTGAAGCAACACTGGCGTGCATGAAAGAAGGTCCTGAGATGGTTTAGGACACAAGTGGAAATCCCTTTGAGTAAATTCAGTGAATGAGGTTTCCCCTGAGCATTGAAGGGTTACTGGAGATAGGGGGCTGATCTTTCCTCTCTAGATTTAAGGGCTCAAGGTGGCAGAGTGGAAAACATGTCCAGTTCTTTTGGATTTTTTTTTTGTCCATTTGTCCACCAGACAACCAAGGATAGTGGAAGGTGTCCCTGTCCATGGCAGGAGGTTGGAATGAGATGGTCTTTAATCACAAAACCATCCTGTGATTCTGTGACTTCAAATTTCCCACCTCTACAGGATGGACTGGCAAGCTTTGGGCTGACTTAGTGCTCTGCCTTTGTTCTTCTAAATTTCTCCTTTTTCCTCTCTTTCCTTCTGCTCAAAATACAGGTCCAGCCACTCTTTCTCAAGCCTTCTCACTGAGCAATTCCTTATTGCCCATTTGGCTGAAATTCAGCATTTACCCATCACTCAACTGGTTCCACTGCAATTTTTCAGCTTTTTGGATGCTGCATCCCTTCTTCCCATGGCTGACAACAAACCCATAAAGAGGGACAAGAGTGCTTGCACAGGACAGGAGGAGATGGCCTCAAGCTGTGCCAGGGGAGGCTCAGGTTGGACATCAGGAGGAATTTCAGGTTGGAGAGCAGGAGGAATTTCAGGTTGGACATCAGGAAGGAATTTCTTCATGGAAGGGATGGTCAGGCATTGGAAATGCCCAAGGAGGTGGCGGTGTCCCCATCCCTGGAGGTGTCCAGGGACTGACTGCACGTGGCACTCAGTGCTCTGGGCTGTGAGGGTGTTCACAGGGGTCTTAGGATGAGGGAAGAGACAAGGATCTGACTCCATGTTTCAGAAGGCTTGATTTATTATTTGATGATATTATATTAAAACTATACTAAAAGAATAGAAGAAAGGATTTCATCAGAAGGTTAGCTAAGAACAGAAAAAGAAGGAATGAATAACAAAGGCTTGTGTCTCAGAGTCTGAGCCAGCTGATTGTGATTGGCCATTAATTAGAAACAACCACATGAGACCAATCCCAGATGCACCTGTTGCATCCCACAGCAGCAGATAACCATTGTTTAGATTTTGTTCCTGAGGCCTCTCAGCTTCTCAGGAGGAAAAATCCTAAGGAAAGGATTTTTCATAAAATGTGTCTGTGACACTGGGCTGGTTGGCAAGGTTGGCAAGGTCAAGTTGATCAGTCAAAGCTTGGATTTGATGAGCTTGGAGGTCTTTTCCAACCTCAATCACTCCATGACTCTGTAGAATCGTTTCGGTCGGAAAAGACCTCCAAGCTCATCAAGCCCAGCTGTCAACCCAACCCTCAAAAAACCTGGGAAGAAAACTGACCTGGCCACACCAAGAGGATGAACCACAGCACACCCCTGACCCTGCCAGGAGAATGGAGCCCACCCTTGTCCCAGGCTATCCCAGGATGTCCCAGAGGTGCTCAGCCACCCTCTGTCCCTGCCGTGCCTCTCGCGCGGAGCCGGCTGGGAAGGAGCCAGCTCAGAGCCAAGCCCTGCGTGTTTGGGGAGTGAGCAAACCCTGCTCAGTGGGATCTGGCTGTGCTGTTTGTGTTGCTAAAGAGCAGCACATGGGGCACGGATCCGCTCGGCTCCGCCGGTGGGTGAGGGAAGGCTGGAGCCCAGCTGCGTTTCGAAACGCGAGACGTAAACAATGATTTGCCAACGAGAGTAAAAGTAAGAAGCTCTCAGCAGAGGCTGTAAACAGCCTTGCACATTGTATCTGGAACCAGAGGGTCATTAGGCCTGTTATTGATACCCCAATAATCAGAACCGGGGGGGATCAGTGCCAAATTGCTCTGCTCCATGGCACGTCCTCGTCTGGTAAATTCCGCTCTTCCCTTCCATGCCATCGGCAGAAATTGCCTTTTTCTGCTCTTTCTGGTGCCAGGTTGGCTTCTCCAGAGCAGTTAAAACCCATTGCAAGCTCTTATTAGATGTAGAGTGAATCTGAACCGAGAGAAAGCACCCGATATCCACCAGGGAGGTTCTGTCCCGTGTTGGAGCGGGATGAGCCCTTCCACAGTGGATTTGGAGACAAATGCCCACCTTGCAAGCACTTCCAGGGGCCTCCTGACTGAAATCCCAGCACTGCAGCCTCATTTATCCTTCCCCTTGGCTTTACAGGACAGATGGGCTTCCCAAGGCTCCTCAGCCTGTCCAGGAGGGTGACAGGGCAGGAGGAGATTCCACAACGAGGACTCACCTCTATGTGCCACAGCTGAGGAGGAGCCTGGACTACAGGGAGCTGCTGACCAACTCTGAATCGTGTTAATCCCCCTTTTGTTGGCTTATCCCATCCTTAAACCCCAGATCTTCCCAGCCAAGTGTGGAAACATCCTCCCTGCCCCTGACCTCTCCCTCCCTGCCAGTCTTTGTGCATCATTCCCTGATTTCCCCTTTCCCTGTGCTTCAGGAGGTGCTGACAGATGTGGAATGGGAGCAGAGAGGCCGAGGCTGCTGACAGGGAGATGTTCAGCTGATGGGAGGCCACCAGCATGGTGCACCTCAAGGGATGATGCTGTCCCCATCCTGCTCCTTCTGCAGGTTCTCCACCAGAGCTGGTGCATTTCCAAACCTGGCAGGGAGCACAGGGAAATGGAGGGATGCAGATGCAGGCAAAGGAGCAAAGAGCAATTTTTAATTAAAGCCAAAGGGTGCAGAAAGGCACAGATCAGCAAATCCCAGAGCTCGGAGCAGTGGGGAAAGCTCACACAGATTTACTTGGGACCATGTGCAGCCCTTTTACAAAATAGTTTGCTTTTAATCCTTTACGGTGGGGCTTCAATTAAAGAAGAAAGAAAAGTAAACAACAAACCAGAAATGGCTGAGGATTATTATCTAAAAAGAGGGAGACCTGCGCAAACGTTTCCCTTCACCACGAGATGAGACGTTTTGTTTTCTCTGGCTTTGAGGGCAAAACGGATTAAAGAGGAGCCACCTATTTCCCGTGAGAATGAGGCCCACACTCACCCCGTGCTGAAATCCCAAGGGTTTGGTTGTCTCAGTCCCCTTGGGGCTCCTTTAAAGTCCTGTTTTAGCAACACAACGTGAATGTTGCGTCAACAGTGAAAGAATGGACCCTGCATTTCCTTGGCATTTGTAACTCCCAGTTACTACAACACAACTCACAGCTCCAGGGAGATCTGGGCTGGATCTGCACAGGGTGAAAAAAGGCGCTTTGGAGGCCATTTCTGTGATTAATCAGGAGAAACTTTTTTTTTTTTAATGATGATGTAACCAAAAATTTTATTTTCAGACTCCATTTCATGTAGTGAGGTTGAGTTACCTAAGGTCACCTTCCTACCTGAGCACACACAGAGCCCTGAGAGCTTTTTTGGTCACAGCATCCAACTGGGACCCAGGACTCAACAGGCCAGTTCCCAAATCCTTCCAGCCCCTGATTCCCTGGCAGCATTCCCCACCATCCCAGCACGTTCTTCTGGGTTGATGGTATGGAAATAAACACATTTAGGCCATGAGTTTGTGTTTTTCTGAGATCCCTGAGGCCAATCTTCTACACAGCATCGTGGGATGCTTTGCAGAACACCAAAATTGAAGAAATTTGTCCAATTCTCTTCGTAAAACCTCCTCAGGCTGCCACTGGAACTTCTCATGAATGGTTGGAGCACTCTACAGATGTTATGGAAGTCACAGAATCATGGAATGGTTTGGATTGGAATGAGCTTCAAGAGGAGTCCACAACCTCTCTGAGCAACTGAATGTTGCCAAAATCCAAAATATCTCATCATTATTATTATATGATTTTTTTTATGGTTCTTTCCTTCTAGACTAGAAGCAAAGAAAGGAGAAGAAGAGTGGGAAAAATTGAAGAATTAAAGTTGGTTAAAAACCCCCAAATGATTATTTGCTTGTTTTCCCATCTGAGCTCAGATGATCCTCTGCACATCCAGAGAATGTGCTCACATTTCCTTCCCCTGCCACGTGTCTTCTCTTCACTCACCCCTCAGCAGATGCAGCCCTGCCCAGAAAAGGGAGGGCTGCATCTGAAAAGGGGTTTTCAGTCCCCAAAACATGCAGCAGAAAGGGATTTTCCCCAAAGCCACCTCTGACAGCAGCCTTGCACTGCCAAACCCTGGGATTTTTTTATCATTTGTTCAGAGAAAAAAAATCTAATAAAAAGTGTGATTTTCTTGCAAGTGTTCAGCCCGAATAATTAAAATTTGGGGGTGTGCACCACATGGAGGCCATGGGGAGCACCCTGCCCTGGATTTTCTTATTTTAATTTAGAGAGATCCATTGCTTGGGGGTATCTGGGAGTAGCAAGTGCTCAGTTTGGAGGGGGGCACAGAGCCCGGGGGCCCCAGCTCTGCATCAGAAATGTCACAGAACTCTGTGTCCTCCACCCCCAGGGTTCAGCAGGTGCCCAGGAGGGTGAGAACACCCTGCAGAGAGCGGCACCAATTCATCAGGGGCCTGTTAATGAACTGACAGCCAGCCAAACCCATTCCCTTATCTCTCAGCACGCAAATGAGGCTGGTGAGGCGATTCTGCCTGGGAGTGGGCTTCATTAATGGCCAGTTCTGGAAGGAAAATATGCAAGGAAATAGAAAATATAAATTCATGGTCGTGTCTCCAGCATTTCCACCTGGGGTGACAGAATAAACCTCAGCCTGCGCCGCAAAGATTTGATAGCAGGAAAAACACAGAGATGGAGCAAAGTTCTTCTGTCCTGGGGGCTGTCAGCAACAGGTCCACGTGAAGAAAATGCCAATTAAAGAAAATTCAGTGCTCTGAAAAATTCAGCAAGTCCTTCCTGCCTCTCACGTCACCTATAACAAGGGGTTTCTGACCCTATAAATGGGTTAATTCCCCACTGAATATTTTACTTGCACCTGACACATGCACATTTTGTATTTTCTTCTCTTTCTTGGGTGCTCTTTTGGGAAAATTTATCATTTGGGGGGGTTCTTAGTGTAAGTCTGGGGTTGGTCTACAAAGACAGGAGCAACATTTGGCTTTGTAGCGCGAGGTGTAAATAAAAGAGGAGGGATTTGGGTGAGATATTGGGAAGGAATTCTCTGTGAGGGTGGTGAGGCCCTGGCACAGGGTGCCCAGAGCAGCTGTGGCTGCCCCTGGATCCCTGGAAGTGTTTAATGCCACCTTGGACAGGGCTGGGAGTGACCTGGGACAGTGGGAGGTTGGGGTTGGAACTGGATGATCTTTAAGGTCCCTTCCAACCCAAACCATTCCATGATTTTATCCTGGAATAAAATTCATATTTCAGAATTCCTCTTCAGAATTCCTTCCCAATATCCAATCTAACCCTGCCCTTTCCCAGTGGGAGCCATTCCCTGGCTCCTGTCCCTCTGTCCCTTGTCCCCAGTCCCTCTCCAGCTCTCCTGGAGCCCCTTCAGGGACTCTGAGGATTCCCTGGATTTTCCCCTCTCCAGGTGAGCATTCCCAGCTCTCCCAGCCTGGCCCCAGAGCAGAGGGGCTCCTGTGGGATCCAGCCCTGTGGGTTCACCCCCACCTCACCCTCTGTGCTGCCCATCTCCCACTCCATGTCCTGCCAACACACAGTTTGGGGATTTAGTACTTTCCCCATATTTTCCCCATTTTTAAGCCACATTTAAAGCATTCCCATGCCAAGGAACCATCCAGAGCCCAGCCTGGAGCAGTTCTTCCAGCAGCTGAAGCTTTTTTGTTTTGTTTACCCTGCAGGGAACAGACAAAGCTGAGGCATCACATCAATAAAATCAGCGAGGGACAGACCTGGGCCTGCTGCTCCTCCTGAGCACGAGGGACTCAAACATCAAAAACCAGGAGGGAGGAACCCCAGTTGTCCTGGTCAGAAATCCATTGCAGCTCAGGGCAATTGCTCCTGACAGCAGGAGCTGCACCTTTCCTCCCGCGCCTCCATCCCTGATTCGCTGCCACAAACCAGAATTTTCCTAGAAAAGGGAATTTTGAGAGGTCTCCTGTCTGATCTGTTTGCTGGCATCGTGCCTGGCACCTTATTTATCCCAACAAAAGAGGATTTGCTTGGAATCTGTGAAGATGAGGGAGCACCAAGGGGTGGACAATGCCAGGTTTTGATGGGAGAGGGAGCAATGGATGGGAATTAAGTTGAAATGTGAGACTTTGGACACCTTTCTTAAAAATACATATATATTTTCACTAATTGTTAGGACTGAAGGAAGAGCAGGAAGCTGATGGTTGCTGTGGGTAGAGAGATAAAGACTCTGCAGAGGCAAGAATTGGAAATTATCATAAAAGACAAAAAGCCTGAGAGCTAAAATGGGTGGAATTTAATAAATTATGAGAATGTGTGCTGAGAGGATCAAACAAAACTTGGATTAAAAAAAAAAGAAAATTACAGTTTGGGGATGGTGGAAGGGGAGAAAAAACAGACATGGGGGATATTTTTGTTGGAGAAACTGAGGCAAAAATTGTCATCCTGGCATGTGGGATGCTCCAGGGAAGCTTTGATGACACCAAGACCACAACTGGAGCATCCTGGGTGGTTCTGATGAGATTTATTTTGCTGAGAGGCTGAACCCAAACTGTCCTGCTTGGAGGAAAGAGGCGCTGGAGTGGTGCAAGGGTGAGAGAGAATGGAAAAAGCAAAAAGTTTTCAGCCAAAAATCAAAAAGTTTTCAGCCAAAATCAAAAAGTTTTCAGCCAAAGACTATTTTTCCAAAAGTTTTCAACCAAAATCAAAACGTTTTCAACCAAAATCAGAGTTTTCAACCAAAGACCTTTATTCAAAAAGTTTTCAGCCAAAAAGTTTTCAACAAAATCAAACAGTTTTCAGCCAAAATCCTTTATTCCAAAAGTTTTCAGCCAAAATCAAAAAGTTTTCAGCCAAAATCAGAAAAGTTTTCAGCCAAAATTGAAAAGATACCTTTTTTCAAAAAGTTTTCAGCCAAAATCAAAAAGTTTTCAGCCAAAGACCTTTTTTCCCAAAAGTTTTCAACCAAAATAAAAGTTTTCAGCCAAATCAAAAAGTTTTCACCCAAAGACCTTTTTTCAAAAAGTTTTCAGCCAAATCAAAGTTTTCAACCAAAATCAAAAAAATTCAGCCAAAATCAAAAAGTTTTCAACCAAAATCAAAAAGTTTTCAACCAAAGACCTTTTTTTTTCAAAAAGTTTTCAGCTAAATCAAAACATTTTCACCCAAACTGGGTCATCCTAAACCTCCAAAACTTAAAATCACCTTTTTTCTCCCCAAAACCTTACAGAGAAGCAGCTCTGTGCCAGCTGGGGTGAGGAGGAGCACGGGCACAGCAGGATGGGAATCGGCTCAAGGGGAGGACACAGACATGGATGTAATTAGCAGGGATTTAATTAGGAGCTTGCATTGAGAGGAGGGAGGATCCTCAGCTGCCCTCCAGAGCTCGGTGGCCGTGGCATCACCAGCTTTAGGAGCTGGGGAGGGGGCTGGAAAGGTGTTGTATTTAAAATAGTCACCAAATGTTGTATTTAACATATTTCCTGTAAGTCCTGTTTACCTCTTCTGTTTTTCTGTTGTTTCTTGTGGCAGATCTTCACAGCACAAGCTCAGGATCTTCCTTAGTCAGGGCTCCTCCAAGGTTCTGCCTGACTGGCCAGCTCACTCCCCTTTTATCCCAGTTACCTTGACTGGCCACAGCTGCAGCCCATCAAGGATAACTGGGACCAGTCAGGGTAAAGATATTCAAATACGGTACAGGTATGTAATACATATATTTAAGGCCTCCTATATTTCCCCCTTTTTCTTTTACAAAGACATATTTTTCAATTACAATATTTCAAATATCAATACTTCAGGTACCTGTTACAAAACTTCAGTTACAATACATTTTCCACAACTCAATGGCCATTTATGCTTACAGCTCTACGCTGTCCTGTTCTTCCAATTCCTCTGTTCCGGCTCGAAGGCCACCACAGCTCTCAGCTGTCCACAGCTCTACGCTGCTTATAGTCACTATCACGTCGGGGTCACCAAATGTTGTATTTAACGTATTTCATAAGTCCTGTAATGTTGTATTTAACATATTTCATAAGTCCTGTACCTCTCTGTTGTTGTCTTTTGGGTGGCAGATCTTCACAGCACAAGCTCAGGATCTTCCTTAGTCAGGGTTCCTCCAAGGCTCTCCCTGACTGGCCAGCCCACTCCCCTTTTATCCCAGTTACCTTGACTGGCCACAGCTGCAGCCCAATGAAGGACATCACAGCTGCAGCCCATCAAGGATAACTGGGACCAGCCAGGGTAAAGATATTCAAATACGGTACAGGTATGTAATACATATATTTAAGGCCTCCTATATTTCCCCCTTTTTCTTTTACAAAGACATATTTTTCAATTACAATATTTCAAATATCAATACTTCAGGTACACTGTTTAAAACTTCAGTTACTGGGCACAACTCAATGGCCATTTATGCTTAGCTCTCGCTGTCCTGTTCTTCCAATTCCTCTGTTCCAAGGCTTAAGAACAGCTTCTCCGCTGTCCAAGCTCCCGCTGTACCATAGTCACTATCAGTCCCAAATGTTGTATTTAACTTACTTCATAAGTCCTGTAATGTTGTATTTAGCATATTTCATAAGTCCTGTACCTCTCTGTTGTTGTCTTGTGGGCAGCAGATCTTCACAGCACAAGCTCAGGATCTTCCTTAGTCAGGGCTCCTCCAAGGTTCTGCCTGACTGGCCAGCTCACTCCCCTTTTATCCCAGTTACCTTGACTGGCCACAGCTGCAGCCCATCAAGGATAACTGGGACCAGTCAGGGTAAAGATATTCAAATACGGTACAGGTATGTAATACATATATTTAAGGCCTCCTATATTTCCCCCTTTTTCTTTTACAAAGACATATTTTTCAATTACAATATTTCAAATATCAATACTTCAGGTACCTGTTACAAAACTTCAGTTACAATACATTTTCCACAACTCAATGGCCATTTATGCTTACAGCTCTACGCTGTCCTGTTCTTCAATTCCTCTGTTCCGGCTCGAGGCACCACAGCTCTCAGCTGTCCACAGCTCTCGCTGCTTATAGTCACTATCACGTCGGGGTCACCAAATGTTGTATTTAACGCATTATTTCATAAGTCCTGTAATGTTGTATTTAACATATTTCATAAGTCCTGTACCTCTCTGTTGTTGTCTTTTGGGCAGCAGATCTTCACAGCACAAATTCAGCATCTTCCTTAGTCAGGGCTCCTCCAAGGCTCTCCCTGACCGGCCAGCCCACTCCCCTTTTATCCCAGTTACCTTGACTGGCCACAGCTGCAGCCCAATGAAGGACATCACAGCTGCAGCCCATCAAGGATAACTGGGACCAGCCAGGGTAAAGATATTCAAATACGGTACAGGTATGTAATACATATATTTAAGGCCTCCTATATTTCCCCCTTTTTCTTTTACAAAGACATATTTTTCAATTACAATATTTCAAATATCAATACTTCAGGTACCTGTTACAAAACTTCAGTTACAATACATTTTCCACAACTCAATGGCCATTTATGCTTACAGCTCTACGCTGTCCTGTTCTTCCAATTCCTCTGTTCCGGCTTGAAGGCCACCACAGCTTCTCCGCTGTCCACAGCTCTACGCTGCTTATAGTCACTATCACGTCGGGGTCACCAAATGTTGTATTTAACGTATTTCATAAGTCCTGTAATGTTGTATTTAACATATTTCATAAGTCCTGTACCTCTCTGTAGTTGTCTTGTGGGCAGCAGATCTTCACAGCACAAATTCAGGATCTTCCTTAGTCAGGACTCCTCCAAGGCTCTCCCTGACTGGCCAGCCCACTCCCCTTTTATCCCAGTTACCTTGACTGGCCACAGCCACAGCCCAATGAAGGACATCACAGCTGCAGCCCATCAAGGATAACTGGGACCAGTCAGGGTAAAGATATTCAAATACAGTACAGGTATATAATACATATATTTAAGGCCTCCTATAGAAAGGGCCTCAGCCTGGAGAAAAGGGGGATCAGGGGGGAACTTGTGGCTCAGAAATAACCAGAACATCCATCAGGTGAGCTCTGGGAGGAGAGGAGCTGCCAGAGCATCCCAACGCAGACAGAACCTGGAGATCCCTCTGTTTCTTTTCCTCCTGCCAGGAAAGACAGGTGTGCAAAAGGGAACTCTGTGATGAAAAAAAATATATATATAACAAAAACTGAGAAGAGCTGCTCCAAGCTTGAATATAATCCATTTGGGAAGCATTTCCCACAGGCAGAAGCAGAGCAGAGGACTCCACAGGAAAGGCCACGAGATAGCTCCCTAGGAGGGGCAGGGAAGAGAGATTACAGAGATTTCCTCTGTTTGTTACTCAAACAATGTGAGGAGGCTCGGCTCCACTGGGAGCAGCAGCAGCACTGCCCTCTCTTGATGTGCTCCCTGCTGTCCCCGAGTGTCCCATGGGCCAGCGGGGAGCAGAGGGGAGATGGAGAGGGACTGGGGGGCTCCAGGGTGGGCTGTGAGCAGCGCTGGCTCAGCAGAGGGACACAGGGCCCACAAACCCCAATCCCTGCTCTGGGACAGGGACAGCACCCAGGGCAGGGCTGGAGCTGGGTCGGGGTTGGTTTGGTTTGGGGGTCAGGGAAAGGTTCCTCACCCAGAGGGTGCCCTCAGGCTCCCAGGGAATGGGCACAGCCCCAAACCTGCCAGAGCTCCAGCAGGGTTTGGACAATGCTCCCAGGGATGCCCAGGGTGGGATTGTTGGGGGGTCTGTGCAGGGCCAGGAGCTGGATCAGTGATCCTGGTGGGTCCCATCCAGCTCAGGACATTCTGGGATCCCATTAGACCTGCCTGTGTCAGACCTGGGTGTCACCCTGTTCCTCTAAAGTTCTTCTAAGCCTTTTTGTAATGGAGTTTCTCATGCACTTTTCTGTAAATAACTATTGTTTTTACATTCCTCTCTGGAGGAGGAGAAATTTGATGGACTGTTGGTTTGTCCAGTGTCATTGGAGAGGTGGCAATTCCATCCTCCAATCCTGTCACTTTTGAAAGTCTAAAAATATTGGAGTCGGAAAGTAAACTTTTCTTCTTTCTTTCTTTCTTTCTTTTTCTTTCTTTCTTTCTTTCTTTCTTTCTTTCTTTCTTTCTTCCTTTCTTCCTTTCTTCCTTTCTTCCTTTCTTCCTTTCTTCCTTTCTTCCTTTCTTCCTTCCTTCCTTTCTTCCTTTCTTCCTTTCTTCCTTTCTTTCTTCTCCTTTCTTCTCTCTTTGTTCTTTCTTCTTCTCCCTTTCTTCTCCTTCCTTCTCCTTCCTCTCTTCCTCTCTTCCTCTCTTCCTCTTCCCTTTCCTTCCTTCCTTCCTTCCTTCCTTCCCTTCCTTCCTCCCTTCCTCCCTTCCTCCCTTCCTCCTTCCTCCTTCCTCCCTTCCTCCCTTCCTCCCTTCCTCCCTTCCTCTCTTCCTTCCTCTCTTCCTTCCTTCCTTCCTCTCTTCTTCCTCTCTTCCTTCTTCCTTCTCCTCCTTCTTCTTTCTTCTTCTTCCTTCTCCCTTCTTCTTTCTTCTTCTTCTTACCTTGGCATTCCAGTGTCCACATCACTTTATTTCATTGGGGAACTCCAAAAGCCCCACCTGAGGGAAGGAGGGAGGAGAACTCTTCCCCTCGCACAGGGAGAGCTCTCCAGCTGCCTTCCCAGCCTTTCCCACCACTTCCAGCCATGTCAAACACCTCTGTGCAGATTCCCTCCAGGAATCCTTCTAAAACTTCTCTGTCAGAAAACCTCCAGGGAAAAAAAAAGGAAAATAGTAGGAAGGGGGTCAGGCTGTGGGAGAGCTTCTGACCCCTACCAAAATCCACAGTGACACTCCCAACCCAACCCACAGCCACGTCTGGAACCCTCACTGGACACCAAGGCTCAAAAGCAGAGCAGAAGTTCAAGTCCAGCTTAGCAAAGCCTCCCTGGAGGGGTTTAAAAGCCCTGTGGATGTGGCACCAGGGGACATGGGGCAGCGGTGGCCTTGGCAGTGCTGGGGGGTGGTTGGGGTGGATGAGCTCAGAGGGTTTTTCCAGCCTAAACAAATCTAAAATTCTGTATTTCCCAGGCATTTTCCACAGCTGTAAACGTCATTCTGAGGCTGAGGTCCTGGTTCTCACCTCAGGTGCTGCCTGCAAGCCTTGGAGATGCAGTCCTGGGCCAAGTTCAGGAGTGCCTTGGAGCCATTTTCCCTTTCCTCTTCCCCTTTCCTCTTCCCCTTTCCTCTTCCCCTTTCCCCTTTCCTTTCCCCTTTCCTTTCCCCTTTCCTTTCCCCTTTCCTTTCCCCTTTCCTTTCCCCTTTCCTTTCCCCTTTCCTTTCCCCTTTCCTTTCCTTTCCTTTCCTTTCCTTTCCTTTCCTTTCCTTTCCTCTCCTCTCCTCTCCTCTCCTCTCCTCTCCTCTCCTCTCCTTTCCTTTCCTCTCTTCTCCTTTCCTTTCTCCTTTCTCCTTTCCTTTCTCCTTTCCTTTTTCCTTTCCTTTTTTTTCCTTTCCCCTTTCCTTTCCCTTTCCTCTCCTCTCCTCTCCTCTCCTCTCCTCTCCTCTCCTTTCCTTTCCTCTCTTCTCCTTTCCTTTCTCCTTTCTCCTTTCCTTTCTCCTTTCCTTTTTCCTTTCCTTTTTCCTTTCCTTTCCTTTCCTTTCCTTTCCTTTCCTTTCCTTTCCTTTCCTTTCCTTTCCTTTCCTTTCCTTTCCTTTCCTTTCCTTTCCCCTTTCCTTTCTCCTTTCCTTTCCTTTTTCCTTTCTTTTTTCCTTTTCCTTTCTTTTTTCCTTTCCTTTTTCTTTTTTCCTTTCCTTTTTCTTTTTTCCTTTCCTTTCCTTTCCTTTCTCATGGGGAGCAATGCTACTTCACACATGTACAGAATTCTGGAATGGCCTGGGTTGGAAGGACTCCAAAGCTCATCTCATTCCACCCCTGCCATGGGCAGGGACACCTTCCACTGTCCCAGGCTGCTCCA
Organism: Emberiza elegans; assembly: GCA_024865655.1. Classification (NCBI taxonomy): domain Eukaryota; kingdom Metazoa; phylum Chordata; class Aves; order Passeriformes; family Fringillidae; genus Emberiza; species Emberiza elegans. The sequence continues at coordinate 2,820,714 of JALJVW010002400.1, read as the reverse complement.
AGCCCCATCCAACCTGGCCTTGGACCCTTCCAGGGATCCATGGGAGCACCCACAGCTTCTCTGGGCACCCTGTGCCTCAGCACCTTCACATTCAGGAATTTATTCCTATTTCTTCCATTTTCCTACATTAATTATTCTTGTTTTCATCCCTGACTAGGATTATATGGATTTAACCTGAGATTTTTTTCAAAGTGGAGGTTGTCCTCTGAATATTTTCAAAGCTCCTGCTCCACAGCTCCTACAAGCCAGTGATTAAACATGGATTAATCACAGAACCATGGAATGGTTTGGCTCAGAAAGGACCTTAAAGACCAACCTGGGGCTCCAACCCCCTGAAGAAGGGAATCAGTCACTCCTGGGCTGTTTCTTTGGCTGTAAAATGGGCAGAAAATGGATTGTGTGATCTCCTGGGGGTGTGCACGAACCTCCCAGCACAGGATCCCTGGGTGCTGCAGGTTTATCACGACTGCAGTTTCTCAGAGTAAAAAAAAGAAGTTTTGGCAAGACTGAAAATTTCTCTTGGAAATCAATCAATTTTCCAGGAAAAAAAAATAATAAAAAGATTTTTTTTAAAAATTGCACCTAATGATTTGCCTGGGACAACAGCTGGGTGCCAAGTTCACCTAGGATTTCTCCTGCCTGCCTCCCACTCCAGCTCCTCATTTTTCTGCTTTTCTTTTCTCCTGCTATCAATTTTCCACAATATTGCAAGCAGCTCCTGCTCTAATGAAACGTCTTATCTGCTTGTTTGAGGTGTGTCTGGCTGCTGGGAGTTGTTTGACATTTTGAATTAGATGGTTAAAGAAGCTGTTTCACTCGATGTTAATTAGAGCAGCAGCTGGTTGTGGTGGGTTTTTTTAACACAACACTAAGAGTAAATTAAAAGAAAAATAGTCTGGTCTCCCTTAGAGCAGCTCAAGGTGCAGGTTTTGAAATAGCTGAGAAAAAGAAGTTCTGGTGTTTTATTTCAGTATTCCTGTTTTCTTCAAGATTTGGTAATTCTGAACCACTGTTTTCCAGAGAATTGAACTTTCCAGTGAAAAGGAATGTCTGAGCTTTGCCTGGTGGTGACTGTGATGCACAGGCACTGCTATTAATTTTCCTATCCTCCAGGGATCCTAGAGATTACAATGGGGTTTAATGGGTCTGTGGGGACCCATAAAGAAGAAGAGTTATGATTACAGAGCTGCTGGTTACACCAGCAAGGATAATCAATCCAATAAAACAGTCCTGGGCTGGGAAACATTGGATCCACAGCTGATGCCAGCCAGGATCAGACCAGACCTTTCCTTTGAAGCATTCAGAACTCACCCAGCCCTTCCAAATCCCTTGGAAAACAGCCTCCATGGATGCCCACAAATCCTGCATGATCCAGTGTTAGATATTAGGGAGAAATTCTTCTTTGGACAAGGGATGGAGTGACAGGACAAGGGAATTCTTCCCGGTACCAGAGGGCAGGGATGGATGGGATTTTGTGAAGGAATTCTCCCCTGTGAGGGTGATGAGGCCCTGGAATGGAATTCCCAGAGAAGCTGGGGCTGCCCCTGGATCCCTGGAAGTGTCCAAGGCCAGGCTGGATGGGGCTTGGAGCACCTGGGACAGTGGAAGGTGTCCCTGCCCATGGCAGCTTTAAGGTCCCTTCCAACCCAAACCATTCCATGATTCCATGATGATTCCATGGTGATTCCATGATGATTCCATGATGATTCCATGGTGATTCCACGGTGATTCCATGGTCACAGCCACTGCCTGCTGTCCTGATGGCCAGGCTCCTGTGGAAGAGGATCCTTCCTTGGAACCCTTGCAGAAGGCCTGGCTGCTTCTCTCAGAGCTTTCTCCTGCCTGGCTTCCTCTTCTCCTGCTTGTGCCAGGGATGGGCACCACCCATTGCTGTGGTGCTGTTCACAGGGGTCCCACAATGATGGGAGAGATGAGAATCTTGACTCCAGGTTTCAGAAGGCTGATTTATTATTTTATGATGTATATTAAAAAAAATGATACATTAAAACTATACTAAAAGAATAGAAGACACAGGATTTCATCAGAAGGCTTGAAAGGAAAGAAATGGGATGATAATAAAATCTTGTGACCGACCAGAGTCCCAACACAGCTGGACCTGTGTGTGATTGGTCATCAAGAAGAAACAACTCACATGGCCCAATCAAAGATGCACCTGTTGCATTCCACAGAGGCAGATAATCATTGTTTTTCTTTCCCTCTGAGGCTTCTCAGCTTCTCAGGACAAAAAATCCTGTCAAAAGGATTTTTCAAAAAAATGTCCGTGACACATTTTCCTTATAAAGTCACCTCTGAGCCCAATCATGCTTTGAAATCCAGGCTTGCTGCTTTTCAAGCCTGATCTTGCCTTAAAATCCTGTTTACTTCTTCCCTCCCTTCCAATCTGCAAGGACAGATCATTTGCTCTTCCCACACTAAGCAGGGATGGGGAAAACGAAACATTTCTGTGCTAGCAGCCTGCCCTGGGCTCTGGGTCTGGGAGGGTGAAAAGGAGACAGGAACCAGCATAAAACCAGCAGACACCACAGGGTGACATGAGCAGGGCAAGCTGGAGATGCCTTTGTCATCTGGAGGAATGGGCTTCCTGTTGATGGAACTATCCTTTGTCTCCTAAAAAAGGAGAAAAGCAGCCCAGAAGTTTCTTTCCTCAATTTGGTGAAAAGACACCTGATAGGACTTTGGGGACTTCACCTCAAAGTTTAAGATAGCTAATTAGACAGAAGCCAAAAAGCCCCACCTGAGCAATTTACCAGAAAAAGAAGAGAACAAAAGGAAATAATCATTTTGTGAGGTGTTTTACCAGGAGCAAGAACCTCTTGCACCTGGCTCCGTTTTTCTCTGTAAAGGGCTTTGTTATTTTGCCTTTTATTAAAACTTTTCTGTTTCCAACATTGCCACAGAAGCCATCTTGCTGATTTTATGCCTTCTAAGGTAGCTGAGCTCTCTTGGGTGTGATATAAATCTCCAAGATTGAGAAGAGACCCTTATATCAATCATCACACTCCTGGTGGCCTCTTCTGCTGGTGGTGGTCACATCTTAGTTCCAGGTCTGGAACCTCATGTTTGATCCACGTGGATCCCATGGACTCTCTGCCCTTGGCAAGCAGACCTCAAGGAACTGAAGGTTTGGTCAACAAATTTTCCACCCCAAAAGTTGCGTTTGGAAATTTTCCCAGCTCTAAGAGCTTTACTGGACATCCAGCACATCTCATTTCTTCTGGGTTACAACATATGAAGGCACTAATGGCTTTAAATTAAATTAGGTATTAGCTGTTTAGATTGGAAATTAGGATGGAATTCCTCCCTGTGAGGGTGGGGAGGCCCTGGCAGAGGTTTCCCAGGGAAGCTGTGGCTGCCACATTCCTGGAAACGTCCAAAGCCAGCTTGGAGCAACCTGGCATAGTGGAAAGTGTCCCTGCCCTCAAGATGATCTTGAGAATCCCTTCCGTATACCTCATGCCAGAGGGTATAAAATCATGGAAAAGCCTCAGGAATCCCATTTTCTCCAATTCTTGGCTGCTCTTCCCACCACTCCAACATCCTCTGAACAAAAAGGTCACTTCCATTGTTCCTTCCCTTTGTTCTGACAGCTCCAGACACGGGGACACGGGGCCGGCTCGGTGATGTCAGTTAAATACTCGTGCAGGCTTCAAAGCCCCCAGGGTGACACTGGAGCCAGGAGCAGGGGACAGCTCTTTGCAGTGGCATCAGGAGCTCCTCAGACACATCCTCCCCGTGGTGTGGTGCCAGCTCTGAGTGCAGAAAGCAGAATGTGCCCAGTCCCTGCGGGACATTTCGTGCTTTTGATCCAAAAAAGTAAAAAATTAAAAAGAAGAAGAAGTTGATTCATTTCTGGTTCAAGAATTCACCTGAAAGAAATGGCAAAACAAAGCAAAGGCAAACAAAGGAAATGATGAGTGAAGGGAAGCGTCACAGGCGCTGTGTCCCTCCTCAGACAGCAAAAAATAACTGTTCATTAGGAGAAAGCTCTTGAGAAAGGTCATCAAAGACAGTGATGCATAAGGTGGGGCAACCTGGTGACAGAGGTGTCTGACTTGTTATTCCTTTTTTGTTCTTAAAGCTCCTTGGCTCCACAGCAGCTCCTGGTGAAGAGGGGTGAGCTGGACCCACCACAATGTAAATTTGGTTGGAGTGGCCAAACCTCTGGGATTTGTCTCTTTGCTCTGGCCTTGCAGGGCCTAAAGGGCTCCAGGAGAGCTGGAGAGGGGCTGGGGACAAGGGATGGAGGGACAGGACACAGGGAATGGCTCCCACTGCCACAGGACACAAAATAACACAACGTGGACATGCAGCTTTCTGGTGGTAAAAAGAGAATTTTTAATTTTTGACTCTAATATTTATAGGTTTCCAAAAGTGACAGCGGATTGGAGGGTGACAGTGCCACCTCTCCAATGACACTGGACAAACTGACAGCCTATCAAATTTCTCTTCCTCCATAAAAGAATGCAAACCAATGAGTTATTTACAGAAAGTGTGTGAGAAAGCTCATTACAAGAATGTCAACATCAGAAGGCTTAGAAAAACTTAAAAAATCAGGGTGACAGAAAGGGGAAACTTGGGTGGGATATTGGGAAGGAATTCCTGGCTGGGAGGGTGGGGAGGGCTGGGCTGGAATTCCCAGATTTGCTGTGGCTGCCCCTGGATCCCTGGAAGTGCCCAAAGGCCAGGTTGGGTGGGTTTGGATCCACCTGGGATGGTGGGAGATGTCCCTGGTGAGGCTAGGTGGAATTTAAGGTCCCTTCCCATCCAAACCATTCCAGGGTTCTGGAGCCAGGCTGGGAGAGCTGGGAATGTTCCCCTGGAGAAGGGAAAATTCCAGGGAATCCTCAGAGTCCCTGGAGGGGCTCCAGGAGAGCTGGAGAGGGACTGGGGACAAGGGACAGAGGGACAGGAGCCAGGGAATGGCTCCCACTGGGAAAGGGGAGATTGGGCTGGGATCTTGGCAAGGAATTCCTGCCTGGGCTGGGATTCCCAGATTTGCTGGGGCTGCCCCTGGATCCCTGGCAGTGCCCAAGGCCAGGTTGGACAGGGCTTGGAGCAGCCTGAGACAGTGGAAGGTGTCCCTGCCCATGGCAGGGGCTGGAATGAGAAATCTTTAAGGTCTCTTCCAACCCAAACCATTCCATGGGTCCATGATCCAATATGACCTTATAGCCTCAGGTGGGATAGCAGAAACCCCAGCTTTCAAATATATTTTTTTCATCAACACCATTAAAAACCCCTTCAAAATACAGTGTTACCCAGACCTCCAAATTACCACATTGTGAAGCATCACTTACTAATCTCTTTTTTTTGTTTGTTTGTTTGTTGCTCTTTTTTTATTTTACATTTCCTGCTTTCAAATACAGCCCCAGGACACAAATCCTTCTCCAGCTGGGATTTCTGGAAACACAGACATGAGCAGCATCCCTCAGACACTGACCCCAGCCCAGCAGGTGTGGTACACACAGCACAACAAGGTGACCCCGACCCACAAAATTGCATTTTTCACAGAATATTTTCACAGATTCAGTCATTCAAGCATTGCCCAGTGCTGGTTTTCCAGCTCTGGATTTCCCTGCTTGGATCTGCCAGGTGAGGAAAGCTGCTGGCTTGAAAAGTCATCCCACAGCTGCTTTAGGTGTGAAGGTGCTTATCTGGAGGGATTTAAAACACTGGGTTTGATTTATTTCCATGTATTCCTCCCCTCTTTCCAGGGAAATACACTGGAAGAGTGGCTTGCTGCCAATGTCTGAAGGGTGAGCAATTCCCTCTTGTCTCTTAAATTCTGCATTCCTGCTGAGCTCTTTATATAAAAAACACCCAAAAAACCAGCTCCCAGCTTTTAAGCCAAGAGATTCCGTGAGTCTGGAAGGTTGCAAAAGTAAAAGAAAGTATTAAAATTAAAATTAAAATTAAAATTAAAATTAAAATTAAAATTAAAATTAAAATTAAAATTAAAATTAAAATTAAAATTAAAATTACTGTGCCCATGGGAGCTGCAGGACCACGATCCACAGCCTGGTTGGGAGCCCACAGCTGGTGACAAACTGAAATCCCAGATTTCTCGTGGCCCTGCAGAGTTTGTCTGCCTGAAATTCCTCCTTACTCTGCAGGATGAGCAAAGCCCTGGTTCTGGCATGGGGATGTCCGACCCAACAGGGCATTTTTATCTTTTATTTTTATCTTTTATCTTTGCATGTCCTGGAACCAAGGTGGGCTCAGCACAGCTCTGTTGATGCCAGCCTGATCTTCGAACATCCACTTGAATGGAGAAATTCCCTTTCCTGTGGATAACCAGGATCAAATCCACAGCAGCCTCAGCTGATGTGGGCAGGTTTTCTTCCATCCCTGGAGCCTTCATCCTTGCCCCTGGATGAAATTCCCTGGAATTTCAAGGCTCTGCCCTCCCAGCAGCTCATCACTGCCACAGCCTCTCCTCTGGGCTCCTCTGATGCAATTTGCCCCCATTGCACCTGCAAAAAAACCTGTCTGCAAGGGGATTTATGTGGTCAGGTCAAGGTTGGTGTGCCCTGACCCCCTGCACTGTTTCCCCCTGTGAGAGGAAGGAAGAAGGTCTGGTCTCTGTTCTCTAAATCCTCTGTGTCCCCTCCTGTCTCCCCTCAGCTCCCACCTCCATCTCCAGGCTCCTGCTTCACCCTCTGCGAGCTGCTGGATCTCCAAGCAAGGAATTTTGTGCTACTTTCCTGAGGAAAGCCCCCAAACACAAGCACAGCAGCACCTTCTCCCTCTGTTTCAAACCCTCCTTGAAAATTCACCTTTTCCTGCAAACCCCCTTTGCCTCTCCTGGATGCTCTGTGGTGCTGCCCAGCCCGTGTTGGCTCATCACTTTTTGGTGAAGCCCTTGGTCAGTCTGGTGTGGGTTTTTCCTTCCATTTTCCTTCAATTTTTCTTCAATTTTCCTTCAATTTTTCTTCAGTTTTCCTTCCATTTTCCTTCCATTTTTCTTCAATTCTCCTTCAATTTCCATTGCAAAATTGAATTCACCCTTCAAACACCATAGAATCACGGAGTGGTTTGGGTTGGAAGGAAACTTAATGATCACCCCATTCCATCCCCTGCCATGGCAGGGACACCTTCCATGATTCCAGGTTGCTCCAAGCCCTGTCCAGCCTGGCCTTGGGCACTTCCAGGGATCCAGGGGCAGCCACAGCTGCTCTGGGCACCCTGTGCCAGGGCTCAGCACCCTCACAGGGAGGATTTCTTCCTAATTTCTAATCTAAATCTCTTTTACTCATCTGGTAAAAGGACAGAGACAATTTCCTGCGTATCAGAGTTCATCCTCACGTGGTTCTTTGGTGAGCATGGAGAAGCCAAATCATGGAATCCCGGAGTTATTTAAGCTGGAAAAACCTTCTAAAACCATCCAACCATTCCCCCAGCACTGCCAAGGCCAGCACTGCCTTATTGTCATGCAAGACAGATTTCAATAAGTCAGAGATCTTTAAAGGTGACATTAAATTGTTTTCTTGGATGTGCTGGTGGCAACAACGGAAAAGGCAAAGTGGATGCTTACATTGCAACGCAAATATTTCTCACAACTTTATACTCACTAGAAATGATCACTACTTTTATTAATTAAAAATAAAACCCTTATTAAACACCTATAAATTCCAGCTGTGTTCTCATAGGTGTGCATAGTAACACTAAATAAGACACTGCAATTGGCTATGGATATTTCTTTTAGAACTGATGAGCATGAACAAGCCAAATCATGGAATCAGAGAGTTGTTAAAGCTGGAAAATCCCTCTAAAATCACCCAGTCCAACCATTCCCCCAGCACTGCCAAGGCCACCACTGCCCATGTCCCCAGGTGCCACATCCACACGGCTTTTAAACCCCTCCAGGAATGGGGACTCCACTGATACCTTGGGGTTTCAGCTTTTCTGTTCTATTTTGCTGTGCAGCTTTAGCTTTATATTAAATGTGACTGGGATCTTGTCACAGGGGGGTGAAGACAAAACAATCCTGTTCCAGATGGAGACTCAAGGACAAACTTCAGGCCCAGAGAATAAAGAAATTGAGAAGAGGAGGGTGGGCAAGCAAGGCGGATGAAACTTCATAACTTGAAGCTGTTAATTGGAGACTTAATTCCTATATGCAAATGGACTAAAACTTACTTATAAAAGTCCATTTTATTTGGGATCTTGTGACCAAGCCCTGTTTTTCTTCCACCTTGGAGCCATCCAGGCAGAGCCACGAGTGTGTGGCCTTTGAAAGCACTTCAATAAATATCAATAAATATCAATAAATATCAATAAATATCAATAAATATCAATAAATATCAATAATTATCCTCTTTATTCCTCTTAACTCCCTCCAGCCTCTGTTCCAGCTCCTTAAGGCATCACCACCACTGCCCTGGGCAGCTGTGCCAGGTCTGGACAACCCTTCCCATCAACAAATTTCTCTTAATGTCCAAGCTGACCCTCCCCTGGTGCAGTTTGAAGGTATTTCTGCTCCAGAACCACGCGAGCCATGGGGGTGATGCCTGCCAGAACCCCTGCAGTGTTTCCTTGGCTCTCTGGGCTGGGCAGGGACCAGCACAGGGTCACTCATTTCAAACCAGAGCCATCGCTGGAAACCTCTTGGAGCTCTGGAATCTCCTTCCCTCTCCCCAAAGGCTCCCCCCTGCCAAAACCCACTGGCTGGGAAAAAATTTCATTTTGAAAACATTTTCTGCAAATTAGAAAGGTGTCAGTGCAGGGACCTGAATGACACAGTGGCTGCTGGACCCAGAACAGAGCCAGCCCTGCACTGGGGGGAACCTGAAGGATCAGGAGCCTGAGCATTCCAAACCCCAGCAAAGGGAGTGAGCCAGGAGGGGAGGTTAAATTAAATATTTCTTTTTTTTTGAGGCAGTTGTTTCTCCTTTTTTCAGCCAGAAACTGGGAAAAAATTCCTCGAAAAACACATTTCCCTTCAGTTGGCAAAGATTTTTCCACCCTTATTATATTTCCTTATTATTTCTGTCTCAATAAAGAAAATTCTCAATATTTGGATACAGAGGAATAGAAACAAGGGATATGATGCCACTTAGTGGAACATGAATAATAATAAAGAACAATATTCCAACATCCATGGTGCAAATTTTTGGTCACCTCTGTGAGACTGTGCTCTTAATCCTGATGAGCAGTGGGGACTTCCCAGAGTACAGGGCTTTCAAAGCAGCCTGAGCTGTCAAAAACCAGAAAAAAGTCTCCCTTGCAATCCTGCAGGTGCAGCCTGATGGTGCTGGGAATTTTGCAGAAGAGTGGGAAAATCAGGGATGCAATAAATTCAGGGATTGCAATGATGAGTTGCATCCACATCTTTCCAACCAGTTCTAATGAGAGGGAGAAAAGACAATCACACCAGCTCATGGCTTTCCCCAAATCCCCACCAGGGCAAAGCCAGGATGATGAAACTCAAATCACTGTAAGAACACAGTGAAAGATGCTCAGAAATTAAACCAAGGCAGGAGGAACCCTGCAGAAATAGCCAAACTGGCTGCTTAGGCAGCTGCCCTCCCCATGCAGGGGGCATGGACATGAGCCAGCCAGGCTGTCCTGCCAAAAACCTGGCCACTGATAAGGGAAAACCTCTTATCTCCCCCCTAACCCCCTGCAAATACAACCCTGCGCCCAGCAGAAGTGCCAGGGCTGCTTGGCAGCAGCTCTGTTGGCACATTCCTCCAAGCTTTGCAGCATTTCCAGCCCTCCTGACACAAGCAAGGCACAAAAAAGAAGAGGAGAGGCTTGGTTTGGCACCTGTGTGAAAGGGACAGGGGCTGGCAGGAGTTTCCTGCCTTCTGCTCCAGCCAGGCAGCCAGGGCTGTGTCAGGAGCAGGGTGAGGAGGAACGTCCTCCTTTTCCAAAGGCTCTCCCGGCTCTGCCACTCTGGATCTCTCCAGGCTCTCCTGCCACCTCACAGATGCTCTGGGGATCATCTCCCAGGTGTTTGTCACCCCTCTGCAGTTATTCCCTGGGCTCCATCCACTTCAGGAAAAACGTCACATCCCCATGTGGAGTGGGATCCAGCGTGGCTCTGCTTTGGGGCTCTCTTTATCACAGAAACACAGAATTCACAGAATGCACAGAATGCACAGAATGCACAGAATGCACAGAATGAATGCACAGAATGCACAGAATGCACAGAATGAATGCACAGAATGCACAGAATGTACAGAATGCACAGAATGCACAGAATTCACAGAATGCACAGAATTCACAGAATTCCCAGAATGACCACGTTGGAAGAGACCTCCAAGATCATCCAGTCAAACCCAGCCCCAACACCTCAACTCAACCCTGGCACATCCAGGCTTTGTTAAACACACCCAGGGATGGGGACTCCACCACCTTCCTGGGCAGAACATTCCAGAACTTTATCACCCTTCCTATAAGAACTTTTCCCTGCTATCCAACCTGTATTTCCCTTGGTGCAGCTCAAGGCTGTGTGCTCTGGTTCTGTCAGTGATGCTGGAGAAAGAGCCCAACCCAGGATGGTTTGTGTTTGAAGGGACCCTAAAGATCATCTCATCTCCTTCCCATCACAACTCCTGACCTCCTCCACCTTCCTTGCCCCAAATCCTCTGCATCCCAACAGGATTTTTTGCCAGCTCAGCCCTTCCCAAGCCTTCCTTTCCCTCCCCACCTCTTTCCAGGCTGGCTCCCACAGCAGGGATGCTGCAGGGATGTCAGATGGCCTCATCCTCTCATCTTGTGGGGGTTTTCCACTTGATCCATTTTACCTCTGAGCTGCTGCCATTGCAGCCCACAAAAGGCAAAGCAATTCCTGTGCTCCTGACCCTGCCACCACACAGGGCTGCCACAATGAATGCTGCCCAGGGTGCTTTAAAATTGCATTTATCTGCTCTGAGCAGCCTGTCTGGGATTGTGAGTCAAGAGCCTGCTGATGGAACAAGTGTCCCAGGAATGGCACCTGTCCTCTCCAGACACAGATTAAATTTGTGGGGAAAGTAAGGAAGCAGCATCCCCTGTTATCCTCTGTTGGCAAGCAGTGATTTAGGGGTTTCTCAGCCAGAGGTTGTGTGTGAAGCATGAGGAGAAGTCTTCAGGCTGATATCAAAGTGGTGCTTTTGCCTAAATTCCTTTTGGAGCCACAGATGCAGAAGCAATGTGGAACTGAATGAAAATATCGGTTCAAACCCAAGGAAAAGTGCTCAGATGAAGGAATAGAACCAGGCAAAAAAAGTGAGGATTTTCACATTTTCGGTCAGCAGAGAGAACATGGGTTTTCCAGTATTTCTGAGATGGGCTAAGTGCTGTGGGGGCATCTTCCACCCTGGTCCCAAACTACTTATCCCAAATGCCATGAGGGAAGGCAGGACAGAATCTTGTGTTCATAAAGCACAGCTGTGAAAAAAATCTGGGCTTGAAATCCCCAAATTCCTCAAACAAAGAGTAAAACTCTGCGATTTTCCTGCAAAGAAAACCATGCCATGCACTCAGGATGGATCCAGGGCACATCCTGCCACTAGAACATCAGTGCAGAATCATGGAATCACAAAGCTTGGAAAAGACCTCCAAGAGCATCAAGTCTGACCTTTGACTGGTCAGGAAGTGAACCTGAGCATCCAGCATGGATTAACCCTTTGGAGCTGTTGGAAACCTCTCAACATTGGAATGTTTGAGTGTGTGTTAATAAACTGATGTCTTGTGGAGGCTGAGCTAGAACAGAGGTTGGACAGAGTTAAAGAATAAAGCAGGGATTTATTAGGAGGCCTCAATGGATGCACCTTGGGCTGCACAAGAGCCCAGCCAGGACTGCACCCCAGGTGAACCAAAATGATCACAAAATGAACCCAAGATGAACCAAAATGGTCACAAAATGGACACCAGTCACAGGGTCTGTCACTTTGATCAGTTCTGCTCCATTTGCATATTGGAGTTAATTGTCCCATTCCAGCTTTAGGTTATGAAGTCTCATCCTTCTTGTTTTTCTCTCTCCAGCCCACGGTGTTTGTGCTCTTGGGCCTGAGATTTGGATCTTTTGTCCCCAGCTGGAGCAGGAATTGTTTTGTCTCCCTGCCCTGTGCAGAGAGCTCACCATCCCCTCAATGTGAATCCCAGACCCACACACTAAAGCAGCACAGAAGGTGAAAAATACAAAAACCAAAACCTGAGGTATTGTAACAAAAATAAAAATTTGGCAAGCCTGGAGTGGCCCCAACCTCTTATCCCTCCTGGCCAAGGCTGTGGAAGCCGGAATGCCAGGCAGGGAGGGGACAAGCAGGGCGGTGCAGGGAGGGATGAGTGAGCGACACCGCGCTTTCCTGGAAGAGCGCGGCCGGCGCCCCAGTGCAGCTGTTGAAAACCCAGCATGGGAGAGGCTGGATGAATGTGGAGAGTGACATTTCTGGGCTCTGCTAAGTGGTTCACAGCAGGCTCTGCTATTTGCATTGCACAAATAGTCATTTCATGATTAAAAACAACAACAGCAAATAGAAGCGAAACCGAGATAAAACTGGCGAGCGCCGTGCAGAGGTTGAGGGGGTGCAAGGGCTGGCTCTGCCCACAGCTTTAACCCCTCACTGATCCTGGACTGAACCTTCCCCTCCACTTTTCATGTGTTTTCTCCTGCAAGCTCCTCACCCAGCACACCCACGTTTCAAGGGCGAAGAAATAATGCCAGAAATGATTGAGGTTTTTCCTGCCTGAGTGGCAGAAGTGGATCAGAGCAAAACAGAAACATACAGGGGGGAGGGAGGTGGGATTTCTCCTGAGGGAAAGATTTTCATAGAATTCCGGAATCCCTGATGTTGGAAAAGGCCTCCAAAGGTCACCAAATCCAACCTGTGACTGATGCCCACCTTGTCACCAGCCCAGAGCACTGAGTGCCACCTCCAGGTGTTCCTTGGGCACCTCCAGGGATTGGGACTCCAAACCTCCCTGTGCAGAAGTTGCTCTCCAGCCCTCCGTGATGAAGAAGGGTTTGGAAGAAGAAGATAAACAGGCTAAAAATTCCCAGAGGAAGACCAGGAGGGATTTCTGCTCTGGCTGGAAGTTTTTAAGCCATGTAGACACCTCCTGTCCTACACGGGGGTCAGAAGTGAGGTCCTGGTGTCACTCAGCTGGAACAGAGATGGTGCCACCAGCAGATACACTCACTGAATCATTAAAGGTGGAAAAATCCCCAAAGATCATCCAACCATTCCCCCAGCACTGCCAAGGCCACCACTGCCCATGTCCCCAAGTGCCACATCCACGTGGCTTCTAAATCCCTCCAGGATGGGGACTCCAACATGTGACCACCTTTTTCCATGAAGAAACTTTCCCAATATCCAATCTAAACCTCCCCTGGCCCAATTTGAGGCTGTTCCCTCTCTCCCTGTCCCTGTTCCCTGGGAGCAGAGCTTGACAACCCCTGGCTGTCCCCTCTTGGAGTTTTGCAGAACCACAAGGTCCCCCCTGATCCCCCTTTTCTCCAGGCTGTGCCCCCCAGTTCAGATGGAGAACTGGTTTCATCATACACAGGAGCTTTGCAGGGTCCCAGACAGGATTGCTGGGGCTGGAGACATCCTGGAAAACCTTCTAGAAAAGATGCCAGAAGGAGAAGAAAGGAAGGGACACAGAGCACAGGATGCCCCGAGGCAGCACAGGCTGTGCTTTTCCAGTGTCCTTCCTCCATAAAAACCCCTGTGATCCAGCAACAACCCCTTCACCTCTTTTGCAGCCCAAATCCTGTTTCTCCTCGAGGAGGAAGCATTGGCTGTGTCCTTTCAGGCTCTCTGTCCTTACGTGATGCTCCCGCTTTCTGGATGCTCGGGAGCCTGGAGGGAAGGAGCTGGATCCTGTAATTCCTCCCCATTCCCTGACCCAGGCATCGTCCGTGCAATCTCTGCCCCAGGGTCAGCACAACCTCCCGAGCAGCAAATGCTGAGCCTTTGCAGCTCCCGTGTCAGCTCGTTAGCGACAGCCGAGAGGCACAAGTGTTAATTGTGCTCTCCCTTATTGTTAAACCTGTAATTTGTACCTCGCCCGAGGCCAAATATGCCTCGGGGAAGAAGGATGCTTGAGGATTTCAGAGTCTACCTAAGTCTATTAAAAAGAGCAGAGAGAGGAGGAGGGATTGGGAAGATAGGAACAAGAGGGTAATAAACAACCAAAAATACCTCCAAGGCAGTGGGGAGTCATGGGAACAAGTTGTTTCCCTGTTTATTCAAAGCTCCAGCTGCACTAAAACACTTTGGAATGATTGGAGCCAAGAGCAGCAGTGGAGGAGCTTGCTGACCACCCACGAGTGGGGCATTGCACCTCGGCAGCCTGGATTTGGTGCTGTGGGGCCCAGGATTGTCCCCTGTCCCCACCAAGCCCCGCTGCCACTCCCCAGGGTGATGGGGGAGAGCCCCAGGCAGTGCAGGTGCAAAAGGGGCTGGGCTCTGTCTCCAGCAGCACTGGCACAACCGGAGCACACAGCCTTAATTTCCAACAAGGGAAATACAGGTTGGATAGCAGGGAAAAGTTTTTCACAGAAAAAGTGATAAAGTTCTGGAATGGCTGCCCGGGGAGGTGGTGGAGTCCCCATCCCTGGGTGTGTTTAACAAAGCCTGGATGTGCCAGGGTTGAGTTGAGCTGTTGGGGCTGGGTTGGACTGGATGATCTTGAAGGTCTCTTCCAACCTTGTGGAATTTGCAGGCAACCCCAACAAGGGAAGAGATGAGAATCTTGACTCTGTTTTAGAAGGGCTGATTTATTATTTTATTATATATATTATATTCAAAGAAAATTGTATATTAAAACTATACTAAAAGAATGATATAGTAACACTATGCTAAAAGAATAGAAGAAAGGATTTCATCAGAAGGCTAGAAAGGAAAAGGAAGGAATGATAATAAAATCTTGTGACTGACCAGAGTCTGAGACAGCTGGACTGTGATTGGCCATTAATTAGAAACAACCACATGAGACCAATCCCAGATGCACCTGTTTCATTCCACAGCAGCAGATAATCATTGTTCACATTTTGTTCCTGAGGCCTCTCAGCTTCTCAGGAGTAAAAGATCTTAGCAAAAGGATTTTTTATAAAATACATCTGTGGCACAGCCTGGTCCTTCTGTGATTCTGTGAAAGCTGAACCTGTTTCTTGGCCATTTGGGAGTAGTTTCCAGAGTGCTTGCAGCCATCCATCCATCCTGGCCATGGGAAGGGTCTCAGCAGGACCATTCCTGGGTGGTTTTGGGGGAAACAGCTCCATCCTTCAACTCCAAATGCTGGACCAGCAGCTGCTGCAGCACAGAATGCTCTGCCCCATTTCTTCAGGACCTTCCAAGCCCACCTTATAGTGGAAGATGTTCCTGCCCAGGGCGAGGAGGTGGATCTGGATGACCTTTCAGGTCCCTTCCAACCTAAACCCTTCTATGATTCCATGATAATCGAGGCTGGGATTACTTGGGAGCATTGCAGCTCTCGCCCTGAACCTACTCCTTACCATCAGCGTCTGAAACAAAGAATAGCCCAGACTTGGGATCAATTTGAGATGTTCAGAGGGCAAGGAGGCAGATATTGGATGGCTGAGTAATAGTTTTTTTCCTTGGGAATAACTATTATTATTTGTTTGCCTCACAGCTGCAGGCTGTGCCACAAGAGCCTCATGACAGAAATGTGGATGAGCAGCAGGAGCATCATCATTTAGACACAGGTGCTCTCCTGGCTGCCTTAATTCCTTCCAAAACCCACATCCCAAGGAAAATCTTCAGCCATTACAACACCAACATTCCCCAGAAGCTAAAAAGAAAGGAATTTCCATCTGTGTGAAACTATCTTACAGATGGTTGAGACAGGAAAGTCTTTGAGGAACGAAATAGCTGAGGCAGGACGTTGGAGGAATGAGGTGGACTAAATTTAACCCAGGGAAAGAAAAGCCTGCTGCTAAAAATGCTTGTGCTATCACAAAGGAGGGAAGAGCCCAGAAATGGGAATGTTTGAATGGGAGGAAGGGGCAGGAAGGCTTTCTTTGGGGATTTAAAAAGTGAAATTTGAGTGGTAAGGCAAAAAAATCCCTTTCCATTCAGTTTGGTGAATGGGTTTGAGTGGGTCACAGCGTAAAAAAAAAAATCAACTGAGCCATGAGGCTCTTCTCTTCTGCATAAACACAGGGAGATGATAACTGGGGAAGGGCTGGAAGCTTTTTGGCACTGCTTGAGTGTTGCAAAGGAGCTGCACTGGAGAGATCCATCTCCAGGACAAGATATGCTGGGCCAGAGGACATGCTGAAGTGGCAGAGTGGGCACCAGGGCAATGGCACTGCCCATCCCAACCAGCTGATCCAGAGCAATGGGAAATGCCACCTTCATTTCCCCAGCCTGCAACCCCAGCCCTCAGCTTTTATAAAACCAGGCCTAGAAAAAGGGGGGAAACACCCCATTCTGCCCCAAATTGTACTTCTACATTTTAAATTCAAGGTGTGGAGGGGAAAAAAATACAGGTTTGGGGGTTTTGTTGCGTGCATTGTTTTTCCAGCAAGTCCAACACATGGAACAGTCACCCACCCACCCTGTTCCTTTTGACTCACCCATCCTCCCCACTTCAGGTGAAGTCTGGGTGTTCCAGGTTGTCCACCCAGGCCACCATCATCCCACAGATCCCAGATCCCAGAGAGAGACGCTGTGGGCAGCGTGGTCCATGGTTTTGTAGGCAGGAAAGGTCCCTTTTGCCACAATCCACCTCCTGGGTTCGGGCTCTTTGTGTCCTGGATGGGATCATTAAGGCTGGGACAGACTTTGAGGATCAAATCTAAACTGGGAGAGCAGAACAGACCCTACAGTATTCATGCTGCAGATGTGAATTGTAATGTCCCCCTCTCAAATTCAGGAAAATGCCTGGAGCAGGGATTGATTCCCACCATGGAACCACCACAGTTCCAGCCCTCAGGTGAGCCCAGACCCCCAGAGACCCCAGTAAAGCCCCCCTGCTGCCCCCTCAGTGCCCTGGGGGCTGTTTCCCTGATAATGGGAATGTAGCAGGGCATCTGGGGACACGGGAATGGCAGCACAATGCCAGCTTTGTGTCCTTCACCCTATGACATCCATGTGTGGCAGACAATGCCAGTGTCCTGTGCTCCCCTGAATGGGGCAGGGCTTGTTCACATGGGAACTCAGCAGCCCCAGGGCCTTGGCAGCTCTTTGCTCCTTGAGTTATGATGGATGAAAGAGCTCTCATGGCTTCCAGGCTGGGTAGGCACAGAAATAGGGCTGGGCAGAAGGAATGGGATCGTTTTGGGAATAATAGGCTTTATGTTGGCCTGAAATTCAGCGGTGTTTTCCCTTTCCTAAAATACGATGTGGGTGGATCCTGGGTCTCTCTCTCTCAGAAGATCCACACACCACAATGGGTCCTACAAACCTCCGTGCTCTGGTTGTGTCAGTTTTTGCCAGGAGATGTGCAGGTAAAGATCACCTTGGCCTTTCTCCCACGGGCCCCTGAAGGTCTGAGGAGGGGACACACAGCTGCCATTCTGTGTGGCCTTTGCCACACAACCAGAATCACTTCAACTGGCAGAGGGCAGGTTTGGGGTGAGATATTGGAATGAAATTCTTCCTTGTGAGGGTGGGGAGCCCTGGCACAGGGTGCCCAGAGAAGCTGTGGCTGCCCCTGGATCCCTGGAAATGTCCAAAACCAGGTTGTATGGAGCTTGGAGCAACGTGGGCTAGTGGAAGGTGTTCCTGCCCATGACAGGGGTGGCACTGGATGATTTTTGAGGCCCCTTCCAACCCAAACCTTTCTGTGACTTCATGGACTCACCGTTTCCTTGGGTAAAGCAGCTGCCTCCCTCCTCGTCCTCCTCCTCCTTGTGGATGTAGGAGCACATCTGGCTTTAACAGATTAACCAGAACCAGAAAGATGAGGGATGAGGGCTGGGAGTCACTGTGGGGACAGAAGGACAAAGCTGAACTTGTCCAAGAGCACGAGGGGGGTGGTGGCTGTAGGAGGGAGGAGCTGAACTCACCATGAAGGTTGGGTTGCTCTCCAAGAAAGCAAGAACAGAGCAGGGCTTGGTCTGCATTTATGTGCCCTGCTGGCTCTGATGGAGCTGTGTGGAGGTCCCAGGGTCTGGCTGGAGCCCAGGCTCCCGTGGGGATGGGTGGTGCCAGCAGCAGGACAGCAGGACATCAGGAACGCCGCGGAGACGGACGGACAGCGGAGCCTCCTGGTGAGACCCCTGCAGGCTCCCCAGCACACAGGGACGAGGCTCTTCCTGACTTTGGACACAGCCCTGAGAGTCCATCCCAACCCTCCCAACACCCTCTGGACTCACCCGGAGCTCCTGTTTTCAGGGACACCCCCAAGAAGATCCATGGAGTTATCCTGCTCATCCTCAGCTATGGTGGAGACTCATGGAAATGTGGATGATCTCCATGGAAACATCAACATTCCTGGGGCAGGAGCTTTCCAGATGATGACCTTCCCCCTGCAACTTGTTTTTAATCTGTGGTGAGTGTCACTTACAAAGTGACAAATCCTCATTTTCACAGCAACTCTGCTCTGATGTGGCTCCCTATGTAATTGCCTGGGATTCCTCAGCCCATGTTCAGCAAATAATGACTCTCATGGAAGCTATTTGTAGAACTTAATAATTTCCATTAACTGCATGATGGGATTGCATTTTTAATTTTTTTTTCCTCTCTGTAATAATACATAATGAAATAATTGTGGAATTTCTAATAGGTAATTATCTCGCTGAGAGCAGTTTAAAACACCAGTGAGTGTGGGTTGTTTTTAGCTGAGCACGGGGAAAAGAGAAGGAGAATGAAACATCACCTGGAGCAAGAGGCAGAGATAACAGCTTTTCATGGATCCAACAGTGTCCTCAAAACTTCAGGTCAACAGGATTGCACGGGATGAATCCCAGAATCACTGGGGTTGGAAAAGACCTCCGAGATCACCAAATCCAACCTGTGACCGATGCCCACCTTGTCACCAGCCCAGAGCACTGAGTGCCACCTCCAGGTGTTCCTTGGGCACCCCCAGGGATGGGGACTCCAAACCTCCCTGGGCAGCCCCTGCCAATGTCTGACCGTGCTTTCCATGGGGAAATTCTTCCTGATATCCAACCTGAACCTCCCCTGGCACAGCCTGAGCCCATTTCCTCTCCTCCTGTCCCTGTCCCCTGGGAGCAGAGCCCGACCCTCTCCTGTCAGGGAGTTGTGGACAGCCAGAAGGTTTGAAAAGTCAGGCATGAATTGGAACCAAGAGGGCTTTTGATTACTAAATCGCACAGAAATTCTTGGAACAGCTTTAAGCTGGGATCAGATGGAATATTGGAATACGTCCTCAATAAAAGGCCTGGGTAGGGGAATCACTCCATAAAATTATCTCCTCTGCAGGTCATCCCAACAGGCTGCTGGAGAGAGCTGGGAGCTGCAGTCTCTGGGCATCTCCATAATAAAAACAGAGAGAGAAATGAGAGCAGGGGACAATGAAAGGCCAAATGTGAGCTCAGTCCTCCTTTGCTGGAGCTGGTGAAGCTCTGATGGTGAGGAGGAAGCTCCCTTCCCCTTCCATCCATCCCTCAGGAACCACTCAGGATGCTGAGGGTTTTCCTGCTCCTCCCATGGTGTCTCCTCCTCTCACCCTGCAGAAATGATGATTTTTTTTCTCCCTTTCTGACCCTGAGCACTTCACTGAGACCCAGTGTCCCTGAGAGCCCTCACTGGCAGCCCCTCCAGCCCCTCATGTCATAGAAAACTTTGAGCAAACAGCTTTTAAAACATCAGAGCCCTTCAGTCTTCAGCTCTGCCTCCTTTGTCCAAAAAGCAGGTAAATGAAACACAAGGGCTAAATCTGACTGATACAAAATCTCATTTGGAAAACATTTCTCCTTCCAAAATGGCCCATCTGCCTATTTTTATGCACATGTTTAACATCGAGCAGAGCAGAGGCACATATTTAAGCAATTTCTGAAATCAGGGCCATTGTGTGATACTCTGATTAGTAAACTGGGAATTAGGGTTCATAAATTATAGTTAATTGAACCAAATCACTTAAGCCCTTTTGTGCCTGGCTTTTCCCATCTAAATTCACCAACAGTAGCAAAATAGCTCCGACATACCTGGGACACAATCCTCATTGTGTTCCCAAGCTGGAAAGGGAGACTCCCAGATAAAACATGGCCTGAAACATTCCTGCTCCAGTTTTTTAAAATGAAGGGAGGGGGGTGGAGTTGGTTTTGTGTGACTGCAGCTTTGCAATGATTTTTCAGATGGAATCAGCACAATATTCATTTTCCCCAGGCACCCTTTGTACCTCCACTCCCCTGGATTCTCCTAGGAGTGTATGGATTTTTCCTGCAATTTATTTCAGTGAGAGAGCAAAGTGGAAGATAAAGCAATCTCAGGTTGAGGGGAGTCATCTGCCTTGTAGAAAATAAATGGACAGCACACAAAGCACCCTGGAAAGCTTTTGACTGAGGGAGGTTACTACTTAGCCAGAAATCAAACTGCTCCAGTATTTCCAGGATGCCAAGATGGGCTGTGACAGAGCTTTTGAGCAGAGAGTGGCCTGTGCAAATCACATTAAATTTGGAGTGGTTGAGAAGTCAATTCTGCCTTTTGTGTAAAGTTCTCGTGGTGCTTGTCCACCTCAGAGCATCCCAGGGAGGAGATTTCACCTCTCACCCAAGGTCACCTCTGTGGCAAAAGCAGGAGACCTGGAGAAACTCCTTCCAGGCCCAGGTCTCCAGGGAGGATCCCAGGCAAAAAAAAAAACAAAAACCCAAACAACACAATGTCTGTGACCTCAGAGGGAAAAGAGGAGATCCGGAGTGCAGCCAGTCCCTTCATCCGGGTGCCAAAGTGATAAATTGCAAAACTCAGACTCTCACCCGCTGCCATTAGTGGTGCCTCAAAAGCCCGAAGGGAAGAATGAGGGAAGAGAAGTATTTTGTTATTCTGTCCCCTCCCTCCCGTGGTTTTTGATAGTCAGAGGACACAGAGATGGAGCCCAGAGGCAGATGAAGGCTTTGGGTCCTTGCTGGCAGCAAGAGATGCCAAGGGAGCAAACCTGCCTGGCACATCCCAACCTCATCATTCCTTGGAACCCCTTTGGCTGGAGCAGTTCTTGTCCCTCAGCTACAAAATTCACTGGGTGGCAGCCACAGTTTCCTTTTCCCCCCCAAAACTGAGGTGAAAGGAGATTGTTCCATTAGAAGCAGGAAAAAAAGATAATTTCAACTTTTTTCTGTTTCTCCTTGTGAACTTCCTACCTTGTGGAGTGAAAGAACCATAATTCCTGGACCCAACCTGAGCTATTTCATCACTGCAAGCAGCCTCAACTGCCAGCCCCATACCAGAAATGTGCTTTAAAGAACAAATTGCAAACTTGGACTGAGAAAAAAAACCCCAGATATCTACACCAAACCCCATATCAGAAATGTGCTTTAAAGAACAAATTGCAAACTCGGACTGAGGAAAAAATACCCCAAATGTCTACACCAAACCCCATATCAGAAATGTGCTTTAAAGAACAAATTGCAAACTCAGACTGAGGAAAAAATACGCCAGATGTCTTCACCAAACCAGTTGTTGATCCAAAATTATGGTTATATTGATCTAGGCTGATGGAAGCAAGATATCACCTCACAGGGTATACTTGAAAAATCTCAGTCTAAAAACTCTTGAGACCTTCAGCGCAAAATCAGCCTATTTTTCCTCTTTGACTGCTGCGGATCAATTGCTGCTCTATTAAATTTGAGCAGCTCCCATTTGCTTCAAGTGATTCCAAACCATCAGCCAAGATTCCTCACACAAATCACCCTCTGATGGGACCTGGAGCTGGGACACCTTGAAAAGGGACCTGATTTTCAGGAAATACCTGGCACCCACCTGCTGGACGCTCGAACTTCTTAATTTTTAACACGGCCTGGGCAATTAGAGTTGGGAACTGCAGCAATGCAGGCATTCAATCATGAGATTAAGAGTTTATAAGATATTTATTTTGTATAGAAAGGCTGTCATTGGCGGCGTGCTGTCCATACAATAGCTGGGATGGGAAAAGGGAAGAGTTTAAACAAGGCTCTGAGAAATTAGAAACATGCCTCTGCTTTAATGGTGGTTTTTCTCCCCTCCCCAAACAATTAATGCAACATACATTGACCTCCCACAGCCCTGAGCGTGCTGACGTGGGAACACATGCCCAGCTTCACCTGGAAACCAGGAATCTCCAAGGGATGGCTCAAATTAAGTCAATAAACCAAACAAATGTTTGTTTTAAAACGTAGCAATTAATTATCTCCTTGGGTCTCCTTCCCCAGTGCTGGCTTCCCTATCACCTCATCGCTGGCTGTGCTGCAGACAATGTTCTGTTCCTTTCTTTCTTCCTAAAGATCCTAATGGGATGCAGCCGGCCGAGCCAGCAGCTTCGGAAACAAGCACAGAGCGAATTTAATAACAAGCAAACCTGCACTTAATAAAGTCTGTCATCAGTAATGTCTCCACTGAACACTTGCCAGGAGAGAATTGTTTGCACTTACTGTGTGAGCCAAGTCACAGCTTTAACAGGCAAGGCACAAATAAAACCCAGCCTTTCCCATTCTTTTCGCATCTCTGTTTCAACCTACCAACAAAAACTCCGGGGCAAACAATGAAAAAATCCAGATTCAAGCAGGAAAAAAAAAAAATTAAAATAAGCCAACGTCCCCCCCGCCATTATTCATTACATTATGAAACACATTTCATAATCTAATAATTAGCAAGGGGACAATTTTGTTCAGCATGAATCTGGAGTCTTTTGTCATTTCGTGTTAGCACCCAGAACAAATGGACATTGTGCAGAGCGCGGGTGCCGGGCCCGGCCGAGGGCTCCCGCTGGGCCGGGGCTCCCTCCTCCCCTCTCTCCAGCAAAGCCGTGGTGAGGATGGGAGGATGCAGGGCAGCCACACGCTGGATGTGACACAACCCGTCCCTGGGCACTGGGGGAGCCTGGGGAATGCAGGGCAGGCTCCGTCTGCTCTGCCCTCGAGGGCACCAGGTCAGCTCAGCTCTGTGCCACTGCCAGGCTCTGCAGAGCTAAAGGGACTCCAAGCCTTGCTCTCTGTGCCTCTTTTCCCCGTGGTTTTGGTTATACCTGGAAATAAAGAGGTCAAAAATATCATTTGACAAGGGTTTTCTAGCCAGGCTGCCCCACACCTGTGGCTTTGCATGGGATAGGGAGCTCGTGAGGTGGCTTTTGAAACCTTTTTCTGTCCCCATTGCAAATTCAGCCAGATATCCCTCCTGCCCAGGAGCAGAGGGAAATCCCTTGAGAAGGCTCTCTGCACCCAAAACTGGTCCCTTGTACCGCAGGGTTGGGTTTGTGGGGAGCAGGACACGGCACACGGAGGGTTGGGGTGAAACCAAGGCCTCCACAACACTTCCCCTCCATGGTGACCTCCCCAGAAGTTCTTTGTTTCTGCTGGGAAGGTGGGTCCAGGGGGGCTTTAAAGCCTGGAGGAGCAGACTGAGCTGCTGCTGGTGACCATCCTGAGCAGGAGGTTGGTTATGTCCACCCAAGGAGCAAAAATTTTTGGGAAAGAGGCCCAGCATTGCTGTACCACCAGCTCCTCTCCTTTGGACCTCCTGCTCTCCCCTCCTCCCTGTTCAGCACACACACCCCAAGCCAGAAGCTTGTGGGTCTCTGTGATTTGGGGAGGCCAAAATTTAGAGAAAAATTAATTTAATAACACTGCTAATGATAATAACGGGAAAATTAAATTAATTCCTAAAACATGGCAGTGATTTGGGATCTCTTACAAGCAAGGAGCAGGGTTCACCTCCAGCTCTCCAAAATCCAGGACACCACAAGTGGAGAGGATGTTCATGGGATGGTGATGGTGTCCAAGAACAAGTGACCATTGAGGTGAGTCCCCCAGCCAAGGGCCTGTTTGACCTCACTCACTCCCAGGACAACAGCTGGGTGTGCTTCTACCAGATCCAATGCCTGGGGCCACACAACAGGGAAAAATTACCCAAAAATCCTTTTAATTTCTGGGGTTTTTACCAAAATTTGAGAGATTTTGGCATCAAGGAGAGCAGCCCTAAGGGGAACTTTGCTTCCTGACTCTCCAGACACCCCAACCTTTTCCTGGCCATGTCTGAGCTGGTTAATGAAGATTTAGCTGCTGCTCTGAGCAAGAATGTCCTGAGGAGCTCTGGCCTCTCCAGGGTCACTCCCAGCTGCCCATGTTTGTGCAGGATTTAGGAGGCACCACATCAGGAACGTGGCCAAATTCCTCACTCCTTGTTTGGGACCCATCAACCAGAATGGGCTCTTCCCTTGGGGGATGAGCCTGGACTGCAGGAGTGGGATCAGCTCCAGGAGCCACGGCCTTTCCAACCACAGCCACTCTGTCCCCACTGTCACCTTCCACATGTCTCCAACACTGAGGCGGCCACCAGTTTGAGCAAGGACAAAGCCATGGCCACTCTGCCCCACTGTCACCTTCCACATGTCCCCAATGTCAAGATGGCCACCAGCTCAAGCAAGGACAAAGCCACAGCCACTTTGCCCCCTGTATCACCTCCCACATGTCCCCAGTACCAAGATGGCCACCAGCTCAAGCAAGGACAAAGCCATGGCCACTCTGTCCCCACTGTCACCTTCCACATGTCCCCAGTGTCAAGATGGCCACCAGCTCAAGCAAGGACAAAGCCACAGCCACTCTGTCCCCACTGTCACCTTCTACAGGTCCCAAACATTGAGGTGGCCACCAGCTCGAGCAAGGACAAAGCCACGGCCACTCTGCCCCACTGTCACCTTCCACATGTCCCCAACATTGAGGTGGCCACCAGCTCGAGCAAGGACAAAGCCATGGCCACTCTGCCCCACTGTCACCTTCCACATGTCCCCAGTGTCAAGATGGCCACCAGCTCAAGCAAGGACAAGGCCACAGCCACTTTGCCCCCTGTATCACCTCCCACATGTCCCCAGTTTTGAGGTGGCCACCAGCTCGAGCAAGGACAAAGCCACAGCCACTCTGCCCCACTGTCACCTTCCACATGTCCCCAGTGTTGAGGTGGCCACCAGCTCGAGCAAGGGCAACACCACCAGTGCCAGCTTCACCCATCCTGGTCACCACCTGAGGAGGAAAGTCAGGGTGAGATTTGTGCTCCCACATTTGGGCATCTAAAAACTGGGAGAAGCCAAATTTTTAGAAGGAAAATAAGGAGTTAGAGGAGAAGGAAAATAAGGAATTTAGAAGGAAAATAAGGAGTTTGTCGATGTCTGTGACTGTTATCTGCTGCTTCTCCCATCCCAGGGGGGATCCCTTCCCCAGGGAACACAGCCCATGGAGGAGAGGGGGGGTTGCTGGAGCAAAAATGGGAAGGGGATGTGTTCACCAGGGCTGCAGGGACACACATCCAACTGGTCAAACTGGTCCAACTGGGAGCCAGTGCTGCTCCTTCCTGGAGGCCATCCTGGAGCTGGAGGTGAGGCATGGCTCACCTGCCTCCCTGGATGTGCGGGGAAGGATCAAAAATGCCAGGAAAGGAAGCAAACACTCTCAAAACTGGAGGATGTTGAGGAGACAGGGACAAAACCTCACAGATAATTTATTTTTCAGGGGTAGTCAGGGTGTTACCCACGGAGCTTTTCTTCCCACAGGATATCCAGATACTCACTGGGGCCTCGGGTCCCTCTCGGAGACGCTGCCGCCGTTCAAATCAGCACCAACATATGGAAGGCTCCTAATATTGTGCTTCTGTCAGAGGAAACCATTGTTCAGCTTCTCTACAGGAAGGATGTCTCACTGCTTATTACCAGCTTGAATAATTGTTTGGAATGTTTTATTTGACATTTATTCAAGGAACTTGGAAACCCGCGCGGTTTCTTTCTCTCCAGAGGATAACAACAACAAAAAAAAAATTAATAAATAAAATAATAACCCAGCCAAGAGAGCTCAAACTGGAGCCAGCAGCTTCAGATGGCAGCAAGATTTTTAAAATGTAAATATATAGTAAAACAAGGAAAGAATTCTCGTTTGGGCAGAGGAAAGTAGAGATGCAGTATTTTATCATCCATATCTTTAAAATATCTTCCAGGCCTTCATTATCAAGGATGGTGTGTAAATCTTGAGGATCCATATAAAAAGGATTGAAACAAAGAGAGGGAACAGGCAAGGAAGCAAAACATCTCATCACTGGCCAGAAAGCACAGGCAACTCTGCCCTTAAACTCTGACAACCCCCAAATTCCTGAAAGACAACCCCATGCTCCTACTTTGGTGGGTTAAAAGATGCACAGAGGAAATACTGCTCCATACCTGGCCTGGATTGATGCCTCAAAGGGGGATTCTGGCTGCAATAATGAAGGAAAAAACATTGGGCTATTTTTTGGATGCTGCACCAAAGGTAGTGGGGGGACAGGGTTTGCTTTCTCCAGGTCTGGCAATTTAAATTTAAGTTGTAGCAAAAGCTCGAGTGGGTTTGAACCTTTTCCGGGCCAGGAAATAATTGTTACAGGTAAAATACCAGGATCCACATTGGACATGGAATGTCCACACTGCTGTGTTGGAAGATTCCCCTGAAGAACAAAGTACAAGGACCAGTTTCACCCAGGGGAAGAGCTTGTACCAGTCAGGGTCAGCTGAACTCCTGCCTGTGGGGCTGGAGAAGTTAAGGAATTCCCCAGATCTTTCTCTTCTCAGCCATGCTCTCAATATTCCTTATCAGAATAAGGGATAAGGGAAAGAGAAGCACAGTGGGACTTCAGACCTCGCGTGTGTCTTTCGGAATCAGACTCACAGAATCATTTGTTCCATCATTCCACTCAGATCTCTGACTCCATCTATTCCCCCAGCACTGCCAAGGCCACCACTGACCGTGTCCCCAGGTGCCACATCCACAAGGTTTTAAATCCCTCCAGGGATGGGGATTCCACCACTGCTCTGAGCAGCTGTACCAGGGATGGGAATAACCCTAGACACAAAAACCTCTGCTCCCCACAAGGCTGAGCAGACAATCCAACCCTTCCAGAGCCTGGAAAACTGCTGGAAGTGGCTGTTATCCTCCAAACTCCCCCCATCAGCTGAGTACCTGTGCATGAGCCTTCTTTTCCAAGGAGAAATGGAATGCTGCTCCTCCAGAGCTCCTGGGAGCTTCCCAGCTCTTCACTGTCCAGGGGCAGCTCTGGAAGGGAAATTGTACCTGCAGACCCAGCAGGCTCCCAAAAACTGTAATTTCTCTTGGGTTTTGTGGAGGAATTTTGTCTGGGAGAAGAAAAATGAGTGGCACAGGGTGCCCAGAGAAGCTGTGGCTGTCCCTGGATCCCTGGCAGTGCCCAAGGCCAGGCTGGACAGGGTTTGGAGCACCCTGGGACAGTGGAAGGTGTCCCTGCCCATGGCAGGGGGTGGCACTGGATGGTGTTTGAGGTCTCTTCCAACCCAGTTCCACAACTCTCAGCTCCCACTTCCATCCCCCTCTCCATGTCCTTTTCCTTCCCAATCCTTTCCCTTTAACTTTTGTCAGTTGTGCTGCCCATCCCTCCTGAGCCTCTCCCTGTATCTGTGTTTCCACACAGGATTTTAGCTCCAACTGTCCCATCTTTGCCCAAATTTCAGCAGGCAGGTCACGACCACACGCCTCCAGGGAACAATCCTGCTTCCAGCTCAGTGATTAATTCCTCTTTATCCATCATAATGAGGTCCAGATTAGAGTTACCTTGAATTGTGGTCCAAACAACTTATGTCAGAATATAATTACCTGGAGGTGCTGAGAACTTTAATGACACTCCCACGGGGGATTTTTTAACTTGAAGTATCTGAAGTCAGTCTACTCATATTTCCTCTCTGCACACTCAGGGAGAGCATGCAACCTATTTTAAAATGTCATCCTTATTTTTTTATTTAGATTTATGCACCTCAAAGCCCCAGAGCTCGAGGAGCCTCCGCAATAAACACGAGCACCAAACTCTCCAAAAATAACAGCCCTGGGCCGAGCGTCACTGGTGAAACAACAATGAGAACAAACCCACACATCTCTGCTCCTCTCTGCCCAGCAGGATTAAATCAGGGGGAAGGAGATTACAGCACATACCTGCAGCTATAAAACACACCTTGTTCTGAGCAAACTCGGTTCAAAAAGTCAGGAGGAGGCCTCCAGGCAGGCACCGAGCTGTGCACGGCCAAAAACTGAGCAGGAATCACTCACCAGTTACTGCCATGGGTGAAACAGACTCAGCTGGGGGAATTAATTTAATTTATTCCAGCAGCTTCCCAGAAGCCAGCCCTGTAGCCTCTGGCTAGCAAAACCTGGCCACACAAACCCAAAACAAGGAGGTTTCGCCCCACTTTGGTCCATCTTGGATGAGAGACTCCTCTGTGCTGCTCCTACAGCTTGGGGGTGATGGAATCACAGAATTTTTAAGGTTAGGAAAGACCTCCAAGGTCATCCAGTCCAACCATCAAGTGTGGGATACAACAGCAGTAATATCTGCAGAGGGATAGGACACACAGCTTTAAAACACCAGACTAAATAAAAACCAGTGCATCATCAAAAAAGTTCCAAAATTTGTATGAGAACAGCACAAAAACTTTGGTCAATCAGGTCAGAGAATGCACTGGGAAAAACAGGCCTAACATCGCCCAAAGGACTTCAAAATATAGAAAGATGAAAAAAAATTTTTTAAAAAAATCATCCATTTCAAGTTAAAATTCAAATAGGCTTCAAACTTCCCCTTGTTGGCCTGACAACTGGGATTTCGTGTGAAAATGTAAGGGAAAAAAAACTGGGTATAGACAAGAAAAATAGGTGTAAGAAGTTTATTTCTAAGAGCAGAGCTGAGCCCTTCTGTGCAGTCACCAGAGACTCTGTAAGTGAGAACAATCTTGTTCAGACAGTTCCCAGGGGATCTGGCTTGGGGAGACGAGTGGGAGGGAGGAAGGGTTAAAAATTTTTTTTCAGAGAAAGCTTGGCTGTGAGATGTGTCTCCAGAGGGCCTGGAGCACAGGAGGGGCTGGAGATTAAACAGACATCTGGAGGTGCCATCCTCCTCACCAGACTGGAGACACAACATTGGGAGCACAGGGAAAGAGGAGTCGGGGAATTCCCTGAGGAGGAGAAGGGGGAAAACAGCACAAGTCACAGCTCTGGCTGTGGAAGTCCCGCTTGCAGCAGGAAAAGGGAGGAAATTGTGAGCAGGAATTTCTGCACGGGGCAGGAGAGACCTTCCAGAGCCAAAGGAAAGCCACAAAGGGGCATTTTTATAACAGAACCCAGGTATTGTCCTGGGTAGGCTGAAGATTGGTCAAAAATCCCTCCCAAATCCAACATGATTAAGGATTTAAACCACAACTCCTTTTTTACAAAGCCATCTGAGCATGGACACCTCGTTAGCATTTTCACTCACAGGCTGTTTCATCTCCAGGAGCTACAAAAACAAATCTCCACGGGGCGTAAGAACAAAGGGGAGAAGGAACAACTTCTCCTTGTATCAAAGAGTGGAATTGCTCAGGAGGGACTTGCCAAGAGCACTGGAGTGATGAGAACCCCGTGACACCACATTGACAGCACTTTTCTTGCCTCACCAAAGCCCTCCTTGCCTCCTTGCTGTGCTGCTTCCCCTCCGTGGGGACACGGAGTGCTCGGTGCATCCATGAGGAAAGGACTTCTCCTGCCAGCCTTTCTGCTCAGCACAAATGAAATGTGGTCACCAGGGTTACTGGGGTTCTGCTCCTGTGAGTTCTGTTCCCAGAGAAAGCAAAATTCCCCCTCCTTCTTTTTGGTGGTGGAATGGAACAGGGCTCTGCTGTACCAAACCCTGAGCACGGGAAAACGGATCCCACACCCCAAACAGAGCAGCCAATAAATCACAGAACCATGGAATGGGTTAGGTTGGGTTGGGTTGGGTTCTGTTTGGGTTGGGTTGGGTTGGGATGGGTTTGGTTGGGTTGGGTTGGGTTCTGTTGGGTTGGGTTGGGATGGGTTTGGTTAGGTTGGGTTGGGATGGGTTTGGTTGGGTTGGGATGGGTTTGGTTGGGATGGGTTGGGATGGGTTGGGTTGGGTTGGGATGGGTTGGGTTGGGTTGGGTTGGGTTCTGTTGGGTTGGGTTGGGTTGGGTTGGGTTCTGTTGGGTTGGGTTGGGTTGGGCTGGGTTTGGTTAGGTTGGGTTTGGTTCTGTTGGGTTGGGATTGGTTTGGTTAGGATGGGTTTAGTTCTGTTGGGTTGGGATGGGTTTGGTTGGGTTGGGTTCTGTTTGTTTGGGTTGGGTTGGGATGGGTTTGGTTAGGTTGGGTTGTGTTCTGTTGTGTTGGGTTTGGTTGGGTTGGGATGGGTTTGGTTAGGTTGGGTTGGGTTCTGTTGGGTTGGGTTGGGTTGGAAGGGGTTTAAAGACATCTTCCTACTCCCTGCCATGAGCAGGGACACCTTTCACCATCCCAGGTTGCTCCAAGCCCTGTCCAGCCTGGCCTTGGGCACTTCCAGGGATCCAGGGGCAGCCACAGCTGCTCTGGGCACCTGTGCCAGGGCTCACCACCTTCCCAGCCAGGAATTCCTTCCCAAAATCCCACCTAACCCTGCCCTCCCTCAGCTTAAGGCCATTTCCCCTTGTTCTGTAATTCCCTTCTTTGCCCAAAGTCCCTCTCCAGTCTTCCTGTAAAGCCCCTTTAGGTCTCCCCAAATCCTGCTCTCCACCACCAGAGCTTCACCTCTCCTCACCCTTTCCAGCTTCCAGCATCCTGTATCCCCACACACCAAATTTCTATCTCCATTTTCCTTACTGCCTCCTGAAGGAGAAGTTCTTCTCCAATTCTTTTGCACCACAGCAAGAATTCCTGGGGTGAACTGCAGATTGTTCCCAAGGGACCCCAAGGGTATCCCAATCCAGCCCTGCTGGGAAATATTGAGATATTTGATGTAGGTTTTTTATCTCAGGGCAGTTCCTGCTGCCAGGAATGGCTGGGAACTGACCCAATCCTCACATGCAGTAATGGATTGGTGGCATTCCTGATTATCCAGCTGGAGGAGAGGATGGTGCACTCCTGTTCCTGGGAATGACCACGAGCCAGGTGAGGATCAAGCACCCCTGAACCTCCTGCAGATCTCAAGCAGCAACAGGAGAACCAGTGATCAACAAAATTCCTCATTTTGCACTTCCAAGCCTCAGGCTCCAAGGATGTGTCCAGTTTCCCCTTTCCAAGAGCTGAGAGAGGATCCAGCTGCTGCACCCAGAATTTTGTTCACCTGCATTTTAGAAACACTACAGAATCCATTTTTTAAATTTTTTTAAATTTTTTTTTTTTAAAGTTGTTTTAGGGGTTTTGTCTCCAGAAATTCTCCTTTCCTTGGAGAACTTGGTCACCAGTGGTCGGCATCACAAGATGGGACAGCCAGGCTGGGGGTCCGTTTCCAGGTCATGTTATTAACATTTAAATTCAGGTTTTACTTCAGTAACTTTACTAGAAATGTGCTGAATCCATTCTTTTTTTTTTTCCTCCAAGCCTTCCCCTGAGATATTCTGAACAGAACATTTCAGGTATCTCAAAAAAGGGAACAAAACAGCTCAGATCCCAAAATAACCCTCAGCAGAGGCAACACAGGAGCAGGGAAACAGCTCTGCTCTTGGTTTTCTTTCTCTTACCTTCTTTTTATCTTCACTTGGGAGGAAAAGCCAGAGGAATTTCTGCTCCTTGTTCTGCTGATTTGGGGCAGGGGCTCCATGCGGGGGTCAGCAGCCCCACAGGAACTTCACACTGGGGTTTTTAACCACTTTGACCTGGATTTAAGCAGCTGAATCAAGGCTGTCCCCTTCCTTTACATCATCTGTAGGGTCAACTAAAAAGGATTTTGGTGTTCAGAGTCTTCTTTTGCTGAGATTTTCCTCCCAAGCCTGAGAGGGGATTCACTCTGCATCTTTTTCCCATTATTTTGCTTTTTTCCCACTTTTTTTTTTTCTACAAGAGGCAGCTCCACAACAGTACTGAGGCCAAAATGGATTTTTAACACAACAGAAAAGTTCAAAGCCCCCTCTGTGGACCAAGTGACCCCTTCAAGGAAAAAAAAAAGGATGAGACTGCATGGAAGGAGGAATCCTGAGGGTTCAGTCCATGCAAACCAGGAGTGATACAGCAGCAAAAAGCAAAGACACAAACAACTCAGCACCAGGGCTGGGCTTTGAACCAGAAACCACCATTTCCCCCAAAGCCCAGCCGCTTTTCTTTCTGGACAGGGTTCACCAGCTCCCTTTTCTTCCACTGGAAAGGAGAGGAAATCTGGCTTCACATGATACGTAAATAACTGAAAGCCTCCGACTTAGAGACAAAAGAAAGGGAAAAAAAAAGGGAAAAAAAAAGGCAATTCAATTAAGTCACAATAATTTATCTGGTGTGATGCCCTGGTTGAGACAGGTTTTCCCTAAATTTGAGTGTTGTGCAGGTGTCAGTGAACTCATCAAGGGCTGACTGACAGCCTTGAGGATGTTTCCAACCCATTAAGCAATGTGTTGTCCTTAGGAAAAGCTAAAAGCATCCTTCACCTTTTGCTTTAGAATTCCAGAATGGGCTGGGCTGGGAGGGACCTCAAGGATGATCTCATCTCACCCCATCCATGGGCAGGGACATCTCCCACTGTCCCAGGTGGCTCCAAGCCCTGTCCAGCCTGGCCTTGGGCACTTCCAGGGATCCAGGGACAGCCACAGCTTCTCTGTGCTCACACTTGGGAGAGAACAGGAAGAAAAACAGGTCTGGATGAAGTTACACAGACAGCTGCACACCCAGAGCAGAAAAACAGGGATTTAAATGGTCACAAAACCTCTGCAATGTCCAGGTCACAAAGAAAATGTTGATTTGCTCCTCGTTGTCCTGTTGGTAGGGCAGGAATGTGGATTGCTGGCCTTGGCAGCAATCCACATTAGGCCATTCCCCCTTGTCCTGTAATTCCATCCTTTGCCCAAAGTCCCTCTCCAGTCTTCCTGTAAACCCTCTTTAGATCTCCCCAAATCCTGCTCTCCACCACCAGAGCTTCACCCCTCCTCACCCTTCCAGTTTCCAGCACCCTCCATGCCCACCCTGGCACACACCAAATTTACCTTTCCATTTTCCTTACTGCCTCCAAGCCCTGTCCAGCCTGGCCTTGGGCACTTTCAGGGATCCAGGGGCAGCCACAGCTTCTCTGTGCCCACACTTGGGGTAGAACAGGAAGGAAAACAGGTCTGGATGAAGTTACACAGACAGCTGCACACCCAGAGCAGAAAAACAGGGATTTAAATGGTCACAAAACCTCTGCAATGTCCAGGTCACAAAGAAAACGTTGATTTGCTCCTCGTTGTCCTGTTGGTAGGGTGGGAATGTGGAAGCTGGCCTGGGCAGCAATGGGAAACGTGCTGGGAGAAAGCCGTGAGTCCCAACCCCGTGTCCTCATGGCTCAGCCTTTGAAGGCTCTCTGCAACAGGGCAGGAATTGTGCTGGAAATGCTGGATGGACTCCCAAAGGCACAAAAGGGATGAGAACACCTCCATGGAGAGCGAGAGACGCTCAGCCACGGCAGGCTGGCTGCAGACAGTCAGAAATGTTCACTTCCAACACAAGGATGAGCCAGGACAGGGGGAAAAGGGGGAAAACTCCTCCTGGCCCACTCCAGCAGCCATCCTCCCCCGGCAGGGGCTGTGCCAGAGGAATCCTCGGGGCTCTTTGTGCACACACAAGGCTTGGACTGAAAAGGATTGTTGTTCCTCCCTCTGGGGCTGCATCTGAGCAGATGGGTGAGCCCAGGAGATGTCTGGGGATCCAGAGGCCATCCCAGGAGACCCTGGATCCCAGAGGGAGCAGTTCCAGAAGAGGATCCTGGATGATGCTGAGATGTCCCAGGAGATCCTGGGTGATGCTGAGCTGTCCCAGGAGATCCTGGATAGTCCTGAGCCATCCCAGGAGATCCTGGATGGTGCTGAACCATCCCAGGAAATCCTGGATGATGCTGAGCTGTCCCAGGAGATCCTGGGTGATGCTGAGCCATCCCAGGAGATCCTGGATGGTGCTGAGCTGTCCCTCCTCATGTCCCTCAGTGCCAGGTAGAGGGGCTGGCTCCTAGAAGTGGTGTTAGGAAGAAACCCTTTGCTGTGAAGGTGGTGAGAACCTGGCACAGGGGCCCAGAGAAGAAGTTGTGGCTGCCCTGGATCCCTGGAAGCACCCAAGGCCAGGTTGGACAAGGCTTGGAGCCACCTGCTCTGACCTGACCATGGGATTTTTCTCTCCCTGTTTCAACCAGGCTCAAACTGCAAATTTCCTTCCTTAAATTGCAATGATGGAATGGTTTGGGTGGGAAGGGACCTTACAGATCATCCAGTCCCACCTCCTGCCATGGGCAGGGACACCTTCCACTGTCCCAGGCTGCTCCAAGCCCTGTCCAACCTGGCCTTGGGCACTTCCAGGCCATCCATAGCCACCCTGGATATTAGAAGGCAGGAAGGTGCTGTATAGGGGAATCAAAGTCCAGAACAGGATGTATATAAAGCAAATATTGAACTAACTTTGATAACAGAGAAAAATGGAAGATTTTTGGTGGGGTTGAGCAAGGGCTCAATTGGAACCATTAGAAATTTCCTGTTTCACCCATGTGGGGAGGTTTTGCAGTGATCTATACCCTGCTGAATTCCTAGCCGTGAATGGGTCACTCACATTTTAATTTCCATGCTGTTTTTGTTGTTGTTTTGTTTTGTTGTTTTGTTTTTCCCTTCTTCTCTCACCCCACACTGATTTAACCCCTTCAGTGGGGACTTACCTCGGCAGGAGGGGCTGAAAGGACGCAAGGTCCAGAAGGATTGATCCTCTCCCTGTGAGGGCGATGAGGCAAACACAGAGGAAGGAGCACATCCCAACTCCTCCTGTGCCCACTCCATCCTCTCACATCCCCCCAGGATCCCATCCCATGCCTGCTGCTGCCTTCTCCTTTTTCCCTGACCTCTCCCGTGGTGTTCCCAGGAAAGTTTATTGTTAAGAACTTGCACCCACCTCACCTAAGCAAACAAACAGAGGCCAGAGGAAGGGACACCCTTCCCAAAGCCAGCCAAGCCCAAAACATTTGTGTTCCATTGGCTTGGCAGCAGTGATTTTAATCTGCAGCACACACCAGGCCTTGCCTTTGAGAAGAGAAATCTCTTCGCAGCCCTGCTCTGTCATGACCTCATCCCACAGCCAGGGATAGGGCAGGGGACAGCAGAGCCTTTTAGATTTTAGGGGAAATTTGCATCACTCAAGGAGATTTTATAATCCATCTTCAGAAGAAAGGAAGTTGCAGGGAATGCAGGGAATTATGGAATGGGTTGGGTTGGAAGGGACATTAAAGATAGTCTCATTCCACCCCCTGCCATGGGCAGGGACACCTTCCACTGTTCTAGGTGGCACCAAGCCCCATCCAACCTGGCCTTGGGCACTGCCAGGGATCCAGGGGCAGCCACAGCTCCTCTGGGCACCCTCAGAGGGAACAATTCCATCCCAATCTCCCATCCATCCCTGCCCCTGGCAGTGGGGAGGCATTCCCTGTGTCCTATAATCCCAATGGCCCATTCAGGATGGAACAGAGGGAACGGGGCACGTCAGCTCTGACAGCTCAAGGCATTTAGGAGCCACCACAATTTGCAATTCTGTTTTTGTGTCTCCTCTGTGCCAGCAAAGTTATAGGCTGGGGACGGTGTGGCTGGGCAGTGCCCGGGTGGAAAGGGACCTGGGGGTGCTGGTGACAGCAGGCTGGACATGAGCCAGCAGTGTGCCCAGGTGGCCACAAAGGCCAAAGGCTCCTGGCCTGGATCAGGAATGGTGTGGCCAGCAGGAGCAGGGAGGTCATTCTCCCTCTGTGCTCGGCACTGGTGAGGCCACACCTGGAGTGCTGCGTCCAGTTCTGGGCCCCTCAGTTTAGGAGGGACCTTGAGATGCTTGAGCGTGTCCAAAGGAGAGCAATGAGGCTGGTGAGGGGCTTGGAGCACAAGCCGTGTGAAGAGCGACTGAGGGAGCTGGGGTTGTTCAGCCTGGAGAAAAGGAGACTCAGAGGTGACCTTATCACTCTCTGCACCTTCCTGAAGGGCGGCTGTGGTGAGCTGGGGGTCAGTCTCTTTCTCCGGGCAACAACAGACAGAACAAGAGGACACAGTCTCAAGCTGCACCAAGGGAGATACAGGCTGGAATTAAGGAGGAAGTTTTTCACAGAAAGAGTGGTCAAATACTGGAATCATCTGCCCAGGGAGGTGGTGGAGTCACCATCCCTGGATGTGTTTAAAAACTGGATGTGGCATTGGTGCCATGATCTAGTTGAGGTGTTAGAACATGGGTTGGACTCGATGATCTTAAAGGTCTCTTCCAACCTAGAAATTCTGTGATTCTGTGAGGGATGTGTCTGCTGGGACAGGAGGAACTTCAGCACTTACCTCAAGAGGTTCCACAGGGAAACGGAGCAGAATTCCCTATTGAGGCACAGGAAACACATCTTCAGGAGTCTTCAGCATCCAGCCTGCCTCGGGGACCTTCCCTGAGGGCTGGTGACATCCATCCCGACCTGGGGCAGGGAACTTCCTCCTCATTCCCCTGGGATGGGCAAAAACCCCAGAGCACGGGGAGGGCGGGGATCTCAATCCAGCACCACAGCTGGGAGGGGTGGGAAGGATCCAGGTCCTGGACAAGGGTCTGGGGACACCTTCAAACACCTTCCATGGCCTGGAGAGGGGTCTGGGGACACCTTCAAACACCTTCCAGGCCTGGAGAGGGGTCTGGGGACACCTTCAAACACCTTCCATGGCCTGAAGGGGTTTGGGGACACCTTCAAACACCTTCCAGGGTCTGGGGACACCTTCAAACACCTTCCAGGGCCTGGGGACACGTTAAAACACCTTCCAGGGCCTGGAGAGGGGTCTGGGGACACCTTCAAGCACCTTCCATGGCCTGAAGGGCCTCCAGGAGAGCTGGAGAGGGACTGGGGACAAGGGATGGAGGGACAGGGAATGGCTCCCACTGCCAGAGGGCAGGGTTAGGTGGGATTTTGGTAAGGAATTGTTCCTGGGAGGGTGCTGAGCCCTGGCACAGGGTGCCCAGAGAAACTGTGGCTGCCCCTGGACCCCTGGAAGTGTCCAAGGCCAGGTTGGATCCATCTGGGATGATGAAAGACTTCCCTGCCCAGGACAAAGGGTTGGAATTGGATGATCTTTAAGGTCCCAACTTGTGGTTTGATGCACTCAAGCACTTTGGATATTCCAGATTTCTGTCCCAAAAATCCTGTGAGCCATCCCAGGAGATCCTGGATGTAGCTTCTTCCTTCTTTTCCAGCTCCTTTTTTCCTTTCTGTGAAGGTGGTGAGAACCAGAGGGCCAAAAGCAAGGCCCTGATCCCTGGCCCAAGGCCAGGTTGGACAAGGCTTGGAGCCACCTGCTCTGTGGCCAAGGCTGACAAGATAAATGGTTTGGGTGGGAAGGGACCTTAAGATCAAACGTTTGCCATGGGCAGGGACACCTTCCACTGTCCCAGGCTGCTCAAGCCCTGTCCATAAATCAGATCCATTATATTAGAAGGCAGGAAGGTGCTGTATAGAGGAATCAAAGTCCGGAACAGGATGTATATAAAGCAAATATTGAACTAACTTTGATAACACAGAAAAATGGAAGATTTTTGGTGGGGTTGAGTGAGGGCTCAATTGGAACCATTAGAAATTTCCTGTTTCACCCATGTGGGGAGGTTTTGCAGTGATCTATACCCTACTGAATTCCTAGCCATGAATGGGTCACTCACATTTTAATTTCCATGCTGTTTTTGTTGTTGTTTTGTTTTGTTGTTTTGTTTTTCCCTTCTTCTCTCACCCCACACTGATTTAACCCCTTCAATGGGGACTTACCTTGGCAGGAGGGGCTGAAAGGACACAAGGTCCAGAAGGATGATCCTCTCCCTGTGAGGAGGATGAGGCAAACACAGAGGAAGGAGCACATCCCAACTCCTCCTGTGCCCACTCCATCCTCTCACATCCCCCCAGGATCCCATCCCATGCCTGCTGCTGCCTTCTCCTTTTTCCCTGACCTCTCCCGTGGTGTTCCCAGGAAAGTTTATTGTTAAGAACTTGCACCCACCTCACCTAAGCAAACAAACAGAGGCCAGAGGAAGGGACACCCTTCCCAAAGCCAGCCAAGCCCAAAACATTTGTGTTCCATTGGCTTGGCAGCAGTGATTTTAATCTGCAGCACACACCAGGCCTTGCCTTTGAGAAGAGAAATCTCTTCGCAGCCCTGCTCTGTCATGACCTCATCCCACAGCCAGGGATAGGGCAGGGGACAGCAGAGCCTTTTAGATTTTAGGGGAAATTTGCATCACTCAAGGAGATTTTATAATCCATCTTCAGAAGAAAGGAAGTTGCAGGGAATGCAGGGAATTATGGAATGGGTTGGGTTGGAAGGGACATTAAAGATTGTCTCATTCCACCCCCTGCCATGGGCAGGGACACCTTCCACTGTTCTAGGTGGCACCAAGCCCCATCCAACCTGGCCTTGGGCACTGCCAGGGATCCAGGGGCAGCCACAGCTCCTCTGGGCACCCTCAGAGGGAACAATTCCATCCCAATCTCCCATCCATCCCTGCCCCTGGCAGTGGGGAGGCATTCCCTGTGTCCTATAATCCCAATGGCCCATTCAGGATGGAACAGAGG
The DNA here is from genome assembly GCA_024865655.1 of Emberiza elegans. Lineage (NCBI taxonomy): Eukaryota > Metazoa > Chordata > Aves > Passeriformes > Fringillidae > Emberiza > Emberiza elegans. The sequence continues at coordinate 2,782,096 of JALJVW010002400.1, read as the reverse complement.
GAACGGGGCACGTCAGCTCTGACAGCTCAAGGCATTTAGGAGCCACCACAATTTGCAATTCTGTTTTTGTGTCTCCTCTGTGCCAGCAAAGTTATAGGCTGGGGACGGTGTGGCTGGGCAGTGCCCGGGTGGAAAGGGACCTGGGGGTGCTGGTGACAGCAGGCTGGACATGAGCCAGCAGTGTGCCCAGGTGGCCACAAAGGCCAAAGGCTCCTGGCCTGGATCAGGAATGGTGTGGCCAGCAGGAGCAGGGAGGTCATTCTCCCTCTGTGCTCGGCACTGGTGAGGCCACACCTGGAGTGCTGCGTCCAGTTCTGGGCCCCTCAGTTTAGGAGGGACCTTGAGATGCTTGAGCGTGTCCAAAGGAGAGCAATGAGGCTGGTGAGGGGCTTGGAGCACAAGCCGTGTGAAGAGCGACTGAGGGAGCTGGGGTTGTTCAGCCTGGAGAAAAGGAGACTCAGAGGTGACCTTATCACTCTCTGCACCTTCCTGAAGGGCGGCTGTGGTGAGCTGGGGGTCAGTCTCTTTCTCCGGGCAACAACAGACAGAACAAGAGGACACAGTCTCAAGCTGCACCAAGGGAGATACAGGCTGGAATTAAGGAGGAAGTTTTTCACAGAAAGAGTGGTCAAATACTGGAATCATCTGCCCAGGGAGGTGGTGGAGTCACCATCCCTGGATGTGTTTAAAAAAAGACTGGATGTGGCATTGGTGCCATGATCTAGTTGAGGTGTTAGAACATGGGTTGGACTCGATGATCTTAAAGGTCTCTTCCAACCTAGAAATTCTGTGATTCTGTGAGGGATGTGTCTGCTGGGACAGGAGGAACTTCAGCACTTACCTCAAGAGGTTCCACAGGGAAACGGAGCAGAATTCCCTATTGAGGCACAGGAAACACATCTTCAGGAGTCTTCAGCATCCAGCCTGCCTCGGGGACCTTCCCTGAGGGCTGGTGACATCCATCCCGACCTGGGGCAGGGAACTTCCTCCTCATTCCCCTGGGATGGGCAAAAACCCCAGAGCACGGGGGGGGGCGGGGATCCCAATCCAGCACCACAGCTGGGAGGGGGGGGAAGGATCCAGGTCCTGGACAAGGGTCTGGGGACACCTTCAAACACCTTCCATGGCCTGGAGAGGGGTCTGGGGACACCTTCAAACACCTTCCAGGCCTGGAGAGGGGTCTGGGGACACCTTCAAACACCTTCCATGGCCTGAAGGGGTTTGGGGACACCTTCAAACACCTTCCAGGGTCTGGGGACACCTTCAAACACCTTCCAGGGCCTGGGGACACGTTAAAACACCTTCCAGGGCCTGGAGAGGGGTCTGGGGACACCTTCAAGCACCTTCCATGGCCTGAAGGGCCTCCAGGAGAGCTGGAGAGGGACTGGGGACAAGGGATGGAGGGACAGGGAATGGCTCCCACTGCCAGAGGGCAGGGTTAGGTGGGATTTTGGTAAGGAATTGTTCCTGGGAGGGTGCTGAGCCCTGGCACAGGGTGCCCAGAGAAACTGTGGCTGCCCCTGGACCCCTGGAAGTGTCCAAGGCCAGGTTGGATCCATCTGGGATGATGAAAGACTTCCCTGCCCAGGACAAAGGGTTGGAATTGGATGATCTTTAAGGTCCCAACTTGTGGTTTGATGCACTCAAGCACTTTGGATATTCCAGATTTCTGTCCCAAAAATCCTGTGAGCCATCCCTAGAGCCCTTGTAGCTTCTTCCTTCTTTTCCAGCTCCTTTTTTATCCTTTCTCCAGAGCTTCCCAAAGCAAGGAGAGGCCCAAGGAAAGGCTGTGGCCAAGGCTGACAAGATAAAGAGTTAAAGCAGGCAAAGCCAAACGTTTGGAAGCACAAGGGCTCAGCAATAAATCAGATATTAGAAGGCAGGAAGGTGCTGTATAGAGGAATCAAAGTCCGGAACAGGATGTATATAAAGCAAATATTGAACTAACTTTGATAACACAGAAAAATGGAAGATTTTTGGTGGGGTTGAGCAAGGGCTCAATTGGAACCATTAGAAATTTCCTGTTTCACCCGTGCGGGGAGGTTTTGCAGTGATCTATACAATGCATTGTGTGCCTGCTGAATTCCTAGCCATGAATGGGTCACCCACATTTTAATTTCCATGCTTTTTTTTGTTGTTTTTCTGTCTGTCCTGGAGCAGTCAAGCTATTGAAATCCTCCAGGCCTTGCCCGTTGGGTGTTTTCTTTCCTACCAAGACATCAAACTGCCCTGAAGGTTTATTTTAAGCCAATTCAATAGGAGGGATCACACAAGCACCTTGTGGGACGTGTACAATGGGAGCCTAACCCAGGGCTATTCAATTAACAAGTGCTCCCATTTCCATGCAATTCCTGTTGGGAATTCATTCCTTTAATTAGGCTGGTAATTTATGAAGCTAAAGAGGCACCATTTGTTGGTGGACACGTAGGCAAAGAAATTCCAGATGAGTTCACATGGAAGGAAGAGGAGCTCATGAAGAGCCAAGGAGAGCTGGAAACCTCTCCAGATACAACCAGACTGACCAAAATGAGATAATTAAAAGCAAGAAACGGGACTAAAAACCCTGATTTGGGGTGTGCTCAGGAAGATCTACCTCATCTCTCTTAGGAAATGAAACTCAGATAGTTTCCCATAATTTAAAGCCTCTCAGAGGATTTTTAACTTCCCATTTTTTCCATGGAAAGGGTGTCCAGCCAGTGATGGAATCCCCATCCCTGGAGGGATTTAGAAGCCATGTGGATGTGGCACTTGGGGATATGGTCAGTGGTGGCCTTGGCAGTGCTGGGGGAATGATTGTACTTGGTAACCTTGAAGAGCTTCTGAGTAATGAGCAATAACCCTTCCCATGAAGAAATTTTCCCAAATATCCAATCTGACCCTCCCCTGGCCCATCCTGAGGCCGTTCCCTCTCCTCCTGTCCCTGTTCCCTGGGACCCCCCCGGCTGTCCCCTCCTGTCAGGAGCTGTGCAGAGCCACAAGGTCCCCCCTGATCCCCCTTTGCTCCAGGCTCAGCCCCTTCCCAGCTCCCTCAGCTGCCCCTGGTGCTCCAGACCCTTCCCAGCTCCTTCAGCCATTCCTGGTGCTCCAGGCCCTTCCCAGCTCCCTCAGCCTCTCCTGGGGCTCCAGGCCCTTCCCAGCTCCTTCAGCCATTCCTGGTGCTCCAGGCCCTTCCCAGCTCCCTCAGCCTCTCCTGGGGCTCCAGGCCCTTCCCAGCTCCCTCAGCCCCTCCTGGGGCTCCAGGCCCTTCCCAGCTCCCTCAGCCCCTCCTGGGGCTCCAGGCCCTTCCCAGCTCAGCCCCTCCTGGGGCTCCAGACCCTTCCCAGCCCCTCACCTCCTGGGGCTCCAGACCCTTCCCAGCTCCCTCAGCCCCTCCTGGGGCTCCAGGCCCTTCCCAGCTCCCTCAGCCCCTCCTCCAGTGCTCCCTCAGGCCCCTTCCCCAGCTCCCTCAGCCTCTCCTGGGGCTCCAGACCCTTCCCAGCTCCCTCAGCCCCTCCTGGGGCTCCAGACCCTTCCCAGCTCCCTCAGCCCCTCCTGGGGCTCCAGGCCCTTCCCAGCTCCCTCAGCCCCTCCTGGGGCTCCAGGCCCTTCCCAGCTCCCTCAGCCCCTCCTGGGGCTCCAGGCCCTTCCCAGCTCCCTCCTCCTGGGGCTCCAGACCCTTCCCAGCTCCCTCAGCCCCTCCTGGTGCTCCAGACCCTTCCCAGCTCCCTCAGCCCCTCCTGGAGCTCCAGGCCCTTCCCAGCTCCCTCAGCCCCTCCTGGGGCTCCAGGCCCTTCCCAGCTCCCTCAGCCCCTCCTGGAGCTCCAGGCCCTTCCCAGCTCCCTCAGCCCCTCCTGGGGCTCCAGGCCCTTCCCAGCTCCTTCAGCCTCTTCTGGGGCTCCAGGCCCTTCCCAGCTCCCTCAGCCACTCCTGGGGCTCCAGGCCCTTCCCCAGCCCCTCTGGAGCCCCCAAAACCACCCCCAGCGCTGGAGGTGCCCCAGCAGTGCCAGCACAGGGGACGGGCACTGCCCTGGTCCTGCTGCCACCCAAATTCCTGATTTACAGCTGGGAGCTCTTTCCAAACCCAGCTGCACAGCAAAGGAAAACTCCTGGGTTTCAGGCCAAAATCCATGCCCCAGAAGCTGCTGCTTGATGTGCACACCTGAAATATGCAAAGCATATATATAAACTGTCCATAAAAACCGAATCAAGCACAAAACCTCCCCCCCCAAAATGCAAAAGTGATGTAAAACAGAGACACAAAATCAGCTGCAGGCTCAGCTTAACCAGCAAAAATGTGATTGATGCTCAGCCCCTCAGGGAAAGCAGGGTAAGGTGGGATTGCCCTCTCCATGGCAGCCAGATTTGAGATCCATGCATCCTGAAGCTGCATCCTCATTTCTGCGAGCACAAGGAGGAAGATTTTGTACCTCCCTGTGTTTGTAAATCTGTAAATATCAATTTATGCTCACACACAGCTGCTGAAAAACAGAGAGAGCGGCACAAAGCAGATGAATCTTTGAGTTTGAATTTTACCCAATTAAAAGCTCAAGCAAGAAGGTCTGAACTTAAAATAGCAGTTTAAAAATATCCCATAAAACCTTAACATTTTCTTTTTTAATTTGAATACAAACAACTCACCGTTTCTGCCAGTTTAAAAAATTTTAAATGAAAACCATTCAAACTTTTAAAATTCCAGTTTAGGAACCTGTGAGTTTATTAAAGGAGTCAAAGCCAAGCAGTGGATGGATACTGTTTATTGGTTTTTTCCATCACATCTGAGTTACAGGTGTAAAAGTCACACAAACTGCAGGTATAAACATGTAAAACAATACAAAAATAAATGGAAAGGTAATTTTATATTTACTGAATCAAGTTGTGTAATAAATACGAGAGGCAAAAAGCTTCAATCACACCATTCAGCTGAACTGAAGTTACAGTAGTGTTTGTAAATAACACGTTTTTCACTTAGACTTGCAAATATTAAAGCATTGAGAACTAGTATAAAAGTGAATTTTGGCACATTGTAAAGTGAGAAGTGTTACACCAGGATCTGGCTGTTGGGTAAAAATGAAGCAATTTCTCACGAGCTTTCTGAGGTACATTTTTAACAACCTAAGATTAGATCAACCTTGTGGTTCTACCAACTCACAGTTCACAATTCACTATACTAGTCACAATTTTTTTTTCCCTTTTCAAGAATACCAAAGTATTCCAGAGCTTAAATCTGTGCAAATTCAGACAAGTTTCAATTAAAAAATAACAATAATTAAAATAAAAAAAATTCAACTTATTAGGGAACCCTCACGTGCAACTCAACTCCTCCCTGCAATCCGGTGTGTTAATTGCAAAGTGTAAAACTGGATTAATCCCAAATTGCACAGCTTCAAATTCAAATACTCCCAGATTGCAGAGCAGCTCAAGTTGCAAAGGTTCCCCTGCTAAGTTGGTCACATTTGAATCCCTATAACTTCAGTAACTTCTGATCACACTCATTCTCGGTGAGGAGAAATTAAAAAACACCACCACAAGCTGCTAACAAAGGTCAGCAAAGCGTGGAAACCCCTTGAGGACTCTTCAGCACTTCCCAAGCTCAGGAATGCCTGGACACAAATTTTTCCAAGTACAGTAAAAGAGAAAAGGAAAGGTGTAATGGCACTTTTGCTGTATCCAAACATCAGTGGGTTAGAAATGGTGCTTTTTTTTTCTTGGTTTTTTTTAATAATACAGTAGCAAAAATTGTTCAAACCTCGAGCTCCATCCTCACCTCGCCTTCCAAGGAGTGAGGACACCAAATCCCCTGGGCTGGGGATTCCATACAGTACAAACAGCTCTGACCAGAGTACAAAAGTTACACTCTTCTTAAAAAAAAAAAAAAAAAAAAAAATAAAAAGCACTGCTGATTGTTAGAATTGACTCCCAAAAAATCAGCAACTGCTCTTCAACAGCAGCAGCAGCATCAGGCATTTCAGTCCTCAAAGAGTTTTCTTTTAAACAGTTTAACCATTTGTGCTAATATTTGTCACTAGGTTAAATTTTTTTAAGTCCTTTCACCAAAACCGTTATTTTCCTTTAAAAGAAAGAAAGGGGTGGTGCAACCCCTGACACCCATTTATTTGGGGAATAAATGGTGTCATCTGCAAGGCACTACTACATTTAAAGGATACCATTGTCACAGTTTCACTATTTCGGTATTTTTATTGGTTTTTTTTATTTTTATTTTTAGTTTGTTCTGGTTGAAAGTCACAGTTTAAAAATATAGGATAAAAATTGAGGTAATCAATTTCTTTCAATACCAAAATACATGAATTGAGCCAGTACCAGTCTGGTGAAAGGTCTTTGTAATACACAGCTATGACCATAGAGCACATGCAGCACAGCACAGGAGGGTTCTAGGCCTTTGTTCCGAGCTCTTCTGCTCCAGTTTTTAAGGAACACCTCAATTTGCACACTCACAACCCAATTATTTCCTTTTTTTTTTTTTTTTTTTTTGTTCACAGGGCTTGGAATTCCAGCTGGATCAAGCCCCATCCACATTGATTTGAGAGCTGCACAAATTGGAGTTCTTAAAAAGAGTTCAGCCGAGCAAAAATCAGCTACAGCATCTTCATCTATTTTCAATCAATTGCACTTAAATCTACTCTGTATCCACGCAGGAGTTGAGACAAAGCCTCCAGCACGTTCCTGCTGTCCCAACCACTGGAATTTCTTCCCACATCACATCCCACTACTCTAAAAATATGGCTTTGCAGGTGAGAGAACTGGGAGTGGAACAGCTGGGTTTACACTGAGTTCATTGGCAAAACGATTCCAATTGGAGCTCCATTTCCTAATGCCCCTTTTTATTATTGCAGCCCCACCACCACCACCACCACCAGAATTTTGGGATTCCTACAAATTCTGGGCTGTGAAATCATTTCATGCAACCAACTGGATTTAGTTGTAAACCCCTGGCAGCCCCCCCAAACCCACTGCTAGCTACCTTTGCTCTACAGGCACTACAGGATATTAAGACTAAAATTTAGCCATGCATAGATAAAACTCACGAGCTTTATCAGGATGCTCCACACTTGTGATCCAGGGAATACCCCAGGAAAGCCTAAAAACACAAACTAATTGCTGGCTTTTACTGGCCTCTAACAGGATACAAGTAGGTTTTATATAAAGTCTCGTGGTGTGCAAAAAAAAAAAAAGAAAAGAAAATATTTAAGTCTTCAATTCAGACAGCTTTTTAAATCTAGGAGGAAAGCAAGGAATGAAACCTTAGCAATATTTCTATCCCAGCTTGCAGCACCTGGAATTCCACCTCTGCACTGTGCAACACTCACAGGACAGGCATCCAGCAATGAAGACCAAAACCATCTAAAATGTGCTTCTGGTTACTGAAATTTCACTTATTTCATTTTCCAAAGGTAAAAAATAGATCTTTTTAGCAAAGCATAAACTCTAATTTAGCCTCAGGTTTGATGGCAGGGGTTAAATCTCATTTTCCTGCCTCAGGATGAGGCTGTGCAGATACATTTGAAGTATTTTAAGTGTCCTGCAAGAGATTTTTCATTCCATTTCTTGCTGTATCACAAACATCTGGTCAGAAAGAAAAGCTGCAGTTGCAGTAAAAGATTGAGCTGTCCCTAAGGCAAAGGAGTATGAAAATAAAAAAATTCCTGCTGGGCTGCTCTCACCTAAATTCTGAACACATGCATGCTACAATAATCTGCTTATTCAAATAAACTCCAATAATTACCTGTAAGTAGCTGCTAAGGTACTTTATAGTCCTTCAGGCAGGGATTTATAAAGCCTCCTTTATATGATACTGAATTAAGCCAGGACAGGCTGCCAGCATTCCTGTTCTATCATTTAGGAACTATAAAAATTCTGTTGCAAGTACTTAAAAAGCTGATTTCTCACCAGCACAGTGAAATGTTACAGCGTGCAAACTCTTCTGGAAGCTCCACAAACAAGTTCCTGCCCCTTTCAAGTAACATCCTTTGTTATTTTTTACCTTTGGAAATCATTTATCTTCATGAAAAGGAATTCTTTAGCTGAGGAATGTCCCCCTTGCCTTGCCTTGCCTCATTTTTAGGACTGCAATAGGAATCCTCCAGGGATAATCTAAGCAAGGTGCACATTGCAGCCAGCCAGGAAATATTTATCAGAATCCCAATGAGAGCACTGGGAAGAAATTAAAGATTTCTCCACTGATTTCACCCTGAAATGTATAAATAGCTTTTCTTTAAAGTCAGAATTTCGAGTGCAGACTCAAACTGTGCTGAGGTTTGAGATGGGCTGAGCCCTGGCAAAGTGGGGGTGGGAGTGTTCCCTCATCCCTCTCTTTGGGAACATCCTGACAGCTCTGGGATTAGGGACTTTTATGAGTTGTCCCCACTGTTTCCACATTTTTCCCTTTGGGACTGCCCTGACAGCTCTGGGATTAGGGACTCTGGAAAGTGTTCCCCATTTCTCACTTTGGGAACACAACAACAGCTCTGGGATTAGGGACTCTTCTGAATTGTTCCCACTGTTTCCCCATTTCTCACTTTGGGAATGTCCCAGCAGCTGTAAGATTAGAGACTCAGTTCTGGGTTTTCCCATTTCTCACTTCGGGAACACCCTGACAGCTCTGGGATTAGGGACTTTTTTGAGTTGTCCCCACTGTTTCCACAATTTTCAGTTTGGGATTGCCCTAACAGCTCTGGGATTAGGGACTCTGGAAATTGTTCCCCATTTCTCACTTTGGGAACACAACAACAACTGTGGGACTAGGGATCCAATTCTGAGTTTTCCCCATTGTTCCCCATTTCTTTGAGTTGTCATCCCAACAGCTGTTTCCACTCAGTTCTGAGTTTTCCCACTATTTTTCTCATTGGGAACATCCTGACAGCTCTGGGATTAGGGACTCTTCTCTCTGAAAACTGTGGGATTCCCCACAATTTGAGTTTTTCCCATTGTTTCCCCATTTCTCGCTTTGGGAATGCATCCCAGCAGCTGTGGGATCAGGGACTCTCATCTGGGTTTTCCCCTGTTCCCCCATTTCTCCTTTGGGAACTCCCCCCCCATTTCTCACTTTGGGACACACCAACAGCTCTGGGATTAGGGACTTTTTCTGAATTTTTCCCCATTTTTTCCCCATTTTTCCCTTTGGGATTGCACACAGCTCTGGGATTAGGGACTCTGAGAAAGTGTTTCCCCCATTTCTCACTTTGGGAACTCTCTGAAAACTGTGGGATTAGGGACTCTTCTGAGTTTTTCCCATTCTTCCCCCATTTCTCACTTTGGGAACATCCCAAAAGCTGCAGATTCAGGGATTCTACATTTTTGAATCATTCTCCAGTTCTTGAGTTTCTGGAATTAGGGACTCAATTCTGAATTTTTCCCATTGTTCCCCCATTTCTCGCTTTGGGAACATCCCAGCAGCTGTGGGATTAGATGCCCATCTGAGCTTTTCCCCTGCTCCCCCATTTCTCACTGTGGGTTTAGGGACTCTGAGAAAGTGTTCCCCCACTTCTCGCTTTGGGAACACACCAACAGCTCTGGAATTGGGGACTCAATTCTGAATTTTTTCCCATTGTTCCCCCATTTCTCGCTTTGGGAACACACCAAGAGCTGTGGGAGTAGGTGCCCATCTGAGCTTTTCCCATTCCCCCATTTCTCACTTTGGGAACTCTTTGAAAACTGTGGGATTAGGGACTCTTCTGAGTTTTTCCCACTGCTCCCCCATTTCTCACTTTGGGAACATCCCAACAGCTGAAGATTCAGGGATTCCAAAATTTTGAATCATTCTCCCATTTCTTGTTTTGGGAAAACACCAACAGCTCTGGAATTAGGGACTCAATTCTGAATTTTTCCCATTGTTCCCCCATTTCTCGCTTTGGGAACACACCAAGAGCTGTGGGATTAGGGACTTTGAGAAAGTGTTCCCCATTTCTCATTTCTCAGGGAACAGTGCAGATTCAGGGATTCCAATTTCTCCCATTCCTTGCTTTGGGAACACACCAACAGCTCTGGGATCAGGGGCTCGTCAGAGTTATCCCCACTTAGGGAACTCTTCTGACCTTTTTCCCATTGTTCCCCCATTTCTGTCAACACCCCCAACAACTGGGAACTCATTCCCTACCATTGTTCCCCCATCTGTCACTTTGGGAACATCCTAAAAACTGTGGGATTAGGTGCTCATGCAAGTGTTTCCCATTTTTCCCCATTTTCACTTTGGGAATGCTCTGACAGCTCTGGGATTAGGGACTCAGTTCTGAGTTTTTCCCACTGTTCCCCCATTTCTCGCTTTGGGAACATTCCAACAGCTGCAGATTCAGGGATTCTACATTTTTGAATCATTCTCCCATTTCTTGCTTTAGGAACACACCAACAGCTCTGGAATTGGGGACTCAATTCTGAATTTTTTCCCATTGTTCCCCCATTTCTCGCTTTGGGAACACTCCAAGAGCTGTGGGATTAGGGACTTTGAGAAAGTGTTCCCCCATTTCTCACTTTGGGAACACAACAACAGCTGCTGATCAGGGACTGATTAGGGATTAGCTCTGAGTTTTCCCCACTGTTCCCCCACTTCTCGCTTTGGGAACATCCCAACAGCTGCTGATCAGGGACTCAGTTCTGAGTTTTTCCAATTGTTCCCCCATTTCTCGCTTTGGGAACATCCTAACAACTGTGGGATTTGGGACTCTGAGAAAGTGTTCCCCCATTTCTCGCTTTGGGAACACACCAAGAGCTGTGGGATTAGGGACTTTTCTGAGTTGTTCCCCTTGTTCCCCCATTTCTCACTTTGGGAACATCCCAGCAGCTGTGGGATTAAGGACTCTCTTAATTTTTTTTAATTATTCCCCATTTTTTGCTTCAGGAACACCCAAACAGTTCTGGGATTGGGGACTCTTCCGAGTCTATTCCCCAATTTCTCACTTTGGGAACCCCAATCCCACATCCTGAGCTCCCCCTGACCATCAATGCTCCTGTGCAATGATTTCCAAGGGACACCCAGGAATTGTTTGATATCTTCACCATGGCCCAATTCCACAATTACATTCTGACCTTTTTTTAGGAAATAAATCCAGTTTTGTTTCTTTTCTCCTCCTTCTTCTTCTTCTTCTTTTTTTCCCACGTCTCCACCACAAGCCAGAGATTCCAGGTGATGCTTTGGACAGTCTGGAATTAAGGTGAAGTGGAAGCAATCCTGACAGTACAAACAGCTAAGCAGTTACCACGTTAAATGCCAACCTTAGGGGAACAATCCCTTAGTTTGGGAAGGAGTGCTGAAAACAGACATTTCACTCGATTTCTTGTGAGCCAGAAGGACTAAACAGCATTTTTGGTTCCTGACATAAGGACAGGAACACTCAGGATCCACGTGCTTAAATCTTCTGCTCAAAGAGGTCGTGGTACTCCTGCTCCTCCAGCTCCCTGTTGTACTTCTCAATTTCCCTGTTGGCTTCTTCCAAGTAATCATTCATGAACTGGTCCATTACTGGTTGGGAAAGGTGAAGGAAGAATATTTGTGCAAATGGAGTTGAGTAGAAAAGAACATCCAGGTTTGAAGGAAGTGCCAGTTCTGGGACACTCAGTGAAAGCAGAAATTCAATATATTACTTTCTGGAAGTTCTAGAGAACTTCCAGAAGTTCTCTAGAACTTCTAGTTCTAAAAGTCAGAGCTACCCCAACTCAGGGAATAAAGGAACTGCACAAGGGGTATTTCCCAGCCAGGAGAAGATCTAAGAACAGCAAAACCATAGCAGGGTTAAATGGGATGTTAGGAAGAAATTCTTCCCTGGGAGGGTGGTGAGGCTTTGGCATAGGTGGCCCAAAGAGGTTTTGGACCCCCATTCCTGGAAGGTGCTGGAATGAGATCAGCTTCAAGGTCTCTTCTAACCCAAACCACTCTGGGACTCTGAACACATTTCCAGCAGTTTGAAAGTTTAAAACTCTGCCCAAAACTCAAATCCCCCAGAAAGGCTTAACCAGGCCTGCAGCCTTCCCTGCCAAACAGCAAGGGGGAGAAGGAATGAAGAATCCTGGAATGGTTTGGGTTGGAAGGAGCTCAAATTCCATCTCATCCCACCCCCTGCCATGGACAGGGACACCTCCCACTAGCCCAGGGTGCTCCAAGCCCCATCCAACCTGGCCTTGGACACTTCCAGGGATCCAGGGGCATCAAGAATTTTCCAGTGAAGTCCAAGTTTGCTGTTGGGTTTTGTGTCCTGCAGACAGAAATCTGCTTAAAATTTTCAAGTTGTCCCATAGGGCACAGAAAATGACTCTGTTCTTGTTCCAAAGCAGCATCACCTGGATTTTTACCAAGTTTGGAAAAGTTCCTGTGAAAAGTAAACTGGGAATATAAAACCAATTTGGATGTTGGTGACCAAAGACAAAAACAAAAGGAAGTTATGAAAATGAGAGAATCACAGAATCATTTAGGCTGGAAAAGCCCTCAGAGATCACCAAGGGCAGCACTGCCATGGCCACCACTGAGCCAGGTCCCCAGGTGGTGACCAAGGACAAGAGAAACCTTGGCAAGGAATTCCAGGGTAAAACTAAGGACAAAAATATGATTGTTTTCACTGGAGTGTGTGCACACATGAAATTACATTCATTTGGAAGTTTTATCAGTCGTGCCCAGGCATTCAGTGCTATTACAGCACTATTTGGTTTGAAAAATATTTTTTTGACAAGCTGTGGTCCATAAATTATTCCCTGCATGAGCTCATGGGCAGTTTGGGGTTTGTTTTGTTGGTTCTATTCTGTTTCTGAGATCTTATCTCTCAAGAAAGGCTTTAAAACTAAGCTTTAGCTGGCAAGGAACTGGTTCTTTACCATATCTGCTTTGGCACTTAACATTTCAGGGCTGCACAGTTCATTGCCTACCTAAAACCTTCCCCAAACCCCCATTTTAAAGGATACATGGATGATAATCCATTTTGTCACCAAAAAAATTCACAAATTGAGTCCCATTGTAAAAATAACCAGCTGGGAGTGGATCCAAGTGGCGTTTCACCTGCAGCAGGGAAAGAATTTAAATTAAACACCTGTAGGGACAGTCCTTACAAACTCAAATAGATAAAAGAAAATGGAAGGGTCATTACAGCAACCAAAGATGGCAAATTTTACACCTTCTCCTGCTCTCCAGAGTGAATTTGGAGCTCTGAGATCAGATTTATGCCTCAAATCCCTCCTGGACAGCTCCAAAAGTGCTGTAATAATTTAGTGCTCAGCACACTTGTGGTGGCAGGTGTTCTGTCATCCAGATGGATATTTAAGGGAAATCAGCCAAAAGAAGGGTTTGTAAATTATTGCTTTTACTCACATGGATGTTTTTGATTTCCTGAAGGGTTAACATTCCTCTGGTTTTCAGGGCTTTCCTCTGAGGTTTCTGTATGAAGAAGGAGATTCCAGTTATGTGACTACAGTGATAATGTGATACCACAGCTTAGCTGGTTAAAAAATAAATTAAAACCAAAAAAAACCAAACCACCACATAGAACCATGTATTTTACGAAATTCATTTCTAAAATTATTCAGTTCTATGAAGGAACTCACAATTATGTTCTGAAAACAAACATAAAAATTCACTGATCTTACAGAAAACACTCAGAAATTTAAAATTCTGTAAGTATTTTAAACAAGACAATTTAAATGCAGCTTTACTGTAAGAAAGCTGGCAAAGGAACAGAAAAACAACTTCATTTGGAGCCTGAGAAATTCTGCAATCCCTTTCTTTCCTGCAGCATGTGGTAACTCTTAGAGCTATCTGAAACCCTCAATTAGCCATGACTGTACAAAAAGTGTTTATAGTCCTGAATTGCTCAAAGAGGAAACACTTCACACTTGAGATAAGCATTTAAGTTCCAAGTTTTCATAAAATTTAAGTAGTATTCCACACAGAGCTTTCTTACATGGCAAAGCATTTGTCTCCATATTTTACCCCTGTGGTAAGTACAGAGCATGAGATAATCAGCACAGAAAATGGATTAATTCCCTGAATTAACACAGAGAAACAAAAGATGAGAACCTGAGCATCTCAGAAATTCAAAAACCTCAGAAATCTTGGAATCTCAGCAACTGCTCCAGCCACAATCTGCAGAAAACCCTTTTCCCTTCCTACACAAATTTTTGGAGGGAGACACTGTGTAAATCTTAATCCATATAAAATTAAAAACAATTTTAACTTACAAATGTTCCAAAAAGTTGCCCAGGGAAGCTGTGGTTGCCCCTGGATCCCTGGAAGTGTCCAAGGCCAGGCTGGACAGAGTTTGGAACAATTTGGGATGGTGGAAGGTGTCCCTGCCCGTGGCAGTGGGTTGGAACTGGATGGGATTTGAGGTCCCTTCCAAGCCAAACCATTGCAGGATTTTATGGATCTGTGATTCTGTCATTCAGCTGTGGCAGTTTCCCTGTGCAAACTCTGCATTCTGAGCTCCCTGCACCACCACATTCCCTGTTCCTCACTCCTCGCTGCATGGATCCATCAGCCATGCAGAAATACACTAATTAAAGATGACAAAATGAACAGGACTCTACCCTCCATTTCAGTGGATTACTTCCAAGGAGGTTTAATTTAGTGAATCAAAACAAATTTTCAGCTTTGCCAGCATTCAGGTACTGGAAGAAGATTTATTTCACAGCACACTTCAGCCCTTGGCAATCACAACTCAGCTAAATCATCCTGTGTTTATCCTGGACATAATCCATTTGCTCAAGCATTCAAGAGCAAATCAATCCATGAATAAGCTGTAGCAAGCACTAAAACAATACAGAGATTACAACACACATTTGTAAACTCTTAGTCCCCTTCCTGAAATCCATTTGCACCCTAGAATGTCAATACCTTGGTAGAAGAAAAAAAAAAGATTAATTAAGAAACCCAAACATTTCAGATTTTTCCTTTGGTTGTTAAGAAACGCCAAGCACTGAACAAAAGGAAACCTGCCCACAAACCTGTTTTGCAGTTTCTCTGAGCCAATCTTTGATATCCTCTTCCTTCAGGGAGCAGCCAATGAACACAAGGAAATATTCCTGTTGACTGCTGCAGTCTCTGGGATCATTTCTGGAATCAGGGGAGTTGGCCCCTCTGGAACAGGCACCAGGCTGAGGGAATTTGCTGCTGTGTTGTGACACACTTCAATGACTTTATCAGCATCTAACAAGGAGAAGACAGAAGGAAGAGCCTGACAATTGCTAATCTAATCTAACATCAACACTGGTGCAGACAGAATCCAGGACAGAAATACTTTTTTAAACACCCATAAGGTGCAGTGTGATCACAACAGCTCAGAGTAATTTGCCCTTACCTGAAAACTTCACTTTGCCCATGATGTGATAAATGTTTCCAGAAAAAGGACTTGGCTTGAGCAACGACT
This sequence comes from Emberiza elegans, assembly GCA_024865655.1. Taxonomy (NCBI): domain Eukaryota; kingdom Metazoa; phylum Chordata; class Aves; order Passeriformes; family Fringillidae; genus Emberiza; species Emberiza elegans. The sequence goes on along the minus strand of JALJVW010002400.1, from coordinate 2,766,761 downwards.
TAATTGCTGTTGGAAACAGAAGATAAACAGATTATCTCAACTTATTTTTCTTCTCCTTGGAGGAGCTTCTGGTAAAACCTGTGCAACTAATCCCTAATCCACATCCCAGTGCTTCCAAAGGAAAAGCTGCCATGTGCCTTGGAGTCCCACTATGTAACATTTATTTTCTCATTCTTTGCCACGGAGTTTGGGAAATAAAGTATGTTTGGCATAAGGAACTCTCACAGTGTGTGTGGGAGGTAAAATCCTCTTTAACACTACTTAGCTAAGCAGAGAAGGAGAGGTTTGGTAATATATCTACTCTAGAGCTGAGTCTGTTTTCTAAGAGCTACAAAGAATTATTTGGCATAAAAAGTAGAAGCTGATGGTCACTTATAAAACTGTATTTCAACACTCCCAAATACAATGAGAAATAAAATAAAAAAGCAAAGACAGGAAGTTGTCTCAGTCCTAGAAACCAAAAATTCAATTAGATTCTCATCTGAACAAAAATCATGGGACAATTTTCCAGAGCTGACACTAAGGAACAGAATTTACTGTACTTTTAGGAAGGAAAGCTGAGTTTTCAATTAAAAATTAACTTCAGCAGTGATTAAAGAACTGTGTTGCGTCAGTGCCTTCCTTCCCCTCTATCCCTCAGCATCCCAAACTTGGATTTCAATCAAGTCAGGCAAAGTTCATTGGTACCTTTGCATTTGGTGACAAATCTTGTTTTCTCCAGAGGGCGGCTGAACCACACACAGATCTGAACCATGGGAGGGAACACAGGCCCAGCCCCATATCTGCCCTCATACCTGCACACAAAACCAAACACCTTCAACACACAGAAATCACAGCAGCTTCTGCTTCTCATCCAGCAAAAAACATCTGCTCTTTCACCACAGATGAGCCTTGCTCAGAAAGGAAAATACAGATTTATCCTCTGTGAAAATGTGCTGCCAACAGCATGAGGTTGGTCAAAGCACTCAGAATTCATTTTCATGGAGTCATGAAGTGCTTTGAGTCAGAATGGAGCTTAAAAATCATCTCATTCCCAGCCCTGCCATGGGCAGGGACACCTTCCACAGTCCCAGATTGCTCCAACTCCTGTTGCTCCAACCTGGCCTCGGACATTTCCAGGGATCCAGGGGCAGCCACAGCTTCTCTGGGCATCCTGTGCCAGGGCTCAACACCCTCACAGTGAAGAATTTTCTATAGTATCTTACCTAAATCTCTCTTCTTTTAGCTTAAAACCCTTCTCCCATGTCCTGTCACCATCTACCTATGTAAAAACTCATTCCACTCCTTTTTTATGAGCCCTCTTTAGGTGCTGCAAGGCTGCCAAAAGATCTCCCTGGATGCTTTTGATGCTCTTCCTGCTGCTTTCCTTCTCTTTCACACTACCCAGATCCAATACTTGCATACTGTCATCAAATAGATTAACAGCTGCCCAAAAGTTTGAAATATTTTCTTTTCCTGCTCTCTCTCTTTGGCTCCATGCAGTCCACCAGCAGCTCTGATGATATTAATTCAATATCCTCACGCCAAGCCTTGTGCTTCACTCCAGTAGCTTTCCTTGGCTACTTGCATCCAATTCAGAACCAAATTTATCAAGAAAGAGATACAGAGGACTGCAAGGTATGATAAATAAATGTTTCCAGCACGGAGCCTGCTCAGCCAGGAGTTAGGATTGCTGAGAGCTGCAAATTTCTGCCAAAAAGGTGCAGCAGAAAGAATTGCAACAAGATGAGTGAAGAACCCTGAGCCAGGAGAAATCTCCCTCGGTGTTCAGTGGAAATTTGGTGCCACGTGGGTTTGTGGCTGAGCTGTGCCAGGGCTGTCACTGAGGTTCCCTGGTTTTTGTGAATAATTGCTCTGCTAATGGCCAGACTGACAGAGCAAGTTCATTCCAGTAATGCTGAATAGCTGTCAGGATGAAATTACTCCAGTCATTATTGACCTCACCCATCCCAATCCTTCCCAGTTTATTCCCACAGGGTTCTTGCCTATTCTTCTGGAAAGCAACAGTAATCTTGCCATTGATTTAAATGGTGCCCAAAAAGGAGCTTTTTCCCCCCATAAAGGGCAGCAATCTTGTATCCACTAAGAATAATCATCAGCTCTCTTAAAAATGATTTACAAAGCTGCTGCCTGTTCCAAATGACTAGTCTTAGGGAAAAAAAATATATATAAATGAAGTTAGTGAAACATTTTAATCTTCAAGTTAATTAGAAAAATAGTTTTAATACTTCTCAGTCTAGATACTTGCCAGCCAGGGTACATTAAATATCGAGCTCTCATCATCTGAGCACTTGAAAAACTGCTTTCTGAGAGAATTAGTTCAATATCCTCGTTCCTGTAAAGAGATAAAAATGAAGATTTTTCATTTTCTAAGTTAAATAAAATGGCCACTATCCACTTACATAAAGCATAATGTGCTAGTGACAGTAAAATTAAGAGCACTTTTCCTTTAGTATGGCAGTAACAGCAACATAAATCACACTCTGCAAACAAAACACATTTCCTAATCCCTGTATTTATATGCCCATAAACGTAAAGGGAAAATCCCTTTTGCACGAGAAGCAATTAAGAAAAAATCTGCATTTCCTTCCTATAAATCACCAGAGCAAAAACATGAGAACAGAAGTTTCTGAGCGCTGCTGGCCCAGGTGCCAAAAGCAATAAATCCTGCTGGAAGTTACCTTGTTACAATCCCATTTTCTGCCAGGATGAAGGAAACTCCAGGATTTGCTGCTCTGATCAGGCTCTGCAGCTGCACCAGCAGCGGGTGCCTCTGCTCCGTGGCATGACTTGTGAAAACCACATTACTCACCAGTCCTGTGGAAGGAAATCAGGGGATATTTTACACAGTTCAGGCATGTAAACAGTGACTAAGAAACCATTCAGTGATATTCCAACCATTCTTCTCTTATTTTCCTTCCCTTTCACTGCATTCTTTCATTAAAGACAAAAAGAAAATCCACTACAACAAAAAAATCAAGCAGATAATCTTTCATCCAACAGAATCAATTTAGACTCAATCCATAGAACCAATTAATTAAAATAACAAATCCATACAAGAATCAATTTGAGCAGGACTAGTTAAAAAAAAGCACATTAAGGTGTGATGAATTCAATGTGCAGTAAGAAACTGAACAGCTAAAAATCAGTATTTTGGACACTCAGCTGCCTCAAGAGAAGGGTTTAGGGTTATTTTTGTCTTTAAAGACTCCAAAAGATTATTCAGACAGCAGGACTGAACCCATGAGGCATCAAAAAGATAACACAAAACCATCCAGTTGATTTCAGTTCTAGGATCCCTGCTTTCCAATTTTACATGATTTGACTTTCAGCCCAGTTCCTCAAAGAAATTGCAGTGTCAACACTTGGTGCCTCCCTAGGATGTCTGCATTGTCCTGAATGGGAGGGATGGAGAGGAAATGGAAAGGAAACGACCTCAAATTGTGCCAGGGGAGGGTTAGATGAGATATTAGGAAATATTTCTTCATGGAAAGGGTTGTCCTGCCCTGCCCAGGACAGTGGTGGAGCCCCCATCCCTGGAAGTGTTCAAAGAACACATGGATGGGGCTCTTGACAGGGTAATGGGGAACTGGGCAGTGGTGCTGGGTTGATAATTGGATTTGATGATCTTGGAGGTCTTTTCCAACCTAAACAATTCTGTAATTTTACAAGAAATGTTATTTCTTTGCTCGAGATGTGCAGCCCTGCTCTGACACTTTCCTGTGACTACAAGTGGAGTGGAAGGAAGAACAGAAAATCTCCAATATCCAGGAAACAACTGAGGTAGGATGCATTTCCTCTGCCTCCAACTATTCAAAGTAAAGATGAAACAGCTGATCACACCAATTCCTGGTCTTCAACAAGTCTTAAATCTCATTAATCCATGCAAAGGCTGCTTTACACACAAATTCCTGCACCACAAATTCTCAGTCACTGCTCTTTGCATCACTGCCCCTTCCAAGCCAGAATTTCATTAACAGCACCAATCTCCATCACTGTATTTCTCTTTTAACCTTGCAAAGAACTTTCCACTCCAATTTCATAAACATCCATGTCTTCAATACACTCTTGCTCTTGGAGTAGGGGGAAAAAAGGAAGGAGAACAGCAAAGCACCCTTTGAAATTTAAGCCATGTGCAGGCTTGAAATTATATCAGGTTTGGGGATATTAATCATGAAATTAGGATAAAAATGTGAATAGATAATAATTCTACCCCTGGACTATTCCAGGCCGGGTTGGATGGGGCTTGGAGCAGCCTGGGATGGTGGAAGGTGGAAGGGTTTGGAATGAGATGAGCTTTGAGGTCCCTTGCAACCCAAACCATTCTGGGATTCCTGAACCACCCACCACCACCCTGTGGCTGTGCCACAGAGCTGCCACTGAGTCCATGTGACAACTGGCAGCACCATGCCTTGGAGAGGATCCATAACTGTCCAGGATAAGCTGGAAAACCTCTAAGTTTAAAAAAAAAAAGGAGTGTAATCCAAAGAAAAACAAAACAACTTCCTGAGAATTGGAAGGTGCCTCCAAGGCTTCAGTAATGAACAAATTGAACCTTTTCTATTTAAATTGCCACTTCCATCTCTGTTTCTAAGAGATGCATTTTGAAGACCACCCAGTTTTGTTTAAATCTTTATTTATACACTCCTCTAAAGAAAAAAACCCTTGCAGCCTGGGGAATAACATGTTCAATGGAAGCAGGAAAGGAACAGGAGGGATGGATTAAAAATACATATGCTGTATGAAAATAATGGCTCCTCTTTGCTCCCAAACTTACAATGGGAATATTGAACAATGGTGATGTCTTAATTTGTGTTCTATATGAAATTGTTTCACAAGAGATGCCAGGGTGCCCTTGGACTAGGAAGGTATCCTCTTACAGCTTCTGTGTAAGAAAGACAGAAAGAAAGACAAAAAGAAAAAACAAAGAGGAAAAGAGAACAAAAGGGAATTACAGCACACAGATGGTGGCAGGAATTTTTGGAGAAATACAAGGAAGCATGCACAGGACACTCCTGTTGGTCTTTGGCTTTGTCAGTTCTCCTCAATCCCCATCTGCCTCTGACAGTCTTGGGGCTCTCCAAACAGAAATTTTGGAAAATCTCACATCGATAACGTGCCCAGGAACCCCTCAGGAACCCCCTGAGCCTCATGGACATTCAGCAAGGCCAAGGACCACATCCTGCACCTGGGTCAGGGTAATCCAAGCACAAACACAGCCAGGGTGGAGAATGGATGGAGAACAGCCCTGAGCAGAACTGGGGGATGTTGGTTGGTGAGAAACTCAGCATGACCTGACAATGTGTGCTCACAGCCCAGAAAACCAGACACGTCCTGGGCTGCATCATGGAGGTGTGACCAGCAGGCCAAGGGAGGGGATTCTCCTCCTCCTCCTCTCTGCTCTCCTGACATCCCACCTGGATGCTGTGCCCAGCTCTGGAATCCCTAACATAAGAGGAACGTGGCTGTTGGAGTGGGTCCAGAGTAGTTCCACGAAGATGCTCAGCGGTTTGGAGCACCCTGAGAAGGCTGAAAGGGAATTACAGCACACAGATGGTGGCAGGAATTTTTGGAGAAATACAAGGAAGCATGCACAGGACACTCCTGTTGGTCTTTGGCTTTGTCAGTTCTCCCCAATCCCCATCTGCCTCTGACAGTCTTGGGGCTCTCCAAACAGAAATTTTGGAAAATCTCACATCGATAACGTGCCCAGGAACCCCTCAGGAACCCCCAAAGCCTCATGGACATTCAGCAAGGCCAAGGACCACATCCTGCACCTGGGTCAGGGTAATCCTAGCCTTTTCAAAACACAGCCAGGGTGGAGAATGGATGGAGAACAGCCCTGAGAGCAGAACTGGGGATGTTGGTTGGTGAGAAACTCAGCATGACCTGACAATGTGTGCTCACAGCCCAGAAAACCAGACACGTCCTGGGCTGCATCATGGAGGTGTGACCAGCAGGTCAAGGGAGGGATTCTCCTCCTCCTCCTCTCTGCTCTCCTGACATCCCACCTGGATGCTGTGCCCAGCTCTGGAATCCCTAACATAAGAGGAACGTGGCTGTTGCAGTGGGTCCAGAGTAGTTCCTTCTTCTGCTCAGCGGTTTGGAGCACCCTGAGAAGGCTGAAAGGGAATTACAGCACACAGATGGTGGCAGGAATTTTTGGAGAAATACAAGGAAGCATGCACAGGACACTCCTGTTGGTCTTTGGCTTTGTCAGTTCTCCCCAATCCCCATCTGCCTCTGACAGGCTTGGGGCTCTCCAAACAGAAAGTTTGGAAAATCTCACATCGATAACGTGCCCAGGAACCCCTGTGACACAGAGAAAGGCACCAAAAGGCAAACCCAACTCACTCCCCATATGTGAAGATAGAAGGAAAAGTACAGCTCCAAAGTCTAATTAATTCCTACTAATTAATTCCTACTTGGCTTTTCTCACACCCACAAAGTTTTGGTTTAAGATCTCTACAAAGTCCAGTACAGCACTGTTAGAGCTCTAGATACTGAGAATTTTACACTTTCTGCACTAACAGACCCTAACTCCCAAGAAAACACTAATTTGACCTGAAGCCATAAAGAAAGCTGCCAAAATTAATTAATAACTAAAATTACAAGTGTATAGTTTAGTTAAACGCATATAATATCAGAAAGTAAAAACCTTAAAAGTTTAGGGTTTTAAAATATAGTAATATATATAAAACAAAATAAAATTTTAGAACAAAACCTAGTCCTTCTTCACCTTCTTCTTCGTAAGTTTGAGTAGGATTTTGTGATTTTTAGAACAAAAGCTAGTCCTTCTTCTTCACCTTCTTCTTCAAAAGTTTGAGTAGGATTTTGTAATTAGACAGAAAAGTTTGCATTGTGGACTTCAAGTAATTAATTATTAAGTTAAAAGTAAAAACAATTTAAGTATCATTTCTTAATTAGATAGTTTAACCTTAAAAACCTTGTAACAAGAAATAATTAACCATTTTGTACCTTATTAGTAAGATACTAAATACAAAACTCACTACCTATAAAACTGTAATATAAATTTTAAAAATAAACACTTAAATCTAAACACAAAATACCATCTCAAGTACCTTCAATCCCAACTTCAACAAGAAAAAGATCCAAAAACCAACACAACAGTCTTGGTACCTTCTCCATCAATCTCTGTTCTGTGTGTGTGCCTGGCCAGGGCACTCCCTGTCACTCCTGTACCTTCAATCTCAACTTCAACAAAAAAAAAAATCCAAAAACCAACACAACACAGTCCTGACCCATTGGTGACACAGCAAAACAAACAATATTGGGGTGCACAACATTCCAAAAATATGAATTAATATCTCTGTGTGAATGTCTCATTAAATCCTGCTGTTGTCGCACCAAAATTGAACTCCCAGGTGTGCGAAATGCCAATGATTTCTCTTTTAATTGTGCCCAGAGGAGCTGGGGCTGCCCCTGGGTCCCTGGCAGTGCCCAAGGCCAGGCTGGACAGGGCTTGGAGCAGCCTGGCACAGTGGCAGGTGTCCCTGCCATGGCAGGGGTGGCACTAAAGGCACTTTAAGGTCCCTTCCAACCCAAACCAGTCTGTGATTTTATGAATTATGCAGATGTAAATTCTCTACTACTGCACACGTGGCACAATTGTGCATCTGTCTGGAAAGTTTAAGTGTGCCTCATCTCACTTCAAAGCATACTTTTCCTCCTGAACCTTTTACACAAAAATTACCCCTATTTTTATGAAACAATTTTTTTCCACAAAGGGACCTCTCGGGCATCTGATGTCACATCCTGTATCACACAACTGGATGACAACACTTTGCAATGTGCAGAAATTATTCCCTGCCACAAGAACATTCCTCTAACCTCCAGTATTTGTAATTCTTGCAGCATTTTGACTGCAAGAAAATCAGCTACTCTTGTCCTGGGCATTTTGCAGTTTCTCCTTCAACAATGACCAATTCTCACCCAATCCAGTCTGTACAAATTCACTTGAAGAAAAACAAAGCTTTGAGTGTTTTATTTATTCTTTCATAAAACAATTTGCACCTTTAACTTCTCTGTAGTTATTAATAACTCTTCATATTCTTAACATTCTCCTGCTCTCTTCAATTTTACCAGTGGCTGTACACATGATAATTTTCCAGTTTGGAGCACCAACACTTTTCTCCAAATAAAATATTGATTTATATAACAGCACCCACTTTCTGTCCAGCTTGTTCACAACTTCATTCTTTAAGGTTCTCTTCACACAAGAAAAAGAGGTGGCAGCACTCTGGCAGCCAAGCAGAGCAATCAGAATTTAAGCAGCCACCAGAAGAGCACAGCATCCTACTCTGATTTTCCAACAACTGCATTTAAATATGAAGGCAAAATAAACCCAAAAATTAACCCAACCTGGCCTTGAACACTTGGGGCAGGGATTTGAGGGCAGGTGAGGAAGAATCATTTCCCATTTATGCCAAATCCTGCCTGTAATTCCCAAGCCTGACAAGGAGGACAGTGCAGCCAGTGATTGATTTCAGGAATAAAACTGAACACCCTGCAAGGACCCTCCAGGCTACACCAAGAGGAGGATTTGGGGAACAAGATCACCCCTCATTTTTCCCTTTTTAATAGAGCAGAAATGAAAGGGAAGCTCCATTTCCTCACACATCCCCAAAGGAGGGTGGAACTCCAGTTCAATCCATTTCACTCCCAGTTACAACAGTTCAGGGTGAGCAGTTTAATTCATGGTTTTAGGAAACCCATCCTGCACATGAGGACTCCAAAATGGATCCTGCTCCAGATTTTTTTCATTTTCTGTTTATATTTGACAGAGATTGTTTGTTTTTACCTCCAAGAGTTTATCATCACACTTTGGCTACATCTATTAATAGCACAAAATAATAAATACAAGTATTTATTTGGCCACGTGGCTCAGGTATTTGTAATTCTTGCAGCATTTTGAGTGCAAGAAAATCAGCTACTCTTGTCCTGGGAATTTTGCATTTTATCCTTCAACAATGACCAATTCTGTAGAACTCAAAGTCAGGAAAAGTGACACATACCTTGTGAACACTGGTCCAAGAATTTGGGAAAAAGAAGCCTAAAAAACCAAAAAGTTCACATATCAAAAATGGATATTTTCATTTAATTAAAACATTTACATTCACTTGGATGCTGACAAAATCTCACAAACCAAACCATTTTCATGCTTCTTTTCCTCAATCCATGTAACTGCAACATCCTCACAGGTTATGTCTTTCAGGACTTTTGCCCCAAAAATCAGTTTTGTAGATGGTTTTAATTCTCCAACAGATTTAAGAGCTAATTCCCACCATGTAATTTCTTCTGTACTCTAAGAAATAGAAGCAGAACTCTTAAGAATTGAAGCAGAAATGCTTCAATGTTATTTTAATTCTTATTTAAACAATAGAAATTTAAAGTTTGCCCTAAAGAATTGTGCCTTTCAAAGAGTGGGAGCTTTCCATAGAAATACTGGATGTACAGAATGCCAATTTCTGCTGCTGTGCCAAACAAGTGACAATTCTTTTATCATGGACACAAACCCTCAAGAAGAGCATTTTACCTGTTCCTCCCCCTCCCCTGCCCTGGTCTGTTAATTCAGAATGGGGAAAAGCTCCATGCCATGCTCATGGAAGAGCTGGATCTCTACAGTGATGAACTCTGAGGCAGGAAATGGGTTTGATTTTCTTGAGTGCAAGTTTGAAGCCAGACATGAAATCCACTCTGTTCCATTCTCCCAGTGAAATCACCAAAGTTTCCCAACTGCAAGGTTTGCCATTGGCACTGTGTGGCTACTTGGGAAATTCTTATCAGAACAAATTCCAAAGCAAAATAGAAATAATCTCCAGCACAGGCTGAGCCTCTGCCTTCAATTGCTTCTGCACTTGAGGAGAAAAACAGTGTGAAAGGACTGCAGGCTGCTGCTGCTAAACACTACACAGTACCAGGACTAGGAACACGTTAGTAAATTAAAAATAAAACAGAAATGGAACTTGTCTTTCCTAGAATTATGGAAAGAACAAGTTTAAACAGCACTCCAGCATCAATTCACCAATTTTTTTATGTAGTCTTTAATATTTGTTTGGTGTCTTTGTCACAGAGACAAGAAGAAGCAGCAAGGTAAGGTCTATTTATTGACTACTGCAAAGCACAAGCAGCACCTTGGTTAGTGTTTAAAAAGAGCCAGGAAATGTCAGGAATGCACTTTTAGAAACTGCTTGGGCAGTTCTCCTCTAAGCTGTGATGCACAGTTGGATCACAAACAGAAGCAGTGCTACCAACTCCAAAAACTCTAACTGCTGGAACTTACTTTTATCAAATCAGCTGCAAGGCATAATTAGAAAATTGCAGTGTTACAATTTTACAGGTAGGTCTGAGAAATGATTCCCTTGTTTGTTGAAGTCTGGAGCACACGCATTTACTATGAAACCAAAGTATTTCCAAAGGTCACTGACTTGGCTCTGAGACCATTTCCTCCCCACCCTGGCTCTGCAGTAACCCAGGATATCAGATTTTAACACTTGCAATGCTTTGGCTTCCGTGCTTTGTCATTCCCTTCCCCATTTCAGGGACTGTTTCCCTTCAATTCCACATTTGAAACCTGTAAAGTCTTTTTAAACATCCAAAAGTAGTGGCAGAATCAATAACCCATGAGATGCACATCTCCATTTTTAGTCTGACTTACTACAAGATTGCAAAAAAGAGAATTATTCAGAGGACAAATGACCATCCAAATGTTACAAAGCCCTTAACCAGATGATTCTTACTTAAACAATATTTGTTTATTCTTCTAGGAGCTGAACTTCTATTGGAGCTGAACTTCTATTGACATTCTATATAATTAAATATCCAATAGAAACCAAGTGCCAACCTGATAAACCAAATGGCACTTCCACGTTCCTCCAAGATGGATTATTAAGCAATTTTATGGGATTTAAGTAGTTTTTAACCATCACAAATCACTAATTATTATTAAAGTGATACCAAAAATCAATATATCTGCTCTTAAACTCGTAGAAATATTTCAAAGCTCACCTGTGTTCCATGTAGCAGCTCAGAGGCTCCACACAGGTGTTGATTGTTCCAATGATGAAAGAAGATTTCACATCTGGGTCAGGGTGAGTCTGCAGAGCTTGCACAACATCAATAACATCAGTGTACCTGCAAGAATCCAAAATGAAAAATGGGCTCAGAGAACCAGAACAGTTCCCTACTCAGGAAGAAATTGATGGCTTGGAGGAAAACTGGATTTCCCAGAAGAGCTACCAAAAGAGATGGAAAGCAGCTCAGAGCTTGGCAAATCCAAAGAAATTAAGCAAATCCAGCAAATAAACTGACTGGAAGTTACATTAAAAATAAATTATTAACAATCCAGAGAAAAACAGTGTAAACTTTGCACTGAACAACTGGCAGCTTGCAGAAATCACAAAAAGCACAATATAACATAAACATTTTATGCCTAATGCCAAGCAAGTTAAGCATAATTTGAGTTAAAAAATGAATAAAATAACAGCCTCTCATTTATCAGCATCCCAATTTAAATATGTTTCTATCACCAATGCACCCATTTTTTATCAGGACTTCCATCACTGTTGCATTTTATCTCTGGATGACATCAAGGCTTAGGTGAACCTGAGTTTTCATTTCAGGTATTTATTTCTCAGCCAGTTACAAACTTTTATCTACAACCTTTTATTCAGTTATCAGCTGCATGGGATATTTAGAGAACTCCAGCTACTCTAAAGCTGTCTACATCAACACCCAACTATCCACAAAGAATTAAAAACTTCCAATTATTTGTTCCTGAAGCCAGTGCTGCTACCAGAGTATCAGTTATTTTGCCTATCAATGGATTTAATACCAACCCTACTAATTACACAAAAAAATAAATCAATCTGGCTCCAACATGGAGAACAATGATGGTTTTTAACACTATCAGAATGGACCACAATGAAGAAAAGGCTGAGCTCCATTTGTGCATCCTCAGTGAGAAGGATGAAGTGGAAATCACTGCAGCCAGGTCAGGGTAGTGCCTCCCTCAGCCTGGTTTGTGTCACCTTTTAATGACTCACAAGATGATCCTGGTTCTCAAATGCTACACTGGGTATAGAAATGTCAAACACAGGTAGGTGGCTCAGTCTTCACCTTTATCTCACAAGGAAAATGGCATTTATCCAAAACACATCACTAAGTCCTCCTCTGTTATCACCTGCTCTATCAGGCAACAAGATTTTTGACAGTTTGATCTCTGCTGGCAGTTCTGGAGTCAGAATCACAGAACACTTTGGGTTGGAAAGGACCTTTAAAGGTCACCTTAGTTCAACCTCGTGCAACAACCAGGGACATCTTCCACCACCCCAGGCTGCTCCAACCTGGCCTTGGACACTTCCAGGGATCCAGGAGAAGCCCCAGCTGCTCTGGGCACCCTGTGCCAGGGCCTCACCACCCTCCCAGCCAGGGATTCTTTCCCAACATCCCACCCAAATCTCCCCTTTTTCAGTCTGAAGCCACTCCCTGGCTCGTGTCCCTCCATGCCTTGTCCCCAGTCCCTCTCCAGCTCTCCTGGAACTCCTTTAGGTCCTGGAAGGGGCTCTGAGCTCTCCCTGGAGCCTTGTGAGCATTCCCAGCTCTCCCAGCCTGGTTCCAGAGCAGAGGGGCTCCAGCCCTGGGAGCAGCTCTGTGGCCTCCTCTGGACCGGCTCCAGCACCTCCAGGTCCTTCTGCTGTTGGGACCGAAGAGCTGGGGCAGCTCTGCAGGTGAGATCTCACCTGAGCAGGGCACAGGGGCAGAATCCCCCTCTCCCCTGCTGCCCACACTGAGGGACCAGCCCAGCACAGAGGGGTTCTGGGCTGTGAGTGCACCCAGACCACGGAAGGAAAGCTAAGGATATGTTTTTTACAAGAGCAACAAAAGCCAAAACCAACAGGGACAGAAAAGCTGAGTTTGGTCCATATATAAACCAGAATTGCCTTATTCTACACCACAATTCTACAAGTTTGGATTCTTTACCCTTGCAGCACCACCAGGAGCCTGTTGTTCTTCCCAGTGCTCTTCAGGGTGGGCTGATGGACCCCAAGGTTCTGCTGGGCCTCCAGGAGCCCGGCCAGGAAGCGCTGGAAGTGGGAGGCACTGAAACACTGCGGGCTGTCCATGGTCTGCCGATACACAATCCACCTGGGGCACACACAGGGAGCAAGGCAGGTCAGGAGCTGGCACACAACAGCTCTTTTTCTCCCTATTGTCCTAGATTGAAGGCAATCTGTATTATATTTGCCATCTGTTAGAGGTGGGGCAGTTCTCTTCTGTTCTTTGGGCAGTTTTCTTTATCTCTTCCACAGCCAGTCCTCCCTCCAGGGAGATATCTGCTGTTAATGGACCATTAATTATTAATTATGTTTGTGGTGGTGTTCACAGGGGCCCCAGGATGAGGGAAGAGATGAGAATTTTGACTCTATGTTTCAGAAGGCTGATTTATTATTTTATGATATATATTATATTAAAACTATACTAAAAGAATAGAATATAAGATTTCATCAGAAGGCTTAAAAGGAAAAGGATGGAATGATAATAAAATCTTGTGACTGACCAGAGAGTCCAAGACAGCTGGACTGTGATTGGCCATTAATTAAAAACAACCACATGAGACCAATCCCAGATGCACCTGTTGCATTCCACAGCAGATAATTATTGTTTATATTTCATTTCTGAGGCCTCTCAGCTTCTCAAGAGAAAAGATCTTAACAAAAAGATTTTTCATAAAATATATCTGTTCATGGGCCATTAATCATTAATTATCTTCTGTTCATGGCCAGTGAGTGTCCCTGCATGGCTGATCCAATTCCATCATCCCATGGGGAGATGCTCTGCCCAGGGGAGGAGCCAAGCATTCCTACCTGGATCCAATCTGAGGTTTGGGACACCAGCACAGCCTTTTCACTGCATTCCCAGAGGAGCAGCTGCCTCTTCCATTGGACCTTCAGAGGGAGCCCAGGCCCACCTACAGCACCCCTGGAGCTTCAGAGGAAAACTCCAACCTTCTGCAGGATCCCTGCCCCAACAGAACCCCAGCTGCCACTCCAGGAGGGCTGAGCCACCATTCCAACTGGACTGCAACCAACAGTGTGTCAGGCTGTATTCTGACTCTCTCTGGGGTTTTTCTTTTGTATTATTGTATGTATTTAGGGTTTTTTTTTTCCTTTTCCTAATAAATTCTGTTTCTGACTTAGAGTCTCTCACTGCTTTCAAACCAGAACACTTATTTTCAAGCAACAGACCAAAATGAAGTTTGACAAGGCCAAAGCTTTCACATCTCTCATCATCATCTCGCTCCACGTGGGGAAGGGGAATTTATTTGGCTTTCTATCATTTCCAGCATATGCACATTCTTTACATGGCTGCCAAAGGGGTTTGTGGGTGTTTTTTTGTTGTTTTTCAATAAAACAATGTTCGCCAGTTTTTTTCAAAGCTGTACATCATATGAGTAATTCTGATCACTGGCAGTGCTGCAGTAAACAAAAATTAGACAAATCCAATTCAAGACTGTGGGCATGAAAATATTTCAGTGCAAAAATGGAAAGTAACAATGACATTTGCAGGAAAACACGAGGAGATGTGTTATTACACAACCTTCAAAAGTCACCTTACGTGTTTGCCCTATAACAGAACCACAAAACTGTTCTGAATCAACTTGATAAAATCAAGACATTGAGTTAAAAGTAAAAGAACAGTGCAGAACATGGCTAAGATTAAATGCTAAGGTGTTTGGCTGTAAGAATTAAAAGGGTCAGATTTTTTTATTTTTCAGAAGCTCTATCAAGACACAGACTGGCAAATTCCTGTAGCAGATTTATCTCATTGCCATACAACAGATGTCCTGAATGCACCTCAAACCAGGCTAAATTAAAAACAATGCTGTGGCAAGGACTGTTAGTACAGTCTTTTCTCAAAAAACAAAAAAAAGCATTTTAGAATCACTACAAATCAATAAATTCAGCTCTTCACCACACGGAATAAGCAACGAAGAAATCTCCTGTGCTGTTTTCTGTCTAAATGTATAAATTTAAGGGGGAATCTACCTGGCAGTCTGAAATTATGTTTAAAAACCACCAAATGAAACAGTGATAATTATTTTTTTTGCCTTCATGCCAAGCTGTTTTTTGGTGATCAGTGTAAGCAGAGCTGCACCAACCTCCCATGCTCCTTGGTAAAAGTGACAAGGAAAGAACAGAGATCGCTGGAACGGCACCCGGGCAGCCCAGTGAGGATGGTGATGATCACCTGCAACACAGGAACAGAGGACAAGGGAAGTCTAAACACAAAATAACCACAGAAACACTGGTGCAGACACCAAAAAGGCTGTTTTCCATGACTCATATTGATTTTTCTTTCTTTTTAAAAATCCACAGTTAAACCAATCTAAAAATCAGATTTTAAAATGTTCCTAAGGGTTTCTTAGTTGTTAGAATGGTCTCTGAACCAGACCCCAGCAATATTGCAAGGAAATATTATATTCCTGCTGATTTGGCTTTGTTTTCAGCAGATTTCAAAAGCTGGGAAGTTCCAAGGAAATATTTTCTCTGAAAATGCTATTTAAAGCCCACCTTAAACTGGACAATTGTTATTGCCCCTATAGAGAAAGGATTGTTATACAGATAATATCAGCAAATGTTAAATATCATGTGCTGCCTCTATGCTATTTAAAGGACTTTTATGTTCCAGAGAACAATTCAGTTAAATTATTCAGCAATTCATAAAAACAAGCAGCCTGCTTTAGGGCAAAGTCTCTCTGGACATTAGAGAAAACACTTCCCTTAAAGATCTACACCTCATTTTCTGCCTCTTATTCATCAGCTTGAAAGGCCATTTGCACTTCCAAAAGATTGTTTAAATGGAAAAGAATTAAGTATATAACCTGAAAAAAAAAGACAAAAAAAATGGTGGTAGTGGAGGAGGAGGCAGAGCATGGCTGAACACAATTGGTATTTTATCACACTACAACAGAACTACTGACAGAATATTCCAAATATTCTGTATGAGGGTTAGGAATTATTGTGGAGTTGTTTCCTTACCTTACCACCTTCTGCTTTGCTGTCAGAAATGGTTTCTGACTCTTGGAGAAGGACAGGAAGATGTGCCCTCATCACTGGCTTGGTGCTGACACTGCTGACTGTGAAGTGCTGCACAAACCTTCCAAAAATAAAAGGTTTATTTCTTTACAATTGACAGCAAAAGATTTCATCCATATAAATAGCTGGGAAATTACTAAAACAAGAGTATGAAAAGGTCAAGCTGGAGAGGAAATAATTTATCACAGAATAAAAACATCCTAGTGTAAAGAGAGAATTATTTAAGAAATATCTTTAGATGGCTATCACATCTACCAAAACAGTTTTGTCTCATTTCTGACAGAATGAATCCCTTGGACACCAAAGTAATTTCTCACCTCTCCAATCCTGGAATGGCAGCAGACAGTTTCAGCTCCCTGCATCTTTCCCCAGAAGCAAAAGAGGCATTGAAGAGCTTCTGAACACTGGAATGCCTAAAAGAAGGAAATAATTAATAAGTTAAAGGAGAAACCTAAAAAATTCACGTCTTTAAACCACATGGGTACAGATTAAATGGTACAAAAAAAAAAAAGTGTGTTGCATTAAGAATGTACCAATTATTATCAAAATTTAATTATTATCAAAACCAATAAATAACAGCATTTTTCTGATTGCAGCTTCTGTGTAACTGCACTGCACTGGCAGGAACTTACAGCCTCTTTTGTTCCTCAGACAGGAATTCTTCTGGGACAACCCTTAAAGATAATCCTGAGTTTGTCTGGTTATGCCATAAAGAGAAAACCTGGAATAAACCAGATTTATACATGAGTGTCATTATTTTCCCAAATTTGCTGTGAATTTGTTTAGGAATTGGTTTTGCTCACCTAAAAAAACAGACACATTTTCACAAGTCATTAAATATTGCACAATAAAGGTTTTACTGCAAGAGAAACTGTGGCTGCCCCATCCCCTGGAAGTGTCCAAGTGTTGGATGGGGCTTGGAGAAACCCGGGAGAATGGAAGGGGGAGTAGAATGAGATGAGCCTTGAGGTCCCTTCCAATTTTAAAATTCAAATCCACTGATCAGATTTTGCAATCTTTTCTTTGGTTAGACTGGAAGAGCTTTAGGAATTTACTGATATGGCCTCGTTTTCCCTGATAGGAATGTAGGTGTTCACAGCCCAAGTGCTCTACAGAAGGAACTGAATTAATTAAAATCTCTTTGAAGCACTGCTGTGATTTTCATGAGGTGAGATTGCAGCAATCATTACTCAAAATTGAAGAAAAACTCTGTTCCCTCCCAAAAGAAAAGGAAACCCTTCGGTTTCTCCAGGGAATGTTCTGGCTCCCATCCAATTGCTCCAGCCAAGACACATTAATCTGAATGGCACTGGGAACCTAGAAATCAGATTCAGATGAATCACAAAGTCCTGTCAATGTTTGGAATTTCCCTTCTTTTCATAAGTAAAGGCAACAGCCATTGTCATTTTTCACAATAACTGTCTGCAAGACAAAACAACTGGGGGTACACGACTGCTTTCCATTAAAAACTCAGCATCCCAAACACAAGGGCAGGAGATAAAAACCATCAAAATAAAATATACTTTTGATATTAACAAAGGCAATATTGCTCATGCAGAAGGATCCACACAACTAAAGAAATAAGCACTTCAAAACTCACAGAAGGGACTGAAAGAAATGCCTGGGAGGGATGGAAAAAAGGAATGGTCAAGGGAAATTTGTGTTCTGTAAGAGTCAAAGGGTTGGGGATAAAGTGAAAACATAGGTCAGGCTAACAAGTGTTAGAAATATAGAAATATATCAGAACCTTTTGTATAAAACTTAAGGAAAGTTTAAAAAATATCTGCTTTGGCATCAAAGAAAAAAATGAGAGAAACCAACACATCCCAAAACCTAAATAAATTTTCCTCCTGCTCCCTTTAGAGTGAGGATGGGAAAGGCATCACCTCATCCTGCACAGCAGATTTCATCTCAGTCTTTAACAAACCCAGGTTTGGGTAACAGGGCAGTTGCAATTCCCTAATTCCAGGAGGTTTGGAATAATCCAAGCACAGCTCCAGTGAGTGAGGTATCAAGCCAGATAATTGAGAATAGTAGAAGCAGCATCTAAATTTTGGTGAATCTTTGTAACCTGTGAGGCACACCGACTTTTAGAAAGAATTTTGGAGGAAATCAATAAACACCTGAAGGTAAATACTGACAAAATGCAATAATGTATTTCCATGGTTTACACAATCAGGTAGAGTCAATTTGATGAAGAGTTTTGTTCATAAGAACATCCTGAAGACAAAAGATTTGTTTTATCTGCTTGAGCAAAGCAACTGGTGTGGTGCCAAATGAGAAACTAAAACTGCCCAAACTGAACCTCAGTGTGGAACTGTTCAGCAAAAAAATTAACTCAAAGGAGGACAGGAATAAATAGCCCTGAGAAAAAGCAACAGAGGAAACAAACACCCTCATCTCAAATACTACAAACAGTTTGGGTATCTATAGCCAAAAGCCAGATCAAAAGAAAAGCATAACAACTATCAGAAGAAAAAAGAACATTTTATAGGCATAGATTAAAAAGAATCTGGTTTTGTTTTATTAGGCCAAATAAAGCAGAAAGAATAGGTCTGAGATTTGTGAGTATCTCGAGGATGTGTTCTGGTAGAGAAAAGAAAAATAAAACAGATATAGAAGTAGAATTAATAAAATAGGCTGAAAATTCAAATACAAACAAACAACAGATTGCCAGCCATTCAGAGTGGAACAGTGGGAGGAATTTAAACACTTAAGATAAAAGGAAGAGACATTTTATGGGACCATTAATATGACCAGTGGGGACTACTCATGGAGCTAGGTGGTCTTTTCCAAGCCAGTGTGATGAGCACATCCTAAAAACCCTTGTGAAGCCCTAAAATCTCCAGGCTCATTTCCTCAAAAGCACTATTGTTATAAAGTTGGGTTTATTAAAAGCCTCTGCAGCACAATGCAAGAAGCCAATCTACTTAGGAATAATACAATGCCATATGGGAGACCGAAAAACTTTAACTCCACTTCCCCAAGGATCAAGATCCAAATGTGTCTGACCACAAAAACACACAATGGAACCTCATTTGATGAAGAGTTTTGTTCATAAGAACATCCTGAAGACAAAAGATTTGTTTTATCTGCTTGAGCAAAGCAACTGGTGTGGTGCCAAATGAGAAACTAAAACTGCCCAAACTGAACCTCAGTGTGGAACTGTTCAGCAAAAAAATTAACTCAAAGGAGGACAGGAATAAATAGCCCTGAGAAAAAGCAACAGAGGAAACAAACACCCTCATCTCAAATACTACAAACAGTTTGGGTATCTATAGCCAAAAGCCAGATCAAAAGAAAAGCATAACAACTATCAGAAGAAAAAAGAACATTTTATAGGCATAGATTAAAAAGAATCTGGTTTTGTTTTATTAGGCCAAATAAAGCAGAAAGAATAGGTCTGAGATTTGTGAGTATCTCGAGGATGTGTTCTGGTAGAGAAAAGAAAAATAAAACAGATATAGAAGTAGAATTAATAAAATAGGCTGAAAATTCAAATACAAACAAACAACAGATTGCCAGCCATTCAGAGTGGAACAGTGGGAGGAATTTAAACACTTAAGATAAAAGGAAGAGACATTTTATGGGACCATTAATATGACCAGTGGGGACTACTCATGGAGCTAGGTGGTCTTTTCCAAGCCAGTGTGATGAGCACATCCTAAAAACCCTTGTGAAGCCCTAAAATCTCCAGGCTCATTTCCTCAAAAGCACTATTGTTATAAAGTTGGGTTTATTAAAAGCCTCTGCAGCACAATGCAAGAAGCCAATCTACTTAGGGAATAATACAATGCCATATGGGAGACCGAAAAACTTTAACTCCACTTCCCCAAGGATCAAGATCCAAATGTGTCTGACCACAAAAACACACAATGGAACCTCTGCCACTCCATACAATCCCTGCAGCAAATTAGACACCAGAGCTACACTGAAATGCAGCTCAGAAAAGGAGATTTTAGAGCCCTGGCTGCCTCCAGAAGGCAAAGTGAAAGCACATGGGAGCATTAAACACAACGAGCAGCAGCAGCACTGGAAATTCTTACAGAAATTTGAGTTTTTCTCACACATCTTCAACGCACACAGAGCAATTATGTGGTTTCTCCCCCACCCCAAGCAAACTTTTTTCCCTTTACCTGTGAATAAAAAGCTTTATAAATCTTTCTTTTGGGGAAAAGTGCAATCATCAGAAAGTTGTTCTGGGTGTGGAATTCAATGGGGAGATGAGGAAGCAGGGAACTTTTGAAGTCTATAAAGAGAGCAGCAACAATGCTGTTGGAATCCTGGAAAAGAAAGAAACAGAACAAGTTAAAATCAATATTTTCTACTTTACATGACACAGAGATGGAGCAGGAGGGGTGGAACACAAATATCTGCAGCTACTGGAGATATCACAAGCTTAAAACAAAGGATCTGAATTTGAGTGAAGCACTAAACTTTTGTCCTGAAAACAAAGCTTAAATTTTAATATCTTCTCTTGTCCACACCAAAATCTAAACCCTTCCCCTGCTACTGCTTCAAAAAACAAACTCTTTGTCTACAGCCACATGTCCAACACAGATAGGAGATGAAAAATGAATTAAATGCCACTGAAAAAAGGTGACAAGGGAGGCTGAAGCCCTCAGGTTGTGTTTCCCTCAGAAGAACTGAACTCAGGTTCAATTTTTTTTTCCTGAGAAAATACTGACTTGTTTTTTTTTTTTATTTTTAGTTTGTTTTGGGGTTTTTTGCCCAGAGTGGTGGGAGATGTCCCATCCCTGGAAGTGCTCAAGGCCAGGCTGGATGGGGCTTGGAGCAACCTGGGAAAGTGGAAGGAGTTCCAAGCAGGGGGTGGAACAAGATGGTTCTTAAGGTTCCTTCCAACCCAAACCATTCCATGACTGTGGAATCCAGGACAGGATTTTATATACAAATTTTCAGGATGCTGAAGTGTTTTATATTCAAGTCCTTTTCATTTATAACCCTTTTCACATCAAAGTTTTAGAAAATCAGAACAATTTAGAAGCATGAAGCATTTCTGGGAAATGGGAATTCAATTATGTAGGGCTCAAATCAGAATTTTAGTGGCATCCCCTTCACTTTCAATAGAAATGGGCAAAGAACTCACTGTACTCATTGTTGAGAAGAAAAAAGCTCAAGTTGGGGGACTGTTACATAAGAATTGGTATCAACTCAGAGACATTTGCAAACAGAATCTCTCTGCTTTGCTGACTGAGGGATTAATCATAAAAATAATCCTCTCAAAGTCACTGAGGTCACTGAAGAACATACAAAAATATTCTCCTCAAAAGAACAATTTCTTTTAAGAGAAAACGGCTTTTGGAACAAAATCCACAGATCCTGGATTCTCCAGGATGGTTTAGAGATTTCCTGAGAAGTGACTTCAAGGCCAACTCATCCACGCTGCTGTCAGCACGAGAAGTGTCCAACAAAATCTGCTCCTGGAAAACATTTTGGGCTCCACAAATTGAAAAAAGCTGAAAAGCAGCAGCAGCAGCAGCAGCAGCAATAATCCCCACAGACATGAGGTTGAAAGATGCCAGCTCCAAGTTTTACAAGATGTTCATGTCATTGTGAAATCGAAATATTGCTTGGTAGTACTTGTTCCCTTGATGAATGGCCAGAATCTCCCCTGCCCTGAATGAGTGCCAGGGATTTGAGGAGCTCAGGGGCAGCTCAGTGCCCAGTTCCTCACATCACAGGAGAAGAATTCCAGATATATTCAAGTTTAAAAGGAGAATATCTCACAGGCATCACGCTAAAGCTGCTAAAAAACTGCATTTTGCATCACTTCAAAGTTTGCTATCTTTTATTTTAATCAGAACATTCAATTCTCCTTTTTCTTTTCCATCCATATCGCTGCAGGAACTTTTGGAAAGAGCAACCAACGATTCCCTTGCTTCTCCTGTCACTTCTTAACAGTTTCAAAACCCTCCACCCTCATATTCTGCCAAGTCAGTAGAACAATAATACACTCCCTGTCAAGGCTTAGCTTCACACAAAAATCTGGCATCATTTCAAGAATGATGGCCAGGTCCCAGAAATAGCAACTTTTATGAAAGTGAGTGTCTTGAGTCAAACAATCCCAGGAAGGTCAGTGTTAAAATAGCTTCTGAAACGAGGGGCAATCAATCTGATGTCCAAGAAAAGGCAGCTAAGGTAAGACTCTCTGAGCTGCTGTGTTTTCATCTCAATTGAATCCCATTTTTATTGTATTTTACTGGTTTCCTGTATTGTGGGATGAAATCACCCAGCACAATGCTGAGGGAGGTCACTGAATAAATGGGGAATACTGTACCTGAACAAAAGGGAAACTAAAGGAAACTGAGGGGGGTTTTTTCCCCAGTGTTTAGGAAACAGTAACCAACACAAATAATCTCTTTTCCACCCTGGAGAACTGGTGGCTAACCCAGTGTTTCTGCCTTGAGGTGGACAGAGCTGAGTTGCCATCATTGACCTCACGATTGCCACTGCTCTGGTGGCAAAGTGAGAGATTCAAATATATTTTTAATAAAAAGCAGAATTTCACCCTCCATGACTTCACCACACCTTGAACTCTTCTCTATCCATCCCCTTCACCCTGTGAGATGTTTGATGGATGTCACGTTGTGTAATTTTTCTTTTAACAAAAAGCAGTTTTCACACTGTTAACAGCACATTGCTAACTCCAATACAAAATTCTCTCCTCCTTTTCACTAATTTCAGTTAATCAACACCAAAACTGCAGTGATTTGCATCAGTTATTACAGTTGTACAGACACTGAAATCTAAACTTTGCACCAGGACCCAACAGAATCGTTGTTAAAAATTGATGGAAACTTTGTGACAGAAAGAAGGGACAAAACACTCACCCCATCATAGAGAGAAATGGAGCTCATGTGGCTCTTGGGAATGGAAATGCTGCCATGGTGGGGATCACAGAACAGAATTCCATCAGAAAAGAAATATAATTTGCCTAGAATTTGAAGGGAAAAGAATTGTATGAGGTATAAATCAACATTTCAGCTTCTCATGATGACTGTCTTGTCTTCCTGAGGAAGAAATCTATGTTCCTGCAGGATTTTGTTGTATTTAACAAGCAGCAAATTTGATTTCAGATAATATTTAGTGATATTTATTTTATTTTTATTAAATAAAAATATTTATTTTATCTGGGGTAACATTTACAACCATTCAGTCTTTACTGGATCTCATTACCAAGGACAGGAATCATTACTATGATCCTGCATCTGAGTTTATCTGACCCCACAGAACCACTGATCATAAATATTCTGAGGCACTTTCTTTAAATTAAAAGCAAAAAAAATTCCATCCTGTCAAATTTCAAACTTCCAGAACTACAAAATTGACAATACAAAAACTTCAGTAAAGTTTGCATCCAAAACAATTGAAAATTTAAATATTGTAACAAACTGAAGTGTAAAAATGTTTAAATGGAAAATTTAACACTAAGTTTAATTAAAACTTAGAAGAAAAAAATTTAAATTAATTTTTAAGTTAAAATTTAACTTAATAATTAAATTTTTTTGAGCAACCTGGGCTAGTGGAAGGTGTCCCTGCCCAGGGCAAAAGGTTGGATCTAAATGTTCCAACCCAAACTATTCCATGAATTTTATGCACCTTTTGCACCTCATAGTGCCAAACTACAGGGCTGCAGCCTTAGCAGAGCCCAAATTTGAGCACAACAAATTGGGGAACAAAATCAGCTTCACTGTCATGTCAGGAGAAAAATTTCATGTTCCTTGCAGCATTTCCTAATTGTCTTTAGAGCAGCTATTTGTAACTGTCCAGCTCAAGAGCTGGTAAAATACTGAACTTCACAAATCTCAAAAAAAAAATCTTAAAAAAAAATTTAAAAAGGAAAAAATTGCTCCTTTGGAGGCACACAAAGCCAGTTTTAACAAAGCAAAAAATAAAAAATAAAATCCAGAGTTCTCCAGTTATTTACTGAGTGAACAAGTGCCCACAGCACTGCATTGCAAAACAGCTGAACATCACACTCTGCATTAACCTCTTCTCTTTGAAATCTGATCAATTAGAGCCAAAGCAGCTGCCCTTATGTGAGGGTTGCTGTTTAATTGCCTTGCACATCATTATTTATCCTCCACACTCCAGGGCAAAAACAATAAAGATGAAAGTTCTCCTCTAAATACTGTCAGCAGCAAGCACTTCATGTCAGATATTCAGCACCTCCTGCTGCACATCAGCACTGTGACAGCAGCACCTTCTCTGTAGAAAAAATACAGAGAAAATATATAGAAATATATTATAGTATTGAATATATTCTATTCTATAATAGAATATATATATATATTATATTCTATATATTCTGTAATATATTCTATATTACAGAATATATAGAAAATTAAAGTATTGTGCCTTAAAAAGAATCTATGAATTCAGGGCACAAGGAGGGAGGGAAATCTAAACAGTCCTATCAAATTGTTTTCAGTCTTATTCCTGAGGCATTCATGTTGTTTAAGTTCTTGAAGGAAGAGGCACCAAAAAAAGAGGAATATTCCAAGTCTGCTGTCAGGGATGTTGTGTCAAAAAGCTGTAACTGGATTGGATCTGAAAAGAACCAAATTCAGGCATTTTTCTGTGCCACAATGAGCAGCTGAGCTGAGAAACTCTGAATTCCTGAGGGAAAATGGCAGTGGCAGAAACCTGGAACACGTCAGCCTCAGGAGGAGGCTTTGGGAGGAAAATCTGCCTTCTCCTCCTGAGCTGGGAGCCCAAAGCACTTCGGCAATGGCCAATCCTTCCAACCTCATGTTTAAAGAGACAGAAAACATCTGGCAGCACATCTGGCAAGGACAGGAGGAGCCAGTTTGGACATTTTTGAAGGTGAGCTGTGGGGAAAAGCCTCCTCCCACTAAAGGTCTGCAAAGCCCAAAGCTCTGCAGGAATTCTCCTTCCAGGACATCCAGACAGAGACTGGGGACAAAAACCACAATTGGGAATTAAACACAAGAGACTTGGAAAGGCAAATTGGAAGTTTAAGATGATGGCACAGTTTGGCTCACCTGAGTGTGAATCCCAGAACCTCTCTCCTGTTTAAAAATCCGCCAAAACAAGAAAAAACAAGCAAAAAAAATAAGGAAGAAACACCCAACTACATCTCACCTTCTGCAGGCATGGCCTGAGGATTGCTGGAACAGATATAAACTCCATCACCTCCAGTGAGTAAAGTGCCCAGGAAAGATTTGTCCTCCTAAAGAGGAAAAACCAAGCAGCAACATCACAGACTGGATCAAGGACCAATCCAAGCAGGAATATCTTCTCCTGCTTTTGCTTCAAGAGAAAATATTTGATTTTCAAACAGTATCAATCAAGAACTTTAAAAGAGTTTTATCCTGCATGGACCAGGGGAAGAGAGCAAGGCAAGAGGATAATTTTTAAAAGCCTTCCCCCATTTTGGTTTTGCCAGCAGCAATGAAGTTACAAGTTATTGTCACAACCACAAGGCTGAGCTTTTTGTTTTTACTTTGTCCATCTACTGAGCTAAAAGTATATTACATGAAAATAAATCTATTTATAATGAACATTCCTGGGAACCACAAATTGCACCACAAATGTGAAACTCATGTGATTTAAGATGTTTCCAGATTCCAAACTCTTTTTTTTTTTCCTAGTGCTTAGAGTGTTTGCCTTTAGACATTAGCATGCTAATTAAGTTAAAAGAAAGTTGCATCAGGTTTTAGGGGCTTTTGGAGACACATGAGCTCCATGAGTAATGTTTAGTGAGACTTCCATGAAATCATAGTTTTATTAGGACTCTTTTTGCTCTTGGGTTTTATGATTCTTTGAAATAAAGAAAGCCTCAAACTTTTACACACAATATATTATTTTGTATGTAAAAGACAGAGCAGAACAAGCAAGTCTTGTAAAAGAAAAGCAACACACTTAATAAAAAGAGAGTCTGGTAGTAGCTCAAGTTTTTCAAATACTGGTTCATCAAAGTGTAAATTCTTTAGTTTAACAAAAATATTTAACTTTACCTTCAATACTTGCTGTGCCTTTTCAGACAGCTTCACATCACTGTCTTCAACCTGCAGCCAGAAAGAGCTTCCATTTGAATTGTGATTTATACAAATAAAGCAAGGCTAACATTAAATAAAAAAAGAAGTTTTGAGGCCAAAAAGAACCTCAGGTACCACAGACAGAAGAAGCCTTGAGCCCAGAGTGTTTTAAAAACAATTTTGTGCTCTTAATACTGTATTATCATGGGACCAAAATAATTTCTTGCACCACATTCTCCCCATTAAATTGCTTTATAGACTAAAATATTATATAGATAAAAAGCATGTAGTTTTATTTTTTATTACTGTTCAAGCTTGCATTTTCAAAGGGCAATGCCCAGCTTTGTCATATTCTTTGGAATTTTATCTCTCACACAGTGTAGGGCATCAGAGGTCTTGAATCAAACTTTGCTTTCTTTTGGGCTGATCTAAAATGCCCCACAATAAACAGAATTTTCAAAAGTCCCACTGTGCACTTCAAAAACAACCAGACCTTTAAAAAGATAAAAAACCTGACGAGATGAAAATGAAATGAATGATGAGGATAATAACAATAATAAATGAAATGCTCAATAATAATAATGGAACGATCAATAATAATAATGAATTTTAATAATAATAATAATAATAATAATAATAATAATAATAATAATAATAATAATAATAATAATAATAATTTTTAATAATTTTAATAATAATAATAGTTTAAAACTCCTGCTATGCATGGAACCATCAGCTTAATTTTTCATTAATTGTCCAAATCTAAAAAACCAGGGTATGTTAATATCACAACGTTGTGTTTCAGTGCTCAGGTTCCAGATTTTCCCTCAGCCAAGCCCACTCGTGTGGATGAGCTGAGCTGAGGCTCTGTGCTCTCACTCACCAGCCAGGAAGCAAATCTTGGGATGGCTGCAGTCAGGATAACGTGCCTGGAGTCTGGATGGATGCTGCCATCTGCAGGGAAGCCACGGGAAGCAAAGCAGTGGAATCAGGGAATAATTAAGGTTGGAAAATACCTCCAAGATCACCAAATTCAACCTCTGACCTAATATCACCATGGCCACTAAAACTTACACCACCCAAATACTTCAGAATGCCCAGTATGGGACTGTTAAGACTTGAAATTTCTTTAGTAAATATGAAAATCTTATTATTTTAAGGATTTCTGAGTGTTTAAATGGAGTTTTCACAGCAAATTAACTCCCAGTGCTCTTGTGCTCTGACAGAGCTGATACAGGATTCCAAAGAAATTCTGATTTATTCTGATCTTTGCATGGCTTCTTCCTTTGCTCTCGGTGTTCCAAACCCATCAGGGTAACAGCAAAAACATCCAAAGGAATTCCTTTGGCTTCCCCATCACAGCAAAACCAACAGAAGGACAAGAGTGGTGTTGAATTTTAGAATTTTCAACCTCTGACTTAATATCACCATGGCCACTATAACTTACACCACCCAAATACTTCAGAATGCCCAGTATGGTACTGTTAAGACTGGAAATTTCTATAGTAAATATGAAAATCTTATTATTTTAAGGATTTCTGAGTGTTTCAATGGAGTTTTCACAGCAAATTAACTCCCAGTGCTCTTGTGCTCTGACAGAGCTGATACAGGATTCCAAAGAAATTCTGATTTATTCTGATTTTTCCATGGCTGCTCCAGAGTTCCAAAGAAATTCTGATTTATTCTGATCTTTCCACAGCTTCTTCCTTTGCTCTCAGTGTTCCAAAGAGCAAAAACACCCACTGGGATTCCTTTGGCTTTCCCATCACAGAAGGACAAGAGTGGTGTTGAATTTTAGAATTTCAACTGCTCACCTTTTTCTTTGACCTGTATTTGTGATGTCAGGAAGGACTCTGAAAACACAACAGATCCCAAGCATCCTCTTCCTGTGAGCAGGTCTGGGATGTCAAACACCATCATGGATGCCTGCAGCCATCCACCAGCAGTTGGAGGGAAAGGAAGAGAAAGCAGAACTTGAAATGTTTCAATTGAAAAAGCAAAATTTGTATTTTTCAAACATCCTAAACCAGTATTTCTATATTATGGTTAAAGCCCGAGATCATAAATCTGTGTTAATGTTTTATTCTGAATTCTGATTTCTTGTTAAACCTGGTCCAGCATCTCAAATCTCACTCATGTCTCCCCTTACATTTGTGTTCAAATAAAAATCTCAGTATGTCCCAGAAAAACAGACATTGGAGCTCCATTTTCTAATCAAATAAATAAATATTATTATTTCTTACCGTTTTGATCAAACTCAGGCTGTCCTCATTATCTAATGGAGTAATTCTAGAACAACAATGATAATTAAATATTTAAAAGTTAGATCATCTTTCTGTGACTCCACAGCAACAAAAAAGCTGTTTTATTTTAAAATAAACACTTATTTGTTCAGGTCATTTCAGTCAATTAGTGTGGGGATTAAATAAGCACAAGTTTGTGATATCAACTAAGTTCAAAGCATTTTAAAAGGAAATTATTAATGAGCTCATGCTGCTTCTACTCATTAACAGTTAATAAAAATGAGTCTGCCCAACTGCTTTTTATTCCTTTTAATGATTTTTAAATTCCACAGAATTACAGATTTGAAATCACTGAACTACCTCATACACAAAAGCATTTAGCACACCTTGTGTGAAATTATCAAACACAAGGGTTTTTGCAGGAGTTCCAAAAGGAGAAAAATTTATTTATTAGTGCATGTAAAGCACTGTAATTAATAACAAGATAATAATGTAATTGTATTATTATTAGTAGTATTTACATAATAATGTAATTAACAACAAGAAGTTGTAAGATAGTGATACAAACCTGCCATGGTTGTTCACAGCCTGGATTTGAAAAGCAATTTTGGAGCTGTAGAACAAGAAATTGTAAAGGTGAAATGTGAGGTTTATGTTTTTAAATGGAAAAAAATAAGCAGGAATAGACTTAAAGCAAAAGAAGTGATTAAGAAAACTGGAAAATGGAATAATTATAATGATTTTTAAAAGCTGAATGCATTATGAAGTCTTGAAATCTGGCAGCCAGGCAAGCTCAGATTAAAATTAATATTTTTCAGTTTATAATTGATATTTTTCAGTTTATAATTGATATTTTTCAGGATATAATTAATATTTCCCCCCCAAAGAAGCCCAATGAGTAACTCTGGAAATACACACCGTAAAGCAGATTTCAGCTGTGCTAAGCCAAGGGTGTCCAACCCAGACAGCAGCACCTGCTCTGCCACTTCCTTTGCCTGAAAAAAGGAAATAAAAATTAAAATATCCTTTCCCATCCCCTTCCAAATCCCAGCAGCTCCAGGAGCACCCTAAGACCAACAGGAGACACTAAACAGTAACACACTGATGCACCAGGCTAAAATTTGTTCTTTCACAGATCTCGTTTTCCTTACAATGAGGTCAGGAAAATTCATGAGAAGATGGAAAACCAACTGGAGATGGGTAAAATTAGACACACTCTGAAATCTCTCTTTTATTTTAGTTTTTTTTTTTTTAAAACAGAATTCAGAGCCTGCTTGGAGGGCAGGGTACGAACCTCGTGTTATTCCATCGAGCGAAACACAGAATTTATTTTGGTTTTCATTTTGGTTTGCACGGAAATCTCATACTGCAAGCAATCCAAATCAACAATTACAGAGAGAGCACAATTAAATTCCATTTACCAACTTCATTTACCTTGGATTCAGTGGAAGTTTTAGCATAGCACTCAATGCCAGCAAGCACAGCCTCTACAACAGCAGAATATATTTGCGACAACAGCGTACTGAAGAGAAATACAAACACAACATTTACTGGACAGGCAGAGTTTTCTTCCTCCTCCCTTTAAAGGAGCAGTTTTTCCTCTCATTGCACAACTCCCTTAATAATAAGGAAGGGATCTTTGTTGGAATAAGTGAAGTAGTTTTATAGTTAAGCTTTCTGTTTAAGAAAATTAAATTAGAGCGAGGAAATTGCTCAAATTACAGGATATTTTAGGGAAATAACTCTTGATATAAACGTATCTGGTGCTTTTATTAGTCAGGAATAAAAAAATCTGGTTTATTGTTGCTTTTTGCTGCAGTTGGGTTTAAGAATCACATCCTAAATGCAGGGTCTGGACAGAGGGAATGGCTTCACATTGGCAGGGGAGGGATGGATGGGATCATGGGAGGGAATTGTTCCCTGTGAGGTGGGGATGGAATTCCCAGAGAAGCTGTGGCTGCCCCTGCACCCCTGGAAGTGTCCAAAGGCCACTTGGAAGTGTCCGAGGCCACTTGGAAGTGTCCCAGGGCTTGGAGCCCCTTGGGATAATGGAAGATGTCCCTGCTGTCCCTCCCTCTCCTGGCAGAATTTGGAATATTTTGGAATGAGATGATCTTTAAAGATCTTTTCCAACTCAAACCATTCCACAATTCCATGAAATCTCCATCCCAGCTTAGTCCAATTCTCTTCTTAAAAGGGGACTGAGGAAATGGTACAGAAATAACCCAAGGTCAGGAGAAGCCAGGAGAATTTTCAGCTGTTGACACATTTACAGCTCCAGAACCATTGTGGAAAAACCCAATCAAGGAACATCAGCCTCTGCTTTCCTGCTAAATTACAATAAAAAGATTGAGCAGATCAATAAAATTACTCCCTAAATTTTCAATTTCCTCATTCCACTGCCAATATTGAGGGAGGGAAGAGGGGGAGGAAAGAGGATACAGCATTTAAGCCAAAGGTAAAGCATTCCTGAAGGATGGAAAAAAAGCATCTGAAGATCCCAAACATGGAGGAACCTCAAAATGCACCAGAGTTTGTCTTGGATCATCCCCAACAGCAGCAAGTGATTTTAAAATTCAGCTTTTTCACTATTTTTCAGGTTTCTGGATTGTAATTTCCTGTGCTTTCATATGCATTTAGCATGTTTGCACTGCATTAAAGCAATGTAATTCTTTTATAGTGTAATTCTTCCAGACTCTGTAATCATTCCTATTTTCCCTCAAATTTACATATATATTTGAAAGATAACACCTCAAAGAGGTGTCCTTTGTCTTATTCTTCTTCCCATTTTAACATTTTAAAGCTAGCAGTGAAAAACAAAAAAAAAAAACCAACCAAAACCCAGCACAGGATTCCTTTTTTATTGCTTTTGAAGCATTGTTATAAATAAAAATAAAACCACAAAATTTATCCCAGTTTATCATCAATTTTCAGAGTTGGTTTATGCATACCAGGCAATCAATACAGCCAAATTTGGAAAGAATAGTGTTCATAAAATACATTTATTTTTATTTTATTTTATAAAATATTGACCACTGTAAGAAGCAGGACACAACTGCAAACTAAGCTGAAATCATGAATTCAGGTTTGTCAAAAAAAAAGTCAATTATACTACTGTTGTTGAAATTACATTACTTGAAGCAATGCAGGGATGCTTCCAAGAAAAAAAAATATTATTTTTTAATTACTGCCTTTATCAACCCCTGCTTTGTTTAGAGCTTCTCCACTCATCTTGATTAAAACATATTTAGTAGAAAAGAACTTTTGAAGGAGGACAAAAAATGTTTGAGCAGTATGTAGATGCAAGAAAAAACACCTGTTGGAGTTCAGTTTTCTCCATAAAAAAAGGAAATTCTGCTGCTCAGTGCAGTAATTCCATTTTTATGTCTCACAATTACCAAGAGTCAACAGTATTTAATGTGACAGTACTGACACATCTTTAATATTTTTAGTATCTTGCTACCAGGCCATGCAGCTTTGCAGAAGCAAAAACAGGCTCCTAAAATAATCCCAACTAATAAGGAGGACAAAAATCTCTAAGGAAAAATCTGATTTATCCAGAGAGAGAGAGCAAGACCAAAGCAGATTTTCCATTGTGTTCTCCAAGCTGGACAGGGATCTACAACATGCACAAAAGTGGACATCAACATGGATAAACAAAGTGGGATTTTGAGAAGGTTAAAATGTGCAGAAGCTTTGCAGCTTCCCAAATTTCAGGGAAAAATCAGTTTGATCTGACTTGAACACAGTGAATTTCTTCTCAGGTTTGAGTGTTCCCTGTTGGCATTTTCACTGAGCATCAGAAATCTTCCACATTGTTAATGAAACTGGTCCAAAATTTACTTTTTTTCTATGTGTGCAAGATGCTACAGTGTGAGAGATTTTTTTTCCTCTTGGTTTACAGAAAGTATCATTAAAAATTATTCAAGATTATTTTTTTACTACAGTTTGAGCAAAATTTACTAATAATTCCTTTTCTAACAACTCCCCATGTACCCACTGAAACTCCCCACAAGGATTTTGTCTTTGTAACCCTGTCCCATGCACATTATTCTGAATAAAAATGTCCCTGCACATGCCAACAGCCACTAAAAGCAGGTTTCACCTACTACCACAAGGTAGGAAGAGAGAAGAGTTAAGGAAAAATATAAAAAATTGGCAGCTTACACTTGCTCAGCTTGCTTGTGTATCTCATTGTCATTTCCTGTATTAAAAGAAAAAGAACAAAACAAAAATAATAATAAAAAAAGGTTTGGTTTAAGCACTCTGAGAACATTTCTGCTGCACATCTTACATGGAATTTATCCAGTATTTTATGCCACTAAGGCAAACACAGGCTGTAATTCCAATTCTCCAACCATCCTTTCTTCAGCTGTTCTGAGCCCAGCATATATATACATTTGTATATTTATATGTACATATTTTATGTATTTATTTTTATATTATATATATTGTTTATATATTATGTATTTCTATATATTGTAAATAAAATATATATTACATATATATTAAATATATATGTAATATATATAATATATATAGAATATATAATATGCAATATATATTATATAATATGCAATATATATTACATATAACATATCTTCTATAATTTTTTTTTCAAGATAACCCTAAGGACTGACTTCATCCATGGACTTTTCCAGCCATTTAAAATACATAAGAAAATGGTTTTTAAAAATTTTACATGGCCTGTTTTTATTTGGGAATACAACCTACTGTAACTCATTACACTGAGGATAAAAGACAGAAGTGAAAGACTTTCCTTCATCCTAAAAATTCTCAGACAACTCCCAGTTTGAATTACTATATTTTGGAGACTGTTTTTTTATAAATATGGAACATGGACTTAAATATTTGTTTAATGCTTTAAAAAGCTTCTGCACACTGAGATGTGACAGATTTTATGTTCAACACTCAGATCTGACAGATTTTCCCCACAAAATCTGCTATGATTTCATGCACTGGCTACAGAATTCACCACTTCGAAAAGAAGCAAAGCCTTTAATTGCTACAAATTGTCATGGAACCAGAGGTAATAATTGCCTTGGTGTACTTCATGCACTTACCCAGGAAAGGAATGTGAGTGGCTCCAAAAAAATAGGTCCTTGCACAAGCCAGAGGTCCCTTTGGAGATACACACTGCACTACCTAGCAGCCAGTATTAATGAGATACAAAAGACATCAGTAAAACAAATTGGTGCAATAATTACCAATTAACTACGTTCCCCTTAAGTCTTCTAAGCACTGACAGACTACGGAAGTTTACAACACAGAACCGGATTGTGAAAAAGCAACTTACGTTTTCAAAGGTCTATTTCACTTTTGACTTGACCTGAATGGTTGAAAGACTTTGGGAAGGAGATGAGCTCTGACTTGTGTTTTCAATTTCCTATGTCAACTGCTCTTTTCATGAAGAGGAAAGTGGGTCATGTTCCCATAACTAGGCTGCCACTTGGTCTTATTTACTATTTTCATGACACCCTATTAAAACAGTATCACCTGTACCTGTAAATAAACCACCTTTTTAAGAACAGCATCAGAATCTGAGGACAACAGATGGAGCAAGTACATCACAAGAACACAGTACTTGCATTTTCAAAGGTATCTTATTGTTAACAAGGGAAGGAAAGACAGAATTGGAAGTGTTTTCACAGAAACAATGTTAAGAGCAGCAAATGGAGGATGACATTTCACCAAAATACAAAACCACTCTTTTCTCAGGCTCTGCACACGTGATTTGTGCCCAAAAGCCCCACGTCCATCCATCCCTGAGGCAGCTGCACATGAAATGCTGACAAGATCAACTCATGGGCTCACTCATGCTCTCACATCCACCTGCCCAGGGCTCACAGCACTCCCAGAGCCCCTGGAGGCAGCAGGGAGCTCTCTCCACACTCTACCTCTCTCCTCCTTCGCTGCCAAGTTGCCTTCTGGAGCCACCCAGCCAGAGGATCCCAAATCCCTGGGGTGATGAACCTCAGCACATGTTTAACAACCCAGCTTTTACTGGGAAATGGAAACAAGTTAATCATCTTTAACAACTCCGCTTTTACTGGGAAATGGAAACAAGTTAATCATCTTTAACAACTCTGCTTTTACTTGGAAATGGAAACAAGTAAATCATGTTCAACAACTCAACTTTAACTGGGAAATGT
The DNA here is from genome assembly GCA_024865655.1 of Emberiza elegans. Lineage (NCBI taxonomy): Eukaryota > Metazoa > Chordata > Aves > Passeriformes > Fringillidae > Emberiza > Emberiza elegans. Next base: position 2,732,205 of record JALJVW010002400.1, on the reverse strand, counting down.
AAAAGTAAAAGTGCAAGTTTAACAAAACAAGTAAAAGCATGTTCAACAACCCAACTTTTACTTGGAAATGGAAACAAGTTAACCATCTTTAACATCCCAGATTTTAATGGAAAATAGAAACAAGTTAATCATGTTCAACAACTCAACTTTTACTGGGAAATAGAATCAAGTTAATCACGTTTAACAACTCAGTTTTTACTGGGAAATGGAAACAAGTTAATCGTCTTTAACATCCCAGATTTTACTGGGAAATGGAAACAAGTTAACCATGTTTAACAAACCAACTTTTACTGGGAAATGGAAACAAGTTGATTATCTTTAAAAATCCAGCTTTTACTGGGAAATAGAAACAAGTTAATCATGATCAACAACTCAACTTTTACTGGGAAATGTAAAAGTAAAAGTTTACAAAACAAGTAAAAGCATGTTCAACAACCCAGCTTTTACTTGGAAATGGAAAAAAGATAATCATGTTTAACAACGCAGCTTTTACTTGGAATTGTAAAAGTAAAAGCACAAGTTAAACAAAACAAGTAAAAGCATGTTTAACAACCTAGCTCTTCCTAGGAAGTGGAAATAAGTTAATCACATTCAACAACCCAGCTTTTACTGGGAAATTAAAGTTTATCATCTTTAACATCCCAGCTTTTACTTGGAAGTGGAAACAAGTTAATCATGTTTAACAACCCAGCTTTTACTTGGAATTGGAAATAAGTTAAGCTTTGCAATTTCATCAGAACATTTTATGGAATTTTATGAAATGTTTTTCAGAGTTTTGGCAATAGCTGTTGAAGCACACAGTGGAATTTGGATATGTGGTGGTATCCCAGGTTTATTCACAAAGGTGTTATCCAAAAAAGTGACTTTTTGTTTCTTTTTTAAGAAAAGGCTAAATAAATGTGATTAAAATAGAATCTGTGGGTCACAGTTTAGTGTTATCACAGAAGGTTTTCACTTTGTGACCAAGACACAAAGAGCATTTCCCTCTCCCCCACCCACTTACAGCAAAACTTGTCTTTTTCCAGAGAATAAATTATTTGAACTCATTTAGCAGTCCCTGATTAAGAATCCAGTATGGTTTCACTTGGAAAGAGCAAAAAAAAATCACATTTGTTCCTTTACCTGATGGATTGCCAAGGTGCTTTATGTTAAGAAGAATTAGGCATTTAACTCATGAAAGACGAGCACAAAAAATATACAAAGAAAAAGAGAATATACTTCAAAATCTCAGAGAATTTCTCCAAAGCCTTACCATGTGCTTGGCAGTGCTTCCACCAGGGCCAGTGTTTCGGACCAGATGCCCTTCAGATGGAAAATTAAAGTTCCCAGTGTTCAAGTTTTCCTTTGTGGAGTGGCTGCCAAACAGGACAAAGGGCTGCCTGCTCGGGCTGAGGAGGAGACAGACAATCAACACCAAAATACTTGCAGGAATTTTACCAACAAATGAAATCAAAGCTTTTAACTGCTGCATTTCTCATTATAATAATAAAAAATTACTAAAGTTTCACAGTGAAAGGAGCAAGTTCAAAAGAAAAAATCTTCTTGCATTTATAAAACGATAATTTCTTTCAAATACAATGAACTTATCTCAAGGTTGTTCCCAAATGCTCTTAGAAGATTCTTTTATCTTAAACTGCCTTGAAAAGCTGCTTAGTTTAAAATTTACTATCTTGAAAAGCCCTGAAACGACTGTGTTGGAAACAAACAAAACTATTTTGGGTTTAGTTCTGGCTTTGGGCCCAAAACTCAGCTGGAGAGGTCAAAGATTTTCTTTTCTTTAATGCAATGCAAACACCAGAGGATGCTGCCAGCAATAAAGGACATTAAACTCCACTGCTTTACTCCAAATAGAAGAGAATGAGCAGAGAAATTGAATTAGCTAAACAAACCTTGATTAGCTCACAACAGCAGAACGTGGATTTTGCAACAGAACCTTCAGCTGAACAACAACTTTTGGTTAAAAATCACAGAATGGTTTGGGTTGGAAGGAACCTTAAATCATCTCCTTCTAGGGACACCTTCCACTATTCCAGGTTGTTCCAAGCCCCATCCAAATTTTCCAGGGATGGAACAAGGAATGAACTGATCATAATGAACAAAATTTCATGGTATAGGCAAGAATTACAGCATTAAACCCTGGGAAAACTCAGCTTATTCTCCCAGGATATAAAGGAAATTTGCAGGGGTTTTTTTTTCAGAATGAGATTTGATCTACTGAGGTGATATCAAAAAGAATTTTAAACATTATGGCATCAAGGATATGGAAATAAAATATTGAGGTTCTAGTGACACCAGAGGGAGTAACGAGTAATAATAATAATGAGTAATAATTACCTGTTATCTGTTATATGGCTTGAGATCATGCCATGGCTGAAATAACTTCTGAAGGGCTGAGAGAAATTGAAAACAAAAATTATTATAATAAGAAGTACATGGACAGAAGTGTGCAATATCCTCTCATTAATTAAACCTGAATTATCCTTCTCAGAGAAAACTCCTGAACCCTCAGAAAATACTTCCAACCTCCACAAATAAACCCAAAGACCACTAAATCTCTCATTTCAATAAATCATTGAATGATTTAGGTTGGGAGGGACCTTAAAGCCCATTTAGTTCCAACCCCCTGATATGGGCAGGGACACCTTCCACCATAACGAGGAAGCAAGAAAATGCCTCAAAAAAGCATCAAAAGGCTTCAAAATGTATCAAAAAAGCAACAAAATGCATTAAAAAGGCAACAAAATGCATCCAAAAAGCAACAGCCACCCCCAGAAATGCTGTGCTGTTTTTTCCCATGCTCTGTGTCACCCCCTCAGTTTTGTTTGAGGTTTGAGATGTGCAAATTCAACTTGTTAAGCCCTGAACAAAGCAGATTCCATCCAAAGCAAGTTAATCTACCTCCAAATATCTCCTGTGCAGGCAGAAATTGAATTATCAGTGAGCAAACACTTGACTGAATTACCCCTGCACTCCTAAGCCATCATACCGTGGATTTTTCAGGTGGGTGGTGACTTTAAAAAATTCAAATTATGTGGTTTTAACCCTCAAAGATGAAATGTGAGATGGGATAGAGGAAAAAAAAAAACCAAATTAATGCTGAATAATTATTCCTTCTCATGGATACTGGAGGATTGCTGAAGCAGGCTTACCTCCCCAGCCTGAGATTCTGAGAGTTCCAGAATGAAGGGAATTTCAGTGTCAAAATTAGCAAAAAAGTTGGTCCACTGGTGTTCAAAAATCATTAAATCCTAGAAAGAAAATATTTGATATTACTTCGAGAGAAATGAAGGCAAAGGTGACATTGCACTGGAATACAGACTGTCCAATGAAACAATAAGCTCAGGAAAATAAATATATTTTAGAAGATAAGGACATTCTGCTGGATTTCAAGGTGTCTCTTTGTGGGTGTGTGGTTTATGTTTATTGTTTTCAGAAAATTTAAGTCAATGTAACAACAATTTTCAGGTTGAAAACGTCAAATTATAATAAACAGGTCTGCTCAGAGTGTAGGACAAGTCCCAAACATTAATCCCACTTCCACACAAAGAGGGGAAGTGAAATATCAGAGTGATTACTTAAACTGAAAGCCTTGTAAAAACTCTGTGATATTTAATTTTCATTACAGCAGTTGACTGAACAACCAAATTGGTGTGAACTACCAATATGTTATTAATAAAGGATAATTACTGCTGAATTTTGTACATATTAAATTGCTATCAAGCTAGAAACAGACTAAAAATTAATATGTACCAAGAATTATAAAATTATATATATTATTAAAGTATAAATACTAATTGAATAAATTATAAATTATTAAATTATAATAAATTATAATAAATTATAATATAAATAAATGTAAATAAACTATAAATTACATATAAATTATAAATATTAATATTTATACAATGCTTTCTCCTCTAGCACTGAGACCAGAGCCTGGCATTAATGTGAGAATCCCTTCCCTCAGTTTGTATTTCCCAAAGCACCAGGGCAGCCACTGAGTGTCACTGTTCCCCACCTAAAGGAGCTACAAAACATTTGAAAAATGCTTTTTTTGTCTCCTGGAAGAACGGTTGTGTGTTAAAGGGGATTTTTTAACCCTCCTTGCTGCAAAAGGAGGATTAACACACAAAACCACAGCAGTTTCATGTATTTTGTACATGGTTTAATGACATGAAGGAAAGTTTTTAGGAGGTTTTCAGACAAAGCAATAAATTCAAGGAAAGCAAGACAAATTATTTTAGTGTTTTGCAGAGTTTGTGGGAGATTTAAGGAATGAATCAGGCACCAGCAGGCAGAGCCTGTCAATTAAGCCCATAAACTTCATTAAAACCAAACAAAATCAAACTTTTACCCTGTGGTTACACCAAGCAGGAGCTGAGGCAGAACATTTCACCTGCATTACCTCAAAAAGCAAATCCTCCAAGGACACAGGATCCATTTTGCTGTAGGTCTTCCATAAATCAGCACTGACATCCATTAACTGAAAGAGATTTTAAACACATTTCTGTGAAAAACACCACAAAGAAGGCCACAGATCCAGGTTTAAGCTGAGACACAATTGGGGAACACTGCCCTAACAGTGCTCCTTAACTCTGATTTCACAAGTATTTCCACTCTGATTTCACAAATATTTCCACTCTGATTTCACAAATATTTCCATTCTGTTACAAAAGGCCTGACCAGTGAGGGTCTGGACTCTGTGCAAAGCTTTCTCTGCATCCTCCAAACAAATCATTTCACAATATTTTTCAGTTTAATAGCAAAAACTGCATGAGCTTGTGCAGGCAAAAGGGCAAGATGAGTTTTCTGAGTTGAGAGAGCCAAGAGCCAATTCCAGATTTAGTCATTCTGAACATCAGCCAATACTTGCTCCAAGCTGATGCAAATTTAGGCTAAGACAGTTTAACTTTGCAATACTAAATTTAGGCTAAGACAGTATTTTAACTTTGCAATACTTTCTTCCAAGTAGCAGGATGATGCTCATGGAGAACATATTTAAAAATATATTCTTAAGGGACATTTGTATCTAAATAATTCTGCATTTATACCCATCACCCACTCAGTTTAAAATGCAACATTGTCTGGAATTTTCTTAACCAGTTGTCTTTACAGTTATTCCAGGTACTCATGTAATAATGATTTCCCAGACTTCACTTCCATTCCATTCCTACAAATACAGGAAATTTTCTAAATTACAGATGATGCATATGAGAGATGCATATGGAGAGCAATATTTAAAAATATATTCTTAAGGGACACTTATATCTGAATAATTCTGCATTTGTACCCCATCACCCACTCAGTTAAAAATGCGACATTGGTTGGAATTTTCTTAACCAGTTTTCTTTATAGTTATTCGGTATTCATGCAATAATGATTTATTTCCCAGACCTCACTTCCATTCCACTCCTATAAATACAGGAAATTTTCTAAATTATAGCATCATGAACAACTCTGATTTCTCCAGTAAAAGAGGAACTGCCTTTAAAACACTGGGGAAAAAATCCTGAATTATCATCCTTCAATTATATTCCAATCTAAGAGAACACATAGCACAGGGAAAATCTCAGAGGGAAAGTCTGAGCTAAAAATGTACCAAAAACCTCCCCTTTCAATAATGGCAGAAGAATTATTTCTAGATGATTTACAGTGATCCCAAATGCCCATCCAGCCTGGTTTCTCCCCCCTCAGTGACACAGAACCACACCAGCATGTACAAAGTTAAGAATGCCACTTCCCATTTGAAATCCCCTCATGATTTCAAGGAGGAAGCAAACAAGAACTCCCCAGCCTGGGCTGCCAGAGCCAACATGTTTGTTCTCAAAAAAAAAAAAGAGTCCAGGAATTTTCCCTGCTCCTTTTGAAGCATTCCAGGAGTGCTTGGGGACAGAATCAGCTCCCTGGATCACACAGGAGAGGTTCTGTCTCTGCCACCCTGTCTGAACTGGTTTTTTTTCAGAGCCTTTACAGATTTGTGAAATGAACTGGGCTAATTGAAGGGCAGTTAAAGATCCAGACAGCTCCTGAATTGGCAGTGAAATTTTCATTAACTCATTTTATGCATCAAAAAGGGTGATTGATTGTCCTCCTCAAAGATCTCATCTGTTTGCACTCTGTGTTTAATGCTTTGGGCAGCTTCACACCACAAGGTGTTACAGCACCAGTGATGGAATGAAAAAAAAAAAAAAAAAAAAAACTGAAGAAAACTTAAAATTTTTCACCCAGTGGAAAGAGAACAGTGCTCAGAAAGGCACAGGAACTCACAGAGAATATTTCTGAGCAAGCATGCACAATTATAGATATGATGAGACTTTAAAAATGGCACTATTCATTCTCTGGAGGTTTTCCAGCTATCAGGAGTCAAACAAAAGGCCATTGTGGCTGTAAAAATGGAGGAGGAGTGATAAGAAAAATGGAACATCTGCATTGCTGTGGCAGAGATTCAAAAACTGAAAGCAAAGAAGCTTTAAACAAGCACAGAAATGCAAAGCTGTCATCTGAAAATGCTGTTCAGAGCATAATTAATAAATGGGCAAATCAATGACATAAGTTGCTCAGAGTGGAACAGTAAATCATTATTAAATATAGGAGTAATTAAATCCTGATTGTTGCCCTATTGAGCAGGGTATGATGATCCAGGAATATACAATGTCAGGGAGAGAAGGAGATGCATCCTTCAGTCAAAACCAGTGACCCAAGAATAGTCTTTTCTTATTTTCTGAGCTCATCTCAAGGTGTTTGTCACTAACCAGCTCCTCTTGCTCTGCTCTTGAAGATCTAGAACCCATCTAAAAAATTAGGGGTAAAAAAATCCATCTAGGGGTAAAAATTTGGTTATTGGTAGAGGTGGCTCTAGAGGGAAGGGAAGGGAAAGGAAAAGGAAAGGGGGAAAGGAAAGGGGAAAAGGAAAGGGGAAAGGAAAGGGGAAAAGGAAAGGGGGAAAGGAAAGGGGAAAGGAAAGGGAAAGGAAAGGGGGAAAGGAAGAGAAAAAAGGAGAGGGGAAAAGGAAAGGGGAAAGGAATGGAAAAAAGGAAAAGAAAAAAGGAAAGGGGGAAAGGAAAGAGGGAAAGGAAAGGGGAAAAGGAAAGGGGAAAAGGAAAGGGGAAAAGGAAAGGGGAAAGGAAAGGGAAAAGGAAAAGGAAAGGAAAGGGGGGGAAGGAAAAAGGGGAAAGGAAAGGGGGAAAGGAAGAGAAAAAAAAGAAAGGGGGAAAGGAAAGGGAAAGGAAAGGGGAAAAGGAAAGGGAAAAAGGAAAGGAAAAAAGGAAAGGGAAAAGGAAAGGGGAAAGGAAAGGGGAAAAGGAAAGGGAAAAGGAAAGGGGAAAAAAGGGGAAAGGAAAAGAAAGGAAAGAGGGGGAAAAGGAAAAGGGGAAAAGGAAAGGGGAAAAGGAAAGAAAGGGAAAAGGAAAAGGAAAAAGGGAAAAAAGGGGAAAGGAAAGGGGAAAAAAAAGGGGAAAGGAAAGGAAGAAGGGGAAAAAGGAAAAGGAAAGGGAAAAAAAGGAAAGGAAAAAAAGGAAAGGGAAAAGGAAAAAAAGGAAAAAAAGTAAGGAAAAGGAAAAAAAGGAAAGGGAAAAAAAGGGAAAGGAAAAAAAAGGCAAGAAAAGGAAAAAAAAAAAAGAAAGGAAAATCACAGCAGAGGCCTGGGGACAATGTCCAGGGAATGGTTTATCCAGGAAAAGTGCTGTGTCACCCCAGAACAGAACCTCAGCCACACCACAGGCTCCCCATCCTGCCACAGATCCCCAAAACCTCCATCCAATTCAGCAGCTCGCTTGGGCAGTGAGTCAGGACTAGATCATCTCCAAAAGTGCTCTGCACACAAAATAACCTCATGAGTAAGCTGTGCCTCAGGAAGGAGATGACCAAGGGAAGCACTCACTTCATATTTCATGGTGAAGAAGCCGTCGCCGCCGATCCCCTCGAGCGCGAAGGCCTGCACGATCGGCCACTTCTCCACGATGAACATGTCAAATATCTGCAGGTGGCCTGCAAAGCAAGCACAGCAACATTCCCTCACAAACCCTGGCATTTCAGCTCTCCTGAGTCCTTGGGATTCACAGATTCAGTTGTAGAAAAATCCCATTTTCATACAGCTCAAAATCTTGAAGCAAAAAATATTTTTCGTGCAGACGGCAATTTTAGAAGCTCCTCTACACGCTGGATTTTGTCCCCTTTTTTCAGGATATTCCATATCTCTTTGCAAACTTCATTACATGCTGATTAACAATTAAAAGTCAAGATAATAAAGAGGGAGCTTTGCTTACTCCAGTTCATCAAATGCTGGGTCTTAAGGAAATACTGTCAAAATCACAGAATCCCAGAATGGTTTGGATGGGAAAGGACCTTAAAGTTCACCCCATTTTCCCCCTGCCATGGGTAGGGACACCTTCCATGGTCCCAGGGTGCTCCAAGCCCTATTCAACCCAGCCTGGGACAATTCCAGGGATTCAGGGGCAGCCACAGCTTCTCTGGGCACCCTGGGTCAGGGCCTCCCCACCCTCACAGGGAGGAATTTCTTCCATCATCCCCACTTAATCAGAATTTTAAGTTGAGGGAAATTAAAACTTCCTCCTGGCACTTCTATTAATGACTTTTCAGGCAGTCAGAGCATATCAGCCTTCCCTAAGGGAAAGAATAAAGAATTAGGAATAAAAAAAGAATGCAAGATTACAGTGCTGAGGCTCAAGGCTGGCTCCAGATCCCAACAGGAAGCTGAGCAGGGCAGGTTTTTTTCAGTTCTAAAAAAGGAAACTTGCATAAAGAAATGTTTATTCTCCCCTTCCATAAAGAAGGATTTATCTGGAGCTCCCATGGGAACAGAGAAGTTCTGTAGCGGCTCAAGACACTGCTCTGAATGCAAATCATTTCTCTGCCTCACACCGGGGGAATTCGCTCCCCAAATGAACTCTGAGGGCTTCCAGCTCTCAGAAAGAAATTCAACTCTTCAGGGAAAAGATGCTAAAAGGAAAACTAATGACTTACTAATCCTTATTTCTCTCCTAAGGCAAGGAAATCTTCATTCCCTGAAGCTGCAGGGTGCAAAAATACTTCCACACTCTGTGTTGGAACTCTAGATGCTGAGAATTTTAAACTTTCTGTTTTGAAAAGCACAGACCCACAAGAGAATCCTATATTCAACCTAAGACTGTAGAGAAAGCTTCCAAAATTGATTAACAGCACCAAGATTATAAGTGTGTAATTTGAATAAGAGTGATATCACAAAGTAGAAAACATAAAGTTTAAAATATAATAATATATATGAAGTGTGTAATCACAAGTGTGTAATTTGTAATTACAAGTGTGTAATTTGAATAAGAGTGTGTAATATCACAAAGTAGAAAACTTAAAGTTTAAAGTTAAAAACATAATAATATATATGAAGTGTGTAATGACAAGTGTGTAATTTGTAATTACAAGCGTGTAATATCACAAAGTAAAAACTTAAAGTTTTAAAAATAATAAATATCAAGCTGTATAAGAAGTTTTAAAGTTGTTCTTCCTCACCTTCTTCTTTTAAGTTTAAGCAATATTTTGTAATTAGACAAAAAAGTCCACATTGCAGGACACAAAAGATTAGTTATTGAGTTAAAAATAAAAATAATTTCAATATCATTTCTTAATTAGACATTTTAACCTTAAAAGACCTTGTAAAGAAAGAGAGTTAGCCATTTTATACCTTGTTAGTAAAATAGTACAGAACTCACTACTTATGAAACTGTAACATAATTTTTTTTTAAATCTAAGTCTGAATGTGAAATACCATCTCAAGTACCTTCAATCTCAATCTTAACAAAAAACAAACCCCAAAAACCAAAAATAGACCAAAAAAACCCCCAAACCCAACAATTCTGAGCATCACCCACCCTACCTTGGCAGCTGTAGGGAATCCCAATGCGGCTGCAATCCCTAACCATGTCCACAAAGCTGGAAATCTTGAATTCCTCTGCAGCTTCTTCATCTTCATACTGAAAGAAGCCATTTCAAATCAAACTGGATTAGGCATGCCCTGATTTGATTGGCAGGAAAGAAAAGATGCAGCATTCAAAGCATTAAATATCACCTAAATATCAGCCTCCTGAAGCCCAAGCATCTCTCTGTATTTTGGAAATCTCATCATGGCAGGGATGGACTCAAGCCAATGGAAATGGGAAAAAAAAATCAAACTTCAAAGCAAGGTTTTTAATCATTACATATGAAGGTATAATTATAGACTTTATTTTCAGCTTTCAGTGAAGTCTTTCAACATCCAGGTTTGAAAGATAAAAGTAAATGTGAGGATACCAACTGATGTGCCACGAAAAACGTGCTACTGAGGGGGAAAAATTAATATAAGGTACTGTATTACCAGCTAAACAACACTGAGCAAGGAAAATCAAGGACAAAATAAACTCCAGGTCACAGATTAGGCAAGGAGGACCAGTTTTGGTCTGAGGGAGAGGAGAACTGCAGGAAAAAGTGGAGGCAAGAAGAGGAAAAACCCTCATGCAACACTGTGAGGACTTCAGCAGGCTGAAGAGCAAATATCCTAACTCAGAAAAGCATAAAAACCAGACTGAGGAGACAAATCACACTGAAGTCATTTTTCTAACAGAGCACAAAGCTGCAAACACACTGACTTTGAGCTGAAAAGCAGTTTAGCAGCAAGCCTGGAACCAACAGGTTTAGCCCTGCTGGTTTCTTCAAGACTCACTTGTCTTCTGGAGCAAGATCAGAAGGCAGAGGTGTTTTGCCTATGCTATTTTATTTTATTTTATTTTTATGTGCAGTGCTCTGAGCTCCTTATCAAGGCAAATTACATGGTTATGAACCTCTTGTGAGCTTCAGGGTGCACCCAACACATTTCTTTTGAGGACAAGTTCTTTTAAGCCAAGCCTGAATTTAAGCTGCAGCCCCAGCTCCTCTGTGGTGCGTTCCTCCTTCAATCCCACGAAGTCAGATCAAAGCTGCAGCTCAAAGCCAAGCCCCAAACAACTGCCGGTTTCTCAAGACTTAAAAATGTCATTGGAACAAGAACTTGGGTTTTGGCAGGGTGCTAAAGGCTTGCTCACAATCTGCTGTTGCAGCCAGTTCAACTGTGACACCCCAAAACTTACTACAGCAAATTTCTGTATTTTATCCTATTTGGCCACTTTGAACATGGGCATTTTTTTAGTAATATGGGATTTTTTTTTCCCAATAAGTAGGATATTCTCTTAAATTCCTGTGGTCTAGTTAAAGCAAGTAGGAAGGAAAAAAGGAAGGAGAAGCTCTGTGTTTTGCCAGAGCCAGGTACAGCACTGCTTTATTTATTTCTAAAATTCTTGTGCTTTTTTGGTTTCATTTTTATGAAGTTATTTCTATCACTAAAGTAAGTACTTAAAAGCCACTGCAGGCAATTCTCCTGTAAACAGGATGCACTTAAAGCCTGACACAGCAAGGTTTTGTTTGTCTTTCAGCTGTAATCTAAGAAACTGGCAATTCTTATACATTGGCAATGTGACTGGAAGTGCTCAGTTCACTCACACCAAACAGCAAGGAAGTAGAACTGTTATTTTCAGCTTCCAAAACCAAACCTTTCCCCTCATTTCCACAAAGAACAAGGCACATGGTTCAACTTCCCAGTTACATCATTTTTTTTCAAGGCAACACTGTGTGATTAAGGTTCTTTACCACAATAAATCATATCAAAGCCCATAAGCAGATGAAGCTTAAAATTCAATAGCTGAGATTGCAGCTGTACTGGCAACTGTGGGTTAAGAACTTCTCTGCTCCTGATTCCAAAGTGCAAATGTTCTCCCAGCATCAGATTTGCCCTTTCAGCAAGGATTTTGGCAACAAAGAAGCCTTGTGAAGCCAGGCTTTAGGTTTTGTTGGGGCATGTTTTAACCTGGAGCTCAGCTGTTCTAGCCTAACAAGAATTATCCCTCTCTGCTGCACTCCTGGAATTGTATCCACACCAAATTTTGGGATCCATGGACAAGGTATTTATAAAGTGGAGCAAGATCAGTGGAGGGCCACCACAATCAGCACTTGTCCCAGAAGGAGAGATCCAGGCTTGCTCAATATCTGCACCTCAAACCCACCAAAATATTACTGAGATGGTGAAGTCAGGCTCTCCACAGTGGTCATGACAAAAGTCTTGATTTAAAATAATCAGGTTTGGGTTTGACAAAAGGAAACACTTTTTCACTAGGAGGACAGTAGGAAAATGCAGCAGCATTTTGACAGCAGAGGTTCTGCAGTCATCCTTGGATGCTTTCAACACCCAGCTGCAAAAAAACCTTGAGAAATCGGATCTGATCTCACCACTGAAGCAGGAGGTTGGACAAGATATCCAGAGGACCCTTGTAATCTGAATTATTTCCTAATTCTGTGATCTAAGCTATAAAAACACTATCAGTCTATTCTGAGCCCCATCACAGACACATAAAAACACAATCAGTCTATTGTAAACCCCATCACTTCCAAGCTGGAAACTCAAAAGAACAAAAAGTTTCTCTCCCTGATTTTCCCACTCTTTTTTCCACTGGCTTCACTCACCACCACAGGCTCCAAACCCACTCCCTGCAGAATTGAGAACAATTCTAACTTAGAAAAGGAACTACACAGAACTCAATGTAGGAAGAAGCATTTCCAGTCTCCAATGGAATGAAAAGGTCCTTATTCTAAACCCAGACAAAGAGTATTTTCATTTTTCATTCATCTAAAAATACTTCACAACAATAAATGGACTTTTTCTAGAATACTTTGACTTTTAAGTTCAAGATGAAACTCACATCAGTCACGGGATGTAGTGGAAGTGAGGTTAACAGAAAGATTTAATAGTTAAAATGAGAATACATAATGAAGTTTCTTGATTTTCAAGGACTTACTAAGCCCATCTTTCCTAATATTCTAAAACTACTGGCAGCCAATGCAAACATTATTTTGGCAGCAAACAAGGCTGATGTGGGAAATCTCAGTGCTGACTGTGATACCTGATTCACATTTTGCATTTTTCACAAGCCACATTTTGTTCCTCGTTAAAAGATCACTGACTCAGGTCAAAACAACAGCAATTAGTGGGAGAGGAGCAATTTGTCCTCACACTCCAACAAATAAAAATATTGACAACATATTCTTCTTGCACACTTTAGCAAGTGATTAATACCCAGATGTACACACATATCATCCCCTGCTGAGGAGGAAAGATAAAAAAGGCTTCTGGAAAGAATTTTTTTTAAAGTTTCACTTTAAGGATCAGTTCATTAACAGGTTCATTAGCAAATCCTGTCTGCATTCACTTTTCACTTACCTCATTTTCAGTCAGACAGTGGAAATGCAAGTTCCTCCAGTGTGCCACATAGGGTAAAAGATGATTGTAATTCACAGGGTTGCAGTACAGATGAACACTGTCAGGTTTTATTAATATGATTATATCTGCAACAAGCACAACAAATATTCCAGCATCAGGACTCCACACACAAAAGAAACTGAACAGAAAACATTTTTTCTATTATGCACCTCATTAAAAAAGAAAACTGTTCAGCTGTGTGAATGCAGTTCCTGAATTCTTTTAAACAAGCAGGAGGAGCAGTTGGCAGCCACAGACAGTTCCAAGCACAAGAGCACTTGTAACTGTTCCAGACAACTGGGGGGTAATTCCCAAGTCTTGCACAGAACTTGCATCAGCCTGTCCTTTGTGCGGCCAAGAGGCTCAGGATGAGCCTTCCCAGAGCACTTCCAGAATTTAAACTCCAGCTGCTCTTGCCTGATGTTACATCAGAGCTGCTTCAAGCAAAAACTATCAACACCACAGCCTACAGGGGAGATATTCCAAAGTTTCATGCAAAGAAGGGAATAACAAGCTGTGATCACAGGGATTGGCCACGTTCCAAGTATGACAAAGGTGAGTTAATGTGGTGAAGTAAAAAAGAGCTCAAGTATTTCAGAAGTGCAGAGGTGTGATCACACAATATTAATCACATGTACATACACACATTGACTGAACTAATGGACTGTAATTGTGTAACTTTACAACATTTGAGATATATTTCATATGTTTTATGATCCACAATTTATCTTTTGATGTTTCAAAATGAGTCCTTCAGCATTGTTCCTAAGAAGGTATTTTCAGGCATATACAGACAACTTGATACTTAATGACCTTTATTTTTTTTAGGTCCCTTTTTCTGCTCATCTTCTGTCCAGAACAGGTAAAAAAATGTTGAGAACATTACTCACCATCCAGAACTTCCTCAGGAAAACCTGTCCTCTCAAAGTCATTGTTGTTCTGGTTGTACAAACCAAAGAGCAGATAATTTGCCAGCTCCCTGCACCCTTCATTGTATCGACTGTCTATCCCTGCAAAGCAAAACCACAAGAGAATTGCTGCGTGTCCTGACATTGCACATGTGAAAAGTTTCTTTTCTTCCTCAATTTATTAAACTTCAAAGCAGGAGGATGAACTCAACTCCTTAACTGAACACACTGAGAGAACAGGGTAGGGAAAAAGGAGATTTTGCAAGATCACTGCCATATGCTGACATCTTCCTTTCAACCTAAATCCATGAGTATTCCTTTAAAAATTTAAATCTCTTGTTTTCTGCAGTGCTGTGCATTCCAAATTCTGCTTTTTCTAGTAATTCAAACATCTGTCTGGACGCAGGATGCATTCTAATTAATATGTTCTTGATTGAAGCTTCCTAACAAACTAATCCTGTGACCCAAATCTCCCGCTTTAGAATACATGATTAAACATTATCTTATCAGTGTTATAGCGCAATCCCTGAGTCACCAGAGAGCCACTGCAGGCTTCTGACAAATTGTGAAAAGATGTTCTGACAAAAAACTATGGGGCACAAAAAGCTCCCAAGGAAACCTTTCCTAGTCCTTGGGACGATTAAATGAAAACAACTGAATATCTGGAGAATGAAAAGACAAAAGAAAAATTCAAGAAGAAAGGAATGAGGTCACAGATTTAGAAACTGTTTTCATCAATCTTCATCCCTCTAGATGACAGTCACAGTCATAATTCTACTGTAATAAACCCAGTTTTTTCAAACAAGTACAACTACACATAAAGCAGCATCCTTGCCATCCACATTTCGCAGAGCTCACCAGTCCTGACTGCCAAAAAATTCCTCTAATGGCAAATTTTCCTACCAAGTTATATTAGAATTCAGTGGCATCCTTGCCAACAAATTTGGATTTACTACATTAGGATACAGTGGAATGGCTGCCAACAAAATAGGATTTGTTAGCACTGCTAAAACAGAGATCAGGACATTGATAATGTAATAACATGGCCTGAACATCTGAGTGTCAGCACTTGAACTGGAAACCAAACCAGTCAAGAGTCACCCGGACTTGGCAAAAAACTGGAACAAAGCTCAGGTTCTGCTGTTTATGCTCCTTTTTCATGGTTATGTTTCAGCTTTAGGGTGCTAACAGATGATGTGTCTGCATGCAGGTAGTGAATGCCACATCTTAACAAACTCTTTGTTTGCTCAGTAACTTTGGTAGCTCACATGTTCTCCAAGGTATCTGAGATTTGGTGGAAAGATTTTGTCCCAGCTTTCTCAGCCCTCAAAGTTGTTTTTTTCCCAGCCAAAATCTTTGAATCTTCATTCTCCTGCTGTTTCTGACCTCTCACTCATAGGTGTCCCATCTATTTTATTTATATTTTCAGCTCCATGAAAGCAGGCACACCAATGTAATCTGGAATTCAACATACAAATATAGCTGCAAAGCCCTTGTGTCTGTCTAGGTGGGATTTTAGTTACAAACAAGTGGAGACTCCCTGATTCTCTTCTTTCAGGAAGAAATTGTCCCATTGTTTTAGGGAACTCCATTTCGATGGAATCAGTCTCCTTGGAATCAGCTGCAGCCTTGGGAAGTGAGCACACGCAATCTCCTGAGGATAATCTGTTCCACTGATTACCTGCCTAACTGAGGCACCTTCTGAAGGCTCAGAGGAGCAATAATCTGGCACAGACACACTGAAAGAGCTGGAAAAGAGAAGGTTCCAGAAAGATCTCAGAGCCCATTCCACTGCTGAAGGGGCTCCAGGAGAGCTGGAGAGGGACAAGGGATGGAGGGACAGGACACAGGGAATGGTTCCCCAGTACCAGAGGGCAGGGATGGATGGGATATTGGGGAGGGATTGTTCCCTGTGAGGATGCTGAGGTTCTGGCACAGGGTGCCAGAGAAGCTGGGGCTGCCCCTGGATCCCTGGAAGTGTCCAAGGCCAGGTTGGACAGGGCTTGGGACAACCTGGGACAGTGGAAAGTGTCCCTGCCCATGGCACTAA
The DNA here is from genome assembly GCA_024865655.1 of Emberiza elegans. Lineage (NCBI taxonomy): Eukaryota > Metazoa > Chordata > Aves > Passeriformes > Fringillidae > Emberiza > Emberiza elegans. The sequence continues at coordinate 2,715,935 of JALJVW010002400.1, read as the reverse complement.
GTTGGAACTACTTTAAGGTGCCTTCAATCTAAACCATACTATGATCCTGTGATTCTAATTTCTGGAATATCAGAAGAGAAATGAGAAACTGCCCTCACTTAAAAAAAAAGAAAAAAAGTTGATGTCATCATCACTTGAAGAGTTTGAGATTTTATCTGGGTACAGCAGCTTAGAGCAGGGAAGATCTTCCAAGCCAAATGTCAAACCTCTGCTTTTTCAGTTAATGACAGAAGGAGGGGAAGAGAAAACAAAAGATCTTAAAGGGGGACAGCTGACAAATTTAACTCTTGTAACAGAGGATATGGGTGAATTATTGCTTACAGAGCACTGACAGCCATGCAGGGAAGGCATTCGTTTAACATAAAACCATGAATTCTGCAGAATATTTGGAATTTTTGATTTCCTTGGGTCTTTCAAGTATCCTGTCCAGACAGGAGCTTTCACACTGAGGCTTTAATGCAATTCTACAGCAACATATGGAGTTAAGGGAACAGATACAGCTAGCAGAAAACAAACAGGAAATGAAACAATGACCAAGATAAGAGCATATCAGGAGCCCTCCCCAGAACAATGGGCAAGGCCATTAATTAGGGAAGCCCGACGCCTGTCTCCAGCTGAGCTGGGAGTTTGGAACTCCCCCTCCTGTTCCCAGCCTGTGGCAGGGCTGTGAGCACACCCTGAGTCAGGCTGAGCCTGAGGTTCCTGCTCTGCTCCCCAGGCAGGGCTCAGCTGCCCCTCAGAGAGCCCATTCGCTGTGCTAAATTGGCAGAAAGTGGGAAAAAAAGCCAATCATTTTGGTTTAAAATGGTAAAAGTTTAAGAGTAATAAAATAGTTATAAAAATAATAATTAAAGAATTAGAGCAATAAGAATTTGGACAATCAGAGTTAGGACAATAAAAGCAAAGAATTATGGACCTCTGGATGCTTCCTGGGCACTAAGCCCCAAAAAGCAGAATTCTCTAACACAGGATTAACCCTTAAAAGCAATAGCCTGTTGTATATTCGTATATCTCATATATGATGCAGAATATTCCTTTCAAACTAAGGATTTTTTGTTTATTGTCAACTTCCCCCCTCATCTTGTAAATCAATTGCCAGTTCCTTGGAGTCTGAGCCTTTCCAACAAGGAGGCAGTAATTCTTTTCATTGAATCCTGTTGTATCTCCATCCAGAGAAGATAATTTCTTGGTTATCTCTTCCATTTCTTAGGTCAGTTACAAAAAAGTATCTTACATCACAAAGTTTCTATTTTAATACTATGCTATAGCCTAAAAACTCTACTTACCACACTACTTAAAAGAAATTAATACAACATAATTTTCTAACATAACACATAGAGAATTCATTTTAATATTTGCAAAGAGCCAATCATATAATATGCATTTTTCACAAAAGCTTTCTGGCCAAATGCAGGGGGAAATCTGTCTGCTGGATAAAATCAAGTGGGTGTGAGATACCCAAGGATGCAAAATGCAGCTGGGGACAGCAGGAGGGACAGGATGGAGGGAATGGACAAATCACCTTTAGATATTGGCCCAAAAGCAACAGAATTCTGGAACTGCTGCAAAATAATCCTTCAAATAGTCTCTGTTTGGACAAGGAATGGGATGAACAATCAGAGTGATGTGCTAAAGGTTGTCAGGATGTGGGAGAAACCCCAGCAGGGAGAGCTCTGTGTGGGACGGAGATAATGGAGAAAAAAGAACCTAAAAAAGATTATGTGAACCTTATCTTTCTTGCTTCTCTACACATATATTGCTTTTTTTAGATTATAAATAATCTAGATTATTTATTCAGATTATATATTTTATATATTTTATATATATATATTATTTATATTATATTATATTATATTATATTATATATATTATATTATATTATATTATATTATATTATATTATATTATATTATATTATATTATATTATATTATATTATATTATATTATATTATATATATTATATTATATTATATTATATTATATTATTATATAATTTTAAATATAATTATTTTATTATATTATATATTAATTATATATTATATATTTATTATAAATATTTTATAATTTTTATATTTATATATCATAATTATATGTATTATAATTGTATATTTAGATTATATTTAATTATATAATTATATCATTTTATATATTAGATTATATATCTTTATATTAAAATAGTATTATATGTGATATTTTTTTTTCTATAATACTATAATTATATATGTTATATGTTATATATTTAGATTATATTTAATCTAAATATAAAATATATAATAGATAATTGTAGTATCATAAAGAATATATAATACTATATATAAAAATTTATCTATTTTATATATATAATATAAATTTATATATTTGTATATATTATATAAATTTAAAATTTTTTATATTTTATAAATTTATATAATATATAAAATCTATTATCTAGATACATAATCTAAATAAATCATCTAGATTATTTATCATCTAAAAAAGCAATATGTGAACAGAACCAAAGTAAAATAAATATTTACTGGAACAGCCTTGAAAGTATCCCCACGCTCTTCAAGCAGAATAGAAAATAAATATCAATATTTGTAAAAATGCAGCTCAGCTGAGGTGAATGGTGAAACATTTTAATCCACAACCAGAGCAGCTACAACTCCAGTAGTTACAGACACCCCCTGCCCACAGCACATCCTCAGAAACCACTGAACCAGGAGCTGAAAATCTCTGCTCAAAGGTAAGATGCCAAGAAACACCACAATGATAGAAAATAATTCACAGTATAATTGAAGTAGATCAGGTTGAACAGCAACACACTCAGCTGAGATATGACAGCTTTTTAAAGCCATTTGACATGCCAACCTCCAAATTCCTTTTTCTTGTCCGTTGTGAGGCCTTTTCTCCCCAGCAAAGAATGCAGGAATGTCGCCATGCAACCCCTTCAAAATCAGATTAGAGGATTCCTTTAAAAAATCAGCTGTAACTCCATTTAAATACTTGTATCAACAGTGGCTCAGTTCTCATCTCTCTCTGGGATCTCCAATGCTGGGTTTAATTTCAGTACAAATATGAATGAATTTGAAGTAAACCTGTGGAAGTTTATTCTGGTTTTATCTCCCAGCCCAGTATGAAACTGAAGTTGAGGTGAGGGAACTGCATTAACTGCAGGCCATGAAAAGCAGCCAAGTGAAACAGAACATGCACTGCCTGTAAAAAACCTCAATTTTGAGTATCCACTTTCCACACAAGTCAGGAGGATGTAAAACTACATGGCTTTTGTCATCAGAAGCTTGTGTTTGATGACAGATTTAAGGCATTTACAACAGGGACATGCCTGTTTCATGGAAGTTATGCCAGAAATTCTGCAGGCTACAGGAGCCAGGCCAGAGCAGACAAGAGTCCCATTGTGGGTGCTGAGAGATCAGGGCAAAGCACAAACCTCCCAACAAAACACACCTCCCATATTTCCATACCTCAAGTGCTTATTTATGAAGAGGTATGTTCTTCTGAAGAGAATTAAATCCTCCACACAACACTGAGGATTACACAAAGCAATTCCTCTGCTTTCCTTAAAGCTGGACCATGTTTTCAGTGATTATTCCTTACCTGGGACTTTCTGCAGCCTCAGAGTCAACAATAATTAAAAAATACTGCACTGTCATCAATTAACATGCTTTATGGAGTTAAATTAGCAGCAAAGGCAGAACCCAAGGAGTTTATCCTGTATGATTAAGTTTCACTGACACAGTGACCTCCCAGAGCTTCTGGCTGTACAGTTACTACTTAGTCAGAGACTTAACCTCTTACCCCAGAAAATGCAGGGTCATGTACAGCTAACACTGACTAGAAGAGAATGTTATCTACTATAAATTATTACCTATTTATAAATTTTATAAATTATTATCTATTCTAAACCATCTATTTAATATATATCTATTAATATATATAATTATATATATGTCATAACACGACACGAAATGAATGACACTCACATGCTGAGATGTTTAAGGTTAAAAAGGCACATTTATTTCTGGACCTTGATATTTCTAGAATTCCAAAAGTGACTATGGATTGGAGGATGAAATTGCTACCTCTCTAACCACACTGGTCAAACTAACAGTCCATCAATTCTCTCCTCTTCTAGAAAGGAATGCAAAACAATCATTATTTACATGAAAAGTGTGTGAGAAACTCCCTTACAAAAATGTAAACATTAGAAGGCTTAGAAGAACTTTAGAAGAACAGGGTGATATCCATATATCTATTTATAAATTTGATTCTGTGGTCCAGTAAATGAGCTTTAATTCTCTTGCTGCATCATTAAAAAACAGAATAAAACCCTAAAAAACAGACTGTGGTATCACATCCTACAAAGAGCTTTTTTAGGGCTACATCAGATTTCTTCTATTTAACTGCAATATATTATTTAAACAATTACTCCTCAGTCCTTTTCTCTAAGGACTCAAGTTTTCAATCATAATTGCATTTTTCCTTTCAGATCTTGACACTGATTATATAATATGAAATAAGAATCAATGAAATGGTATTAAAGCAATACAAAACCCATTATTTTCCTACAGCACATGTGTAGGAAATTTTATTTCCTTTATTTCCTGCTGCCCTTTTCTCCCAATCCCAGAAGAAATAAAGCACTGAAACCACATAAATTTTTAACATTTAACTCCTGTTTTCCAGGTTTCTTAGGCCACTCTTTAAAATTCTTTGCCTAAAATTAGTAAATAGAATGAAGAATTTTTTAGGGAGAAAAGAATGTAACATCAGCTGAGAAACCAGGCTGGGGCTTGCAGCAACAAGATTAATTTCTTCCTTCTGAAACTTGTGGTATCTTTATCAGCACAATGAGAACAAAAATTGTAACACTAACCTAAAATGCAGAGGATTCCATCAGGCTGAGATTTGCTGCTCTGTGTCAGAATAGTCTGAATATTTCGGAGGCGGCTGCAGCTGCAAAAAAAAAAAAAAAAAAAAGAGAATTTGTCCTCAAGGTCACTGCTGAGAAATGTCAAACTGGGAGGCTGAAGAGCTGACCCAGCTTTGTTTTCTTTGTTACAGAAAGTAAATGGACACACTTCAATTTGGGGTTTTTTTTTGAGATATGGACCTTAAATCAACCCATTCCTGATTATTTCTGCCCACTAAAAGATGAAGTTCACAGCACTGAGAGAAGGCAGGAATTTTAACTATTCCTTCAACCCATGAGCTCTGTTAATCTCCAACCTGGCAAAAATTGCTGCTCAGGTTTGCTCTCACCTGGCCAGCAGAAATTCCCTAGAAGCGAAAACAAAGAACATCAGAAGGGACCACGGGTGCACCAATATGCCAACAGTTTGGGAAAAACGCTCAGGAAAAAATTTGGGAAAATATTTGGGAAAAAGTTTTGGCACCTCCAGCACCATCAGGAGAATCATTAAGGTTGGAAAAGACCTCCAAGATCATCAATTCAAACATTAAAGAGAAATTAAACAATGGCAAGTACTGTCGATTTATTTTTACCATAAAAATTAATCATTTATTATATAAATTTTAATTCAGCTGTCCAATATTTATCTTTAAGCCAGGCAAAAATTCCATCTGCAACGGCCAGATGGATTTTTTTATAATCAAAGTGAATAGTTCATTACATTAATTTTAATTCAGTTGCCCAATATGCATCTTTCAGCTACAACAGCCACACAGAGAGCAACACAATTTGTGCTTCCAGGCAACATTCTGGGAGTTTGTTTAAATACAGATAAAAGACAAGAAATTTCACTGTTGATATTACTGAATGGGATTTCTTGTTTATAGACTTGTTTATATGAGCTGTTCAGCTCCAGGAAACAAATGTCTCTCACAGAAACACTCAGAGCTAAATTTATGAGCAGCTCAAACAAACAATGAAGTAAGGTCAAATATTTCTATTTTCAGCATTACTTTAGCCAAGTAAAAAAGCAAATAGGTCTTTTCAGCAATCCTACAATTATTATGCTCTACTTTCTCTGAAAGAAAGAATGCACATGAAAGGTTTCCATTATGGCAAATCTAAGTGAAATTCAAAGATCAGTGATAAAGGACAGACAACACTTCATCTGGAGATACTTCGATGGGAAGCACAAAGTCACTGCAGTCCCCAGCATTCATTTTATCTCCTTTTAGGTCAAATGTTTCAGTTCAGAATCCCTCAATTGTTCTTTTTAGCTGGAATATTTCAATTTATATTATATACATGGATGGATGATGGATGGATGGATGGATGGATGGATGGATGGATGGATGGATGGATGGATGGATGGATGATGGATGGATGGATGATGGATGATGGATGGATGGATGATGGATGGATGGATGGATGGATGGATGGATGGATGGATGGATGGATGGATGGATGATGGATGGATGGATGATGGATGATGGATGGATGGATGGATGGATGGATGGATGGATGGATGGATGGATGGATGATGGATGGATGGATGGATGGATGATGGATGGATGGATGGATGATGGATGGATGGATGGATGGATGGATGGATGGATGGATGGATGGATGGATGGATGGATGGATGGATGATGGATGGATGGATGGATGGATGATGGATGGATGGATGATGGATGGATGGATGGATGGATGGATGGATGGATGGATGGATGGATGGATGGATGATGGATGGATGATGGATGGATGGATGGATGGATGGATGGATGGATGGATGGATGGATGGATGGATGGATGGATGGATGGATGGATGGATGGATGGATGGATGGATGGATGGATGGATGGATGGATGGATGGATGGATGGATGATGGATGGATGATGGATGGATGGATGGATGGATGGATGGATGGATGATGGATGGATGATGGATGGATGGATGATGATGGATGGATGGATGGATGGATGGATGGATGGATGGATGATGGATGGATGGATGGATGGATGGATGGATGGATGGATGGATGGATGGATGGATGATGGATGGATGGATGGATGGATGGATGGATGGATGGATGGATGGATGGATGGATGGATGGATGATGGGTGGATGGATGGATGATGGATGGATGGATGGATCCATGGATGATGGATGGATGGATGGATGATGGGTGGATGGATGGATTTTGATCCACTCTTAGATAAGGAAACAGAAATTAAAGCCACTGATGACAGCAAAGACTTCAGGTACAATCAGATGTTTGCCCACCTGGGTGATGCCATAAAATCCACACCGAACTTTATGCTGCACATTTAAACAACTACTCATTATTCATTCTTTCAAACCTCACCTAAACTTGAATCTCACAGCTACACAAAATTAAGATTTTGTTTCTTATTCTGGAAAATTGCCATCCCATCATTAAACGGGAGCCCAGAGCAGCTGGCTGACGGATGATTCACTCCAAGCTATGCAGAGCTTATCTTTTTATACTTCCCATATCACGAGACAGAGAGCAGGAAAAAAAATCCCCAGACTCTTCACTGTGGGCACAAATTGGACTTATTTCATTTGTTGGTATGGAAACAGCAACACAAATTACACAAGCCCACAGTTATTTGAGGAGCAGCTGCAGGATTGTTGGAGCCTCTGTGAAAAAAAACAAAAATATGAAAGCAACTTTTTGTATAAAGCTGTCCATAAGTGAAATCCTTCTTGACCTGCCTGCAAAGGAATTGTTTCCATGATTTCTGAGAGGCTCTGAAGGACAAATTGGAAGGACTGGGAGAAAAAGCACGTCCAAGGACTTCTGTACTGACACAGCAAGCAGCACCCTGAGTGATTTTTAATAAAACATTTTCCATATCAGAGGATGCATGTTCGTGTTCCTGCTCAAAGTGAGGAAAGAAACAGTCAACAGAAAAATGCTGAGGGCACAAGATGGAGATTTTCCTTCAGCTCCTCAAAAACAAGATGCAATAATTCTTTTGCTACTCATGGTAAACTGTGAAGGCAAATTTAATTCTCCAGATAAAAACAGGTTTTTAAGGATCTGTAAAATTTTTAGAACTTCTTATGCATTATAAACAGCAGCAATACACATCTTGATTTTCCCACCATTTTTTCTCTCCCTGTACTGATCACTTATAGAAAAATGGTTAGAACTCAATTTGATAAAGAACAATTATGGAAACTCACAGGGAAGGACTTCTTCCATTTTATTAAAAAACATTACCTATGAAACAAGGTTAGCTATTCCTAAGATACTTAAATTTTAATTTCAAAGGCTTCCACACAAGAATGACCCAAAAAACACATTTATCATTTAAAAGAAGTAGTGTTTTGAGCCTGTGCAAGAAGACCAGAGCAAAGAAAGCAAAATAAATGAGGTTTTTGTCTTCTTGAGCTCTGGGGAAGTATTTTCTGATGAATTCAAGTGCTGACAAGAAAAAGGGAAGAAGAATTGGGGAAGGAGAATCCTCACAGGTTGGGGCATTTCCTTCCTTATTTTAACTTCTTAGGTTAGCAATTTTATTCCCCTCAAATTACTTTCATTATTTTTAAATAAATTATAACTTTGGTGCAGCCCTTAAAAATACTTAAAGATCTCAGATTAAGCTGCTAAAACATTTCTACCAGGTAAATCTGGATGTCAGTGCTGTGCGTCCTGACATAAAATGTGTAATTTGCAGAGCAAATTATACATTCATTATTTCACAGTGAGATGTTATGTCCAATAAAGATATTTTATTCTTAATATTAAACAGCCATTTAGCAGAATATTTTTCCTTGCCTTATTTAAGAAGTGAGAGAATGAGAGGATTCTTTGCAAAAGCTCCTTCACAGAAAAATTTTCAATGTCATTTCAAGTGTGGATAAATCATTATATTCAAAGGCTGACACTAAACACAGAAGACTTGTGTGCCTGAAGAAAGATGCCATTCAGAAATAGGGAAGAGAATAATTAGAATTCTTACAACATGCTTTTAAACAATACAGGCTAAACTGGGTACAAAGTCAGAGAGGGGAAAATAAAGGCATTTTCTTGGATTTCACATTAAACAGTCATCTGGCAAAAACAAAAAGACTGTCCTGGGAACAAAAATCCATGACTTTTCCCATCTCCAAAACAAGCACTCCTTTTCATTTTGCTCCAGCAGCACAAATTCAAATGGAAACAACCTCCACACAAACCTTTGGGCCTTGGGATGCTCCCCTGGAATTTGTGGCTCTGGATTCACCACCGACAAAACCACAGTTAAACCTAAATAACCTGCTGCTAAAACAAAGAAAATATAGGTGTGCTTTGGAAACATGGTCCTAAGGAAGCTCCAAAATCCTGGATTCCAATGAGATTTGGGCAAGACAAGAGCTGGAAGTTATTTATGCACCTATGAGGCAAATTCTGGAGCGGGTAAGAAGTTGAAATAGGTGAAGTGGGAATTTTTGCAGCACTTTTGAGCAGAAACTGGGATTTCTCTGTGGGTTTAAGGCAGGATAAAATCTGCTGGTGCTGCAAGGGACAGTGTCAGCCTCCTCACCCCCTTTCTGTCTGCACTAACGATCTGCAAGCCATGTGTCAGGTCAGATCAGCTTATGGATCCAAACAACCTCCAGCCCAGGAATTAAAAAGAAAATAATGCTTTCAAACAGCAGCAAGCTGACCTGACTGCTGATTGAGGCAGGTCAAAAAGCAAAGCCACCTTTTGGGGTGACAGCTGGCAATAAAGCGTGCATGGGCCAATTAAGGAACTGTACCTTGAGGTACTTGATATTCCACTAATCTTGGACTAGATCCAGACAAAAAAAAAGGGGAGATAATTGACAATCATTAACTTCTAAGAATTAGTGCTCATCTGTTCACGTCTTCACACTAATTATGCAAAGTACCTCGCTTTACAACAGGCAGCCTGTCACAGCTCGGTAACAGACACGGCGCTGCAAGGCACGTCTGTTGGCAAATAAAGAGAATATTAACAACTGTGCCTTTCTCAACCACAAAGAACAAATCCATTTCCTCGAGAAAGCCACATGGTGCTTGAATTTCCATCTTGTTTCTTCTCCCACAATGCTTTTTTTCCCTGGCTGCTGGCTGGATTTAACCTGACTGCAAGCTGCCTTTTCTTGACGTGGTAATCCAGAACTGAGGCAGCACCAACATCAGCATTGATTCCTTTTGGACTCCTGGATGCTGAGAATTTTAAATTTCTGTGCTGAAAGGTACAGACCCATAAGAAAATACTATTTTTGACCTGAGGCCATGGAAAAGGCTTCAAAAAATTGATTGATAGCACTGGATTATGGGTGTGTAGTTTGATTAGAAGTGTGTAGTATATAATATAATATAATATAGAAGTGTGTAATATATCATATATATTTATATATATGAATATTTTATATTTATTTTATATGTTATAAATATATTTTATATATTTAATATATAATATAGAATTAATGTATAATAATTAATATATACTATACAATATATGGTATATTCAATATATTATATATATAATGTATAATGTATAATTATAATGTATATTGTATATTGTATAATGTATATTGTATAATGTATAATGTATAATGTATAATGTACATTATATATCGTATATTATACTTTATATATTATATATTATACATTATACATTATACAATATATAATATATAATATATAATAACAGGGTGGAAAACTTAGAGTTTAAGGTTTTAGAAAATAGTAATATATATATATATAAAAAACAAGATGGAGGTTTCAGGGCAGTGGCTGCTTCTTCTTCTTCCCCCTTCTCCACAGGTTTGGGTGGTATTTTGTAATTGAACAGAAAAATCCACATTGTGGGGCATGAGTGGTAAATTATTGTGTTAAAAATCAAAATAATTTAGGTGTCATTTCTTAATTGGATAGATTAGCCCCAAAAGACCTTGTAACAAAAGACAGACAGACATTTTATGCCTTGTTAGTAGAATGCTGTAGAACTCAGGACTTGTAATATAAATAAGAAATAATCAATCTAAGCCTGAACACCAAATATCATCTCAAGTGCCTTCAATCCTGACCTTGAGAGATACAGGAAAAGAAGCTGAGAATCCCCAGACTGGGATTCCTGTTGGATTCCCAATTCCCAGAGGATTCCCACAGCCTGGCAGGGGTAGATTCCCAAATCCCAGTGATTTCCCAGTTCCCAGAGGATTCCCAATTCCCAGTGGATTCCCACAGCCTGGCAGGGCTGGATTCCCAATTCCAAGTGGATTCCCAATTCCCAGTGAATTCCCACAGCCTGGCAGGGCTGGATTCCCAATTCCCAGTGAATTCCCATAGCCTGGCAGGGGTGTATTCCCAGTTCCCAGAGGATTCCCAGTTCCCAGTGGATTCCCACAGCCTGGCAGGGATGGATTCCCAATTCCCAGTGGATTCCCAGTTCCCAGTGGATTCCCACAGCCTGGCAGGGCTGGATTCCCAATTCCCAGTGACTGGATTCCCAATTCCCAGTGGATTCCCAATCCCAGTGAATTCCCATAGCCTGGCAGGGGTGTATTCCCAATTCCCAGTGGATTCCCAATCCCAGTGAATTCCCATAGCCTGGCAGGGGTGTATTCCCAATTCCCAGTGGATTCCCAATTCCCAGTGGATTCCCACAGCCTGGCGGGGGTGGATTCCCAATTCCCAGTGACTGGATTCCCAATCCCCAGTGGATTCCCACCCCAGTGATTCCCAAGCCCCAGGGGATTCCCAATCCCAGAGACTGGATTCCCAATCCCAGTGGATTCCCAATCCCAGAGGATTCCCACCGCCTGGCAGGGCTGCACTGTGTTCCACCTCAGCTGACAAAGGCTGGCATTTCGCTGCTTTCCCTGCCTTTCATCTCGGCAGATGTTTTGCTCCTCCCCCACAAAGGCTTGGCAGCCCTAAAAAGCCCCGCGTGTCCGAGGTTGGATGGATGGCAGGGAAAAATCAGAGATATCCCCACATTAGAAGAAATCCTCACCTTGAATAGATCCTACCAAAGTCAATGGTTTTACCATTAACAGCCTGATTTACCATAAATAAATAAATAAAATAGAATTATAAATCACAGGGGTTTTTTTTCCCCAAGTCTCACTTCTTGTTAATTCGCTGTTGTGAACATCTGTTTCCATTTTAGACCCTGAAAAATTGAGTTTATATTTCTTGGGTTTTTTGTTGACCTCATGATTTCTATCAGAAATGTTTGTTCATATTAAGAATGCAGGATTTTCCTGGGTTTCCCACAGTCTGACATTATCCCCACTTTACTGTGGCTGTGAAAACAAGAAGTCAGACTGAGCTAAAGACTCTCAGAATTTCATTGATTTCAAAATAAATCTTTCATTGCTTGGTATTCATAAAAGACAACATTCACCCACCTTAAAACAGATGTCAATTTTCCACCTATTTTGCAAATTTCTCTACAAAGGGAGAGAAACTTGCATTGGGATATTGACTATAAACAGGAGATCAAGTAATTTTTTAGGAAGAGTGAGAAAAAAATTGACAGAGGTCAAATAAATTTTAATTTTGTGTGCATTTTCAGGACCAAATCTTGACATTCAATGGATAAAAATATTCAATTCTGTAATCCAGAGACCTCAAAGCACATAGGAACAAGCCTGGATCTCTCCTTACTAAACATCTGGAACTGCCTGATGTCATTCTGCACAATCACAAACTTTTTGAGGATATTTACTAAATTATGGGTTGCCCATCAGTCAGACCCTCAGCCTTGATGTTCTCTCTCTCTAACAGGCTGATTTACAAAAACCATGTCTGTATTTTCATTTTCTTGTGCTGCAGCACATTATGGAGAGCATCAACTATTCCCTTCCAAAAAATATTATCAGCAGAGAAAATGACAATAATTGAAAAAGTGACAAAGAGCAGCAGCTCCAGGGTGATTATTCTGCCATCACTCACTCTGATTAAAAATCAAAGTTGATTTTCAGTGCCCCAAGACTAAATTCATTTTCAGGGCTCATTCCTGGGCCAGAACTTCTGCAGCGATGTGGCCACAAAAGCTCCAAATCAGATGCTGAGATGATCATAAAGGAAGAATTCCAGCTGAAAAATCCACACCATAGCTCTGCTCCTCTCCCTGCAAATTCCCCTTATTCCTCTCTCTTCCCATCAATCAAATGCTTCCACACCCCTCAATTCTCACTGTAGCAGACCCTAAGCATTCTTATTTCCCTAAGGTGGCAGAAAATCATCCATATTCAAGGAATGGGGGTTGTTTCTCTTTTTTTCCTGCTGTAGTTCAAGTGAAATCAGCTCTCTCTTTGCATTGCTAAAATACAGCACATTCCTTAAAAAAAAAAAATAATTCCAGTGCAACTGTGCTCTTACAAAATCCTGAACCTCAGCATAATTACATAAGGAACACACAGGCACAGGAAAATTTGTTAATCTTGCATCACAGACAAGTCCCCCTACAAAAACTGGTTGGGAAACCACAACAACTCTTTGGTCCCGTGCTCCCAAATAAAATTCATGGGGAAAAAAAAAAAAAGCCACATATTTAACCACGATGTGATTAACAACAGAGCGGGAGAATGTTAAGCACAGAGGAAGAGACAACAGAAAAATTAACCCAAGGACTCATTTTGCATTTCCCCACAAGGACACATGGTGAGAACTCATCTGTATTATGTTACCAGCACGGATAATGAATAATGAGGATTTGCTTGCTCTGTTTTACATAAAGGTTATTCAGATTGGGTGGGTGCAGAGTGCTCTGAAATAGAACAAATCTGCATTGATTTTCTGATGCAGATATTTGAAACAAGCCCTTCATAGCAATTTTGGTCAGAAATGTCTGTATTCACAAGGAAAACACTCATTCCCCACCAAACACAGGCACGTGAAAGATGACATCAGCTCCCAAAAAAACTTCCCCTTTTTTGGGCAGCACTCCTCTCTTACTTAAGGGATTTTTTTCTTTCTATTTCCAAACCCATTCTTTACTTGTTACAATGCTGAGGGTCACCAGCTCCCAAGGTGCCACATGGCAGACCAAAACTCTCAAGTATGTGGAAGAACTCCAGGAATTATCTCTGGCCCTTTCTCTAGTCTTTATATAGTCTGAAGAATTTTTCCATTCCTGTTTAGGAACTTGGGGGCATGGGGGGGAGGGTAACAGATTGTTTTGTTTTAAGTTATTTTTATTAACTGCCTGCTATCCGCTGACTGCCTGAGAAATTTATTGCAAACATTGGCCTCCATCTGGCTTGACAATAAAAAAAAAAATTTAAAAAAGAACTGCACAAAAATGAATGTTAAGGAGGAAAAAAAATTAACAGATGACATGGCTCCTACAAATGCACCAAATTACAGTTGCTGGCTGCATCTCCCAGTGGGGCTCAAAAGCTTGCAGATGTTCAGAGAGTCTGAATGTTCTCATGACAACTCTAAAACAGGGTCTCAAATTACAAAAATCACTCAGGAAGAGGAAGGCTTGAGTGGAAACCATTTTCTCTTCCAGCAGTTTTTTTTTAACCATGTTGGCATTTCATTACCCATCATGAATTTTTAGATCGTGCACAGCTCTAAAAAAATACCAAGCTCTTTCTAAATAATTGATATTCATTTATTCGGTGAAAAAATTATTTGAAAAGGTCGCTTTTCCTTCTGCCTTATTTTCAGTTCAGAAAGGGAGAGAGGGAACATAACCAGCCACGTTCACGTGTTTCAAGCAAGCAGAACAACCTCCATTCCTCTCTCTCTCACAGCAGCATTCCTCATTTCACTGGCAAATCATCCAAAAAGTGAAAATGCTTTTGTTCCCTTCTTGTACTTAAAACAAAAAAGCTGTTTGGTTTTGGTGTTTGTTTGTTTTTTAATTGAAAATCTGCAGCAAGCACAGAGCCAGGTAGCTTGGCCAAGCGTTTGTCTGCGATTCACGTGCAGGGTCTCCCTTCCCTGATTATCTGGTTTCCCACTGCTGAATACTTCCATGTATTGTGCTGGAAATATGGAAAGCATCAAGCACTTCAGTTCCTGGCTTGTCCTTTGTGCTACCATAAAACAGAACCATGGAATCATTTCTGCTGGAAAAGCTCTCCAAGACCATCGAGTCCGACTGTTACCCCAGCACTGCCAAAGCCACCATTAAATCTCATCACTTAGCACCACAAAAATGGTTTTTAACTTCTTTTTAAATATCTAGCCACTCCACCACTACCCTGGGCAGTGCTAGACAATCCTCCCAGCAGGGAAATATTTCTTAATATCCAACCTAAAGCTCTCCTGGCACACCTTGAGGCCGTTTCCTCTATTCAAACCATTTAAATAATGGGCTGCAGCATCATACACATGGGTGCACCTTAAGTCTCCAAAAGGAAACAGAGCTCTGGCAACCTGAGGATACCTGAGCTGACACCTGAGCTCCCACAGAGCCAATGCCACCATCTCACATGTCCCCACACCCCAGCTCCTGTCAAGCCCTACCCAACATATTTTCAGAGCTCAGGAAATTTTATTACCTTTGTATCCACAAACCCCCATACAAACACAACCTCTTCTTTCTCTCCATAACCCCTCAGCCCCTCCCAAACCTCAGCTATCCCTACACTAAAATTCACATTTCCTGCCTTTCGCAAGCCTTTTTTTTTTTCTTTTATTGCTAAGATAGCCCACGCTGACCCCTCCTAAACCAGTCCCAGGTTTATCCCCTACAGAAACACAACCCCAAAGCCACACTGTGCACACCAGCCCTGTGATGTCCTGCTGCTCCTCACCCACACATCCTCCTCCTCCTCCAGCAGGATTCTGCCTGTGACAATCCCTCCGTCCACAAGGTCACATCAGGCCCCTGTCTGCCGTCCTGTACCTCCCTACCGGCAGCCACCTGCCAAATCTACCTGTCCCCATCATGGCCAGTCCTTTCCTTCTCATTCCCAGCCCCTCACCTGCTGCTGCAGCCCCCCCAAATCCCTTTAAGGATCCCAAATCCGACCGCAACACCCGCAGAGATCAGGGCCGGAAAACGTCTCATGAGCGCCCCATCCCTTCTGTCCCACCCCCGTCCTTGCCACAACACCTTCAATAGGTGTTAAGCCCTTTTGTACCCCAAATCAGCCCCGTTAGCTCTGCGAGCACCCCAAATTCTCCCATATCAAACCCCTGAAAACCCCATCCTAAGGCTTAAAACCTCTCCCCATCCCCTCTATTCCAGCGCCTCCAAAGCGCTGCGCCCTCATCCCTCGCACCCCAACGCCCCCAAACCGGCGTTTAACGCTATTTCTTCCACGAGCAGGGCCACGGCTGTGAAAACCTCAGCTGCTCGAACACCAAATTCCTTCTAAATTCATCAAAATCCTCCAGGTCGCCCTTCAACGCCCCTCCAACACACCCTCACCCCGCACACCCCTTCCCCACCCCGCACACCCCTTCCCCACCCCACAGCCCCTCCAGCGCAGCCCTGCCGCCGGATGTCACCCCTCTCCTCGCCTTCCCCGCTGTCCCCTCCGGTACCTGACGAAGGGCCCCGGGGCTCGGGGCCGGGGCCGGTGTCGCGGGGGCGGCGGGAGGAGCGCGGAGCGGCCGCACAGCGCCATGGCGACCGCGATGCGCCCGAGCGACGGGGCGGCTCCGCCACTGCGGCCCTGCGCCCCGCCCCGCGCCGCGCGCACCACTCGGCCGGGGGGCAAGGATATGGCACACCCGCACCGCTCCTTCTGTTCCCAGATTTTCTGTCCGGCCAGGATTTATCCGGAGGTTTTATCTCCTCTCGCAGGAAGTGCGGAAGGGAATTCTTGGACAGTGGCCCTAGCTGGGAGGAACAAAGCGGGGATGAGGTTGATCGCCCCTCTGGCAGGAATGGGCTCGTCCAAGTCCAGCCCCCTGCTCACACACCCCTCACGCCCCACCCCCTCGCTCGTTCTTGGGCGCGTCCAGCCCCCACCGCTGCTGATGTTCCCCCCTACGATGGGGCGTGGGCTCGTCCGATGGCCAGGGAGCGGGGACAAGGGACCCCTGAGAGACCCCTCAGACCCCGGGGAGGGGACAAGGAACCCCTGAGACCCCGGGGCAGGGACAAGGGACCCCTGAGACCCCGGGAGAGCAGGGACAAGGGACTCCTGAGACCCCGGAGAGGAGGGACAAGGGACCCCTGAGACCCTCTGAGACCCCGGGGAATGGGGACAAGGGACCCCTGAGACCCCAGGGAATGGGGACAAGGGACCCCTGAGGCCCTCTGAGACTGCAGGGAGGGGGACAAGGGACCCCTGACACCCCCTCAGATCCCGGGGGGGGGACAAGGGACCCATGAGACCTCTTGAAGCCCTTGGGGAGGGATTACACCGAGCCCCGAGGAGCAGGGGGACACAAAAACCCCAGGCATCCCACAAAGCCCCGAGGGATGGTGTGTCCTGGAGCTTCCCACAGTGATGTAACCCTCGTGTCCCCAAAGTATTGTCCCCAAAAACACCCTACAGCACACAGACATGCCCTGGCTCCCTGTGTCACCCCAGCATTGCACTCCCCATAGGACCCCATGGGTGTCACCAGCACCCACATGGTCTTTTTTGTGTTATCCCCAAAAAACAATCCCCTTTCCAACCAGCATAATTCTCTGTCTTAATACCAGCACAACCACCCTTACATACACCCTTTATTCTCCTCAGACCAGAAATTAAAGGAGTTTTGCCTGCTCTGCCCAGAGATCCCAGCCTTGCTGGCCCCTGACACCCTTTCCCCAGTCTTTTCCTATTTTTCTGATGTGTCACCATTGCCAAACAACTGCGGCAGCACCCCCAGCTTCCAGGGAGCAGGAGCAGAGATTTTGGGTCCTGCACAGAAAACCTGCAAGGATCTATAAAGAACTGAGGTCGTCACAACTCAGGGAAGGATCTGGAGCCAGGCTTTGAGGGGCAACATGGCTGAAACCTGTTAATCCCACATCCCTCAGCTGAGGGGAGCACATCCTGCTCCTCCTGCATGCTCCTGCCTCACCACCCGCCCCTGGGGGAAGGAATAGAGGTTGAGTAAGCATCAAGGAAAGCTGAATTTGCTGTGAAGGCTCTCCTTCCCCCCCAGAACGTTAATCCCCATGCCCCAGTGCTAATCTGTGACCAGCTCCCTGCACCATTAATCCCCCAGCTCCTCATCCCTGGTGGAGAGTGGGATAACACCTCTTGTCTGCATCTTATTTTAATTACACCAGTATTTGCCAGCAGCAGTGTAAAGCTCCAAATCTGCAGCTTTGGGGTGTGATGGAGACATGGGGCTGCCTGGAGCAAGCTCCTTTTCCCTTCCCAAAGGATCCCAGTCCAGTGGGGAACACCCAGGGGCTCACACTCCCACCTCACCTTTAACCTGGCGCAGGTGAGAACACATTCCAAAGTGTTATTTCCTTTTTTCCCCAAAAACCAAATCGGACTTTGCTCAGTGCCACAGAGCAAAGACAAGATAAATAAATATTCTGGGCCATGGCCCAGCTGCCCTGCAGCCACTGGGAGGCATTTTAGCTGCCCTTGATAAAATTCTGCTTGTTGCATGTACAGACAAGTCCCCATGGCACAGGTTGTGCTGACAAGGAGCTGGCACCATCCCAATCCCAAATTCTTCCTGTTTTTTGAGCCCCTGGACACACTTTGAGCTTGCTAAGGCAGCATCACCAACAGGAGCTGAAGGCCTGGAAAGAAAAGTGGATAGAATTGCTAAAAACCCTTAGCTTCCCTCTAGAAGGATCCTGAAATGCATCCCTCATGCTTCTCTTGTTGTCTGCTGGGTGGGACAGTGTCCTGCAGAGCTCCTGCTGGTTGTCCCATGCCAGTCCATGAACCAGCAGCTTCCAGGAGCCTTTCCCAAGCCCCCTCTACATCCAAAATGCACATAAGGAAGGAGATGTGGCCTGACAGCACGTCCTTCCCCTGCAACATCTCAGTGCTGTGTTGGCTCCTTCCATCTCCTCTTCATCCCCATGAGCCTGCCCAGGCACTCCAAAGCCCCAGGAACACATCAAGGCTATGGTGGTGAAGGAGAGGAAAAAGGGACATTCCCAGGATGGGATTTAGGGACGGTTTTGCCCCCAAAACTCTTTCAGCCAACAAGGGGAGGCTGAATTTTATTTAAAAATTGATTGGTACGTCCCATCTCCATCTCCTCTTCATCTCCATGAGCCTGCCCAGGCACTCCAAAGCCCCAGGAACACATCAAGGCTAGGGTGGGAGAGGAGAGGGAAAGGGACATTCCCAGGATGGGATTTAGAGACTTTTTTTTCCCCCAAAACTCTTTCAGCCAAGAAGAGGAGATATTTCACACCACTGCTGTGGCCTGCAGCCTCGTGTTTCCCTTGGGATGACAAATCAGGTCAACAACCTGGAAAACACCCAATAGAGAGGTCAGGCTTCCTGGAGAAGGAGTGAGGTGAGGTGGAAGGGGAAAGAAGGTGACATCAGCTATTGTTCCTGCTCTCCAGCTTCCTGAGCTTCCCTATCCCACTATTGTTGCTCGTTTTGGGGGCTGCAGAAGCTGAATGAAACCCAACAATTCCCAGAGAGAGGAAGAGGGGAGGCAGAGTGGTTTGGAAAGAGGGGAAAGCTGCTGCTGATGTTCTTTTGTGGGTCCTGCTGACCCAGATCTTGTCCGAAAGCAAACAGCAGATGTGGGTTGAGTCTGCTCCTGTGACCTGGTGGGGCTGATCCTCGCTGTGTTTTCAGCTTGGGCACCTCAGGGTTGGCATCTCCCCATGGAGACAGCTGCCTGCACACCCTCTTCCCAGGATACCTGTTTATTTTTAGCAAATCCCTGCTGAAAACAATTCTGTACACACAGAGAGGCCAAAATTAGCTGTTCACGCTGAGATGTGCACCTGGAGAGGTTCTTCATTCCCCCATCCATGAGGAATGCCTAAACTTCCCACCCTGGGCTGATGGTTGCTCAGTGAGGCTGGAGGCTGAATTTCATTTAAAGATTTATGGATACATCCCATCCTACAGGGATCTGCACAACTCTTCCCCGTGGAAAACGTTGGCTGCTGGGAATGTGGTCTGTGGGATGGCTTTGACATCCTGGTGCACACTAAGGAACCATCCATGAGCCGTCCTGCAGGACTTCCCAGGGTGGTGGCACCCCAGGAAAACCTGTCTCCATCCCTGATGGGCAAAGGCAACCCCAGAAATCACCCCAGAGTCAGCAGCTCCAAATAAATCCAAACAGAAAAGCTTTATGACTCACAAATCCCACTTTCAGCCAAGGATCCATCCTTTAGGGCTTTCAATTTGTATTTTCCTCATCCCTCTGTAGCATCAAGGAGCTATTTTCCTACTGCAACAGCACTTTTAAGGAAATAATTCCAATTTCTTGGAGAGAAAACATGAATTGTGTTGTGCTTGTGTGGTAAACAAACAAGGTAGTCCCTTGCTGTGCTTCCTGAGAACTGTTTTTCTTCCTTTTTGCTCAGATTTATGGGATCCTGATGTATTTATGGGATCCCATGAATGTTTCAGAGGAGTCTACCCTCCAGGCAACTGATGTTCATTCAGAGAATGGACTTGCTGCCTACAGAGCTCTTACTGAAAAATTCATGAATGGCAAGAGAAAGGAATAAAATTGAAACTGTTTGAAAAGTTTCCCATTTTACCTGGGCAGGGAAAATTAAGTAATAAATGATGATAGCTATAAAAAGCCTCCTACTCCATCTATCCAAGTTCTTCAGGCTAGAAGATTTTCATTCTTCTCTAGTGCTATTTTAGGAGGAGAGATATTAAAATTTCCTCTGCCCTGAAATTATAGTTTTATTCTTACCACAAAAAAAAAGCAGCCCCCAGGTCAAAGAAAACAAAAGGGTGAGTTACTCCAACAAGCTGAGATCTGCTTGTTTATACCACCCTGAATCTGGCACCACACACCCATCAAACACAGGGTGGAGATGCAGGAGGTGATGGAGACACAACACACCAAGATCCTGCAAGCACAGGAAACGTCTCAAAAAATAGCAGTGCTGACCCTGAGTTACCCAGACTTGTTTTGTTATAGCCACTGCTCTTTGTAAATGAAGAGTTTGGCTAAGAAATAGAGGTGGCTGAGGGTGACCAGAAAATGGAAAGGATTTTTTGGATGTTCTGTTTGCAAACTGGCTCCATGCAAGGAGGGAATTTGGTGCTGGTGGAGGTCACTGCTGAAGTTCTTTCTGGCTTTTCCAACAGTGGATGGAGCAAAGAGATGTTTGCTGCCTGATGGGAAAACAAACCACTATTCCTGAGAAGAATTTTATGTCATGGCTTCTTCATTTCAGCATGTTTTGGGACATCTCCTGGTGCTATAGGATCCTGGAATAACTTGGGTTGGAAGGGACTTGAAGACCATCTTGTTTGGCCGTATCAGATTTACCAGCATGAGATTTGGTCTGCAAAAAAATCAGGAAATTGCTGTCTGGAGCTGTGCGCTGGTGTCTCTTCCCTGACACCCCTGATGCTCTGGAAAAGCAGACTCAAAAGACTCAAAGGAAGGAACAGTTTGGATATGGTTTAGGATCAGAGGGAAATTCAATTGGAAGATCTCTTCTCCAAACTCCTGCTCAAAGCAGGGTCACCCATGAGTGACCATGGTCAGACCAGTTGCTCTGGGATGTTTTCAGTTTGCTCCTGAAACCATCCAAGGATGGAGACACTGAAACCTCCCTGGGACCCTCCCTGGTACCTCAAACCTCAAAGATCTCCCTGGGATCTGCTCCTCTCCCACTGCTTGCCCAAAATCTCCACCTAGCCACCCTCAGCATCCCAGGTGTGTGGCCACCACCTCCTGGACTCATCTTTTTTCCCACTTTTTGAGCCTCAGATGAGCAGAGGAAGCCAGGCCTTAGAGCATTTGCTGTGTGGCCTCCCCTGCATCTCCTTATCTCCAGGAACAACTTCCCACCTCTCCCATCCCACTTCCTCCAGAGCCCAAATCCCTCCCTGCATTGTGCTTCCCTTCCAGGAGCCTCCTCTCAACACTGCCTGAGGATACACTGCTTAAAACCTGATTTAAGCCAGCAGCAGCAGATTTTGCAGCTCCCCAGCTCACTCTCAAGTCTCTGCCTGTTGGCCTGGGGAGAGGCTGCGACTTCAGGCAGTGCAGCATCTTCAAAGGCTGCGTGTGCAAGGGAAGAGCATCTCCAAGCTCCTCCATGTTGGGCAGAGCTCCTCAGCTGGTGGTCCTGGAGAGCTCTGGGCTCCTCCTAAGGCATCCACAGATGATTAAGAAAGTGAATTGGCCAGGATATTTCTGCTCACTGTAACTCCCTTGCATCATACTGTGAAATTGTTGTGGTTTCTATGAAGATATGGATCATAGAATTCCAGAATGGTTTGGGTTGGAAGATACCTTAAAGATGATCTTGTTCCACCTCCCTGCTATGAGATGAGCCAAGCAACCTGTGCCAGGGTCTCACCACCTTCACAGCAAAGAATTTCTTCCCAATATTCCATCTAAATGTCCCCTCTGCCATTCCCCTTGTCCTGGCACTCCAGACCCTTGTCATGAACAAGCCATGAAAATCCTCCTGGTTTTCCTCTTCCAAACAGACCCACAGAATATCTCTCTCTAAGAGGATTTCCTTCATTTTTCACCCACCATTTTTCCCAGTAATCAGACAGGATTTCTCCCTAGCAGGAATTTTGCATTCCTGGGCTCCTTGTTTTCAGCTTGCAATGGTTTCTGTCTCAGAAATGTGAGCTGAGAATGCCAGGCATGTCAGGAAGGGAAAATCCATCTAAGCTTTTCATCTCCTTTTGTCAGCATTTCATTTAAGCAGGATTTTCATGCTGCTGATTCATCTCCAAGAGCTTCCCACCCACCTCCATGTTCATTCCAGTGCTTCCCACATCCTTTGCAAGGGGAGGGAACCACCAGCGCTGCAGTGGGATCAGAGACCTAAATCCTCTGAATCCCTCCTTTTTCTCCAAAGAACATTTATGTCCTCAGGCTCCATCATTGATTTCCACCCTGCAGAGTCACCACTGCTTCTCAATCTCCTTTTGAGCTTCATCCATGGCAAAATGCAGCTCCTGAGCAGGTTCCCTGCAGCGTTTCCTGGATATCCGATGGAGCGGTACCTTGCTGACCACTTCACTGTGCACTCTGTTTGTTGGCTCCAGGGGAAGGAAACAACAATGAGATCACTTGGAAAGATGTTTTTTTTTCAGAATTTGGCTTGCCTAGTGGAAATCCAGGAGTGTGGTCAACAAACGGCGAGCAGAGATTCCCTTCGCCCTCTGCGGAAGCTGAAATTAAACTCATTTTCACTCATCCATGGAAACAAAGGTGACGGTAATTACAACCAGCAGCACTCCATCCTCTTCCTCCATCCTGCCTCGCTCCAGAGGGAGGAAGGCTGAGCTCACAGCTTGGTGGAGGGGCTGTGGGAACCAGCAGGGACAAAACTGGGACAAAGCCAGCAGCCAGAGCACCGTGCCGGGCTCAGCTCCCAGGTTTTGTTCAGTGATGGATGGGGACGAATGCATTGTGTCCCCTGGAGCCATTTAATCGTGGATTTGATGCTCAGCATGGATCCTGGAGCTCTACCAGAGGCGGACTGGGATGTTCTCAGCAAGGCCTCTCTGCGTGGCAGCATTCCACGCTCACGAGCCGCCGCGTCCCTCCGCTACCAAGACAAATTAGAGGAACACGGCTCATTTTATGGCTTGGTCCAAGCAGGTCAGCCTGGAGGCCACCACAAAAGGACCCTCTGCAGATGAAATATGGAGTTACAGAGATTTGGGAGGGAATGAACACGGGAAAACATTGGATTCAACAGCGTTCTGCGCTTGCGAGGTGCTGCATCCCTCCGCTACCAAGACAAATTAGAGGAACACGGCTCATTTTATGGCTTGGTCCAAGACAAATTTGGGAGGGAACACGGGAAAACATTGGATTCATTTTATGGCTTGTGTCCCTCCGCTACCAAGACAAATTAGAGGAACAGGCTCATTTTATGAGCCTGTCGGCCTGGAGGCCACCACAAAAGGACCCTCTGCAGATGAAATATGGAGTTACAGAGATTTGGGAGGGAACACACACAGGAAAACATTGGATTCAGCAGCATTCTGTGTTCATGAGCCGCCACGTCCCTCCGCTACCAAGACAAATTAGAGGAACACAGCTCATTTTATGGCTTGCTTCGAGCAGGTCAGCCTGGAGGCCACCACAAAAGAACCCTCTGCAAATCAAATATGCAGTTACAGAGATTTGGGAGGGAATGAACACGGGAAAACATTGGATTCAACAGCGTTCTGCGCTTGTGAGCCGCCGCGTCACTCCGCTACCAAGACAAATTAGAGGAACACGGCTCATTTTATGGCTTGGTCCGAGCAGGTCGGCCTGGAGACCACCAAAAAGGACCCTCTGCAAATGAAATATGGAGTTACAGAGATTTGGGAGGGAACACACACAGGAAAACATTGGATTTGGCAGTATTCTGCGTTCATGAGCCACCACGTCCCTCCACTACCAAGACAAATTAGAGGAACACGACTCATTTAATGGCTTGGTTCGAGCAGGTCAGCCTGGAGGCCACCACAAAAGGACCCTCTGCAGATCAGATATGGAGTTACAGATATTTAGGACAGAATGCACACAGGAAAAACATTGGGTTTGGTAAATTCTCCGCCTCTCGGTGCGCGGCGCTTTCGCAGCTGCAGGCAAGGAAAACAGAGCAGCTCATTTAATGAAGCCTTGGGAAGGAAAGATTCCCAAGTGGAGAGCTTCCCCCTTCCCAATTATTCTTGTGAAACACACATCTTGGGAAAGCACACAGGCGCAACGAGCTGTAAATCTGGGGTTAGTAATAAAATCTTCTCTCCCCGACTGGGACAGCTGGAAAGGGAAATGTTCCAACCTGTTGCTTAATGTGCTGGGGAAATCACTACTGAAAAAGAGAGACTCCAAGAGAAATCCATTCCAGCACTGGCCAGCAGCCTTTGCTGTGTTTCATGAGCTAAAAAATCTTCAGAGAACTTAAGGGAGATGTAGAAGTAAGACTGTGTAGGGAGATGCAGAACTTAACTTAATCCTCAGAGAAAGTAAGGGAGATGTAGGAGTAAGACCCCACTGTGAAGAGCTTCCTGGGAAGCCACAGCAGGGGCATGGACAACTCACAGCAGAGGCTCCTGTGAGCTCTGTTTTGGCTGCACATCTTAGGAAATGAGAACCCAAAATCTGCTTTTTGTCTGCTCTCTGCTGTGGGACTGAGTGCTGAGTGTTGGAAGGGTCAGGCTTTGCTGGAGCTACTTCTCCATGACTCAAAAACTTCAAATCTTGCATCATCCCAGCCCCTTTTGGTGGCTCCCATCAGTTTTTTCCCAAATTACTGCAGGGAGAGCCACTGGTCTGTGCTGTGGGACAAGCAGAAAGCACTTGGGGAGGGATGAATCAAATCATAGAATCACTGAGGTTGGAAAAGACTTCTAAAATCACCAAGTCCAAGAATTAACTCAGCACCATGTTCACCACTAAACCATGTCCTCAAATGCCACATCCCTATGGCTTTTAAGTCCCCCCAAGAATGGTGATTCCACCCCGGGCAGCCTGTGCCAGGCCTGGACAACCCTTTCCACGAAGAAATTTTCCCCAATATCCAATCTAACCCACCCTGGAGCAACCTGAAGCTGTTTCCTCTTATCCTGTCCCTTGTTACCTAGAATATTTCAGATTATTTCACCTTTGCCAACCTCACCCATGTTGTGGCACACGCTCTGGGCCAAATTCAAAGATCTTGGGCTCTTCACAAGAAAAAAAAACTGATTTGATAAAGACAGCATCCCCAATTTCTCATCCCTCGGGCATAGGCAAGAATTGTGGCACTCTAACCCGCAGCACAAAAGCCTTTGTGGGCTCTTTATCCTTGCACACTAAACCAACACCAGCCTCTACAAGAAGGTGATTTACAGCTCTCTATCTCCCCCAGGGCTATCCCAGGCGGCTCCACAGCCATTCCAGCAGGAATGGCTCTCCCAGAGGGTGTTTGCGAAGGGCTGAGGCTCAGCAGAGCAATGTCTCAGCAGGGAATCCCATTGCCCTTCATTTATCGATTACCATTAGCAGTGATCATACTAATAACAGCAGCAGAGATTAAATATTCTCTGCACAGGCACAGAGAGATTCCCAGAGCTCTGCCAGCTGGGAAAAGGTTGAGGGGGCTTGCTGGGAAGTTGTTGGAGCCCTGGATGCTGAGAATTTCAGACTTTCTGTGCTGCCAGGCACTGACCCCCAGGAGAACACTGAATTTAACCTGAGGCCATGGAGAAGCTTCCAAAATGGAATGATAGAACTGGGATTGTGGGTGTGGAGTTTGAATAGAAATGTGTGATATCACATGGTGAAAAACTCAGTTTAAGGTTTTAGAATATAGTAATATATATATAAAGCAAGATGGAGGTTTTAGAGCAGAGGCTGGTCCTTCTTCACCTTCTTCTCCATGGGTTTGGGGGGTTTTGTGTAATTGGATAAAAAAGCTCACACTGCAGGCACTGGTAGTTGGTTATTGGGTTAAAAGTAAAAATATTTAGGTGTCATTTCTTAATTTAACAGTTTATCCTTAAAAGGCCTTGCAGAGAGAGAGATGGGGCTCCATTTTTAGTTTGTTAGAGCGAAGTGCTGTAGAACTCAGGGTTTGTGAGACTGTGACGTAGATAAGAACTGATAAGCATCTGAGTCCCAACACGAAATACCATCTCACACATTTAATCCCAACCCTGGCAAAAAGAAGTCAAGACTCGACAGGAACTGATGACTTTTTGTATTTCACCCCAAAGACAACATCCACCCCCTGAAATCCCCCAGAGCCACAGGCGTGTGGCTGTCACCTGATGCCACCCACTGTGGCTGTGACGGGCAGTGTGGGATGGAGGCAGCCAATTTTCCTGTTCCCTGATGTGAAAAATGCCTATTTTATGATTGGCTTTTGCAAATATTAAAATGAATATTCTATTCGTTATGTTAGAAAGTTATGCTGTGTTAATTTTCTTAAGTTCTGTGTTAAATATAGTTTTAGGTTATAACAAAATGTTAAAATAGAAACTGTGCTATGTAAGATACTTTTTTAAAAGAAAGGACTCGCAGTGAGATAACAGCCACAGGACACCTGAATCTCTCAGAGAAAAAGAATTTATTGCTCCATTATCAGGAGAAACAAACTTCTTCCTGCCTCACTCAGCCCTGAAGAGCCGTCAGGATTCAGAGGAAGAAGCTGACACTGACCAGACAGAATCCTGTGTTTGAATGGAATTTATGCATCATGGATGAGCTGTATGAATATGCAACAGGTTATTGTTTTTAAGGGTTAATCCTCTGTTAATGTGGGTCCTTTTTTGGGCTTATTTTGCCCAGAAAGAGGCACCCAGACTGTCTGTAACTCTTTGTTTCTATTGTCTCGTATTGTCCTAATCCTAATTGTCCAAATAATTATTACTCTAATTGTATTATTATTTTATAACCATTTTATTACTATTAAACTTTATAAAATTCTAAAAACAAGTGATTGGCATTTTTCACACCTGAGAAACTCAGCGCTGAGCAAGCTGGGCAATCGCTTCCCAAGGGGTTTTCCCACCACTGAGGTTCTCCCTTGCCAGCTTTCCTCGGGGAGGGGGCACTGCCAGCCCTGTCCTGGAGCCCCGTGTGGCACCCGGTGGCAGCAGCTGGGTTATTTGCAGGAGCACAATGCACAAAGTGCTGCTCGGGAGCTGCTCACAGAGGGGTGCAGGGCGCACAAGCCAAACTGCAATCAAGGCTTTCATTCCAGTCAAAGCTCTGCGTGCCTCCGAGTACCAGGAGGAGAGCAGGGCAAAAACCCTCTTTAAATAAAACACAGGCTTTTCTTCCCAGAGTCTCCTGAACCTCCTTCAATGGGAGGCTATTTGAATTTTAAATTATGTTATAATTTTTATTTATGTATAATATTTACTTATATGTATTTTTAATATAACATCTATTGTAATTTAAATTATAATTTTATTTTTAATCATAATATTTTATAAATCTTTTATATATTATGTATTATATAATACATATTTATATATCTTTTAATATATCTCTTATAATTTAAATTTTATTTTAATTATATATAATAATCGATCTTTTATGTAATATATAATAAATATACCATATATAATATATAATATACAATATACAATATATTATATATTATATATTATATAGTATATATATATATATATATATATATTATATATTATATATTATATATCTTATATAATATATTATTTATTATATATACTATATATAATATTTATATTTATTTATATATATTTTATATATTATATAAAATATATATTATATATCTTATATATTATATATTATATATAATATATATTATATATATATAATATTTATTCTATAATATATACATTATATATAAAATATATAATTATATTATATATCTTATATTTATTTTAATTATATTCTATATGGTATATTTATATAGTTTATAATTATATTTTATAATTAATGATATAATATATTTTTATGGTTTATATTTTATATTATATTCTATTTTTTTAATATATAATTATATTATATATTACTGAGGCTATCATAAATTTTTTAGCTGTCCTCCCTGTAGATATTTAAAATGAAAACACAAAATTAATGTGCCAGTCTCTTTTTGCCCACCATCCATTGCTCCAGCCCTGGAGCAGCTCTGTGGCCTCCTCTGGACTGGCTGCAGCAGCTCCAGGTCCTTCTGATGCTGGACCTGGGCCTGGGGCAGCTCTGCAGGTGAGGTCTCACCTGAGCAGGGCACAGGGACAGAATCCCCCCCTTCCCCTGCTGCCCACGCCGGGGGATCACCTCAGCATGGGGAGATTCTGGGGCTCAGCGTGGCTGGGGCATGTCCAGCCAAAAAGTTTCATATTTGGCTTTCCCAAGAACCAAATCACCCACCTAGAATGGATAAATATCCCAAGAGATGGATAAATACCTGTGTCAATCACTGTAGGTGTGAGGAGCTGCTCCCTGCACCCCCAGCTACACCCACCACAAGGCTCAGCCCCACTGGGAACTTTGAAAAGGCAGGAACTGGGGAACAGGGAGGTGATTTGGGACAAAACTTTGCCAAATCCCTGGAAAAAAAGGAATGGGATTGCACAAACTGATGTGCAGCTTCTCATGAAACCCCAGAGAGCCACGAGGGGTGGAAAGGGAACCTCCACTGTCCTTAACTGGGAAATAAATCCCTGATGGGAGACACAGATGGAAAGGGAACCTCCAGTGTCCTTAATTGGGAAACAAATCCATGATGGGTGATACAAATGGAAAGGGAACCTCCAGAATCCTTAACTGGGTAATAAATCCTGGATGGGTGATACAGGTGGAAAGGGAATCTCCAGTGTCCTTAATTGGGAAATAAATCCCAAGTGGGTGATATGGGGGGAAAGGGAACCTCCACTGTCCTTAACTGGGAAACAAATCCATGATGGGTGATACAGATGGAAAGGGAACCTCCACTGTCCTTAACTGGGAAACAAATCCATGATGGGTGATACAAATGGAAAGGGAACCTCCAGTGTCCTTAAGTGGGAAATAAATCCCCGGTGGGTGTTTCGCCTCGGCTGCCTGGTTTTATATCTGGAACTAATTTTGTCGTCATTCTGCTGAGTGAGGAGATAATTGCTGCAGCTGGGCTATTCAGCCTGCTCCAAAGAACCCCTTTTCTTCCATTAATTCAGGCAGTGATTGCAGACTCCTGGCCAAATTTATTTCTGCTGCGTGTAACCCCATTAAAGGCAGCGCCTTCCCCCTGGGGATGGGCTCAGCCCATCGCTGTTTAAATCGTGTGTTCACGTTTCTTTGTTCTGGGGGAGACAAAGGAAAAGCTATTTTCCAAGATTAAAAAAAAAAAATAATAATAATAAATAGGGAGATCTGCCATCTCCCTGCACAAAAATAGACATAATTCACAACCCCAGATAATTAGAAATGATCCAGTCTTGCGCCAGAGTCAAGAAAATGTCCAATTGCTGCCTGCAAAATATCTGTGAAATATTCTTTGTTGTCTGAAAAGCGCTGGGCTCGCCTGGCACGGCAGCCACACGGACAGAGCTGGGGACAATGGTGACAATGATGACAATGATGACAATGATGACAATGATGACAAACTCTTCTTTCCCCACCAGCTGGGAGAGGTTTGGAGCCGAGAAAAAGCGAGACAAGAGCTGAAAAACGAGGAGGGGTGAAGCTGCCCCGAAGAGCATCTGCAGGAACTCCACAAAGCCCCTCGTGTTGATGCTCTGTTCATTTTTTTTCCTGCTCCTTCGTGTTGTGCTGGCAACACAATAAAACAAGGGAAGGGCTGGGGATGCAAAATGTGGAAAAGGCCAATCGCTTGTTTTTAGAATTTTAAAAAGTTTAATGATAATAAAATGGTTATAAAAATAGGAATATAATTAGAGTAATAATAATTTGGATAGGACAAAATGAGACAATAGAAACAAAGTTTCTATTGACGGTCCAGACATCTTTTTCTGGGTTAAATAAGCCCCAAAAAGGACTCACATTAACAGAGGATTAACCCTTAAAAACAATAACCTGTTGCATATTCATACACCTCATCCATGATGCATAAATTCCATTCAAACACAGGATTCTGTCTGGTCAGTGTCAGCTTCTTCCTCTGAATCCTGACGGCTCTTCAGGGCTGAGCGAGGCAGGAAGAAGTTCATTTCTTCTGATAATGGAGCAATAAATTCTTTTTCTCTGAGAGATTCAGGTGTCCTGTGGCTGCTGCCTCACTGCGAGTCCTTTCTTTGAAAAAGTATCCTACATAGCACAGTTTCTATTTTAACATTTTGTTATAACCTAAAGCTATATTTAACACATTTAACACAGCATCACTTGAGACAGATGCTCTATCTGGGTGCAAGTTTTCTCCAGCCACAGAATCACAGAATTCCAGAACGGTTTGGATTGGAAAGGACCTCAAAGCTCATCTCATTCCATCCCTCTGCCAAGGGCCGGGACACCTTCTACCAGACCAGGCTGCTCCAAGCCCAGTCCAACCTGGCCTTGAGAACTTCCAGAGATGGGACATTCACAGGTGTAGAATGCACAGAATAGAAATTGTATATTTTACTGTCACAGATATTTTGAATACTTGAAGGGAGGAGAAAATCTTGAAAATTCCTCCTTAAGCAGTTTCCTTGCATCCTGAAGCACATCTCACTCTGTTTTCTGTTCCCATGGGATGCCTGCATTTGGTAAATCAGAAAGTTCTCAACACAAATTTGTCCATCATTCCTCTTTCACAATTGTCAGACTTCCTTGTTTAAACTCCCATGGAAGGGTCTTAATGAGAAAGAAGCTTGGTAGCCTTGGGTTTCTGTGTTTATTGGAACAATTTTCAGTTATTTTTAATAGAGTGAATAGGCTACAGAGAAGTGCCCATTGTGGGCCCTCACATTATGACAATTATTTTTCCAGGACTGTCTGGACTGTGAATAGTTTTGCACAAGTATGAACAAATGCCATGATGAGAATTGGACTTTAGAGAAACCAGGACACTAAGTTAATTTTTTAACAGCTGTGTAAAGGAGATCACCTGGTTGTAAACTCGCTACTGCATGGGATTTTGTTTGGTGCTGTTCTTTTTCCTTTTTGCTTTTATTTAAATGAGATTTAGGCAATCAAGTCAATGTTTTTCACAGACCAAACACCTGAGAGATTTCTTCTTTGACGTCCTGGCACCAGTTGGTGGTGGAAACTTGGATCTTACCCCCCTGTCCCCCGTGCCACAAACCTGCAGATGCCAAACCTGGCATTTGCATCCATGACAAGCGTGCTGCCTTGCCAGCTTGTTTCACTGAAATTGGCTCCTGCTGGGAGGATCTGCTCACAAACTCATCCTGCTGGCACCTGACCATTTTTGGGTACTATCTTTAACACGGCACATCTGTTGTAGGCACACAAACTCTTCAGCTGGCTCAAAGCACCACGTGACGGCCTGTCCTATTTCATGGAAGTTATCCAGCCTTGACACACTCTTGGGTACACAGCTCAGCAATTCCACAGTCTTGGTTACACTTGACAAGCCAGGCTGACATTAGCAATCTTGTCTCACTCCCCCCCTTTCCATGAGGAGTAATCACAGTTGCCTTCCTCATCCGTATGGCTAAAACACAAGGCTAAGTCATATGGTTGTCGAGCCAGAGACATATTGGGTCTGTTTGACAACTCCTTTTTTCAAGGCTCTCTAAATAGTGCAGAAAATTGTGCTGCAAATTAATTTTGAAAACGCTAAGTGTTTATTAACTATGAAGGGTCTGAAGGGAAAGGAAAAAATAATGATTATCAGGATTACTGTTATAATTTCCTCAAAAATGGAAACATGAGTGGCTGTAAAAAATTTGGGAGAACCTCTTGTTCCACCTTTGATTGTATCTGATTTGAATTATAAGAATTTGGGTATATTGACCAGTTTATATCCATTATTCTTTGGCAAAAGATTTGATGGGAAGGATTATTGATGTTGAAATTGCTCCTGCTTCTTTGACAAGACTCAAACTACCCAGATCTAGAGAGAGCAATAATTATTCATGGATTTCAATCAGACCAAGGCCAAGAGAGAAGATGAAGGAAACTGAGTTCATTAACGCTGCAAAAACCTCTAACCCTGTGGCACAAGAACAACCAGAGAGCTGCTTAAACCATACTCTATATCTGTGTTCCATTGAGATCCTGCCCTACAAATATATATGTTGATTATTTCAGAGCTTATTAATTACATGAATCCTGAGAGGGAAGAAATAAAACCACAATGTAATATTAGAATCATAGAATGGCTTGGGTTGGAAGGAACCTGAAAGATCATCTTATTCCATCCCCCTCCACGGGCAGGGACACTTTCCATTGTCACAGAGCCCCATCCACCCTGGCCTTGAACCATCCCTTCATCCAGGGATGGGGCAGCCACAGATTCTCTGGGCAACCTGTGCCAAGGTTTCCCACACTCACAGCCAAGAATTTTTTTCCTAATAAACAATCTAAACCTGTTTTCTTTCAGTGTGAAGCCATACCCTCTTGTCCTGTCACTCCAGGCCCTTGTGAATAAATTCTCTCCACCTTTCCTGCAGGCTCCCCTCAGGTACTGGAAGGCCACCATTGTGTCACACCAAAGCCTTCTCTTCTCCAGGCTGAGCAATCCCAATTCTTTCTGCCTTTCCTCAGAGCAGAGGATTTCTATCCCTCTAAATCAGCTTTGTGGCTTCCTCTGGACTCTCTCCAATAGGTCCACGTCCTTCCTGTGCTGGGGAGGACATTATAATAATATAATAACATATGCTAGTGTATGTTTTCTATATATATTAATATATACTCATGTGTTTATACACATACACACATGCTGATATCTCTGCCCATCCTTCACTTCCTGTGAATCTGCATAATTAAATGTCAGGTTACATATACTTATGGGTATAAATAGGGGGGTGTTTTAGATGGTGACAAAACATTACAAATAAAAAGTTATTAACACCATTCCTGTACCCCTCACCACTTCTTTCTACCCAGCCCTATGAAGCTTTCCTCTTCTCTTCCTTCATGGATTTATTCCAGGTCTCCAAATTCCTGTACTACTTCTTACTATTTATTACTTATTAAAAAATAATCTACCCATATAAAAATCTCTTCCTCCTTTTATATGTGGATTTCCTCCTCTGTGCAAGCCCTTGGATAACAAAATTGAGTCCTGAAACAGTCCTAAACATGCCAAAATCTTTACAATCAATTATCCCTCAGCCCTGCAGGGGAAGAAAGGGGAGAGTCACAGGGTTGGTTTTTTTCTTTTTTTTCAGAGATTCTTTGCACTTGCTTCTAATCTATGAAGAATCCAGTCTATTAAATTTAAAAGTTGGGCTATTTTTATGTTGCAAAAAGCTGTCCTTGGCCCAGTTTTTCTTCTTCTGTCCTCTCCACCCAGTATAAAAAAGCAATCATGCCATGCATTTCCAATGCAAGGACATTGGAGGAAACACATTACAAAAATTAATCCTGATTAACTTTTGGTTTTCTATTTCTTTGTTTACTTCTCCTTAAATATTCACATGGCATATTTCTAACATCTAGAAGGAATGTGATAGGAGGTGAAGTACTGGATTATATTTTCTGAGAACTAGGAGAATGGGTAGAATATCCATCACTGGTGATTTTTGAATACAGATTAGATAAGTAGCTTTCAAAAGGGTTTGGATTTAGCTAATCTTGCATCTTGGTCTCCTATTAAGGAGTAAAGTAGGCGATTTCATGCAGTCCTGTTCAGCTTAACTTCCTAATGATTCCACTCCTACAGATAAAATGGTGGGGAAGATACATTTGAATTTTTTCCACTGTAATTTCTGCTTTATCAAGGATTTGCCTCTCCTGGTTTGTCTAATACAGTCTGAAAAACACCTTGAACAAAAACGTTGTGATCATGTGGCCTCTCACCATATGTAGCAAAAATAGGTCTTGTATAAAATGTGTCCTTGTATAAACTGTGTTCAACCACCATTATTTATACCTCATATCTGTCATAAAAGAAAACCAGATCACTGGCATTACAGGCAAGGGAAAACAAACAGTCTGAAATTATGTTCCGGTCAAATAATATAATTTTACGGAAAGAATACTAAAATCAGAAGTCATTCAGATTCATCTTGGTGATCTCTGAAGTGGCACCTTCCTTTGCAAGGTGTTATTGAGCTGGTTGTTTTCCCACCATGGCTGGAGCACACAGATCTGTATTCACCTCACTCAACTTGAAGCATTCATTCAAGATCTCTACGGCCACAGGTACTGCTTCTGGAGTCAACACAAAGAAAGGGACAAGTGTGTTCCTGGGATGGCTTAGATGTCAGGTAGGATGACTGAGTTTCCTGAGATGTCTCTCTCTCTCTTCTTCCCCTGCTGGACAACAGCTCTACACCAGCTCAGGCATCTTAGGTCATACAGGAAAAATCTGGGCCTTGATTCCTGTGAAAGGAACGAGATTCAGATCTACAGGGCACTGTCTTGATGACACTGTGAAATATAATTCTACCTCTATGTCCAGCTACACTTGAGGCAGGAAGACTTTGCAGGATGGACTTTTCAAGAATTGCCTTCAGCTCTGTCACCCTCCAGCTGGAATATGTGATTTATGTGATAAGAAAATATGTGATTTGCACAAACCATGATCTGGCACAGGGGAAATTCTGATTATATTGATGCACAGAGCGACCCTTAAGCCAGGCTCCATGGGCTACATCAGAATCAGGAATGTGCTGCCTGTCTATAAATATTTATATAAAATATATAAATAAAAATAAATTTAATATATGTATAAATAAATAAATTTTAAAATAAATAAATATCTTTAATACCTTAATATCTTTATTTTCCTGCTTGTTTTCTTGTTCATTTCCTGGTTCCTCCAACAGGAAGAGCTGCAGTTCCCAGTATTTAATTCTGGGCAGGTTAAATCCCTTTGGTGTAATTTCATTATCTTCCCCAGGTACAGGGAGCATGAAGTTAACAGGATCAGAGCTGTTCTGGCTTAGCCAGGCACAAAAATGAGGGGAAATCAACTAAAAAGATGAATTGGCTGTGGCTGAGCACAAAACTGACACAAACAGGCTCTTAATTAGCTACAGAGATAATGAAATCACTTGGGCAGGGAAGCATGGACACAGCAGAGAATCTGGGAATGGTTTGGGATGGAAGAGACCTCAAATCCCACCCAGTCCCACCCCATCCATGGCAGGGACACCTTCACTGTCCCGGGGTGCTTCAGAGCATGAGGTTAATGGGATCAGAGCTGTTCTGGCTTAGCCAGGCACAAAAATGAGGGGAAATCAATTAAAAAGATGAATTAGCTGTGGCTGAGCATAAAAGTGACACAAACAGCCCCTTAATTAGCTACAGAAATAATGAAATCACTTGGGCAGGGAAGCATGGACACAGCAGAGAATTAGGGAATGGTTTGGGATGGAGAAAACTCAAATCCCACCCAGTCCCACCCCATCCATGGCAGGGACACCTTCACTGTCCCAGGGTGCTTCAGAGCATGAAGTTAATGGGATCAGAGCTGTTCTGGCTTAGCCAGGCACAAAAATGAGGGGAAAATAAACTAAAAAGATGAATTAGCTGTGGCTGAGCACAAAAGTGACACAAACTGGCTCTTAATTAGCTACAGAGATAATGAAATCACTTGGGCAGGGAAGCATGGACACAGCAGAGAATTAGGGAATGGTTTGGGATGGATGAAAACTCAAATCCCACCCAGTCCCACCCCATCCATGGCAGGGACACCTTCACTGGCTCCAAGTTTGGCCTTGGGCACTGCCAGGGATCCAGGGGCAGCCACAGCTGTGCCAGGGCCTGCCCACCCTCACTGGGAGGAATTTCTCCTCCTTTAAGCCCTGCCGCCCTGATTTTTTAAGTTTTTCTAAGCCTTCTGATGTTTCCATTCTTGTAAGGATCTTTCTCACGCATTTTATGTAAATAATTTATTGGTTTGCATTCTTTTGTGGAGGAGGAGAAATTTGATGGACTGTTGGTTTGCCCAGTGTCATTGGAGAGGTGGCACTGTCACCCTCCAATCCACTGTCACTTTTGGAAATCTGTAAATGTTGGAGTCAAAATTAAACTTCCCTCTTTTTGCCTTAGAAAATCCAGTGTCCATGTCTTCTGTTTCGTGTCCTAAAGTGACAAAACCCAGCTTTAAACTGAAAGTTTCAAACCCAGCCCTCCCCTCAGGCAGCAGCAGTGCAGCCCTATTTCAAAATTTCATTTCATTGCAGAAAATTTCATTTCACTTCATTTAGTTCCAAAAAATTTCATTTCATTCCATGAAATTCCGTTTCACTTCCCTTCCTTCCATGCAGTCTCATTCCATTTCATAAAATAGAATGGCATTTAAAATTTTATTTTCTTTCACTGCACAAAATTTCACTTCATTTCATGAAATTGCTTTTCATTTCATTTAATGAAATTTAATGAAATTTGTTTCATTTCCATGAAACAAAATGAAATTTCCTGTCATGAAGCGAAATTTTGAAATTCCACTTCATTTCACTCCCCAAAATTTCCTTGCATTTCATTTCATTCCATGAATAAAATGAAATTTCCTTCCTTTCATGAAATGAAATTTCATTTTATTTCATTGCATTGCACAAAAATTCATTTCATATAATTCCATGAAATTTCATTTTAATTTGTTTCGTTCCATTCCATGAAATTTCCTGTGACTTCCAACACTGTTCCTTGAACAACACCCACACAAATTTCAAGGAAAAGGAAAGGTGAAGGAATTCTCCAAAAGTTCTCATCACCTAAAGCCAGAGGTGACCCAATCCAGGAGTGACCAACCCCTCCAGCAAAAATTCAGAGATTTCTCTTAAAAATAAAGGTGATTTCTGTGGGGTTTTTCAATATTTAGTTTTTAAACCAAATTGTTCATGAACAATTTGTGCTTCCATGTCCTGGATTGTCAAACTCTGTCCCCAACTCTTCACGGAGTCAGGTTTCAAGGATGCCTCATCTGGAGCATAAAGCTTAAAATCTTTATTTAAAATCATCTTCAAAACATCTGCAAGTGCCCAGGAACCATAAATAATTCTGAATAAGACAGGGAAATACCTGGGAAATGAGGAATTTTGGGCAAAACCCATTGCTAAGAGGATTTCAAACCTTGAGCAGAGTCAGCTCTGGTGAATCTCAAGTGAATTTTTAGTGATTTTTTTTACACTGCATTTTAAAAAATCAGCTGCCAATGCCAATCGTTTTCTTTTCCATAATTCATAAAGGGGCTAATTTAAAAAGCAAAAATATTATGAGTTTGAGTCATTTCAGCCCACGTGCTCACAGGGATCTTGTGTTGCAGAGTGAATTTAATTCATTCTTTATCTCTGTAAAACAAACACTTTCCTCAGTGCCAACCCTGTGTGTTGGAGGACCTGAAAATCAGATTTGGCTCCGCTCAGTTTTAGCTGTTCTGAGTGGATGGGTGGGATGAGGAGCAGAAAATTCTCTTTCCAGAGGTGACAGAGCTCAGCTGGAGATCCAAGACAGGGAACATTCCCCAAACCAGTTTTTCCTAGAATGCTTTTGGACAATTACAAATAAACAATATTTAAATTTAATTTAACAAGTTGGCTTGTTACAGATGGAGCCCAGAGTCGCTTTTTCTGAATAAAATGAAATGTTGCCCTTTGTTGGGCGCTTCATGAAGTCACATGTGGGATCTGACATGACAAGGACACGGCACAGCAGCAGGGCAGGGAACTCAGGATATCACCGAGGCACCTCAGAGCACCAGGGACAGGAAACAAAGGGGGAAATTGCCCCCAAAATATTTTGGATTATAAAAGGTTCTAGGATTATGAAATTGGTATAAAAACTAAGTTATTTTTAAAATAAATATTAAATATATCTTAGAATATGATATTAATAAAGAATATTTAGATATTATATAATATATTATATATATTATGTGTATTATATAATATTATCTAATATATATTACACATTACATATATAATGTATATATTATATTACATATTAAATTACATATACAATGTGTATATATATATTAGGTAATATATTGTATATATATTGCATATATAAAATAAAATATATTGTATCTATTAAACATTAAATATTATCTAATATATTATATATTATACATTATATGTTACATATTACATATTATATATTATATATCATATATTATACATTATATTTTACATATTACATATTATATATTATATGTTATATATTATATATTATACAGCATAATCATATATTAGATGTAATACAATACAATTTATATTATATTATATTATATTATATTATATTATATTATATTATATTATATTATATTATATTATATTATATTATATTATATTATATTATATTATATTATATTATATTATATTATATTATATATATATATTATATTATATTATATTATATTATATTATATTATATTATATTATATTATATTATATTATATTATATTATATTATATTATATTATATTATATTATATTATATTATATATATATATTAATAAAATAAATGTAATATATGTATAAAGAAATAAATATTAAAAGAAAATAACTTTTCTTTTAATTTAAAAATTAATTTAATTTAAAAATGAAAACAAAAATTTAAAATTTAGAAGTAAAAAATAAATAAATAAATATCGTTATTTTTAATATATACTATATATATAATTATACATATAATTTATATATATAAAAATTTTATATATATATATATCAGCAACACCTCCTGGATCCCCTCATGGCTGGGAGGGCTCTGCCTGACCCAGGAGTGACGCCGGCTGGAAAACCTGAAAATTGCAGAAATTTCCTTGCTCGCGGCCAGAGACAGAACTGCAAGAGTCGAGGGCTCCAATTCCCAGTGATTATTTCTGGTTTTTTCTAACATTATAGTAAATATTTGGAATATCCAAGGAGTATTTCCATTTCCAAGGCTAAAACATCACAGGGCTGTTCCATCCTTTCTCATTTCTGCCATCCATTGAACCTTTCCTGTTGAATTTCTCCCCAAAAATCCCAAAAGCTGCTCAGTTCCCAGAGATTTTGTCAGGCAGCAGAAACCACGACCTCAAATACGTTCTGGAAGCACACTCCAGGCAGAATTCCCTCTGCAAATTCCAGCCACAAAATAATAAATACCGACCCTGGAATTATGGAAGGGGGAGGAGAATGATGATTTTACCTCAATCAGGAGAGGTGAAGGATATAAAAAATTATTCTGTGTACACCTGAGCAATTTCCTAATTATGGAACCAGGAAATAAAGTCACAATTTATCCTGACTTCCAGATTTTGCAGCCTTCTGTGGAATGTCTTTAGATACTTGGTTTAAATATATATATTTTTTATATAAAAATAATAATAAATAAATTATATATTATATATTTATATTGTGTTTATTTAAATATATATTTTATATACATATTAATAATTGATATCAGCATATTTCTAGATTTCAATCTCTGTCCTAAATATCACCTCTGCCTCCTTCACCAATTCACTGAGGCCTGTCCTCCAGAGATTACCTCAGATTTTAAACCCAAAATGTTCCCTCTGTCCCCTATAGTTTACCTCACATCCCCCCACCAAAAAATGTCCATTCCATCCCTCACAGGTTTTATCCCTCAAATTTTCCCTACTTACCCTCTAATGATAACCTCAATTTTACCTCCCAAAATATCTCCCATTTATCTCCTCAATTTCACATCAAATTTTTAATTTTCTACAGCACAGGTTACTCAGATTTTATCCCCAAAATGTTCATTTTATCCCCCAAATGTTCGTTTTATCCCCAAAAATGTTCGTTTTATCCCCAAAAATGTTCATTTTATCCCCTAAAAATCCGCAATAAACGGGACACTGCGCCCACTTGCAATACCGGGATTCGCCACAGGACGGCAGCACTGAGCTGAGGAAGCCACTGCGCATGCGCCCGGGCTTTGTTCCATCCAACATTTAATTACGGGATTCGGCTTTTTTGGGTGATTTTGGTGGATTTATTATTTGATTTTGTTCGGTTTTGTTCAGTTCGGAGGGGTTTTGTGGGGTTTTATGAGATTTTTTTGGTTGTGGTACCACTGAGTCATGGGGGGATGCAGTTCTTGATGTCCACCACGAGGTGGCAGCAGCGACTGAAATTAAGCCACCTTCCCGGACTTGATCTTTTCTTACTTTTTATTCTTTTAATTTATAAATACAGAAATTATATTTGCCCTTTCGAACTCTAAGATTCTATATTCCGAGCTTTCTTATATGCTAAAATCCTGTATGTAAGACAGCAGACACGGTGTTTTGTTTTTAAATCAATTTTTACCTATATTAATTTTGTCAATATGTAAATATATACATGTATGTGTCTGTGTATATGTATATATATATTTATTGATTTTTATTTATATTTATAAAAATGTTTTTCTATATTTATACGTATTTGTCAATATACATAATATATATAATATTATATGTCATTGTATCTATATCTATAAATATATGTCCTATATATAATTATATCTATGATATGTATAATTACATATATCCTATTCTATTATGTATATAATTATACCTATAATATATATAACGGATATATTATAGATATAATTATATTTTATATATAGTATATATGAGATATACCATATAGATGATATATAATATATATATAATATATATAATTATATTATCTGTATTTCTCAATGCAGAAAATATCTTTTTAATATAATATATTTATTTTATAAATATATCTATTTTGTCAATATATGAAATATATATAAATGTATAAAAATGAGAACTTTAAAAGTTTTAGTATTTACACACACACACACACTCCCAGTGAGTTTTCAGGCATTTTTGGGGCTGTAATCTCCCTTTTTGTGGGGGTCCACCTGCCCCCCTTGATTCCCTACTCATCCTTTCCCTCATACCATAATGGAACTGGAAGTAAACAGTGAAAATATAAACAGGAAAAACAACCCCAAATCTCAATAACTCAATTTACAGTAAAAATATTCCCTCTGTTAAATATATCCAGTAAAAATATTCCCTCTAGAGAAATCCTGGATTTCCTTTTGCAGTCACTGAGCTGGCACAGCTGCCAAGTGATGCCATGAAATTTTTATCTCCAAAATACACAGCTACTCTTCAAGGAGGGATTTTTAAGAAATTTTTAAATGCCACTTAAATTATTTTTATTTTTAACTTAATAACTAACTACCTGTGGCTGGCAATGTGGACTTTTTTATCTAATTACACAATACTATTTAAATCTATGAAGAAGAAGGACCAACTTCTGCCTTAACATTTTTATTTTTATATATATAGATTACTATATTCTAAAATTTTAAATTTTAGGTTTTCAGCTATGTGATATTCACACTTTTATTTAAACCATAAACTCGTAATCTTAGTTCTATAATTTAATTTTGGAAGCTTTCTCCACTGCTTTAATGCAGTGTTCTCTTAGGGGTCAGTGCTTGTTAGCACAGAAAAATTCTCAGTAACCAAGGTTCCAACATTTAATCATCTTTTTCTCAAAAGGGAATTTTCCAGCTTTCCATCCCTTAATCCCTTCTGCATCTCCTGGTCCCTCCTTGAAGAGCCATAAATTTCCAATCCCAGATGTCCAATGTTCCAACTCCCTTTGGCTTTAATTGAGGATCGCTGGGATTAATTTTGGCAAAATTAACGTTTGGGCGATCGGATGGCGAAAGTAAAAACAATTCAACCAGTGCTGGATGCGCTGGGAAGGTCTCAAAATGCGATTTTTGGGACGGAGAGCGATCCCGGTTCTCCCGAACATCCCAAATTGGGGATTGCGGGAAGCGCTGGCTGCGCATGCGCGAAGGCCCCGCCCGGCCGGGATCCACCCGGGATTCACCCGGGATTTACCCGGGATTTGGGCCAGGACCGGGAAAACGGCCCCGCCCAGGTGGGTCCGAGCCCGGATGGCGGCAATCCCACGGGAACAGCCCCGGGATGAGCCGGGATCGGGAAACGCCGGCGGCGGCTGCGGGGGCAGCGGGCAGGGCCCGGCCCGGCCGCGGACACGGCGGCGGGAAAGGAGCCTCGGCCCCGAATCCCTCAGGGAAAATCGATCCCAAATCCCTCAGGGAAATTCCATCCCAAATCCCTCAGGGAAAATCAATCCCAAATCCCTCAGGGAAAATCAATCCCAAATTCTTCAGGAAAATTCCGTCCCAAATTCTTCAGGGAAATTCCATCTCAAATTCCTCAGGGAAATTTGGTCCTGAATTCCTTCAGGGAAATTTGGTCCCAAATCTCTCAGGGAAATTCTGTCCCAAATCCCTCAGGGAAATTCAGTCCCTAATTCCTCAGGGAAATTGTGTCCCAAATCCCTCAGGGAAATTCTGTCCCAAATTCCTCAGGGAAAATCCATCCCAAATCTCTCAGGGAAATTCAGTCCCAAATCCCTCAGGGAAATTCGGTCCTGAATTCCTTCAGGAAAATTGTGTCCCAAATCCCTCAGGGAAATTCAGTCCCCTAATTCCTCAGGGAAATTCTGTCCCAAATCCCTCAGGGAAATTTGGTCCTGAATTCCTTCAGGAAAATTCGGTCCCAAATTCCTCAGGGAAATTCAGTCCCAAATTCCTCAGAAAATTCTGTCCCAATTCCTCAGGGAAATTTGGTCCCAAATCCCTCAGGGAAATTCCACCCCAAATCCATCAGGGAAATTCTGTCCCTAATTCCTCAGGGAAAATCCATCCCAAAACTCTCAGGAAAATTTGGTCCCAAATCCCTCAGGAAAATTCTGCCCCAGATCCCTCAGGGAAATTTGGTCCTGAATTCCTCAGGGAAATTCTGCCCCAAATCCCTCAGGGAAATTCAGTCCCTAATTCCTCAGGGAAATTTGGTCCCAAATCCATCAGGGAAATTCAGTCCCAAATCCATCAGGGAAATTTGGTCCCAAATTCCTCAGGGGAATTCTGCCCCAAATCCCTCAGGGAAACCTTTGTGAGGGTATTTGGGAGCTGGGAAGTGAAAAACATCCACCTCCTGTGGGAGTTGCTCCCGTGGGAAGTTAATAATTAGTCCTCATTTCCTCTGTAAATGCAATTAAGGCATCAAGGAGGAATGTCTGGGAAACACAGGATGGGGTGTGGGGGAGCAAACAGAAGGTTTGCCC
This sequence comes from Emberiza elegans, assembly GCA_024865655.1. NCBI lineage: Eukaryota > Metazoa > Chordata > Aves > Passeriformes > Fringillidae > Emberiza > Emberiza elegans. The sequence goes on along the minus strand of JALJVW010002400.1, from coordinate 2,672,351 downwards.
TGAAATGTGGGGGCTTGGCCAGTTCAGGAATGAAAGGTGCGCCTCAAAAAACAGAGATCAGGCAGAGGAGTTTACTCCTGGTTTTGTTTTAATTGCAACACCAAAATCCTCCATCAAGGCCCCAGCTGGGGGAAAAAGCTGGACCTGGTGCTTCCCTCCCCATCCATGCTTCCCACAGCGTCCAGTGCAGGGAGGAATGGATGGCAGCAAGGAGGAATGTCTGGGAAACACAGGATGGGGTGTGGGGGAGCCCAGCAGAGCTGCTGGTTTGCCCTGACACCCCTGGGGGCTTGGCCACCCTTCAGGCATGCACAGCTGTCCCAATCCCAGTACAGCCCAGTACAGGTGTCCCAATCCCAGTACAGCCCAGTACAGGTGTCCTAATCCCAGTACAGCCTGTTACAGCTGTCCCAATCCCAGTACAGCCCAGTACAGGTGTCCTAATCCCAGTACAGCCCAGTACAGGTGTCCCAATCCCAGTACAGCCCAGTACAGCTGTCCTGACCCCTGTAGAGTTGTCCCAACAGCAGTACAGCCCAATACAGGTGTCCCAGCCCCAGTACAGCCCAGTACAGATGTCCCAGTCCCAGTACAGGTGTCCCAATCCCTGTCTAGCTTTCCCAATTTCTCTACAGCCCAGTACAGGTGTCCCAACCCCAGTACAATCCATTGGAGCTGTCCTGACCCCTGTAGATGTCCAGTACATCCCAATGCAGGTGTCCCAATCCCAGTACAGCCCAGTACAGCTGTCCCAACCCCAGTACAGGTGTCCTGATCCCTGACTAGGTGTCCCAATCCCAGTACAGCCCAGTACAGCTTTCCCAGTCCCTGTCAAGCTTTCCCAGTCCCAGTACAGCCTAGTACAAAGGTCCCTGTCCCTGTCCAGCCCAGTACGGCTGTCCCTGTCCCTGTCCAGCTGTCCTAGTCCCAGTGCAGCCCAGTATAGGTGTCTCTGTCCTTGTACAGCCCAGTACGGCTGTCCCTGTCCCTGTCAAGCTTTCCCAATCCCAGTACAGCCCAGTACAGGTGTCCCAAACCCAATACAGCCCAGTACTGGTGTCCCTGCCCAGCTGTCCCAGTCCCAGTACAGCCCAGTACAGGTGTCCCTGTCGAGCCCAGTAGAGCTGTCCCTATCCCTGTCCAGCTGTCCCAGTCCCAGTAGAGCCCAGTACAGCTTTCCCAGTCCCTGTCCAGCCCAGTACAGCTGTCCCTGTCCAGCTGTCCCAGTCCCAGTACAGCCCAGTACAGCTGTCCCAGTCCCTGTCCAGCCCAGTACAGCTGTCCCTATCCCTGTCCAGCTGTGCCAATCCCAGTACAGCCCAGTCCAGCTCTCCCAGTCCCAGTCCACCCCAGCAGAGCTCTCCCAGTCCCTGCAGAGACCTCAAGAGCCAGAGCCACCTGGGCACATCCTGCTGTTCCAGGTGGGACACGCCACAGGATTTCCTGTGGGACAAGTGCTGCCTTCCCTGGCTCCCAGGATCCAGCCACCACTGAGGGAGTGTTGCTGCCTAAAGCTTTTTAAAAAAACAACCCCAAACCATACAGAAAATATGAAAATGTCACAGTAAGATTGAAACTTTACACTCTGAGCTCACATGCAGGGTAGAAGAGTTGAGGTTGTAGGAGCCATGGAGGACAATTCCAGCACTGGGTGGATCCCAGGATTTTCCCTGCAGCCTCAGTGGTGATTGCCTGCCTGCAGCACGCCCTGCCCATGAATTATGCAGATTTTTGTCCTGCCCATGAATTATGCAGGTTTTTATCCTGCCCATGAATTATGCAGGTTTTTTGGGTTACAGTGTGTGCGTTGACAAGGTGTCAGCCCGGATTCCTTAATCAAGATGCCAGGGAAGATGGAGCAGCTGCCCCGTGAGGCTTTGTTAGCCGTGCCCATAATCTGATCACTGAGTTATTACAGCTCCTAGAAATTGAATTCTGGCAATTCCAGCCTGTCACTCAAGCACCCCGATAGCCCAGCTCTCCTGGTGGGGTTTGAGGTGGCTGCTTTTGCACAAAATTCCACCTGGGAATTCTGCAGCAGTTTATCCTTGCTCTGCTGCTCTCTTAAGGTTTTGTTATTTTTACTCATTTTTAGTGATTCAGGATTTTAAAATTACTTTTTTCTAAGCTCCTACGGTGTTACAGTTCCTCTTCTTTTGAGAAAAAAAAACCAAGAACCTCTAAAGGTTATAATGAGTGATTTTAACACTAATATGAAGTGACAATTCTTGCTAAGGTTTGATGATTTTATGTCAATAAAAGCACAAGCCTAAAGCCATTTATTTATGATTGATTATAGCACTGATGAATAGAGTAACACATAATATTTTCTATTACATAGGGTCTGGAATAATTTTGTTTTCAGTAGATTGATTTTCTGAGAACTCTTTATTCTTCTGTTCATCCTGACCTTTTAAAATAAATACCTTCCTTTCTAGGCTAGGTGGAAAAAACTGTTCACACCAGAGGCCATCCACACTGCACAGCCAGTTTATTCTTTAGCAAACCCTCATTTATGCAGCTTGATTTGTTTTCCACATGAGAATATTCCTGTTTCCCAGGGGTTTGAGGCTTACTCTGAAAATGGCACCTTTTAAAACCAATTATCCTCAGTCCTCTTTAACCAGTGGCTTTGGTGCTATGTCTTTTTAGACCTGGATATTATTTAATTTTTTTTTAATAACAAACCAAGAACAGAGGATGATGTACAACTGCAGAATGTCCTCAGCAGTCACAAATCACTCACTATAAAGAAATTTCCTTTCTGCCTCTTTCTAGTTCTGCACAATTTGTGTCTCCTTGCATTGAGCAAAATGCACATCACCAGCCCTGACACCTGGAGAGTTCTGCTTTATTGAGCAATAACTTAATGTCAAATCAGCTGCCAGAACTCAGAGTTTACCCAATTCTCATGGAATTGTGGAGGATCCCATGGGATGGGCTCTGTCAGTCCACCCAATACCTAAATGAAAATGTCATTTTACCACAGAATTTTTTCACCACAGAATTCCTCCATTCTCCAGCCTCACTAGAGCCATAAAAGAGGTCAAATATTGTCAAATATTGTAGAGAGATGCATTTAAATATTGCTAAGCAGAGATTAATTAAGACACCACAATTATGAAGAAATGAAATTTAGTAGTAAGGAGGCTGGTGAGGGATCTATTTCAACAAAACAAATTTAAAATAAGCATAGTTCTTAATAATCCACCACTTAACCATGTTCCTCAGTGCCACATCCACACAGATTTTAAACACAGAGCTCTAAGTCAGTAAAAACAAATATTGCTCTCATTTAGGGCTCTGCACAGGAATAAATGTAGATGGAGAATGAGGAGCAGCTCTGCAGTAATAGTTTGGAAATACAAATAAGTAGAGAGCCAAGAATGAGAGAATCCATTCAAAATTAGGAAAACTCTCTCTGCTTCAGCATCAAAGCTCATTTTCCTCTCTGAAACCAATGCAAAGGCCCAGCTCTTGTGGATTTCTGACAGGATGGGTTTTGTTTCCTTGTTTGAGGAAGCTCTGGGGGCTTGCAGAGTTCAGTAGCACTGAACCCTCGTCAGAAAAAATTCAGACAGACAAGTCCATTCCCAGATTCAGTGAAGTAATTGAGTAACCTCTGCTGAAAATTGAGAAGCTTCTGGAGAGACACTGATTGAAGTGATATCTGGCAGTTTTTCATTTGACAATCAAATTATACCAGAGGTCTAATCAAAGCAAGATACCAACATGATCTTTGTCTGTATTTATAACATTTTCATCAGTTCTGAAATGTTAACCCCAGTTTTCAAATCCAGGCTGTGATCACTCTTTTTTTGCCTGCACTGACAGGCATCCTAAGGAATCCTAGAAATTCAGATTTTTTCTTTTTTCCTGTTGATTCTTCAGCCAGATAAAAACTCATTTCTTGCTCTTCCCAAGCCTTACAGAAATTCTTACTCCCAAGTGCTGGAGGCTGTAGGAAATGCAGTATCTTGTCTCCTTGGAGACCATAAAAGGGCTGTTTGTGTGAGCTGAACACACCCCACAAATGACAGGCCAGAGCCCAACTGTGTCAATCCTTCCAAAAACTTTTACTAATTCTGCTGGGAACAAAACTGTAGGGAGAAAAAATATCCCAGTTCATAACAAGATGTGTGCAATTATACCAACACCTTTAATTTTTGAAACATTTCTTGTATCCTTACAAACAGCAGTGAATGATTTGCATGAGTTTAGTGAAGAGAGGATTTTTAGAAAAGCTTTTTGCTCATGAAGTAAAAAATACATTTTTGAACAGGAAAATTCTCTTGTGCCTAAGGTTGAAGGGGGAGATAGGGATGGGGAGCAAAAGTCAAATTCAAGGTCTGTGGAGGAGCTCATCCCAGGTATTTGACACTCAGAAGGACAAAAGTTGGTTCTTCACACCCACAAAGTAAAAATAAATAAAAAGTAAAAAAAAAACCCAAACAACAAAGTTAATTTTACCCACAAAGTAAAATTCATGGATGTGCAGGATTTCCTTGCTTTGGCTTTTCCAGCTCCTTGTCTCGTGCTGCTGGGGGTGAAGGCACAGGGACTGTTCTCCCTGGGCTTTGGGTGCAACCTCCTGGCAAGTGCAGAATTTGGATTTAGATGTTTGTTAGTTTTTATTTATATTACAGTTTTACAAACTGAGTTTTATAATACTTTATGTTAACATTTAAAATTGAGGAGTATTTTTTTCCTGTAAGGTTTTTTAAGGATAAACTGTTTAATTAAGAAATTACACTTCAATTATTTTTAGTTTAACTTAATAATTAACTTCTTGGGGTTTGTAATGTGGATTTTTTTTATCTAATTACACAATATTGTTTAAACTCATAAAGAAGAAGAGGGAAAAGAAGGTGAAGAAGAAGGACTAGTTTTTCTTCTAAAACTTTTATTTTGTTTTATAAATATATATAATATTTTAGATTTTAAACTTTAAGTTTTTTGCTATGTGAAATGGATTGAGAGGTTCACTGGGGAACATCTACAGGTTTTGTGCTCTGTGCTTTGCACTTGTGATCACTGAGTCTCTGTAAGAAGGGACTTGCACATTAATTATAGTTCAAACAGACTAAACTTGGCCTTCTGCCTTGAAAGCTGAATGGGAATTTTGTATTTTTTAAATGTATCCAGTTTATCCTAAAGATATTTCAAAACACAGCAGCAGCAGTGATACTGAGAAAAGGAAACAGTTTTGGTCTGATACTGAGAAAAGGAAACAAAAATTCAACTTTGTAATTAAAAAAATGCTTGTGATGGGGAGGAGAGAAATTGCCATCACTTAAGTATCTGAAGTGATATTATACACTTTTATTTAAACTACACACTTATAATTTTAATTTTTTACTTAATAACTAGCTACTTGTGGCTTGTAATGTGAACTTTTTTTATCTAATTACAAAATACTAATTAGATCTATGAAGAAGTGCTAGCTTCTGCCTTAAAATTTTTATTTTGTTATATATTCTAAAACTTTAAACTTTAGGCTTTTCAACTATGTGATACTACACACCTTTATTTAAACTATACACTCATAATCTTGGTTCTGTCATTCAATTTTGGAAGTTTTCTCCATGGCCTCAGGTCAAATGCAGTGTTCCTTTGAGGGTCAGTGCTTGTTAGCACAGAAAATCTGAAATTCTCAGTAACCAGAGAGCCTCACTCATTGCTGTTCTTTCTTCATTTCTCCCATTCAGATGCATCCCCGTGCACGTCACAGCCACGAGCAGAAGCCATGAATTCCAGAAAATTCCCCTCAGAAGCACGGAGAGCTTTCCCTGCTGCCAAAGCCCCCAGCCAGCAGCCATCCCACATCCTGGTGGTGGATGCCACCTGTCCTGGCTGGGCCAGCACCTGCTCCGTGCTCTCCGAGGCTCTGGAGAACGTCCTGGGCCTGGCCTGTGGCCTGGCAGGGCCCTGCAGGGTGCCCCTGCTCAGCCTCTACGTGGTGCAGCCCCAGCAGGAGTGTCTGCTGCCCTTCACGGTATGCCCCAGCCTGGGCTGCTGCTCAGGGGAAAAAATAATTCATTCTTTTTATCTAAATTCATATCTAAAAATCTGTTTTTGAATTCACAACTTAAAAATCGGCCGTTCTCAGAACGATCGGTTCACCGTGAGGTGAATTTCATGAAATTTCATAGATTTCATAAAGTTGAAAAGGAGGAGTGTCATTTTTGATCTGTCACCCTGATCAATTAGGTTTTGTGCTCTTCCTTCCTAAAACATCTGTTTTGGAGCATCTGTTGCAAAATTCGTGTGCTGCTTTGTGCTGTGCTGCTTCTTTGTCAGAATTATCGCACAAAGCTCGAGCTGGACAAATATTACCAGTGTCTGAGAGGTTCTAGATATTGAAGGGGAAAGGTACAGAATTTTTAAAAAAAAAAAAAAAAAAAAAATATATATATATCTGTGCTGAATATATTACCAATATGTGAAAGTTCTAGATATTGAAGGGGAAAGGGGCATAGTTTATATATATATATATATGCTGAATATCTATCTATCTATTTAAATATATATATATAAATATTTAAAATATATATCTATGCTGAATTTGAGAAACATCCAGATGATTCTGTGATTTCAGGAAAAGTCCTCTAAGGCTAAATCCAGTTCTAAACCCAGCACTGCCAAATCCACCACTTAACCATATTCCTAAGTGCTTCATCCACACAGATTTTAAATATAGAGCTCTAGGTCAGTAAGAACAAATAGAACAAATATTGCTCTCAGAATCATCTGGAAAAGTCGTCTAAGACTAAATCCAGTTCTAAACCCAACCCTGCCAAATCCAAAGCATGTTCCTAAGTGCCACATCCCCACAGATTTTAAATGCAGAGATCTAAGAACAAATATTGCTCTCATTTAGGGCTCTGCACAGGAATAAATGTAGATGGAGAGTGAGCAGCAGCTCTGCAGTAATAGTTTGAGAATACAAATATGCATTTAAAGTTTTGAAGTCATCCTGTTAGAAATAATCACACTCCCATTTACACAGCATCAGTGTAAACACACAGGATTAACCCTCCCACTTTATGGTGGAAACATTCTGAAGAGTTTTGTCAAGTCTGCACATCCTGAGAAAAACAAAAAAACAGAGGTTAAGAGTAAATTAGCAAATGTGATCTGCAAGAAAACTCTGGCTAATGGTGGTGTTTGTTTGGCAGGAAAGGTTATAGATAATGTGACAAGGATAATATTATGACTGCTGCTCCTGATCAGCTGTCGTTTTTATTTAAACAACAATTCCTCACTTTGACAGTCACGGTTTTTAAAGGCAGAGGAGCCCTTAGATCACTGTTCTGTATGTTCACATCACAGGCTATTATATTTCACTAAAGTACCCCTATTTCATTTAAGCTTCCTTCCAGAAAGCCATCTAGTTTTGATCTGAAGACAAGATGGGTAATCAAGTACTTCTCTTGAGAATTTCATCCAGTGGTTAATAACTGTCATTGTGAAACCTGGACCTGGTTCCTAATTTGCATTTATTTGCTTTATCCTCCAGGGATTTCTTAATATTGAAGAACATGCTTGTATTTTATCCTTTCTTCCTCTAAATAGGAGCAGGTCCCTTCTCTGTTCTGGCTGGTAAATCAAGAACAAATGATAAGTTTAACTGCAAAACATTTTTACAATTATTTTAATAATTTCTAAGCCATTCTTTGCATTCACTCTGCTGGTTTTTTGTGGCTGCTACATCCCAATAGCAGACATCAGCTGCTGTACTGAAGCTGTTCCTCAGAGCTGTGTTAGACAAATCATGAAGTCAGGAAAGCCCCAGAACTGAAAATAGAGATGGGGAGAGTACATGGGGAAGTGTCACACACACTTACCCTGGGTTTAATCTTTCCTCTGTGCTTGTTTATGGTCTCTGTTCCTGCTGTAGGAGAGTCCATAAAGCTTCCCTGGAAAGGGCAGGGAGGGCAAAGCAAGAGAAGCCAGAATGAAAGTAGATAACTCTGGGGGAGAGTAAATGGTGGCAAGATAAGCAATCAGCACTGAAGCATCAAAAACTTTAATGTGGCACTGAGTAAGGACTGAGCAGAGCCTTTGCAGCTTCCCACTGAGTCCCACTGACAGCCCACCCTGCAAACCAGGGCTCAGGGATGCTTCAGTGACCCAGAGCTCCACACACCTGAAGCAAACAAGTTAAATGTTCACCTGCTGCCTCTTTAGTGGGGAAGGTGACCTCTGGCAGCAATGTCTTGTACTGCTTTAAATAAATTTGGTAGAGTTCACTCAGTATCTTTCCTGTGGACCAGTTTAGCTGCTGAGTTCTTGGTGAGGCTCAGGTGAGCTGACTTCTCTGTGACCACCAGCCTTCCTCCACATTATGGAGAGGTATTTCATGTTGTTTATCAGCTGTCTTGGTTTGAAAAGCCAAGTGTCTGCTGAGGAAGGCAGGAGCCTCCCTTGAAATGAAAAATGTAAACCCCCTCCTCCAAATTATTATAATTTTGAAATTAAGGGGCTCTCAGGCAAAGATGTGGGAGCAGGAATAACAGTTCTTTATTAGGAAAATTAAAAATACAAATGCAATAGGTACAAAAAAAGAAACCAAACCACTGCCAGAGTCAGACCATGCCCTGCCCCCTGTGTGTCAGGGTGGGGGCACAGCCCCATCCCATGGGGGCTCAGCCCTCCTGCAGTGCCAGCTGTGGCTCTGCTGCAGCAGGGGTCCTGCACAAGGGGGGAGTTTTCCTCTGCAGCTCCAGGGCTGCTGGAGATGGGCCTGGGCTCCCTCTGGCAATGCAGGGCAGCAGAAAGCTGCTCCTCTGGCAATGCAGGGGGCAAAGGCTGCTGTGCTGTCCCAAACCTCAGATTGTATCCAGGTGGGAATGCTTGGCTCCTCCCCTGGGCAGAGCATCTCCCCATGGGATGATGGAATTGGATCAGCCATGCAGGGACACTCACTGGCCATGAACAGAAGGTAATTAATAATTAATGGCCCATGAACAGAAGATAATTAATAATTAATGGCTCATGAACAGAAGAGATCTCCTGGAGGGAGGATTGGCTGTGGAAGAGATAAAGAAAACTGCCCAATGAACAGAAGAGAACTGCCCCACCTCTGACAGATGGTGACCCCATCCTTTCCTGCTCCCTAAACCCTGTTTTGCAGCAAGTGAAAGAAAACTTTGCCCGAGTTCAAGCCTGCATTTCAGAGCTCCGCTCGCTCCCAGCTGAAGGCTGCTTCCCCCAGGGGGGAAATGGAGTGCTGCAGGCTGTGCAGGATGGATTGCAGCAGTTCAAGCAGTACAGCAGGCACACAGCAGCAGGAGGCTCCACAAATAGTTCTGTTGAGGTAAGAAAATGCTGGGAGGGGAGTGGGAGCCATCCTACATTATTGTGATTTATAAATGTGTATTTTGTGTGCAGTGAACATGCAGAAAAATTTAGGTATTCAGCACTCTGGATGTTACAGAGATCCACAGAAGTCCTGAAGGAAGATACCAAATCTTCAAATCCCTCTGGACAGATTCCTGTGGAAAAAGGGGACACATCTAGGGAAAGCTGTCCTGGTCCAGGATCTGATAGATTTTGGTGGACACAATTTTGGTGGCTGTGTTTTCAGCTCTAAATGTGTGATTTTGCATAAAGAGGAGGGAAGCTGCTCATAACACATGAGAACAGATGTGTGACTGCAGAAAGCAGAGCAAGGTTCACAGGAGGAAGTATTTTTTAAATAGTATCAACTGACATGAAAGGACAAAGAGTTATGGAGGGGAAAGGACTCACACAGGAATGTTTTCCTCTGGACAGTAGAAAATACCAGCTCCAAACAATCCTGCATTTCAGACTTCCCAGGCTCAGGCTCCACCTGCCAGTCATAAAAAACAAATTGAGATTCCCACAAGTGACATTTGCCAAGTCTTTCTGCTTTGTTTAGGTCCCTAAACCCTTCCAGAGTCTCACAGAGTCACGCTGTGATCAGGCTGCAATTGAGACTCACTCCCAGTGTCTGTCCAGGAAAATTTTCTACTGATTTTCTGCCTTTCTTGGGGCTTTAAGGTATTTTTCTTGACCATTTGAAAGGTGATTTGGGCTTTAAAGCTGGGGGTTGGAACAAACAGAGCACGCTTTGGACACAAGACCTTTTCTGTCACACAACAAAATCCAGGACATTTTCTGGTATACTTGAAGGAGCAAGCTACATTAAAAATGCAGTTAATCCATGGATACAGGGAGTTTTTATTCCCCTAAGCAGTCCTTCTAGATTATGCAATTATTCTTCTAGTTCTTCTAGATTATGCAATTTTATTGTACTTCTCTTTGCAAGGGGATGTAAGAAATGCTGCTCACTGACAGGCAGGAGGGGGTTTTACCCTTACAAAAGGCCAAAAAAAAGTTTCAAAAAAGGTCTCTTTCTGCTCCAGATACTTAAGTGATTGTAATTTCCTCCCTCTCCAGCACAAGCTTTTTTTTAATGCAGAGTAAGTTGAATTTTTGTTTCCTTTTCTCAGTATCAGACCAAAATTGGGTAGTGGGAATCACACCTACTGCTGCTCTCTTTGGAAATATCTTTAGGATAGACTGGATATATTAAAAAAAAAAATAAATTCTCCTTCAGCTTTCGAGGGAGAAGGCCAAGTTTAGTCTATTTGAACTATAATTAATGTGCAAATCCCTTCTTACACACAGAGACTCAGTGATCACAAGTGCAAAGCACAGAGCACAAAACCAGTGAACCTCTCAATCCATTTCATATTGGCTTAAATGTGAGCCAAAGCCCAAAAAAAAAGAAGCTTATAAATCTTCTTTTGACATTTCAGCAAGATTTCTCCTCTCTCCATAGTGAGACCAGTGCTACCCAACATCTTCACCTCCCAAGAGAGAGCTGGGGTTGAGGCAGCTTCTTCAGGCTCTGATTTGTGTTTCAGATCACAATTCTGACCAGCCAGCCCAGCAGAGACATGGTAAAGCAGCTGGAAAAGAAGTTACAAGACATAGACCTGGTGAGCCTGCGAAAAATACAGGTCATTGAGGTTCTGAAGAGAGATTTCCTGCAGCCTGAGGATGTGGAGCAGTGTGTGCCAGCAGAGGAGCCCAGCAGTGGTGAGTGGAGGGCATTTTTAGGGAAGTTATGGCTTTGGGTAGCACAATCCAACATCTGCCACTTCCCTTTGGGCCATTTAATGTCAGTGGGGACTGCTGTGCCTGGAGGAAATTTGTACCACAGAATTTCTTGGGGCTTGTGGAACTTACAGAGCTCCTGCATTGTTGGAGTCCTGAACGGCTGAGAATTTTAGATTTTCTGTGCTGACAGGCTCTGACCCCCAGGAGAACACTGAATTTAACCTGAGGACATAGAGAAACCTTCCAAAATTAAATTCTAGAACTGGGATTTTGGGTGTGAAGTTTGACTAGAAATGTGTAATATCACTGGGTGGAAAACTTAGAGTTTAAGGTTTTAGAATATATCAATAAATATAAAGCAAGATGGAGGTTTTTGGGTGGCCACTGGTTCTTCTTCCCTGCCTTCTTCTCCATGGGTTTGGTGGTATTTTGTAATTGGATAAAAAAGTCCACATTGTGGACTTCAAGTGATTAGTTATTGGGTTAAAAGTGAAAATAATTTAGGTGTCATTTCTTAATTGGATAGTTTAGCCTTTAAAGACCTTGTAGGAAGAGAAATGAGGCCATTTTGTAGCTTGTTGGTGAAATGCTGCAGAACTCACTGCTGTGAGACTGTAACGTAGATAAGAACTAATAAACATCTGAGTCTGAACGTGAAATACCCTCTCAAGTGCTTCACTCCCAACCTTGACAGAAAAAAGAAGCCAAGAACTGGCAGTGTGTTACTTCAGCTCTTGATATTATTAAAATTCATCTGTGATACAGCTTCACTGTGAGGGTTAAAGAGAAAAAGGCATCGAGTTATGGGGGTAACACATCTGAGCATGGAGGAAAGCAGGAACTGTATCAAAGACAAAAAAACAGTTAATTAAGAGGCTTGGTCAGTGACAGTAACCCTTCCCAGCAATGTGCAGCCTGGGAGAGATGATTATGTGGGGATTTTTTAAGTTCTGAATGAGTTAGAGACAGGACTTTTGAGGTTTTTAGATGATGTGGTTTGTTTTTCTTATCGTCTACATAGGCAGGAAGGATGAGTTCAGCTCACATCATTACAGCATGGTTCAGAAGGCTATAAAGCTTTTAGTTACAAGACTTTTTAAGGAGTTATTGACTAATAAAACGCTGCAATAATAAAGGATATTTATGCTTTTGACCCAATCCTTAAATATTTTGTCTTATGGACTCATGTTACAGTGTAAGTTTTCTTAGCTAATCATTTATGACACACAAACTCACAGTACTGCGTTCTAATTTCTTTGTTGACCTTGGTAGCTACTTTAATTTTTTCTCTATCTTAAACTCTAAAACTCTCAACTTTCTTTTACTTAGCTTAACATGTCTTTGCTTTAAACTATAAATCTACGTTCTTGCTTCTAGCACTTAAGTTTGGAAGCCTTTTCTAAAGTCTCAGATCAAATCTTGTGTTTAATTCTAAGCTTTGGCTTACAGGCCCAAAGTTCTGAGAATTCTTTGTATTTCAGATTCCAACAGGATTAAAAGGGGATGTTTCTGGTTTTTACTGAGAGACAGACAGAGTTATTTGTTTCTTGCTGTTCATTTTCTTTCATGGTTGAAGCAAATTTCTGGTCAATTGTCCCAGTAGGGACTGGGAATCCTGCAGGGAAGCCTTGGAAGGCTCAGCTCACAGAGGAGGAGATGCTCTGTGCCTCTCTGTCACAGGGCTGCTTCAGGGAATGTAAAACCCCACCCAAATTATTCCTAAATGTGGATTTTTGTGTAGCCCTTTCATCCAGTAAATGGAATGAAAATATAAATGTGGACATAAAGGGACATTGAAATGTCAAGGGATGAAATTCTCATTTTCTGAGTGGATGAAGTATTTGCTCTCTAAGAAAAGCAACAGGGGATGAATAAGTCAGATAATTGGAAAAATGAGCCCAACTGCTTTATGATACCCACTGGAGCTCCCTCCTTCTGTTTCAGAAAAAAAAAATCCATTTTCCTATTAAAAAAATTCAGTAAAGAGCATTAAATTTGCAAGATCCAGTGTACAGGAAGTGCAAGATTAGGGCTGTGTTGAACTAGAAAATAAATATTGTGATGCAGCACTTCATCAAGAGCTTCATTTCACTGAGGATATTTCTTCCATTAATTTATTTAGGGGTTATTTGAACCTACTTACATTTTTAATATCCAGAGCAGGATCAGGATATCCCCTCCACAGGCTCATTCCCAGGTCAGTGCAGCTGGAAAAGACTTCAGGAATTTGAAAACCTCACATTGGCAAATCTTAGAACAGCTTTGAACATGCTGAGATCTCAGAATCAGAGCAAACTGATTCTGAAAACCCCCTGTGGAGAGCAGGACATTTGAGGTGGGAATAATCTGGGGGAGTAACCAACAGGATGTCTGGCCTTTGGATGGACTGGTCTCTACTTTATTTAAAAATAAAATCATCATCATCATCATCATCATCATCATCATCATCATCATCATCATCATCATCATCATCATCATCATCATTATTAATAATAATTTTTATATATATTACAATTCTATTCTATTATAATTCTATTATATATTATCAATATAATTTTACTATTATTATAATTCTATTAATTTTTTCATACAATCAATATATTATTATTATCATCATCCTCATCATCAACCCTATTTTCATTATTAATAATTTATTATATATATTACAATTATATTGTAATATAATGATATATATTTTCAATATAATTTTACTATTATTATAATTCTATTATATTCATTTTATACAATCAATATATTATTATTATCATTATCATAATCACCACGATTATCATAATTAATAATAATTTATTATATATTACAATTATATTGTATTATAATTCTATTATATATTATCAATATAATTATACTATTATTATAATTCTATTATATTAATTTTATAAATCAATATATTATTATTATCATAATCAATATTATAATTATTAATAATTTTTATATATTAAAATTCTATTATTATGATTATATTATTATTAGATTATATATTATCAATATAATTATACTATTATTATAATTATATAATATTAATTTTATATGATCAAGATATTATTAGTGTAATTATTATAATATTTATTATAATTATGATCATTAAAGAATTCTATATTATCATTATCTTGTATCGTAATTATATTATAAATTATCAATATAATTATGCTATTATTCTATTATAACGATATCATGTTAACGATATATTTTTATTATTATTGTTGTTGTTATTTCTCTTCCCCTGCCCCCTTACACTCCCTGAAAGCAGCTGAGCCTTGCCAGACCTTTTGCTAACAAAGGTTGACATTTGCATGTGCTGGAGATAACTGCTCCCAGCTATTTCTGTGTGATAAAAACAAACAGCAAGTCCTGAGATAAAGCACTAATGCCTTTTTTATGACCCCAGCCCATCTTCTGCAATCCCAGGGCTCCTTTCTCTACCTGGTTCTGCTCTCCACAAGTTTGGGACCCACTGTAGAGGAGATATTGGCACCCCAAGCTTTTTTTCCTAATGAATACAGTGAATTTCTTTTAAAATTGTCATGTCCTGTGGCAGCTGCAGATGTGTAAGTGATTAAATATCTATTACAGAGGAAAAAATTAAAAAAACAAAAACCAGGAAAATATTTACTGAGGGAGGAACTAAAGCATTTACCAGCCCCAAAACACAAATAATTCCCCTTGTCAGCTGTGTTTTGCTGTTTGTAAAAGTTAATTACGTGGATTTCCTGGTGCTTTGTCTTCTGAGCTGTTAATGCCCTCTTCAGTGCACATCCCTGAGAGAAGCCCAAGTCTAAAATCTGTAGGGAATGCATCCAAAACAGGATCACCCTGCAACCCTGAATTCTGCAGGGAAATGGGAGCAACACTGAGGGCAAGGGGCTGGAGGTGGGAACAGCTCAGTTCATCAAGAGCAGCTTCCAACTAAAAAAAACATAAATCAATAATCAAAAAAAATAAAGAACTAAAAAAAAATCTAAATAATTAAATATCCTGGCAGCCAGGGACAGTCAGAGAGGACAAGGAAAGGTTTTTAGTAGCAAGGGCAGTGTGAAAGATCTCCTGTTGTGAGTGGGAGCTGAGTCTGCTTTGCTGCAGACACAACCAACATAATCTCTTCCTCAAGGCTGGGAGGTGGGGACAGTCAAAAAGTGTGTCCTGAAGAAGAGTTACAGTCATTACAGTAGTCCTGGATTATTTGCCAGCTAGAAATTATTTCATTTCTGGGGATTTTTCTTTGGGTTTGGGGTTTTTTTACTGCCTAAGTGTCATTTTCCCCAAATGGCATTAGAAACGAAAAGATTTCTCAGTGTAGATGGATGCAGCACTTG
Organism: Emberiza elegans; assembly: GCA_024865655.1. Lineage (NCBI taxonomy): Eukaryota > Metazoa > Chordata > Aves > Passeriformes > Fringillidae > Emberiza > Emberiza elegans. Next base: position 2,656,929 of record JALJVW010002400.1, on the reverse strand, counting down.
TTTTTTAATCCCCTTGCTGGCCTGGTAAACACAAGGGGTGGAAAAATGCTATTTCTGCTATTTATTCCTCTTCTGAGAAAGCCTTTCCACATCCTGGCTGTATGGTAAAGCTATTAGTGCTACCACGCTGCACCTTCTGGGTTTACCAGTGGTTATATTGCATGTCTTATGCAATTTGCAAATGTTTTTTTTCCCTTCCCTTTATTTTATTTATCCCATTTTATTTTTGTTTATCCGATGGACTTCAAGTAGATTCTCATGTGGATGCACCTCTGAGATATTATTTGTGGGTGGTTTGGGGGTTTTTTTTGGGGTTTATCTTGTTTATATCCTGCCTAACTCTGCTGTCCAGCCTACATTTCTCCACGCTTAAAAGTTGTTGCTACATCAAACCACATTTCTCTGCATCTCCAACAAAGAGTTTAACAATTGTTGAAGAAATCTTTTCGATGGCTGAAAATATTGGTGCTTTTTCACCCATTTTTTCTTTTTTTTCCTGCAGACATGGCAATCCTGGGGATGGACATCGAGGTGCAAACTGTAGAGGACAATGTCATCAGCCTGGAGATGCTGTTTAAAACCTGGCTCCATGACCATGGCACAGAGAGGGAACAGCTCCATCTCCTCCTTCCCTCAGGAGGTTTTGGCCACGCTGCTGCACCCAAGAACACCTTAAGTATTTCATTTTCTCTCCCCTCTGCTCCCCTTCAAGGAGTTCCTGAATCCCTCACCCTTAAAAGTTACCCAGGATTGTCCTATGGGCACCTTCCCTCCCATTTAGAGACCCAGGTGAGGTCTGTGGATAACTTGGAAAAATCATCAAGCTTAGAAAGGTGCTCTTTGCTGCCACAGCTGCTGAGGCTGCAGTTGTTTCCATTCTGCAGCAAAAATGTGCCTGGAGGGGCATGGGAATTTACAGCCATGTGGCCAAGGTAAAAGGAGCCTTGAGAGCTGAATAGCCCTAAAAATTGTGTTCAAAACAGAGTCTGTGCCAGAGCTGCACTTAAATAAAGGCTGTTTTACAGAGAGCTGCACTTAAATAAAGGCTGTCTTGCCCCTATAAAGGGACTTGGGGACAGGTGTATGCCTTGTGCCAGGCTTTAGTATTTTCTTTCCCCCAATAGTTGCTAGAAAACATTAATTTTTAAGTGCTTTGAGCATGTCATGTGCTAAACATTGCCCTTCCCAGCGACCTAAACCATTCTCCTTCTCCCAGTGTGCCTGAAGTGTGATTTGCAGGAGAGGCTGCTGGACCCAGCCCTGCTTTTGGGGACATCTGATGGCACTGGGAGAGCAGCAGATGCCAGCTCTCCCTGGCACATGGCAGCCTGGCCATCCCCAGCTCTGCACAAACTCCGGGTGCTGAAGTGAGTGGTGCTCCTTGTCTTCCACTGGGTGACTGGGGGAGGGTGTAAGAAAAGCTGCACTTTCCTGGGGCCTGCTGACATCACCAGGAGGTTCTGGTGGTGCTGGTGAACCAAATTCTGGTGTGAAAAACCCTCAGTTCCATCACTCTTCCTCTCATGGAACAGCACAGCCCACGTGCAGACCACAGTCACACCTGGTGTCACCACAGCACTCAATGAGGGTGACACCACAGATGCCATTCCTGCTAAAGTTCTTTCACTCCAGTGAAATGTTTTATTGTAATAATTCTGCTCTCTCATTACCTAATGAGACCACAGCAATTAATTGGATGTCAGAAACTAAGCAAAGCCTCACAGTGCTGTGATTTCACCTAAGAATTCACTTTCCTGGCAGCAGTTCAGGGCAGAGCATAGAGATGCTCTCCAGTGTCTTTATAGGAAAAACAGGATAATTTCTAAGCTATTCTTACAATGCTGAGCACTAACACGAGCTGTATCCTGGCAGGGCTCTGAAGTCTGAAGGGGTCTGTGAGTCTGTACTCTATGGGCTGCCCTTCATCATCAAGCCCACAAGCTGCTGGCAGCTGGACTGGGATGAACTGGAGACAAACCAGCACAGCTTCCATGCCTTGTGTCACAGCCTCCTGGTGAGTGTGTGAAAATGGCGCTGGGATGGGGAGGGATGGCCAGGGAAGGGAACAGTGTGTGCACACCTTGTAACGCCTGTCAGGAAATATTTTAAAAGCTGCAGCCTCATCTCATGGGCCAGAGTTGGCCTTGTAGATCTTTCCATCTGCTGGGAAGGTGCTACAGCTCATCAGAGCTTGGGTAAGACCCTCAAACCTTCCAGAAATGAGTGTTTGGAGGTGTGAAGTGCAAATGCCAGGGTTGGAGTTAGACTTGAGACTTCAACAGCGAAAATAATTTACCAAGGCTTGGACTGTGGAGAACTGCCTGTTACTGATAAGCTGCAAACCAAAACTGGGTGTTTTTTTTAAGCACTGACTTGCTAAAAAACAAACCAAATGCCATGCTGTCCTCAGCCCTGCTGCAGAATAGTTTCTCTTCCGTGATGTGTGTGTGCCTGCCCTGAGCCCACGGTGGCAGTGCTGAAGGAAGTGGCTGTTGCTGTTGTTCACACCTGGATTTTGCCCTTTAGAAAAGGAAGTGGATGCTCTTGGCCAGGCTGGAGCCCCAGAACACGGGACCAAACTGGAACGTGGTGGTGCACCCCTATTATGTCATTGTCCCCTCTGACTCTGCCACTCTCCTGGTGAAAGCAGTGGCCATCAGAGAGCTCCTGCTGCCATCAGCCTTCCCAGCTCTCCTGGCTGAGCACCCCGAGCGAGTCAGGGGCCCCATCGAGGTGAGTCACTCATTATCAGCTCTCCTTATCACCTCGGCAGATAACGAGAGAAGGAAATGGCTGTGACAATGTCTAGTGACATTGTGTGATGTTGCACTCCAAAACTCCTTCCCAGCACACAGCTTTCTCCATGGACAGCAAATGCCTGTCCTTGGGAGCAACGTTGGTGTCTGCTGGGGGGAAGGAGGCCTTGTGAAGCAGAATTGGGGGTGACAGTGCCCAGAAATCAGCTTGTTGGCTGATTCTGAGCATGGGAAAGGGCAGCACTGCATCCTGCAAGGGAATGTGTAAATCCATTGAGATCTCTCTGGAGATGCCTCTTGTTCTATACACAGTTTGCAGCACAGCCAAAAATCCCTTCACCTTTCACTGCAGGGCAGTTGGTTTGGAACGTCTACAACACTGTCCCTGAAAAAGAAACCAAAAAAACCACAAACATGCAAACCCCACAGCTTCCACCTGTCACATCCTGTAGCAAACTCAAGTTCTCTCTTCCAAGCAGAGCGCCCTGAACAACTTGGAAGTGGAAGTTGCTTACAACCCCTTGCACCTGAAGAGCAACCTCTACAAATACCTGAAGAGCTCCTTGTACAAACCTCCCCACCGGCAGCAGCCCCAGCCCCGGGAGCAGCGCCCGGAGCGCCACCAGCCCAGGCAGGTGAGTCCTGTGTGTGAGCAGCCTGGAAGGGCTCTGATGTCCCCTCCTGGCCAGATCCCAGCAGATTGTGCCCTCCTGGCCAGATTCCTGCAGGAATTCCCAGCAAGGTGAGCACCTCCCCACACATGGATTTGTGTTTTGTCCCTGTCTTGCAGCCTCAGAGCAGAGCCAAAGCTGCAGTGGCTCCCCTGCTGATGGCTCCCTCTCCCCTCCAAACGTTCAGACCAGCAGCAGCAGCCAGGAGAGGCTCCTGTGAGGGCTCCCTGCTCCCCAAGGAGTACGAGGAGTTCCTGCAGTGAGCAGCAGGAGCTGCCCCTGGGCAGCCACAGCTCCTGGCTCAGCAGCTGGCCGGATGTGGTCAGGCAAGACACCGAGCTTGGCCTTGGGCAGGCAGGCACTTCCCATCGTTTGTTCCTCCTTGTTGTTGTTTCACGTTGCGTTCGTCACCCAGCCAGTTCTGCAGGAAGTTTGCTGCTCAGGGACCCTCTGGTCAGAGATCCAGCTGTCCCCTGCAGCAGCAGCAGCACCACGTATTTCCTGTTCTTGCCAGCACACGTCACCAGCCTGCCTCAATTTTGGGTTTGTGAGACGGGGCCAGCACAGGCCACAAATCACAGATTGCTGTCAGTGGGAGCAGAAGAGCTGCAGGCAGGGCAGGGAGGAAATTAGACAAGGCAGAAAGTTGTGCTGAGCTGCCCTCATCCCACAGCAGCAGGTTCAGTGGGGTGGTTGAACAGGAATGAAACAGGGCTCTTGGATTTAATCTTAAAGCCTGGAGTTCTGCTCTCCAGATGATTTGGTTGTTTCCAAGATTGGCCTCACTGTCCAATGCCCCAGCTCGTGAAGGGGGTTGGAGCAAATGCCAAACCAGAGCAATTCCAGAGAATTCCTGCCCAGATGCCAGCCTGTTTTTCAGCACAGCTGTAGGGGAGGTGTGAGCCAGGGGCAGCTTGACCAAGCCCAGGTGGGTGGTCTCACTGAGCCCCTGATGCCAAGCACCAGCAGAGTTTGTGTTCTACTTACCTGGTTCTGAAAAGCTGTTCCAAAATAAATTTATCCTCCATGGAGCTCACTCTCTGCCTGTGGTTTCTGACATGTCCAGCACTGCTGTCCCACCACTGGCCTGTGCTTCTTGGGAAACAGCTGCAGGAGAGCAAGGGCATGGGGCCAGCACCACAATCCCATCTCTTTTCCCTGGGATCCCAGCTCTGACAGGCCCAAAGGCATGGGCTGGCCCTTCCCATGTCCTGGTATCTCATCAGGCAGCTGCTGGGGCAAGACATGGAGGGCGGGTACCACGGGAGACAGGGCAGACACCCCTGCAGGCACAGGGATGGTTGGGAGCAGGAATGAACACAAATGGCCCAGCCTGGGGCCTGCAAACCAGTCAACAACATCAAAACTATAAAATCAGGTTTAGGAAGGAAGCAGCAGGGAGGCAACAAAGTTTTTGGAACCACCTCAGCCTCCCTCAGATTTCCCAAAACCCATTAGACTTTTCCCCTTCTCCTGCAGCAAAACCCCAGTGGAGAAGAGGACCCAGCAGAGGGGAACAGCCACAAATTGGTCCTGGCCACAACTGAGCTTTGTTTTTACAGGACTGAGGCTTCCCCCTGTAACGTGGGCACCAGATAAATGCCCAGAGTTCATCACCTCATCACCAGCCTGGGGACCTCCAGGCTTCCCCAGCAGTTTGGCTGAGCTGGGGCTGCAGAAGTCGAGCTTGGCCCTCTCACAGGTGCAGCACAGTGCTGCCTGTCACCTGCCTGTCCTGTCAGCACCAACAGGCTGCCAAACCTGCAGAAGTCACCAGCAGATGTGGGGACAGCCAATGCCAGTGTGCCTGGTGTGGTCCCACACAGAAAGCACAACCTGTATTGACCCTGGGTTGGCTTCTGGCCAAGGCTGGCCACACAGCAATGCCACAAACCACACAGCAGGCATCACAGATCTGGCCATTAAACTCAAGGGGATCCAGGCTGGGCCTTTCCAGGCCTTCCAAAGCAGCTGGGAGTGGGGGGGATCAGCAGTGGGACCAGGCTGGAGAAGGAGAGATCCTGTGACTCACCAAAAGCCACTGAGCTGCAGCAGAGCTGGCACTGTCCCTGCCCAGCCCTGGAGGCCATCACACATCTGAGCCTGACCCTCATGTCCCTTAATCCCCTGCCATCAGGGCATCCAGCCACAGCTCAGCCTGGCAGGCACTTTTCTTTGAGCTCAGTAGCTCTGGCACAGACACAAACGTGCGCCTGCACCTCCCCATCCATGCCACAGGCAAACGTGTCCTTCTGAGACATAAAGACTTTAATATTAAAATAACTTTGTATAAAAATACTTTTGGAGACTGATGGCAAGCAGCTTTCCACACACCACAAAAGGCACCAGAGCCCTGCAGCCTGGTCAGACAGGAAGCCAGAGCAGAGCCAGAGCAGCAGGTACAGGAAAATACCAGCCCTCCTGCAGATCAGAAGGCACGGTGGAGCCAGCTCCAGAGCTGGAGAAACACAATGGGGCTTGCACCAGCCACAGCTGTCTTCTGTTTCCCTCCAGGAAAACCCAGCCCCTCAGCACTGGTGAGAAAAGGGGCTCTGCCTGAGCCCCAAACCCCCACGTCATCCTGGGGAGGAGAAGCCCAGCTGGCACTGGGATGCCCAGTCCCTGCTGGGATACAGACAGCAGCAGCAGCAGTTTATATCTCCCCTAAATCCTCATAGAGAGGCGACAAGCTGTACTCATCCACACACTGCTCCTTCTTCTGCAGCAGCTGGGGCTTCACCACCTGGCTGTAGAGCACCTCCACGTTGTTGTTGTTGCTGCTGTTGAGGCTGGGTTTGGTCAGCACCTTCTCAGGAACAGCGCTGCCCCATCGCCTGCCAGGCTCCTCCACCCTTTCTGCCCCTTTGGGGATAAAGGCTGCCTGGGGCTTGGGGGCTGGCACTGGCTTGGGGTTCTTGGCCTTGGCAGGGAAGGTGGGGACCGAGTAATCGTCAGTGCTGGGGTTGTAGGGGTACTCATAGCCCCCCCTGCCATCGTGGCCCTGCGTGCGCCAGGCCTCGCTCGTGGGCCGCGCCTCATCGTAGATGTAGGTGAAGGGATGCAGCGAGCGGGGGGCGCGGCCCTCGGGCTCGTCATAGATGTGCTCCTTGTGCCCAGGGGCAGCCTGGCCACGGCCCTCAGCCCTGCCCTGGCCCTCAGCCCTGCCCTGGCCCTGCCCCTCGGCCCGGACCTGCTCGTACGGGCCCGAGTATGGCGGCACCAGCAGCCGCGCCTTCGGCTCCTCCAAGGCCCCGCCGGGCGCCTTGGCCACGCTCAGGGCCTTGCTGTCCACAGGGTCTGAGTACAGCGGGTCTGGCCGCGGCTGCAGGCCCTTCACCGAGTCCAGGGGCTCTGAGTACACGCTGGAAGGGTCCTCAGAGGGTGGCACAGCACGGAGCACCTTGGGCAGAGGGGAGCGTGGAGGCGTGCTGGACACCGTGGGCTTGGCTGGTGGCACGGGCAGCTCTGGCAGAGTCCGGCTCTTCAGCAGAGATGTGGCATCTCTCTCCTCTGCTGCTGCTGCTGCACCAGCCCTGGATGCCAGCCCTGCTTTGGGTGCCGGGGTGTCGTCCCCCTCAGCAGGCAGCTCCAGGCTCAGGCTGTCAGCCAGGGCCTGGCGGATCTGCGCCATGCCGGGGCTGTCGGCTTCCAGCGAGTCGCAGCTCTGCCGGTTCTCCTCCACCTGAGCCTTCTGCTCCTGGATGGAGGCTTCCACCAGGCGGAAGATCTCGTTGCCCTGCTTGGTCTCAAAGGTGAAGTTGCCAGGTCCTGAGTCACAGCGCCTGCCAGCCTCGAAGGAGAACATCACCTGAAGGGGAAGCAGAAGGGGCACGTCCTGCTCAGCACCCAAGGCTGTGCTTCCCCACCAAAGGGCGTGTGGCTGCAGCACTGATCCTGCACACCCTGAAATCCTGCACACCCTGAAATCCTGCTCTGAAATCCTGCTCTGAAATCCTGCCCTGAAATCCTGCTCCTTCCACTCCCACAGCAAGGGCCACCCTGTGCCCAGCAGCTGGGCAGGGACAGGCCACACTACAAGCTGGAGAGCTGGAGCACACCTGAGGGGCATCACTGCCAGTGCCCCAGAGAGCTGCAGCTCCTGCTGGAGCCCTGCTGCCTGCCATGAGCAATTCCAGCAGTTTCTACCACCGGCAGCAGATAGTCCAGGAAACAACACTGAGGAAGCAGTAGGGTGAGAAGGCAGCAGTTCAGCAGGGGAAAGTAGTATGGAATCTTAGGAAAGAAGGGAGAGATCTGGAAGCAAGAGATACAAGAGGAAGAACACGGCTTTCCACAGGAGAAAGCTCAGCAGCAGCTCAGTTGCCAAGAGTGAGCAAAGCATTGACCTACCAGCATTAATCTGTTCATGGTAAAAGGTCCTTTAAAGAGAAGTCTTGCACCAGGGCTGTGCTTCCTCTGGCCTGAACACTCTCTGGTGAGCAGGTTCCCACCAGCTGACGCCCACACCCTTCCTGAGCCTCAGGATTTTCTGTCTCTCTCACAGGCAGCAGCAGCAGCCCCTGTGGTTGCTACAAAGCTCTCTGGGGACAAACTCCTTTTTATGGGTCAGTGCTGCTGAACAGAAGCACAATCAGACCCTTTCTGCTCAGGTCACTGCGGGTGCAGCTCCCCACACCCTGCAACTCTCCTCCTGCCCCTAGCACAGACTCTGCAGATGAGCTGGACACCCCACAAGGACAGCTTGGTTTCCACCCATGCTTTGGGAATGTGCTGCAGAAAGCACCATAAGCAGAGTGTGGTCAACATGGTCCCTGCTATAAACAGCCCCAGGACACCACTAAACAACCCCAGGACACCACTGAACAACCCCAGGGGACCACTGAACAACCCCTGGACACCACTGAACAGCCCCTGGACACCACAGAACAACCCCTGGACACCACTGAACAACCACAGGGCACCACTGAACAGCCCCTGGACACCACTGAACAACCCCTGGACACCACTGAACAGCCCCTGGACACCACTGAACAGCCCCTGGACACCACTGAACAACCCCTGGCCACCACTGAACAACCCCTGGACACCACACAACAACCCCTGGACACCACTGAACAGCCCCTGGACACCACTGAACAACCCCTGGACACCACTGAACAGCCCCTGGGCACCACTGAACAGCCCCAGGGCTTCACTTCCTCCCTGTCCAGGACAGCCCATACCCCTTGCACCCAGGGTAGCAGCAAGACAGACTGGAGACTTACTGCAGGAGGACTCTGGAGAGGGTCAGACCTTCAAAGGTCAGCGAGAATAGGAGCAGTTCCCCCCACAGAGCGAACAAATCCAGAGCAACCGGTGTCTCAAAGCCCCTCTGCTCTGGCCACCGTGCTGAGGAGGGAGGGACTGAAGCCAGGGCAGAGACAGGACTGCCAGGAGCAGCTCCTGGAGCCTGGGGACAGCGTGTGTGCAGCACTGAGGGATGTCCCTGCTCCTGGCACAAGCTGGGAAGTGCTGGGATGGAGAAGGAGAGCAGTGGGACAACCACAGAGAGGATGGGAGTGTCCCAGCAGCCCACACTCCTGCGTGGTGACACAGGCAGGACCTGGGGACAGCCAAGGCCACCAGGGGCTGCAGCAATCCTGGCTGCAGGACATCAGCTCAGCCTTGCACAGGGGAGCAGCTGCAGCAGAGCACAGTGGGGGCCCCCCTTGCCCACCTTGTCCCGGCCGTATCTGCGCAGCAGCCGGTAGGGCCACACGAAGAGGATCCTGTCTGTCCGTGGGTCCTTCAGCACCAGGCTGTCCCTCTCAGCCTTCAGCACGTAGGTGCCACGCAGCTCACAGCGCTCTGCAGCCTCTGTCCTCTGCACTGTCACCCAGAAGGCGTTCACTGTGGGGACAGGGCTGCTCAGGGCACCCAGCCCTGCTGTGGGGACAGGACTGCTCAGTTGCACCCGGGGTGGGACTCACACACACACACCCAACCCCCCTGTGGGGACAGGGCTGCTCAGGGACACACACAGCACCCAGCCCCACTGTGGGGACAGGGCTGCTCAGGGGACACACACAGCACCCAACCCCACTGTGGGGACAGGGCTGCTCAGGGGACACACACAGCACCCAACCCCACTGTGGGGACAGGGCTGCTCAGGGGACACACACAGCACCCAACCCCACTGTGGGGACAGGGCTGCTCAGGACAGGGGACAGCCAGCCCCACTGCAGGGACAGGGCTGCTCAGGGACACACACTGTGGGGACAGGGCTGCTCAGGGGACACACACAGCACCCAACCCTGCTGTGGGGACAGGGCTGCTCAGGGACACACACAGCACCCAACCCCACTGTGGGGACAGGGCTGCTCAGGGACACACACAGCACCCAACCCTGCTGTGGGGACAGGGCTGCTCAGGGACACACACAGCACCCAACCCCACTGCAGGGACAGGGCTGCTCAGGGACACACACAGCACCCAACCCTGCTGTGGGGACAGGGCTGCTCAGGGACACACACAGCACCCAACCCCGCTGTGGGGACAGGGCTGCTCAGGGGACACACACAGCACCCAACCCCGCTGTGGGGACAGGGCTGCTCAGGGGACACACACAGCACCCAACCCCACTGTGGGGACAGGGCTGCTCAGGGACACACACAGCACCCAACCCCACTGTGGGGACAGGGCTGCTCAGGGCAGGGCAGGGGACAGCCAGCACCACTGCAGGGACAGGGCTGCACAGGACAGGGGACAGCCAGCTCCATTGTGGGGACAGGGATGCTCAGGACAGGGGACAGCCAGCACCACTGCAGGGACAGGGCTGCTCAGGGATACACACTGCAGGGACAGGGCTGCTCAGGGACAGCCAGCCCCACTGTGGGGACAGGGCTGCTCAGGACAGGGCAGGGGACAGCCAGCCCCACTGCAGGGACAGGGCTGCTCAGGGACACACACTGTGGGGACAGGGCTGCTCAGGGACAGCCAGCCCCACTGTGGGGACAGGGCTGCTCAGGGGACACAGGCAATACCCAGCATAGCCCCAGAGATGGGGCAGCAGCAGGACAAGGCTCCATGGGAGGTGGCCCCAGGTCAGGGGCACCAGCAGGTCCCACCTTCATCTCTGGTGTAGTAGATGGAGTTCACGGCCATCTCCAGGGCTGGTGACTCCCCGCTGCCCTCTCGGCCATGCTGTGACCCCAGGCCATCGCTGGGGCCATTCCCCTGGCAGAGGACAAAGGACAAAGGAGAGCAGGTCAGACCCACAGCTCTCTTCCCACATCAGCCCCCAGCCCCCCTTGCATGGCCCTGCTGCCCTCCATGGCCCCACAGCCTGGCTCTCCTGCACCCTGCCCACCCCAGAGCTGGCACAGGATCCCCTGAGCCCACCTCAACAGGGCCAGGCAGCACTGGGGGGACCTCCCTGAGCTCCTGGCAGCACCCTGTCCCCAGCTCTGGGCTCTGCACCCACAGAGCTGCCCCCAAAGCATGGCACAACCCAAACACACCCTCCTGGCCACACCACCCCAAGGACAGGGGGCTGGTGGCCTGGCGACACAGGCTGTCCTGTGTCCTGCCCTGCTCAGGAGGAGGGGCAGCCAGCCTGCAGAGGGGAAGCGAGCGCTTCTATTTTAGCACATGCAGAACTGAAAATGCAACACACAGGTTTGTCACCACTGTGTCCCAGCAGCAGGGCCCCCAAAAGGCCCGGGGGGGGACACAAACCCTTGGTGCTTTCACAGATCCTCCTGCAGAAAAGCCCCTGACAATTACAGGCTCCCTGAGCCCTGTGCAGATGGCACAAGGGAGGCTCAGTGTGCGGAGCTGCTCCTCGGGGTTGCAGCAGAGAGTGCATCTTGCAGTTTCAGTTTTAAACTCACACACATGAGCTTCCTAACAAGAAGCCCAAAAAAAGGGCCATCCAGCCCTTGTGTTTGGATCCTAAAACCTCATGTCCTGAGAGCTGATAGCAGCAGCTCCTCCTCATTAAAGCATCCAGCACAGCAGGGCTCCAGCCTGGGACTGGAAAGCCACGGGCCACCAAATCTGCCAGAGCCTCTAAGGCTCCATTTGACTTTCTCCTCATCTTCAAAAGGAAATTTAAAAAAATCTGTTCTGAACTCTGAATGATCTCTGGCCCCAGCTCCCAAGCTGCTGGACCCTGCATCCCCTCTGGGCAGGAACATGACACAAAATCACATTCTCCATGCAGACGATCAGCAATCCCAGCTGAGGATCTCCAGCTCCATGCAGAGAGAGGCCACGTGCAGCTCCTGTGCCTCCTGCTCCAGGTCAGGCCTTTTTAAAACACGTGCCAGCCTTGCAGCCTCTTGTTCACATCCCCCTAAACCTCCAGCTTGCTTCTGCACCTGAGGCACACAAATGATGGCTCCCATGTGGGGGATGGAAGCTCCAAGCAGGTGCTTGTGTGCCCAGCTCAGCCCCACGAGGCACTTTCAGGGCAAAGGCTGCAACCCTGGCTGCACCAGGAGACACAGAGACATTCCCACCAGTGCCTCCCTGCACAGACACACCTGGCCTGCCAGGAGACTGCAGGGAGGGACAAAGGTAAATCACACTCAGGGGACATCCTGGCATCACCAGCTGCGCACCCAGCCCTGCCCAGCACTCCAAGGCTGGAATCAGCTGGAGCCCAACCCAGGGCTCTGCAAACACCTCCCAGGAGGGAGAGGCAGCGCTGAGGAGCTGGGCAGGCGTGGGCTGTGTCCCAGAGGGCACAGAAAACCTCAGTGCCAGGGCACCCGCTGCCCAAAGAGCCTTGGCTGGGCACTCTGGCTGACCAGCAGCTCCAGGGGCTGCAGAGGACAGGGCTGGGCAGTGTTCCAGAGGTCCAGCACAGATGGGTGCCCACAGCAGCAGCCAGGAGTGAGCCCCAAGGTTGGGAAAGAGGGATCCAGCTCCTGGAAGCAGATGGGTCCTGCAAGGCTCTGGAGGCTGCGCTTCCACCACCGCTGCTGCAGCAGGAAAGGCAGCAATGGTTGGGCCAAGAGGAAACGCTCCTGGCCATCAGCTTGGCCTCCTGCCAGCCCTCTGCAGGGGCGAGCACGGGTTCCTCACGGGGCAAGAAGAGCCCGACTCCAAATTTGCAGCCACAACCTCGAATTATTGGCAGCACGCTGAGGAGTCCCGCAAACCACAGCGGGAGCCATCGAGAGGGCACCGGAGCGCCAGGGCCGGGCGCTTTAAACCTCAGGATGTCCTCCCCAAGCTGCCAGGTGCGAACGGGCCACCCCCACACGCTGGTGTCCCTATCCCGCCCGCAGCCCGGGGCTCACCGGGAAGGCGATCTGGCACAGCTTCGCCACCCACTCCTCGCTCTGCTGCTTCTCGGCGGCGAAGAGGAAGCTGCGCTCGCGGGTCTCCAGGCGGAAAGTGGCGGTGCCGGCGCGGGGGCCGCCCTCGCCCACCGGGGCCACGCTGGTGCAGTCGCTGAGCCGCACCACGGTGCGGGCGAGGCGCCGGGTGCCCGCCCGCCCGGCCGCCGAGGGCTCCTTGCAGTCGAACACCTCGAGCCGGGCCACGCCGTGCTGGCTGGCGGGGTAGAGCGCGGACCAGCCGCGCTTCCAGCGCTGCGGGCAGCGGGGTCACACCGGGCACCGGCAGCGGCACCGGCAGCGGCACCGGCAGCGGCACCGGGAGCGGCACCGGGAGCGCCCCCGCCCCGGCGCGCAGCCGGCCCGAGGGCAGGGAGGGAGGGAAGGAGGGGAGGGAGAGGGAGAAGGAGAGGGAGGAAGGGACGCCCGACTCACCTTGGTGCCGAACTTGTGGCTCTGCTGCACCAGCAGCGGCCCCTCCATGGCCGGCGGCTCCATCCCCGCGCGCTTCCGCCCGCGCCGCTGGGGCGGGGACCGGGACGGGACCGGGAGGGGACCAGGACGGGGATGGGGCGGGAACGGGGCGGGGACCGGGAGGGGAACGGGGCGGGGACCGGGAGGGGACAGGGACGGAGATGGGGCGGGGACTGTGGCGGGGACCGGACAGGGACCGGGGCGGGGATGGAGACGGGAACGGGGTGGGGACCGGGACAGGGACGGGGCGGGGACGGGGACGGAGATGGGGCGGGAACCGGGAGGGACCAGGACGGGGAATGAGGCGGGAACAGGGCGGGGACCGGGCGGGGACCAGGACGGGAACGGGGCGGGGATGGGGCGGGGGCCGGGTCAGGGATGGGGCGGGGACTGGGGCGGAAACGGGGCGGGGACCGGGACGGGGAGCGGGACCGGGAGTGCTCGCGTGTGTGCGCGTGCACGTGAACAGATGTGCGCACATCTGGGCTCGTGCACGCGCGTGTGACACAGGCGTGCGCTCTCCGTGGGGACGGGAAAACGCGCTCGGGTGGGCTGAGGGTAAGCGAGGTGTGAAAAACGCCAATCGCTTGCTTTTAAAAGTTTATAAAGTTTAATAGTAATAAAATGGTTATGGAAATAGTAATATAATTAGAGTAATAAAAATTTGGTCAATTAGGATTTAGGACAATATGAGACAATAAAAACAAAGAGTTACAGTCAGTCTGGGTATCTCCTTCTGGGCAAAAAAAGCCCGAAAAAGGACCCACATTAACAGAGGATTAACCCTTAAAAACAACAACCTGTTGCATATTCATACACCTCATCCATGATGCATAAATTCCATTCAAACACAGGATTCTGTCTGGTCAGTGTCAGCTTCTTCCTCTGAATCCTGACGGCTCTTCAGGGCTGAGTGAAGCAGGAAGAACTTCATTTCTTCTGATAATGGAGCAATAAATTCTCTTTCTCTGAAAGATTCAGGTGTCCTGTGGCTGTTATCTCACTGCAAGTAATTTCTTTAGAAAAGTATCTCACATAGCATAGTTTCTATTTTAACATTTTGTTATAACCTAAAACTAGGTTTAACACAGAACTTGAGAAAATTAACACAGCATAACTTTGTAACATAACACGTAGAATATTCATTTCAATATTTGCAAAAAGCCAATCATAAAATAGGCATTTTTCCCAGAGGGCAATATGGGGAGTGGACAAGGTGAGGTTTCACAGGATGGGAAAAAGGAGTGATGTCTTTGACAGGAGAAAAAATGAAGTGGAGAACTAGAGGCTGCTTACCTCAAGCTCATAGTCCAAGAAAATCGTGGAACAGCCAGGTGCTCAGAGAGGGCAGAGAATCACAGAAACACCTGTGTATGCAAACACCTGCACGACTTCCTTCTCTGTCTTTGTGGACAGATTAATGCCATCCATGCCTCATGCCACATCCCTCCAGGGGCAGTGGGCTGCTCCCAGTACTGTCCCTGTCACTGCTGCCCGCTCCAGCCTGCCCCAGGAGCCTCTGCAGGGCCCGGCTTGAGCCCAGCATTGCCAGCTGCAGCTGGGCCAGGCGAGGCTGTGAGGCAAGGAGCAAGGACAAACCTTGTGCTCAGCACATGCAGCATGGATGAGCCAGCCTGGTGGCACCCCGATGGCACTGGGACCCTGCCAGCTCCCTGCTGGTCAGGCTCTCTTGGGCTTCTTGCTGCTCTGATGGCCCAGGCACCATGGCTCGGTTTCCTGACACAACATAAACCTGCAAAGGGAGGAGGGAGAAGCCACAGATCCTGCTTTTCCAGGCTCTGATGCCCATTTCTCCACCTGTGGTTTGGATGAAACAGCTGCTGAGGGCAGCTTTGCAGGGCCTGGATGGATGCAGGGGTGACCCTCGGCTCTGTCCTGGCTTCACCCCTCACATTCGCATGGTGACAAAATTGCGCTGGTGCCCTGGTTTGGGAATGACATTCCCCAGTTAAGTGCTCACATTGAAACATCCCAGACCAATTGCTCACAGCCCCAGCGTCCCCAGGATGGGGGCAGGATGGAGAGGAGAATTGGAGGCACGACAAGTAAAGATCACCCGGGCTGGATGAGAGCAACGTGCTAGAAACAGCCGTGGGATGTGACCACAGCAATGCCAATACCAGAGTGTACAAGTCAGAATGAAAGATCAGACCACAAACCCCGGCAAAATGATGACATCAGTGATCTGAAACTGATGGCAGTGGTGTGAAACAGAGCAGAGCCGGTGGTCTGAAAAGGAACCAAATGCCGGGGTGGTGTCAGACAGGTGCAGGTGGTGTAGGCAGGGCTCCCCAGGGAGCTCAGGAGTGGCAGCACATCTGCCCGTGGGACAGGCACAGCCACGAGGGGCACAGGGCAAACAGCCTGGCACAGCTGAGTGCCCTGCCTGGCACGGAGCTGGCATCGCACCCCCGGCCTGGCATCCGGGTGTGCCAGGGCAGGTGCCAGCTCGGTGCTGAACACAGGGAGACGATGGCATCCACCCCTCGGGATCACGCCCGGGGCCGTGGGCTCCCGGGGAGCTTCGGAGGCGAGACAAGGAAGCGCTGCACCGGGAGAACCCCCGCAGGTGGGGCCGGGGGCACCGGGGCTGCCGTGGGCACCGGGCGGGGCCCCGGTATAACCGGGAGCGGCGGCGGCTCCGAGACTGCGGCTCGAGCATCGCCTCCCAGGGGCTCCTCACGGATTTTGGGGATCCCCCCCCAGCCCCGCTCCGCCCCCTGCGCTGCGGCGGGGGGAGGGGGCGGGCGGTGGAGCCGCCCCTGCGCGAAGCTCTCCGCGCATCCTTCCGCGGGCTCCGCATCCCCCGGCAAACATCCCATCCCTCCGCACATCCTTCCGTGGGCTCCGCATCCCCCGGCAAACATCCCATCCCTCCGCGCATCCTTCCGTGGGCTCCGCATCCCCCGGCAAACATCCCATCCCTCCGCGCATCCTTCCGTGGGCTCCGCATCCCCCGGCAAACATTCCATCCCTCCGCGCATCCTTCCGTGGGCCCCGCATCCCCCGGCAGACATTCCATCCCTCCGCGCATCCTTCCGTGGGCCCCGCATCCCCCGGCAGACATTCCATCCCTCCGCGCATCCTTCCGTGGGCTCCGCATCCCCCGGCAAACATTCCATCCCTCCGCGCATCCTTCCGTCCCCCTGCGCGCCTGCCATCCCCTCCCGCACACACTTCATCCCTCCCCGCGCATCCTCCATCCCCCTGCGCTCCTGCCATCCCCTCCCGCGCATCCTTCCGCGCACTCCTTCAACCCCCGCTCCCTCTCCGTCCATCCCCCAAGCGCTCGTCTGTCCCTCCGCGCATTCCTCCATCCCTCTGCTCACTCCTCCATCCCTCTGCTCACTCCTCCATCCCTCTGCCCATCTCCTCCATCCCTCCTCCATCCCTCGGTGCCCCCGCGCACCCTGCGCCCACCCCCGGCCGCCGGGGCCGCTCCTGCGCGGGGATGGCGGAGCGGCCGCGCTTCCTCTGCGGCGTGGTGGAAGGTAGGGAAGCTCCCTCCGGTAGGACCCGCCCGGGCGTTTCGGGGCTGTTCCGATCCACCCGAAGGGAACCGGGGGTCGGGAAGGGCCCCAGGCTGGGGGGGAGGTGGGAATGGGGCCCTGGCACCGACCCCCATCTCTGGCAGGGGGCTGGACCAGCGCCGCCCCGGCAGAGCCAGAGGGGCTCAGGGAGCCTCTGCTCGGCCTCCAGAGCTCCGCACGGGGCTCTTGGCTGCCCTGGGACCAGGGGCAGCTCCCGGTGTGCCCACCCTGCCCGTGGGGCCGCCGTGCAGGACTCACACCCAGAGCTGGCCAGGAGGGCTCTGTGCTTCTCCCTGCCCACATCCCCAGCTCCCCGTGGGGCTGACAGGACCCTCTGCCCTCCTGCTGGCACCGCAGCACCCCTGGGAGGGGCACTGCCCTCTGCCCCACCTGAGAGGGAGCAGGAGCAGCGTGCCAATGGATGGGAAACAAACAGGAAATGCAGGGGTGGGGAGGCTGGCATGATTCAGCCGTGAATCACGGATGTAGTAGAGCTGACCTGGGAAAGAGGACAGGGATGATGCTGGCAAATCCATGCCAGGAGAACGCTGCTGAGTGGCCTCCTCGGCAGCCCACGTCAGCTCCAGCAGCACGAGCTGTGGAAGTGTCGCTTGCAGGGGCCATACAGGGACTCTGGGGACCTCGCTGGCATCTCAAAATAGCAAATTACTTACCACAGAAATAACTTTCTTTGGGTGAAATGTTCACTGGGATTCTCGAGTGGCCACAAATTTGGCCCCGTGCACGGTGGGGGGCGGATAGCAAAGTGATTTGATATTATTTCAAAATATATGGAATAACCGTGTAGGTGTTCAGGCAGGTAGAAAATGTGTCTGCAGAGAGCCGACAGATGGAGAGTGGGTGTTGCTGCGGTGCAAACCCCCTCAGCATTGCCCAGGGCTGCTGCTGGGGGCTGCAGGGGGGGCTCCTGCCAAAGGGAGCCAAGGCAATGGGGGCAGGTGGGACACTCAGGTGCTTTGGGAACTGCAGGTGACACTGGCCTCATGGAGAGCTGCTCCTTTCTCCCAGCCTGAGGGAGTCAGTGCAGCCTGCACCACCCACTTTTGGGAATGCTGTCACTGCCCCTTGGCCCTGGCTGCTGGAAATTGCAGTGATTGACTCCAAAGTCGCCCAGGATGCAGAGAGAAAGCAGGGAGATACCTTAATGGCCAATTCTCATCGCTGTCCAAGACATAATGGATTTTCTGTGAGACTTCACCTTGTATCTGCCAGATCTTAAAGAGGATTTAAGTGGCTGAAGGTTCTTCTCTTGCTGAAATCTCAGGTCTGTGCTGGGACTCTGACAGGTTCCCTTTAACCTCCACTTTGAGGAGCTGTCAAATGTGCATTTCTCCAAACCCATTTATCAGCCTGTCCCAGGGGAAGGGGTTTGTGTTCCTCTGGATATCCTTTCTCCCTGGCTTTGCAGACAGCTCTGCACCTCCCAGATCCCCTACATGCAGAAATGGGAAGGGCCCTTCCCTGGCAGTGAGCCCAAAGGCAGAATGGGTGCTGCATGTCTGGCATTCAGGGATTGCCCAGAGAGGCTGATCTGAGGCACTTTCCATCACCTGCATTGTTGGGAAGGATGAACATTTGACAAGAAAGTCTCACAGATATCTGTGTTCTTGGCAGAAAGATTTTTAAATGTAGAGTCTGATGAAGGAATAGAGATGGAAGCAACTTTTGATGTAGAAGGAAAGAATTGCTGGGCCAGTTTTACTGGATAACCAAGGAGGCAAAGGGTGTGTTAGTTAGAAGGGATTTTATGGCTTAGAGCAAAGGATAAACCCACCCCAAACAAGATGTTTTTACCAAGCACAAAGATAGCACAGGCAAACAAGGCAGCAAATGGTGCAAGTAGAAAAAAACTCTCAGAATTTTCCACTGCAAGAAAACTGAAAAACAACTTCTAGCTTAAACTGTAATGTACTGACTTTTAGTGATTGGAGAACAGTGACATGAATATGGTAATTACAGTAGTTATGATAGGCTAGAGATAAAAGTTAAGGTCTAGATTGGTTCTACTGTATGAAGATGCTGAGCAAAGAAAAGTATAGAATGCAATGTAACAACAAAAAAAATATATATTGTGGCCAAAAGAAAAGTAGATAATGCATTTGGAACCAAAAGAAAAGTAGATAATGCATCTGTAACCCAAACTCAGGGTGTCCAGGCCTGCCTGCAGCTGGAGCTGACAGCTGTAGGTGCAGGCTCTGTCACCCACCACCCTGGATGGAATAAACTGCATTTTGGAGAGCAGCCTGGAGTCCCACATCCCTCATTCAGGCTCCTAATGCATTTTGCCTTTTTTCCCTTCCCTTTTCCAGGTTTCTACGGGAGACCCTGGTCAATGGATCAGAGGAAACTTCTCTTTCAATGGCAAGTACCCTGAATGCTCCTCTCTGAGGCGGGGGTGGCAGCCAGGGGAGCTCATTCTTGCGGGGTGCCCCTGTCCCGGTGCCCCTGTCCCGGTGCCCCGGGGAGGATCCGAAGCTCGGCCGGGCCGTGGGTGCGGCGGGACGGACGGACGGACGGACGGACAGACGGACAAGGGGCCGGCAGGTGGTGCTGGGGCTCCGCACATCCCTGCACGGGACACGATGCAGATGAGAAAACCAGAAACACAGACAGAACACAGGCTAGAGTCCCATTCCTCCAGAGTTAAACGACGGTTCCTTCGTGGGAATTATGAATTATTCTGCCGCCCAATGATTAGGATTAGCGGTTGTGATTCGGGGCTGGTCTATACTAATGAAAGGAATGAGAGAGAGGGGTCTTTACAAACAAACTGTGGGGCTGCAGGTGGATAAACCCAGATACTGATATCTGAAAAAAGCAATAAGAGTAATCAAAAATTCCATAAGAATTCCACTAACTGACACAGACTCACCCAAGGCTGTGCTAAATTCCTGGACTTGGAGAAAAAGAACAGAGACACAAAGAAAAAGAAGGGAGAGGGGGAATGCCTGCAGGTAGATAAACTCAGATACTGATATTTGAAAAAAGCAATAGGAGTAACCAAAATTTCCATCAATTCCATAGGAATCCCACTAATTGACACAGACTCACCCAAGGCTGTGCTAAATTCCTGGACTTGGAGAAAAAGAACAGACACAAAGAAAAAGAAGGAAAGGGGAATGCACATTGCAAGCAGGGGGCCTGCATTAGGTGATGCAGGAAATCTGCACCTCTCAAGTAACTCACCCAATAGGGAAAGATAGAGGGAAATGTGGCTGGGAAATGAATAAAAAGGAGGTGACAGTGTGGGCAGTGACAAGTGTAATTCAGGAGCAGAGTGCAGGGACAGAATTCACACAGAATTCATAGAATGACCGGGTTGGAAGAGACCCCCAAGATCATCGAGTCCAACCCAGCCCAAACAGCTCAGCCAAACCCTGGCACCCAGTGCCACATCCAGGCTTTGTTAAACACACTCAGGGCTGGGGACTCCACCACCTCCTTGGGCAGAACATTCCAGAACTTTATCACCCTTCCTGTAAAAACTTTTCCCTGCTATCCAACCTGTATTTCCCTTGGTGCAGCTCGAGGCTGTGTGCTCTGGTTGTGTCAGTGCTGCTGGAGACAGAGCCCAGCCCCAGCTGAGCACAGGCACCTTGCAGGGGCTGTGCAGAGCGATGGGGGCAGCCCTGAGTCTCCTTTTCTCCAGGCTGAGCACCCCCAGCTCCCTGAGATGGTACAGAAAATGGAAGGAAAAGAAGCTGGGATGTTTTAAAGTAGCTCAGGAATGAGAAGGTCTTGCCTGGTGCTGCACTGGGACGTGTGCACATGTGGCACATGAGGGTGACGTGTCCATTGGTATTTTTCTTACCTGGAGAGAAACAAAACAAGGGACTTTTATCAGGAGATACCTGAAGTGATTTCTACTCTGTTCACTGTGGGAAAATGTAAAATATTTTCCGCTGAGGAGGATAATTAATCCAAATGAATGTATCAGATGCCATCCATGCAGAAATGCCAAAAGAGGGGAGGGGTCTGCCCTGCCATGGGGCACATCCTGCTGGTGTCTGACACAAACCTCAGAGTCTCAGCATCTCTTGCTGCTCAGAGTGACCCCAGGGTGTTGGAAAGTCTCTTTTCCCAGCCTGGTGGTCGAAGAGAGAGTCAGGGCTCTTCATTTCTTGGTCTCCAGGTTGTTTATTGTTTCTTATCCATAAAATCCTTCCTCTTGACCTGCCGAGGTCCATCAGCAGGACAATCAGAGGCACTCTGCCTGCCCCCGGGATGGTGTTTTTATCTTTTTTGTACTAAAAACTACCTGTACAGTATTTACAATTACTTTCCAATACCTATCACCTACGTTAGACAGTGAGCTTCTACTCTAAACCAATCCAAAAGTGCCACCATCACAGCAGAAGATGGAGACCAAGAAGAAGAAGAAGGAGGAGAAAGGCTGGACATGCCCAGATTCCTCCGTCTTGCCCCCTAAACCCCCATTCCAAAAACCCCAAAAAATCTATTTTTCACCCTGTGATAAATTCACTGTCATTCTACTTAAACTTTCGTGGCTTGTAATTCTTCATACAAAGGTTGGTAATTGTTTTTTCCAAGGGCCAAATCAAAGGCACAGGGGTCTGGGGCTCTGTGCCAAGGTCTCTGAGCCCCCTGCGCAGGGGCTGGAGCCCTCCAGGGCAGCCAGAGGGATTCCCTGGGTTCCAGGATAGAGCTCAGCTCTGGGAGCACAGGCTGAGCTCTCTGCCTCCCCGTGGCTGTGCAAAGAGCCCGTGGGGAGCCTGGCTGACTCACTTTCTCCTGCCCAGGCTGCCTGCACCAGGAAATCTGCACATCTCAAATAACTCACCCAATAGGGAAAGATAGAGGGAAATGTGGCTGGGAAATGAATAAAAAGGAGGTGACAGTGTGGGCAGTGACAAGTGTAATTAAGGAGCAGAGTGCAGGGACAGAATTCAGACAGAACTCCAGAATGACCAGGTTGGAAGAGACCCCCAAGGTCATCGAGTCCAACCCAGCCCCAACACCTCAACCAAACCCCGGCACCCAGTGCCACATCCAGGCTTTGTTAAACACACCCAGGGATGGGGACTCCACCACCTCTCTGGGCAGAACATTCCAGAACTTTATCACCCTTTCAGTAAAAACTTTTCCCTGCTCTCCAACCTGTATTTCCCTTGGTGCAGCTCGAGGCTGTGTGCTCTGGTTGTGTCAGTGCTGCTGGAGACAGAGCCCAGCCCCAGCTGAGCACAGGCACCTTTCAGGGGCTGCAGAGCGATGGGGGCAGCCCTGAGTCTCCTTCTCTCCAGGCTGAGCACCCCCAGCTCCCTGAGATGGTACAGAAAATGGAAGGAAAAGAAGCTGGGATGTTTTAAAGTAGCTCAGGAATGAGAAGGTCTTGCCTGGTGCTGCACTGGGACGTGTGCACATGTGGCACATGAGGGTGACGTGTCCATTGGTATTTTTCTTACCTGGAGAGAAACAAAACAAGGGACTTTTATCAGGAGATACCTGAAGTGATTTCTACTCTGTTCACCGTGGGAAAATGTAAAATATTTTCCGCTGAGGAGTGTAAATAAAACCAGATGAACATATCAGATGCCATCCATGCAGAAATGCCAAAAGAGGGAGGGGTCTGCCCTGCCATGGGGCACATCCTGCTGGTGTCTGACACAAACCTCAGAGTCTCAGAATCTCTTGCTGCTCAGAGTGACCCCAGGGTGTTGGAAAGTCTCTTTTCCCAGCCTGGTGGTCGAAGAGAGAGTCAGGGCTCTTCATTTCTTGGTCTCCAGGTTGTTTATTGTTTCTTATCCATAAAATCCTTCCTCTTGACCTGCCGAGGTCCATCAGCAGGACAATCAGAGGCACTCTGCCTGCCCCCCGGGTGGTGTTTTTATCTTTTTGTACTAAAAACTACCTGTACAGTATTTACAATTACTTTCCAATACCTATCACCTACGTTAGACAGTGAGCTTCTACTCTAAACCAATCCAAAAAGTGCCACCATCACAGCAGAAGATGGAGACCAAGAAGAAGAAGAAGGAGGAGAAAGGCTGGACATGCCCAGATTCCTCCGTCTTGCCCCCTAAACCCCCATTCCAAAAACCCCAAAAAATCTATTTTTCACCCTGTGATAAATTCACTGTCATTCTACTTAAACTTTCGTGGCTTGTAATTCTTCATACAAAGGTTGGTAATTGTTTTTTCCAAGGGCCAAATCAAAGGCACGGGGGTCCTGGGCCCTGTGCCAAGGTCTCTGAGCCCCCTGGGCAGGGGCTGGAGCCCTCCAGGGCAGCCAGAGGGATTCCCTGGGTTCCAGCATTAGAGCTCAGCTCTGGGGGCACGGGCTGAGCTCTCTGCCTTCCCGTGGCTGTGCAAAGAGCCCGTGGGGAGCCTGGCTGACTCCTTTCTCTCCCTGCCCAGGCTGCAGCACCGGGGGCTGAACTGCTACATGTACGCACCCAAGGACGAGCTGAAGCACCGGCTGCTCTGGAGGGAGCCCTACACAGAGCATGAGGCAGGTAGCGGCTCTGCTGGGCCCCTCGGGGGAGAGCGTGGGCTGTGTCCCAGCTGTTTCCATCCTGCCAGGACCCTGCCCACGGCAGGGAAGCCCCCAGACCTTGCCAAGGGCAAGGAGACTCCCAGAGCGTGCCCACCATGGGGAATTGCCTAAGGGAGAAGGCAGCCTCCCATGTGGGTCTCAGGCAATGTGTTTGAGTACAGCCAGCCCCACAGACCCCTGTCAGAAGTCCTCTGTGTCTTAAGAGAGTGGAAATGGTCTTCCTGGAGCCTCCCCCCTCCCAGTGACCTCAGCTGCTTCCTTTCACAACCCTGGGGTCCACTCTCCCCCCACCCCTTGCCCTGCTCCATCCCCTGTCCCCTGCATCCCTTGCCCTGCTCCATCCTTTTTTTCCTTTCATCCCTTGTCCCCCTCCATTCCCTGACCCCTTCATCCCTTGTCCTGCTTGATCCTTTTTCTCTCTCCATCCCTTATTTCCCTCCATCCCTTGTACCAGCTATTCCTTGTCCTATTCCATCCCTTGATCCTGCTCCATCCTTTGTCTCTTTCCATCACTGGTCCATCCCTTGTCCCCCTCCATCCCTTGTCCTATTCCATCCCTTGATCCTGCTCTATCCTTTGTCTTCCTCCATTCCTTGTCCATCCCTTGTACCCCTCCATCCCTTGTACCCCTCCATCATTTGTCCTTCTCCATCCTTTGTCCTCCTCCACCCCTTATTCCTCTCCAATCCTTGTTCCATTCCACCCCTTGGTCCTTCTCCATCCCTGGTCCTCCTCCATTCCTTATTCCCCTTCATTCCTTGTCCTATTCCATCCCTTATTCCCCTCCATCCCTTCTCTCCCTCCACCCCTTATTCCCCTCTATTCCTTGTTCCATTCCATCCCTTGGTCCTGCTCCATCCTTTTTTTCCCCTCCATCCCTTTATCCCCCTCCATTCCCTTATCCTCCTTCATCCCTTACTCTCCTCCATCCCTTGTCCCACTCCATCCCTTGTCCTTCTCCATCCCTTGTCCTATTCCACCCCTTATCCCCTCCATTCCTTGTTCCATTCCATCCCTCGTCCCCTCCATCCTTCATTCCCCTTCACCCCTTGTCTCCCTCACCCTTGTTCCCCTCCATTCCTTGGTCCTGCTCCATCCTTTTTCCCCTCCATCCCTTATCCGACTCCATCCCTTGGTCCCCCTCCATCCCTTATTCCCTCCCATCCCTTGTCCCCATCCATCCTTTTCCCCCCTCCATCCCTCATCCCCCCCACCCCATCCCTTCTCCCCGGTGCCTCCCAGTTCTCACAGTTCCCCCGTGCTCTGTCCCCATCCATCCTTTATTGCCCTTCATCCCTCGTCCCCTGGATCCCTTTTCGCCATTTCTGCCTCCCAGGACATGGTGTTCTCCAGCGCCATCCCTCCTGTCCCCATCCATCCCTTCCCCGTGGGCCATCCCTCATCCCCCCACCCCATCCCTTCTCCCCGGTGCCTCCCAGCTCACAGTTCCCCCGTGCTCTGTCCCCAGCCCGCATGCGCTCTCTCATCGGGGCTGCCCAGGAGCGAGGGCTGGAGTTTATTTTCGCCATTTCTGCCGGCCAGGACATGGTGTTCTCCAGCGCTGGGGATCGCCTCCTGCTGCAGCAAAAACTCAGGCAGGTACCGTGGGCCATTCCTTCATCCCGCTGCTCCCAGGCCAGGGGCACGCATGCCCGTGTGTGCCCCCTGTGCCCACCCGCACGTGTTTATGTGTGCCCACCCACATGTGCCCATGTGTGCCCCCTTGTGCCCACCCACACGTGTTTATGTGTGCCCACCCACATGTGTTTATGTGTGCCCACCCACATGTGCTTTTGTGTGCCCCCTGTGCCCACCCACACGTGTTTATGTGTGCCCACCCACACGTGTTTATCTGTGCCCACCCACATGTGCCCATGTGTTCCCCCCCCCACCCCCATCTGTGCCCATCTGGGATCACACGTGTTTATGCGTGCCCACCCACATGTGTTTATGCGTGCCCACCCACATGTGCCCATGTGTGCCCCCCACTGCCCATGTTTTTGTGCACCCACATGTGTTTGTGTGTGCCCACCCACATGTGTTTTTGTTGCCCACCCACATGTGCCCATGTGTGCCCCCCGTGCCCACTCACATGTGTTTTTGCATGCCCACCCACACATGCCCAGGTGTGCCCCCCGTGCCCACCCCATGGGCTGGCATGGGGCTGTGAACCCCTCCTGCTGCTCTG
Organism: Emberiza elegans; assembly: GCA_024865655.1. NCBI lineage: Eukaryota > Metazoa > Chordata > Aves > Passeriformes > Fringillidae > Emberiza > Emberiza elegans. The sequence continues at coordinate 2,631,467 of JALJVW010002400.1, read as the reverse complement.
GGCTGCCCAGTGGCCAGTGTGCTGTCCCTGTCATGGTGACAGTGACCTGAGGGCTCCGTGGGTGCAGGAGAAGGAGCAGCCAAGCCCAGAAGCTGCTGGGCAGTGCTGAGGGTGGCACAGGCTGGAGCAGAGCCCCAGGGAGGGCACAGAGCTGCTGGCACGGTGGGGTCGCTCCATGGGCAGCTGCCACTCCCTTGGCAGGAGCTGCCCCGTGCTGTGCCATGCCCAGATGCCCCTCTGGGGGGTCCCAGCAGCCCCCGTCTGTGCCCACAGGTGGCTGCCCTGGGGTGCCGCTCCTTCGCGCTGCTCTTCGACGACATCGACCCCTGCATGTGCCAAGCTGACAGAGACGTCTTCCCCTCCCTGGCACAGGCTCAGGCCTCTGTGGCCAACCAGGTGTACCAGGAGCTGGGCCAACCCTCAGTCTTCCTCTTCTGCCCTACAGGTACTGCCTGCAGCCCTGCAGCTGCCCAAACTGGGGAGCCCCCTCAGACTGGGGTGCCCCTGGGCTGCAGCCCTGGCCCTGCTGAGAGCTGAGTGCCCTGGGGTGCCCTTTATTGTTCTATATTGTATATTGTTCTATACTATATCACATTATGCCCTGTCCCTGCTGAGAGCTGAGTGCCCTGGCAGCCCCCACAGCTCTGCCGGGGCTCCTCACGCTCCCAGGGGTGCTCTGGCCACCTCAGGACTAGACTAGGACTAGTCCATGATCCTGGCACCCCATCCCAGCCCTTTCCCCCTCCCAGGGGAGCTCTGGCCACCTCAGGACTAGTCCATGATCCTGACACCCCATGCCAGCCCTTTCCCCCTCCCAGTGGAGTTCTGCCCATCTCAGGGCTAGACTGGGATTAGTCCATGATCCTGGCAGCACCTCCCAACCTTTTCTCCCTCCCAAGGGTGCTGTGGCCACCTCAGGACTAGCCCGTGACCCAGGCAGTCCCTCCTCTCGCGGTCCCCAGCCCTCAGGGGATGCTCTGTGCTCTCTCCCCAGAATATTGCAGCTCTCTCTGCTCTCCCAGCCCCAGCCAGTCCTGCTACCTGCAGACCATTGGGCAGGAGCTGCTCCCAGGGATCGCTGTCATCTGGACAGGTGAGCCACGAGCAGCTCTGGGGATGTGGCCACCAAAACAGGCTGAGCCCCATGGCAGGGACAAATGATGAGGATGAGGACTCCACCTTATCAGAAGGCTAATTAATTACTTTATTATACCATTATTTTTTATATATATATATATACTACTAATATATATTACTATATATTAGTAGTAATATATATTAGTAGTAGTAATATAGAATATTTGATTAATATAATTATAATTATTATTTCATTAATAATTAATTAAGAATAATTATAAATAATAAATAATAAATAAATAATTTTTATATTAATATAATATATAAGAATATAAATTTTCTATCTTATATATATTTTTATATTTTATATATATAAATATATTAATATAATATATATAAAATATATCAATTTATTTAGATAAATTTAAATCTATTTTGTATATTTATAAATATAAATAGAAAATTATAAATTATATAATTATATTTTGTTATATATTGTACCATTATAAATATAAAAATATAACTATAATATAATGTATAAATATAATTATATAAATAATAATTAATATAAGGATAATTATAATAATATAATTATAATATTAGTAGTAATATATAATACTATATATTACTTTATTATATTATTAGACTATGTTACATTACATCTAAACTGAATCTGCCAAGCACTCCACTGCACAGAATCTCATCCTTCAGTCCTGACCTACACACATACATTTGGCCCTGATAGGCCAAGGAATAAAACCCCATCACTTTGGGTAAATAATCTCCATATTTCATTCTACTTTGACACAAACACAGACACAGCAAAAATAAGATAAAGAATTGTTTTTCCTTTCTCTGAGGTTCAGACAATGTGAATCTCAGAAATATTCTTGGGAAGAATTGTGCCTTGCTTTTCTCTGTGAGGAGAAACGTGGCTCCATGTGGCCGGTGTCTGCACACCCTGTCCTGGGAGAGCCACCAGCAGTGACAGTGACCCCACTGTGGTGCCTCTCACTGGGGTGTGCAGGGCTTTCAGCCGGGGCTCTGCTCTCCTCCCTGTGGTGGCCACAACCTCATCTCCGTGTCCCTGTCCCCGCCGTGTGTCTGTGCTGCACCCCAGGCCCCAAGGTGGTGTCCCAGGAGCTGTCAGCAGAGCTGCTGGAGGAGGTGGAGGCCGTCCTGAGGCGCCCTCCCGTCATCTGGGACAACCTCTACGCCAACGACTACGACTGCAGACGAGTCTTCCTGGGCCCCTACATGGGCCGAGCTCCTGGCCTCATGGCCAGGCTCCAAGGGCTGCTCCTCAACCCCAACTGTGAGCTCCAGGCCAACTTCATCCCCATCCACACGCTGGGCACCTGGTTTGGGAGCGAGCTGGGGAGCTGTGCCCACCCCGAGCGTGCAGGTACCTGGCACTGTGCCTAAGGCAGCTCTGCATGCCCAGCCCTGCAGGGCTGCCCAGGCTGACGAGCTGCAGTTCCTCAGGAATGGAGGGAGCCCTGGGGGACAGCCAAGGAGCTCAGGATGGAAGCTACAGCCCCCAGGAAGCCTTGGAGCTGGCTCTGCGCGACTGGGTGGCTGAGATCAACCAGCAAGCCTTGGAGCCAGGTACATGGATTTGCATGAGCAGCGTGCCTCAGTCCCTGGGGTGCTGGAATGAGGGGTGAGGAGCTCCCCCCTGCCCATCTGGAGGGTCTGGGGCTGGTGTGGCAGCAGGGCCATGCATGCCATGGTGGGCAGGTGTGCTGTGCTGCCCCATGGGTGCTCCTGCCATGGCCACAGCCTGGAGAGGGTTTCCTCGGCTGGCAGAAGCAGAGCCTGGGCCAGCTCTGGAGGAGGAGGTCAGCCAGGGGTGAGCGTGGTGTTTGGCAATGTTTGCCTCTGCAAAGCCACAGCCTCACCCCAGCCCAGCGTCCTGGCAGCTCAGGGGTGGAGGTCCCCGGCGCTGTCCTGCCCCGTTTCCATGCAGGTGCCAAAGGAGCTTCCCTCTCTGGTTCTTTCTGGCAGGAGGAAGGACCCCAGGACACGCCAGTGTCAGCCTCAAGGGAGGAGCAAAGCTGCAGCCTGGCACAGCAGGAGGACAGGAGGTCACTCCTGACCCTCAGCCCCACAGCTCTGCTCCTGGTGGGGCAGAGCAGCACAGCCCTGAGCCCTGTGGAGAGGCACCAGAGGAGGGGTGCAGGGAGGTGACCTCAGCCAGGACACCCACTGGCCACCAGCAGAGCCCTACAGGGGCTGGGGACCAGCTCACCACCACAGGGAGCTGTGAGCCCCCCTCTGCCCTGCCCAGCGGGGCTGGGAGTGCCCAGTCTGCAGAAACCCCCGTGGCCACCAAGACCCTGCCCAGCCCCACCAGGAGCTCCAGCAGTGGGGCCAACACGAGTCAGAACAGTTCCCTGCCCGCCAGGGATGCCAGGACAGGGGAGGGCAGCCCCATGCAGTCTCCCAGCAGCAGCCAGCCTGAGGCCATCAGGACTGATGTGCCCCAGACGCCCCCAGGACCTGGGGCAGGTGCCAGCCCTGGTGCCCCAGCCCCAGTGACTGATGAGGTTGGTGCTGGCCCTGGTCCCATGGCACCAGTGACCCCAGAGGAGGCTGGGCCTGGCCCCATGGCACCACTGCCCCCCAAGGAAGCCACAACCAGCCCCACAGCACAGGTGAGCCCAGAGGAGCCCAGAACCAGCCCCATGGCACCAGTGACCCCAGAGGAGGCTGGGCCAGGCCCCAAGACCCTCAAGGAGGCCAGAACCAGCCCCACATCCCAGGTAACCCCCAAGGAGGCTGGGTCTGGCCCCATGACCCCCAGAGATGCCAGGACCAGCCCCACATCACAGGTAACCCCAAAGAAGGCTGGGTCTGGCCCCAAGACCCTCATGGAGGCCAGGACCAGCCCCACATCACAGGTAACCCCAAAGAAGGCTGAGTCTGGCCCCATGAGCCCCAAGGAGGCTGGGTCTGGCCCCACATCCCAGGTGACCCCCAAGGAGGCTGAGTCTGGCCCCATGAGCCCCAAGGAGGCTGGGTCTGGCCCCACATCCCAGGTGACCCCCAAGGAGGCTGGGTCTGGCCCCGTGACCCCCAAAGATGTCAGGACCAGCCCCACATCCCAAGTGACCCCAGAGGAGGCCAGGACCAGCCCCACATCCCAGGTGACCCCAGAGGAGCCCAGGACCAGCCCCACATCCCAGGTGACCCCAGAGGAGCCCAGGACCACCCTCACAGCACCAACGACCCCAGAGGAGGCTGAGCCTGACCCTGTGTCACCAATGACCCCAAAGGAGGCCAGACCCCACCCCACAGCAGCGCTGACCCCAGAGGAGGCCGTGCCCAGCCCCACAGCACCACTGAGCCTGGAGGAGGTGCGGATGCTGGTGGAGCTCTTCTACCTGCCCTACCAGCACGGGGCTCTGGCACAGCAGCTCCTGGAGCACTTTCGGTGGCTGCGAGCAAACAGCCTCAGCGTGGGGGTCCCGGCCACAGCTCCTGATGCCTGCGGGGTAAGGCTGCTCCTGGGAAGTGTCTGTGATGTTGTCTTGGTTTGGAAAGCCAGGAGTCTGCTAAGGAAGGCAGGAGCCTCCCCTGAAATGGAGAATGCAAACCTTCCCTACCCCTCTGAATTGCTTTAAATTTGAAATTAAGGGGCTCTCAGGCAAAAATATGGGAGCAGGAAATAACAGTTCTTTAATAGGGAAGAAAAAAAATAAAGGATAAAATAAACAATGCAGTACACTAGAACAACACTGACAGAGCCAGAACCCAACCTGACACCCTGTGGGTCAGGATGTTGGTGTCAGTCCCATTGGAATTGTGGCTCAGCCCTCCTGCAGTGTCAGGGGTGGTTCTGCTGGAGCAAGGGGGATCTGTAGAGAAGGATGTGTTCTTCCTCTGAAGATCCAGTGGAAGGAGAGACAGCTGCTGTTCCTCTGGGGAATCCAGTGGAGAAGCCACGCTGGTGTCTCAAAACCTCTGGATTATATCCAGGCAGGAATGCTTGGCTCCTCCCTCTGGGCTCACATCTCCCAATGGGATGCTGTAGTTCTTATCAGCCATGCAGGGACATTCAATGGCTGTTATCAGCAGATGTCCCCTCCCGAGGGAGGAGTGATTGTGGTCTCTCAAGAGAGAGAGATAAGGCAAACTGCCCACGTGACAAAAGATAAACTGCCACACAGATGGTAACAGGAAACATCTTGCCTTGCAATCAGGCTCAGGTGTCCCCCAGGTGTCTGATGGGCTGTGTGTGTCCCCAGGGCTCGCGGTGGCGGGGCCAGGCTCGCTCCTTCCAGCGCCTCTGCGCACGGACGTGCCGCCTGCACAGCCGCCTGGTCAGCACGGCCAGCAGGGCACTGCTCTACGACCTGCACCCCTACCTGTGGGACATCCGAAACCTGCTGCTGGCTGCCAGTGCCTTCGTCCTCTGGCTGGGTATGTGGCTGATGCCAGCCCCTGCCATTCCTGCCATCCTTGCCATTTCTGTCATTCCTGCTCTTCCTGCCCGCCCCTACCATCCCTGTCATTCCTGCCAGCCCCATCACACCCTCCAAACCCACCTGTGTTGGAGTAGAGGTTTGTAGGCAGCCCCCAACAAATGATAAGGAGGACTCCACCTTATCAGAAGGCTAATTAATTACTTTATTATACTATATTATATTACATTACATCTAAACTGAATCTGCCCAGCACTCAACCCTGCACAGAATCTCGTGACTGTCACCCAACAAAAGTTTCACACCATCTTGGTGTTTCTCACGGGTGGCTCCTCAGAGCATTGACTCTTCTTCACAAAATCACCAACTGACTCCAGTTCCCTTCTCAACCAGCCACCCCACTCTTTTATAGCACTCATCTTCTCATTTGGTGCAGCTGTGGCCTGTTCCTAATCTTTGATAATTGGCCCAGCTGCAACTCCTTAGGGGTAAGATTATCTTCTACACTATCTTTATTTTCTTATATTCTTAACCCCCTACACGCGGCTGATGCCAGCCCTGCCAGCCCCTGCCAGCCCCATCACACCTATCCAAACCCAGCTGTGTCAGAGTAGAGGATTTGTAGGCAACCCCAACAAATGATGAGGAAGACTCCACCATATCAGAAGGCTAATTAATTATTTTTTATTTTATTTATATTTTGTATAAATTTATATTTTATACTTTTATTTTATTTATAATTTATTATACTATATTATTCTATACTATATTACATTACATCTAAACTCAATCTGCCCAGCACTCAACCCTGCACAGAATCTCGTGACTGTCACCCAACAGTCCCGACACACACACACACACCTGGCCCTGACAGGCCAAGGAAACAAAACCCCATCGCTCTGGGTAATCAATCTCCATATCACATTCTACTTTGGCACAAACACAGCCACAGCAAATGAGATAAGAATATTCTTGGGAAGAATTGTGCCTTGCTTTTCTCTGTGAAGAGAAATGTGGGGCTCCATCAGGGCGCCAGGACCCTGCAGCACTGGGGGCACACCTGGTGCTTGCTCTCTTCCCCAACAAGGAGGTGAAGGTGTCTGGGACTCAGCGCAGAGATTTGGGGCTCTGGTGTGCAGCTGGTAGTGCCAGGGTCCCCAGTGGAGCTCACCTCCCCTTGACATTTTCTGCTGCTGACCCTTGTCCTGTGCTCACCTCCTTTGCAGACGGTCACCTCCTGTGCGACCCTGACCCCAAGGGCACCTGGGGGAGCTGCTTTGGCTGTAAGTACGGGCACTGCCCTGGCTCACCCACCTGGCTGGGGGTCTGGCTGCTGCCCCCCATGACCTCCAGCCCCACAGCAGCAGCCAGCACTCGCCATCTGTGGCATTCACATTCTATGAGCAGAGAGAGAAAGAATTATCTCTCACAGGTTTTTTTCCTGGAGAAGCACAGAGAGAAGAGAATATTCTTAGTTCTACTTGTTGCTCCTGTTGTTTTTGCACATGTGGAATGTGCTAGGGAGATTATTTACCTGAAGGGATTTGGTAATTGGATTCTGCTAAGAATTGCTTCCTCTTCTTCTCTCTGTGCTTCTCCAGGAAAAAACCTGTGAGAGAGAATTATTTCTCTCTCTGCTCAAATGTGAATGCCACAGGCATCAGGCTGTCCTTCCCCACACCCTGCCTGCAGAAATGGCCCTGGGAATGCTGCCAGGGAGAAAGCAGATCTTCACCATATCTCAGCCACTTCTAGGATATGGTTCCTCAGCCCTTTTATCCCAAAGACCCCTTAGCCTGTATGGAAAAAGGGTTCTGGGAGCAGTAATGCCCTGGGTGAGAGGTGGGGCTGTGTTTTGAATGCCTGTCCATCACTTTGCACAGTTTTCCTCTGGTTTGGGGCTCCTGGTTGCTCTGGGGGCCTTGTGACCTCTTACAGAGCAAGAACTGCCACCAGGTGATGACCTGAGCGGGTCCCCAAGATCAGTGTGAGAGGGATCTGTGTGCCTTGAGCTCCTTCCTTAGGGAAGCAGCATGCAGGGCACATTCTCACCATCCTGGGCTGTACAGCTGGGGAGCAGCTCCTTGGAGCTGTGCCAGAGGCTGATGTCCCCCTGCCCAGCAGCTTTTTGTCCACCTCAGGCATGTCTGTGTCCTGCTGCTTCCAGGGTGCCAGAGCATCAGCGCCCCGATGCTGCTGGGGAGGGACGCCGAGCCCTGGGTGCGCCGTGGGGGCCTCTTTGGGGAGCTGCAGGTGAGAGTGGGGCCCTCCCTCTCCCTGGGGCTGAGGAGCCATTGGGAAGTCAGCATCCCAACCCTGCTGCTGAGCTGCTGCAAACTCGGGAAGGCAGAGCTGCCTCTGCACCTCAGCCGCAGTTCCTGGGGTTTCAGGAGTTTCAGAGCTGCTCTGCTGCTGCCTCCCGGATGAGGCTTGGAGCCAGGATGAACTGATGGGCTGTATCTCTTCCAGGCATTGCTGCCCGTGGGGAACAGCTGTGACCTCTTCTACCATCCTCCCCCACTCTTCCCGTCCAGCCAGCTGTACCTGCTGCGCCCGCTGCTGCCCCTGGACAAGGTGGGAGCTGGGGCATGGAGGGAGCTCCTGCCAGAGCCTTTGTGTGATTTGTTCTGCCCATAAAATGATGGGTTACAGGTTCATCTGCTGCTGAACTCCCAGGCTGAGCTCCCAGTGTGGGGCAGGGTCCTTGTGCCCAGCTCTGCTCAGAGCCAGCTGGTCTGGGGCAGATTTTGGGGCAGATTTTGGGGCTGTGGTCAGCAGCGTGTCAGACACTGGCTTGGAGAACGTGCTGTGGCCTCAGCAAATCCAGCTCTCTATGACAGGGGCCTGGGCAGAGCAGGAGAGGGAGCCCCCTCAGCCATGGGTAAACCAGCACAGGGCAGGGTTGCCAGGTTGTGGGTGACCTCCAGAGCAGCCCCAGTGCTGATCTCCAGCACTGGCTGTGAGCAGATGTTGGGGAAAACCCAGAACAGGACAAGTGTGGATGGCAACTTCCTGCAACCTTCAGCAGTCTGCAGCTCTGGGCACTGCCAGAGCCTGTGGGGATCCATCTCCAAATCCCTTCTTCAAACACTCATCCAGTTTATGGGGTGATTCCCTGCTGGAGAGCAGCAGTTTGTGTCAGCAGTGACCTGCTTGGTGCCAGCTTTTGATGGGACAGGGAGAGAAAGGGAGAATATGGATATGGAGGGACAAAATGTTTGAGGTTTCCCTGTAGTGAGCACCCCTGTCCCTCACCCTGCTCCTGTCCAGCTCAAGGAAAGGCTAACACCACAAATCCAGCCAGCACAGACACGAGTGCAGCTCGTCTGCTCAGGCTGAACCTCGACAACAACAATGTTGAGAGGAAGAACCAGCTGAGCCCATCAGCCCGTGGCAGGAACAGGCACAGCAGGGCATGGCCCTGCCTCTGTTTTTGGGTGATCAGGGCAGCCTCCCCTTTCAGGAGCAAGGCTTTTATCAGAATGTTTGCAGCAGCAAACTCAACTGTGACCAGGACAGGACATTTGGGGATGTCCTGCTGTGCTCAGGCTCTCTGGAGACCTGAGTTTCAGGGTTGTTTTTGGTGCTCCAGCAGCTGCTCTCGGGATGCCTGACCAGAATGGCAATTTCTGGCTTGAAGGCTGCCTGTGCTGTGGCCACGAGCCCAAGGCCAGCAGAAGGTGGTGGCACTGTGGCATGGCAGGCACAGCCAGGGCTGACACGGATCTGGCTCTTCCAGGGAGAGCTTTACCGCATGTGCCGCGAGAGTCTGGACTGTGATCCCAAAGTGGCAGAGATCCTCGTGGCCCACCCGGATCTCCTCGGTGACAGGTGAGATGTGGCCCCTCTGAGGCTCCCCCTGGACATGCTGCAGGGCTGGGGAGTGAGGAGATGGCCTCTCTTGGCATCCCTGTGGGGACCAGCACTGATCCATGGGCTGGCAGTGCCCTTCACTGGGAAGGACAGGGAGGGACATCCCTGTCCTGGCAGCCACCACTGGTGGATGTCCAGCCTGGATGCTGGAGGCTGCAATGTCTCCCCTTGGTGAGGGGTCTCAGAGGGGTGGTCAGGGGTGCTGGGTGTGCTGTCCAGCTGGGGAACGAAGAGGGAGGCTGCTCTGAGGTTTCTCAGGGGCTGAGGGGTCTCAGAGGGGTGGTCAGTGGGTGCTGGGTGTGCTGTCCAGCTGGGGAACGAAGAGGGAGGCTGCTCTCAGGTGTTGGAGGCTGCAATGACTCCCCTTGGCTGAGAGATCTCAAAGGGGTGATCAGTGGGTTCTAGGTGTGCTGTCCGGCTGGGGATTGAAGAGGAAGGCTGCTCTGAAGCTCCCCAGGGGCTCCAGGCTCAGCTCAGCCATGCTCCCCCTCTCCCTGGCAGGCTCCTGGGCAGCTTCCTCAGCCTGAGCCCCGAGTACACCTTTGTGCTGGAGGATGAGGATGGCCCCTGTGGCTACGCAGCCGGAGCACTCCATGCTGAAGGCTTCCTGCAGCAGCGAGACAGCAGCTGGCTGCCAGCCATAAGGCACAAGTACCCCCCAGAGCTGGGCACAGGGGGGGCAGCTCTGGGACAGGTGAGGGGACACCTGGAGCGGGGATAGGAGAGGTGGAGGGGGTTCCCTCATTGTGCTTGTCTCCCGCAGGATGCCCTGGAGGAAGCAGTGCTCTTCTTCCACGCAGAGCCCCTGGCAGTGCCCCAGCCCGTGCTGAGGCGCTTCCCCTCCCTGGTACAGCTGGGCACGGCCCCCCGTGTGCTGGATGTGGGGGCCAGTCGCAGCCTGGCCCTCTGCCTGCTGAGTGCACTCAGGGCCAATGGTGAGCATGACCTCTGGGTGCTGCCCTTCATGCGAGTGCTGGGAGCTGTCCCCTGCTCCCAGGCACTGTCCCCTCCCCTGGCACTGGGGACGTGTGGGCCTGTGTCTCAGGGCATCACTCTGTGACAAAGGGGCAGGGGACAGACCGATTCCTTTATGGAGGGGTTTCTGTCACTGTGTCCCCGGTCCCAGTGCCCTGACCTGTCACCTCCCTTCCAGGCTCACGGGGAGTGTTCTGCCAGGTCAGTGACTCCGACAGGCAGCAGCTGAGCTTCTACAGCAAGCTGGGCTTTGTGGCCCTGCCGGTGGCCTGGGGCAGCTCTCCTGGCTCTCAGCTCCTGGGACGACTCTTCTGACGGGGCACAGGGAGGCAGTGCCCCAGGCCAGGCTGAGCCCCCCATCCCACACAGCATCGGCCTGAGCAAGCGGGAGCAGAGGGGCACCTGGAGCAGGCCAGGTACACATGAGAGGGGACATGGGGGTGAGCAGGATGTCCCTGGGATGTGTGCAGGGCTGTGAGGCACCTGGGTAGCAGAGAGCTATTTCTGCTGCTCACGGGATCTGGTCACCTCTGTGCCACCCCAGCTGTTTGCTGGGTACCCTGCACCTTTGCTGGGGACTCTCAGGCCTGCAGGAGCTCGTGAGCAGTGTTTGGGTTTGTGGTCCTGGGGCACAGCACGGTGCCTTAGTGCCACAGGAGTGTCCCTGTCATGCAGTCTGGGCTGCCCAGCTCTCTCCATCCCCCGTGTGGCCTGAGACTGGGCAGCCGGTGCTGGGGCTGGCTCTCGGCACTGAGGACCTGCTTGTCTGTCTGGACTGATCTGGTATGGGATGCGGTGGGGCAGCCTCTCTTTTTGTGCCTGGGGCCTGAAGGAAGCGCTGTCCTTGGCAATAAAGCGTTTGCTGGGCTCTCACCATGGCTCATTTCTTGGGGGAAGGTGTTGGGGTGCCAGCACATCCCTGTCACACCCTCACTCTCACACATCTCATACTGGCTGTTGCTGTGTCCCCTCAAACAAAGCAGCTCCCCACACATCCCAGCAGTGTGAGCTCACAGCCCCAACCCTGCAGGGCTTTTCCTGCTTTTTTCGGGGGATCTGGGGGCCGCAGCCTGCCCAGGACAGGCACGATGACCAAGGCGGGGATCTGTCCATCCACCCCACCGCAGCCTCTGCAAAAGGGCACTCAGGGCGAACCATTCCTGGCTGCTTCCCTCTCTTGCCCGGTGTGAGGAGAGGGCTGAGGGGGGGATGTCAGGACGGCCAAACCCCGGCAGCCGGAGCTCGGCTGGCGGCTCCCCGCAGGCCGGGCAGCTCCGTGCCGGGGGGCCGGGGCCGGGCCTGGAGCCGAGCCCGGCCGGGGCGGGGGCTGGAGCCGGCCCCATGGCGGGGCGGCGGGCCGGGCCCGTCCGGCCGTGCCGGCGGCGGGGCCGGGGCCGCTCGGAGCGGGCCGGGGCGGCCCCGGACACGGCCACGGGCACGGCGCGGGGCGGGCCGGGGCGGAGCGCGGCGGCACCGACCGAAATTGCTCGGCACGGCACGGCAGGACACGATACGGCACTGCACGGCTCAGTTCGGCACAGCACTGCAGAACTTGGTACGGCTCGGTTCGGCTCGGTTCGGCACCCCGGAGGTACCGTGCGGGGCCCGGCTGTCCCGGGAGCGGCGGGGGCTGCGCCTTGAGGGGCTCGGGCGTCTTGGGGGTGTCCCGTGTGGGGCTGGGGGCGGCGATGCCATGGCCGTGCCGGGCGGGTTTTGGGGGCTGTACCGCACCCCAAAGCGTGAGGGCTGCGGGCCGAGCAGCGGGTTGCACATGGAAATCCTGAGTGTCAGGATTTCCATGAGGAGCGGACACGCTGTAGCTCATGGAAGGAGAGGATGGATGGAGGGATGTGGGGCGGGAGAGCTGGAAGGGATGATTCGTCTCGGCTGGATTTTCGCCTTCCCTGCCGCTCTCAGGAGCCCGCAGCTGAGCCGGTCCCGTCCCCAGCAGGTCCAGGAGGGCTGGTTCCCTGCTCCAGGGTGTTTGGGACACCAACCCCACTGTCCCCGGGCCCCTGCCCACCCCTCTGCCCCTGGGGATGGCCGATGTTTGTGCATTCCTCCCAGGGCTTTCCCTCCTGCCGGCAGCCGGTTCCTGCCAGGGCTGCCTGTCCCGAGCAGAGCGGACAGAGCTCCGCTGAGGGCCCTGCTGTGTCCTGGGAGGGCTGGGAGGGGGTACGAGCTGTGCTGGGACCTGTCCTGAAAGAGGGGGTGACAGCAGGACATCATGGGGACATCAGGCAGCCCAAAGGAGCCGGACCTGGGGTTGTCAGAGAAGGCAGCCCCAGCCCCACACAGTGTTTTGTCCCTTTCTGCACCAGGGTCCCTGTCCTTGCCTGGGGTGGGGACACACGGTGGGCAGCCGGGGTGGGCAGAGAGGGGCAGTGAGCTCCCAGCCACAGGAGGTTGTAGCTTTGGGAGTGACACCAATCCTGCCAGGGAATCCAGATTCCTATGGTGACCCTGGGCTGCTTCTGTGACCAGTTTGTGGCACCGTGTGCCCTTCCAGACCCCGGAGCTCTGACCCATGTCAGGGTCCCTCCTGAGCAGGGTGGGGGTGTCAGGGCTCCCCTGCTTTGTGCACATTTGCTCCCGGCTCTCCAGGGCTGCCGGGAAGCGGGAAAAGGGGAAAAGCGGGATTGCGAAAGGGCCGCGTGTGTGTGAGGGGCCCTGGGGAGAACCGGAGGGATGGAGCCCTGAAGCCATGGGACTCACCAGACCTTCTCCTGACCCCATGCTCTCAGGGATGTCCTGGCATGGGACATCAACAGAGAGTGGCTGTGTCACCCCTTAACCTTCTCAAGGAAGGATAAACAGAGCGAGCTTCCTCTCCCTTGTGCTGGCGGCTTTCCCAGTGCTGCTCTTCTCTGAGCCCTCCCAGTTGTCAGTGCCTGGGATGCTCCATGTCCCCCGTGGGTGTGTCCAAGGCTGCTGCTGGGCGAGCGCATCCCTGAGGGGCCTCCATGGCCTGGCCTTTCCCTGCTGCTGTGGTTTGGGATGTCATCCCTGTGTGCAGGGATGCCCCGTGCTGATCAAACCCACGGATCTGCCTCACCAGGAGCTGCCCCTTCCCAGCTCTGTTGGCTGTTCACTGGGGTTTTGGTGGGGCACACTGATGTCCTGCTGTATGCCCAGTGCGTGCTGAAGGACACACATGATTCCGACAGTCCTGGAAGGGGCAGCCCCTGTGCAGGATGCAGGGCACTGATGGGGACAGTGCCCGGCTGTAAGTTGCCTGTCAGGGTGACTCTGTCCTCTGGTCCATCACCCACTGGGACAAGCAGAGCCTGTGGGCTGGCATGGGAGCAGTTTGAGCAGTGTCACAGCTCCTGCTGCCATGTGGGGCTGTCCCCTGCCCTGAAGGGTCCTGTCACCCATGCCAGCCTCAGCAGAGCAGGGCTGAAGCTGAGGACTGGAGAGAATTTTAGATTTTGACTCTGCAGTACTCTCAGACACCCCACCAGCTCCAGCTGTGCTGGGATGTGGCTCAGGGCCTCGAGCACACCCGGCTGGGACATTCCTGAGGTTTCTTGGGCAGTGGCGAGGACCTGGGCTGCTTCCCAGCTCCCACGCCCAGCCAGCCCGTCCTCCAGAGCCCTTTACCCTCACTGTGGAATTCTGCTGAGCATCTGTGCCTGGGGCAGCACATCCAGGGTGCCACAAGCACATCCAGAATTGGTCCAAGGGGACACTGCCCCAGGCTGGAGCTGACAGCAGGGTGGTTGGTTGGGATGCTGGGGTGGGCTGCCCATTCAGAGCAAAGCCAGTGAGCAGAACGAGCAGCAGGAGAGGAGCAAACTCACGGCTTGTGCCTCAGAGGTGGAAAAAGTGCTGTGGACAATGAGAGCCCTGTTAGCCTGGCTGCCCAGGACATGGACACGGGCACGGAGCGTGTTCAGAGAGGGAGGGAGGCGCTGCAGGAACGGGCACGGAGCCGTGCTGGGCTGCAGGGAGCTCACATGGCAGGGCTGGGCTGGCCATGGAAAAGGCTTTGGACCCACAGAGCACAGCTGGAATGTCACTGGGAAAATCTGAGGTGAGTGGCAGAGCTGAGGAGCCAGGGCAGAGGAAGCACAGTGGGATGAGAGATGCTGGAGCAGGACCCAGGAGCAGGGATTACAGACCCTGAGGTCACGCTGCTGAGGCTCAGAGGGGAATCACTGATTTGCTGCACAAAGCCCAAGCACTTTTCAGGTGCCACGTTCTGGTCCTCTGTGTTTTGTTTCTCAATGCACAGATTTTAATTTTCCTTGTAGCCAAGGATGTAGGCTGCACAATGCTGATTTACCAGGCTGTCCCTATTCCCATCTCTGATCCCCCCCATTTCTGTCTCTGCAGTCTGTACCAGGAAGGTGCTTTTTTCCTCCTCCTGGCACAATTTTGCTTTGAAAAGCATGTGATCCTCACCAGAAAGCCCACAGGGTGGTGACTTCCCCATGTAACCACATTTTAGTTCCAGTGGGTGACCAGTTTTAATCCACTTAGCAGAAGGTGCACTGGTTTTGTTGAGTGCTAATTATTCATTAAAAGGTGGTGCAAGATGAATCGAATGCCTTCCAGTCTCAGCCTGTTATATCAACACAGTTACTCCAATTAACAGGACCTGTGATCTCATAAAAGGCCATTCCCACTTCCTGACACGGGCTATTTCTGCCAGACCGTGGAGATTGGCATTAATTGTGTCCTTCAGGGTTGTACTGACCCCGTTGTGAAAGTGCCCAGTTCCACAGCAGAGCATCCTGCTCGCTCAGGAGCGCTGGGCAAGCTCCATTTCCTAAGGAAACTCACCCCAAGGTGTGTTGTGGTTAGCATTGAGGGGCTCACACTGAGTGTCAGGACAGCTCTGAGGGTTTACAGCCCTTCCTCTGGGCAGGGCAGTGTCCCCTTGGTGACCCAGCGCTGGAATAAGAAGTTTTGTTCCTGCTGTGAGATGGCAAACTCATTCCTTCTCTGCTTCCCAGGCAGCGTGGAGATGAGGATGGACAATTCCCATTCCAAGCCCAGAAATCCCCTTTCCTGAGCCACTGGCAGGGCTGGGGTGGCCCTTTGCACCCTCCCTCCCTTCCTGCTGGCTGGGTAGAAAGTTCAGCAGAGCATTTCCCTGCTGTCTGCCCACAAACACACGTCCTGCTGAGCTCTGGCAGTGCCAGGGCAGGCAGCTGAGGCACCAGGAGCCCAGAGCTGGCTCCCAGCTGCATGGACCATGTCCCCAACAGCTCTGTGGTGTCCCCAGTTGTGACAGAGGAGAGAGCCAGACCCACGCTGATGTGGTTGCTCTGAGGGAGGTGATGTGCTTTATCACATTTATCACAGAATTACAGGGTTGGAGAAGACCTCCAGGGTCACCAAGTCCAACCTGTGACCAATGCCCACCTTGTCAGCCAGAGCAGAGTGCTGAGTGCCACATCCAGTTATTGCCACCACTGTGTCTGGTATGGAGCTGGACCAGCAGTGCTGGTCCTTGTTACTCCTCCCTCTTCCTGAGCATCTCTGCAGGCTCATCCCAAGGCTCTCACTGCTCCTGGTGGCACCTCCAATGTCACCTGTGCCCAAAGGGGCAGCAGGCAGCAGGGATGGGCCCTGTGGAGGCTTGTGTTGGTGTTCTGGGAGTGGCAGAGGGGCTGGCACTGGGCATCGTCCTGGTCCATCCCTGCCTTGGCCCAGGAGGCGTTCCCAAAGAGGCTGGAGTGTGGAGCAGGTCCTCATCATCTGGAAAAGTGAACCAAGCAGGAATGGGGCTGATTCCTCTGTGAAAACCCTGCCTGGAGGCTGGTGGGGAGGTGGAGCAGCTGTGCCAGCCCCCAGCTCTGTGTGGGGTTTCAATTTGTTTCCCTTTCTCTGTGACACTGCAGCTAAATACGGGAATTTTAAATCACCCCAAGAAAGCCAAAACTTGGGGTTTTTTTAATGTTTTCTAATGGCAAGCACGGTCTGTGTGAATGCAGCAGGCAAGATCTGTGCTCAGGGGGGACTTGGAGACAGAAATATCCTTCTGGGGGCTTCCCTGAGGGTGTTTTGGGGGAATGCTTTCCCATCATGGAAGGGACTGGCAGGGATGGTGGCACAGTCAGGGCTTGTCAACACCCCCCGTGCAGAAATGCTGCTCCTGAGCTACAGGATCCATGGGAATAGCACACTGGGAAGGGAGGGCAGCTCACAGAGAAGGGTTTTCACTATTGTTTGCCGTGGGACTGGTGCAGGAATACCACATCTCCCTCAGGTATTCGGGGAGCCACAAATATCGTCAGAGGAATGCGAATGCTCCGGCTGCCTCGCTCGTCATGGGAGGGAGGGCAGGAGCGTGGGCTGGAATCCCCTCAGCCAGCAGCCATTCCCTGCTCCTGCTGGACTGAGCTCCTGGCCCATCCAGCTGGGCTTTCCCTGTGCCCTGAGCCTGTTCCAGCTCCCTCAGCTCTGGCAGCTCATCCCCTCCTTCCATTCACCTCTCCTGGGCACACCCCTGTGCCCATCTGCCCTCACTGCACTTCGGATGTGACCAGACAGCGCAGTGGGGGCTGTTGGCAGAGGGGGACAGGGGCACTGGGCAGGTCCCTGGCAGCCCCAGGGGTGCAGGGGCTGTGTGTTAGGGGCACTATGGCCAGGCACGTGTGTTGGGGAAGATGAAATAGGAAAGCCTTATAAATATGATTGCCTGGCAAAAGACTTTGAGAATATAGAAACTATAAGCGAGATTGAAATGAAAGCAAGCTCTGAGATACCTTAGTTACTGAACAATTGGAAAACAATGGCATGGCTGGACTGAAGGTAATCCCCTTCTGATGAAACAACACCTTCTGCTTGCAGACTGCTCCAAGGGTCAGAGCAGACCCTACTAGCTTGGCAGAAGGGGTCCAAAGAGGAGTTTTTAGGGTTTAAAATGTAACACACTATGGTAATGTAATGATTCTTACAGGCTGTATGTAAATGCTATAGGATTTGTATCTTGTACTAAATTAGTTAGTGAGAATTAGAATATTCAACACAGGAGATTTATTGTGTTGTGACAGGAACCTCACTCTCTTAAAGCTTTTGCTCTCTTACCCTTTTTACTCTCTTACCTTTTTTACTCCCTTATGTTCTTACCCTCTTACTCTCTTACCCTCTCATCCTCTCTCCCCCTCTCTTCTCTCAATTCCTGCTCTGAGCTGTGCCTGGCAGCTCCCAGCAGGGCCCTGCTCCCAGGCCCTTTGCAATAAACCCCAAGTTCCAGCCCTGGCTGCAGAGATCTCTCGTCTCCATCTGTCCTGACCATCCTACCCCCAACACTGCTACACACGTGGCTGTGCTGGTGGTGGGGAGGGGGTTTAACCAGCGCAGAGCTGGGCAGGGGGATGGATGGGGGGGATGGATGGGGGTGCTGGTGTTCCAGCACATCCCTGACTCTGTCTACCCCTGTGTCTTGGTTTGGAAAGACAGGAGTCTGCTAAAGAAGGCAGGAGCCTCCCCTGAAATGGAGAATAAAACCCTCCCCACCCCTCCGAATTGCTATAAATTTTAAATTAAGGGGCTCTCAGGCAAAAAATATGGGAGCAGGAAATAACAGTTCTTTAATAGGGAAGAAAAAAAATAAAGGATAAAATAAACAATGCAGTACACTAGAACAACACTGACAGAGTCAGAACCCAACCTGACACCCTGTGGGTCAGGGTGTTGGTGGCAGTCCCATTGGAATTGTGGCTGCAGCCCTCCTGCAGTGTCAGGGGTGGTTCTGTTGGAGCAGGGATCCTGTAGAGAAGGATGTGTTCTTCCTTTGAAGATCCAGTGGAAGGAGAGGCAGCTGCTGTTCCTCTGGGGAATCCAGTGGAGAAGCCGTGCTGGCATCTCAAAAACATCTGGATTATATCTGGGTAGGAATGCTTGGCTCCTCCCTCTGGGCTCATATCTCCCAATGGGATGCTGTAGTTCTTATCAGCCATGCAGGGACATTCAATGGCTGTTATCAGCAGATGTCCCCTCCCGAGGGAGGAGTGATTGTGGTCACTCAGAGAGAGAGATAAGGCAAACTGCCCACTTGACAAAGGTAATCTGCCATACAGATGCTAATAGAAAACAACTTGCATTGCAATCTTAACACCCTGCAGGGCCTTACAGCCATGGGAGGCTGCAGCACATGGGCATGGCCAGAGCTGCTGGTGCTGCTGGTGCTGCTGGGCAGCGCGTGGCTGTGGGTGGGCAGTGCCCAGCCCACCCCCCCGAGCCCCACGCAGCCCCCCGGGCCCCAGCTGAGGTTCCGCCTGGCCGGGTACCCCCGCAAGCACAACGAGGGTCGCGTGGAGGTCTTCTACAACGACGAGTGGGGCACCATCTGTGACGACGACTTCACGCTGGGCAACGCGCACGTGCTGTGCCGCCACCTCGGCTTCGTGGCTGCCACCGGCTGGGCCCACAGCGCCAAGTACGGCAAAGGAGTCGGTAAGAGAGGGGGGGCAGGCACAGCATCCCCCTGGCACAGCTCTGGCATCTCTACAAGGGGCAGGTTCTGTGTTTCAGAGTGCCCGGCAGTGATTGTGTGCTCAGGTGTGCACATGTGCTCAGGTGTGCATGGTGAGAGGGGTGGTGGGCACGGCATCCCCCTGGCACAGCCCTGGCATCTCTACAAGCGGCAGGTTCTGTGTTTCAGAGTGCCTGGCAGAGGTTGTGTGCTCAGGTGTGCACAGTAAGAGAGGGGTGGCGGGCACAGCATCCCCCTGGCACAGCCCTGGCATCTCTGCAAGGGACAGGCTCTGTGTTTGCAGAGTGCCTGGCAGGGGTTGTGTGCTCAAGTGTGCACAGTAAGAGAGGGGTGGTGGGCACGGCACCCCCTTGGCACAGTCCCCACAGGTCTGCAAAGGAGTCAGTAAGAGAGGGGTGGTGGGCACAGCATCCCCCTGGCACAGCTCTGGCATCTCTGCAAGGGTCAGGGTCTGTGTTTGCAAGGGTGCCCGGCAGTGATTGTGTGCTCAGGTGTGCTCATGTGCTCAGGTGTGCACATGTGGGAGCTTTCTGCGTGGCAGAGCAGCCCCTTGGGGAGGTGGATGCTCCACATCTGCAGACCCCCACCCAGAACTATTGTTTCAGGCAAATCCAGGCAACCCTGACATAGAGAGAGATGATGCATGTGACTCCATCTTATCAAAAGGCTAATTTATTAGTTTGTTATACTGTATTATATTAAAGAATAGTAAACTATAGTATACTAAAGAATACAGAGAGGATACTTACACAATGCTAAAAAGATAATAATTGAAAACTTGTGACTCTCTCTAGAGTCCCAACACAGCTTGGCCCATGAGTCAAAGCAACTCACAGCAGAATCCAATGGAACAATCACCTGTGGGTAAACAATCTCCAAACACATTCCACATGAGCACAACACAGGAGAAGCAAATGAGATCAGAATTGTTTTCCTTTTCTCTGAGGCCTCTCACCTTTCAGCTTCCCAGGAGAAAAACCCTGGGTGAAGAAATCACATTCAGGGAATGTGAATGCCACCCAGAACTTTATGCTGGCATTTCACTGGCCTCAGCTTTCCCTGGCCATGCTCTAGGGCACCTTCCCTGCTCCCAGGGGGTGCTTGGCTCCCCCTCACCCCCAGGCTGTGTCTGGCAGGGCGGATCTGGCTGGACAATGTGAATTGTGCTGGAAACGAGAAGAGCATCGGGGACTGCAAACACCGGGGCTGGGGGAACAGCGACTGCAGCCACGAGGAGGATGCAGGTGTGGTCTGCAAGGATGAGCGCATCCCAGGCTTCAAGGACTCCAATGTCATCGAGGTGAGGAGGCAGCTGGGGAGGCAGCTGGGCATCCAGAGAGGGGTGTGGGGCAGTCTGGTGACATCCAGGATGCCATCTCTCCCTGGGATGCCACAGGGCACCCTGGGCATGGGGCAGTCTGGGATCTCTCCCTGGGATGCCACAGGGCAGTCTGGGATCTCTCCCTGGGATGCCACAGGGCACCCTGGGCATGGGGCAGTCTGGAATCTCTCCCTGGGGGTGCAGGAAAGCAGCACTGGCTTTCCTGGTTGTGCTCCCCGGAGGTGCACCTGGGGACCCAAGGGGACCAGAGGCACTGAGCTCTCTGGGTGAGGTTCCCCCCTTGGCTGCCCAGGGCCATCAGATGCGGCCAGCAGGAGTGCAGGACTGGCTGTCCCTGTGCCCCATCTGTGTTTGGGGATCCCTCTCCTTCATCCTTGGAGATTCGCTGGGAGTGGCTGGCAGGAGGAGGGGCGATGGGATGGGAGGTGACCTGGGGCTGACCGCATCCCTGCAGACGGAGCAGAGCCACCTGGAGGAGGTGCGGCTGCGGCCGGTGGTGTCCGGGGGGCGGCGGCAGCTGCCGGTGACAGAGGGCATCGTGGAGGTGCGCTACAAGGACAGCTGGGCACAGATCTGTGACCAGGGCTGGGACAGCCACAACAGCCGCGTGGTCTGCGGCATGATGGGCTTCCCGGCAGAGAAAAAAGTCAACAGGAACTTTACAGGTGAGTGAGGGAGGCCGGCAGGGAGCACACAGGGGTGCGGTGTCCCAGCAGGGATGGGGATGATGCCAGGGGCATGGGGTAGCACTGGGGGCACAGCAGAGGCTGTGCTGTTGGGTGTTGTGGATTCTGAGATCCCTCCCACCCTGCTGCTCACCAGTCCAAGCCCCAGCTGGACATCTGGACACTTGCTGGCCAAGCTGGGGCGCCATGGGGTGGCTACTACACACTCTGCAGCAAAGGGGAGTGCTTTTGCTCCCTGGCAGTGCTGTCCCCAGCCCAAGGGGAGGTTTGCAGCCATCAGGGATGCTCCAGCCACACCATGGGTTGAGCAAGGGGCAGGGACATGCTGTGCCTGGCACTGTGTGTGCCCTGAGCTGGTGTTGCTCCACAGGAGGCTGAGGCGAGCAGCCAGGACCAAGGGCCCGAGGCTGGGCAGCAGGTAAGGGGCCAGGGCCCCATCTGCTGAGCCGTGGCAGAGCTGGGATGTCCAGCCCCACCAGTCTCTGCTGTCAGAATGGATCCAGGCACAGACGGATCCAGACGGAGCAGACTGAAGGCTTGGGCTGTGCTGGCCCAGTGGCACAAAGCCCACCCCAGAGCACCTGCCTGGGCGTGCTGGGGTCCCCCATTCCCCACGAGAGACGATCTCTGTCCCAGGCTGGTCATGCTCCAGGCAGAGCAGCCCTGTGCTGCACACCAGGCAGGAGTCCTGGCACCCTGGGAGGGCAGCAGGAGGCCTCGGGGCAGAGCTGTCTCTCCTGGTGGATGGGGAGGAAGGGCTGTGGAAATCGGCTGCTTTCTGCAGAAAGCAGCACTGGGGATGCTGGAAAGGCTGTGCACCCCTCCATTCCCTGCAGGATGGGCACCTGAGCCCGTGCTCAGCAGTGCTGATGGGCACAGTATGGCAGCTCCTGCCCGCAGTGCCACATCTGCTTGGGGTCTGCCCCTCATCCTCTGCCTACTCATTCTTGCTGCCTTTCTGCCAGGCCCAGGGGATGGTCTGGCTGCCTTTTCCCTCCATCCCTGAACCCTGCTGCTGGATTTGTTGGTGGATACAGTGAGCCAGAGCCCATCCTCTCTGGGCTGGGCCATGGCACCTCTTTCCTGACCCGCAGTCCCATCACATTCCTGGTGCTGAGTGTGCCCTACACCCACTGTGGGCTCTTTCTTGTGACACTCCCAGGTCTGTGTCCCCTGCAGTCATCCTTGCCAGCTCCTGCAGCTGGTGATGGGAATTCAGCCAGGGTCATCCCATGGTTTTCCTCAACTCCCACCTGAAGGTCCTGGTTGCTCCAATGTGCTGTTTCCTGGCTGGTTTGGTGCTGACTGCCCCTTTCCCAGTGAGCAGGTCCTTCCCCTGCTGCACTGGGGGAGATGTTTTGTGTCTCCATGAGGCTGCAGTCCTGTCCCTCTGTCCTGAGCAGGAGCTGGCTCCTGGGAGCTTCACTGTTTTGTAGGAGCTGATCAATTTGGGGCTGCACAGCCACAGTCATATGAAAGCACAAGGCTAATCCAGGCTGGAAGGGACCTCTGTGAGTCCTGGTCCAACTCCCTGTGTGGAGCAGAGCCAGCTGTGGGTTAAACCCAGGATTTTGTCCAGCTGGCTTTTGAAACCTTCCAAGGATAGAAATTCTGCAGCCCTGTGGTCTCTGCTCCAATGTGGAACAGCCCTCATGGGCAGAAGGTTTTCCTTACCCTGAGCCTGAGCCTTTTGTTGTCAGTCATGCCTCTTTCCTCTTGTGCTCTTCCCTCCCTGCTGGAGGAGCCAGGATCCTCACAGCTCCCAGCTCAGGCCTGGCTGGAGCAGTCCCACACCCCCATCTCCTCCCAGGCCTCTGCCTGGCTGCTCTCCCTGGGGCTCACACCACACACATGGCATCTTCTTGTCCTGGGAGCCCAGATCCAGATGTGGTTTCCTGAGTGTGAGTGGGCACTGATGCCCTCTGGCTGCCTGAATCCCAGCCCTGTGCAGTGTCCTGGGCCCACTGGGCTGTGCAGCTGACACCAACCTGTGCTGGCCTGCAGGGACAGTGGCCAGGCTTGTTCTGCCTGGTCCCTGGGGCTGGCAGTCCCTTGCCCTCCTTTGGGCCACTCTTGTGGGCTCTGGGGTTTTGGCCCTGCTCAGCACCTTCCTCCCTGAGGGAAACAAGCATTTGAGGATGTTGGGATTGCGCCTACACCTTGTGTGTGCTGAGCCCCAGGCAGCTCCCCCTCATGGCTCAGCCTGTGCCAGGGCTGCTTCCCTCACTGGCAGCAGCCCTTGCCAGCCTGCAGCAAGTCCCACCATGCCCCATGGCCCCAGGGCAAGCACCCTGGGGCTGCCTGTGCTGCTTGCTGGGTGTCCTGCACCTTGGGGACATGGCACAGTGGTGGCATGGTGTCTGGATGAGGACACAGACACAACCACACCTGACTGATCAAATGGCGGCTGCTGGTGTTTGATCTTTTGGTCTGTGACAAGGCAGAACAGGATGTGGCTGCATCCAGCAGTTTCCTGGTGGGATGCATGCAGGAAACTGCATCATTGCTGTGGAGTGTGGCTGTGTCACACTGCTGGCAGCAGATGATGCTGTTGCACCCCTGTGTGACACAAAGGGGATGCACATGAGTTTTCCTGGGTGCCAAGGTGCCCAGTTCAGCCTCCAGTGAAGCCAGGGCAGGCTGTGCTCCCTGTGTCACTGCTGAGGGCAGAGGTGACAGCCTGAAACCCCAGGCTTCTTGATGGTTGTTTTCTATTTTCCAGGCTGGCCTCCAAATCTCAGCCTAAACAAAAGCGCAGGGAGGACGTAGGGCCCAAGAAGAGGTAAATGGCTCTGTGGAGAGCCAGAGGCAGGAGCCCCAGAGCTGTGTGTGTCCCCACCTGTGTCCCTGTGCTGCTGGGAGTGTGGCACAGGCACCTGGCAGGGGGTGGATGCCTGGCAGGCACCGTGTGCCACCCTGGGCACAGGGCAAGGGGCACAGCCAGCACATGCAGCTGCAGACAGGGTGGCTGGTGTCACCTCCATTGCCACTGGTCACTCTGGCCATGGCTCAGGGCTCCTCTTCTCCCTTCACAGGCTCTTCACGGAGCGGCAGCAGCTCAACTACCGCCTGCACTCGGTGTCCTGCACGGGGACAGAGGTGCACCTGTCCATGTGCTCCTTCGAGTTCTACCGGGGCAACTCCTCAGCAGCCTGCGGCTCCGGCATGCCCGCCGTGGTCAGCTGCGTGCCAGGGCCCCTCTTCGCCACTGGCAGTGCCCACAAGAAGAAACAGCGCCAGCAGCAGCAGCAGCAGGGCCAGGTGAGCCCTGCAGGGAGGGGGACAAATCCTCTGGTGGCCCACAGCAGGACAGAGCCCCACTCTGGGCCAGGCTGTGTCCCCTGGGCTCTGCAGGTGTGCGGGTTGCTGGGTGACTGTTGGGATCTTTAGCTGGTCAGAGTGACCCCGGGAAAAGTTGGAAAGTCTCTTTTCCCAGCCCGGCTCTTGAAGAAGGAGTCAGGGCTCTTCATTTCTCGGTCTCGAGGTTCTTTATTGTTTCTTATCTATAAAATTCTTTCTCCTGTCCTGCCGAGGTCTGCTCAGCAAGACAGTCCAAGGCATTCTGCCCCCAGGGCAGTGTTATGTCTTTATACTAAAAACGATATGTACAATATTTACAATTACTTTCCATACCTATCACCTATGTTAGACAGTGAGCTTCTACTCTAAACCAATACAAAAGTGGCACCATCACAGCAGAAGATGGAGGCCAAGAAGAAGAAAGAGAAAGGCTGGACACACCCAGTTCCCTCCATCTTGCCCCCCTGAATCCCCATTCTAAAAACCCCAAAATCTACTTTTTCACCTTGTGATAAATTCACTATCATTCTACTTAATTTGTCATGGTTTGCAGATCTTCATCTAAGGTTGGTAACTTGCTCCATGGGTCATAATCAAAACCACAGTCTCTGAGCCCCCTGGCAGGGGTCTGGGCTGCTCAGGACAGCCCAAGGGATGTCCTGGGTCCTGACAGGTGACCAGCTCTGGAGCGGGAGGTGGGGACGGTGTCCTGTCCCTGCACATCCCAGCGCCGTGTGTGCCACCCCACACTGTCCCAGCCCTGTCCCTGCTCCCACAGCCCCGGATCCGGCTGAAGGGCGGCGCCAGGGTGGGCGAGGGCCGCGTGGAGGTGCTCAGGAGCAGCGAGTGGGGCACCATCTGCGACGACCGCTGGAACCTGCAGTCGGCCAGCGTGGTGTGCCGCGAGCTGGGCTTCGGCAGCGCCAAGGAGGCCCTCACCGGGGCACGCATGGGACAAGGTGAGCCTGCTGGGCAGAGGGGTTCATTTATTACAGCAGGGGGTTCTTGGGGTCTCTCCGACCCCAGCTGCTGTAGGTGTCTGGATAGCAAAGTCTTGCTTGTCAGGATCTCTAGCTGGTCAGAGTGACCCCGGGAAAAGTTGGAAAGTCTCTTTTCCCAGCCCGGCGCTTGAAGAAGGAGTCAGGGCTCTTCATTTCTTGGTCTCAAGGTTGTTTATTTTATCTTATCTATGAAAAAATTTTCTCCTGCCCTGCCGAGGTCAGCTCAGCAAGACAGTTCCAGGCACTCAGCCTGCCCCAGGGAAAGTGCTATCTTTTTATACTGAAAACTATGTATATAATGTTTACAATTACTTTCCAATGCCTATCACGTATGTTAGACAGTGAGCTTCTACTCTAAACCAATCTGTAAGTGCCAACATCACAGCAGAAGATGGAGGCCAAGAAGGAGAAAGGCTGGACAGGCTCAGTTCCCTCCATCTTGCCTCCTGAACCCCCATACCAAAAACCCTAAAATCTACTTTTCCACCCCGTGATAACTTCACTAATATTCTACTTAACCTGTTGTGGGTTGCTGATCTTCATACAAGGTTAGTAATTTGCTCCATGGGTCATAATCAAAACCACAGGTGTTTTGGGCTCTGTGCCAGGGTCCCTGAGACCCCTGGCAGGGGTCTTGGCTGCTCAGGACAGCCAGAGGGATGTCCCGGGTCCTGACACTTGCTAAGCTCCACTATTGGAATAATTACCAATAGAGCCGGAACGGGACGTGCCTGATCTTGTCTGGCCCTTGCTGCTTGACCAAAAGGCAGCAACTGTGGTGATTTCACCTCAGAGACACTTTTGGCTCTCTGGATGCTGGAGCTGGGCGCATGGGACAAGTCCAGGCATGCAGGAGCTCTGGTGGTCCTCAGGTTTCCCTGTGGCGATGGTGAAGGAAAGGAGTCGGTTCTGATGGAGGGTTTGGATCCAGAGCTTTATTGTGGCCCTCAGGCCTCTGAATCCAGCAACAGCTCCAACAGA
Source organism: Emberiza elegans (assembly GCA_024865655.1). Lineage (NCBI taxonomy): Eukaryota > Metazoa > Chordata > Aves > Passeriformes > Fringillidae > Emberiza > Emberiza elegans. Next base: position 2,605,353 of record JALJVW010002400.1, on the reverse strand, counting down.
ACTCCCTGAACCACGTAGTTGCTGTTCCTTTTAACCCTGGGGAGAGGGGGAGGGAAGGGGCACGGGGGCCACCAACCTGGTATGGGGGGAGTCTTAAGGGACAAAGGACACCTGGATGGCCCAATGTCCCCCAGGGCTGGAGGCATCTTTTGAATCTGCCCAATCACTCCACACCCTTCTGGAGTGCCAGGACTGACAGACAGTGCTGGGCAGGGGTCAGGGAGGGGGAAGGAGAGGAGGCTGACACACCTGGGGAAGAAATCTTCAGGGAGAAACCCGGGGTATCTGAGGGAAACCATGGCATCACACCACAACACTCCACCTGTCCGGGTCCCTCAGGCAGGCTCCCAGCTGCAGGCAGTCTTAGCAAGCAGCTCAGCTCTTAAGTGAGATCAGCTCTTTGAATTCAGCTCTCAGTGATTTCAGCTCTTTGCTTGTTAAGTGCCTTGGCAGACACAGGAGAGAATTGTATGGAAATTCTCTTGTATTTACTGGGACCCTCATGGCAGGGAGGTGTCACTATAGGACGCAAAATAACACAGCGTGCATACACTGTTGTTGTTAAGGTAAAAAAGGGAAGTTTATTTTCTGACTCTTAACATTTATAGATTTCTGAAAGTAACAGTGGATCAAAGGGTGAAAGTGCCACCTCTCCAATGACACTGGACAAACTAACAGTTTAATAAATTTCTTCTATAAAAGAATGCAAAACAATAAGTTATTTACAGAAAGTGTGTGAGAAAGTTTGTTACAAGAATGTAAACATCAGGAGGCTTAGAAAAACTTAAAAAATCAAGGTAACAGGGAGGAATGACGAATCTGACTCCATGGTCTCAGAAGGCTAATTTATTATTTTAAGATACTATATTATATTAAAGAATACTGAAATAAAACTGTACTAAAGAATACAGAAAGGATACAAGGCTAAAAAGATAATCATTATTAAAATAATTACTGTAATAATAATGATTATCTTTTTAGCCTTACAGAAGGCTAAAAAGGTAATAATGAAAACTCATGACTCTCACCAGAGTCCCGACACAGCTTGGCTCTGATTGGCCATTGAGTCAAAACACTCACAGCAGAATCCAATGAAACAATCACCTGTGGTAAACACATTCCACATGTGAACACAACACAGGAGAAGCAAATGAGATAAGAATTTGTTTTCCTTTTTCTCTGAGGCTTCTCAGCTTCCCAGGAGAAAAATCCTGGGTGAAGGGATTTTTCAGAAAAATGTAAATGTGACAGGGTTCCACAGAGGTGTCTTTATTAGCAGCTTCAGTGAAGGGTGACAGTGACAGCTCTTCTGCAGAGCAACACAGAAATGGGGGTTTCTATAGGGTATGGGGGTTTTGGGAAACAGTCCAATAGTAAGAGTCGAGGTGAGAGTGACCTGTTGTCTTACAGAGAGATAACAAGAGTCTGAAGGTGGAAGAGGGGCTTCTTTTGGTCCAGTCATCATGGCTAGGCATTTCTTATCTTAGGCAACTGACTGCCAGGGAGGCTTTGCAGGCCCTGTGGATGTTACAGCACCAGGCATCCCCTCCTGGAGCTATGGATGAGGCATTTATCCAGGCTTTGCTTGGCTGGGGTGTCCTGTGAGCACTGGGATACATATGGAGCATCCCAGTGGGACCACAGCCATTCAACCACACTGCCCCAGGCAGCAGATGTCCAGGCTGGAGTGTCCAACTCCCTCAGACCTGCCAAAAAGAGAGGGCAGTGTTGGGGACATGGGTGGCCCTGTATTGCAAATCAAAGGGGAGAGAGAACGAGGCATCTGACTCCATGGATATCAGAAGGTTAATGAATTACTTTATTATACTATACTGTATACATTTCATCTAAATGGAATCTGCCAAGCACTCGCTCTGCACACACCTGCTCACACTGCCCAGAATCTCGTGGCTGTCACCCCACAGTCCCAACACACACAGTTGGCCCTGAAAGGCCAAGGAAACAAAACATCCTCACTTTGGATAAACAATCTCTATGTTGCATTCTACTTTGGCACAACACAGGCACAGCAAGTGCTAAAATCTGAGTTTTCCCTTTCTCTGAGATTCAGAGAGGATGATGAGGATGGATAAAGCAAATGATCCTAAGTAAGCTTTGGTTAGGCCGGAGTGGAGGGTGGTGGCAGCTTTGGTTGCTATTACAGGTTGGCTAGTCCTTCTGGGCCTAGTATTTTGTATCAGAGAGGTCAATTAGGTCCTGGTAGGCCAAGGAAACAAAACATCCCCACTTTGGATAAACAATCTCCATGTTGCATTCTACTTTGGCACAACACAGGCACAGCAAGTGCTAAGAACTGTGTTTTCCCTTTCTCTGAGGTTCAGAGAATGTGAATCTCAGAAATCCTTGGGAAGAGAAACGCACCAACAGCCCTGAGCATCCCTGTGTCGCAGGGCCCTGACTTCTGCTGTCCTCCGGCAGGGATGGGCCCCATCCACCTGAACGAGGTGCAGTGCCGGGGCACCGAGAAGTCCCTGTGGAGCTGTCCCTTCAGGAACATCACCCAGGAGGACTGCAAGCACACGGAGGACGCGGCTGTGCGCTGCAACATCCCCTACATGGGCTACGAGAACCTGGTGCGCACCACGGGGGGCTGCTGGCTCCAGGGGGCTCCCAGCAGTGGGATCTCAGGGTGGGGGGCTGGGAAAGGCCCACAGAACCCATGGGAACCTCATCTCTCCTCCTCTGCACCCCACACATTTCACCCTGTCCTGGGAGCTCGGGGATTTTGTGGGTGGGAATCCCTGTGAGGAAGAGGGTGGAGGGAGGCTGTGGGGGCTCTGGGTGCTCTGTGGGTGCTGCTCCCTGCTGCTTTTCCTGCTGCCAGCCTGTGCCCACTCCCCAGCAGAAACACCAGAAAAAAAAAATCACTGTGGGACAACCAAGAGAGATTTTTTTTTTACCTATGATGAAACAAGCAAATGGAGCTGCTTATTCCTGTTTGCCCTGGCCCATCGTTTCATCCACTTTGAGCTTTTTTTAATGATTTTTAACTCTCTCATACCTGTCATTTCTGAAATGATGCCATTTCAATACGAACTGTTTTCAGTTCATTCGGTGCTGGTGAGACAATTCCCAAACTCACAAGCCATTTGTTGTCCCCAAATCCACCAAGCTGGCAGCTAAAGCTGTGCTTGGCTCCGCTCAGTTCCTGCCTCCCTCATCCCCGTGTGCGGTCACTGCAGCACAGCCTGGGACAGGGGCTGGGGACAGCCCTGCATGCAGGGGGAGCATCGCCTGTGACCGTGATGACGCTGCCACCGCCTTTCTCTGCAGATTCGGCTGAGCGGGGGCCGGAGCCGCTTCGAGGGGCGGGTCGAGGTGGCGGTGGGGGCTGGCGACGGGGACCAGCCCCGCTGGGGTCTGGTGTGCGGAGAAGGCTGGGGCACCCTCGAGGCGATGGTGGCCTGTCGCCAGCTGGGGCTGGGATTCGCTAACCACGGCTTACAAGTAGGTGCCAGCACCGGCTTGGCCAGGGCAGCAGCAGCCACCACCACTGCTCACGGGGCTGGGGACAGGGATGGACGGGGATGGAGTGGGACAGGAGGTGGCACAGCGTGGGGTGCCCGCTCACGGCCCCAGGGTTTCCCCGCAGATCCGCCTGGCCGGCGGGAGGACAGAGTTTGAGGGCCGCGTGGAGGTGAAGAGAGGCAGTAAGTGGGGCACGGTCTGCAGTGATGGCTGGACCACCAAGGAGGCCATGGTGGCCTGTCGTCAGCTCGGCCTGGGCTACTCCCTGCATGCTGTGACGGTAGGTGCCAGCAAGGAGGGCCCTGGTGATGCCCTGGGGAGCACAGGAACCGGCCAGCACTTCCCAAACGACCGTGGGGCTGCATGGGGACAGATGGGGACAGAGGGATGTGGACCCTGTGGGCAGCTGTGGTGGGGGGCTTGGCTGCAGCCTGGGTATAAGTGATACTGGGCAATGCAGCCACCAGCCCTGCCACCCACCCTGCCTTACCCCTCACCAGGAGACGTGGTATTGGGATGCCAGCAACGTGACAGAGATGGTCATGAGCGGGGTGAAGTGCGCCGGCCACGAGATGTCCCTGAGCCACTGCCAGCACCACGGAGCCAGCCTGAGCTGCAGGAACACGGGCACGCGCTTCGCTGCGGGCGTCATCTGCTCCGAGAGTGAGCTGAGGGAACGGGGGCTGCAGGGGGACCTGTCTGTGCTGGGGGTTCTGCAGAGAGGGGCTGTGGGCAGCGGGGGCTGCAGGTATGGATTCTGAGCACTGGGATCTGTGGGCAGTCAGGTCTGTGGGTGGTGGGGTTCGTGGGCAATAGGGTCTGCAGGCAGTGGGCTCTGTGGACAGTGGGATCTGCAGATATGGATTCTGAACACTGGGGTCTGTGGGCAGGGGGGTCTGCAGGTGTGGACTCTGAGCACTGGGGTCTGCAGGCAGTGGGATCTGCAGGTGAGGACTGAGCACTGGGGTCTGCAGGCAGTGGGGTCTGCAGGCAGTGGGGTCTGAGCACTGGGCTCTGTGGGCAGTGGGGTCTGCAGGTGTGGACTCTGGGCTCTGTGGGCAGACAACAGTGTTGTGGTGCCAGGAGCGGTGCTCAGTGGGGTTTGCAGCTGCAGGTCAGGGGTCAGCCAATGCCCAGCCAATGCAGAGGGCACATATCCCCCCTGGCTGGCTCAGCCCTGCCAGCCCTGGGCACTGCCCCATCCCTGCCGAGAGCAGGGCCCGTCCCTGAGCAGCCGCCTGTCCCCAGCCGCCTCAGACCTGCTGCTGCACGCGCCGCTGGTGCAGGAGACGGCGTACATCGAGGACAGGCCGCTGCACATGCTGTACTGTGCTGCTGAGGAGAACTGCCTGGCCAGCTCTGCCCGCCTGGCCAACTGGCCCTACGGCCACCGCCGCCTGCTCCGCTTCTCCTCGCAGATCCACAACCGCGGCCGCGCCGACTTCCGCCCCAAGGCTGGCCGCCACTCCTGGGTCTGGCACGAGTGCCACCGGTGCGCGTGGGGCACAGCAGGGAGGGGACACACGGGGCTGGGGGTAAGGGAGGGGAGAGGGTGGTGCTGCTGCAGTGAGCTGAGTGAGGAGGGTGCTGGGCAGCAGTGGCACTGAAGGAAAGTGACACTGTGCAAGTATGACACTGAGAGAGGGTGATGCTGGATGAGGGTGACACCGGGTTGTTGTCATCTTATTTCAAAAGTCCCATACCTTCTCAGTGATTTCTCATGGGCAGCTCCTTGCAGCACTGACTCCTTCTTCCTCACAGCACAACCAACAAACTCCAGCTCTCCTCACCCAGCTAACCCACTCTTTTGTAGCACTCCTCTTCTTATTGGACACAGCTGTGGCCTATTAAGTGCAAGCCTGTTTCTAATCTTTGGTGATTAGTACAGCTGCAACTCCTCAGGTGTGAGATTATCTTCTGCACTTTTCTCTTACATTCTATCCCTCCACACTGGGTGAGGGTGACACTGTGTAGCCCAAATCTGGTGCTCAGCATCCAATTTTGTCTGGTTTGGCTTAGGGCTGACCCTGGATGAGCAGTGTTGGGGCTGGGGTTTCTGGAGGGCAGGGATGGGGCTGCAGGCTGTGCCCTGCAGCTGAGCTCTCTGCTTGTGTAGGCCAGCTGGCTGGGGACAGCTGTGTCCCCTTCCAGGGCAGGAACATAGCTCTGCCCAACCTCACAGTGCTGCCACCACAGAGCAGGGGCTGTGGGGACATTCCTGGCAGCAGGGGGCTGATGCAGGGCAGTCTGCAGCAGGCTCTGGCTCCCTCCCACAGGCACTACCACAGCATGGACATCTTCACCCACTACGACATCCTGACCCCCAACGGCACCAAGGTGGCCGAGGGACACAAGGCCAGCTTCTGCCTGGAGGACACCGAGTGCGAGGAAGGTGGGTGACATGGGACCCTGCAGCACTGTCCCTGCCTGTGTCCCCATCATGGTCCAAGGCTGGGGGTCTCAGCAGGGACCAGCTGTGTCTCCTCCTGCCTGCAGGTGTGGCCAAGAGGTACGAGTGTGCCAACTTTGGGGAGCAGGGCATCACCGTGGGCTGCTGGGACCTGTACCGGCACGACATCGACTGCCAGTGGATCGACATCACTGATGTCAAGCCAGGCAACTACATCCTGCAGGTGCTGCACCTGACACTCCCCTGCCACCCTCCCAGCCTCTGTCCCTGCACCTCAGCCCCACACACACTTCAGCCACCCATCACTCTCTCCCACTGGAGCTCAGTGGGTGTGCTGGCATGGGACACTGCCTGTCCTTGTGCCCACAGACTCAGACATGCTGCCACATGGGTTTTCCAGCTCTGAGCATCACTGCTCATGGGCGCATGGTGCACAGGGACAGGGCCATCCCACCACATCAGCAGCCACTGGCTCCTTGAAGCTCTCCAGCACGCCCACCACAGCTGGGGAGGCACATCCTGTGGGGCTGGGGCAGGGCTCTCACTGTCAGTGCCCCACAGGTCGTGATCAACCCCAACTTCGAGGTGGCAGAAAGCGACTTCACCAACAATGCCATGAAATGCAACTGCAAGTACGACGGGCACCGCATCTGGGTGCACAGCTGCCACATCGGTAACGGCCAGGGCACGGCACGGGGGTGAGGGTGGAGGGCAGTGACAGGGCTGCAGGAAGCCATGAGGATGAGGATGGTGCTGCTGGGGGATGCACTGCACCAGAGCTGACAGCCCCTGCCCTCTGCCCGCAGGAGATGCGCTCAGCGAGGAGGCCAACAAGCGGTTTGAGCAGTACCCAGGTCAGCTCAACAACCAGATTTCATAGGGCCCCAGCCCTGGGGAGACAGGCATCTCCCTCCCTCACCCCATACTGGTGGGAGGAAGCTGCTGGAAGACCGGCAGGGAGGCCTGATGCCCAGTGCTGCTGCCACTGTGTCCTGCCGGGACTGCCCAGGACTCGCCACCGGCTGCCCTTGCCCACCTCGGGGGGGCTGGTGCTGCAGGCACCGACATCCGCACCTCCCAGCTGGGGCTGCCACCCCAACCACTGGCCAGAAGAGCGTGCCCACATCCCCTGGGCTGCGGCACACGGGTACAGTCCAGGAGATCCTGCACCCCCCCATCCCTCCCAAACCAGCTGCACCCCAACTCCCTTCAGCCCTGGTTCCTCTCACCCCCTCAGCTGGCCCCAGGAGATGGTGCAGGTTCTCTGCCCACAGCGCTGCCCAGGGGTGGCTCCTACCCCGTCTCTCAGTTGTAATTTTATTTCCTCTATAAAGTTGTAAGTTCTATTTCCCAATGGTTGCTGGCACGTCTCTGGGCTGGGATTAGGAGCAGGTGGCAGGGTTAATTCTGTAGGGCTGGTTGCCATACTGGCAGTGTGGGAGCATCCCCTGGTCCCTGCAATGCCTCATCCACACAGCCCTGTCCCCAAAGCAACCCCCAGCACCGTCCTCAGCCTGGACTGGTCCTCTGGGGGAAGCCCAGGTGGGTGAGAGGAGCAGTAGCCCCACAGCACCACGTGGGGAGGAACTGAGGAGCAGGGATCTGGGGAAGAGCTGGTTCCACCTCACCAGATCCAGGGTGAATGTTACTGAGCAGAAATCCTGTCCTGGGGCTGTGACCCTTGAGGATTGGGGTCCACAGGAGATCCCTGGGACTGTGACCCTTGGGGATTGGGGTCCACAGGAGATCCCTGGGACTGTGACCCTTGAGGACTGGCATCCACAGGAAATCCCTGAGGCTGTAACCCCTGAGGATTGGGGTCCACAGGAGATCCCTGGGGCTGTGACCCTTGGGGATTGGGGTCCACAGGGAATCCCTGGGACTGTGACCCTTGGGGATTGGGGTCCACAGGGAATCCCTGAGGCTGTGGCCCTTGGGGATTGGGGTCCACAGGGAATCCCTGGGGCTGTGACCCTTTGGGATTGGGATCCACAGGAGATCCCTGAGACTGTGACCCTTGAGGACTGGCATCCACAGGAAATCCCTGAGGCAGTAACCCCTGAGGATTGGGGTCCACAGGAGATCCCTGAGGCTGTGACCCTTTGAGAATTGGGGTGCACAGGGAATCCCTGAGGCTGTGGCCCTTTGAGAATTGGGGTCCACAGGGAATCCCTGGGACTGTGACCCTTGGGGATTGGGGTCCACAGGGAATCCCTGGGGCTGTGACCCTTGAGGATTGGGGTCCATAGGGAATCCCTGGGACTGTGACCCCTGAGGATTGGGGTCCACAGGGAATCCCTGGAACTGTGACCCTTGGGGATTGGGGTCCACAGGAGATCCCTGGGACTGTGACCCTTGCGGATTGGGGTCCACAGGACCGTGAGCCACAAGAACGAGGTCTCACAGCAGAGTGCAGCTGCCTCGACTCGTGTGGGAGCACAGCCCAGCCAGGCCTTTGGGGATGCTGGGCAGGAACACTGGGATGTGACACGAGGGCCCAGGGAGCTCCAGGCCAGCTCTCACCCCTCAGCTGGCTGCTCTGACCCCACCAGCCCTTCCCCACTGCCCTCAGCCGGGGAGGAGGAGGGGGCAGGCCTTGGCTCGGCCCCGGAACGCTGCGGTCAGCGCAGCCGAGCAGCTATGCCAGACACGCCGCCATTTCCCCCGGGCCCGCGGCGCTGGCCGGGGCAGCGAATTCCTCCGGCGGGGCCGGGGCCGCTGAAAGGAGCGCTGTTCTCAGGGCAGGGCCGCCCCTTGCCGCAGCACCCCAAGGAACTGTGCTTCTTTCATGTCCCCAAAGCAGCAGGCTGGGGCTCGGGAGCGCCGTCACGGCCAGGGCCCGGCCCCACAGCCGCATTCCTCCTCTGCTCCGGGCTGCCCTCGCCGCTGCTCTTCCAGGAAGGCGGGGAACAGCCGGGGCTGCTCCTTCCCCGACGGCCGCCAGCTGTTCCCAGGGGCCGGGTGTGTGTGGGAGCAGAGCTCCAGTACTGACAGCGAGCTGGGGGCGGGACAGGCAGAGCCCCGGCCCCGGCCGTGACTCCCATCCTCAGCCCTCCTGGATGGACATCAGGGCCGCCCTCGGCCCTCCTGGACATCAGGGCCCCCTCCTGGATGGACATCAGCCTTCCTGCCATCCCCTCAGCCCTCCTGGACGGACATCAGGGCCATCCTCAGCCCTCCTGGACATCAGGGCCGCCCTCAGCCCTCCTGGATGGACATCAGGGCCGTCCTCAGCCCTCCTGGACATCAGGGCTGCCCTCAGCCCTCCTGGACGGACATCAGGGCCATCCTCAGCCCTCCTGGACATCAGGGCCGTCCTCAGTGCTCCTGGACATCAGAGCCAGGCAATGCTGCCTCAACCATCACGAGTCCATCACTGACACAAATTTACCACGACCTGGAAAGCTGCTGCACGGATGTGAGGGGATGTGGACACTGGGCTTGGAGCAGTTGCAGAGCTCCCAGCAGAAGGGATGTGACCAGATGGTTGTGGCACACCAGCACTGCTGCACTCCAGGGAGGTAATGCTGGTCCCAGACCTGCTCTCACCCACACAGGGGCCACAAAATCCATGGCTTGACAGCTGCCTGCCAGGTACACAGAGGAGTCAGATCCCAGCCCAGGTGGGTTCCAAGCAGGTGGCAGAACACCATGAACACTGATAAGGATCCTGGAGGCACAGCAGGCTCCTTCCCAGCTGCCTCGAGGGGACTGACAGGAGGAGCAAGGTCCCACACAGCCCAGCCTCCACCAGAGAAGGAGATGACACGGCCCTGGGGGCCGCCAGAAAAGTGCTTTATTTGAGTACAGAGGGGAACAGCTGCGCCACAAGTCACCCAAGCACAGGCCCCTCTCCTGGCCCCTTCCAGCCCTGCAGAAGCTCTGTCTCTGCCTGGCCAGCACAGCCACATCTCAGTCCTGCCCTCAGCTCCGGCCGGGTGCTCTCTGCTACTCGGTGACCTCGGGGACGACGCTCACCAGCAGGGTGTCATAGCCACGCCGCACCAGCAGGGCCAGGCTCTGCTGCGTCCTCACCGCCTCGTACACATCCTCAGCACGCCGTGACACTGTCCCATTGATCTCCAGAACCACGTCCCCGGCCTTCAGCCCTGCCCTGAGGGGACAAGCACACACAGGGTGAGGCAGACACTCGGCATCATCATCCTCCAAGTGCAGCAGGAGCTGTGGCACCAGAGGTTCTACATCAAGACAGCCAGCCTGGGGAAAGGTGCCCCTCTCAGCTGTAGAGCCCAAGCCCTGCTGCTCTGGAGCAAAACTCATCCCACAGCTGCTCCCCCAGGCAGCCCTAAGGCACAGGACAGCACTTACTGGTGAGCCGGGGAGCCGATGATCACCTTGTGGATCAGCACGCCGTAGGAGATGTCAGGAAAGGTGGGGTCACGCAGCTTCAGCTCTGCCAGGATGCTGCAGAGAGAACAGCAGCATCAGGGATGGAGCTGGAGGCAGAGCTGGAGGCAGAGCAGGGCTCCCACCCCACTCCCTGCAGCTGCACAGGGTTAGAGACAGGCACAGAACCTCCCCTCCCGTGTCCCTACAGCTGCACAGAGTTAGAGACAGGCACAGAACCTCCCCTCCTGTGTCCCTACAGCTGCACAGGGTTAGAGACAGGCACAGAACCTCCCCTCCTGTGTCCCTGCAGCTGCACAGGGTTAGAGACAGGCACAGAACCTCCCCTCCTGTGTCCCTGCAGCTGCACAGGGTTAGAGACAGGCACAGAACCTCCCCTCCTGTGTCCCTGCAGCTGCACAGAGTTAAGAGATAGGCACAGAACCTCCCCTCCTGTGTCCCTGCAGCTGCACAGGGTTAGAGACAAGCACAGAACCTCCCCTCCCGTGTCCCTGCAGCTGCACAGGGTTAGAGACAGGCACAGAACCTCCCCTCCTGTGTCCCTGCAGCTGCACAGGGTTAGAGACAGGCACAGAACCTCCCCTCCTGTGTCCCTGCAGCCTGCCAAGCCCCAAACATCACCATCCTCCTGTCAAAAGGAGAGGATGAGAATGCAAATAGCACCAGGGAGAGCTGGAAACCCCTGGAGCAGCTGCCAGCTGGATCAGAGCTGTGGTGATGCACATCCCCATGTCACATCACCCTCCCTGGGGTCAGACCTGCCCCTCCTCTGCTGCAGTTTCACTTCTCTGCCCTGGCTGGGCAGGATACACACACAACACAAGCTGTGCCCCTCTTCCTGCCAGACATATCAGCAGAGCCCTTCTCCTGAGTCTAGAGACTAAACAATCACAGTTTCTCACACTTTCCCACAGATTTTTGGATTTCTAAACCAAATTTAAACTCTGCATCTCTCACAGCTCCTCTTTGGACTCTCCCCAACTGCTCCTCACCCGTCTTGAATGAAATCCAGAAGTGGATGCAACACTCCAGCTGGATCTCTCCAGTGACAGCATTCCTCCCTCAAACACTGCATCAGCTCCAATCCCTGCAGACCCACACACTCAGTCTCTGCCCAGCTCTGCTCCTCTCAGGTCCCTGCTCAGCCACTCAGGGCTCCCCACGTGGCTGTGGTATGTGCTGAACTCAACTGTGCTGTCCCCCAGCCCAGAGCAAGCTGCCATCCCTTCCCAATTCACACAGCAAAGGTGGGAAGAGGCCTCTCAAGTTCATCTCACCCGACCCCAGCAGGCTCAGTCAGGCCAGGCTGCTCTGGACTGCATCCAGCTGGGATTTGAGGGATCTCCAAGGACCCTCCAGACAATGTGTGCCAGGCTCTGAGCACCCTCCTCACAGTAAAAAACCAGATTTTTTGTGGACTCTCACACATCTCTGTGCCCACTGCCTCTGATCTGGCCTGGGCACCACGAACAGAACAACAAGGTTTGAGCCTAACACAGAGCTTCTCCTTCTTGAGCCAGGGAAAGGTTTCCAGATGGAAAGGTTCAGGGCAGTCACACCATTCCAAGGCCAGCAGTCCCTTGTTGGGAGCCCTTCCTGCTGGGCACAAACAAGGCTGGCAGTCAGCTGCTTTCCCTGGATCGGCTCAGGGGCTCTGTGGAAGCTGGAGCCGCGTGCCCAGAGCCGTGTCCGAGGAATTTCACGCTGCTTCCTCACAGAGCCGGTCCCAGCAAGCGTGGCCAGGGAAGCAGGAGGAGGCCGGGCTGGCCTCCCACATCCCTCGGGCTCTGCCGGCTACCAGCACCATCTGCTGGGCAACGGGGAACTCACCAGAGCACAGCCCCAAAAGGTGTTTGCCCAGCATGGCACAGCACCAGCCCCAGGTGGCAGCTGAAGGTCCCTCAAATGTGGCTGCAAGAGCCAAAGAACCAGAGCAGGTGTTGTCCTTCTCCCAAAGGTGAGAGCACAGTCCTGCTTGCTGACATGGGCACTTCACAGAATTGTTTGGCTTGGAAAAGACTTTTAAGATCAAGCCTAACCACTCCCCCAGCTCTGCCAAGGCCAGCACTGGCCATGTCCCCAAGTGCCACAGGGCTGTTAAATCCCCCCAGGGATGGAGATTCCACCATTGCCCTAGGCAGATATGCCAAGGCTGGGCAGCCCTTTCGAGGAGGAATGTTCCCAATATCCAACCTCAACCTCCCCTGGCACAACCTGAGGCAGTTTCCTGTCCCCCTTGTTCCCTGGGAGCACAGCCTGACCCCCACCTGGCTCCACCCTCCTGTGGAGAGGGAGAACACTTTTTATCTGCTCAGAGTCTGCTACCAGTGTACAGACTTGCAAGTTTCTAATCTACCTGTGAGCCAGCCGGCATTCTAACCCCAACACAAGCACAAAGAGATCTGAGAGTGAAAGCTTAAGCTGTGGAGACAATCCTGCCAAAACCAGGCATCCTCAGTTAGCTGGGAAGATCCCATCCCATCCCTGCCCCAACAGGATTGGCCTGCTGGCCCCTGAGCTCAGGACAGGTACCTGGGAGTGAGGGTCAGCATCATCACCCCGATGTACCGGCGCTTGGACTCTGCATTGCCAAACCAAGAGCCTGTGGAGGGAAAGGACATGGAATGGCACGGCTGGAAACAGAGATCTGCTCACAACAGTGCTGGGCTGAGCCGTCAGGGCAGGCAGCCTCCAGAGCTATTCCAAATCCCTGCGACAGCTCAATCCAGCTCCCAGCACAAGCAGGAGCATTCCAGGTGTTACATTTTGCACTATGGTTTGTCAGATTTTTGACAGAGAATGTCCCTCCCCAGTGTCACAGGAGAACCAGACAGGGCACGGCAGCAGTGACAGCATTCTTCTCTCAAACACTGCATCAGCTCCAATCCCTGCAGACAGCTTTCCTGTGGTACCAGATGAGACCCCAAAGACTTCTCCTGCCTTTCTCAGGAAGAAGGGTGCAGAGCCCAAAGTTTCCCTCTCTCGCCCTCCTCCCCCAGAGCCCGAGCAGGGAGGTCCCCACTCACTCTTGCGCTGCTCCTCCTTCTGCAGGAACTTCCGCAGCCGGTCCGAGGGGATGGCAAAGGAGATGCCCGACGTCACCTTCATGGTGTTCACACCAATCACCTCGCCATCCTGCAGGAAAAGGGCATTGGGATCCCAGGGATCCCAGCAGTGACCCAGCCTGGATCACTGTGGAGAGCAGGGGAGCTACTGCACCAGCCTGGGGTCCTGCCTCTGTGCCCACCCCTGCCCAAGGCTGGGCAGGACCCAGAGGTTGAGTCTACAGGATGAGTCCATGCAGTCCCTGGCTCTGGCCTGCCAGCACCAGCCAGGTCTCCACCAAAGCCCCATCAATTCCAGCTGCCCCAGATACTGCACAAGGTTCTCATGCTCTCCCTCCTCCCTCCAGGAAGCCTCCCAGCACCCACAAAGGAGCACAGAGCAAGGGGCACACAGCACATCCCTGCCCCAGCCAGCAAGGGGACAAGCAGCAGCACTCACCAGGTTGACGAGGGGGCCCCCAGAGTTCCCAAACTGCAGCAGAGGAGAGAGACTGTGAGCAGACCACGAAAGCCCCATCCTGAGGCCGATCCCAGAGTGACCAGCCAGACCCCCATGCTCCGTGTGAGCCCCTCCCACGTCCCCACGATGTCCCCGTGTCCCTTACGTCGATGGCGGCGTCGGTCTGGATGTACTCCATGTCGGAGGCGGCCAGGCCCAGCTCGCGGCTGCCGCGCTGCGCCGAGCTGACGATGCCCGAGGTGATGGTGTTCTGCAGGGCAAAGGGGCTGCCCATGGCCACCACGAACTCGCCCTGCCTCACCTCGGCCGAGCGGCCCAGGGGCAGCGTGGGCAGCGGGTGCTGTGGGCAGCGAGATGGTCAGAGGGACAGAGCGGTGTTGTGGTGTGATTTCATGGTTTGCCCCAGAACCCCGGCTGTCTCCCCTCAAGATTCCCTCCCAGGTGTGTCAATCACCTCTCCTTTTCCCACCCTGACCCCTCCCAGCACTGTCTGTCAGTCCTGGCATTCCAGAAGGGTTTTGAGTGATTGGGCAGATTCAAAAGATGCCCACCACCCCTGGGGGGCATTGGGCCATCCAGGTGTCCTCCTCTCCCATACCTGCTTGGTGGCTCCCTATCCCCTTCCCTCTTCCCCTCCCTTGAGTAAAAGAGCAACCACACGGTCAGGGAGTTCTGTTGGAGCTGTTGCTGGATTCAGAGGCCTGTGGACCACAATAAAACTCTGGATCCAAACCCTCCATCAGAACTGACTCCTTTCCTTCACAATCACCTTAAAGCTTCTCCACCAGAGGGAAACCTGAGGAGCAGACCCTGTTGCAGGGAGGAAGCTCCATCCCACCACCACCAGAGCCCTCACATGCCTGGACTTGTCTCCACGTGCTCAGCTGCAACATCCAGCTGGCCAAAAGTGTCTCTGGGCTGAAACACCACAGTGCTGCTGTTTGGATCAGCTGCAGGGACCAGCCAAGTCAAGGCACATCCCTGTCAGAACTCAGAAAATTCCTCTGAATCCCTGAAGGGCTCCAGCTGCTGCCCAGGGGGCTCAGAGACCTTGGTACAGAACCCAAGACCCCTGTGCCTTTAGTTTTAACCCATGGAATAAATTACCAACCTCAATATGAAGAATTACAAATCAAGAAAGTCTAAGTAGACTAATAGCTAAATTGTCACAGGGTGAAAAATATATTTTGGGGAGTTTCTAGAATGGGGGTTCAGGAGGCAGGATGGAGGAATTTGGGCATGCCCAGCCTTTCTCCTTCTTCTTCTTGGCCTCCATCTTCTGCTGTGATGGTGGCACTTTTGGATTGGTTTAGAGTAGAAGCTCACTGTCTACCATAGGTTATAGGTATTGGGAAGTTATGGTAAATAACGTACAGGTACTTTTTAGTACAAAAAGATAACACCAGTGTGCCTCAACCCAACCTGCCAGACAGACCTCAGCAGGTCAGAGAAAGAATGTCATAGATAAGAAATAATAAACAACCTTGAGAATGAGAACAGAAGAATTCCAACCCCTTCAACTGCCAGGCTGGGAAAAGAGACTTGTACATATCTCAGAGTCACTCTGACCAGCAGAAATTCTGAGACACAATATTGGTACTACCAATAAAGCAGGACAGACAGAACATGCCCTCTTCCCGGTGTCCCCACAGCCACCAGGACATGCACTCACCTTGGGCTTGATCTTGATGGTGGCAATGTCGGCCACCTGGTCCACGTCCTGCACCACGGCGTCGTACATGTCACCGCTGGCCAGCTTCACCCGCACGCGCCGCCGGTTGGCCACCACGTGGGCATTGGTGACAATCAGCCCGTCCGGGGACACCACGAAGCCTGAACCGTTGGAGATGGGCACCTCCCGGCCCAGGAAGGGGTGCCTGAAAGGAGGGCACGGTCAGGAGTGGCAGGGACAGGGCTGGGAGGCAGCAGGGAGAAGCAAAGTGGGGAATTCTTCCCTGTCCCAACAGTCTGCAGAAATGGGGGAATGGGCACGAATGTAGCAGGAATCCAGCGCTCGTGCACAGCCACAAAGGTTCAATCCTACCAGGAACAGAAGCACGTGGGAGCAGGAAGGGCTGTGACCTGTGCAGGGACACAGAGAGCCCAGTCTTGGAACTGGTAACACCTGAGAGGCAACACAAACGTTTCCTGATAGCAGGAATGGACTCACAACTCAGGGCCCTTGTCAAGCACCCCAATCTCTGCTGGCAGTCAGGTGAAGTTGAAATAGAGATTTTTGGAGTTCACTTGAGTTAGCAATATGAATTAAGCATTTAAAGTTTAGCCTGTAGAATCATGTGTTGAATTTTAACCTTTTTACTTAAGAAACCTCTGCCACGGTACAAAAGGCATAGGAAAATGCAAATTTCTGAAATGAATGGAAAATGGGATGGAATAGCAAGGCCAAAGCCCAGCGGGTCAGGAACCCAGAGAAGGAGCAGCACCAGCTGATGCCTCTCGCACTGTGAGACAGAGAGGGTGACACTGCACACAGGTGACGCCAAGCTGGAAGCAGCAGCCACCCAGCTGGAGGGCAGAGCTGCTCCTAGAGACCAGAGGCATTGGATGGTGAGAACATTAGAGAGCACAAAGGGAAATAAACACCAAGTGCTGCTTGCAGGCACAGCAACGGGGCAGCCGGGAACGCAGCTCCACCATACGGCCCCGCAGGACATGGAAGCGGCAGCGGCGTGTGCCAGCCGCGTGTCGGTCCCTCCCGAGGCTCTTGTGGGAGGGCTCCGGGACGGTTCAGGAGAGGCCGGGGCCGCACTGCGCCGGGAGGAGGGAAATCCCTCGCGGGAATCCCCCGGTGCCGGTACCTGCCCACGATCTCCACGTAGACCAGCGCGGGCGCCGTTTTCTCCACCACGTCAGCGATGAAGTTGAAGGCGGCGCGGGGCGAGGTAGGCGGAGGGGCGGGCGGCGGGGCGGGCACGGCGGCGCTCAGCGGGGACCGGCGGCGCTCCCGGGCCCACAGCAGCACCAGCGCCGCCGTCCCGGCGCCCACCGCCGCCGCCAGAGACCGGCCCCAAGCGGATGGTGGCGGGGGATGGGAAGGAGGAGGAGGTGGAGGGGGTGGCGGTGGCTCAGCAGTCCCGGTCAGCGCTCGGCACCAGCGCTGTACACCCAGTGGCACCGGGATGCACCGGATCCGCACCCTCCGCGCCGCTGCCGCCATGCTGCCGAGCGGAAACCACGCCCCGCCAGGGCGGGGTCGAGCCGCGGGGCACTAGGGGAGTTGTAGTCCTGAGGCGGGGTCCGCCCGAAGCTGTCCTCCACCGCGGAGCACGCCGGGAGCTGTAGTTCTGAGACATGGCCTGCCGGAAGCGCGTTCTACCGTGGGGCACGCCGGGAGTTGTAGTCCCGCTGCGAGCTACCGTCCCGCCGTCAGAGAGCTGCACCGACAACCGGCGCGACAGCAAAGCAGGACAGCCCCATTGTCAGAGCCGCTCACCGAGTCCACCGGAGCCGCCGAGGGCCGCAACCGAGGCGAGAGTGCTGCTGCGGCGCGGTGCGGACCAGGAAGGCGGCGCGTTCCCAGCGTGCCCCGCGCGGGCCAGGCGCGCGGCCGCGGGCAAGATGGCGGCGGGTGCGGGGCGGCCGTGAGGCGCCGGCACGGCGGGGATGGAACCGCCCGCGGCGCCGGGCCCCGAGCGGCTCTTCGACTCGCACCGGTGAGCGCCCGCGCGGGGCCCGCGCCGTGGGGACTCCCGGGAGAGCCGCGCGAGAACCGCGGGAACCCTGGGCGGGGGTGGCGGGGCCAGCGGAGGGCGGGGGTGTCTCAGCAAAGCCCCGTGAGGAAGGTCGGGGTGACCCGTGGGGGGACCGGGGAGGCTCCGGGGTGGGTTGGGAGATTTACCGGGGGAACCACGCGGAGCGGCGGCCGCGGGGCGGGTCCTGGGGATCGTCCCGGCCACGCTCAGGCCGCCCCGGCCGCTCTGTGCCCCTGCAGGCTCCCGACCGATGGGTTCCTGCTCCTGGCCCTGCTGCTCTACGCCCCCGTGGGGCTCTGCCTGCTCGTCCTGCGCGTCTTCATCGGCGTCCACGTGTTCCTGGTCAGCTGCGCCCTGCCCGACAGCGTCGTGCGCCGGTGGGTGACCTCGGGGGGCTCCGGGGTGCTGCTGCCGCCCGGGCTGGGCGTGGGGTGACGGCAGGGCCGCCCCGGCCCTTGCGTGTCCCGAGCCGTGAGGGCTCGGCTCAGGGAAGGATCTGTGTCTTCAGGAGCCTTGGAGGTGCCTCTTCTGCCAAGCCTGGAGCTGGCAGCCACCTCTGGAGTGCTCAGGGACTGGTGTGGATCAGCGTGCTGTGATGCTCAGGAGTTCTGTGGGCACTTGCTGCCGCCCTCATCCCAGTCCCAGCCCCACACCAATTCCCGCACCAGACGTGTCATTTCCATTTGGTGCCAAGGTGGTTTATCCAGCCACCAGAATTCCTGGGTCTTTGCCTGTTGGACACGTCACCTAGCGGTGTTTTGGAGGGCAGGACTCGAGGAAGATGCGTGTTCCCCCGGCAGGTTCATTGTCCGTGTGATGTGCTCCGTGCTGGGGCTGCTGGTGCGTCAGAGCGACCCTCGGCTGCGCGGGGCCGGCTCCAGGGTGTTCATTGCCAACCATGTCACCCCCTTCGACCACAACGTCGTCAGCCTGCTCACCTCCTGCAACACGGTGAGGGCACGGCCGGGCTCCTCCCCGAGGGCGGGGCACGGGCAGCTCTGCCCCATTTGGGGCTGCAGTGGGATCGGTGAAAGGCAGCTTAAAGCCCGCTCAGTGCCACCCTTTGAGTCACCTTCTGCCAGCTCAAGTGGCTCCAAGTCCCATCCAGCCTGGCCTTGGACACTTCCAGGGGTTTCAGGGACAGCCACAGCTTCTCTGGGCAACCTTGCCACTCTCACACCCAAAAATTTCCTCCTAATATCCAGCCTAAATTGCTCCTCTTTCAGTTGTGCTCATTAATCCTTGTCCTGTCGCTCCAGTTTCTGGCACAGATTCCCTCTCCAGCTTCCCTCTAGGCTCTTTCAGATCCTGGAAAGTTTCATCTCCAGGTCTGGTTTATTAACTCAGGGTGTTAATCTTGAGGTGTTCTCTGTGGCTCAGTGTCACCCTTGGGCTCTGCATGAAAAAGTGGAGCAGGGTGAGGAGCAGCAGGAGTTGTTCCAGTGGGGATTTTGGGCAGACCCCCGCAGCTGCTTCCTTCTCTGGCCTTTTGGATAAGGGAGCAGGGCTGCTCGTGGGGTGGGCAGTTTTGGGGGTGCATGGAGGGAGCTGTGTGTCAGTGGTGCTTGGGTAGTTCTGGGCTGTCCCTGCTCTCCTGTGAAATCCTTTGTGTGTGGAGTTCCTGAGTCAGCAGGCTCGGGGTGGCTCCTGTGTCCTGCACAGCCATTGATTTACCCCTGGCCTGGACAGGGGGGACTCTGGGAGCAGAGTGTGTCCTGCCAAGTGTGTCAGGGGCTGCTGCAGAGAACGCTGGGGACACGGACAGCTGGGAGTGCAGGGCACAGTCTGAACTGATGATTTGGAATCCATTTCCCGTGGAACTGGGGCTGAGGCCTGGCACTAACATCTTCTCAACCACTGTCAACACAGGTCACTCAGTCCCAGAGGGGGTTTTGCTAATGAGCAGCAACTCTGTCACCTCTGTCACCTGGGAGGGTTGGCCTGGAGGGCGTGGAAGGATGGGCAGGGCGGGGTTTGCTCCTCATTGCTGTTCTCCCTGCAGCCTGCCCTGAGCGGTGCCCCAGGGTTCATCTGCTGGTCCCGGGGCTTCATGGAGCTGGGAGTGACGGGCAGCAGGGCGGAGCTGGTGGATTCCCTGAAGGAATACTCGGCCCAGCAAGGGAACCCTCCCCTGCTGCTGTTCCCAGAGGAGGCTGCCACCAACGGCAGGGCCGGGCTGCTCCGCTTCAGGTGACTTCCCCCAGCAGGGAAATGGCAATTCCTGCGGCAGGGTGGGAAATGTAGCTACAAATGTGTGGCTACAAATGTGTGGCTACAAATATGTAGCTACATTTCTCTGCTCAGAGAAAAGCAAGGCACAATTCTTCCCAAGAATATTCTTATCTTATTTGCTGTGCCTGTGTTTCCCAAAAGTAGAATGCAATATGGAGATTGTTCCTCAAAGTGATGGTGTTTTATTTCCTGGGCTTATCAGGGCCAAGTGTGTGTGTGTGTGTGTGTGTTGTGACTGTCAGCTGACAGTCACAAAATTCAGTGTAGTTGTTGAGCGCTTAGCAAATTCAGTTTAGATATAGTGTAATATAGTATAGAATAATATAGTATAATAAAGTAATTAATTACCCTTCTGATAAGATGGAGTCAGATCATTCTCTCTGCCCCTACAAATTTGATAGGATGGCTGGGAATGGCTCTGCTGTATGGTGACAAAATGGCTTCAGGTGGCTCCTGGGTCACTCACTGCAGAATTCCTCCCTTCCAGCTCCTGGCCCTTCTCCATCCTGGATGAGGTCCAGCCCGTTGCCCTGCAGGTCCGGAGGCCGTTGGTGGCTGTGGTGAGTGCTGGGCACAAGGACAGGGTGTGGGGTGGGAACAGCTTTTCTTTCTTTCTTCTTTCTTTATTTCTTCTTTCTCTTTCTGCTTTGGAGCCTGTGGTGTGGCCTGGCCTCGTGTCCTGTCACCCTGGCAGCAGCTGCTCTGTTCCAGTGCCTTTCCCAGGAGCCCTGGTTACACTGGCCAGTGTGGCAGGTGTTTGGTGGCCCAGCTGGCTGTCACTGTGCCTCTGGCTTCCATGGCCGCTCTGCTTTGCTCTTGCTGAGTTCCCAGCTGCAGGCAGCCCTCGTGCCAAAGGTCATCAGGGCTCTGGAGGCTCCTGAGCTGGAGCCCCTGGCACAGACACAGGACATGGAGCAGGAGCAGCCCCACATGAGGGATAAAGTCCATGAGGGCAGTGGCAGCACTGCCAAAGGCATTGCAGGGAAACTGCGCTCAGTGAGGCTTTGCTGAATTTCTTATTTTTTATATTTATTATTTATGATCTGGTGACTACAGAGAATTGCCAGTTATGGGTCTGGTGTTTCTGTGGCAAAGGAACCCCTGGCAGGGTGAGGAGTCACCTGGATGTGTGCAGGGATGGGAACTGCAGGGATATTTGGCAGAGCTGAGACAGAGTTGAGGCAGGCCACAAGGTGGGTGAAGATGCAGTTTTCTAGCAATAAGTTTCATTTTTAATGACTCCTCCAAAGAAGTGGGAGAGTTTTTCTGTTCTGGACAGTTTATAAGGAATATTTTATGCTTTTATGGGTTTGATTCCTTTGAGAAACCCTGAGATGTGACAAGCTGTGTGTCTGTCTGTGCATCCCTTCCCTCCTGCACGTCAGGGAGCACAGCAGGTCTGTGTGGAGGTGCTGGTTACAGTCACTTCTTGGCTCAAATTTTGCCTTCAGAGTCTGAGCAGGACTTTGTGCTTCATTGGCTGAGTAAATCCTGGTGGGATTTCTGGGGTGATTTTAAACCATCAGAATCCAGAAGGATTTGAGATGTTAAATTTTGAATGGATTGATTGGTGTTTTATAGAAAGTTTTCTTGTATAACTGTGTAATGTATATTAGGCACTGGGTTGGGCCAAACACCAAATTTGGGATTAAGAGAGAATTTTCTCCAGCTCCAGTTGCATGGAATGTTGCAGGAGGGTGTTGTGGGTGTTGTTCTGTGGCACAGGCAGTGTCACTGAAATCTGGCTGTGGGCATCACTCCAGGCATTTGGGTTTAGGGTTCTGAGGTTCTGTTTGTCCAGGTGAGGCTTCTCTGTTCATCTTGTGCCTGGGCTTTCAGGGCTTTTCTCATTTACAGCTCCTCTTCCCAGGCACAAGCCTGTCTGAGAATCACAGAACTGTTTGGAAAATCAAGTCCCACCATTCCACAACAATGCCAAGGCCACCACTGACCATGTCCCCAAGTGCCACATCCACGGGACTGTTAAATCCCCCCAGAGATGGGGACTTCCCCCTGCCCTGGGCAGCTGTGCCAGGGCTGGGCAGCCCTTTCAAGGAGGAATTTTCCCAACATCCAACCTCACCCTCCCCTGGCACAACCTGAGGATGTTTCCTCTTGTGCTGTTCCCTGGAGAGCTTACAGCACTTGGGGCATCACAGAGAGGCTGTTGCCACCAGAATGAGGGAGGATTGTTCATGGTTCTGAGGAAGCATAGTGGGTTTTCAGGCATTTTTGTAGCTTTCTGAAGGGACAGACTGGTAGGGAATGGGGGATGCTCAGGGAAAGCCTTGCTGCTGTCTTAGTGGGAAGAAAGTAAAAATTGGTGATACAATGAGGGTGAAGCTACCCTGGGGCTTGCACTGGATTTGCTGTTGCCCCTTTCGCAGTCCTCCAGCCAGGTGTGCTGTGCCCACCTCCCTGCCCACTGCTCCCGTGCCATGGGTGGGATCTCACTGTGCTCTCTTCCCCAGAGCGTGGCCGACTCCTCCTGGATCACGGAGCTCCTCTGGACCTTCTTCGTTCCCTTCACAGTTTATCAAGTAAGGTACTACGTCTCTCTCTTCTGTTTGGGGCAGGGTTGGGGGTGGGCAGGGCTGTGGTGTCACCCTGGCACTGAGATCTCCCTCCCTGGTGCCTCAGCAGGGCTGGGCTTGGCACCATCTGGGCCTGGCTGTGTCCAGCTCCTGATGTGGAGAGGGCTCCTGGTTCCTCTTGGGGAAGCAGAGGAGTCTCAGTCTCTCCAGGTGTTCAGTTCAAGTTTCCAGGAGTATTTTTGAAGCTGCCCAGCCCAGTGTCTGTCTGTCCCTACAATCCCTTGGGACTGGGCTGGTCCAGAGCCCTGCCCAGGCCCTGAGTAGCTTTGCTGTAATGAGGGCAGTGGAAAGGACTGGGAATCAAATGTAGGGCTTGGTGTATTTCAGCAAAGGAAAGCCTTTCCCTGGCTCTGCCTGCCTGAATTCTGGGTGACCTGTTTCCTCCTTCCATGTAAATGGCCCCAGATCCTCATTAAGGCCTTTCTCTCATTAAGGCCTTTCTCTCATTAAGGCCAGTGAGCCATTTCTGTCTCCTGCCACGTCCTGCATTTGGGAGTGGCTGTTGGCCTTTGCTGCTCCTCTGGGGAACGCTGAGGGCTGAGCAGGGAGCCTGGAGGTGGGGATGGCATGGCAGGGTGTCCCCAAGGGTGCTCCCAGCAGGGTGGCTCCACGTGCTGTCTGTCTGTCCCCACTCAGGTGGATGCCGTCTGTCCCCAGACGAGCGGACGAGCGGAGTGAGGACTTTGCGCTCCGAGTTCAGGAGGTAGGAATGGGGGCTGGGACAGGGATCTGTGGGATTGCTGCTCTTCAGGGTGAGCTCAGGGTGCAGGCAGAGGTGCAGAGGGCATTTCTGGATGTGTGTGTGTGATGGGAGCTCTGGTACATTGTTGATTTTTGGGGGTTTTTTTTAAGGTTGGGATTGAAAGTGTTCCCTCAAGGCTCTTTCAGATCCTGGAAAGTTTCATCTCCAGATCTGGTTTATTAACTCAGGGTGTTAATCTTGAGGTGTTCTCTGTGGCTCAGTGTCACCCTTGGGCTCTGCATGAAAAAGTGGAACAGGGTGAGGAGCAGCAGGAGTTGTTCCAGTGGGGATTTTGGGCAGATCCCAGCAGCTGCTTCCTTCTCTGGCCTTTTGGATAAGGGAGCAGGGCTGCTCGTGGGGTGGGCAGTTTTGGGGCTGCATGGAGGGTGCTGAGGGAGCTGTAGATGGTATTTTGTGTTTAGCCTTAGATGTTTATTTTTTTTTCATTTACGTTATAGTTTTACAAGTAGTGAGTTTTGTAGTATTTTATTAATAAAAGTTATAAAATGGTTATGTTTTTATTTTTATAAGGTTTTTTAAAAGAAAAACTAATTAAGAAATGATACTTTATTTTTATCTTAATAATTAACTACTTGTGTTTTGTGGATTTTTTTGTTTAATTATAAAATACTACTTAAACCTATGAAGAGGAAGGACTAATTTCTGTTTTAAACTTTTATTTTGTTATATATATTATTATATTCTAAAGCTTTAAACACTAAGTTTTTTACTATGTGATATTACTTCTAATCAAACTACACACTCGTAATTTTAGTTCTTTTATTTAATTTTAGAAGCTTTCTCTACGGCCTCAGGTTAAGTGCAGTGTTCTCTTGGGGTCTAGCGCCTGTCAGCACAGAAAGTCTAAAATTCCCAGCATCCAGGACTCCAACAGAACATGGTTATTGCCCCTTGCAAGAGCTCAGTTATTTCATGGCCTATTTGCCACCCCACACTGAGCTTTTCTGCAGTTGTCAGGGCTTTTCCCATCAAGTTCAAACCTTTCACCCCCTTTTTATAACACCACAAATCATACAAATCAGTTGTTTCTTCACCCTGCCCGTGTATGCTGGGTATTGGACAGCTCCAGACATCTCATACCTCCTTGTCAGCCTCTTTTGGCAGGATGATATTGCAATTCCTGATCCTTTTTGTGCCCTCTGCAACACTGCAATGCATCCCTGAGTCCCTGGAGAAATCAGTTCCCAGCCCTCTTGCCCTGAGCATGGCTCCATGTGGCCCTGGCATGCTCCCAGCCCGGAGGGGCTGCCTGGGCTGTTTGTTTTGCGTGTGCTGAGTGATTTTTGTGGGGCTGCTCTGTGTTCACAGCTCTTGGCCATGGAGCTGGGTGTGGTATCCACACGGATCACCGCTGCCGACAGGACGGAGCACATGAAGAGGCTGAGGCACACGGCACAAAGGCTGCCCTTTGCCCCAGGTGGGGATCCTGGCTGTGGAACCTCAGCCTGGGCTCTGCTTTTGGGGCTTCTCTGTGTGTTTTCAGTGACAAACTCACCCCGTGCCCGCTGTCCTTTCTCCTGCAGCCTCGAGCCAGCGCCCGGCAGCCCGGCCCAGGGCACCCCCCAGCCTGCCCAGGGGTGCTCCTGAGGACGTGAGGGTGGTGGCCATGGCACAGCAGGTCAAGGAGGTGCTGCCTCACGTGCCCTTGGAGGTCATCAGGACAGACCTGGGTGAGCAGGGGTGCCAGCAGGGATGTGGGTCCAAAAGAAGAAACCTTGTCCCCGCTGCACTGGTACACGCTGGCAGCCAGGATGGAGTGTCCTGATCTCTGATGGTTCCCTTTGTCCCCACAGTCCAAACCAACTGTGTGGACACCACCATTGCCAACTTGCTGGAGGGGAGAGTTCCCTTCTTCCCTGAGAGTAAAGAGCCTGGAGACCTGCCTGCCCCATCTACCTCCCAGGCTGCAGCTGCTTCTGGCATCCAGGGCTCTGTGCCTGCGCCTTCTTCCAAGGTACTTTGGGGTTGTGTCTCCCTGCTCTGCTGGCTTCGTGTTCAGGACTAGCCAGGTCCTTGCAGAGCCACCAAGGAGGCTTCATCTGTCTCCTGATGGCTCCTGTGCTTTCCCTTCCAGCCGGCTACAAAACAGTTTGCAAAGTCCCCCGTGGAGCGTCACCTGTCCCTGCAGGAGAGGAAACGAGCCTTGTACGACTATGCCAGGAGGTGAGAGCCCTCCACACCTCCCCGTGCCAGGGCCACACAAAATCCCCCTGCCCAAGCCCCCAGCAGTACCCGAGGTGCCACCGTGGCACCCTCAGTGTGGGCAGGACGTTCCTGTTTGGCACCAGGGACAGCTCCCTTAATGCTCCTTGGTGTGAGAGGGCACAGGGAGTGATTTGATCTCTGTGCAGGCTTTTCATGAGGCAAATCCTGGCACAAGATGCCTGTTCTGGTGTGTGGGTCTTGGTTTAGGAAGTTACAGAAAATTGAGGATGTGTTTGAGGGGAAGCTGAGTGTGCCTGGGTTGTTGGGCATTGTATGGCTGAGGGAACCGTCCTGTTGGGAATCCCTCACTGGGACACCTGGCTGGGATCCTGTGGGTGGTCCTGGGGTACCATGAGCTGCTGTGGGCAGCCCTGGCAGCCCCTCCCTGCCCTCACAATCCCCCAGGATTGTCCCCAGCAGGGACGGTACCTCCTGTGCCCCTCCCCGAGCAGCTCCTGCTCCTTCACCCGTTCCCGTGGGCTCCAGCTGAGTTTGGGATGAACCGGACCGAGCAGAGCCAGCCCGGTCCTGGGCTGCTGCAGTCCCCGGTCCCCCGGGGCCGCTTCCTGGCCAGGATCCCCGGGTGGGTTCGGGGGAGGCCTCTCCGGTAGTTCCCAGCCCCGCGTCGTCTGAGGGAGGGCCGCTCTCTCCCGCAGGCGGTTCGCTGAGAAGCACGGCGCGGCAAGGGCCGGCGGCAGCCCCCGGACCGGGCGGACCGGGCCGGGCAACCCCTGACGGGCCCGGGCCGGTGGCAACCCCTGACCGGAGCTCGGGGCCGGGCCGGTGGCAACCCCTGACCGGAGCTCGGGGCCGGGCCGGTGGCAACCCCTGACCGGAGCTCGGGGCCGGGCCGGTGGCACGGGGAGCGCACGGGCGGGATGGGCGGAGCGGGGCGGGGGCGCCCCCTGGCGGCGGAAATAAACGGCGGCAGCGTCCGGCGCGGCTCGGGCTGTGTGGGCACCGGGGCGGGGGGCGGGGCCTGCGAGACAGGGGGCGTGGTTAACGGGACAGGGGGCGGGACCGGGCCGGCTCCGTGCGGGTCTGCACGCGCCGCAGCCGACGCCTGCTCGCGCGCCGCACGTAGGCGCCGCTTAAAGAGGCAACGCGGCGGGGCCGCGGCTGCCGGGCGAGCTGCGGCTCGCGGGCCCCAGCGGGAGGAGCCGGCGCCCCTTTAAGAGAGCGGCTGCCGGTGGTTTTATTTACATGGGGGCTCGCGGGCGTCACGTGACTGTCAGCGGCGGGGGCTGCGCGCGGAGCAGCCGCGGGGCCATGGCGGGAGCCGGCGACGACGGTCCGGGGGGAACCGGGGCACCGGGGCGGGATCGGGGCCACGGGACACCCGGGCGGGACGGGGAACCGGCGGTGAAGGGGCACCGAGGGGTTCGGGACAATGGGACACCCGGGCGGGACGGGGAACCGGGGGTGAAAGGGTTGACGTGCACACGTGGGGGTCTGGGTCAGCGGGAGCCCCGGGTGGTTGGTGTGCGCTGTGGATGGGGGGGGCGGGTCCGTGGGGAGCCCAGGCGGGTTTCTGGGGGGCTGAGGTGCGCCGGGGGGGGCGGGTCGGTGGGGGCACCACGGGGCTGATGAGCACCGCGGGGGTAGGGGAAGATGCCGGTCCCGGGGAGCAGCCCTGGGGCGCACAGGGCATCCCGGGTCAGGGATGTGCCGGGGAGGGCTGGGGTGCAGGGGTGGTCCTGGAGCAGCGCAGGGGCTGACAGCCCCCCCAGGCTCCTGGGTGGAGCTGCGCTGTGGCCCAGGCTGCCCGGAGCCCGAGGCAGCGCCCTCGCCCTTCTCCTGCCACGCCGACGTGGAGCGGATGCTGCTGGAGGCTCAGCTGGAGACAGAGAGCAGTGAGGGGTGAGTCCTGAGGGGGAGTCGGGCTCCAGCGCCCTGCTGAGCTGTGTCACAGGCTGGGCTTAGTGACTGAGGGTTTCTCTTTGCAGGGCCCTGCTCGTGCTGGGCTCCCCAGCCTGGGATGAGGACAGAGCCAGCCATGGCAGCGATCAGCCAGCAGAGAGTGAGGCACTGCCTGCCCACAGCCAGCCCCAGCCCAGCTGCCCCCACCCCCGGCAGGTGAGGGAGCTGCTCCTGGCACACTCTGCTGTGCCCCCAGGCCCTGCTCTGACCTGCCTGTGTCTCCTTCCAGAGGGATGTGCCACAGGAAGCCAAGTGGAGGCAGCGACGCCTGAGAGCGTCCCTGGGCTGGGCCTGTGCCCGCTGCCCTCGGTACCTGTCTGCAGAGTGAGTCCCGTGTCCCCCACCAGCACATCCTGCTGCTGCCCCCCGTCCTGCTGGCCCTGTTAACCATGAGCTTTTCCCAGGGAATTTGCCTTTGTGTGCTCCCCCCAGCCGGTGCTGTGGAGCCTGCAGGGAGGTGCAGTGGGGAGGAAGAAGAGACTTTTCAGTTCAGAGCTGCTGCTGCTCTTCATCCCTCGCTCCTGCTCAGCCACCTGCTGACCCTGGGGCTGGGGTGAGTGTCTGGGGCTCTCACCATGGGGCTGGGGAGGAGGAACACTCCTGAATTTGGGCCGCTCATCCTTGGCTGCTGTCACCACTGCTCCCAGTGATCTGCTGCCATCTCCCTTGCTCCTGGCCTGCTGGGGTCCAGCACCCCTGTTCCAGTGCCTCACAGTCACTCTCTCCAATCCAGGATCTACATTGGGAGCGCCTGGCAGCCTCCTCAGCCAACCCTCTGTGAGGAGCTGGGCAGGCAGCACCTTCTGCTCCGCTGGGAATGCAGGGAGAGCCTGGCACCAGCACAGCCTGACCGCTCCCAGGCCCCTCTGTCTGTCTGTCTGTCTGTCTGTCCCTCAGCCCCT
The DNA here is from genome assembly GCA_024865655.1 of Emberiza elegans. Classification (NCBI taxonomy): domain Eukaryota; kingdom Metazoa; phylum Chordata; class Aves; order Passeriformes; family Fringillidae; genus Emberiza; species Emberiza elegans. Next base: position 2,577,232 of record JALJVW010002400.1, on the reverse strand, counting down.
GCCCCCCGGGAGCTGACCCCACTGTCCCCTGTGAGAACGGAACCCGCTGATGGCAGCTCCAGCTGCAGGCAGCCCCTGCCCTCCCAGCCCCTGGTTCCAGCTCCAGGTCCCCTGAAACAGACTGTAAATACTGAGCCCACCTTAATAAAGAGCCCTGTGCCAGCTCAGGGGCTGAGCAGCAGTCCCCTCCCTGTGTCTGGCTTGGGAAGTGACCATGGGGCCCTTCCTGCTGCAGGAGGGTGACTCCCTGTGCTTTGGGGTGGGTGCTGGGGCTCCCACAGGTGCCTGGCTGATGTCTTTGCCCTTTATTATCCATGGCTGCAGTGCAGAGGTGGGAGCTGGCGTGGCATGGCCAGTCAGGGCAGTGACACCTGCCTGGTGCAGGTGCGGGGTGGGGTAGGAGAGGTGGCACCTGTGCAGTGTGGGCCAGGAATGGGTCCTGCAGGATGGGATGGGAACTGTCCCACGGCTGGGGAGCAGGAATCACACAGAAATGCCACTGGGAAGTCACTGCTCCTGCCGCTGGCACAGTCCCTGCTGGAGGGAGGGAAGGAGGGAGGGACATCCTCATGGCTGGGAGGGGCTGCATGAGCTCAGCGTGGTTCCAGAGGCACAGCAGGCACCCAGGGCCAGGTGTGCCAGCCCAGGGGACACCTGCAGGTGTGCAGAGCTGGTGGGACACAGGGTGGCAGTGCCTGGTGGCACACAGGGACTCAGCTCTGGGTGTCGGAGCTGCTCCAGCAGGTGAGAATCAAGCAGGGCTGTGGTTCCCACAGCTGGCTGGGCACAGGGGCGCTCTGGGCAGGGGTGGCCCCTGCAGACAGCACAGCTGCAGGTGCTGGCATCAGGTCAGAGCTGTGACAGCCGCTTGGACTTGGGTGGCGGCAGCGGCGGTGACTTGAGGCTTCTGTTCCCATCCAGTGTTGGGGACACCTGAGAACAGAGAGGGATGTGAAGGGTGGTGGGACCAGGGCCCAGCAGCCCTGGTGGCTCCCCTGCATTTTCTCCCCTCCGTACCTTCCCAGCTGCTGCAGCATCGCTCTGCTCCAGGAAGGTCTCAGCACCATGAGGGCTGAACTTGCGGGGCAGCGGTGGCAGCTTGCTGGCACTTTTCACCCGGCCACCAAAGCCAGTAGGGGACAGGGACGAGCCTGTGCAGGCAGGAGAGGAGGGATGGAGGCTCAGCCAGCCTGGGGGGACGCAGGGCCCGTCAGTGTCCCCAGGGCTGTCGGGGCCAGCGCTTCTGCCCCAACGCTGTGGGAGTGTGGCAGTGCTGGGCAGAGGGGACAGAGGTGCCGTGGGATGTGAGCCCAGCCAGGAGCAGGGCACTGGCTCCCACCAGGAACAGCTCTTGGCACCAAGACCCAGTCCTGGCACAAGGCCCAGGATCAATGGCTGCAGCCCCACGGGGAGTGTTCAGCAGGGGATGTGCCTGTGCTCCCCAGCTCTGTGCCACCACGAGGGGTAAGGGGACCTGTGCTGGGGTGATGTGGGAGGCACAGCCCTGCTCCTGGGGCTGCAGGGACTCTGGGGAAGGTGCTGGGGTGGTGTGGGGCTGTAGGGACTCTCAGGAAGGTGCTGGGGTGGTGTGGGACTGTAGGGACTCTCAGGAAGGTGTTGGGGTGCTGAGGGCTTTAAGGATGCTCAGGAGGTGTTGGGGTGCTGTGGAGCTGTAGGGATGCTCAGGAAGGTGTTGGGGTGGTGTGGGGCTGTGGGATGCTCAGGAGGGTGTTGGGGTGGTGTGGGGCTGTAGGGATGCTCAGGAAGGTGTTGGGGTGGTGTGGGGCTGTAGGGATGCTCAGGTGTTGGGGTGCTGTGGGGCTGTAGGGACATCAGGAAGGTGTTGGGGTGCTGTGGGGCTGTAGGGACATCAGGAAGGTGTTGGGGTGCTGTGGGGCTGTAGGGATGCTCAGGAAGGTGTTGGGGTGGTGTGGGGCTGTAGGGATGCTCAGGAAATTGGGGTGCTGTGGGGCTGTAGGGATGCTCAGGAAGGTGCTGGGGTGCTGTGGGGCTGTAGGCACTCTGAGGAAGGTGCCCTGGTAGGCTGTACCTGCAGTGCTGGGCTGAGCACCAGCAGCAGCTTGGCTTGGCGGGGGCTGTTTCCTATCGGCGCTCAGGCTGCTCTCGCTCACGGGACAGGAGAGTCTCCACTTCTCGTCCTGGGGCACAGAAGGAAGGCTCAGCGCCTCGGAGGGCCAGGCTGGATGGCAGCCCCCGACTCTCCAGCCTGGTGCCCCTCCAAGCCCTCGAGGGGCTGGTGCTGCAGGCAGGGCCAGGAGCTCTGGGCCCAGCAGGACACGCAGGGGGGTGCGAGCAGAGCCCCAGGGCCGTGCCGAGCATCACCTTGGGCTCTGGCAGCTCCGAGATGGACCGGCGCGCCTCCTGCCGCCGGGACGCGAAGATGGCGCTGGCGCGGCTCTCCCTGCGCTCGCTCCTGTGCTCCCCGCTCTCAGAGGGGCGGCGGGCAGCCTTTGGCGTCGGGGGTGCCTCCGTGCTGTGGGGTGACCGCGACAGGTGAGGGGCAGCAGGGGAAGGAGGAGCCATGGAGCAGCTGGAGCACCCAGCACCATCCACACCAGAGCTCAGCAGGGCAGGTTTGGGGGACAGGAATGGATGGCTCAGGTGACAGCAGGGTCCAGGTGAGCACATGGGGTGTCTCTGCTCCATGCCCCTCATAGGGATGGGCCACCGCGGTGACCTGGCAGGACAGACCCCTGAGATGCACTTGGCATAAAGGAAGGTGGAAGAAAAGCACCTGGGCCGGAGTGAGGCAGGCTCAGCAGGGAGGGCTGAGAGGATGAGGGGGGGATGAGCAGCACTCCCCAGTGCAGCACTTGCCTGGCTCCAGCGTGGCTCAGCTGGTCCCAGTCAGGTACCCAGGCTATGGGCCCAGCGGTCGGCCGCTCCTCCGATCCTCAAAGAACATCTGAGAGACACAGCCAGGGGGGATGAGAGGGCAGAGCCTCCCCAGCCCTTCCCTGGGCTCAGCCAGGGCCATCAGGTGCCCTCTCTGGCCAGCCCTGCTCCTGGGCAGGCAGGGAGCCTGAGGTCCCCCATGCCCAGTGGGAGGTGTTGTAGTGAGTTTTTATACTTTGCAATACTTTGTAATAGTTTTGGGTTTGTATCCCCATATTTTTCCCAAATGCTTTACCCTAGATTGTACCTCCTCCTTTTACCTGTGTAATCCCTTGGCTGAGATGATCATCTCCAAATCCCCACCCCCTCTCCTCCCTGGATCCCATCCCCTCTCCTCCCATGCGACCCCAATTAACACCAAGCCAGGTGCTTCTCTGATGGGATCACACCAGTGCTGGGCACTGTGGCACCTCCAAACCCTTCCTGCTGTGTCCTCCCCTCCCCATCCCAGTCCTAAGCATCCCATCCCCTCCTTTCAGAAATTTCAGTCCAGGACATCCAGTTATTATCCAGAGGCCAGGGGTCAGCCCCCCAAGTGTTTCTCCATACCCTGTCCTAAATGTCTGTCCCCCAGTATCCATCCCTTAGGGTCATTTATTGGTTAGTAAAATATTATTTATTTTAGGTTTCCACCTCCCTTTCAATGTAACCTTGGCTCTCACTAGGAGGCACCTTGAGGTGTAGGGCCCAGTGCTCCTCACCCTGTTCCTGCCCCAGCTGTGGCTTTACCCAGCTGCTCCTGCATTGGCTTGTCCAGGGCAGTGCCCAGCCCGTGCCCGTGCCCATGGTGGCACTCACCATCTCTCGCACCCCCACTGAGCCTCCACCTTGGCCCGCAGCTGCTCGAAGCACTGCTCCATGCGCTCGTGGAAGGGCCGCAGGTCCTCTGGCACCTTCTGCCCGTGGATCCGGATGCCCTCTGCCAGCAGGGGGATCTGTGGGACAGCAGGGGACTCGTGGGGCTCCCTGGCACTGCTGCCAGCTGGCCCTGCCACAGGGATGCTGCACCCGGTACCTGCCAGGCGATCAGGTCCTGCAGCTTCTCGATCTTCCCTGCGTCCTCAGGGGTGCTCCTGCATGTACAGCTCCTGGAAAAAAGCCTGCAAGAAGACCCCTGAATCCCACTGCCAGGATCCACGCAGCCTGGGGATGGCACCCCCTTTCCTCTGGGATCCATCTCCTCCCCTCCCTGGATCCCAGCCTCTTTCCTCTCTGGCAACCATCTCCTCTCTTCCCTGGAACTCATCCCCTTTCCCCTCTGGGATCCCAGCCCTTCTCCTCCCTGGATCCCACCCTTTTCCTCTCTGGGACTCATCTCCTCGGTTGGGCATTGTACACAGGGAACTGTCCTGTTGGGAATCCCTCACTGGGACACCTGGCTGGGATCCTGTGGGTGGTCCTGGGGTACCATGAGCTGCTGTGGGCAGCCCTGGCAGCCCCTCCCTGCCCTCACAATCCCCCAGGATTGTCCCCAGCAGGGACGGTACCTCCTGTGCCCCTCCCCGAGCAGCTCCTGCTCCTTCACCCGTTCCCGTGGGCTCCAGCTGAGTTTGGGATGAACCGGACCGAGCAGAGCCAGCCCGGTCCTGGGCTGCTGCAGTCCCCGGTCCCCCGGGGCCGCTTCCTGGCCAGGATCCCCGGGTGGGTTCGGGGGAGGCCTCTCCGGTAGTTCCCAGCCCCGCGTCGTCTGAGGGAGGGCCGCTCTCTCCCGCAGGCGGTTCGCTGAGAAGCACGGCGCGGCAAGGGCCGGCGGCAGCCCCTGACCGGAGCCGGGCCGGGCCGGGCCGGTGGCAACCCCTGACCGGAGCTCGGGGCCGGGCCGGTGGCAACCCCTGACCGGAGCTCGGGGCCGGGCCGGTGGCAACCCCTGACCGGAGCTCGGGGCCGGGCCGGTGGCACGGGGAGCGCACGGGCGGGATGGGCAACCCCTGACCGAGCGGGGCGGGGCAGTGGCACTGGCGGCGGGCGCGCCTGGCGGCGGAAATAAACGGCGGCAGCGTCCGGCGCGGCTCGGGCTGTGTGGGCACCGGGGCGGGGGGCGGGGCCTGCGAGACAGGGGGCGTGGTTAACGGGACAGGGGGCGGGACCGGGCCGGCTCCGTGCGGGTCTGCACGCGCCGCAGCCGACGCCTGCTCGCGCGCCGCACGTAGGCGCCGCTTAAAGAGGCAACGCGGCGGGGCCGCGGCTGCCGGGCGAGCTGCGGCTCGCGGGCCCCAGCGGGAGGAGCCGGCGCCCCTTTAAGAGAGCGGCTGCCGGTGGTTTTATTTACATGGGGGCTCGCGGGCGTCACGTGACTGTCAGCGGCGGGGGCTGCGCGCGGAGCAGCCGCGGGGCCATGGCGGGAGCCGGCGACGACGGTCCGGGGGGAACCGGGGCGGGATCGGGGCCACGGGACACCCGGGCGGGACGGGGCACCGAGGGGTTCGGGACAATGGGACACCCGGGCGGGCCGGGGAACCGGGGGTGAAAGGGTTGACGTGCACACGTGGGGGTCTGGGTCAGCGGGAGCCCCGGGTGGTTGGTGTGCGCTGTGGATGGGGGGGCGGGTCCGTGGGGAGCCCAGGCGGGTTTCTGGGGGGCTGAGGTGCGCCGGGGGGGCCGGGTCGGTGGGGGCACCACGGGGCTGATGAGCACCGCGGGGGTGGGGGAAGATGCCGGTCCCGGGGAGCAGCCCTGGGGCGCACAGGGCATCCCGGGTCAGGGGTGTGGGGAGGGCTGGGGTGCAGGGGTGGTCCTGGAGCAGCGCAGGGGCTGACAGCCCCCCCAGGCTCCTGGGTGGAGCTGCGCTGTGGCCCAGGCTGCCCGGAGCCCGAGGCAGCGCCCTCGCCCTTCTCCTGCCACGCCGACGTGGAGCGGATGCTGCTGGAGGCTCAGCTGGAGACAGAGAGCAGTGAGGGGTGAGTCCTGAGGGGGAGTCGGGCTCCAGCGCCCTGCTGAGCTGTGTCACAGGCTGGGCTTAGTGACTGAGGGTTTCTCTTTGCAGGGCCCTGCTCGTGCTGGGCTCCCCAGCCTGGGACGAGGACAGAGCCAGCCATGGCAGCGATCAGCCAGCGGAGAGTGAGGCACTGCCTGCCCACAGCCAGCCCCAGCCCGGCTGCCCCCACCCCCGGCAGGTGAGGGAGCTGCTCCCTGCTCCTGGCACACCCTGCTGCGCCCCCAGGCCCTGCTCTGACCTGCCTGTGTCTCCTTCCAGAGGGATGTGCCACAGGAAGCCAAGTGGAGGCAGCGACGCCTGAGAGCGTCCCTGGGCTGGGCCTGTGCCCGCTGCCCTCGGTACCTGTCTGCAGAGTGAGTCCCGTGTCCCCCACCAGCACATCCTGCTGCTGCCCCCCGTCCTGCTGGCCCTGTTAACCATGAGCTTTTCCCAGGGAATTTGCCTTTGTGTGCTCCCCCCAGCCGGTGCTGTGGAGCCTGCAGGGAGGTGCAGTGGGGAGGAAGAAGAGACTTTTCAGTTCAGAGCTGCTGCTGCTCTTCATCCCCTCGCTCCTGCTCAGCCACCTGCTGACCCTGGGGCTGGGGTGAGTGTCTGGGGCTCTCACCATGGGGCTGGGGGAGGAGGGAACACTCCTGAATTTGGGCCGCTCATCCTTGGCTGCTGTCACCACTGCTCCCAGTGATCTGCTGCCATCTCCCCTTGCTCCTGGCCTGCTGGGGTCCAGCACCCCGTTCCAGTGCCTCACAGTCACTCTCTCCAATCCAGGATCTACATTGGGAAGCGCCTGGCAGCCTCCTCAGCCAACCCTCTGTGAGGAGCTGGGCAGGCAGCACCTTCTGCTCCGCTGGGAATGCAGGGAGAGCCTGGCACCAGCACAGCCTGACCGCTCCCAGGCCCCTCTGTCTGTCTGTCTGTCTGTCTGTCCCTCAGCCCTGCCCCGGGAGCTGACCCCACTGTCCCCGTAGAACGGAACCCGCTGATGGCAGCTCCAGCTGCAGGCAGCCCCTGCCCTCCCCAGCCCCTGGTTCCAGCTCCAGGTCCCCTGTAAACAGACTGTAAATACTGAGCCCACCTTAATAAAGAGCCCTGTGCCAGCTCAGGGGCTGAGCAGCGAGTCCCCTCCCTGTGTCTGGCTTGGGAAGTGACCATGGGGCCCTTCCCTGCTGCAGGAGGGTGACTCCCTGTGCTTTGGGGTGGGTGCTGGGGCTCCCACAGGTGCCTGGCTGATGTCTTTGCCCTTTATTATCCATGGCTGCAGTGCAGAGGTGGGAGCTGAGCGTGGCATGGCCAGTCAGGGCAGTGACACCTGCCTGGTGCAGGTGCCGGGGTGGGTAGGAGAGGTGGCACCTGTGCAGTGTGGGCCAGGAATGGGTCCTGCAGGATGGGATGGGAACTGTCCCACGGCTGGGGAGCAGGAATCACACAGAAATGCCACTGGGGAAGTCACTGCTCCTGCCGCTGGCACAGTCCCTGCTGGAGGGAGGGAAGGAGGGAGGGACATCCTCATGGCTGGGAGGGGCTGCATGAGCTCAGCGTGGTTCCAGAGGCACAGCGAGCACCCAGGGCCAGGTGTGCCAGCCCCAGGGGACACCTGCAGGTGTGCAGAGCTGGTGGGACACAGGGTGGCAGTGCCTGGTGGCACACAGGGACTCAGCTCTGGGTGTCGGAGCTGCTCCAGCAGGTGAGAATCAAGCAGGGCTGTGGTTCCCACAGCTGGCTGGGCACAGGGGCGCTCTGGGCAGGGGTGGCCCCTGCAGACAGCACAGCTGCAGGTGCTGGCATCAGGTCAGAGCTGTGACAGCCGCTTGGACTTGGGTGGCGGCAGCGGCGGTGACTTGAGGCTTCTGTTCCCATCCAGTGTTGGGGACACCTGAGAACAGAGAGGGATGTGAAGGGTGGTGGGACCAGGGCCAGCAGCCCTGAGTGGCTCCCCTGCATTTTCTCCCCTCCCGTACCTTCCCAGCTGCTGCAGCATCGCTCTGCTCCAGGAAGGTCTCGTACACCGCGGGGCTGAACTTGCGGGGCAGCGGTGGCAGCTTGCTGGCACTTTTCACCCGGCCACCAAAGCCAGTGGGGGACAGGGACGAGCCTGTGCAGGCAGGAGAGGAGGGATGGAGGCTCAGCCAGCCTGGGGGGACGCAGGGCCCGTCAGTGTCCCCAGGGCTGTCGGGGCCAGCGCTTCTGCCCCAACGCTGTGGGAGTGTGGCAGTGCTGGGCAGAGGGGACAGAGGTGCCGTGGGATGTGAGCCCAGCCAGGAGCAGGGCGCTGGCTCCCACCAGGAACAGCTCTTGGCACCAAGACCCAGTCCTGGCACAAGGCCCAGGATCAATGGCTGCAGCCCCACGGGGAGTGTTCAGCAGGGGATGTGCCTGTGCTCCCGCTCTGTGCCACCACGAGGGGGTAAGGGGACCTGTGCTGGGGTGATGTGGGAGGGCACAGCCCTGCTCCTGGGGCTGCAGGGACTCTGGGGAAGGTGCTGGGGTGGTGTGGGGCTGTAGGGACTCTCAGGAAGGTGCTGGGGTGGTGTGGGACTGTAGGGACTCTCAGGAAGGTGTTGGGGTGCTGAGGGGCTTTAAGGATGCTCAGGAGGGTGTTGGGGTGCTGTGGAGCTGTAGGGATGCTCAGGAAGGTGTTGGGGTGGTGTGGGGCTGTAGGGATGCTCAGGAGGGTGTTGGGGTGGTGTGGGGCTGTAGGGATGCTCAGGAAGGTGTTGGGGTGGTGTGGGGCTGTAGGGATGCTCAGGTGTTGGGGTGCTGTGGGGCTGTAGGGACATCAGGAAGGTGTTGGGGTGCTGTGGGGCTGTAGGGACATCAGGAAGGTGTTGGGGTGCTGTGGGGCTGTAGGGATGCTCAGGAAGGTGTTGGGGTGGTGTGGGGCTGTAGGGATGCTCAGGAAATTGGGGTGCTGTGGGGCTGTAGGGATGCTCAGGTGTTGGGGTGCTGTGGGGCTGTAGGGACATCAGGAAGGTGCCCTGGCAGGCTGTACCTGCAGTGCTGGGCTGAGCACCAGCAGCAGCTTGGCTTGGCGGGGGCTGTTTCCTATCGGCGCTCAGGCTGCTCTCGCTCACGGGACAGGAGAGTCTCCACTTCTCGTCCTGGGGCACAGAAGGAAGGCTCAGCGCCTCGGAGGGCCAGGCTGGATGGCAGCCCCCGACTCTCCAGCCTGGTGCCCCTCCAAGCCCTCGAGGGGCTGGTGCTGCAGGCAGGGCCAGGAGCTCTGGGCCCAGCAGGACGCGCAGCGGGGTGCGAGCAGAGCCCCAGGGCCGTGCCGAGCATCACCTTGGGCTCTGGCAGCTCCGAGATGGACCGGCGCGCCTCCTGCCGCCGGGACGCGAAGATGGCGCTGGCGCGACTCTCCCTGCGCTCGCCCCTGTGCTCCTCGCTCTCAGAGGGGCGGCGGGCAGCCTTTGGCGTCGGGGGTGCCTCCGTGCTGTGGGGTGACCGCGACAGGTGAGGGGCAGCAGGGGAAGGAGGAGCCATGGAGCAGCTGGAGCACCCAGCACCATCCACACCAGAGCTCAGCAGGGCAGGTTTGGGGGACAGGAATGGATGGCTCAGGTGACAGCAGGGTCCAGGTGAGCACATGGGGTGTCTCTGCTCCATGCCCCTCATAGGGATGGGCCACCGCGGTGACCTGGCAGGACAGACCCCTGAGATGCACTTGGCATAAAGGGAAGGTGGAAGAAAAGCACCTGGGCCGGAGTGAGGCAGGCTCAGCAGGGAGGGCTGAGAGGATGAGGGGGGATGAGCAGCACTCCCCAGTGCAGCACTTGCCTGGCTCCAGCGTGGCTCAGCTGGTCCCAGTCGGGTACCCAGGCTATGGAGCGCGGTCGGCCGCTCCTCCGATCCTCAAAGAACATCTGAGAGACACAGCCAGGGGGGATGAGAGGGCAGAGCCTCCCCAGCCCTTCCCTGGGCTCAGCCAGGGCCATCAGTGCCCTCTCTGGCCAGCCCTGCTCCTGGGCAGGCAGGGAGCCTGAGGTCCCCCATGCCCAGTGGGAGGTGTTGTAGTGAGTTTTTATACTTTGCAATACTTTGTAATAGTTTTGGGTTTGTATCCCCATATTTTTCCCAAATGCTTTACCCTAGATTGTACCTCCTCCTTTTACCTGTGTAATCCCTTGGCTGAGATGATCATCTCCAAATCCCCACCCCTCCCTCCCTGGATCCCATCCCTCTCCTCCCATGACCCCAATTAACACCAAGCCAGGTGCTTCTCTGATGGGATCACACCAGTGCTGGGCACTGTGGCACCTCCAAACCCTTCCTGCTGTGTCCTCCCCTCCCCATCCCAGTCCTAAGCATCCCATCCCCTCCTTTCAGAAATTTCAGTCCAGGACATCCAGTTATTATCCAGAGGCCAGGGGTCAGCCCCCCAAGTGTTTCTCCATACCCTGTCCTAAATGTCTGTCCCCCAGTATCCATCCCTTAGGGTCATTTATTGGTTAGTAAAATATTATTTATTTTAGGTTTCCACCTCCCTTTCAATGTAACCTTGGCTCTCACTAGGAGGCACCTTGAGGTGTAGGGCCCAGTGCTCCTCACCCTGTTCCTGCCCCAGCTGTGGCTTTACCCAGCTGCTCCCTGCATTGGCTTGTCCAGGGCAGTGCCCAGCCCGTGCCCGTGCCCATGGTGGCACTCACCATCTCTCGCACCCCGTACTGAGCCTCCACCTTGGCCCGCAGCTGCTCGAAGCACTGCTCCATGCGCTCGTGGAAGGGCCGCAGGTCCTCTGGCACCTTCTGCCCGTGGATCCGGATGCCCTCTGCCAGCAGGGGGATCTGTGGGACAGCGGGGACTCGTGGGGCTCCCTGGCACTGCTGCCAGCTGGCCCTGCCACAGGGATGCTGCACCCGGTACCTGCCAGGCGATCAGGTCCTGCAGCTTCTCGATCTTCCCTGCGTCCTCAGGGTGCTCCTGCATGTACAGCTCCTGGAAAAAAGCCTGCAAAGACCCCCCTGAATCCCACTGCCAGGATCCACGCAGCCTGGGGATGGCACCCCCTTTCCTCTGGGATCCATCTCCTCCCCTCCCTGGATCCCAGCCTCTTTCCTCTCTGGCAACCATCTCCTCTCTTCCCTGGAACTCATCCCCTTTCCCCTCTGGGATCCCAGCCCTTCTCCTCCCTGGATCCCACCCCTTTTCCTCTCTGGGACTCATCTCCTCCCCTCCCTAGATCCCACCCTCTCTGCTCTCTGGGATCCATCTCCTCTCCTCTCTGGATCCTGCCCCCTTTTCTCTCTGGGATCCATCTCCTCTTCTCCCTGGATCCCATCCCCTCTCCTCCCATGCAACCCCAATTAACACCAAGCCAGGTGCTTCTCTGATGGGATCACACCAGTGCTGGGCACTGTGGCACCTCCAAACCCTTCCTGCTGTGTCCTCCCCTCCCATCCCCATCCCAATCCTCATCCCAGGGCTCCCCACAGTGCCAGTCCAGCCTCTGCATTCCTCACCTTCTCATAGTTGGTGAAGCCCCCCATGACTGCAGGGTCCACGATGCCGTTGAGCAGCATGGACAGAGGGTTGATGGGCAGGCTGGGGTCGTTCTGGTGCCTGTTGATCTCACTCATGATTTTCTCATTGGTTTTCATCATGGTCTCAATGGCGTTTTCCAGGGGGGAGATGATGATCTGTGTGCAGGGAGGGGTCAAGGCTGGCAGGGTGGGCTCTCCCCAGCCCAGAGGGACCCCTGGGGCTGCACATCCCACCCCAGGAACCTCCTCAGACCCCTGGGGCTGCACATCTCCCCCCAGGACACCCCTCAGACCCTGGGGCTGCACATCTCGCCCCAGGAAGCCCCTCAGACCCCTGGGGCTGCACATCTCCCCCCAGGACACCCCTCAGACCCTGGGGCTGCACATCCCACCCCAGTGATCCCCTCAGACCCCTGGGGCTGCACATCTCCCCCCAGGAACCCCTCAGACCCTGGGGCTGCACATCTCCCCCCAGGAACCTCCTCAGACCCTGGGGCTGCACATCTCCCCCCAGTGATCCCCTCAGACCCCTGGGGCTGCACATCTCCCCCCAGGAACCCCCTCAGACCCTGGGGCTGCACATCTCCCCCCAGGAACCCCCTCAGACCCTGGGGCTGCACATCTCCTCCCAGGAACCCCCTCAGACCCTGGGGCTGCACATCTCCCCCCAGGAACCCCCTCAGACCCTGGGGCTGCACATCTCCCCCCAGTGATCCCCCTCAGACCCTGGAGCTGCACATCCCACCCCAGGAATCCCCTCAGAGCCCTGGCAGTGCCTGGGGCCGGGTGACAGCTCCTGGGGATGTGCTGGCCATGCTGGTGCCAGCACAGAGTCACCCCATGGGCACGGGGCAGCAGTGAGGCTGCAGGAGACCTGGGTGACCACTGGTGTCACTTTGGGGGCACAGCTGTGCCACTGTGGGGTGGCAGGACATGGCACCACGTCACACACACATGGAGCATTCATGCAGCCATGTGTCCTTGTGCCTGTAGCACCCTATGACAGCCACCATGGCACCCTGTGACAGCCACCATGGCACCCTGTGACAGCCCAGCCATGGCACCCTGTGACAGCCACCATGGCACCCTGTGACAGCCACCAGGACACCCTGTGACAGCCCAACAGGACACCCTGTGACAGCCCAGCCTGGGCACCCTGTGACAGCCACCAGGGCACCCTGTGACAGCCCAGACTGGGCACCCTGTGACAGCCACCATGGCATCCTGTGACAGCCCCACCAGGACACCCTGTGACAGCCCAGCCATGGCACCCTGTGACAGCCACCAGGGCAGCCTGTGACAGCCCAGCCATGGCACCCTGTGACAGCCCAACAGGACACCCTGTGACAGCCCAGCCATGGCACCCTGTGACAGCCACCAGGGCACCCTGTGACAGCCCAGCCAGGACACCCTGTGACAGCCCAGACTGGGCACCCTGTGACAGCCCAGCCAGGACACCCTGTGACAGCCATGCCAGGGCACCCTGTGACAGCCCAACAGGACACCCTGTGACAGCCCAGCCATGTCACATCACATCTCCCCTGCGGTGGCTCCTGACACTCCCTGGATGCTGGCCAAACACCCACTTCTGTCCGAGGATCAAAGCCCACACCTTGTCCCTGCTGCCCACGGAGCATGGCACAGGACACGCTCCCCATCCCCAGCCTGAGCCCCTGGCAGGGCTGGAGCATCCCCCAGGCTCCTGGGAGAGCCCCCCAGCCCCTCCTCACCGTGTCAGTGGAGGTGACAGCGAACCAGCGCAGGATGCCGGGCAGGGGATAGGCTGTCCTGAAGGTTGTCCTCTCAATCCACATGTTCTGCGGCAAGAGCAGCAATCACTGCCCACCCTTCTCCCATCACCCCTGGCTGCCCCGTGGCCTGGGGGGCTCCCACCTCCATGGCCACAGCACCAGGGACCCTGAGGGTCCTGGCAGGGCCCCCCTGCACTCACTGCAAATTCATTGTCGGGATCGCTCAGGCCCCTCTTGAAAGGCCGCGAGTAGCTGAACCTCTGCACGTGGTTGGCTTTGTGGAAGCTGTGGGGAGGGAAGGGACAGAAATGGGAGAGGAGCCCCAGTGTGTGCCACCCACCCACAGGGCTCTGGGGACACTCACCTGGTGATCTGCTCCGGGATGCTGCGGCCCCTGAGCCGCACCTTGGCTTCCTCTGCTGGCTGCACGGTGAAGCACTGGATGTCTGAGGGAGTGAAGGAGAGCAGCCACACTCTGCGGGGCAGGGCTGCTGGGCACAGGCCTCCAGAGCCCTCCGGGGGACAGAGGCGTTTATGGGATTCCCACATGGACAGGGATGGACAGAGACCGAGCCACACTCCCAGCTGCCACTGACGTATTTTCTGAAAAACACCTTTGCTGGGATTTTGCTCCTGAGGAGCTGAGAAACCTCAGAAAAGAAATGTAACCAATAACTATCTGATGGCTGTGGGATGTGGTCTGGAGATGCTTTACCAACAGGTACATATTGGATTGGTCGCATGTGGATTGTTTTTACTTGATGACCAATCGTGGTCCAGCTGTGTCGGGACTCTGGTCAGTCACAAGATTTTATTATTCATTCTTTTCTAGCTTTCTGATGTCTCCTTTCTCTTTCTTTAGTGTAGTTTTAGTATAGCAAATATATAATATATAATATGATATTATATGATATGATATGATATAATATGTAACATTTATATTATATTTATATTGATAACTATTATATTATATTATATTATATTATATTATATTATATTATATTATATTATATTATATTATATTATATTATATTATATTATATTTATTATATTATATTATATTATATTATATTATATTATATTATATTATATTATATTATATTATATTATATTTATTATATTATATTATATTATATTATATTATATTATATTATATTATATTATATTATATTATATTATATTATATTATATTATATTATATTAGCCTTCTGAAACACAGAGTCAAGATTCCCATCTCTTCCCTCGTCCTGGGAACCCTCAAGCCCCCCCCAGCCACGCCTGTCCCCGTGCACACAGAGGATACACTGCCCTGGGGAGTCGGTGATGTCCTGCCCAGGGGGGGATGTGCTCTTGAGCCTCTCAGCGTTGGGGAAGGGGCTCAGCAGCCGCATCTCAAAGTCCTCACGCCGCTCGTACTCCTTGCCCCGGTAGATGAAGACTTTGTTCTGCAGGGCAGGAAGGTGACAGCTCATCCCTGTGCCACAGGGCAGGGCCAGCCAGCCCCAGAGCACTGGGATGCTGTGATGAGACGCCCCCCATCTGGAGAAAAATATCTCCCCAAACCCAGGAACTAGAAGAAAAATGAAAGAAGGCACATGGAGAATCAGCATTGGTGCCAGCCAAGTGAAGTCACCAAGGACAAATCCTGTGTGACAAAATTTGGTGGCTTCTACCAGGTGGTGGCAGCATGGGGGGGGATGGAGGGAGAGTGACTGGACTTGTGCAAACCATCCGGGCCTGGGATGTCCCCTGCATGGGACAGATGCTGGGTGAGGAACAGGCTGGATGGTGACACTCAGAGAGCTGTGATGCACAGGTGGACACCAGCGAGGAGTGGGGCTCCTTGGCTACCAAGGTGGCAGCTGTGCAGGGTCCCTGGCTGTGGAGGTGGCAGCTGTGCAGGGGCCCTGGCTGTGGAGGTGGCAGCTGTGCAGGGGCCCTGGCTGTGGAGGTGGCAGCTCTGCAGGGTCCCTGGCTATGGAGGTGGCAGCTGTGCAGGGTCCCTGGCTGTGGAGGTGGCAGTTGTAGAAGGTCCCTGGCTGTGGAGGTGGCAGCTGTGCAGGGTCCCTGGCTGTGGAGGTGGCAGCTCTGGGGCTGCTCCTGGCTCTGCTCACCCTGAGGAAGGTGGGGAAGCCCTGCCCGTAGTACCCCACGGCAAAGTAATCCGGGCTGGGCCGCAGCACCTTCAGGATCTTCTCATAGAACTTTGCTTCTCGTTGCTGCGGAGGAGAGGGGCAGGATGAGGACAAGGTGGGGCTCTGCAGACTCCTCCATTCCCCCCAGCCCAGGCAGGCACCCACCAGGATGTCGCTCAGCATCTCGTAGTCGAACACGTGGCTCTCGTACTGCTCCGCCAGCTCCTTGCAGATGTGGATGGCTTCCTCCCACATCTGGAGAGAGAGAGAGAGGGGCCAGGACAGGGCCCCCCAGTGCAGGTGAACCGGGGAGGGGGCACCAGGGGCCTCCAGCAGGGACCACCTGCACCCCTGGCCCCTGTGAGGAGGGGGAGAGGGCTCTCCTGTGGAGAAGAACTTGACTTCCCACCATGCCCAGCCCTGGAGCCCCCCGCTGACCCCATCAAGCCTTTGTCCAGAGATGTCCAAGCTTCTGACCCAGGCTGGGTGGGCCAGGGATGGGACAGGGATGGGACAGGGATGGGACGAGGGACACTGGCTGTGGGGTGAACCATCCAGCCCAGGCTCACTGCAGGGCAGCTCCAGCCCTTCTGCAGCAATGAGCAGTGAGGAGCTGTGCTGAGAATGGGATCTGGGAGCATGAAACGGGGGGGAATTGGTGCTGAGGGAGCCAGGCTTGCCCTAAGCCAGCGCAGCCCCCTCCAGTTTTGGGGTTTCGGAGGTCTCAAGGTCTGTGGGGGCTGCAGGGTCTGTGGGGGCCGCAGGGTCTGTGGGGGCCGCGGGGTCTGTGGGGGCCGCAGGGTCTGTGGGGGCCGCAGGGTCTGTAGGGGCCTCAGGGTCTGCGGGGGCCTCAGGGTCTGCGGGGGCCGCAGGGTCTGTGGGGGCCGCAGGGTCTGTGGGGGCCGCAGGGTCTGTGGGGGCCTCAGGGTCTGCAGGGTCTGTGGGAGCTCTGGGGTCTGTAAAGGGCCGCAGGGTCTGTGGGGGCTGCAGGGTCTGTGGGAGCCGCAGGGTCTGTAGGGGCTGCAGGGTCTGTGGGGGCCGCAGGGTCTGTGGGGGCCTCAGGGTCTGTGGGGGCCTCAGGGTCTGTGGGAGCTGCAGGGTCTGTGGGGACTGCAGGGTCTGTGGGGGCCTCAGGGTCTGTGGGAGCTGCAGGGTCTGTGGGGGCCGCAGGGTCTGTGGGGGCCTCAGGGTCTGTGGGGGCCACGCTCACCTTGCCCTGGTCGAAGTACTCGATGATCTGGTTGTACAGAGCCTCCTTCAGCTGGCGCTGCGTGTGCAGGTGGAGGCCGTGAGGGCCTGGCACAGGGGCTGCATTCGACTCCTCTGACCACTGCACAAGGGATGGGGGCCCTGTCACGCCCTGGGCCACGGGGCTGCCCCCTCCTCGCAGCCCCCCATGCCCCCCGTGCCCACCGTGAGCAGCCGGGCGTGCAGCAGCAGCGTGTAGGCTCCCTCCGTGTAGTTCTCGTAGCTGATGTGCAGGTCCTTCAGCTTGTACAGGTACCTGGGGGTGACAGAGCCATGTGTGGGGGGTGACAGCGCTGTCATCCTGCCCCTCAGGCTGCTGTGCCAGGCCCGTCCCACTGGGAATGCCCTGCTGGGGATCCCAGGGCTGCGCTCACCTGATGTACATGGCCTGGCGGTCGATCTCCTTGTAGAAGTTCTGTGGAAAGGCACTTTGAGTGGCCCTAGAGGTGGCACAGGCCACGGCCCCCCTCTGGGTCACAGTGTGCTGCCAGGACTGTCCCCACACAGGGGTGGCCATGGCCTGGGCAGCTGCACAGTGACATGCCAAGAGATGCCAGCTCTGGCACCCCCTCTCCGCTGTGCCAGGGGCACCCTGGGGACCTGGGGAGATGCAGGGACAAGCCCTGCCAGCCCTGGGGACCTGGGAGAGCACAGGAACAAGCCCTGCTTGCCCCAGGGAGCTGGGACATGGCATGAGCCCTGCCAGCCTGGGGAGCTGGAGCAGGGCACGAGTGCTCACCAGCAGGTTGACGGTGCAGCTCATGCTGTAGGTCTTGTTCTCGTCATTCATGACAGCCCTGTAGTCCAGGAGCCGCTCCAGGAGCTCGCTCACCAGCCTCACAAAGTCCTCTCCAGGCTTGGCCAGCTCGGGGTGGCTCTGGCAGCAGCTCAGCAGGCTGGGGAAGAGAGGGAGGCACGGGTCCCACTGCACAGCCAGCTCTGCAGGGCTCCCACCGCTGCCCTGCCCAGCAGCAAAGGGCTGGGGCAGAGCAGGGGCAATTCCTGGGGCAGGGGCATCACCTGGGGCAGGGGTATCACCTGGGGCAGAGATAACACCTGGGGCAGGGGCATCACCTGGGGCAGGGGCATCACCTGGGGCAGGGGCATCACCTGAGGCAGGGGTGACTCCTGGGGCAGATATAACACCTGGGCAGGAGTAACACCTGGGGCAGAGACAGCACCTGAAGCTGGGGCAATTCCTGGGGTAGAGATAACATCTGGGGCAGAGCTAACACCTGGAGCAGTGGCATCACCTCAGGCAAGGGTAATTCCTGGGGCAGAGATAACACCTGGGGCAGGGGTGACTCCAGGGACAGGGGCAACTCCTGGGGCAGGGGTAACTCCTGGTCTGAGATAACACCTGGGGCAGGGGTATCACCTCAGGGAGGGATAATTCTTGGAGCAGAGATAACACCTGGGGCAGAGATAACACCTGAAGCAAGGGTATCACTTAAGGCGTAGGTTAATTCCTGGGGCAGAGGTGTCACCAGGGACAGAAGCATCACCTGCAGCAGGGGTAACGCCTGGGACAATGGGGTAATTCCTGGGGCAGGGACATCACCTCAAGCAGGGGTAATGCCTGGGGAAAAGATAACACCTGGGGCACAGATAACACCTCAGGCAGGGTAATTCTTGAGGCAGAGATAACACCTGGGGCAGGGGTGACTCCAGGGACAGGGACAACTCCTGGTCTGAGATAACACCTGGGGCAGTGACACCTGGGGCAGAGATAACAACTGGGACAATGGGGTAATTCCTGGGGCAGGGACATCACCTCAAGCAGGGGTAATGCCTGGGGCAAAGATAACACCTGGGGCAGAGATAACACCTCAGGCAGTGTAATTCTTGAGGCAGAGATAACACCTGGTCTGAGATAACACCTGGGGCAGAGATAACACCTGGGGCAGAGATAACACCTGGGGCAGAGATAACACCTGGGGCAGGGTAATTCTTGAGGCAGAGATAACACCTGGTCTGAGATAACACCTGGGGCAGAGATAACACCTGGGGCAGAGATAACACCTCAGGCAGGGTAATTCTTGAGGCAGAGATAACACCTGGGGCAGGAGTAACTCCTGGGGCAGAGCTAACACCTGGGGCAGGACAAGGGTAGCAGGGGTGTCAGCAGGGACAAGAGCGTCACCCAGCAGGGGTAACAGCTGGGGCAGGCAGGCTGGGCCAGCAGAGATGTGCAGGGGGCACACGGTGCTGCTCAGGCACCCCCAGCCTCCCTCCTCGCTGCTCCCTTTCCCCCTGGCACACTCCGGGCCAGGGCACAGCGTGAGGAGGAGCGGGACGGCAGCAGAAAATGGCGACAGCAGCGGGGACAAGGTGGCAGGGATGTCACTGCGCACTCACATGCTCTTGAAAAGCTGCATGTACTGCTCGTCCCCGCGGCCGCCCTCCACCTCGCTGTCCAGCCTGCGCAGGATCTCATCCTCAAACTGCAAAGGGGACGAGAAGGTTCCAGGCCCCGCCACTCCCCTGCCGTGGGTGGATCCCGGCCCATCCCGGCCCATCCCGGCCCATCCCGGCCCTGACCCGGCTGAAGGAGCCGCTGAGGCGGTGCTCGCACAGCATCATGTCGAAGAAGATGGGGATGGTGGATTTGCGCAGCTCCAGCTCCGGCACCAGCGTCATCTCCAGGATGGGACCCACCATGCCCGGGATGAACTCGATCTTGCGCTGCCCTGGGAGGACAGGGAGGGATGGAGGGGCAGATCCACACCCAAAGCAGCAAAACCCACTCTGGGCACGCTGCTGATGGGCATCAGCGCACAGAGAGCCAAAATCCATCCCTGCACAGTGTGGCTCACCGAGGCTGTACCACATGTCCCGGATGGACGCTCCGATGGTGGCTCTCATGTCCCCGTACCTGCGGGGACAGAGGGACAGCATCGCTCTGCACCCCCGGGTGTGCCCAGCCCAGCCGGCTCATCCCAAAATCCCTGTCCCCGGGGTAGGGACTCACTTGGCCAGGATACTGTTGCGTTTGGCCGGGGAGAAATTCTCCAGCTGCAGCGAGTCCTGGGTGAGGAAGGCCACGGCCAGGTGGAAATAATTGTTCCAAAGCTGCGGTGGAAGCAGAGGGGTGAGTGCCAGGCTGGGTGGCACAGTGGGGTCTGCTCCTGGGCTGAGGCAGTGCCACCCACCCACCTGCAGCTCGAAGTCGCCGTCGCTCAGGAACATCTCGGTCAAGGTGGTGGCAAAGTGGTTGATGGCACGCAGGAACTCCCTGGGGACAGTGGGCACTGAGTGAGGGCAGCGCCAGCGTGCCCAGTGCCCAGCCTGGAGTGCCCACCAGCGTCACACAGAGGGGTG
Organism: Emberiza elegans; assembly: GCA_024865655.1. Lineage (NCBI taxonomy): Eukaryota > Metazoa > Chordata > Aves > Passeriformes > Fringillidae > Emberiza > Emberiza elegans. The sequence goes on along the minus strand of JALJVW010002400.1, from coordinate 2,557,449 downwards.
AGGTCCTTTCTGCCCCCCAAACGCTGCCCAGCGCCCCATCCTGCATGCCCAGAGCCCACCTGCCCCACTGTCACCGTGGTATTTTCTGAAAAATCCCCTTTGCTTTCTCCTGGGAGGCTGAGAAGCCTCAGAGAGGAATGAAAACAGTAATTTTCTGATTGCTGCTCCTGTGTTTGCTGCTTTGGAATGTGGCTTGGACGTTGTTTGCACCAACAGGTGAATGTTTGATTGGTTCCATGTGAATTGTTTTTACTTAATGGCCAATCACGGCCAGCTGTGTCAGACTCTCTGAGTCAGTCACGGGTTTTTATTCTTCATTCTTGTTAAGCCTTTTGATGTATCCTCTTTTTTAGTATAGTTTTAGTATAGCAATAACATAACATAACATAACATAACATAACATAACATAACATAACATAACATAATATATAGTGTATATAGTATATTGTATTGTATATATTGTGTATATTATGTTATATTATGTTATATTATGTTATGATATTATATGATATGATATTATTTATAATATATATTATATTATATTATATTATATTATATTATATTATATTATATTATATTATATTATATTATATTATATTATATTATATTATATTATATTATATTATATTATATTATATTATATTATATTATATTATATTATATTATCAGCCTTCTGAGAACAAGGAGACAAATTCTCATCTCTCACCTCGTCCTGGGGACCCTCACAAACACTGCACCCCACAGCACCCCAGGTGCTCACAGCCCCCCAAGGCTCCCCAGCCCCTCACCGGTTCTGCACCATGTTCATCACCACCCAGTCACCAGGATACACCGTCTTCCCAATCAGGTCCTTGAAGAGGATAAAAGTCTCCATGAGGAAGTCCTGCAAGGGAGGCACAGAGGTCAGGAGCCGTGCTGGGCTGCAGCGCCCTCCGGAGGATGCTGCGAGGGAGGCGCTGGGGCCAGAGGGCCCCGCGATGCACTCACCATCAGCTCAGGCCGGGAGGGGAAGGCCTGGATGTAGGCGCTGTAGTGCTCCTTGTCCATCTGGCTCAGGATGGCGGCCATGCAGGCCACGTAGTGGCTCTGGGGGACAGGAGCTGCTCAGGCCCTGCTGGGTCCTGCAGCTCCAGTGGGTTCATAACCCAGAGCCCCACCTGCCCTGGGCTCCGCTCACCCCCACCCTCCCTGGTCCCTCCTTCCCCAGCTCCCTTCTGCTGCATCCCACCGCAGGGATGGGAAGGCTCCTGCACCCACCAGGGTGCCGGGGGGACGCAGGAGTTATTACAGAGTGGTGCTGAAGCACCTCTGTCATTTCTGAGATCATTTAAGGCCGACTGTGGGTGTGAGGGCATTTTGGAAATGGCAAGCAGGTTCCTTCTGGAGTGCCTCCAGTGCAGGGTCCCAAAGTGAGCCCTTGGCTCCACTCCAGGAGGCTCCAGCTTTGCTGCAGGACAAGTGGAGTGTGCACGAGCACGATGCTGCCCAAAAGCTGTCCCAGAGACACTTCCAGGGCTGGAAACTGCGGGAAAGGGCAGCAATTCCCGGGCTACGAGCATCATCTGGCATGCTCAGGGGGAGTGATGGCCCTGCCGCGCCCCGGTGCCGCTGATGGAGCTTTGTGGGTGGCTCCGGGTGCCAACCCATGCCCAGAGACTGCCGTGCCCGAGCCCTGCGAGGGCAGCGCCGGGCTCTGGGCACCGCTGCTGCCCTTCCAGCCCTGGCAGGTCCGGCGCTGCCGGGGCTCCCTGCCGGGCTCCAGGAGCATTCCCGCACTGCCATTGCCCCAGTGCAGCCCTGGCCAGGCACTCGCAGACCCAAGCGGGCTGCTCGGGGAGGGCTGGGAGCGCTGCCGCTGACCGAGGGCTCCGGCCTCGCACCGCCAGCCCGGGGGCAGCCCCGGGAGCCCCCCGGGATGGGCGCAGCCCACCGAGCGCTGCAGCGGGCGAGCAACGAGCGCCCACGGCCAGCCCTGGCCACGAGGGGGTTTCTGTCTCTACGAGGGAATTCCAGGGAATCCTCTTGGGCAAAGCAAACGGATCAAACCCCAAAATCCCCCGCTCCTTCGGGAATCCTCGCGGTGTCCGATCCCCGGGGCCGCTCCGCTCAGCAGCACCGGCACACCGGGGGAGCCCCGGCAGCGCCCTCCCGGCGCCGGGACCGCGGCTCCTCCCGGGCTCCGGGGCTCGGCTCCCGGGCGCGCACCCCGTGCCGGGGCTCCGCCCCCCGCCCCGCTCCGCCCCCGCCGGCTCCGCCCCGGTACCGGCGAGCGCGCGCCGCCCGCCCCGCCCCCCGAGCCCCGCGCCCGCCGCTGCCGGACCCGCGCCGCCGCCGCCGCCGAGCACCAGGTACGGGGCGGGATGGGGAGGGGGCTCGGCCGGGGAGCGGGGCGGCGGCCGCACCGGGTGCTGCGGGCATCGGCCCTGCGGCGCCCGCCGGTACCGGGACCCCGGGCGGCCCCGCGGCCGGGGCGTGCGACCCCCGGGGCCGGGAGCGGCGACGCGGTGCGGGGAGCCCCGAGAGCGGGACTGCGCGGCCGTGCGGGGATCCCGGGGGCGCGGGAGCGGGGCGGGGACCCTCGGCCCGCGGGATGCGCGGGGGCCGAGCTGGGCTGCCCAGGGGGAGCCTCGGTGTCCCCGGGGGTCGCGGCACCTCCCTGTCCTCCCCTCCTTGCTCCCGGCGAGCGGGAGCTGCCCGGGGAACTGCGGGAGGCGCGGGGACCGTGGCACCGCGCACCGAGCATCCCCACGGCGGGCACCGTGCGCCGAGCACCCCGCACCGAGCCCCCTTCGCCGAGCACCCCGCCCCGAGGGTGGCCGGCCGGTGGCCACCGGCGACCGTGGCGGGGGTCTCTGGGGGACACAGCCGTGCCGGAACGGTGCCACGGTGCGCAGCCTATGGAGCAGCATCTGCGGTGGGAGCTGCTGTGTTAGAGGGGCCGAAGACCCCCACGCTGCTCCGCGGTGCCGCAGCCTCGCCCTGTCCGCCCCGGCGCCCGCGGTGTCCCCGCTGCTGGAGCCGCTCTGGGGGAGCGGCCGGGCGGGCTCCTCTCCGCTCCCCTTCGTTCGGAACGCGTCCGTCAGCCGGGGCCGTGCCGGGTGACACACACGCGCACGCAGATCCAGGGATGTCACTTTCGGTACCGCGCGCCGCGGTGACGCCGGCCGGGGCTGGAGGGATTCAGCCCACGTTGCTCCCAAGGCCTTGTGTCCGCCGGCGGGAGCGAGCCCCGGGCAGCCCCGGGCAATGGGGGTGCTCCGGTCCCTCCCGGAGCGCTCCGGTCCCGATCCTGCCCGCCGGAGCCGCGGCTGCCGAGCGCGGTGCGGGAGCGGGGCCGAGGTCTCGGCGGAGCCGCTTCGGTGCCGGGAGCACGAGGTGGACACGAATGAGTAACCAGCGGGCCCCGGCTGTGCCAGCGCGGGGACATCGGTGGCAGCTGCTCGCTCCGAGGGGCACGGCGTGCCCAGGGCCAGCGGCGATCTCCGGGCTCGGCAATGGGCCCCTCGGTACAGCCACGGCGGCAGGGGACGCGGGGACCTCCGGCTGCGCTCCCGCCCGGCGGTGCCGCCCGAGGAGCGGGGCTGGGAGCGGCGCAGAGCGGGGACGGCACCTCCGGCCCGTCTCTGTGTCCCCTGTCCGGCGGGGGGGACCCTCGGGTGGCGATGGCACCTCCGGCCCTCCCCTGTGTCCCCCTGTCCGCAGGGAGCGTTCGTCCTTCCCGGCGGGCTCGGAGGAGCTGGGTGGATTTGGTCGCAGAAGCTCCTTTGGACTGAGGTTGTCTTCTTTACAAATGATAATTGTTGTAATTGCTTAATAGCATGGTGGCATCCAGAGGCCACAGATAATGAGCGGGTCTATTCCTGTCCCTGCTAACAGCACTGCTCCGGTCCTACCCAGCCTCGCCCGTTTGCTGAGGTGCTCCGTGTGGTCCCGGCTGTTCGCTGGTGGGGAAACTGAGGCACGAGGCGGAGGAAAACACTCGCTAATTCCCAAATTCCCCCGGTAGCCAGCGTTGTCTAAAGCACGCGGAGATAAAGGGGAGAGCAGGCTGCTCGATGGCATTGAGAATGCACTTAAAGGCAGGAATTTGTATTCTGGAAGGACGTTCCCAGCGCTGGGAGCTGCAGCTGCAGAGGCCGTGCTGCTGCCACCGTGGGTGGGGGTCCCTGCTGCACCCAGGACCGAGCCCCCCGAGCCTGCACCGGGGCGTGCAGGGGCGGCTGGGGCAGTGCAGGAACTGCTGGGCGGTGAAACCTTTCCAGCTTTTTCCAGAAGCGTGCTCTGGGGACAGTTGGTGGCTTTCTGATGCCGTTTCTGGCCTGTGAGGCAGCCCACGGGGCCCTTGTCACCCAGTGTCCCCTGGCTCAGGGACTGCTCTGCACGCTGGGGCAGGGGAGCTCCAGATGGGCGCCCAACCCCTTCTCCAGAGCTGAGACATCCCCCCCGGAGTGCTGTGAGGGTCTGCAGATGAGCTGGGTCTCCTGTGGCCAAAAGTCTCTGGGCCGTGTCCCACTTCCCTTGTCCTGTCCCTGCTGCGGGATCAGCCCCTGCTGGAGATGCCCTGGGGTTTGGTGCTGGGCACCAGCTGAGCTCTCTGGGCTGGATCTCCATCACAAGCATCTTGCCCGGGTCCGTGCAGCCACACAGGGCATCCCCAGGGTGAGGAGGAGGAGGAGGATGGTGCTGCCCAAACCCCGTTCAGTGGGAAGGAAGCAGCCGAGCAGGGTGTTCTTCCTCCCGGGGTGGTCTCTCCTGCAGCCCCGGGGGTGGCACTGGACCACAGTGCCAGCAGCAGCTCAGGGATGCTCACCTGCTCCTCCCTCCCTGGATGAGCCCAGGGAAGCCTCGGGACACGGAACAAACTCCTCCTGAGCTGCTCCCGCAGGCAGGTCACTCTACCTCTTCACGTCTCATTAAAGCAGCGCTACCAAAGCTGCTGTGCCTGGCAGAGAGGGGGGAACGCCGGCAGGTAGCACAGTGAACAGAGCCACCACTGCCATGACAGCCCTATTAGCATCCACGGGAGACACAGGAATAATTCGGCTTCTGCAGCTTCTGAAGGCTCGTGCAGAGCCTTTGTACTCCCGTCTCCCTGACCGTGAGCGGCTCCATCTGCAGCAGCAGCAGCACATCCACATCGGAGGGGAGCGATGGCAGCGGGGCTGGTGACCTCGGCGTGCCAGGAGGGTGTCACTGCTCCTTCCCCAGCCCACGGGATCCCGTCTGTGCCACCAGGGGCATGAGCCGTGGCACGTGTGGCCAGGCCAGCCGGGAGCCTCAGCGAGGAGCCCGCGGGGTGGCCGTGGGTGCTGGTGCCGTGGGGAGGTGGGCTGGGGGCTCCCTGCCCAGGCTGGGTGTCACCAGAGCCTCCTCCGGGGCCCCGTGGCTGGGAGAGTGACTGATGTTCCCTCAGAGCACTCCAGCCAGTGACCTACATAGGGATGAGTGCGGATCCCTCGCTCCCCTGAGCTGCGTGCCCATGCCGCTCCCAGCACCCCTGGGCGATGCTCAGTGCGGGGCTGAGGGGCACAGGCACCCCTGGCACAGCCCTGGTGGCAGGCACAGCTCCTGTGCCCTCGGCCAGGCCAGCCCAGGGCTCCTGGGGGAGCTGCAGGGGCGCTCGAGCAGAGCCTGGAGCGCTGCTGAGAGGGACGGGGGCAGCGCTGCGAGGCCCTTCAGGGACATGGGGAGCTGGCCTTGGGGACAGGAGCCGAGCTGGACTCGGGGAGCGCCGGGAATGCGGCTGGAGAAGGGGTTTCTCCTTGCTGGGGGCTGCGAGGGCTGAGCACAGGAGGGAGAAGAGCGGCTGGGGCGGAAGCGCTCGCTTGGCACGAGTACAGTGGGATGGAAACGGGTGTGATTAAGAGCCTGCAGGAAATGAGGAGGGCTGTGAGGCTCCCAGCAGCCGGGTTCTGGAAGAGCCTCCAAGAAGAGAAGCATGAGGGCAGGGCATGAGCTGGCTTCGTGGCGGAGCTGCCTCAGCGAGGAAGCAGATTTGGGGTGTGCGAGCTGCCCCAGGAGCTGCTCCGAGTCCTCCATCCTCGAGTCCTACGCATGCTCTGATCCGAGAACAAACGCCTCGAGTCCTCCCAGAGCCAAGGCAGGATTAGGCTCTGCTGTGATGTGTCATGAGCCCGGTTCCTGCCCCTCCAGCACCTCATCCTCCAGTGCTGCCCCAGCCCACGGCCAGCAGCGCCTCTGTCCCCTCTGCAGATCAGGACAATCAGCTCTGTTGCCCCACAAAGGCACCACCCTGTGAGCAGAGCTGGGTCATTCACTCCTCTCCTCTGTGGTTCCAGGAGAACCTGACTTCCTCCCTCATAAATCTCATCTCCTGGCTTCCTGTGTCCTGAGGAGAAGATTTATGTGTCTGCCTCGTTTTTCCCTCTTCCACGGCATTACCAGCACGGGTGAAGGAGAGGATATGTGCAGAAAGGGCTGAAGCTGGCAGGTAACTTTCCAGTCAGGGCAGTGAGAGGCAGGGCTCTGACCCCTGAGGTCAGCCCTGCGCCATCAGAGATGTGTCCCATGATGTGATGATGTGTCCTCTGCAAATCTGGCAGGTTTAGTGCCTCTGATTCACAAAATCCACCACCCATGGCGGCCAGAGAAACCCAGGGCTGGGCCTCTCTGAGGGGTGTCCATGAGAAGAGATTCCTGATGTTTCCTCAGCTCCTGGGGTCACTCACTCAGCAGAGGGAGATCATTGCCAGCTGTGTGAGCACCCAGCAGAACTCATGGCATGTCACAGTGGCATCCCCTGCTTTCACCCGTACATCCCCCATGGGACCTGCTGTCTCACTTTGTACATGTGCCTGGAATTCCCATAGGAACCGGAGAAGAAAACCACTCAGATCTTTAAAAATTGCTGAGATGGAGGGTCCACCACTGTGCAAAAGCTCTCCAAGCTGTTCCTGTGCCAGCTGGCCTCACTTTTTAAGGGAGTTGCTTCTCTGACATGCCAACGCGCATTTCCAGCTGCCACGAACGGAGCTTGGAGCTGCCACTCAGAGCCCCATCCTGCACATTCTCTGCTCCATGCCCCTTACCTGCCTCTGAACCGGCCTTTTCCCTTCCTTGCTCTTCGTTTTCTCCCTTTCCTCAGTTTCCCTCTGTGCTCAGGGCCGTGGGATGGCTACGAGCAGAGACGTCGCTGCTTAGCTGCTTTTAACCCACTTCAAGTGTGCCGCTTTGCTTTTGGGATCACCCTGCTTTCTTCATCGAAATGTCAAATGCCTCACAGAAATCCGAGTGTGCTCTGCCGAGGCTTTTACCTCCCCTGACCAAACTTGGAACCTCATCAAGCCCGGCAGCAGCAAATGGGTTTGATGAGCCGTGCTCTCCTCAGCGCCGCGCTCACTGCCGTGGCCGCCTCATGCTGCCCTCCTTCAGAAGGCATCAGTCAGGCACCAAACCCATGCCCTGGGTGGTCCCAGCCCACCTGCACCCCCAGATCACCGTGGGGCTTCTGGGGCTCCTGTCCCACCCTCTGGGCTCTCCTGATGTCGCTGTGCGATGATCGCTCCAAGGAGAACCCCAGTGTCCAGCAGAGTGGAGCACCAGGGCTCCCGCTTTGGCTTCAGCTCTCTCCTGGAGGAGGAGTGACCACAGCCCTGGGGTCCTGTGTTGGAGCAGACCCCAGAGGGGGCTGTGGTGGGCTCAGGACCTTGAGGGCTCCAGCAGCCCCAGGATTGAGGTGCTGAGCACCATTGCCCGGTAAATGAGCTTGAAGGGTAGCTGGGAAGCGCTGGGTGCCAGGCGCACCTGAGACGTCCTTTGGAGTGAGTTCCTCAGGTTCAGGGACAGCTCCGAAGAGCCCATCAGACCCTAAATTGGACCCTCCTGATCCCCCCCAATCACCTCGCTCATTACCATGCTCGGAGATGCCGGTGTGCTGCAAACAGCGCCCGGCGGGGCACTAAACCCAAATTCGCAGCGCTGGAGCAGAAAAGCGCAGGGATGCGTGGGAGGGTCCTGGCGCGGCTCTTTGACATCCTCGCAAGTGTTCCCAAACGGAGTTGCTCCATGTATAATTTATAGGCTTCCCTTTGTCCTTGTGGCTCGTCTCTGATCTGCCGGCGGTTCGGGAAGGCCGAGGGTGCTCCGGCGAGGCCCGGCTGACTGACAGCGCCGCGTTTGCTGCGTCGGCAGGGGAGCGGCCCCGTCCCACGCTGCGGCAGCCACGGCTCGCCCCGGGCCCCAGCGCAGCATCGCGGGGCTGCTCCTGCTTTTAACCCGTGCCAGCCGCGCTCCTGCCCCGTGCCAGGCACTCCGAGCCCTTCCCAGCGCCCATCGAGGATGCTCCAGAGCGGGCTGGCACCGCGGGCTCCTCTGGGCTCCAGATGTGGCCAGCACGTCCCTGTGCCCTCCCTCGTTGCCTTCTTGCTGCCGGGGTCACCAAACTCTGGCACAAGGACAGAGGTGACCCCACGTCCGTGACGGGGCTTCAAGGGTGGCTCATATATCGCGGATATCGCGACAGGCGGTGCCCAGGCCAGCGTGGGTGCCCCGGGTCGGGAGGGATGAAGCGAGGACGGGCGCCTCTGGCTCCAGCCCCAGCCTCCAGCTCGCTGCTCCGCCTGTTGCTGTCCATACTAACGAGCAGCCCCATCCCGTCCCTCGTCTCGTCCTGCCTCGCAGACATCGCCGGCTGTCTGGGCACGGCTCCAGGCTCGGGCGGCGCGTGGAGCAGCATCCCGACGAACGCGGAGCGGGCCGTGCGGGGCCGGGGTGGGCGCGGGGAGGGCTGTGGGACCCCCCCCCCTCCCGGCTCCGCTGGGGCAGCGCTGCAAGTTTGGCTGTGCGGGCGCTGGGGACTCCGGGCTGCTCTGCTGAGTCAGCGCTTCGTGCCAGCGGGAGCGAGGCAAGGCAAGGAGGGGACCGAGGGGTGTCTGAGCCGTGTGTCCGCCCGCAGTGAGGGCAGGGGGGCTGCGGAGGCAGCGAGGATCCCCGCCTCGGCGTGCGGGGACACTGCGGGGGCACCGGGGTGTGCGCTGGGGATGGGGGGCACGGGGCACGGTGTGGTGCGACAAAGCTGAACCGCTGCGGCTGGAATCTCTGCCTTTGGCTGCGGCCCAAAAGGAGCTGACGGCCTCCCCTGCAGCCCCGGGCCGTCCCAGGTGTGCCCCGTGCTCCCGGTGCCCGGGCGGCGGGATGGGCCGGCGGGGGTGGGTGCTGGGGGTACGTCTGGGACGGGGAGCTGGAGGGGCTCCCCTTGCAGCTGTGGGGAGGAGGAGCCCTGCAGAGCCATGCGGGGACAATGGCAGGGACGGGGACAGTGACAGGGGCGCAATCGCTGGGTGCATCCCCTCTGTGAGGCCGGGTCCTGCCCCCTGTGCCGCCAGCGCGGTGCTGCCGGTGGCAGTGACATCCCCCGCCTCACGGAAGGTTCTCCCTCCTGCCCGTTCCCCAGGCTCCTGGGCGACTCCGTGTCCCCAGGCCTGGAGCGCCGCTGCTGCGACAGGCTCCCCGCGCCTGCAGCCCAAATCCAGCACCTCTGGTGGGCTGAGCACAGGAGGGAGAAGAGCGGCTGGGGCGGAAGCGCTCGCTTGGCACGAGTACAGTGGGATGGAAACGGGTGTGATTAAGAGCCTGCAGGAAATGAGGAGGGCTGTGAGGCTCCCAGCAGCCGGGTTCTGGAAGAGCCTCCAAGAAGAGAAGCATGAGGGCAGGGCATGAGCTGGCTTCGTGGCGGAGCTGCCTCAGCGAGGAAGCAGATTTGGGGTGTGCGAGCTGCCTCAGGAGCTGCTCCGAGTCCTCCATCCTCGAGTCCCACGCATGCTCTGATCCGAGAACAAACGCCTCGAGTCCTCCCAGAGCCAAGGCAGGATTAGGCTCTGCTGTGATGTGTCATGAGCCCGGTTCCTGCCCCTCCAGCACCTCATCCTCCAGCGCTGCCCCAGCCCATGGCCAGCAGCGCCTCTGTCCCCTCTGCAGACCAGGACAATCAGCTCTGTTGCCCCACAAAGGCACCACCCTGTGAGCAGAGCTGGGTCATTCACTCCTCTCCTCTGTGGTTCCAGGAGAACCTGACTTCCTCCCTCATAAATCTCATCTCCTGGCTTCCTGTGTCCTGAGGAGAAGATTTATGTGTCTGCCTCGTTTTTCCCTCTTCCACAGCATTACCAGCACGGGTGAAGGAGAGGATAGGTGCAGAAAGGGCTGAAGCTGGCAGGTAACTTTCCAGTCAGGGCAGTGAGAGGCAGGGCTCTGACCCCTGAGGTCAGCCCTGCGCCATCAGAGATGTGTCCCATGATGTGATGATGTGTCCTCTGCAAATCTGGCAGGTTTAGTGCCTCTGATTCACAAAATCCACCACCCATGGCGGCCAGAGAAACCCAGGGCTGGGCCTCTCTGAGGGGTGTCCATGAGAAGATATTCCTGATGTTTCCTCAGCTCCTGGGGTCACTCAGCAGAGGGGAGATCACTGCCAGCTGTGTGAGCACCCAGCAGAACTCATGGCATGTCACAGTGGCATCCCCTGCTTTCACCCGTACATCCCCCATGGGACCTGCTGTCTCACTTTGTACATGTGCCTGGAATTCCCATAGGAACCGGAGAAGAAAACCACTCAGATCTTTAAAAATTGCTGAGATGGAGGGTCCACCACTGTGCAAAAGCTCTCCAAGCTGTTCCTGTGCCAGCTGGCCTCACTTTTTAAGGGAGTTGCTTCTCTGACATGCCAACGCGCATTTCCAGCTGCCACGAACGGAGCTTGAGCTGCCACCAGAGCCCCATCCTGCACATTCTCTGCTCCATGCCCCTTACCTGCCTCTGAACCGGCCTTTTCCCTTCCTTGCTCTTCGTTTTCTCCCTTTCCTCAGTTTCCCTCTGTGCTCAGGGCCGTGGGATGGCTACGAGCAGAGACGTCGCTGCTTAGCTGCTTTTAACCCACTTCAAGTGTGCCGCTTTGCTTTTGGGATCACCCTGCTTTCTTCATCGAAATGTCAAATGCCTCACAGAAATCCGAGTGTGCTCTGCCGAGGCTTTTACCTCCCCTGACCAAACTTGGAACCTCATCAAGCCCGGCAGCAGCAAATGGGTTTGATGAGCCGTGCTCTCCTCAGCGCCGCGCTCACTGCCGTGGCCGCCTCATGCTGCCCTCCTTCAGAAGGCATCAGTCAGGCACCAAACCCAGGCCCTGGGCGGTCCCAGCCCACCTGCACCCCCCAGATCACCGTGCGGGGTCTCTGGGGCTCCCTGTCCCACCCTCTGGGCTCTCCTGAGGTCGCTGTGCGATGATCGCTCCAAGGAGAACCCCAGTGTCCAGCAGAGTGGAGCACCAGGGCTCCCGCTTTGGCTTCAGCTCTCTCCTGGAGGAGGAGTGACCACAGCCCTGGGGTCCTGTGTTGGAGCAGACCCCAGAGGGGGCTGTGGTGGGCTCAGGACCTTGGAGGGGCTCCAGCAGCCCCAGGATTGAGGTGCTGAGCACCATTGCCCGGTAAATGAGCTTGAAGAGTGGCTGGGAAGCGCTGGGTGCCAGGCACACCTGAGACGTCCTTTGGAGTGAGTTCCTCAGGTTCAGGGACAGCTCCGAAGAGCCCATCAGACCCTAAATTGGACCCTCCTGATCCCCCCGCACCGCGGGGCTCATTACCCATGCTCGGAGATGCCGGTGTGCTGCAAACAGCGCCCGAGCGGGGCACTAAACCCAAGCGCAGCGCGGAGCAGAAAGCGCAGGGATGCGTGGGAGGGTCCTGGCGCGGCTCTTTGACATCCTCGCAAGTGTTCCCAAACGGAGTTGCTCCATGTATAATTTATAGGCTTCCCTTTGTCCTTGTGGCTCGTCTCTGATCTGCCGGCGGTTCGGGAAGGCCGAGGGTGCTCCGGCGAGGCCCGGCTGACTGACAGCGCCGCGTTTGCTGCGTCGGCAGGGGAGCGGCCCCGTCCCACGCTGCGGCAGCCACGGCTCGCCCCGGGCCCCAGCGCAGCATCGCGGGGCTGCTCCTGCTTTTAACCCGTGCCAGCCGCGCTCCTGCCCCGTGCCAGGCACTCCGAGCCCTTCCCAGCACCCATCGAGGATGCTCCGGAGCGGGCTGGCACCGCGGGCTCCTCTGGGCTCCAGATGTGGCCAGCACGTCCCTGTGCCCTCCCTCGTTGCCTTCTTGCTGCCGGGGTCACCAAACTCTGGCACAAGGACAGAGGTGACCCCACGTCCGTGACGGGCTTCAAGGGGTGGCTCGATATCGCGGATATCGCGACAGGCGGTGCCCAGGCCAGCGTGGGTGCCCCGGGTCGGAAGGGATGAAGCGAGGACGGGCGCCTCTGGCTCCAGCCCCAGCCTCCAGCTCGCTGCTCCGCCTGTTGCTGTCCATACTAACGAGCAGCCCCATCCCGTCCCTCGTCTCGTCCTGCCTCGCAGACATCGCCGGCTGTCTGGGCACGGCTCCAGGCTCGGGCGGCGCGTGGAGCAGCATCCCGACGAGCACGGGCGGAGCCGGCCAGCGGCGGGGGGGGGCCTGGGGAGGGCTGTGGGACCCCCTCCCTCCCGGCTCCGCTGGGGCAGCGCTGTTTGTTTGGCTGTCGGGGCTGGGGACTCGGGCTGCTCTGCTGAGTCAGCGCGTGCCAGCGGGAGCGAGGCAAGGCAAGGAGGGGACCGAGGGGGTGTCTGAGCCGTGTGTCCGCCCGCAGTGAGGGCAGGGGGGCTGCGGAGGCAGCGGATCCCGCCTCGGCGTCTTGGGACACTGCGGGGGCACCGGGGTGTGCGCTGGGGATGGGGGGGCACGGGGGCACGTGTGTGGTGCGACAAAGCTGAACCGCTGCGGCTGGAATCTCTGCCTTTGGCTGCGGCCCAAAAGGAGCTGACGGCCTCCCCTGCAGCCCCGGGCCGTCCCAGGTGTGCCCCGTGCTCCCGGTGCCCGGGCAGCGGGATGGGCCGGCGGGGGTGGGTGCTGGGGGTACGTCTGGGACGGGGCGCTGGAGGGGTTCCCCTTGCAGCTGTGGGGAGGAGGAGCCCTGCAGAGCCGTGCGGGGACAATGGCAGGGACGGGGACAGTGACAGGGGCGCAATCGCTGGGTGCATCCCCTCTGTGAGGCCGGGTCCTGCCCCTGTGCCGCCCGCGAAGTGCTGCCGGTGGCAGTGACATCCCCCGGCCTCACGGAAGGTTCTCCCTCCTGCCCGTTCCCACGTGCCCGAAGCGACTCCGTGTCCCCAGGCCGCTGTGTCGCCGCTGCTCGCAGAGCTGCTCCCCGTGCCTGCAGCCCAACCAGCACCTCTGGTGCCCAACCCGGCCACAACCACGCGTGACACGTCCCCTGTGTCACCCTGTGACCCCATGCCCGTCCCGCCACGTGCCGTGCTGGATGGGTGCCCCACGCCTTGCCCATCCCCGCAGAGCTGGTGCCCGTGCGCGGCGGGTGCCCCGTGTCCGTCTGTCTGTCCGTCCCCCGGACAGCAGCCCCCGGCCCCGGCCCTGCCCTCCCGCTGCCCGCGCCCCGCACACGCGAGGCACCAGCCCCGGCGAGGCCGAGCCATTGCTATTTTTAACAGCCGCTTCTGCTTGATTTGAGCTGCGAACTCGGAACGTGTTTATGCTAAAGGGCTTTCTTTTCCCTTCTCCCTTTGTGCTGAGGAGGCAGCGCCGCAGATCAAAGCCTGTCTCTTCGCGTTTGCTGATGCCGGGCTGCGAGGGAGCCGAGCCGGGAGAGGCCGGCGCTTTCCACGGGGACACTCGTGTCCTCGGGGCCCGCGGTGGCGTGGCCGGCTCTGACGCACCTCTCTTTGTCCCCGCAGGTCCGGGAGCCATGGGCGGGCACGGCGGGCACCGGGCGGCCCCGAGCGGGCGGCGCTGAGCCCGGGCGGGCCGCGGCGGGACCATGAGCGGCTGCGGGCGCCGGCGGGGAGCGGCGGAGCCGGGCACGGCCGTCGGGGCGGCGCGCCGGGGGCTGTAGGGCCGGGCGGCGGGCAGCGATGCCCTGCGGCCCCTCGCCCACCCCCTGCCCAGCATCCCCTGTCGGTGGCGGCGCGGGATGAGGCTGCCCGCCGGCCCAGCAGCTCCGGGGAACGGCTGCAGCCCCGGGCTCCGGCCGCGCGGCCCTGAGCCATGGTCAGCCGTGAGCCCCTGCCCGGCCCGGCCCCCGCCGGCGAGGGCGGCCAGGAGAAAGCCATGACGGTGCGCTCGGTGCTGCTCAACCGCGACTCGCCCGACATCGAGAGCCGCCTCAAGCGCCGGCGCAACCGCACGCAGCAGGTCCGCTTCAAGGACCTGGTGGAGGCCGGCGCGGGGCGGGCGGACAGCCCCGGGCCCCCGGCCGGCCCCGGCCACAACACCCCACGTGCCTCGCCGCCCCCCAGGGACCCCCCTGAGCCGGCGGCTCTCCGTGCCTCGCGGCGCAGCTGGCCCCAGGCGCAGCCCGGCTCGCTGACGCTGCCCATGCCCAGGAAGGCGTGCATGAGCACCGCCATCCAGACCTCCCCCAGCCTCCAGAAGCCCTTCCCGGCCCCCCAGCCCCGCAGCAAGAGCGTCTGCGATGTGGCGGAGGAGGCGCTGCCGCCCGCCGCGGCGAGCGCCCGGTGCCCGGCAGCAGCCGTGCCCACCGTGCCCGGCTGGGCCGCGCCCCGCGGGCCCCGGCGGCCTCCCCGGCCCCGAGCGCGCCGCTGCCCTCGCCCAGCACGCCAAGGCGCGCCGCACCCCGCCGCCGCCACCACCCAGGGACCCCCCACCCCCTTACCAGGGCACCGCCGGGTGCCCCGCCGCCCGCTGCGCCCCTCCGGTGCAAAGCTGCACCGCCGAGCCCTGCCCGCCGCCCCCAGGCTGTGCCCAGCTCCGCGGGAGCCCCCGGGGCAGCCAGGGCGTCACCCCGCGCCCGGCCTCCGTGCCCTGCGGCCAGCCCCGGCCGCCCGCCGGGCACCGGGGGCTCGGCCGGAGCGGCTCGGAGCGGAGCCTGCCCTGCGGCCGCCCCCCGTGCCAGCCCTCGCCGCAGCGGCGGCAGCCCGCCCGCCACGGACACCCAGGGCCCCCTCCGGCAGCCACCTCAGGGCACCCCCCCGCGGGACCCCCCGGCCCCCCAGCACCAGCTCTGCGCCGCCATTTGGGGGGGACCCTGCTGCGCCTCGCCAGCCCCCGCCCCACCGGCGCCGCCGGGCTGGCACGGCTCGGACAAGACACCGGACAAGACACCAGCCACCCCCGGCACCTGCAGCCGGCTCCGCGCCACACAAGCCGGGCACGGCTGGGCAGCACCCGAGGGGCACGGGGAGCCGCCCACGGCCACGCAGGGCCCCAGCGTGGGGACACGAGCGGAGCCCCCCCGGCACGGCCAGCCCTGCCCTGCCGCCGAGCAGCCCGACACGCTGCACCACGTCCAGGACCTTCTGCAGCTGGTGGTGGTGGCCAAGGGGCCGGTGGGAGCACCAGCGAGGGCTGAGGACGCCCGGACATCTCAGGGAGAGGGCCCCCGGGGCCCCGGGGAGCAGGGGGACCTGCATTCCCAGCTGCAGTCCCTGGAAGGGGTGCTGGAGACCAGCCAGCAAACCATCCGGGTGCTGCTGGACGTCATCCAGGACCTGGAGAAGAAGGAGGCGCAGCGGGATGGGTGAGTAGGAGGGGACAGAGTGGGGGGGGGCTGGGGGACAATGCCCTGGGGGCTGGGGATGGAGGATGGGGGACCCTGACAGAGATTTGGATGCTGCTGCCTGTTTAAGGTGTTTCCCTCTGAGAAATTCAGAGCTGCTGCGCACATGGCTCCAGGTCTTGGTGAGAGGCCTCACGTGCCCAGGGATGGGGGACGAGGGGGTGCTGGGCTCCTGCCTGGCTCTGCTCCAGCTGATTTATCCATTGATCACTGGGAGAAGGGATCTAGAAAGTCACGTCCCAAAAGCAGGCTTGGCCAGGCACCCCATCCATCCCTGCCCTGTCCTTGGAGGTTCCTTGGGCACAAATCCATGGCTGGTGCCCCCGTGCTGGGTTTGGCTGCATCCCAGGGAGGTGCCCAGCACCCCCATCCTGCCCTGTCCAGGGCCTGCTCCCAGGGCAGGGAGTTCTCCAGGCCAGCATTCCTCGGCCTCCCAAAGGGAGGAAGGTGAGGAAGGTGTTCTAGGTCAACCCACCATGGCTTGGAGCTGAAATGCTCCAAACTCATCTCACATGAGGGCATCCAACAAACCCCCAAGAGGTGCCCAGGCCTGGCATTCTCCTGTAGAATCTCTGGGGCTTCTTCCTGATGCCCAAGATTGCCATGATTAACCATTAAATCAGATTGTTTTGGCTGCGAGTGGAGCACAGGGAACATTGTCCCCATTGCCCCTGTGCCACCCCTGGGGTGCTGGCAGTGGGGAGAGACCCCTTAGGGGTCTGGGACACCTTAATTAAGACCTCAACTCCATTTACTGTTAGAGTCAAACGAGCAGACAAGACACCCAGGGATAGGAAATCACACCAAACATTATCCTGGCGCCCTTGTCCTGCAGAACAGCAGAGCCTCATTTGCCACAGGTCAGATCCCAGGTGCCCACTGCACACCAGAGCAGGGCCACCAGCCCTGAGACATCCTGGCATCGACCACCAGCAACATGCCACAAAAAATGAACCATATAAAACATGGAAGAGTATCCCAGGATGAGCTCTCCCAGCAGAGGGGGGCTGTTGTACAACCCAGAGGCGCAGGCACACACACATTTACGTACCACACACATATATATATGTGTATAAAGGGCCTCATGATCTAATTCAGGTGCCGGCAGAATAAATCCCCATTGCAATGTGTAATTTGGTGCATTAGCAGACCCAGTTTCTGAGGGTTGAGAACAACCGTGGTCAAGGTCGAGTAACAGGAGGAAGATTTCAGTGAGGAAATGTGACGTGGATGTGGGACATGTTCTGTCAGCTGTGCCCCCAAAATCCACAGCCCTGAAGGGACCAAGAGCATTCACAGGGATCCTTTTGGGCAGAGCAGAATGAGCAGGGACCAGCAGTGCTGGGGTGCAGGAGGACCCCAGTACAGCCATTGGGATTGGGGTGTCTCAGGGCTGGGGTCTGGCACCATGGGGTGTAGACCCCTTCTGTGGACAGGGGGGAGGATGCAGCAGCATGAGCTAAGCCTGGACAGGAATCAGCTTAATCCAAGCCCTGTGCACCTTCCTGGAGGAGGAGAAGGATGCTCTGGTACAAAAACATCAAAAAGATAAATTCCGAGTCTGGCGTAGGCTGGAGATGAGTCTGGAGCATCTCCCTGTGCCCATCTGCCAGGGCACTGCTGTGCCAGGACAGCACCACGTGCCTTGTGCTCCCTCCATGGCACCACGTGTGGGGAGAGGTGTGGGGAGCCCTGGGATGAGGATTGGGATGGGGATGGGAGGGGAGGACACAGCAGGAAAGGTTTGGAGGTGCCACAGTGCCCAGCACTGGTGTGATCCCATCAGAGAAGCACCTGGCTTGGTGTAAATTGGGATCACATGGGAGGAGAGGGGATGGGATCCAGGGGGGAGAGGAGATGGACCCCAGAGAGGAAAAGTGGTGGGATCCAGGGGGGAGAGGAGATGGACCCCAGAGAGGAAAGGGGGTGGGATCCAGGGAGATGGATCCCAGATAGAAAAAGGGGTGGGATCCAGGGAGGAGAGGAGATGGATCCCAGAGAGGAGAGGGGCTGGGATTCAGGAGGAAATACAGGGGAGAAGAGGGTCTAAATCCCAAGGAGAAAAGGAACTGGGATCCAGAGAGGAGAGGAGATGGATCCCAGAGAGGAAAGGGGTGATCCATGGAGGAGAGATGGATCCCAGAGAGGAAACGGGGTGGGATCCAGGGAGGAGAGGAGATGGATCCCAGAGAGGAGAGGGAGTGGCATTCAGGGAGACGGATCCCAGAGAGAAAAGAGGGTGGCATTCAGGAGGGGGGATCCCAGAGGAAGAGGAGCTGGGATTCAGGAGGAGATGCAGGGAGAAGAGGGTCTGAATGCCAGGGAGAAGAGTCCTGGCTGCTGGGGTGGGACAGGGGCAGCAGAGGGCTCGGGCAGACCCAGAGCAGGTCCCCAGGCTCACGGCACATCTCTGTCACAGGCGCCACTCGTACCGGACCGGGCAGGACATCGCCAACTGCGGGACCTGCCGGGACTGTGCCTGCATCATCTACAGGTGAGGGCCTGCCCTGGCTCCCAGCACCCCTGGGCGCTGCTTCCCTGCACTCCCAGACCTCTCCCCTGGCTGTGAGGCAGCAGGGAGGGTGACAGCCCTCACCTCCCGTCCCCGTGTTGGGGACACCACACACAGAGCACTTTTGGCTGTCTGGGCTGTCCCTTGGGATGGATCTGTCCCTCCCTGCCTGCAGATCAGGATCAGCTAGGGCGATCTCCGTGCAGGAGCAGCATCTGGCAGGGGCTGCTCTGGCACCGAGGCAGAGCATTTCTCTCCTGTAGCAGCAATCTATCAGGGAAGCCTCGCTAGCGGCTGCTGCGTGGGCTCGCTCCAAATCCAGCCTGCATCCTGTTGTCCCTGTGCCAGCTCTGCACAGATGTTGCAGATGGGCTCCTGCCCCTCACTGTGCTTTGGGAACGCAGGGCCTGGGCTCTGCTCCCCAGGGCTGGCTCCGGGCCAGGGTGTGGAATCTCCTTTCCCTGCTGCACTCTCTCCTCAGATCCCGTTTGGGCTGTGGGAAAAGGCATCTCATGCCCTCCCAGCCTCGCCTTTGGGGGAACTGGGAGGCTTGCAGTTTTGCTAAAGCTTTCTGCCCTTCCGGGCACCCCTGGGTGTCCTTCTGTCCCTCTGGCCGTCCCCTCTGCGGCGCAGGTGGCTGGCCAGGTGTGTTCCCATTTGCTGTTAATTAGGAGATGCTGATGCTGTTAGCGCTGGGACGTGTAGGACGCGGTGAGCTGGTCCCAAGCCATGCTCCGTGGTGCACCTGTGCCACTGTCCTGCCATGCTCCGTGGTGCACCTGTGCCACTGTCCTGCCATGCTCCGTGGTGCACCTGTGCCACTGCCCTGCCATGCTCTGTGAGCACTGTGCCCCCTCCTTGGGGCCCCTCAGCCTGGGGGTGCCCGGCTGGGCTCCCCTCGTGTCCCTGTGCTCAGTGGCGGTCCCACACTTGCGCTCCTGCTCCCCACACTTGCTCCACACTCCCTGCTGTAGCTCTTGGGGGACCTCAGGCTAATTAGGCCTGACAAACCCGTCCCCAGGCAGTGTGGCAGCGGCACAGATGTCACATCTGGGGGAGGTGGCTCCCCAGAATGGCCACTGGGGACTCGCTGTGGCTTTCGCTGCCACCCGTGGGATGAGGACAGGCTCTGGGGGGACACAGGGTGAGGGAGCAGGGGCAGCACCCCCAGGGATGGCCCATGGAGGGGATCAGACCCGCCCGGCCCTGTCCCACCACAGCAGTGCCATCCCCTCCCTGTGTCACTGCAGGGCAGCTCAGGCTGCTCCCTGCTCTCTAGAAATGCCTGGGACACTCCTTGTCCTCTCCAGGGAGGGACAGGAGGGGACAGCAGGGGACAGGAGGGGACAGGAGGTGTCAGCACGCCGGGGGGGGCGCTCCCCGTGTGCGGGGTGGCAGCGCCACGTGGCCGTTCCCGGGCACGCTCGGTGTCACCTCGCTGATGCGATGGGACGTGGCTGGTGCGAGGAGATTGACGCGCGTTCCGCCAGAGGGAACAGCGCAGCACGAGGCTGCCGGCAGCCAGCCCGCACCACAGGGTGCCGCGGGGACACCGGGGACACCGGGGGCTGCGGGGACACCGGGGGCTGCGGGGACACCGGGGACACCGGGGGCTGCGGGGACAGTGGGGCTGCAGGGACATCGGGGCTGCAGGGACACCGGGGCTGCGGGGACACTGAGCTGCCCCAGGGGTGTCTGGTTTGGGGACACTGAGCTACCCAGGGCTGTGTTTGGGGACACGGGGGCTGTGTTGGGGACACTGAGCTGCCCGGGGCTGTGTTGGGGACACTGAACTACCCAGGGCTGTGCTGGGGACACTGAGCTACCCCAGGGCTGTGCTGGGGATACGGGGGCTGTATTTGGGGACACTGAGCTCCCCAGGGCTGTGTTTGGGGACACGGGGGCTGTGCTGGGGACACGGGGGCTGGTTTGGGGACACTGAACTCCCCAGGGCTGTGCTGGGGACACGGGGGCTGGTTTGGGACACTGAACTCCCCAGGGCTGTGCTGGGGACACGGGGGCTGTGCTGGGGACACGGGGGCTGGTTTGGGGACACTGAGCTCCTGGGGGGCTGTGCTGGGGACACTGAGCTGCCCGGGACGGTGTTTGGGGTGCCAGGGGCTGTGGCAAAGGGTGGGCGGGGGGGCACAAGGCGACAAGGGGATGCCCCGCTGCCCTCTGACGCGGTGCCCGCGTGCCGCAGCGTGGAGCACGATTTCCGCCAGCAGGAAGGTCGCTTCCAGCGGGTGCTGAGCCACATCGAGGGCGACGCGGGGCCGAGCTCCCCCCCGACGGCGCTGGGGGCGGCGGGGGTGGCGCCGGGGGCGGCGGGGACCCCCTCCCCGCCCAGGCAGGAGCCGTCGCCCGTGTCGAGGCTGCCGGCAAAGCTGGACGTGAAGAAATCGCGGCGCAAATGCTTCTGGTTCCTGTGAGCCCGGAGCGCGGGGGCGCCGTCCCAGCACTGAGCCCCTGCCCACCTCTCCTCCCTCCCTCCCTCCCTCCCTCCCTCGGTAGGGTTTGGGTAGCACCAGCTTTTCTATTTGTAACCATTCCGTTGAACGCGGGGAGCTCGGGGGTGTGGAAAGGGCGAGGGGAGCAGCGGCTGTATTTAAGGAGAATTCAATAAATTCCAAGGAGACGCTATTTTTGTTACATCCTCTCCCGCCTGTGCGCTTCTGTTCTGGGGGAGGATGAGGATGAGGAGGGGGCGGCGGCTGTTTTCCCTGCATTTCCCTCTGTTTGGGGTTCCCTGAGGTGCCCCAGACTCAAATCAGTGCCCAGCCCTGCACGCCACAGTGAGGGCTGCTCAGCCATCCCTCCCATTGCTGCCCGCAGGTGAACTGGGAGCACCGAGGGGTTCCACTGGGCAGAGACCGTGGGGAATGGTCTCTGTGAGACTCGGGCCTGGAGAGAGGAGATCTGTCCCCAAAAACCCCGGGTGGAAGGGCGGGGTGGGCAGGGATCTCATGGCTGGGGAAGATGCACTGGCTGATGACAGAAATGAGGAGCTCAAATATCCCAGCAGCACAGCTCCCTTCTTGCCCAGCAGCCACGGGATGGATGGATGGATGGATGATGGATGGATGGATGGATGGATGGATGGATGGATGGATGGATGGATGGATGGATGGATGGATGGATGGATGGATGGATGGATGGATGGATGGATGGATGGATGGATGGACGGAGGGACGGATGGACGGAGGGACGGATGGATGGATGGATGGATGGATGGATGGATGGATGGATGGATGATGGATGGATGGAGGGAGGGATGGGATGGATGGATGATGGATAGATGGATGGATGGATGGATGGATGGATGGATGGATGGATGGATGGATGGATGGATGGATGATGGATGGATGGAGGGATGGATGGATGGATGGATGGATGGATGGATGGATGGATGGATGGAGGGATGGATGGATGGATGGATGGATGGATGGATGGATGGATGGATGGATGGATGGATGGATGATGGATGGATGGATGGATGGATGGATGGATGGATGGATGGATGGATGGATGGATGGATGGATGGATGGATGGATGGATGGATGGATGGATGATGGATGGATGGATGGATGGATGGATGGATGGATGGATGATGGATGGATGGATGGATGGATGGATGGATGGATGATGATGGATGGATGGATGGATGATGATGGATGGATGGATGATGGATGGATGATGGATGGATGGATGGATGGATGGATGGATGGATGGATGGATGGATGGATGGATGGATGGATGGATGATGGATGGATGGATGGATGGATGGATGGATGGATGGATGGATGGATGGATGGATGGATGGATGGATGGATGGATGGATGGATGGATGGATGATGGATGGATGGATGGATGGATGGATGGATGGATGGATGGATGGATGGATGGAGGGATGGATGGAGGGATGATGGATGGATGGATTGATGGATGGATGATGGATGGATGGATGGGATGGATGATGATGGATGGATGGATGGATGGATGGATGGAGGGAGGGAGGGATGGATGATGGATGGATGGATGATGGATGGATGAATGATGGATGGATGGATTGATGGATGGATGAATGATGGATGGATGGATGGATGGATGGATGGATGGATGGATGGATGAATGGAAGGATGGATGGAAGGATGGATGGATAGATGGATAGATGATGGATGGATGAGGGATAGATGGATGGATGGATGGATGGATGGATGGATGGATGGATGGATGGATGGATGGATGGAGGGATGGATGATGGATGGATGGATGGATGGATGGATGGATGGATGGATGGATGGATTGATGGATGATGATGGATGGATGGATGATGGATGGATGGATGGATGATGGATGGATGGATGGATGGAGGGAGGGAGGGATGGATGATGGATGGATGGATGATGGATGGATGGATTGATGGATTGATGGATGATGGATGGATGGAGGGAGGGATGGATGGATGATGGATGGATGGATGATGGATGGATTGATGGATTGATGGATGATGGATGGATGGAGGGAGGGATGGATGATGGATGGATGGATGGATGGATGGATGATGGATGGATGGATGGATGGATGGATTGATGGATGAATGGAAGGATGGATGGAAGGATGGATGGATAGATGGATAGATGATGGATGGATGAGGGATAGATGGATGGATGGATGGATGGATGGATGGATGGATGGATGGATGGATGGATGGATGGATGGATGGAGGGATGGATGGAGGCATGGAGGGAGGGATGGATAAGCAGGCACTGTCCTGGTGCAGGCACAGGGATTTTTAGTCCCCTCATCCCTTCCCAGCAGCTGGAGCTGGAGGGTCTGATCAGGGGCTGCGGGGAGAGCTCCCAGAGGGCGCCTGTGGAGCCACGAGCGAGCAGCAGGAGCACGACACAGCCGAGGATCCCTCCGTGCTGCCCTGGGCTGCACTGCACCCTCATCCCCCTCGCCTCCATCCCTGCCCTGGGCTGCACTGCACCCTCATCCCCCTCGCCTCCATCCCTGCCTGCTGCTTTCAGCTCTGACTCACAGAGCCTGGGAACGAGGGGTAGAAGCAGGATGGAGCCCAGCGCGACCCCGCATGCATCTCCTGCCTGAGTCACGGCTGAATCACAGCCCGGCACTGGCATCACCGCACGGCCCCGGCGGCGGAGCCTCGCCCCAGCTGCCCGCAGTGCCCAGGGCACAGCATGGCGTGGTACGGCACGTCAATTGCCCGCTCCGAGCTTCCCGAACGCACACCAACACAGCTCATCGCCCACCCAAGGACGCAGTGCAGCTCCTGGGTTTGTCACCACGTCCCCAGAGGAGATGCTGAGCCCCGCTGGCCCCGGCTCTGTCCCCTCCCGTCGCTGCTCCTCTGATCCACCTCCCTTCCCGCGTGTCCAGCGTGCTCCTCACGCCTTTTTGGTGACGGTTCACTGGGCTCAGCTGATATTTCCAGATAATGCAGCCCAAACCCATCACTGCTCCCAAAACAGCTTTTCCTTCCCCACGGGCAGGTAAAGGTGGGATCAACTCTCCTGGGGTTGTAGCAAGAGCAGAACCTTCCCCCAGAGCATCCCACCATGCTCTCCATAAAGGCTATTTCAGGTTTCAAAGTTAATGAGACATTTCACCACAGTTTCTGAGCTTTCCACCCCATTCCTGGGCTTCCTGGTGCTGTGGGGATTCAGGAACCACCTCACCCTCCCAGGACACAGCAGCTCTCTGGCTGCTCCAGCCCTGCTCCCAGCACGGCTCCTGCTTTCCCCTGCATCCCATCGGGCACATCCCTGGCATCCATCCCCGTCCTGCTGGGTGCTGGCAGCAGGGCCAGCGAGGAGCAGAGCCAGTCGCACACAGCCAGGCCCCCAAAGCAGTGCCGCCTCTCCCGTGTGGCCCAAAGGGAAGCGTCACAGTGGGACTCACCCTCAGCGGGTTCTCCCGGTCCAGAACGATCACCCTGCGATTCACCGTGTGGAGCAGCCGCTCCAGGATCACCTGGATGTGCTTCTTCACCTGTGCCTGCAAGGTGAGAGGTGGCAGGGCCATGGCAGGGCACGTCCCAGCCGTGGGAGGTGTCCCAGCATGGCTCCTTCAAGGGCTGGTGGCATCGGGGTGGTGACACGGGAATGGAGCCTGATCCAGAGCTGGAGTGAGAGCAAGGCAATGTGCTCCAGCAAAAATATGGGATTTGGGATCTCCGTACAGCTCAGCCCTGTACAGAGAGGTGCACAGCTCTGTACACCTCCCTGGCACTGTGGCCACCTGGCTGGGGACAATGGGGACAGCCAAGGACGGCTGAGGATGATGGGGATGGCACCGGGCAGGTAAAGGTGGGATCAGCTCTCATGGGGTTGAAGCAAGAGCAGAATCTCCCCCTAAGAGAGTCCCACCACAGTCTCCATAAAGGTTATTTCACACATTTCACCACAATTTCTGAGCTTCCCATCCCTTTCCTGGGCTTCCTGGTGCTGTGGGGATTGAAGAACCACCTCACCCTCCCAGGACAGTGTCCAACTCAGCTCCCACAGTCACTGCACTGCAGGTGGGACACCTGAACCCCCCCAAGGGCTCCCAAAAGGGACCTCAGGGCAGCCAGGAAGGGCAGGAACAGAGCCCTGTGCATTCCCAAACCATTCCCTGTGTTGCAGGGACACTCACCAACTCCACGTCCCCGTGGTCCTTGTGCCGCGCTTGCAGCTTCTCTGCGTTCTGCAATCACCAAAACAGAGATGAGACCCTCAGGAACGGCCCCAACCCACCCCAGACAGGCCACATTTGGGTGGGTGGGTGCCCACCGTGTCCCTGCCTCATGTTTGGGGCCATCACTCTTCATTTTGGAGTGTGATGCTGCCCAGGGGGTGACTGGCAATCACTGGCCAGCAGAATTTCATATGAGGTATAAGGCCATTGAAATTTTAGTTACATTTGGCCTGTCCCAAAATAGAATTGGGAAAAGACAAAAAGTAAAAGTGCCTTGAATCAGAAATGCAGCCAAAGAAAAATATCAAACTATATCAGATATCATACTCATGCCTTACTACTTCATTGTTTGCCTTAAGTAACGTGATCCTGCCTGTGAGTCAACCGAAAACCAATGTTTGGGTGACCTTGGCCAATGCATCAGGCTTGGATAACATTTGTTTGGTTTATTCAAATCCAGAAAAGCCATTCTCAACCTGCTTGGTCTGATAATGAATCATGAAAGAACTGGAGAGACATTTTGTGGTATTAGCCAACCAATGTGACTTCACCTTCCTTCCTTCCCTCGCTTTCTTCCTCCCTCTCTCCACCTTCCTCCCTTCCCTCACTTCCTCCCTCCCTCCACCTTCCTCCACGCTCTGCAGAGCTGCTGATGTCCCCACCACCCTCCGGTCAGTGTCATCCCTGAGCTTGGAAGCCCCTTCCCCATTCATGTGGATGTTGGGCAACCCAGCAGAAACTCACTGAGGTGGAAAACACAAAGTTTGTGTCCCCACCCTGGGCATGTTCCTGCTGGGATGGCGACACCCACAGTCAGTGAACTCCAACAATATCCTGGCCAGGAATTGGTGATTAACCCCACTCAGAGGGGTTTGGTCAGGTCACTGCCCAGCCGATTCCTGCTTTACCTTCTGGGCCTGGTACAGCACTTCCAGGATGCTGCTGAGCAGCTCGATGCAGGCGTCCTCCTCCTCCCCTGCCTGGATCAGCTCCTGCAGGATGGGCAGGGCTGCCTGCAGCACCATCTCCCTGCACTCTGGGGGGACAAGGGGACACAGGCGTGAGGGAATTGTCCCCAGCTGTGGAGCCACCCTGGGATGAAGGAATTGTCCCCAGCTGTGGAGCCACCCCAGGCACAAGGCAGAGGAGGGGTCCCTGCTCAGGGACTCCTCCCCACCCTGTGTGTGGCCTCTGGGTGAGCTCAGCAAGGGCAGTGGCCCAGGACCCCTCTCACCGTGGCACTGGAAGGCTTTGCTGCTGGCAATGTCCGTCAGGGACTGCAGCTTCTGCTTCAGCAGGCGCTGGGGCTGCAGGTTCCCCACAAAGTCCCGCAGCATGGCCCTGCCAGCAGGAGAGGGGTTAAAGCAGGAGCTCCAGGTTCTGCTCAGGATGGGGGCAGGACGGTCCCACAGGGCAGCTGTGCCCACCACAGGCACCCAGCAGGCAAACCCAGCCCGAATTCCCAAAATGAAGCCAGCTGGGGCTGAGTTCCCGGGCTAAAACTGAGCAGAACTGTCCATTTTTGCACTGGGAAGGGGATCAGGAGGTGAGTCCAGACCCCTGCCTGCCCTCAGCCCAGGGCTGGATGCAGGGGCAGAGGGTTGGTGGGGACACAGGGACCCTACCCCAGCGTGGAGGAGTCAAGGATCCCAAACACATCCTCGAGGATGGAGGGCAGGTACTTCAGAGCTGCTCCCTGCAGAGACACCACAGAGCTGCCTTCAGACAGGACCCCAGAGCACCCTCTGGGCAGAGTGCAGCTGTGGTGAGACACAGTAAGGCACTCGGAAGATCTCGCAATGTCACGGGAAGACAGCCGAGATTCCCTTCTTCCCCAACCCCTCTCTTGATAAGATCACCCAAGAATGTAGCTCCCCCTAGTTCCAGCAAAGAATTCCACCAACCCCGTTAGTTTTCTACCCTCTTTTGACCATAGATGGTAATGTAAGGCCCCCTTATGGTAGCACTGTCCCCTGACCTATATAACCCCTCTGAACAAGAAATAAACGCCTTTTGACCGTCGACCAAATTGGTAGTAGCGTTTTTGTCATAGGCCTGAGCGGCCCTGGGATTTGGGGTCACCGTGCTGTTCTTCTGAGCCAGGTCACCTGCTTGTCTTTGCAACAAAGGCAACAGCAGCCCCAGCCCAGACCCAGCCCTGTGCCAGCCTGGCCCCACATGCAGGGAATCCAGGCCAGATCCAGGACGGGGACAACCCCCAGGAGCCCTTCCCAGATTTTCCCCTGCAGAATTCAGCTCACGGGCGGCCAGGACAGTGCCAGTGCCACCGAGCTGCTGAGCCAGATCCACACCCCAGCCCCAGAGCAGTGAGGGGCTGGGGGGCTCAGGGGGCACCACGGGGACCCTGGGGACAGCAGGAAAGCACGTGGGGTGGCAGCTCCTCCTGAGGGCTGCACACAGGATGGACAGTGTCACCCCAAAAATGAACACAGACAGAGTGTCACCCCAAAAACAGACACAGGGACACAGTGTCACCCCAAAAATGAACACAGACACAGCGTCACCCCAAAAACAGACACAGGGACACAGTGTCACCCCAAAAATGAACACAGACACAGCGACACAGTGTCACCCCAAAAACAAACACAGAGACACAGTGTCACCACAAAAATGAACACAGAGTGACACGGTGTCACCCCAAAAACAAAGACAGACACAGGGACACAGTGCCACCCCAAAAATGAACACAGACACAGCCACACAGTGTCACCCCAAAACAAACACAGACACAGTGATACCCCAAAAACAAACACAGACACAGTGATACAGTGTCACCCCAAAAACACACACAGACACAGCGACATGGTGTCACCCCAACATGGGGACAGGTAGTGCCTGGACCTGGGCACCCTCCCTGGCACCCCAGAGCCCAGCTGAGCCCTCCAGGGCCCCCCATGCCCCCATACCTGGGAGAGCAGGGTGGGACCCTCCAGCGGGGACTGCATCAGCTGGTTGAGGGCGAGGAAGAAACGCTGCAGGGAGCGCTGGAACTCGGCCACCTCCTTCCCCTCGTAGAGCCTGCAAGGGCCAGAGTGACCAGGCTGTCACCACACTGCCACCATCCCTCTGCAAGGGCCAGAGTGACCGGGCTGTCACCACACTGCCACCATGCCACACTGCTGGATTTGCTGGGAATGTCCCATGAAGGCAGGAATGATCAATCTGACTCCATGGTCTCAGAGATTTATTAGGCTATAATTTATATATTTATATTTATTTTTAATATATGTAATTTATATAAATTATATATAATTTATATATTATATATATTTTTATATTATATTATATATATTATATTAATTTATTATATAAATTATTATATTATATTATATTATATTATATTATATTATATTATATTATATTATATTATATTATATTATATTATATCAGATATTATATCGTATTTTACTAAAGAATACAGAATAGGATATATCTTACATATCGTATTATGATTATATCATATTATATCATATTGTAAATATTGTATTATATTGTATAATGAAAACTCCTGAAAAGATAATAATAAAAACTCTTTCCAGAGTCCTGACACAGCTTGGCCCTGATTGGCCAAAGACTGAAAACAACTCACAGCAGAATCCAATGAAACAATCCCCTGTGGGTAAACAATCTCCAAACACATTCCAAAAGAAAAAAAACACAGGAGAAGCAAATGGGATAAGAATTGTTTTCCTTTTCTGTGAGGCTTCTCCGCTTCCCAGGAAAAGAATCCTGGGTGAAGGGATTTTATCAGAGAACGTGAATGCCACACCACACACCTTCCCTGGCATCTATCCTAGATTGCCAAGCAATGTGTGTGTTCTATTTGCCATCTGTCAGAGGTGGGGCAGTTCTCTTCTGTTCATGGGGCAGTTTTCTTTATCTCTTCCACAACCAATCCTCCCTCCAGGAGGTATCTCCTGTTAATGGTCCATTAATTATTAATTATCTTCTGTTCATGGGCCATTATTCATTAATTATCTTCTGTTCCATGGCCACTGAGTGTCCCTGCATGGCTGATCCAATTCCATCATCCCATTGGGAGATGCTCTGCCCAGGGGAGGAGCCAAGCATTCCTACCTGGATACAATCTGAGGTTTGGGACACCAGCACAGCCTTTCCACTGCATTCCCAGTGGAACCAAGCTCTAACTCTACTTAAATAAAACAATTCACAATCAACCCAAATATTTTCTACATCCAAAAATATTCAAGTCTTTTTAACTTAACAATTTGACCACATATGACAGCTGAGCCTATTTTCAAAATAAGTTTAAAAGAACATAAATCCAAACATGATTTCTCCAATTTTCTGTTGTTTTAAAGTTTATCAACTGTCATAAACTCTATAACAGTTCAATATTATAGTGCTTAGTAATTATATAATTTCACATGTATATTAATTATGTGGATTATCTAATTAATTCCTAATTACTATTAATTTTTTCTTTACTACAGGCATTATTTTGCTCTTGTTGTTTTCTCTTATGCATAACCAAAAAATGTTAATAATAGCAACTTATGTTAATATCTTATAGTTCTCTAGACAATCTTACAAAACAAAACTAATCAATGTTTTATTTTCACATCAAAACCCATTCTTCACCTCCAAGATTTTGAGAAAATCCTCCAGTCCCTATGAAAACATAAATTTGTTTACGTTTTAACAAGTACAAAGTCCAAATAAATTTCAGTGAAGAATGTAAAACTCTACCAAATACAAAAAAATGCTTAACCATTTCACAAACAAAAACCAAAAAGCCACACAGCTGTAGGCTGCACAAAAATTCCACCCCTTGTGTGTGTCCAGCTGCCTCTTCCAGTGGAGCTGCAGAGGAAAACTCCCCCCTTGTGCAGGATCCCTGCTGCAGCAGAACCACAGCTGGCACTGCAGGAGGGCTGAGCCCCCATGGGATGGGGCTGTGCCCCCACCCTGACACACAGGGGGGCAGCTTCTGCATCTGTCAGTGTTATTTTGTTTTACTGCATTGTTTATTTTATATTTTTATTTTCTTCCCTAATAAAGAACTGTTATTCCTACTCCCATATCTTTGCCTGAGAGCCCCTTAATTTCAAATGTATAACAATTCAGAGGGAGGGGGTTTACATTTTCCATTTTTAGGGGAGGCTCCTGCCTTCCTTAGCACACACCTGTCTTTTCAATTTTCAAACCAAGACACCATTCCAATTCTTTATATTCATCCATCAATATTTGGATCCATGGGTGGATCAAGGGATGAGCCCTGGCACTGTTACAGCCACTGCCCCACCATGCCCACAGACCCACTGACAAAAACTCATTTTTCTTTTTTTAAAAAAGCCTCTTTTCCATGATTTTGCAGCCCAAAACCCCCTCAAAACAGTTCAACCCCATCCCACTTGAGCAGGAACATCCTGAGCCCTCCATCCCCCTCACCAGCTGGACCAGAGCAAACTGAACGAGGGAATTTCAGCCATGGGATGTGCAAAGCTGCAGGAAAAAACTGCAAAGCTGAGGTGTGATCACAGGCATGGGCACTGCTTGGGGTAATTCCCCCACCACTGACTGTCACAGACGTATCCTATGAAAAATCCTTTTGCTTAGGATTTTTCTCCTGAGAAGCTGAGAGGCCTCAGAAACAAAATGTAAACAATGGTTATCTGCTGCTGTGGAATGCAACAGGTGCATCTTTGATTGGTCTCATGTGGTTGTTTTTAATTAATGGCCAATCACAGTCCAGCTGTCTCAGAATCTCTGGTCAGTCACAAGATTTTATTATCATTCCATTCCTTTTCTTGCTAGCCTCCTGATGAAATCCTTTCTTCTATTCTTTTAGTATAGTTTTAATATATCATTTTCTTCTAATATAATACATATAATAAAATAAAAAATCAGCCTTCTGAAACATGGAGTCAACATTCTCATCTCTTCCCTCATCCTGGGACCCCTGTGAACACCACCAACACTGACACCAAGCAGTGGCAGGAAAAATGATCCAGCCACCAACTATGTAAGGAAATCCTGGAATTATGGACTGGTTTTGGGCTGGGAGGGCCCTTGAAGCCCATCCAGTCCCATCTCCTGCCATGGGTTGCTCCAAAATTTGGCCTCGAAATCTGGGGACAATGAGCTCTGGCAGGGAAAGTTCTGCCACTGTCAGTGATGGCTGAAAAGGAGAAGCAGGCAGAGGAAGCAGCGAGGAGGAAGCAGCGAGGGACAGACGTCACCACGGTGCCACTGGGGCACTGAGGGGACACAGGGAGGTGTCCCAAGGTGGGGGACAGGGCTCAATCATCCTTGCAGCTACCTGGGCTCCTCAGAGGAGCTGCAGGCTCTGCTTGTCCGGCTCCAGCAGCAGCACAGGCGATCCCAGAGGCAGCAATCTGCAGCAACTGACTCTAATTACAACCCAATTCCCGTCGATTACAGCCTGTACAAATTGCAGCACGTTCAGAGCACTTAGAGGATGTGACGAGCCCGTGTTAGTGCATGCTGAGATAAAGGGAAGCTCTATAAAATCACTAAATGTCCTCAGGGATGCCTCTGCTCCAGGCAAACTCATTCAGGGGGCTGTTTGCAAATAAGCTGGGTAATGAATTCCTGCTGCCAGGAGCGCTCCGAGCTGGGAATGTGCTCACACAGGAGGGAGAGGCAGGTGCTGGGTGTGATGTTCTGGAACACCTGGAGCCAGGGATGGGACACTGGGTGGGGTGGAAGTGGTGAGGACAGACAGGGCTCAAACCCCACAGTCAATCCAGAGCGGGGCAAAGTGAGTGTGACAGTCCCTGGGGACACAGGGACACCAGCACAGCTCCCCACTGCCATTGGAGGGGACACAGGTGTGGCACTCACATTCTCTGAAAAAATCCCTTTGCCCAGGATTGTTCTCCCGGGAAGCTGAGAAACCTCAGAGAAAAGGAAAACAATTCTGATCTCATTTGCTTCTCCTGTGTTTTGTTCTTTTGGAATGTGTTTGGAGATTGTTCACCCACAGGTGATTGTTCCATTGGATTCTGCTGTGAGTTGTTTTAGTTCTTTGGCCAATCAGGGCCTGGATGCGTCAGAACTCTGGAGAGAGCCAGGAGTTTTCATTATTATCTTTTTAGCATTCTCTAAGTGTCCTTTCTGTATTCTTTAGTATAATATAATATAATATAATATAATATAATATAATATAATATAATATAATATAATATAATATAATATAATATAATAATATAATATAATATAATATAATATAATATATAATATAATATAATATAATATAATATAATATAATATAATATAATATAATATAATATAATATAATATAATATAATATAATATAATATAATATAATATAATATATAATATAATATGTAATATAATATGTAATATAATATATAATATAATATAATATAATATGTTATATAATATGTAATGCAATATAATGTAACATAATATAAGTAAGTTATATATAAATTCTATAGAAAATATTAAAATTATATAAATTATATAAATATAAAAATTATATATAAGTAATAAATGAGCCTTCTGAGAACACGGAGGCAGATTCATCACTCCCAACAAATACAAAACACAGGGACCCCAACACACCCTGGTCTTGGGGTGCAGGAAGCAAAGCCCTCATTCCCCCCAAAACCAGCTGAACCAGGGTGCCTGGGAATGGGGTGATCCCAGAGCTTTCAGTGCCAGCAGTGCCCGCCCCGTGCCCTGTGTGGGTGTGCGGGTCCCTCACTGTCCCCTCAGGACACTTCAGCTTTCGGGGCTGCCTACGTGGAACGAAAGAGGAACATCTGGAGATGCCAGAGTTCCTGATTTCCTCCTCTCCCACGCCAGGAGGGTGCTTGTGCATCACCCAGGCTGGATGTGAGCCCTGTGCCCACGGGGAACAAGTGGCACCAGCCCTGGGGGCACGCTGGAGGGGCCTGGGGGCACACTGAGCTTTGAGCTGAGGAGAAACCCAGCCCGTTCCTCTGCCCACCACAGCAGATTTGGGCTTGGGGGGCACCTCAGAGACCCCTCCAGCTCCACCCTCACCTCCCCCAGGCTCCAGGGAACCTTCCCAGCACAGCACAGCCCTGCAGGGGCACGCACGGCCCGGGGCATTTCGCCACTTCCATGGTGGGAGGATTTGAAGAGCTCATTGGAAAGGCCCTGGCAGGGTCACTGTGGGGCAGGGTCAGGGCTGGGAGCCCGGGGAGGCTCTGGGAGAAATGGGAGGCATTGAGAGACAATGGGAGGCACTGGGAGACTGGGAGGCTGGGAGCACTGGGAGGCACTGGGAAGCACTGGGAGCCTGGGGAGGCTCTGGAAGCACTGGGAGCACTGGGAGGCATTGAGAGACACTGGGAGCACGGGGAGGCTCTGGGAGGCACAGCACAGGCAGCACTGGGAGGCACTGGGAGCACCAGGAGGCACAGCACAGCAACACTGGGAGGCACTGGGAGCACTGGGAGGCACTGGGAGCAATGGAAGGCTCTGGGAGCACTGGGAGGCACTGGAAGCACTGGGAGCACTGGGGGCAGTGGAAGCACAGACAGCATTGGGAAGCATTGAGAGACTGGGAGCACTGGGAGGCTCTGGGAGCACTGGGAGCACTGGAAGCCCTGGGAGGCACAGCACAGGCAGCACTGGGAGGCACTGGGAGGAGGCACTGGGAGCACTGGGAGCAGAGCCCAGCAGCACTCACTGCGCGAAGAGGCGGCGGGAGCGCACGATGAATTTGAAGATGTACTCCAGGGCTTTGAAGGTGCGCGGGAGGGACTCGCAGGGCTCGCCCCGGCCGGCCTGCTCCACGTACTGAGTGAGCACCGAGAGCAGCTTCCTGCGGGAGGGGTGTCCTGCGTGTCCCAGCCCCGTCCCTCCCTGTCCCCACTGTCACAGCTCCATTCCAGCTGTCCCAGCCCCATCCTGGCTGTCCCAGCCCTGTCCTCCACCATTCCAGCCGTTCCAGGCCCATCCCTTCCTGTCCCCACTGTCCCAGTCCCATCCTGGATGTCCCAGCCCCATTCCAGCTGTCCCAGCCCCATTCCAGCTCTCCCAGCCCTGTCCCCCAGCCCATTCCATCTGTCCCAGCCCCATCCTGGATGTTCCAGTCCCATTCCAGCTGTCCCAGCCCCATTCCAGCTGTCCCAGCCCCATTCCAAGTGTCCCAACCCTGTCCCTCCCTGTCCCCACTGTCACCGCCCCATCCTGGCTGTCTCAGAACTGTCCCAGCCCCATTCCAGCTCTCCCAGCCCTATTCCCCATCCTTCCAGCTGTCCAAGCACTGTCCTTCCCTGTACCCACTATCCCAGCCCCATTCCGGCTGTCCCATTCCCATTCCCGCTGTCCCCCACCATTCCAGCTGTCCCAGCCCTGTCCCAGCGCCATTCCAGCTGTCCCAGCCCCATCCTGGATGTCCCAACCCTGTGCCTCCCTGTCCCCACTGTCCCAGCCCCACTCCAGTTGTCCCATCCCTGTCCCCCAGCCCATTTCATCTGTCCCATCCCAGTCCCCCACCCCATTCCAGCTGTCCCAGCTCTGTCCCCACCCTTCCAGCTGTCCCAGCCTGTCCCAGCCCTGTCCCCCAGGCCATTCCAGCTGTCCCAGCCCTGTCCCCATCCCACTCCAGCCATCCCAGGCTGTCCCCCCCAAGTCCCAGCCCCAGCCCCTCACTTGTAGGCCAGCGTGGCGCTGAAGTGCTGTCGGATGTAGGCCTCCAGGACCGTGTTGAAATGCTGGAACTTTCTGTCAGCCACCAGCCTGACGATGAAAACCTGAGGGCAGCAGGCAGGGGCACGGCTTGGCGTGGGCAGGGGGACACCTCTGCCACCCTGAGCCTGCCCTGAGCCATCACTGGGATCACCCTTGTGGTGAAACACCTTTAAATGCTGCTGGGATTGTCCCCCAAAGGGACAGTGTCCCCCAGAACAGCCCTGCCCTGTGCTGGGTCACTCAAACCCCATCGCCCCAGTCCCACCAGTGCCCACCCTGCACTGGGGAGGGCTCAGAGCCACCCAGGCCGTGCTCACCAGGGCGTCAAACACGAGGGTGTCATAGACATCGGTGTCTGAGTGCTCCATCATGATGGAGAACAGGGCATCCAGCGTGTCCTGCAGGAACTGGGGGGACAGCAGGGCTCAAGGGGTGACCCCAGCACTGCCCAACACCCAGTTCTGGGCATGGGGAGGAGGGGGCAGGAACCAGGGAGGGAGGAAATGCTGGCTGTACCTTGATGACCTCGCCTCCATCCACGTTCATCAGCTTCTGGAGGTTCCCACAGAGCAGGCTGGGCTTGGAGCGCCACTTGAGCAGCCCCAGCAGGTTCACTGGGCACGGGGAAGGGGGCACTGAGCACTCCCTGTCACACCCCAGTGTCACCAACCCCCTGCTCCCCCATCAGGAGCAGCCAGGACCCCCTCCCACAACCACTGAGACCCCCTGAAGCCAAGCCCATAAAGCACAAACTTTAAATAAGTCATGGTTGTGGTGGACAAAATTGTGCTGCAGGCAGGGAATGAATGCAGCAGCCTCATCCCCGAGTCCTCCCAGTGTCCTGGACCCTGCAACCACGTGCTGTCACCGTGTGTCACACCCCCAGGCCACCAGGCCGTGTCCCCTGAGCCCCCTGCATTCCAGCCAGAGCAGGATGAGCCATTCCCACCCTCCAGCCTTGCAGCAGGGTGGGAGGAGAGCCCAGCCCATCCCCTGGGCCCTTCCCCTGGCTGAGGAGGCACCAGAGCAGCCCAGGGAAGCTGGAAACTCCCCTGAGCTAACCCAGGCACGGGGGTGAAACCACAGAGCTCCAATTCCCACCTCCATTTGGTGGGAAGGCCATGGAGCTTCCAGCAGCCACACTCAAGTGAGAATCCCACTCATTGTTGCTCCTCTCCAGGGGATGGCAGCCCCCCAAAATCCCCAGATCCTGCTGATCTCCCCAAGAACACCCTGAGCATGGCCAAACTGAGCACTCAGTGATGGCAGCCCCCCAAAATCCCCAGATCCTGCTGATCTCCCCAAAAACATCATGAGCATGGCCAAACCAAGCACTCGGTGATGGCAGCCCCCCAAAATCCCCAGCTCCTGCTGATCTCCCCAAAAACATCCTTGGCCATCCTGAGCATGGCCAAACGGAGCACTCACTGTCCCAGTGTGATGGACACCGGACACCCAAATACCAGAATTACGGTCCAGCAGGTGGGAACGCCACCAGGGAGGGGACACAGCCCCAGCTCCCCCCCGCTCTGTGGGGACCCAGCACTCACCGTTCTGGGTCAGCTTGGTGGAGCAGACCAGCGTGGAGATTTGGAAGCTGTCCCGGCTGGACACGGCCAGAGCCGGCGTGGCCCCGCTCACGCGGAAGGAGGAGCCCGAGAGGAGCCTCGGCTCGGGCACGTTCCGCTCCCAGGGCAGCGACAGGTACGCGCTGGCATCCTCCAGCTTCTTGCTGTCACCCTGCGGGGCACGGCACAGGGACAGCTGGAGCCATCCCCGGCACGTGGGGGTCCCAGCTGTGGGGTTTTCTGGGTCTGGATCTAAGGGACTTGTGTAAGAGCTGAAATGAGGGATGTGGGACGCCACGGGCTCTCCAAAATGCAGTTTATTCCATCCAGGGTGGTGGGTGACAGAGCTGTGCCCATAGCTGTCAGCTCCAGCTGCAGGCAGGCCTGGAGACCCTGAGTTTGGGTTACAATGCATTCTATACTTTCCTTTTGGTCACAATGCATTATATAATTTTCTTTTTGTTCCAAATGCATTCTACAATTTTCTTTTGGTCACAATATTTTTTTTTTTTGTTACATTGCATTCTATACTTTTCTTTGCTCAGCATCTTCATGCAGTAGAACCAATCTGTACCTTAACTTTTATCTCTAGCCTATCATAACTACTGTAATTACCATATTCATGTTGCTGTTCTCCAGTCACTAAAAGTCAGTACATTACAGTTTAAGCTAGAAGTTGTTTTTCAGTTTTCTTGCAGTGGAAAATTCTGAGAGTTTTTTCTATTTGCAACATTTGCTGCCTTGTTTGCCTGTGCTCTCTTTCTGCTTGGTAAAAACATCTTCTTGTTTGGGGTGGGTTTATCCTTTGCTCTAAGCCATAAAAACCCCTTCTAACTAACACAGCCTTTGCCTCCTTGGTTATCCAGTAAGTCTGGCTCAGCAATTCTTTTCTTCTCTATCAAAACTTGCTTCCATCTCTATTCTTTCATCAAACTCTACATTTTAAATATCTCTGCTAAGCACACAGATATCTGTGAGACCTTCTTGTCAAACTTTCATCCTTCCCAACACACTTGAGACAGTAATTTGTGTTGGGACTCAAGTGTTTATTATTTCTTATCACTAAAACAGTCTCACTATTGTGAGTTCAGCAGCAAGGCACAAAATGGCCAACAATCTCTTGTTCCAAGGTCTATTAAGACTAAACTATCCAGTTAAGAGTTGACACCTGGATTATTTTCCCTTTTAACCCCATAAATGATCCCACAGAGCCCCCAATGCAGACTTTTCTGCCCAATTACCAAATGCCACCCAAACCCATGGAGAAGGAGGAAGAAGAAGCATGAAGAGCAAACCCAGGATGACACCCAGTGCCCTCCATCTTGCTTCCATCCACAACACACTAAAAATCCCAAAACCTCAATTCTCACCAAGTGACACACCTACACTGCTCTCTATAATCTATTTCACACTACTGTGGATTCCAGTTTATTTTGAAGTCTGGGAAACTTCCTCCATGAATGAGGGCCAGAGTCAGTGTCCCACCCAGGAGGACTCACTGGGGTGACTCTGAGTGACCTTCCCTGCTCTTGGCCAGCCTGGGATGTGGGGGATGACCAGAGCCAGCCATGCTGCAGCTCACAGACACCCATCCCTCCCTGGTGGGGTGAAACCCCTCCAGCTGAAGGTGGCAGGGAGGTGACAGAGCTGTTTGCTGGTGGACACATTTTCCCCTCCAGGACACATCTGGGAGCTTGTGCTAACCCAGGCTTCCCAAGGCCGAGCAATGCAGGGAAGGAGAAACTGGAAATTCCCCTGAGCTAACCCAGGCACAGGGGTGAAACCACAGAGCTCCAATTCCCACCTCCGTTTGGAGGGAAGGCCATGGAGCTTCCAGCAGCCACACTCAAGTGAGAATCCCACTCGTTGTTGTTCCTCATCCAGTGGATGGCAGCCCCCCAAAATCCCCAGATCCTGCTGATCTCCCCAAGAACATCCTGAGCATGGCCAAACCAAGCACCCAGTGTCCCCAGCTCTCTGTCCCAGCGTGATGGACACTGGAGACCCAAATATCAGCATTACGGTCCAGCAGGTGGGACCCTGAGCTAACCCAGGCACGGGGGTGAAACCACAGAGCTCCAATTCCCACCTCCGTTTGGTGGGAAGGTCACGGAGCCTCCAGCAGCAACATCCAAGTGGGAATTCTACTCGTTGTTGCTGCTCTCCTGTGGATGGCAGCCCCCAAAATCCCCAGCTCCTGCTGATCTCCCCAAAAACAGCCTTGGCCATCCTGAGCACAGCCAAACCGAGCACTCAGTGTCCCAGTGCGATGGACACTGGACACCCAAATACCAGAATTACGGTCCAGCAGGTGGGAACGCCACCAGGGAGGGGACACAGCCCCAGCTCCCCCCCGCTCTGTGGGGACCCAGCACTCACCGTTCTGGGTCAGCTTGGTGGAGCAGACCAGCGTGGAGATTTGGAAGCTGTCCCGGCTGGACACGGCCAGAGCCGCCGCGGCCCCGCTCACGCGGAAGGAGGAGCCCGAGAGGAGCCTCGGCTCGGGCACGTTCCGCTCCCAGGGCAGCGACAGGTACGCGCTGGCATCCTCCAGCTTCTTGCTGTCACCCTGCGGGGCACGGCACAGGGACAGCTGGAGCCATCCCCGGCCTGGCGGGGTCCCAGCTGTGGGGTTTTCTGGGTCTGGATTGAAGGGACTTGTGTAAGAGCTGAAATGAGGGATGTGGGACGCCACGGGCTCTCCAAAATGCAGTTTATTGTATCCAGGGTGGTGGGTGACAGAGCCTGTGCCTACGGCTGTCAGCTCCAGCTGCAGGCAGGCCTGGAGACCCTGAGTTTGGGTTACAATGCATTCTATACTTTCCTTTTGGTCACAATGCATTATATAATTTTCTTTTTGTTCCAAATGCATTCTACAATTTTCTTTTGGTCACAATATTTTTTTTTTTTTTGTTACATTGCATTCTATACTTTTCTTTGCTCAGCATCTTCATGCAGTAGAACCAATCTGTACCTTAACTTTTATCTCTAGCCTATCATAACTACTGTAATTACCATATTCATGTTGCTGTTCTCCAATCACTAAAAGTCAGTACATTACAGTTTAAGCTAGAAGATGTTTTTCAGTTTCCTTGCAGTGGAAAATTCTGAGAGTTTTTCCTACTTGCCCCATTTGCTGCCTTGTTTGCCTGTGCCATCTTTCTGCTTGGTAAAAACATCTTCTTGTTTGGGGTGGGTTTATCCCTTGCTCTAAGCCATAAAAACCCCTTCTAACTAACACAGCCTTTGCCTCCTTGGTTATCCAGTAAGCCTGGCTCAGCAATTCTTTTCTTCTCCATCAAAACTTGCTTCCATCTCTATTCCTTCATCAAACTCTACATTTAAAATATCTCTGCTAAGCACACAGATATCTGTGAGACCTTCTTGTCAAACTTTCATCCTTCCCAACACACTTGAGACAGTAATTTGTGTTGGGAGTCAAGTGTTTATTATTTCTTATCACTAAAACAGTCTCACTATTGTGAGTTCAGCAGCAAGGCACAAAATGGCCAACAATCTCTTGTTCCAAGGTTTTTTAAGACTAAACTATCCAATTAAGAGTTGTCACCTGGATTATTTTTCCTTTTAACCCAATAACTGATCCCACAGAGCCCCCAATGCAGACTTTTCTGCCCAATTACAAAATGCCACCCAAACCCATGGAGGAGGAAGAAGAAGCATGAAGAGCAAACCCAGGATGACACCCAGTGCCCTCCATCTTGCTTCCATCCACAACACACTAAAAATCCCAAAACCTCAATTTCTCACCAAGTGACACACCTACACTGCTCTCTATAATCTATTTCACACTACTGTGGATTCCAGTTTATTTTGAAGTCTGGGAAACTTCCTCCATGAATGAGGGCCAGAGTCAGGTGTCCCACCCAGGAGGACTCATGGGGGTGACTCTGAGTGACCTTCCCTGCTCTTGGCCAGCCTGGGATGTGGGGGATGACCAGAGCCAGCCATGCTGCAGCTCACAGACACCCATCCCTCCCTGGTGGGGTGAAACCCCTCCAGCTGAAGGTGGCAGGGAGGTGACAGAGCTGTTTGCTGGTGGCTTTTCCCCTCCAGGACACATCTGGAGCTTGTGCTCCTTCCCAGGGCCAAGCAATGCAGGGAAGGGAAACTGGAAATTCCCCTGAGCTAACCCAGGCACGGGGGTGAAACCACAGAGCTCCAATTCCCACCTCCGTTTGGAGAGGAGGCCATGGAGCCTCCAGCAGCCACATCCAAGTGGGAATCCCACTCGTTGTTGCTGCTCTCCAGTGGATGGCAGCCCCCAAAATCCCCAGATCCTGCTGATCTCCCCAAAAACAGCCTTGGCCATCCTGAGCATGGCCAAACGGAGCACTCAGTGTCCCCAGCTCTCTGTCCCAGCATGATGGACACTGGAGAGCCAAATATCAGAATTATGGCCCAGCAGGTGGGACCCTGAGCTAACCCAGGCACGGGGGTGAAACCGCAGAGCTCCAATTCCCACCTCAGTTTGGAGAGGAGGCCATGGAGCCTCCAGCAGCCACACTCAAGTGGGAATCCCACTCGTTGTTGCTGCTCTCCAGGGGATGGCAGCCCCCCAAAATCCCCAGATCCTGCCGATCTCCCCAAAAACATCCTAAGCATGGCCAAACCGAGCACTCCCACATCCTGAGCATGGCCAAACCGAGCACTCAGTGTCCCCAGCTCTCTGTCCCAGCGTGATGGACACTGGAGACCCAAATATCAGCATTACGGTCCAGCAGGTGGGATCACCACCAGGGAGGGGATTTTCTGAGCTCTGTGTGGAGCTCAGAGCAGCTGGAGACCAAGAGCTCTGAGCAGCCCTTCACTCACATTCCTCTGGCGAGCAGAGACAAAAAGATGAAGTATTTTCTGACCCCCAGAGTCAGAAATATTTTCTGACTTCCCGGCCTGCCGGGCAAGAGCCGGAGCCAGGCAGGGAGAGCAGGGAGCAGCTCAGGATGTGGGGGCTCAGCAGGGCAGGGACAGCTCTCCGAGGGGAGCAGGAGCTGTGCAGGGCTTGTTCTCCTGGCAGGGAGGTGTTGGGACGTTTGATCTCACTGCCACATCCCAAAGGTGCCGCTGCCGTGGAGGGGACAGTCCCCAAAGAGCCAGGGAGCAGAGCCAGCGCCGAGGGCCACGGCAGCAGTTCAAGAATTTCAAGAATTTGGGTCTCTCACCCAAAAATAAAGCAGGGGGAGGGACACAATGATTTCAAATGTGCAGGAGCCTCAGGGAGGAACAGCATGGTCTGTCCCTGTCCTGGGCTGCCACAGCAAGCGGGAGCCATCCCAAAAAAAGGCAGAACTCAGGGAGGGACGTGGCTCTGCCTGGAGAAGCTGTGGTCACGTTGCCAAAATCAGAGAACACCCCCATGCAGGAGCTCAGGGACACTGGAGCTCCATGACCCCAGAAGGGACCCAAGAAGGGACCCCAGAAGGTGTCAACACACAGGGAAGA
The DNA here is from genome assembly GCA_024865655.1 of Emberiza elegans. Lineage (NCBI taxonomy): Eukaryota > Metazoa > Chordata > Aves > Passeriformes > Fringillidae > Emberiza > Emberiza elegans. The sequence goes on along the minus strand of JALJVW010002400.1, from coordinate 2,515,938 downwards.
GCCCTGAGCTCACCCTGGCAGCAGGGACCAGCTCGTGCCTCCTGTTCCTCTTGTCCCAATCTAGGGAGGGGATGCCAGGTAAGGGACAGCACCTTCACATTAAAGCTGACAGCGTTTTTCCCCAAATGAGCAGCGATTTTTGCCTCCCCCCCCACTCTCTCAGAGCAAACCCGAGCAGTGCCAGGGCTGGTGAAATCAGGTGAAGCGCAGCCACACCACGGGGACGTTCCCTGCCCGTCACAAAGGCTTAAATCACCTTCTCCCAAAGCAAACTTGGCATTCCAGAGGAGCAGCGCGGGGATTGGAGATGTGTGCGCAGGGAGCCCCATCCTGGAGCCACCAAGGACAGCGGGGACAGCAGGGAGGCACCACAGACCCTCGGGGACTTTGGGTACGTGCCACCAGCGCCGTGGCTCAGGCAGGCACTGGGACCCTGGCCCCAGAAGTGCTGCTGTCCCCCCCAGGACCCCCTCCCCAATTCAGGGGGCTCTGGGGTCCCCCCATACCTTGTAGAGCACCAGGTCGTGCTCCCCGTCCCGCAGCGTGGTGCCATCGGGGCGCATCAGCCTCACAAAGGCCATGGAGAAAATCCGCTCGCTCCGGTCCTTGGCTGGGGGGACACAGCGTGAGGGGGAGCTGGAGGGGACCAGGGACACGTCCCCAGGCAGGGACAGGCAGGGCTGGCGGCGGGGGACACTCACAGTCGCTGGAGGAGCGGTGGCGGAAGGTGAACCTCAGGTGGGTCCTGTGCACGTCCTCGATGGGGACAGCGATCTGGGGGGCAAAGGGGGGCCGAGGTGAGGGCAGGGGCTGTGCCCACACCTGGGCAATGTCCCTGTGTGCCCACACCTGGCCAATGTCCCTGTGCGCCCACACCTGGGCAATGTCCCTGTGCGCCCACACCTGGCCAATGTCCCTCTGTCCCACACCTGGGCAATGTCCCTGTGTGCCCACACCTGGGCAATGTCCCTCTGTGCCCAACCTGGCCAATGTCCCTGTGTGCCCACACCTGGGCAATGTCCCTGTGCGCCCAACCTGGGCAATGTCCCTGTGTGCCCAACCTGGGCAATGTCCCTGTGCGCCCACACCTGGGCAATGTCCCTGTGCGCCCACACCTGCCCAATGTCCCTGTGTGCCCACACCTGGCCAATGTCCCTGTGCGCCCACACCTGGGCAATGTCCCTGTGTGCCCAACCTGGGCAATGTCCCTCTGTCCCACACCTGGGCAATGTCCCTGTGTGCCCACACCTGGGCAATGTCCCTCTGTGCCCAACCTGGGCAATGTCCCTCTGTGCCCACACCTGGGCAATGTCCCTGTGCGCCCACACCTGGGCAATGTCCCTCTGTGCCCAACCTGGCCAATGTCCCTGTGTGCCCTCACCTGGGCATCCACCCTGTCTGCCCACCACCTGGCCAATGTCCCTGTGTGCCCAACCTGGGCAATGTCCCAGTGTGCCCACCTGGCCAATGTCCCTGTGCCCACACCTGGCCAATGTCCCTCTGTCCCACCCTGGCCAGTGTCCCATGCCCACACCTGGGTAATGTTCCCCCACACCTGCAGCAATGTCCCTGTGTGCCCACACCCCCAAGTCCCTGTGGGACCAAAGCCAATGTCCCCTGGCCAATGTCCCCTGCCCACACCTGGCCAATGTCCCTGTGCCCAACCTGGGCAATGTCCCTGTGTGCCCAACCTGGCAATGGGCTCTGTCCCAGGGCTGTCCCACCCAACCTGGGCAATGTCCCCTGTGACCCTTGGCCAATGTCCCTCATCCCACACCTGGCCAATGCTCCTCTGTGCCCCAACCTGGGCAATGTCCTGCTGGGGCTGTCCCCTGGCCAATGTCCCTGGATCCCCAGGTCTGCCACAGGAGACACCTCGCCACTGTCTCTCTGTGCCCACACTTAGGCAATGTCCCTCTGTGCCCACACCTGGACAATTCCCTGCCCCAAACCCCTGCCCACACCCTCTCTCTGTGCCCAGGCAGGGCTGTGAGACCATCCACTGGTGATGGAGATCCTTCCCAGTCAACCAGTGAGGCTGAACTGGGAGACTGAGATGGAGATGGAGATGGAGATGATGGACTGGTATGGTCCCCCTGGCAGCACCTTTATCACCCCCAAGATGGGACCAAGGACTGCCCCCCAAAACGCCTGCCCTGAAAACCCTGGATGATGAGGAGGAGCGAGGGCCACCCTGGGGGGCTGGTGTCCCACCCCACCCCCTGTCTGACCCTCCCTTGAGGGTCTCCATCCAGCGCTGGTGCCGCTGCTGGTAGTAGACAACAGAGCGGTAGTGGCTGCTGGGGCTGTCCCCGGCTCCCGCGTGGATCACGTTCTGCCAGAGGAGACACCTCGGGGTCAGCGCGAATGGCCTCACAGGGAGGGGACAATTCCTGTATTCCTGTCCCAAACCCCCTGCCCACACCCTCCTAAACTGATGGAGATGATGGAGATGGTGATGGAGATGGAGATGGAGATGAGATGGAGATGGAGATGGAGGTGGAGATGGAGATGGAGATGGAGATGGAGATGGAGATGGAGATGGAGATGGAGATGGAGATGGAGATGGAGATGGAGATGGAGATGAGATGAGATGGAGATGGAGATGGAGAATTCCAGCCCATCCCTCAGCAGCCAGGTGAGAACTGCTGACAGAACACCTGGATGGTGACAAGAGCCACCGTGGGGAGGTGACACTTGGGTCTGACCCCTCCCTGCTCTCCTGCCTGCCCCCAGCTCCTTCCTGAACTGGGGACACCAGGGGGTCTGGCTGTCCCCAAGGCAGGACAATTTTCTCTCTGTCCCATTTCCTTTATTCCATTCCCAGATCTCTATTCCGGGCAGCTCCAGTGGCCCAACTCCTCCAGCCTGGAGGAGTTGCTGCTGGCTCTACCCGAGGTGAGGTGACACAGGGGACACCTGCCATACCCAAGGTTATACAAGGGACACCTGCCATACCCAAAGTTATACAAGGGACACCTGCCATATTCAATGTGACACAGGGGACACCTGCCATGCCCATGGTGACACAGGGGACAGCTGCCATACCTGCACCACGTTTCCTGCCTCGTCACACACACACACGGTCACCTCCACGTTCTTCTGCGTCTTCTTGCTGCCCTTGTCGAACTCGCCCTGCACCAGGGTCAGGTAGATGTCGTTCCTGACATCACCTGGGGGGACAGCCCCGTCAGCCAGGCCCTGCCACCACGCTGCCACCCCCAGGGACCCCCAGCATTGTCCCCAGCACGCTTGCCTGGCATTATGACCTCCGGGTAGCCCAGCTTGCGAGCCACAGCCGTGCTGCGGTCCACCAGGTGCGGGTGGTCCTTCCTCACCTGGCTCAGGTCACCCCAGAGCACCTTCAGGGACACCCAGAGCCCTGCAGGGACCACAGGGGTTTTTCAAGGGGTGACAAGGTCCACACAAGTCCTCGACCCCTCATGTGACAAGCAGGTGGCCCAGGGGACACAGGGTCTCCACCTTGTCCCTTGTGGTTGATGTCCTTCCCCTCCACCGCCTTTCGGATCATGGTGTGAAGGAAATCGCCATCAGCAGCCACCCTGGGAAAGCCACGTTTGGGGGAAAAACCTTTTCTCTTTGTTCCTTGCAACTCTTGTCCCCATGCCAGCCAGGCGGTGTCCCCATGCCACCAGCTGGTGTCCCCATGCCACCAGCTGGTGTCCCCATGCCAGCTGGTGTCCCCATGCCACCAGGTGGTGTCCCCATGCCACCCCCATGCCAGCCAGGTGTGTCCCCATGCCAGCCAGGTGGTGTCCCCATGTTACCAGGTGGTGTCCCCATGCCACCAGGTGGTGTCCCCATGCCAGACAGGTGGTGTCCCCATGCCAGCCAGGCCCTGGGGTGCTGTCCCTGCCCTCCCCAGCGCTCCCCCTGCCCTCGGGGCTCACAGGTGGACGGGGATGAAGTGCTGCTTGTCCTCGTCGCTGTCACACGTGCCCTTGGTGATGTCGGTGATGTCCATCACTGCGGTGACACAGAGGTGGCGCCGTGCCAGGGCTGGCACTCCCAGCCCAGAACGGGGCCATGGGGGGAGCTGAAGGCGGGGGGGCTCCCCGGGGCTGCTCAGGGGGGTCCCCTGTGCCAGGACAGGGCGGGTGTCGTGTCCCTTGGGCAGGGACAGTGTGGGGACAACCATGGGGTTGGGGTCTGCAGGCAGGGAAAGGACAGCGGGGGCAGCCCGGGGACACCGCAGAGCCCGGTGTGGTGGCTCTGGGGCAGTGCCAGGGTGGTGGCACGGGGGTCCCCGGGGGTCCCCAGCCCCACCTGAGATGCCGAAGGGCCGGCGCAGCCCCGTGCTGAGCTTGCGGCTGTGGCTGTCGCGCAGGTCCATGCGCCCCACGCGGATGATCTGGCACACCAGGAACAGCCGCTCCCGCTTCAGGTCCGCGCTGCCCAGGTCCTGGGGGACACGCGGGGCAGTGTCACCCTGGCAGCACCGCAGGGGACGTGCCGGTGACAGCGCCGGGCGACCTCGGGGTGCGCGGGAGGAGGCGGTGGGCACAGAGCGTCCCTGCGCTGTGGGGACAGTGGGGACACAGCCCCGCTGCCCTGGGGGCTCCTGCGCCCCCAGGAGTCCCAAATCCCCGCGGTGGGGACAGTGCCAGTGTTGCAGGACCGACAGACCCAACGGGGCACCCCAGACCAGGCAGATTGGCAAGCGGGGGGCAAGCTGGCATGGGGTGAGGATGTGGGGCCCCGTGCCCCAGCTCCGGAGACTCCGGGAGGGGACCGGGTCCCTCGGGGGCTGCCCCTGCGCCAAAACCTCCCAGCGGCGCTAAGGACAGGGGATGGGGACACGCCACCACGCTTGGGGACAACCGGCAGCGAGCAGAGCAGAGCAGAGCAGAGCGCGGAGATGGGCGAGAACCGCGGGCGGCAGCGGAGCCGATGCCGCTCATTAATTAACATTGATTTCCTCGCCTCGTTTGCATATCGATGGCTCCGCGGCGTCCCGGGGGTCTGCAGCCAAAGCGCTGAGTCAGCAACGGGGGGCGTGGGACGAGCGGGGAAGCGACACCCAGGGACCCCCCAGCACCAGGAGGGCACCCCGGGACCCCCAGCACCGGGAGGGCACCCCCAGCACCGGGAGGGCACCCCAGGACCCCGAGGGCACCCCCAGCACCAGGAGGGGACCCCGGGACCTCCAGCACCAGGAGGGGACCTCCAGCACCAGGAGGGGACCCCCAGCCCCGGGAGGGGATCCCGGGACCCCCAGCACCGGGAGGGGACCCCCAGCCCCGGGAGGGGACCCCCAGCCCCGGGAGGGGACCCCCAGCCCCGGGAGGGGATCCCGGGACCCCCAGCACCAGGAGGGGACCCCAAGGGGCAGCGCCACATCAGGGATCAGCGAAGGGGCTGGGGGTCCCTGAGCAGAGGCACTGACCCGGGGGGCACCCGAGCACCCCAAAAGCTGCGGGTGGGGGCAGATGTGCAGCAGGAGGAGGCAGCAGCGTGGCTGCCCGTGCTCTGCGCTCACCGTGAACACCACCCTGAGGTTGTTGAGCAGCTCGATGTCCTGCGGGACGCCGGTGCTGGCCCAGCGGATCACGTAGTTCTCGCTGCGGGGCGGGCGGTGGATGAGGTGGGCACAGGGGTGGCAGAGCCCCCGCCAGATGCCACCCCACGGACCCCTTAGTGTCACCCTGGATTTTTAAGGTTTTCTAAGCCTTCTGATGTTGACATTCCTGTAGTGAACTTTCTCCCACTCTTTCTGTAAATAACTCATTGTTTTACATTCCTTTATAGAAGAAGAAAAAGTTGACGGACCGTTGGTTTGACCGGTGTCATTGGAGAGGTGGCACTGTCACCCTCCAATCCACTGTCACCCTTAGAAAACTATAAACGTTAGAGTCAGAAAATAAACTTCCTTTTTCCCTTCACCCTGAAAACAGCGGTGTGCGCTTGCGTTTTTTCGTGTCCTATAGCGACACATCAGCCCAACAATGTCCCCAATCGCGGCACAGGCACTGGCCCAGCCCAGCTGTCCCCTGGTCACCTCAGCAGTGCCTGGGGCAGGACAGGGATGGGCTGTCCCATGGGATATGGCGCCATGACAACAAGGGGATGTGTCCCTTCCCCCTGTGACACCCGTTGGGCCCTTCGGGGCTGGGCAGGACGGGGCAAGGCCTCAGGGGACAGCAGGACAAACACGCAGCACAGCAGGGACAGGGGCAGGGCCTGTGTTGAGCCCCCACCTGATGATGCGCTGCTCGCCGGGGTCGTAGAGCGCCATGAAGAGCTGCGCCTCCTCCCCGATGTGGCAGACGAAGTTCCGCACGCACAGGTAGAGGTTGTGCGAGGGCGAAGCAGCGCCGTGGGCGCCGTGGCCTGGTGCTCTCTGCTGGGAGCTCTGGGGGGCACGAGGTGGGGGGCACGAGGGGGCTGAGCCCCTGGCACCTCCCCTGGCACAGGGGACGTCAGGGCTGGCAGCAGCCTCACCGTCTCCTCCTGGAGGCGCTGGCTGAGGGTCCGCGCTGCCCTCCTGTGAGCCTGGAAGAGGCTGATGACGCTGGTCCTGTCGGGGTCCAGGACGTTCTCGTCCTCATCCCGCACCACCAGGTCCAGGGCGAGGATCCTGCAGGGGCCAGGGTGGGGTGAGGCAGGACTGGGGGCACCTGGGGCTGTGTGTCCCACCAGGACTCGCTTGTCCTTGCGCAGGGTCTGAGGGGACAGCACAGATCCCACTGGGAACAGGGACAGCAGCTGGCAGCACCAGGAACATTCCTGCCCCAGCCATAACCCTTGGCCAGGTGGCTTGAGCAGCTGGTGGCACACTTACTGTCCCCAACCAGCACGGCACAGCCAGCTGGGACAATGGGGACACAGGGACAGCCAGCCAGGACACCAGGGAGCACACCTGGGGTCTGCACAGCCCATCCCAGGGGCAGATCTGAGGTCCCTGTCCCCACGGCAGATCTGAGGTCCCTGTCCCCAAAGCAGGTCTGAGGTCCCTGTCCCCAAGGCAGATTTGAGATCCCTGTCCCCAAGGCAGGTCTGAGGTCCCTGTCCCCACGGCAGGTTTGAGGTCCCTGTCCCCACGGCAGATCTGAGGTCCCTGTCCCACGGCAGGTCTGAGGTCCCTGTCCCCATGGCAGATCTGAGGTCCCTGTCCCCAAGGCAGGTCTGAGGTCCCTGTCCCCATGGCAGATTTGAGATCCCTGTCCCCAAGGCAGGTCTGAGGTCCCTGTCCCCAAGGCAGATTTGAAATCCCTGTCCCCAAGGCAGATCTGAGGTCCCTGTCCCAGGGGCAGATTTGAGATCCCTGTCCCCACGGCAGATCTGAGATCCCTGTCCCCACGGCAGGTCTGAGGTCCCTGTCCCCAAGGCAGATCTGAGGTCCCTGTCCCCACGGCAGATCTGAGGTCCCTGTCCCCACGGCAGGTCTGAGGTCCCTGTCCCCACGGCAGATCTGAGATCCCTGTCCCCACGGCAGGTCTGAGGTCCCTGTCCCAGGGGCAGATCTGAGGTCCCTGTCCCAGGGGCAGATTCGAGGTCCCTGTCCCCAAGGCAGGTCTGAGGTCCCTGTCCCCACGGCAGGTCTGAGTTCCTGTCCCCAGCCTCACTTGTTGCCATAGTCCATCTTGCCGGTGACCTCCTTCCTGAGCCTCAGGAGCTGGTCCTTGGGCAGCGTCCCCGAGAGCAGCTGCGAGCGCTGCTCCATCAGCTCCTGCATCATCCTCTTCACCTGCCCGTAGCGCTCCGTCTGCCCGGCCTGCAGCACCGCCGCGGGGTCACCGGGGCGCCCCCAGCCTGTCCCCGCCTGTCCCCAGCACCCAGAGCCTCGTCCCTCACCACGTAGAGCTGCTTCCAGATGGCGGCCCACTCGCGCAGCGTGGTGGTGATCTCCTGCACCATGGGCACGTCCGAGGGCACCACGCTCTCCTCCGGCCTGGGGGAGGCACGGGGAGCCCTGGAGCGCCCCAGCACTGCAGGGAGCCCGCAGGGGGCAGAAAGTGGAGCCCCCCCAGCCCAGCCCTGCCCGTGGTGCCCCCCGGGCCTACCCCCGCTGCTCCACCGTGGTGCCCTTCAGCCGGATCAGCGAGGCGGGGAAGATGCCCTGAGGGAGCCAGAGCCATCAGAGATTTCCCTCAGGGGGGCACAGCTGGGGGCTGCCCGTGCCACAGGGTGCCCAGAGTGCCCCCCCAGACACCCAGCAGGGGCAGAAAGCCACCGGCAGTGTCCCTGCTGCCACCAAAGCCCAGCAGCCTGTCACCTACCCGGGCAGCCCTGTTCCGGAGCGAGTACCCGCAGTACCAGCCTGCCAGGGGAGGGGACATTGTCAGCCGGGCTGGGGGGCCTGGCCGCGGCTCAGGGACAAAGGAGGGGTGCAGAACCCACCCTGAGGGTCCCCCTTACCCTCGGAGGCCTGCAGGATGTGCACCATCTCCCCGATCTGCAGCGGCAGGTGATGCTCCTTGGTGCGCGGGAAGTTCCACACGGCTGTGGGAAGAGGGGCTGGGAGCTGGGGTCCCTGCCTGGAGCCCCTCAGCAGCCCCCAGGCACCTGCACCCCACAGCCAGCCCCCCATGGTGCCCCCCACAACAGGCCCCATCCAGCCCCGAGAGATGGGGCAGAGCCCCTGGCCCCATAAACAGCTCGGGGATGAGAGCCCCGAGCACCCCTGACCCCACACAGAATCCCCCAGACCCTTTTTGGCACTCAGGGGTCCCAAATGGGTCCCCTCTGCCTCCACCCACACCCCAGGTGCCAGTGGTCCTGCTCCTGGCACAAGCAGTGAGGGGAGCCAAATGCCAGCTGAGCCCCTGCCCGGGGATGGTGGCACAGGGACAGGGCTGGTGGCACAGGGACATTTTGGTGGTGCAGGGACAGTCTGGTGGCACAGGGACAGGGCTGGTGGCACAGGGACAGGGCTGGTGGTGCAGGGACATTTTGGTGGTGCAGGGACAGGTCTGGTGGCACAGGGACAGGGATGGTGGCACAGGGACATTTTGGTGGCACAGGAACAGGGCTGGTGGCTCAGGGACAGGGCTGGTGGCACAGGGACAGGCTGGTGGCACAGGGACAGGGCTGGTGGTGCATGGACAGGCCTGGTGGCACAGGGACATTCTGCTGGCACAGGGACAGGCCTGGTGGCCCAGGGACAGGCTGGTGGCACAGGGACAGGCTGGTGGCACAGGGACAGTTTGGTGGCGCAGGGACAGTCTGGTGGCACAGGGACAGTCTGGTGGCACAGGGACATTTTGGTGGCGCAGGGACATTTTGGTGGCACAGGGACAGTCTGGTGGCACAGGGACAGGGCTGGTGGCACAGGGACAAGGCTGGTGGCGCAGGGACAGTCTGGTGGCCCAGGGACAGTCTGGTGGCACATGGACAGGCCTGGTGGCACAGGGACAGTCTGGTGGCACAGGGACATTTTGGTGGTGCAGGGACAGTCTGTGGCACAGGGACAGGGCTGGTGGCACAGGGACAGTCTGGTGGCACAGGGACATTTTGATGGTGCAGGGACAGGGCTGGTGGCACAGGGACAGTCTGTGGCACAGGGACAGGGGTGGTGGCACAGGGACAGGCTGGTGGTGCAGGGACAGGCCTGGTGGCACAGGGACAGGGCTGGTGGCACAGGGACAGGGATGGTGGCACAGGGACATTTTGGTGGCCCAGGGACAGTCTGTGGCACAGGGACAGGGCTGTTTGGGGACAGCAGAGCCGGCGGCAGGGGACGGGGGCGGTGCTCTCGGTGACCAGCGGCTTCCTGCCCGCCTGGGCTGTGGTTGTCCTGTCGCTATTTCTGGCCCCAGGGACAGCTCTGGGGCAGGCAGCGCTGGTTTGGCCACCAGACTGGGGGACAGCCCCTGCACCTGGGGGTCCCTGCCAGGACGTGTGCCCACCCTGAGCCCCAGGCGGGGCCCGCTCACACTGCAGCACCCCCAGACCCACCCGGCACCAGGAACCCCGAGGTCCCACGGGAGCCCTCCCACCACCCTGAGCTCCCCACGCTGGGAGCAGCAGCAGCTCAGCCCTCGCTCAGGCACTGCCCAGGATCCTGCAGGAGCCCAGGAGCTCCCCAGGACCCCACAGCAGCCCAGGAGCTCCCCAGGACCCTGCAGGAGCTCAGGAGCTCCCCGGGACCCTGCAGGAGCCCAGGAGCTCCCCAGGACCCTGCAGGAGCTCAGGAGCTCCCCGGGACCCTGCAGGAGCCCAGGAGCTCCCCAGGACCCTGCAGCAGCCCAGGAGCTCCCCAGGACCCTGCAGCAGCCCAGGAGCTCCCCAGGACCCTGCAGCAGCCCAGGAGCTCCCCAGGACCCTGCAGCAGCTCAGGAGCTCCCCAGGACCCTGCAGGAGCTCAGGAGCTCCCCAGGACCCTGCAGGAGCTTAGGAGCTCCCCAGGACCCTGCAGGAGCTCAGGCACTGCCCAGGACCCTGCAGGAGCTCAGGAGCTCCCCAGGACCCTGCAGCAGCCCAGCAGCTCCCCAGGACCCTGCAGGAGCCCAGGAGCTCCCCAGGACCCTGCAGGAGCTCAGGAGCTCTCCAGGACCCTGCAGGAGCTCAGGCACTGCCCAGGACCCTGCAGCAGCCCAGGCACTGCCCAGGACCCTGCAGCAGCCCAGGAGCTCCCCAGGACCCTGCAGCAGCCCAGGAGCTCCCCAGGACCCTGCAGCAGCCCAGGAGCTCCCCAGGACCCTGCAGCAGCCCAGGAGCTCCCCAGGACCCTGCAGGAGCCCAGGAGCTCCCCAGGACCCTGCAGCAGCCCAGGAGCTCCCCAGGACCCCGCAGGAGCTCAGGAGCTCCCCAGGACCCTGCAGCAGCCCAGGAGCTCCCCAGGATCCTGCAGGAGCCCAGGAGCTCCCCAGGACCCTGCAGCAGCCCAGGAGCTCCCCAGGACCCTGCAGGAGCCCAGGAGCTCCCCAGGACCCTGCAGGAGCTCAGGAGCTCCCCAGGACCCTGCAGCAGCCCAGGAGCTCCCCAGGACCCTGCAGCAGCTCAGGAGCTCCCCAGGACCCTGCAGCAGCTCAGGCACTGCCCAGGACCCTGCAGCAGCTCAGGAGCTCCCCAGGACCCTGCAGGAGCTCAGGAGCTCCCCAGGACCCTGCAGCAGCTCAGGAGCTCCCCAGGACCCTGCAGGAGCTCAGGCACTGCCCAGGACCCTGCAGGAGCTCAGGAGCTCCCCGGGACCCTGCAGCAGCTCAGGCACTGCCCAGGACCCTGCAGCAGCCCAGGAGCTCCCCAGGACCCTGCAGCAGCCCAGGAGCTCCCCAGGACCCTGCAGCAGCCCAGGAGCTCCCCAGGACCCTGCAGCAGCTCAGGAGCTCCCCAGGACCCTGCAGGAGCTCAGGAGCTCCCCAGGACCCTGCAGGAGCCCAGGAGCTCCCCAGGACCCTGCAGGAGCTCAGGCACTGCCCAGGACCCTGCAGGAGCCCAGGAGCTCCCCAGGACCCTGCAGGAGCCCAGGAGCTCCCCAGGACCCTGCAGCAGCTCAGGAGCTCCCCAGGACCCTGCAGGAGCCCAGGAGCTCCCCAGGACCCTGCAGGAGCTCAGGAGCTCCCCAGGACCCTGCAGCAGCCCAGGAGCTCCCCAGGACCCTGCAGGAGCCCAGGAGCTCCCCAGGACCCCACAGCAGCCCAGGAGCTCCCCGGGACCCTGTAGCAGATCAGGAGCTCCCCGGGACCCTGCAGCAGCTCAGCCCTCACTCCAGCACTGCAGAGAGCGCAAGGGAAGGGTGCAGGAAGCGGCCCCACAAGAAAAGGGAAGAAGCACGGGGCTGCAGGAACCAGCGTGAGCTGGGGGTGCTGCAAGGATTGGGGTGCCCAAGGCTCTGCAAGGCAGCTGCAATTTCCGAGGAAAATTCTCGGGGTGTCTCAAGGCTCGCCCAGAGCCAGAGGCCGGAGGGAAGGCAAGCCCCCAGCCCGATGCTCCCCACCCCAGCAGCACCAGCCCTGCAGCCTCCTGGTGCGTGGGTGCTGCTGGCTCCCGTCCTGCTTGGCCACCCTCCCTGAGCCTGCTGTCACCAGCCCTGCAGCCCCCGCTTGTGCCACCACCCAGCTGCCACCAGCACGGCCACGGGGGTGTCACCACGCATGTCACCTCACCCTGAGCACCCCCATCCCTCCAGCCGAGTGGGGACCCCCTCAGAGCCCCACAGCCCCCACTCACCCACGCCAAGCTTGTCCTTGGTGGGCAGCCAGGGCGCCATGGCCACCGGGGCAGCACCGGGGCCGTGCCGCGGGGACCGGCGCGCTGCGGAGCCACGGGTGGTTCCTCCTGCCACCCTCCCCTGTCACGTGTGTCCCCCCAGCTTGTGAAACCTCTGCTTCCTCAGCGTGGGCCACCCCACTGTGCTGTCCCTGCCACGAGCAGCAGGGTGAGGATGGAGCCCCCACAGCACCAGCCAAGGGTCTGAGATCAGCCTGGTCACTGAGGGGTTGTGGTGGCACGGTGTCCTGGTTTGGAAAGATGGGAGTCTGCTAAGGAAGGCAGGAGCCTCCCCTGAAATGGAGAATGTAAACCCTCCCCACCCTTCTGAATTGTTGTAAATTTGAAATTAAGGGCTCTCAGGCAAAAAAATATGGGAGCAGGAAATAACAGTTCTTTAATAGGGAAAGGAAAATAAAGGATAAAATAAACAATGCAGTACACTAGAACAACACTGACAGAGCCAGAACCCAACCTGACACCCTGTGGGTCAGGGTGTTGGTGGCAGTCCCATTGGAATTGTGGCTCAGCCCTCCTGCAGTGTCAGGGGTGGTTCTGCTGGAGCAGGGATCCTGTAGAGAAGGATGTGTTCTTCCTCTGAAGATCCAGTGGAAGGAGAGACAGCTGCTGTTCCTCTGGGGAATCCAGTTCAGAAGCCGTGCTGGTGTTCCAGAATCTCCAGTTTATATCCAGGCAGGAATGCTTGGCTCCTCCCTCTGGGCTCACATCTCCCAATGGGATGCTGTAGCTCTTATCAGCCATGCAGGGACATTCAATGGCTGTTATCAGCAGGTGTCCCCTCCCGAGGGAGGAGTGATTGTGGTCACTCAGAGAGAGAGATAAGGCAAACTGCCCATGTGACAAAAGATAATCTGCCATACAGATGGTAACTGAAAACAACTTGCCTTGCAATCTTCAACACATGGTGACACTTCTGAGTGACCAAGAGCAGGATTTGGGGCTGGCAGCACAGAGTGCTCCAGCCACACCATGGCACCAGGAGCCACCAGGAGCCGTGGGCATGTGCCAGCTGTGAGGGTCCCTGCTGGCACTGCTGGCACAAGGTTGCTGCCACCGTGCCCTGTGGCACTCACATTCTCTGAAAAATCCCTTCGTCCCAGGGTTGTTCTCCTGGGAAGCTGAGAAGCCTCAGAGAAAAGGAAAACAATTCTCATCTCATTTGCTTCTCCTGTGTTGTGCTCATGTGGAATGTGTGTGGAGATTGTTCACCCACAGGTGATTGTTCCATTGGATTCTGCTGTGAGTTGTTTTCACTCTTTGGCGAAGGGGTGCTAAGTTGTGTCAAGACCCTGGAAAGAGTCAGAAATTTTCATTATTATCTTTTTAGCCTTCTGCAAGTATCCTTTCTGTATTCTTTAGTATAGTTTACTATAGAATTATTTAATACAATATTTTATTTAATATTTAATTTTTCTTATTTTATATTATTTATTAATAATAAATTAATTATTCTTAATTCTATATTATTATTACCACTAATTATTATTACCATTATTATTATTATTGTTGTTGTTGTTGTTATTTTTATTACCATTAGTAATTATCACCATTATTACCATTTACCATTGTGTAAGTATCCTTTCTGTATTCTTTAGTATAGTTTACTATAGAATTCTTTAATACAATATTTTATTAATTTTTAATATTTATTATTTAATTTTTTAATAAATTTTATTCTTAATTCTATTTATTATTACCACTAATTATTATTATTTTAATTAATTTGTTATTTATTAATTATCCTTAATATTATTAATTATTATTTTATTATTTTAATAATTATTATTCTTGCTTGATATTTTTAAATTTTTAATATTTATTATTTAATTCATAACCAACTAATTATGCATCCCCACCCTAATAATTATTATTCTTGCATGTCCCCAAATTAGAGCCCTCCCCCAGTTCCCCCAAACCCTCCCAGTTCCCGATCCCCGCAGTCCCGGGGCCAGCAGGCACCGCTCGGTCCCCGGTCCCTGCCCGGTGCGCGGTCCCGGCGGGAGCTCAGGCCGGGCCGTTCGCCGGTCACGGAGCTCCACCTGCCGGTCCCACCGGGAGCCGCCTCGGGTGCGAGGCGCCGGTACGGGATGTCCTGAATCGGGATGCTCACACCCCGTGCTGGTACGGGATGCCCCGTACAGCAGCGGGATGCCAGCACCGGTGTGAGCAGCACCGTTACGGGATGCTCCGGTACGGAAGGACCGGCACCGGTACGGGATGTCCGGTACACCCCACAGCAGTATAAGATGTTCTGTATGGAAATGCCCGGCACTGCTACGGGATACGCCGGTACAAGATGCCCGGCTTCGGTACGCCCGGTCCCGCACCGGGATGCCCAGATCCAGTAAGGGATGTCCCACACCAGCACCGAGATGTCCGGTACCGGGAAGCCCGGTCCGAATAGGGGCTGCGGGGAGGCGCAGGGCGCAGCAGCCCCCGGCTCGGGGGCGCAGGGCGGAGCTGGCAGGCGGGAGGCGGGAGCGGTGCCGGGGGTCCCGGGGGGCGGGAGCGGTACCGGGGGTCCCGGGGGGCTCCGTCCGCTCCGGTCCCGCCGCCACATCCGGGCCCCGCCCGGCGCGGGCGCTGATTGGCTGCCGCAGGTCACGTGGCCGTGTCCCCCGGCAGGGCCCGCGGTGGCGCGCGCAGGTGAGCGGCGGGACCGGAACCGGAACCGGGGCCGGAACCGGGGCCGCGGCCCTGAGGGGGTGAGGGGAACCCGCCCCTGACCCACCCCCGACCCGCCCGCCCGCTCCGCTGCGGCCCGGTGCCGGTGCTCAGGTGCGCGGTCCGGACCGTCCCGTACAGGTGCTCTGCCGACCCGGTCCGGCCCGTGCCGTTCAGGACCGACCCTTCCAAGGTGTCCGTTCTGTCCCGCAACCCCCATACCCTGCCTCCGGTCCGGTCCCCACACACAGTGCGGGGGGGGACAGCACACCTGTCCGGTGTCCGCACTCCGCTCGGTCCTGCGGGGCTCTCCCGGTTTCCCTTTCCCGGTTCCCCGCCCGTTCTCCCGGTCCCCCTCACTCCGGTTCTGTCCCTGATCTCCTCGGCCGTGTCATCCCCGTGCCCGCATCCCCCGGCCGTCCCCGGTGCCCGCGGGTCCCCCCTCCCCGCCGGACGGGACGTGGCACTGGGCAGCACCGGGCGCCTTCCCGGTACGTAGGCGGGGGTGGGTCAGCGCCGGTGCCGCTCCACCCCCGCCCGCCCTCGCAGCTCCGGTGTCCCCGCCATGGCCGGCTCCGGGGCCCCGGCTCCCCTGCCCGGGCCGAGCGGCCCCGGCTCCGCGCTGGAGGAGGAGGAGGAGGAGGAGGATGAAGAGCCGTCCCTGGGCTGCGACGGCGACCTGGAGGTGAACCCCTACGACGGGCTGCCCTTCTCCTCCCGGTACTACGAGCTGCTGCGGCAGCGGCGGGAGCTGCCGGTGTGGACGGCCAAGTACAGCTTCATGGAGCACCTGGAGGGCAGCAGCGGCATCGTGCTGGTGTCCGGGCCCCCCGGTACCGGCAAGAGCACCCAGGTGAGCCCGAGGGCAGCTGGGCTGTGCTCTGTGATCCTCACACAGCGGGTGGAGAGGGACACACGGACAGGGCGTCCGGGAACGCCGCACGGAGCCCGGCGGGGTGGGCTGGCACCGTGATGTGCAGGGGATGGGCAAAGCTGGGCACGAACCGGCCCCTCCCGGAGCTGGGCCTCCAGATCCCCGCGGGCCCCCCGCTGGCCCAGCTGGGAGCCTCAGTCCCAGCTGGACTTTGTGACACTCGGGATTGGGACAGCACCGGGCGGACTTTGACCGGGGGATTTGGAGCTGTGGGTTCCCCAGGATATCGGGGTGTAGGAATGGGCTGGGTCCCCCAGGATATCGGGGTGTTGGAACGGGCTGGGGTCCCCCAGGATATCGGGGTGTTGGAACGGGCTGGGGTCCCCCAGGATATCGGGGTGTTGGAACGGGCTGGGGTCCCCCAGGATATCGGGGTGTTGGAATGGGCTTGGTCCCCCAGGATATCGGGGTGTTGGAATGGGCTGGGTCCCCCAGGATATTGGGCTGGGTCCCCCAGGATATCGGGGTGTTGGAGTGGGCTGGGTCCCCCCAGGCTGTCAGGGTGTTGTCACTGGGCTCCAGGTGCTCAACCAAATCAGCTGCCTGGGTGTGACCTGCTGAGTTCCTGGGCTGGGCTGGCGCTGCCG
Source organism: Emberiza elegans (assembly GCA_024865655.1). NCBI lineage: Eukaryota > Metazoa > Chordata > Aves > Passeriformes > Fringillidae > Emberiza > Emberiza elegans. The sequence goes on along the minus strand of JALJVW010002400.1, from coordinate 2,499,561 downwards.
GATTTGGGGATCAAAGCTCCTGTGCGGGCCCCAGGGCCGGTGTTTTTGGGGTGCAGCTCCCTGCTGTCAGTCCCTGCAGGGCTCTGGGGACACTGAGGCACAGGCAGTGCTCGCGGGGGGCTCAGAGGTGACAGGAGGAAGCAGGACTTGGGTCCCTGGTGCCAAAGGGACATCTGCGTGGCCTTGGCACTGTCCCACGCTGTCAGGCCGGGCACTTGGCCAGCAGCTGCTCCCTGGTGATGCCTTCCCTGTCCCTCTGTGGGTTCCCCAGGCCATTGTCCCATGTCCCTCATGTGAGAGCAGGGTCATGGTGTCCCTCACCAGGGCAGGAGGCTGCAGGTGTGGGGCCATGGGGCTCCTGTCACAGACTGTGGGGCTCAGAGGTGGCAGGAGTGCAGAGGGAACATCCTGCCTGTGAAAAACGCCAGTCACTTGTTTTTAAAATTTCAAAAGTTGAATAGTAATAAAATGGTTATAAATAGAGCAATATAATTAGAGTGATAAAAATTTTGGACAATTTAGATTAGATCAATATGAGAGAATAAAAACAAAGAGTTACAGTCAGTCTGGGTACCTCTTTCTGGGCAAAATAAGCCCGAAAAAGGACTCACATTAACAGAGGATTAACCCTTAAAAACAATAACCTGTTGCATATTCATACACCTCATCCATGATGCATAAATTCCATTCAAACACAGGATTCTGTCTGGTCAGTGTCAGCTTCTTCCTCTGAATCCTGATGACTCTTCAGGGCCGAGTGAAGTGGGAAGAAGTTCATTTCTTCTGATAATGGAGCAATAAATTCTTTTTCTCTGAAAGATTTAGGTGGCTGCTACCTCACTGCAAGTCCTTTCTTTTAAAAAGTATCTTACATAGCACAGTTTCTATTTTAACATTTTGTTATAACCTAAAACTATATTTAACACACCACTTAAGAAAATTAACAGAGCATCACTTTCTAACATAACACATATAATATTCATTTTAATATTTGCAAAAAGCCAATCATAAAATAGGCATTTTTCACACAAAATGAGATTTGAGTGCCTCTGGACAGCCCCTGGCCCTGGAGATCCTGCAGCCAAATCCACGGGAAGGGTCTTTGTGCCCTTTGGAGTGGCACAGCAGGGAGGGGACAGTCCTGGAGCCACACTACCCATGTCCTGTCCCCACAGATCCCCCAGTGGTGCGCCGAGTACGCCCTGTCCATGTCGTTTGCCCACGGGCTGGTGGCCTGCACCCAGCCCCACAGCCTGGCTGCCCTCAGCCTCTCCCTGCGCGTGGCCGACGAGATGGACCTGAACCTGGGCCACGAGGTGGGCTACTGCGTGCCCCACGAGGACTGCTGCACTGCTGACACCATCCTCAGGTAGGGCAGGGACAGCGGGGCCCGTGCTGGGAGCGGGAGCGCGGCGCCCTAAACCCGCTAAACCCCGCCTAATCCTTTAATCCAGGCTGGCCTCGCTGGGCAGAGGCACGGGCTGCTCTGGGGAGGGGCTGATCTGGGGATGGGGAGGGGGCTGCTCTGGGCTGTCTCGGTTTGGAAAGACAAAGGTGTGTGCTAAGGAAGCGCCTAAAATGGGGAATGTAAACTCCTTCCCTCTGAATTGGTATAAATTTGAAATTAAGGGGCTCTCGGGCGAAGATGTGGGAGTAGGAATAAGAGTTCTTTATTAGGGGAGGAAATGAAAATAAAATTAACCATGCAGTAAATCAAAATAACACTGACAGAGTCAGAGTAGGAGCTGACAGCCTGTGGGTCAGGGTGGTGGCACAGTCCCATTCCATGGGGGCTCAGCCCTCCTGTAGTGCCAGCTGTGGTTCTGCTGGAGCAGGGATCCTGTCGAAGAAGGGTGTAGTCTTCCTCTGGGAATTCTGTGGAAGAGGCAGCTGGGAATGCAGTGGAAAGGCTGTTCCGCTGTCCCAGAATCTCAGATTGGATCCAGGTAGGAATGCTTGGCTCCTCCCCTGGGCAGAGCATCTCCCAGTGGGATGATGGAATTTGATCAGCCATGCAGGGACACTCACTGGCCATGAACAGAAGATAATTAATAATTAATGGCCCACGAACAGAAGATATTTCCTTGAGGGAGCATTGGCTGTGAAGAGATAAGGAAAACTGCCCAATGAACAGAAGAGAACTGTCCCACTTCTAACTAGCAAATAGAACACACACGCTGCCTTGCAATCTAGGATCGATGCCAGGGAAGGTGTGTGGCATGGTGGCAGTGTGCTGTGTTCCAGATTGCAAGGCAAGATGTATTCTACACTATCTCTGTGGCAGTTGTCTTCTGTCAAGTGGGCAGTTTGCCTTATCTCTTCCACAATCACTCCTCCCTCGGGAGGGGACACCTGCTGATAACAGCCATGGAATGTCCCTGCATGGCTGATAAGAGCTACAGCATCCCACTGGGAGATGTGAGCCCAGAGGGAGGAGCCAAGCATTCCTACCTGGATATAATCTGGAGATTCTGGGACACCAGCACAGCTTCTGCACTGGATTCCCCAGAGGAACAGCAGCTGCCTCTCCTTCCACTGGATTTCCCAGAGGAAGAATACCCCTTCCTCCAGCATTCCTGCTCCAGCAGAACCACCCCTGACACTGCAGGAGGGCTGCAGCCACAATTCCAATGGGACTGCCACCAACACCCTGACCCACAGGGTGTCAGGTTGGGTTCTGACTCTGTCAGTGTTGTTCTAGTGTACTGCATTGTTTATTTTAACCTTTATTTTCCTTTCCCTATTAAAGAACTGTTATTTCCTGCTCCCATATTTTTGCCTGAGAGCCCCTTAATTCCAAATCTACAGCAATTCAGAGGGGTGGGGAGGGCTTGCATTCTCCATTTCAGGGGAGGCTCCTGCCTTCCTTAGCACACACCTGGCTTTCCAAACTGAGACATGGTGACCACGGCGGGAGGAGCAAATAGAACACACACATTGCTTGGCAGTCTAGGATAAACGCCAGGGAAGGTGTGTGGCATGGTGACAGTGTGGTGGCAGTGCACCACAGGGGAAGGAGCAAATAGGATACACATTGTGACGGTGGTCACAGGGGTCTTGGGATGAGGGAAGAGACGAGAGTGTTGACTCCATGTTTCAGAAGGCTTGATTCATTATTTTATTATATATATTACATTAAAACTACACTAAAATAGTAGAAGGAAAAGTTTCATCTCCGAAGGCCTGCCAAGCTAAGAATAGAAAAGAAAAGAATGATAACAAAGGCAGACTCTCTGTCCGAGTCAGCTCTGCTGTGATTGGCCATTAATTACAAACAAGCAGGTGAGGCCAATCCCAGATGCACTTGTTGCGTTCCACAGCAGCAGATAACCATTGTTTACATTTTGTTCCTGAAGCCTCTCAGCTTCGCAGGAAGAAAAAATCTTAAGAAAAGATTTTTAATGAAAAGATTTTTAATGAAAAGCAACACATTGCTTGGCAATCTGGGATAAATGCCAGGGGAGGTGTGTGGCATGGTGACAGGACCAAATAGGATACGCATTGCTTGGCAATCTGGGACATGGGGAGGGTGCTGCTGTGGGGAGGGGGCTGCTCTGGGGAGGGGTGGGGTGTCCCCCCAGCCAGGGGTCCATGCCGATGGGTGGGGGCCGTGCCAGGTTCTGCTCGGACGAGATGCTGCTGCGGGAGATGACGTCGGAGCCGCTGCTGCGGCAGTACGGGGTGGTGGTGCTGGACGAGGCGCAGGAGCGCACGGTGCCCACGGACGCGCTGCTGGGGCTGCTCAAGGACGTGCTGCGCCAGCGCCCGGCCCTGCGCCTCGTCGTGGTCACCTCGCCCGCCCTGGAGCCGCGCCTGCGCGCCTTCTGCGGGGACCCGCCCGTGGTCAGGGTGCCCGGGCACGGCTCCCCGCCACAGCTGCTCTACCGGGAGCCGCCGGCCCACGGGAGCGTGGCCGCCGCCTGCCAGGCCGTGCTGGACATCCACCGGCGCCAGGAGCCCGGCAACGTCCTCGTCTTCCTGGCCAGCGAGCAGGTGGGGGAACAGGGCAGGGGGGATTGGAGGGTTCCTCTCAGTGGGGTGGAGGGGCAGCTGCAGCTCCTCTGAGGTGGAGGTGGGCACAAGGCATGGCACAGCCTGGGAGTGGGAGCACTGCAGGTGTCACCTGTCACCCCTTGTCCTCGCTCAGGAGATCTCGGAGTGCTGTGCTGCCATCCAGACGGAGGCCGTGGCGCTGAGCCCGGCGCTGGGCCCGCTGCTGGTGCTGCCGCTGCACCCCGGGGTGGGCAGGGCTGCACAGAGACTCTACGAGACACCTGAGGAGGGCCGGGAGCGCCGTGTCATTGTCACCCACTGGCTCGGGGACTCGTCCTTCTCGCTGGGCACTGTGCGCTTCGTCATCGACTCAGGGCTGGAGCTGCGCAGTGTGAGTGGGACAGGGGACACATGGGGGGTCTGGGTCTGCCCTGGGTGCAGTGAGCTGTGGTGTTCCAGGCTGGGAGGAGGTGTGTGCCCCAGGGAGGGGGCAGTGGTGGCCCTGTACTGGCAGGTGAGAGGCCCTGGGGGATGGCAGGGGTCCCACTCACAGCCTCCCCTGCAGGTGTACAACCCCCGCATCCGCGCCGAGTCCCAGGTGCTGCGGCCCATCAGCCGGAGCCAGGCCGAGTCACGCATGCAGAGAGCTGCAGGCAGCCCCCCAGGTGAGCCCCTGCTCCTGTGTCCCCCCCTCAGCACTGCCAGCAGCCCCTGGGCCAGCAGCACCTGTCCCCACCCTGTCCCTGTCCTCTCTCCTGCAGGCACCTGCCTGCGCCTGTACTCGGAGGCCTTTGAGCAGCGCCTGCCCCCCAGCCCCGCGCCCCACGTGAGTGAGACCAGCCTGAGCCGCCTGGTGCTGCTGCTGAAGCGCCTGGACATCGCTGACATGGGCCAGTGTGACTTCCTTGACCGCCCAGGTAGAGCCCACGGAGGCCAGGAATGGCATGGGGGAGCACAGGGGCAGGCAGCTGTGGCCATCACTGCGGCCTGGGAGGGACTGGACAGAGTGGGCAAAGCTGCCTGATGTCCCACCCCAGCCCCTGAGTCGCTGATGCAAGCTCTGGAGGACCTGGACTACCTGGCAGCCCTGGATGATGACGGGAATCTGTCGGAGGTGGGCATCATCATGTCGGAGTTCCCCCTGGACCCGCAGCTGGCCAAGGCCCTCATTGCCTCCTGCGAGTTCGACTGCGTGGAGGAGATGGTCAGCCTGGCTGCCATGCTCACAGGTACCCCATGGGGGGCTTGAGGGGGAGCCAGCACTGCCAGGGAGGTGCTGGGGACACACAGTGACCCCCTGCCCACCCCCAGCATCCCCCTGCTTCGTGCCCCTGTCCACGCACCTGGAGGAGGCCGTGGCGCTGCGCCGGCGGGCACTGCTGCACCCCAACGGGGACCACTTCACCCTCATCAACATCTTCAATGCCTTCCAGCAGCGTGAGTCGGGCAGGGGCTGGGGGGCTTCACCCCTGTGGGCATCCCACAGACCCCTTTCCCCTGTCCCCTGTTGTGTCCCCTGATGTGTCCCCTGCCCTGGAGCTACATTCCTGACCCCATCCGAGTGTCCAGCCTGGCTGGGGGAGGATCTGGGGGTCCCAGCTCTAGCCTGGGGGCTCAGTCCCTGTCACCACTGTGTGAAGGGGTCACAGACAGGGGAACAGCAGTGCTTCTGTGTCCCCAAGCCCCAGCCCAGCGGGCTCTCTGCTCATCTGACCCCACCCCATGGCACCACTGTCCTGTCCCCACATCACAGACCCCACTGTCCCACCCCTGTCCCCCATCACAGCCCCCACTGTCCCATCCCTGTCCCCACATCACAGCCCCCACTGTCCCACCCCTCCCCACATCCCAGCCCCCACTGTCCCACCACTGTCCCCACATCACAGCCCCCATTGTCCCACCCCTGTCCCCACATCACAGCCCCCATTGTCCCACCCCTGTCCCCACATCACAGCCCCCGCTGTCCCACCGCTGTCACCCCATTTGTGACGCGCTGTGCCCCCTGCAGACGCGGGGGACGAGGGCTGGTGCCGGAAGCAGGGGCTGTGTGCCGAGGCGCTGCGCCTGGCGGGCACGGTGCGCGCCGAGCTGCTGGAGGCCATGCGCCGCATCGAGCTCCCGGTGTCCCCGCCCGCCTTCGGCTCCGACGCCAACGCCCTCAACATCCAGCGCGCCCTCATCTCCGGGTACTTCCTCAAGGTGGGCCCGGGGGGCGTCGTGGGGAGTTACGGGGGAGATGTTGGGCTGTGCATCCACCATCCCACTCCCTGCTTCTCGGGTTGCTGTTGGTAATTGCTGCCCCGAGATGTGCAGGGTGTCTCTGCTTCGGCCCGCGTGGCTGAAGAACGAGTCTGGACTCTTCACTTTTCGGTCTTGAGGTTGTTTATTCATTCTTATCTATAAAATTTTCTTTCTGCCCAGCTGAGGTCTGTTCAGCAGGGCAGCCACAGGCACTCTGACTGCCCCTGAGATGGTGTTGTCCTTTTATACTACAAACTACATATATCATATTTACACTTAATTCCCAATACCCATCACCTGTGTTAGACTCTGCACTTGTACTCTAAACCAATCCCAAAGTGCCAACATCACTGCAGAAAATGGAGAACAAGAAGAAGAAGAAAGAAAGGCTGGACACGCCCTGATTCCTCCATCTTGTCCCCATAACCCCCATACCAAAAATCCTAAAATCTGCATTTTCTGTGATCATTTTGTTATTACGCTGTTCAAACCTGTGTAACTTTCAGGTGCTCATACAAAGCTGGTAACTTGCTCCAAGGGTCAGAATCAAATCCCCAGGTGTTCTGGGCTGCATGCCAGGGTCTCAGATGGGGTCTTCGGCAACTCTGGGCACCCAGGGGGCTGTGCTGAGTTCTGACACCTGCTGGTCCCTTGCAGGTCGCCCGGGACATTGACGGCTCCGGTAACTACGTGATGCTGACACACAAGCACGTGGCACACCTGGCCCCCGCCTGCGGGTACCTGCTGAGGCCACCACCCCGCCGCCTGCCCCCCTGGGTGCTCTACCACGAGTTCACCATCTCTCAGGACAACTGCCTGCGCGTGGTCTCGGAGATCCAGCCCCAAATGTGAGGGCGCGGGGAGGGACGGCTCCTTCCTCACAGGGTGTCCCCGTAGCTGGCTGACCCCAGCCTGTCCTCCTCGCAGGCTGGTGGAGTTGGCCCCGCAGTACTACCTGAGCAACCTGCCGCCCAGCGAGGGCCGGGACCTGCTGATGGAGCTGCGGGAGAAGGTGGTGGCGGCCGAGGAGGCGGCGCCGGCCGAGGCGGAGCTGGCCGAGGGCGCCGGACGCGCGGAGGATGAGCCCGGGGACGTGTGCGTCCTGCAGTGAGCCGGAGCAGCGGAGCCCCGCGGTGGGGCTGCCTGGGCTTGGCCGTGACCCTGGGGACAGGGGAGCCCCGGGGAGGCCCCAGGGGGGCCGTGTGGCCGCAGGGGCTGTCCCGGGTCCCAGGGAGGCGCGGGCACGGCCTGGCGCTGCCTCGGTAGAAGGAAAAGGTCAGTCGTGGGGCCAGCGGCCGTGAACAGCCCAGCACCTCAGAATGGATAACGCTGGCCCCGGCTCTGGGAGTGCTGTGGGCCCTCCCACTGGGCCCTTTCACCCCATTGGCCGGGGAGCTGCAATCTGGAGGCATCGCCTGTCCCACCCCAGGGCCGAGGGGCCACGCACGGGTCCCTCCTCCTGTATAAAGTTTTGTGACCTTTGCTCCTGGCTTCGTGTCCGTGACTGCGGTGAGGGTGGGGTCCGTCCTGCCCAGGGACATCACCAGAGGATGATCCAGCCAGGGTGGGCTCCATCCTGCCCAGGGACATCACCACACAGGGGTCTGGCTGGGGTGGGGTCCATCCTGCCAAAGGACATCCATCACCGCACAGGGGTGCAGCCAGGGTGGGCTCTGTCCCTGCTCCTCCCGTCTCCCGGGGGTGGTTTCTGTCTGTCTGTGAGGCCTCTCTCTCCCCTCCCACCCATGTTTCGGGTGCCAGGCTGGGGTTCCAGCCGTGCTGAGGCTCTGAGGGCATCCCTGGCCTTTGCCTCAGGACTTCCCCTCCGTGGTTGTGGTTCTTCTGCAGAAGCCAAGGGGAAGCTGTGGTTGGCGAGATGGGGGCGAGCGGGGTCCCCAACCTGCTGCCAGTGCCCGCTTCCTCCAGACAGGGCAGGGCACCCCTGGGGGCACCCCAGGCCAAGGCACCCCTTCACTCTCCTTTTGGGGCTGCCCACAGTGCTACAGCCAAGGGCTGAGCTGCTGCAGGGGGCCCTGGGGGTCCCGGCTCCCCGTCCCCACCCTCAGCCCACACACCGGGGTTTGGCTCAGCCCAGGGAGGGGCCCTGGAGGTCCCGCTGGCCTGTCCTGGCCACAGGGCCTCAAAAGGTGAGAGCTGGGCTCCCCCAGCCTCCCACAGCCCCAGTTCCCTCTTTGCTTTCTAGGAACTGCAGAAAGTACGTGAAAGGGTACAGCGCTGCCTTCCCCAGGACGGGCTCTGCTGCGTGCCCTCAGCATGGGCTGGCACCAGCGGGGTGGCAAAGGGGCAGCTGGTGACCCTGATGATCTCTGTCCCTATGTACATCCTCATCTCTGCACGGCACCCCATGGGACACACTGGCACGAGGAGGGAGGATAGGGGTGTGCCAACCTGTGCCAGGCTGGAGGCATCACCCTGAGCCTCTGTGGAACCCTCCCCTCTCCTCACCCCACCCAGAGGGGCCCAGCCCTGAGCTGCCCCTCTCCAGACCCCCAGCACAGGTGCTGAGAGACCCCACAGCCCCCCCAGCCCACAGCAGGGCACTGGGGGGCTCTGTGCAGCACATGGTGATGATGTGCAGACCCTCAGGTGCTGCAGGACCCCTCTGAGAGAGCTGGGACCACCCAAAACCCCAACAGCACCCCAGACAGCCAGTGCTGCCCCTTGCCTGGGTGTTCCCAGGGTGACCCATCCTGTGCCATCCCGGGCAGGGCAGGGCAGGGCAGGGCAGGGCAGGGCAGGGGGTGCCGGTGCCCCCTGCCCCCCCGGGAAGCACCAGCAGCGCTGTGGGTGGGAGGCAGGGAGGGGGCCGAGCGTGGCTCCTGTCCTGCAGTTCTCAGAAGTGTGATGCTGCTCTGACTGCACCTTGGGGCAGCCCCACGCAGGCCAGCCCAGTATAAGAGCGCAGCCCCCGGCTCTGCTGAGCCCACCGGAGACAGCGCAGAGGTAGGCACAGACTGGGGGGGCTGGGGGGATCCTGCTTTGGGGGTGCTGCTCCCAGGGCTGGGGCTCTGCCCTGGCTGCGCCTCTCTGGAGTTATGCCCGGCTGGGGCTGCCCTCTCCCCTTTCCTTCCCCCAGATGCTGGTGCTGCTGGGGCTGCTGCTGCTCCTGGTGCCTTTGGAATCCCTGACCGCCTTCCCCCAAAGTGTGAGTGCTGACCCCAAGGCTGGGGGAGGCCTTGGAGGGGACCTGGCTGGGACAGGGACTGGGAGGAGTGGGGACATCCCAAACCCACACGCCTTGGATAGGGGCTGGGGCAGCTCTGCTGGGAGCATGAGGGTGATGTGGGGTGGGTATGGGGTGAGGAGGTGGAGTGCAGGAGCAGGGTGAGGATTGTGAGGCCACCACCCATGGTGGTTTGGGGACAATCTGCCCCCACCACAGCCCACCAGTGGACAATCTGCCTCTCCCTCCAGTCCAGGTGGGAAGCTCAGCCAGGACGTGGTGGTGCGATGTGACACCTCAGAGCAGCACATCTCCTGGACGCTGAACGGGACGAGGAGCCCATGGCTGAACTGGTGCCTGAGGGCCAGAAGCTCACCATCCTGGGCTTGGACCTGCCCGGGGCAACTACAGCTGCTGGGCTGGCCCTGTCCTGCTGGACACCATCTACGTGGTGCTCAGAAACTCCCGTAAGGAAGGGCATGGCCGGGGGTGATGGGGGGCAGCGGTGGAGGGATGAGGACCAGGGGATTCTGGCGCCCAGCCCGTGGGCATGAGGGTGTGGGGAGCCCCTGGCAGGGAGTGGCCCCCCCTGGCCTCATGCAGCCCCTGACCAGCCACCCCTCGACCCCTCAGGCGAGGAGGAGATCAACGTGTCCTGCCAGGCTCAGTCCTACAACGGCTCCTTCCACTGCTCCTGGCCCGGGCCCGCCTCTGCCATCTTCCGTGCCCGCCTCATCCGCAGGTGGGTGCCCCTTGGGACCCCCAAACCCAGGGCAGCACCAGGGGCACCCCCGCCCCTGTGGGCTCCCCACCCTCCCCTGCCCACAGTGATGGCCCGTGGGCCCTGGGTGCCCCTGGCCGTGACCCCTGGCCCTTCAACGCCAGCCTGGCCCCATCCCCTGTTCTGCCTGGCTGGGGAGGATCTGGGGTCCCAGCTCCACCCTGAGGGGCTCAGTCCCTCCTCACCACCTCTCCAGTTTCTTCCTCCGCGATATCGGTGAGCCCAGGGAACAGCAGTGGGGCGTCCCGGAGGCACTGGAGGCCCCAGCCCAGTCTCAGCCCCCCGCTTCTGAGCCTGACCCCGCACCCCCTGGCACCACTGTCCTGAGCCTGCGGCACAGCCCCCAGCTGTCCCACCCTGGGCCCCCCGGCCTCCTGGCCGCCCCAAGTCCTACTCCCTGTCCCCACCTGCAGTTCGAGCCCCCACAACCCACCCAGGTCCCCACATCCCAGCCCCCACCTGTCCCCCCATGTCCCCACCCTGCCCAGCCCCATCCCTGTCCCACCCCTGTGCCCCCAGATGCTCAGCCAGGCCCCTCCTCACTGTCCCTTCCTTCCCTGGCTGGTGAATTGTCACCCCAGGCTGTCACCGCTGCCCCCCCAGCTGCCGGGCTCAGGGCCAGCCCCGCTCCCGAGGGTCTCCCCAGACCGTGCCGTGCCCCTTGCAGGTCGAGCAGTTCGTGGAGGCGCGGAGGAGGCGCCGGTGCCCGCAGAGCGGGGCGGGCGGATCAGCTGCCGGGACCCCTACACCCCGGCCTGGAGCCCCTGGAGCTCCTGGGTGGGCCTCGATGCACCCCAATAACAGCGGCTGGGAGGATGCCGACCCCACAAGCGGGCCCTCCTTTCCCCAGAACCCCATCCCTTTACAGCTCGGAAAGGATTGTTCCCCCTAATAAAAACTCAGGGATTGGCTTTGCACCACAAACTCTGCTCATTGTGAGTGGGAAGGGGAGGTGTTGGGCCCCACAGCACAAAATCCCAGCCCTGGGGTCCATCTGCGTGGCTGGGACAGGCTCCACCTGTGCTCAGCCCAGCTTGGGACAGGAGGGTAGAGGGTCCCCACACCCTGCCCAGTTCAGCCCCCGAACTCCCCAGCCCTCAAAACCCGCCCAGACTCTTCACTTTTTGGGTCTTGAGGTTGTTTATTCATTCTTACAGAGGAAAGCACCCTTTTTCTGCCCAGCAGGACCCCATCCTGACCCTCAGCCCCAGGGCAGCCAGGATCCCATCCTGACCCTGTCCCCACATCCCGAGATGGATCCCATCCTGTCCCTTATACTACAAAGAGCAGGATATCCTGATTTCCCCACATCCTAATTCCAGGATCCCACCCTCACCCCATGTTAGATCCAGGGGAGCAGGATCCCAAACCAATCCCTGTCCCCACATTACAGCAGAAAATGGAGAACAAGAAGAAGAAGAAAGAAATGCTGGGACAGGATCCCATCCTCCATCCCGTCCCCAAAACCCCATAGCAAAATCCCATCCCGAAATCTGCATTTCCCCACATCCCATTTTGGATCCCATCCTGACCTGTGTGTAACATCCAGGTGCTCAGGATCCCAAGCTGACCCCAAAGCACCGGGTGACAGTGTGGAGGAGCCCCAGGTGTTCCTGTCCCCATATCCTGGGGAGCAGGATCCCATCCCCACCCCAAAGCACCGCTGACAGTGTGGGAGGAGCAGGATCCCATCCTGGCCCCTGCCCCAAGTCCCCGGGAGCAGGATCCCACCGACCCCTGTCCCCATATCCCGGGGAGCAGGATCCATCCTGACCCTGATCCCGGGAGCAGGATCCCATCCTGACCCCATCCCCAGAACCCGGGAGCAGGATCCCACCCTGACAAAGCCCAGGGACCACCCATCACCACTGGGGCTCCTGCCGAAGCTGGGCACCACCCGCCCCCTGCCCCCCTGGGTGCTCTGCCCAGCCTGGGGCTGAGGGGCTCACCAGGACAACTGCCTGCCCACGTCTCCCTGAGCCCCCACCCCACCAGAGACCCCTGAGCACAGCCGGGGCTGCTGCCCACCTCAGCAGGTGTCCCCGGGTGATGCCACGGGCCCATTGAGGTGTCCTCCACACGGGTCTGGTGGGACCCCCCGCCCCGGAGAGGCTGGTGAGTACTACCTGAGCAACCCTCCTGGGGCTCCCGGGCCAGGCGGGCACAAGTCCGGGGAACGGGGGACAGAAGGTGGGGCCCGAGGAGTCCAGAGACGCCCCGAGGGTCCCAGGGAACCGGGGTGCGTGAATCGGGGCCTGGGGTCCGGCGGAGGAACCGGGGCCGTGGTGGGCGAGGTCCGGTCCCGGCACCGAGCGGTGCAGCGGGCCCAGCGGTGGGGCTGCCTGGGCTTCAGCGTGACCCTGGGGACAAGGGCAGGGGGAGCTCCAGGGGCCAGCATCTCCTGAAAAAGGGGCTGTCCCGAATTTGGGAGGCGGCACACCTGACCTGGCGCTGCCTCGGCTCTGCGCCGTGGTCAGTCGTGGGCCAGCGGCCGTGGGACCGCCCCGGCACCTCAGAGCGTGGAGTGGGGAGCGCTGGCCCCGGCCGGGGGAGTGCTGTGGGCCCTCCCCACTGGGCTCCTTCACCCCGTATTGGCCGGGGGTGCTGCGGGGCTGGAGGCATCGCCTGTCCCACTCCCCCCAGGGCCGAGGGGCCACGCACGGGTCCCTCCTCCTGTATAAAGTTTTGTGACCTTTGCTCCTGGCTTCGTGTCCGTGACTGCGGTGAGGGTGGGGTCCGTCCTGCCCAGGGACATCACCAGAGGATGATCCAGCCAGGGTGGGCTCCATCCTGCCCAGGGACATCACCACACAGGGGTCTGCTGGAGTGGGGTCCATCCTGCCGAAGGACATCCATCACCACACAGGGGTGCAGCCAGGGTGGGCTCTGTCCCTGCTCCTCCCGTCTCCCGGGGGTGGTTTCTGTCTGTCTGTGAGGCCTCTCTCTCCCCTCCCACCCATGTTTCGGGTGCCAGGCTGGGGTTCCAGCCGTGCTGAGGCTCTGAGGGCATCCCTGGCTTGCCTCAGGACTTCCCTCCGTGGTTGTGGCTTCTGCGAAGCCAAGGGGAAGCTGTGGTTGGCCGAGATGGGGGGCGAGCGGGTCCCCAACCTGCTGCCAGTGCCTGCTTCCCCAGACAGGGCAGGGCACCCTGGGGGCACCCCAGGCCAAGGCACCCTTCCCTCTCCTTTTTAGGGCTGCCCACAGTGCTACAGCCAAGGGCTGAGCTGTTGCAGGGGGCCCTGGGGTCCCCGCCCCGTCCCCACCCCTCAGCCCACACACCGGGGTTTGGCTCAGCCCAGGGAGGGGCCCTGGAGGTCCCGCTGGCCTGTCCTGGCCACAGGGCCTCAAAAGGTGAGAGCTGGGCTCCCCCAGCCTCCCACAGCCCCAGTTCCCTCTTTGCTTTCTAGGAACCGCAGAAAGTACGTGAAAGGGTACAGCGCTGCCTTCCCCAGGACGGGCTCTGCTGCGTGCCCTCAGCATGGGCTGGCACCAGCGGGGTGGCAAAGGGGCAGCTGGTGACCCTGATGATCTCTGTCCCTATGTACGTCCTCATCTCTGCACGGCACCCCATGGGACACACTGGCACGAGGAGGGAGGATAGGGGTGTGCCAACCTGTGCCAGGCTGGAGGCATCACCCTGAGCCTCTGTGGAACTCTCCCCTCTCTTCACCCCACCCAGAGGGGCCCAGCCCTGAGCTGCCCCTCCAGACCCCAGCACAGGTGCTGAGAGACCACAGCCCCCAGCCCACAGCAGGGCACTGGGGGCTCTGTGCAACACATGGTGATGATGTGCAGACCCTCAGGTGCTGCAGGACCCTCTGAGAGAGCTGGGACCACCCAAAACCCCAACAGCACCCCAGACAGCCAGTGCTGCCCCTTGCCTGGGTGTTCCCAGGGTGACCCATCCTGTGCCATCCCCGGGCAGGGCAGGGCAGGGCAGGGGGTGCCGGTGCCCCCTGCCCCCCCGGGAAGCACCAGCAGCGCTGTGGGTGGGAGGCAGGGAGGGGGCCGAGCGTGGCTCCTGTCCTGCAGTTCTCAGAAGTGTGATGCTGCTCTGACTGCACCTTGGGGCAGCCCCACGCAGGCCAGCCCAGTATAAGAGCGCAGCCCCCGGCTCTGCTGAGCCCACCGGAGACAGCGCAGAGGTAGGCACAGACTGGGGGGGCTGGGGGGATCCTGCTTTGGGGGTGCTGCTCCCAGGGCTGGGGGCTCTGCCCTGGCTGTGCCCCTCTCCTGGGTTATGCCCGGCTGGGGCTGCCCTCTCCCACCCTTTCCCTTCGCAGATGCTGGTGCTGCTGGGGCTGCTGCTGCTCCTGGTGCCTGCAGAATCCCTGACCGCCTTCCCCCCAAAGTGTGAGTGCTGCCCCCGGGGCACAGGGGAGGCCTTGGAAGGGGGACCTGGCTGGGACAGGGACTGCGGAGGGAGTGGGGGACATCCCAAACCCACACGCCTTGGATAGGGGCTGGGGCAGCTCTGCTGGGAGCATGAGGGTGATGTGGGGTGGGTATGGGGTGAGGAGGTGGAGTGCAGGAGCAGGGTGAGGATTGTGAGGCCACCACCCATGGTGGTTTGGGGGACAATCTGCCCCCACCACAGCCCACCAGTGGACAATCTGCCTCTCCCCTCCAGTCCAGGTGGGGAAGCTCAGCCAGGACGTGGTGGTGCGATGTGACACCTCAGAGCAGCACATCTCCTGGACGCTGAACGGGGACGAGGAGCCCATGGCTGAACTGGTGCCTGAGGGCCAGAAGCTCACCATCCTGGGCTTGGACCTGCCCGCCACGGGCAACTACAGCTGCTGGGCTGGCCCTGTCCTGCTGGACACCATCTACGTGGTGCTCAGAAACTCCCGTAAGGAAGGGCATGGCCGGGGGTGATGGGGGGCAGCGGTGGAGGGATGAGGACCAGGGGATTCTGGTGCCCAGCCCGTGGGCATGAGGGTGTGGGGAGCCCCTGGCAGGGAGGGGGCACCACCCCTGGCCTCATGCAGCCCCTGACCAGCCACCCCTCGACCCCTCAGGCGAGGAGGAGATCAACGTGTCCTGCCAGGCTCAGTCCTACAACGGCTCCTTCCACTGCTCCTGGCCCGGGCCCGCCTCTGCCATCTTCCGTGCCCGCCTCATCCGCAGGTGGGTGCCCCTTGGGACCCCCCAAACCCAGGGCAGCACCAGGGGCACCCCGCCCTAAGCGCTGCCCACCCCTCCCTGCCCACAGCGATGGCTCCGTGGGGCCCTGGGTGCCCGTGGCCGGTGACCAGGGCCGCTTCAACGCCAGCCTGGCAGATCCCCTGTTCTGCCCCTTCGGGGAGGAGCTGCGCCCGCTCCAGCTCCACCTCGAGGGGCTCTCGGACACCTCCTACCTCAACCTCTCCAGGCATTTCTTCCTCCGCGATATCGGTGAGCTCAGGGCAGGAGCAGCGGGGTGGGGGCGTCCCGGAGGCACTGGAGGCTCCGGGGGGAGGGTCTCAGCCCCCGTTCTGAGCCCGCTGTGCCCGCAGTGCGCCCTGAGCCGCCCCAGGAGCTGAGCCTGCGGCAGCGCGGGGAGCGGCTCCGCCTGGCCTGGGCCCCCCCGGCCTCCTGGCCGCTCCCCAAGTCCTACTTCGCGCTGCTCTACCACCTGCAGTTCGAGCTCCACAACGGCACCCAGGTACCAGGGAGGGGTCCCTGCCCCGGGGGGACCCTGCGCGGGCTGCCCCATGTGCCCACCCTGCCCCTGCCCCATCCCTGACCGACTCCTCGCTGTGCCTGGTGAGATGCTCAGCCAGGGCCCCTCCTCACTGTGCTGCTTCCCTTCCTGGGCTGGTGAATTGTCACCCCAGGCTGTCACCGCTGCTCCCCCCAGCGCTGCCGGGCTCAGGGCGCGCTGTGCCCCGTTCCCCGAGGGTCTCCCCAGACCGTGCCGTGCCCCCTTTGCAGGTCGAGCAGTTCGTGGAGGGCGCGGAGGAGGCGCCGGTGCCCGCGGGAGCGGGGCGGGTGCGGATCAGCTGCCGGGACCCCTACACCCCCCCGGCCTGGAGCCCCTGGAGCGCCTGGGTGGGCCTCGATGCACCCCAATAACAGCGGCTGGGAGGATGCCGACCCCACAAGCGGGCACCTCCTTTCCCCAGAACCCCCATCCCTTTACAGCTCGGAAAAGGATTGTTCCCCCCTAATAAAACTCAGGGATTGGCTTTGCCACCACAAACTCTGCTCGGTGTGCGTGGGAAGGGAGGTGCTGGGCCCCCACAGCACAAAACTCAGCCCTGGGGTCCATCTGCGTGGCTGGGACAGGCTCCACCCGTGCTCCAGCCCAGCTTGGGGACAGGAGGGGTAGAGGGTCCCCACACCCTGCCCAGTTCAGCTCCCCGAACTCCCCCAGCCCTCAAAAACCCGCCCAGCTCTGCCTCCTTTCTGGGGACTGCGGTGGGACAACGTCCCCAGACAGAGGAGCAGCACCCCGCCCCAAATGCCGGGGAGCAGGACCCCATCCTGACCCCGTCCCCAAATCCCGGGGAGCAGGATCCCATCCTGACCCCGTCCCCACATCCCGGGGAGCAGGATCCCATCCTGACCCTGTCCCCACATTACAGAGAGCAGGATCCCATCCTGACCCTGTCCCCACATCCTGGGGAGCAGGATCCCACCCTGACCCCATACCCATATCCAGGGGAGCAGGATCCCATCCCGACCCTGTCCCCACATTACAGAGAGCAGGATCCCATCCCGACCCCGCCCCAAATGCCGGGGAGCAGGATCCCATCCTGACCCCGCCCCAAATCCCGGGGAGCAGGATCCCATCCCGACCCCGTCCCCACATCCCAGGGAGCAGGATCCCATCCTGACCCCGTCCCCACATCCCGGGGAGCAGGATCCCACCCTGACCCCAAAGCACCGCTGACAGTGTGGAGGAGCAGGATCCCACCCTGACCCTGTCCCCATATCCCGGGGAGCAGGATCCCATCCCGACCCCAAAGCACCGCTGACAGTGTGGAGGAGCAGGATCCCATCCCGGCCCCGCCCCAAGTCCCGGGGAGCAGGATCCCACCCTGACCCCGTCCCCATATCCCGGGGAGCAGGATCCCATCCCGACCCTGTCCCCAAATCCCGGGGAGCAGGATCCCATCCTGACCCCATCCCCAGAACCCGGGGAGCAGGATCCCACCCTGACCCCAAAGCGCCGCTGACAGTGTTGGGGGGATCAGGGACCACCCATCACCACTGGGGGGGCTCAGTTCCTACCGAAGCTGTGGCCCCACAATGCGCCCCCTCAGCGTCCCCGTGCCGTGCCCAGCTCGGGGCTGAGGGGCTGCACCAGGCAGGGGGGAGCCCACGCCCCTCCCTGAGCCCCCCACCCCACCAGAGACCCCTGGAGCACAGCCGGGGCTGCTGCCCACCCCCCTGCAGCCGCGCCGGCTCCGGGTGATGCCACGGGGCTTTATTGAGGTGCTTCCACACGGGTCTGGGCCGGGACCCCCGCCCCGGAGAGGCTGGTGAGTGTGAGACCCCCGGGCGCTGCCCTCCCGGGGCTCCCGGGCCAGGCGGGCACAAGTCCGGGGGAACGGGGGGATAGAAGGACCGGGGCTCCGTGAGTCCAGAGACGCCCCGAGGGTCCCAGGGAACTGGGGTGCAGGAATCGGGGCTCTGGGGTCCGGCGGTGGGGCTGAGGGTCCGGTCCCGGCACCGTGGCTCCGGTGCTAACGGCAGGGCCGGGCTCCGGCGGCGGGACCGGGGCTCCGGGGCTCCGCTCACGGCGGGGCCAAGCCGCCCAGGCGGAGCTCCTCGCTCTCCAGCATCTCCCTGGAAAAGAAGGGCCGGGCTAAGCCCCCCTCGCCCCCCGTGCCCCCCGCGCCCCCCTCGCGTACCGGTACGCGGCGATCTCCGCCTCCAGCGCCATCCGCAGCCGCAGCAGCGCCGGGTACTCCCGCAGGCACCGGGCCATCTCCGCCTCCGCCGCCCCGATCTCCCGCTCCAGCTCCGCCACCCGCTCCTGAGCCGGGCCGTCAGCAGCGCCGGGACCGCGGGGCGACCCCCGGGATCCCCCGCTCACAGGGACCCCCACAGGGACCCCCCTCCCGACCCCCGGTCCGCACGGACCCCCGGGCAGACCCCCGCCCTACACGGACCCCCGGGATCCCCAACGCCGCCCCGACACCCGGGGCACAAAACCCGCACAAACCCCGCTCCCGGTCCCACCCGAACTCCCCCACCCCTCCCGGGGCCCCCCGCTCCATCCGGACCCCTGACCCCCGCCCCTCCCCATCCCCACCCCCCTTCTCCCCATCCCTCCGGGCATCCAGCTCCAAACATCCACCCTCCTCCTCCTCCTCCTCCTCCTCCTCCTCCTGCTCCTGCTCCCACCCCAGCCCCCACCCCCGCTCCTTCCCA
Organism: Emberiza elegans; assembly: GCA_024865655.1. Taxonomy (NCBI): domain Eukaryota; kingdom Metazoa; phylum Chordata; class Aves; order Passeriformes; family Fringillidae; genus Emberiza; species Emberiza elegans. The sequence goes on along the minus strand of JALJVW010002400.1, from coordinate 2,480,998 downwards.
GCCCCCCGGGCGCCCCCCCGATCCCGCACCTGGTACTTGGCCAGCTCCCCGCTCCGCCGGTCCCGCAGCCCCTCCAGCTGCCGGTGTAACGCGCCCACCGCGCCCCGCAACGCCTCCACCTCGGCGGCTCGGGCTCGCAGCAGCCTCCGGTAACCGGCGGCCTCGGCACGGGCACGGAGCACCGCCTCGCCGCCGCCCCAGCGGCACCGGGGCCGGCCCTCGGCCGCGCTCATCCCGGTGGTAATGCGGTTCCACCCCTCCGCGTCACGGAACCGCAGCCAATCCCGCCGGTACCGGGAGTCCGACTCCTCCCGGTAGCGGCGGAGAGGGGGAGCCCGCCGAAGCCTGTCCCCCAAAAGTGGGGTGAGGGGAGAAGCCTGTCCCCCAAAAGTGGGGTGAGGGGCTGCAGCACCGCGGGGGGCACCGGGGTGGGGGGCAAGGTCGACTTCAGGGTCAAGGTCACCCCTCTTACCCCCCCATGCCCTTCATCCTCTCCATCATCATCCATAGAGGCTGGAGTCGGGCTGGATGGTCCCGGAGGGGGTCACTGGGGAGGGGGGGCAGAGATGTGCCAGAAGAACGGGGGCATTCAGCCCCTCTGCACCCCACGAGTGTCCTGCGGGGCGCACCCAGGCTCAGCCTGCGGCAGGTGACGCCCGGGGGCAGGGATGGGGAGCACCCCGAGCCCATGGCGGGGGCTGCACGGGCACGTCCAGGCCCTGGGAGCTGACAGACCGCGGCGGGAGGGCCGGGGGCTCAGACTGTCCGTCTGTCCCACCGCGGGCTGGGGCCGGGGTGGCCGAGTCCTCGGTGCACAGGTGGAAGGCGGAGGCGGCCAACTCCGACCGGGATAAGGCAAAGTGGTGCGGGCGGTGCAGACCCCGCTGCCAGGGTGGGGGGCTTCCAGCACCAGGAATGGGAGCTCCACGCCCTGCTCCGGCTGGGCTGGAGGCTGTGGAGCCCACGGAGCTGCTGGTGGGGGAGCTGCAGAACCCTGCCAGGTGTGGGGACCCATCCCTGGGTTCCCAGGGCTGCGGGCAGGGAGCTGCAGGTGTCCATGGGGTATAGAAACCCAGCCCTGGGCTCCCACGGCTCTGAGCAGGGGGCTACAGACATCTGTGGGGTGCAGGGGCTCAGCCCTGGGCTCCTGGGGGTCCACGGGGCATGGGGGTCCATCCCTGGGCTCCTGAGGGTCCATAGGGCATGGGGGCTCATCCCTGGAATCCTGGGGGTCCAGGCAGGGGCTGCAGAGGTCCGTAGGGCATGGAGGGCGGTCCCTGGGCTCCTGAGGGTCCATAGGGCATGGGGGTCTATCCCTGGGCTCCTGAGGGTCCACAGGGCATGGGAGCCCATCCCTGGAATCCTGGGGGTCCATAGGGCATGGGGCCCCATCCCTGGGCTCCTGGGGGTGCCCACAGTGATGCTCCAGGTGGGGTTTGGTGAAGCTTTGAGTCCAAGCACTCCTGGGTGCTCCTGGGGGGCTCCCCATGGCAGGGAGGGGGCTGCCAGTGCGGGGCTCTGTCTCAGGAAGCTGCAGCCCCTTCCCTGCCACGCTCCAAGCTCAGAGCCCACCGGGCTCCCAGTGCCACCTCCTGGCACATCGGCAGCGCCCTCACACCACAGAGGCCACCCCGGAGACCGACGTCACCTTGTTGTCCTCGGCCCAGGGCTGGAGGTTCTGCAGGGCGTAGAGGGAGGAGTTGTGCATGCACAGCGGGTCCTGGGGCAGCGGCTGCGCCAGGCTCTTCTGGAACGCCTCCTGCTGCAGGTGCAGCATCAGCCGGTTGGCCTGCTGCCGCTCGGCCTCGCGCTCCTCCGCCGTCTGACGCCTGCACACACGCACACAACGCTGGCACCGGCCGCAGAGGGCACTGCCACCGCAGCACTGTCCCTTGGTCCCCTTATTGCTGCCATGGGACACGCGCCACTGCGCCGCCAGAGAGGGCACAGCAGGGCACAGGGGAGGCCACGGTGATGCCGTCCATCCCCAGTGCATGCCAGTCCCAGCCTCTCCCAGAATGTGGGGTTCACTGCCGGAGGGATGTGGGGTTTGGGGCTGCCAGAGGGATACTGGGGCGGCTGTCAAAGGGATGTTGGGGTCATAGGGATATTGGGGTGGCTGTCAGAGGGATATTGGGGTGTTTGTCATAGGGATATTGGGGTGGCTGCCAGAGGGATACTGGGGTGGCTGTCATGGGGATACTGGTGTGGCTGCCATAGGGATATTGGGGTCATAGGGATATTGGGGTGGCTTTCAGAGGGATATTGGTGTGTTTGTCAGAGGGATATGGGGTGGCTGCCATGGTAATATTGGGGTGTCTGCCAGAGGGCTATTGGGGTGGCTGTCATAGGGATATTGGGGTGGCTACCATAGGGATATATTGGGGTGTCTGCCAGAAGGATGTTGGGGTGTCTGCCACAGGGATATTGGGGGGATATAGGGATATTGGGGTGTTGAGGTGGCTGTCATGGGGATATTGGGGGTGGCGGATATGTTGGGGTGGCCGTCAGAAGGTGTCTATTGGGGTGGCTGTCATAGGATATATTGAGGTGTCTGCTGCCAGGATGTTGGGTCTATTGAGGTATTCAGAGGGATATATTGGGGTGTCTGGCAGAGGAATATGTTGGGGGATATGGAGGTGTCAGAGGGGTATATTGGGGTGTCTGACAGAGGAATATTGGGGTGTCTGTCATACGGATATATTGGGGTGTCTGCCAGGGATGCAGGGGTTATTGGGGTGCTGCCAGGTTGGGCTGCCAGAGGGCTGTGAGCATCATGGTTGTGGCAGCTGTCTCTGTTACCTCCACTTGGTGCGGCGGTTCTGGAACCAGGTCTTGACCTGGGCGTCCGTCATCTTGAGGGCCTTGGCCAGGGTGGCACGCCGGCCGAGGCCAGGTACTTGGCGGTGGAAGCGCTTCTCCAGCTCGCAGATCTGCACCCGGGAGAAGGACGCGCGCCGCTTGCGCTACGGCGCCCGGTTCTGGTACGGGTGCCCGGCGCGCGCGGCCACCGCTGGCGGGCGACAGCGCCGGCTGTGGGGACAGCGGGCGCTAGGGGCTCTGGGGCCATCCCCGCAAAGCACAGCGGGCAGGACCCTGGGGATGGCGGGGGCTCGGGGCCATGGGGGCACATGGGGATGGGGAGTGCCAGGGGAGCCACCAGTGCTGCCTGGGAGAGTAGGGGAGGGGACACCCAGAGCTGTGCCCACCTTGTGGACATGGGGGCAAGCTCAAGACATGGCATGAGGGAGGAGCCATCCCCTTTCCTACCCCACGGCACAGTCACTCCCCCAGCCCTGCGGTCGGCACTGGAATGTCGGGGTGGATGGGCTGGCCGGGTCACAGGACTGGTGCAGGACCCCCGGCTGCACAAACCCACCCTCCCCTCACACCGAGCCCAAGGAGCCTCCGGGGCACTGCAGGGACTGCCCAGCCCTGCCCGTGAGGGGATGGGACCACAGAAACTGTTGGGAGGCAGACAGTGTCCTCCATGGGCCTGGCAAGGGGATGTCCCTGCCCAGCTGAGGTGTGAGCCAGCCCTGTGAGGCCAATGTGCCACATCCCAGCCCCGTGAGGCCAATGTGCCACATCCCAGCCCCAGAAGCTGCTGGAGCTGCAGGGAGCATCAGAGCAGCATGGAGGAAAGCGAAGGCTTGGCAGGCTCAGCCCCCAGGATATTGGGGTGGCTGTCAGAGGGATATTGGGGTGTTTGTCATAGGGATATTGGGGTGGCTGCCACAGGGATACTGGGGCGGCTGTCAAAGGGATACTGGGGTCATAGGGATATTGGGGTGTCTGCCAGAGGGATGTTGGGGTGTGTGCCATGGGGATATTGGGGTCATAGGGATATTGGGGTGGCTTTCAGAGGGATGTTGGTGTGTTTGTCAGAGGGATATGGGGTGGATGTTATGGTAATATTGGGGTGTCTGTCAGAGGGCTATTGGGGTGGCTGTCATAGGGATATTGGGGTGACTGTCATAGGGATATTGGTGTGGCTGTCATAGTGATATATTGGGGTGTCTGCCAGAAGGATGTTGGGGTGTCTGCCACAGGGATATTGGGGTCATAGGGATATTGGGGTGTCTATCAGAGGGACACATAGAGGTGTATGCCAGAGGGATATATTGAGGTGGCTGTCATGGGGATATTGGGGTGGCTGTCAGAGGGATATGTTGGGGTGGCCGTCAGAAGGTGTCTATTGGGGTGGCTGTCATAGTGATATATTGGGGTGTCTGCCAGAAGGATGTTGGGGTGTCTGCCACAGGGATATTGGGGTCATAGGGATATTGGGGTGTCTGCCATACGGATATATTGAGGTGGCTGCCAGAGGGATATTGAGGTGTCAGAGGGATATATTGGGGTGTCTGACAGAGGAATATGTTGGGGTGGCTGTCATAGGGGTATATTGGGGTGGCCGTCAGAGGAATATTGGGGTGTCTGCCATACGGATATATTGGGGTGTCTGCCACAGGGATGCAGGGGTTGGGCTGCCAGAGGGCTGTGAGCATCATGGTTGTGGCAGCTGTCTCTGTTACCTCCACTTGGTGCGGCGGTTCTGGAACCAGGTCTTGACCTGGGCGTCCGTCATCTTGAGGGCCTTGGCCAGGGTGGCACGCTCGGCCGAGGCCAGGTACTTCTGGCGGTGGAAGCGCTTCTCCAGCTCGCAGATCTGCACCCGGGAGAAGGACGTGCGCGGCTTCTTGCGCTTGGGCGGCGTCCGGTTCTGGTACGGGTGCCCGATGCGCCGCGTCACCGCGAAGGGCGACAGCGCGGCTGTGGGGACAGCGGCGTCAGGGGGCTCTGGGGGCCATCCCCGCAAAGCACAGCGGGGCAGGACCCTGGGGGATGGCGGGGGGCTCGGGGCCATGGGGGCACATGGGGATGGGGAGTGCCAGGGGAGCCACCAGTGCTGCCTGGGAGAGTAGGGGAGGGGACACCCAGAGCTGTCCCCACCTTGGGGACATGGGGGCAAACTCAAGACATGGCATGAGGGAGGAGCCATCCCCTTTCCTACCCCACGGCACAGTCACTCCCCCAGCCCTGCAGTCGGCACTGGAATGTCGGGGTGGATGGGCTGGCCGGGTCACAGGACTGGTGCAGGACCACCGAGCCTGGCTGCACAAACCCACCCTCCCCTCACACCGAGCCCGAGGAGCCTCCGGGGCACTGCAGGGACTGCCCAGCCCTGCCCGTGAGGGGATGGGACCACAGAAACTGTTGGGAGGCAGACAGTGTCCCTCTCCATGGGCCTGGCAAGGGGATGTCCCTGCCCAGCTGAGGTGTGAGCCAGCCCCGGTGAGGCCAATGTGCCACATCCCAGCCCCGGTGAGGCCAATGTGCCACATCCCAGCCCCAGAAGCTGCTGGAGCTGCAGGGAGCATCAGAGCAGCATGGAGGAAAGCGAAGGCTTGGCAGGCTCAGCCCCCAGCGCCTGCACCCCTCCTGCTCTGGCAGCAACCTCAGCCAAGCCATGACCCTACAGCACCACATCCCCGTAGCACCAGAGCACCACAGCCGCCACCATGGCTAGCACCGTGTGGGCAGGGCTGCACATGGCCGGGACCATGGGTGGCCATGGGGCCACAGCCCCCCATGGCACAGGGACCCCCTGGCACACACAGACCCTCCCTCCCAGGAGCCGTGCAGCCATTGGGATGGGCACGGTTGGGGCAGGTGAAGCTGTGCAGGACATGGCTGGGGCAGGTGGAGCCGTGCAGGGCACGGTTGGGGCAGGTGGAGCTGTGCAGCCATGGGGACGGGCACGGTTGGGGCAGGTGAGCTGTGCAGGGCACGGTTGGGGCAGGTGGAGCCGTGCAACCATGGGGACGGGCACGGTTGGGGCAGGTGGAGCTGTGCAGGGCACGGTTGGGGCAGGAGGAGCCATGCAGGGCATGGCTGGGGCAGGTGGAGCCGTGCAGCCATGGGGACGGGCACGGTTGGGGCAGGTGGAGCCAGGGGGGACGGAGGCCCCCGAGCCCCCTCCCCGCATGGGCGGCCTCTCGGCGGGACCAGCTGCCTCCTGCCCGCAGCCCACCCCAAGGCCGAGGTGCTGAGTGATGGCTGCGGCTGAGAGACCCCGTTCCAGGGAGGGGCTGCCCCATCCACCCAACGCTGGCGCCAGGCAGGAGACGAGGACGTCACCCGCCACCCCTGCGCGGGGACCGTGCTTCGTCACCGCTGCCATGGCGGGGTGGGCCGGGAGGCGAACACGGCTCTGCTGGCGCCCGGGTGGGACCCCCAGGGTCCCCAGCGTGCTGCCCCAGACCCCCCCATGGCCCACACGGCCAGGACTCGGCCCCCAGCCCCGCACGGCCTCCAGCCTTGTCCCCACATGCGGCCACGCACTGTGGACGTGGCAGTGCCGCCATCTTGGGCGGGAGCAGAGCGGAGTCAGGCCGGGGGTCCCCAGCAGCCGCACACGGCCCCGGTGCCCGGGACCCCAGCCTCAGCACCCCTCCTGCTCCTCAGCACCCCCCACCCCAGCACTGCTGCTCGGCCCCCAGCACGGCACCCAGCCCCAGCCACACCAGCAGCACCTCAACCCCTCGCTGCCTCCACAGCCCGCACGGCCGCCCTGGCCTCTCCCACAGCGCTGGCACTGTGTGTTCCACACCGATCCCCGCACGTTCAGAGCCGGGATCCCATCCCCAGACACCCCCCAGGTACCCCCGCACCACCGCCCCCGTTCTTGGGGTTCACAAGGCACGGGACATTGCTCTGTGCGCGGATGGGTTTTGTCCTCAGTGCCACGGCGGGGCCCCCACCCCGCACCGTGTCCCCACGGAGCCCCCACATCACAGCTCACACCCGCAGAGCCCCCACCCCGCACCCCGGCACCCCGCAGCCTCCCCGTTACGGCGGCACAACGTCGCCACCGGCACCTCCAAACCGGGAAGGGACCAAACACGGAGTAGAGCTCCAGACCGGAGCCCGCTGGGACCCCCCGGGCTCCACCCGGAGCCGCCGGACCCTGCCCGGTGCCGCGGTGGAGCCGCCGGTAGCCGCGTCTACCCCGAGCCGCTCCCGCGGGCCCCGACGGCGGCGGGCGAGGACCGGGCACTGCGGGAACCTGTGGAGCGCACGGTCCCCGCCACCGCCGTCCGATCCCCGTGTCCGCCCCGACCCGCGCCGCCCCCGCCGGCCCGCGCTGCCCCGACGGAACCGCGGGAGCGGCCGGTGCCGCGGGAGCGCCCGGAGCCGTCAATAGCCGCCGGTAGCCGCCGGCAGCCGTCCCGCCCGCTCACCTGAGAGCCGGTCCTTGGCGATGCGGCGCGTGGTCTCCATCCACGGGAAGGTGAGCCCCGGCAGCGCGGGCCCCGGCGGCGGCGCGGCGGGCGCGGCGGGCGGCGGGGCGGGCGCGGGCCGGTGCGCCGGGACGCGGATGACTCCGGCGGGCGGCGCGGCGGGCGCGGGGGTCACGTTCACGCTCACGTTCATGCTCATGTTGAGGTTGTAGGAGCCGAGCGGACCCGTGGGGCCGTAGCCGCTGCCGTAGAGCCCGTAGTCGGGCTCTGCCGCCGCCCGGTGCGGCCCCGTGGGCTCGGGGCCGCCCAGGATCTGGTCGATACCGAAGCTGATGGGCTCGTGGGGCGCGGGGGGCCCCGGGCCGCCGCCCTCCCGCTCCATCCCGGCCGCGCTCAGAGCCGGCGGGGCGCGGGCATGGCCGGGGGGCGGCGGGGGGCGGCGGCGGCGGCGGGCACGGAGCGCCCGGTGCGGGGCAGGACGCGGTGCGAGGTGCGGGCCCGGAGCAAGGTGCGGGGCAGGTGCCGGGTGCGGGTGCGGGCCCGGGGCAGGGTGCGGGGCATGGCTCGCAGCCGCTGGCGGCCCCGGGGCGGGAGCGCGGGTGGGCTGCGGGCCCCGGCGGGACGCGCTTTTCTGCCCCGCTCCATCCGGACCGGCCGAACTCCCACCGCCTGCGCCCTGATTGGCGGCCGCGCCCCGTGATTGACAGCTCGGGGCCCCGCCCCCGCCCCGGGACCCCCCCCGCCCCCGCCGCTCCGGGCCCCCGCCCCGGCTCCGGGACAAGCGGACGGGCCCGTCGGGTCCCGAACGCCCCCCGTGCACCGACGGGCTCCGTACCCGTTCGCCCCGCCGGGGCGTCCCCCGGACTGCCTAGCCGGCGCACCGGAGCCGCTGTCGCACCGGGCGCCTTTTCGCGTCCCCGCTCCGTCCGCAGCCCCGTCGGCGCTTCCAGCCGCCCCTCCCGGGGCGCACGAGGCGGCCCCTGCCCCAGCGCCGTTACCGCGGGGCGCACGGAGCGGCGCTTGGGGCGCGCAGGCTTCGCACCGAGCCCGTCCCTACGGGAGCGGATGGATCTGGCGGCCCCGGAGCCAACGCGCCCGGTGCACGGGTTGTTGCGACCCGCCGTTCCCAGAACACGGACACGTCCCGGGACACGGATCCCAGTCTCCTCGAGCCGCCGTTGCCGGTCGCTGGGGTCTCAGCTCCCAGGGAATCGCCTTTCCCGGGGCACCGACCCCACGCCGACCTTCAGTTCCCGGGCCATGAATCCCCCCCTCCCCGGACCTGCCGTTCCCGGTATCACGGACCCCGTTTTCCACGGACCAGACCGTTCGGGGGGATGGAGTCCGACACCCCTGGCCCCGCCATTCCCGCAGACAGACCCCGGTTCCCGACCCGCCGTTCCCTGGGATGGACCCCTGTTCCCCGCCCGCCTTTCCCGGTCACAGAGCCCAGCCCGGCCCCGTCGGTAACGGCAGCGGAGAGCGGCGCTGGCTCGGTCGGGTCTTCCGACGACTATCGCGACAGCGACGCGGCGCCCCGCGGGTGGGTTCCCGGCGGCTCCCGAGCGGGTCACGGCCCCGGGACAGGGGCTGGCGGGGCGGAGGCGGTGGCGGCTTCCCGGGCACCCTGGCGCCACCGGTCTGGGGCAAATGACATTACCGGGGCCTGCGCCTGTAAATCACGGCGGCACCGGGGGCTGCAGCTGCCGCACCGGGGGCACCGCACACCCCGGGGCACCTCGCATCCCTGGGGCACCGGGGGCACCGGGGCACCGGGGGGCACCGGGTGGTCCCAGGCTCGCTGCAGTGTGGGATGCCCGTCCCAGCTCTGCCGGGTGTGGGGCCGCGGGAACCGGGGCTGCACGGGCACACGCCTGTGCCACCCTCGGCCATGCCCACTGCCCATCCCGGCGCCGGGAACGGCCGAGCTGCTCCTCTCCACACCAGGGGCACCGACGGAGCCTCGTGTGCCCAGAAGGGGAGGGGGACACAGCACCGGGACCCTGCCCTGCAGGCGCCGCGGCTTTCCGGCGTTCCCTGCTCGCAGCCCGGCAGGTGCCGGGACAAATCCCGGTGTTCCCACTGTGGCTTTTCCACCTGGAAAGAGCCACCGGCTCCGGGTCTGCTGCGGCAAAGGGACCCGCTGTGACCCCGTGGGGTGCAGCCATGGCGGCGGCAGTGGCAGTGACAGCGGTGACAGTGGCGGCAGTGACAGCGGTGACAGTGGCAGTGGGAGGAAATGGCCGGTGCCGGAGGAGGAGGCGGCAGCAGGTTAATTGAACGCGGAGCAGGAGGCAGGCAGATGTTGCCGTGCCCAGGGGCTGGAATCTGCCGGGCTGGGAGATGGATTGGGGGGCTGGGACGGGGCCCGGGGCACTGCGGGCTCTCCCGGCGCCTGCTTGCGCCAGGGCCCGCCCCACGCCCACGGGGGTCTGCAGCGGCACCCCCGGCCGGAGCAGCCCCCCCTGCCCCGCACCCTCCAGCAGCACGGCCGGGGCTGCCCTGGGAGCGAGGGGAAGAACTGGGGGTGCTCAAGGAGTTCCGAGCCCCTTCCCACCCTGTCTGTGGGTGTAGGGTGTTTCCCTCGCAGGGACCCCACTAACGAAGGTGTCACCACCTTGTGCCGCGGGCTCTGCCTTCCCAGTGACCCTCGGGCCACCTGGAAGGAGGCCGTGTCCCTGCTCCAGGGTCCCCTGAGCCACCGTGGGGACCAGGCAGGGTCCCTGCACCCGGAACCCCCCCAGTGTGCCAGTGCAGACCCTTCCTCATTTCTCGGCCGCAGCAGAGACCTCTGTGTCCTCTGTGTCCCCCCTGCCACCCCAAGGGGCTGGGCCGGGCGGTTCTCGTGGGTGGCAGTGACATCTGGAGGGGATGCGCCAGGAAAAAGGGCATTTGCCCATTTCCAGCAGGGCACCAGCCTTCGGCCCGCGCACACCGGGCCCTGCCACCGCCAGAGCTGCAGCAGCATCTCCCGCCCCGCGCCCCCCGCGCCCCTCTGCCCCGGGGCAGGGGTCACTCATGGGCTCTGTGGGGCCCGGCCCCTGCCCGCCCCACCACGGAGGTGCTGCCCGAAGCTGCCGGGGCTCCTCGCCCCGTCCCCCGCCGTGGCCCCCGGGGCTGCCGGTGCAGCTGCGCGGCTCCGTGGTGCCGCGTCCCCGGTGCCGCCCGTGCCGGTGCTTCCGTCCCCCACGGGGACGCCGCGGGCTCCGAAGCTGCTGCCGGGGCGGGGGTCTCTGGGACGGGTCCGTGCCTGTCCCCGGTGCCCCGGCCATCGCGGCGGTGGCGCGGCGGGGACCTGGCGGGGCCCCACGCTGCCACCGGCCAGAGGCTGCCGCGCACCCGCTCCCGCCCGCTCCCCCCCGTAATCTCATTACCGCTGGACGTCCCCTTCTTCCTCCCGCTTCCCCCCAAACCCGCTGGCAAACTGGAGGGACAGTCAGCTCCTCTCTGGCTGCTGGGTTAATTCTGGGCTAATTAGATGAACCAGCCCAGATTGGATTACTTTAGCCTGCATTTGGTCCTCCAGTCCTTGGCTTGCGGCTCCCGGGGGAGCTGCTGGCGCCTCCTGCCTCAATCAGACACTTCTTAACCGCATGAAACACTCCCGGTGCCCCCCGCCGCCCGCCCGCCGCGGGCGCCGGCACCCGGACGGGGTGCGCGGGGTGAGGCGGCAGCAGCCGGTGGGCGCGGTGCCCACCCCGACCCGGCTGGCACGCCGGGAGCGCTGGCATGAGGATGGATGGGGATGGCATGGAGCCGGGACGGGACCGCTGTGGGGTTGGGATGGGGTCACCGTGGCCGCGGATGGCCCCCGCGGGCTGCCGCGGACCCGACGGCCGAGTCGCCCGCTCGGACGTCACGGTGGTGGCCCTCGGCGTCTGCGCGGTGTCCTCGGGGAGGAGCCGGGTGCCACATGGGTGCGTGGGCGGCTGCACGGTGACGCCACCAGCGGCTGCTGGGGGGCTGCTCCCCCCCGGGCACCGCCAGGCTGCGGCCCCTGCGGCGGGGGACAGGGGGGACTGCGGGTCCGGACTGGGGGTGCGGCACGGGCCACCCCCCCAAACCCTCTGGGGACCCCAGCGCCGTGGGTCGGAAGGGCTGGGGGGGCACAGTGTGGGCTGGGAGGTGCAGAGGGGATGGATGCCAGCGGAGCGGGAGCTGAGAGCCCCCCGGGCTTTCGGAGGGGGGTGAGGGATGGACAGGGGGCAGAGGGGGTGCTGTGGGAGCGGGGGGCACACACAGCCCCCCCACCTGCTCGGGCTGCGGGACAGGCAGCTCCAGCCTCACTGGTCAGGGGGAGCAGCGCCCGGGAGCCACGGGACACATGGCTGGGCACACCGGGTGCCCTCAGGGTACCCCACGCTCACCACCCCAGGGTCCAACACCAGCCGGGGGTTTCTGGGGGCTCTGCCCGGCCTGAGGGCTGCAGGTGCTGCCCGTCCTGGTGGGCTGGTGCCCGTCAGGGGGACACACCGTGCCGGTGGCTGGTGGCCGCTGACAGCCACGTCGCTCAGGGCCTTGTTATCGAAGGTTAATTGGATTTTGCAGATGTACTCGGTGCATTAGGCAGGAGCTCAGTCCATGAGCACCCAGCTCCCGCTGCCTTATAGGGACCCCTGCCCACCTCACAGGGATAATAGGGGACCCCTATCCGCCATGCCTGATCTAACAGGGACCCCTGCCCACCCCAAAGGGATTAATAGGGGACCCCTATCCGCCATGCCTGATCTAACAGGGACCTCTGTCCGCCCTGGGGGTCCCCTGACTTCCTTGGGGGGTCCCCATACACCTGATGGGATGGAGGGGCGAGCTAACACTGCTGCCCTGCACCACTGCGGCCATGAGTGCGTCCAGCCTCAGCCCAGCCTCGCTCAGCCCCAGCGAGGGCTCCAGCCGGGAAAGCTCCCGGCAGCGCTTCCCAGAAGGAGCCGCCCCGGCCGTGCCGCGGAAATGGAGCTGAATATCTGAGCAGGGCTGAGCTAAAAGCCTCGGCCCCGCAGCCCCGCGCAGCCCCGGCGGCTCCCGCCATCAATTATTAACGGCGAGATGGATCCACGGCCTCGCCTGGCGGGGGCGGCTCCAGGAGTACCGGCTGCCCGGGACCCCAGCCCCGGGACGGGCTCTCCGCCCTCGGTCCCGCAGGGGCCCACGCCAGAGCCACCCGCAGAGCCGGGACTCGCGGTGCCGGTGCCGGTTCTCAGAAAGCGATGCTGCCCCGCCGTGGGGCCGCGCTGGCCCCGCCGTGACCCCCGCCCCTCCCCGGATGGCTCCTGGCAGGTACAGATGGGACCGGACCCTCCCCAGCCGGGGGTCACCGGCCCCGCCGCGCTCTCGCCTCCCCGGGGGCGCGGGCAGGGGGTGGGCGGGGCGGGGGCCGGTCCGGAGCCTCTGCCCGCCGGCGCCCCGGCACCGGGAGCGGCCCGTGTTGGTCCCACGGCTCGGCCACACACCGTGCGCCGCCCGGGACCAGGGCCTGGCACCGGGGTCACCGGGGCTCGGTGCTGAGACGCTCCGGTGAGGCAGCGGGGACAGCGCGGCTGGACTGGGCACACTGAGGGAGCTGAGGGGTGGAGTAAGTGCTGTGACCCGTATCCGGGACCGGGACCGACCGGGGCCAGGATCATTACCAGGACAATGACCGGGACGCATCCAGGAGCCCCAAACCCGCCCGGTCCCTGGCCGCGGCAGCCCGTGCGGAGCCGGTGCCGGAGCAGGGCTGGCAGCGCGGCGGTGTGCCAGGAGCTCCATGCTGCGGTGGTGGGTGCCAGCCCCTGCTCTGGGGTCCCGCCGTGCTCCTCCGCCCGCTCCCACTCCCTGGCATGGAGCAGCCTTCCCCGCCGTCCGGTCTGGGGTCCGGGAGGGTGGCACAGCCCGTGAGGAGCCGTGGGGGGCTCTGAGGGGCCGTGGGGAACTCGGCTCGGCTCCGCATTAGCGCGACCGCTGCTTCCCCTGAGCCAAACCTTCATTAGCGTGGCTCCGGCTGCGCCGGGTGGGGCCGCGGGCTGCTCCGCTGGCACCCCAAAGTGCAGCGCCCCGGCATCCCGAACTGCCAGCACCTCTGCACCCCAAACTGCAGCACCCCAAAATGCCAGCACCCCAAACTGCCAGGTCCACAAACTGCAGCACCCCAAATTGCCGGCACCTCGGCACCCCAAACTGCAGCACCCCAAACTGTCAGCACCTCGGTACTCCAAACTGTCAGCACCCCGGCACCTCAAACTGCAGCACCTCGGCACCCGACACCCCGAACCGCCAGCACTCTTACCCTGCCAGAACCCCAGCACCAGACACCCCAAATATCAGCAGCGCGACACCCCAAACTGTACCACGCTGGTACCCCAGCGACACCCCAGCACCCCAACTCTGCCCGAACCCCGGCACCCCGAAGTGTCCCGGTACTCCGAACTGCCGGGGCAAACACCCCGACCCTGCCGGTGCCGCTGCATCCTTGAGCCAGCCCTGCCCTCGCCGCCGCCGTTCACGCTGTGGCCCCGTCGGGACACCCCGGTGTCCCCTACCGAATCCTCCCCGACCCCCTGAGCCCTCCCAGATGTCCTGCACCTCACAGACCCCCTAATCCACGAGTCCCCCGCGTGTACCCCGCGCCCCATCCGGACTCCTCGTCCCCTTCGTGCCCCCTCGCAGCCTCCAGACCCCATAGATCCCCTCAGATCCCCTCAGATCCCCTCAGGCTCCCTCAGATCCCTTCAAACCCCCCCAGACCTCCTCGGATCCCCTCAGGCCCTCTCAGATCCCCTCAGGCCCCTTCATATCCCCTCAAACCCCCTCAGATCCCCTCAGGCCCCCCCCCTTATCCTCAAACTCCCTCAGATCCCCTCAGGCCCCCTCAAACCCCCTCAGGCCCGGTTCCCCGGTTCCCTCCCGTGCCCCCCGCACTCCCGCTGCCCCCCCCCCTCCCGTTCCCCCGCGTTGCTCTGCTGCCCTCTGGCGGCGTTCCTCAGCACCACGCGCACGCACAGCCCTCTCTGATTGGCGGCCGCTTCTGTCCGTCAAGAGCGCGCCCTCTCGCTATTGGCCAGTGCCGGGAACGCCCTCCCCTAAACACGGCGGGTCCGGTGGCGGCGGTTCGCGGCGGGTCCCCTCGCGGACGAGGTCGGGGAAGTCTCGGGATCCCGGGCCTCTCCCCGTGGGTCTTGGGGAAGGATCAGCACAGGGCCGAGCTTGCGCTGCCCGCCGCGACTCGAGACTCGCGGGGCACGCTAGGAGTTGTAGTCCCGCCGCTCGCCGCGGCCCCGCCCCGAACACGGAAGTGCGCGAGGCCACAGGCGGAGGCGGCTCTAAGATGGCGTCGCCTCCTCAGGGGGGCCCGATGGCCATCGCCATGCGGCTGCGGAACCAGCTCCAGGCCGTCTACAAGATGGACCCGCTGCGGAACGAGGCGAGCGGCCGTGCCGGGAGGGCGGGAGGCACCGGGAGGAGGCGGTGGCGGCGACACCGGGGGCCAGCTCGGGAGGGGACGGGAGGTGCCGCGGCGGTGCCGCTGGGGGGCGCTGTGAGACCGAGGGGCGGTGCGGGAAGGCGGGGCCTGGGGAAGGGGGCGTGGCCAGGGATCGGGGCAGGCACTGGGCTGGGGGTGTCCCCGCACCCCCAAAATCCCATTTTCTCATATAATAAGGCAAAACAAGGTGTCCAGCTCCCTTCAAATCCCATTTTCTAGCGTAGTAATGGAATACAGAGGGGTCAGTCCTGTTTTCTGGCATGTTAAGGCAATACAGGGGGTGCAGCACCCCAAAATCCCGTGTTTTGCCATAATAATAGAAGACAGGAGCCGCAGCCCCCCCAGATCTTGTCTTCTGGCATAATAAGAGAAAACAGGAGGCGTGTTCCCCAAAATCCCATTTTCTGGCATATTAAAGTAAGATAATGAGGCCAGCCTCTCAAAATCCCATTTTCTGGTGTAATAATGGAAGACAGGGGACAATCCCTTCGAAAATCTGTTTTCTGACATATTTTAGCAAGACAAGGGTGTCCAGCCCCTCAGAATCTGTTTTCTGGCATATTAAAGCAAAACAAGAGGTGCAACTCCCCAAAATCCCATTTTTTTAGCATGTTAAAGGAATGGCAGGAGAAGCTCCTTGCTCTAAGGGGTTCCAGATGAAGGATGAGAGGGGTCTGGGGGGTCTCCAGGTGACAGGTGGGGGTGGTCTTGGCATGCTCCAGGTGACAGTGCTGTGTCCCCCAGGAGGAGGTGAAGGTGAAGATGAAGGAGCTGAACGAGCACATCGTGTGTTTCCTGTGCGCCGGGTACTTCATCGACGCCACCACCATCACCGAGTGCCTGCACACCTGTGAGTGTCCCCACCTGCCTGGGGGGGCTCTGGGGGTGCTGTGCCACCCCTCCTACACCTGTCCTTGTCCCCCCACACCTGTCCTTGTCCCCAGTCTGCAAGAGCTGCATCGTGAAGTACCTGCAGACCAGCAAGTACTGCCCCATGTGCAACACCAAGATCCACGAGACGCAGCCTCTGCTCAACCTCAAACTGGACAGGGTCATGCAGGACATCGTCTACAAGCTGGTGCCCGGCCTGCAGCACAGTAAGGGGACACAGGGGACACGGGAGGGGCTCGGGGACATGGCCTGCAGCACAGTATGGGGGACATGGGGTTGGCTCAGGGGGCATGGCCTGCAGCACAGTATGGGGGACACGCGGTTGGCTCAGGGGGCATGGCCTGCAGCACAGTGTGGGGACATGGGGACAGGAATGGGCATGTGGACAGGGAGAGAAAAAGGGATGGGGGCATGGTGGGAGGGAGGCAGGACAGCCAGGGGCTGCCCTCAGGGCCAGCTGGGCCCTGGTGTGTCCCTGAGCCACTCGTCCCCTGCAGGTGAGGAGAAACGGATCCGGGAGTTCTACCAGTCCCGAGGCCTCGACCGGGTGACGCAGCCCAGCAGTGACGGTGGGACAGGGGGGCACGGGGGGCACAGGGGGCAGCCAGCTGCAGTGCTGGGGGGTGTCGGGGACACAGGGGGCTGACGGTGCCACCTGTGTCCCCAGACACGGTGGGGGGTGACCCCATGGGGCTCCCCTACAGCACCTTTGACCACTCGCGCGCTCACTATTTCCGCTACGACGAGCACGTCTCGCTCTGCCTGGAGAAACTGAGGTGAGTCCCGGGGAGGCTGCAGCCCCTCAGTGGGGTGGGGAGGGGACACAGGGGACACTGGGCATGGCTCCTGACCCGTGAGACCCTGGACACGTGTCCCTTTCTCTTCCTGCCACAGCTCCAGCAAGGACAAGAGCAAAGCCATGCTGCAGGTGAGTGGGGATCCCTGCAGACCCCAGCCCTGTCACCCTGGCCCTGCCAAGGGTGTGTGGGGTCCCTGGAGACCCCCACAGCCCCCAACCCTCTCTGCCCCTCACAGCAGAAATACGTGAGGTGCTCAGTGAGGGCACAGATCCGGCACCTGCGGAGGGTCCTGTGCCACCGGCTGGGGCTGTCCCTGCAGCACGTGAGTGGGGGTCCCAGGGTGGGGGGGTCCCAGCCCCCAGGGGTGTCCTGGCCCCCCTGATGCAGCCCCTCTGTGCAGGTGCAGATCCTGTTTGACAACGAGCCCCTCCCCGACCACATGACAATGAAGCAGCTCTGGCTCTCACGCTGGTTTGGCAAGGTGTGCATCCATCCTAAGGATGGCAGCTTCTGATTTTGGGGTTCACCTCGTGGGGGGTGGTGGGGTGACCCTCTGGGGGTGGCTCAGGGCAGTGTGGGATTGGGAGATTGAGGATCTTTACTGTCAATGGCTGCAGTGGTGATCTGAGGGTCCCTGGTCCCTGCATGGGTCAGGCAATGGGGGGGTCCCCAAAAGGGTTGGCCAAGTTTGGGGTGCAGCCTCAGGGGAGTCCCTGGGCTGGGATTGGGGTCCCTGTACCAGGGGACTTCTGGACTGGGGTTTGGGGTCTCTGCCCCAAGGGGATTTGGGCTGAGGTTTGGGGTCATGGACTGGGATTGGGGAGTCCCTGAGTTGAGGTTTGGAATCCCTGCCCTCGGAGGGAGTCCTGGGCTGGGCTTTGGGGCCATGGACTGGGATGGGGGTCCCTGTCTGGGGGTTCCTGGGCTCCCTTTGGGGACATGAGCTGGGATGGGGTCCTTGTCTGGGGGTTCCCTGGGCTGGGCTTTGGGGCCATGGACTGGGATGGGGGTCCTTGTCTGGGGGGATTCCCTGGGCTGGGGTTTGGGGCCATGGACTGGGATGGGGGTCCCTGTCTGGGGGGGTTCCCTGGGCTGGGGTTTGGGGACATGAGCTGGGATGGGGGTCCTTGTCTGGGGGGGTTCCCTGGACTGGGATTTGGGGACATGGGCTGGGATGGGGGTCCCTGTCTGGGGGGGGGTTCCCTGGACTGGCCTTTGGAGTCCCTGCCCTGGGGGCAGTTCCTGGGCTGGGATCTGGGGTCTTTGCCCCAAGGGGGGTCCTTGGCTGGAATCCCCCAGCCCTGACCCCCCCTTGCCCCACAGCCTGCGCCCCTCCTGCTGCACTACAGCATCAAGGACAAGAGGAGGTAGGGGCAGGGGGTGGGCACTGCCCCCCCAGTGCAGCCCTGCTCCTGCCCCCCACCCCCATAACTTATACCCCTCTTCGAATTTATTTTTGGAATAAAATTGTGGAAAAGCCCCCTTGACTCCCTGCTTTGCCTGGGGGGGCTGCTGTGGGGGTCTCAGGAGGTCCCCTCCTGCTCCAGCAGCTCCAGGAGCTGCACTGGGGACTCAGTGACCCCCGGATGGGCTGCACCCATGTGGGGCTGAGTCCTGGGGTGCTGGGGATGCCCTGTGGGCAGTGGGGCCGTGCCAGGGCCGGGTCTCGCAGCCCCGCGCAGCCGTGCGGGGATCCCGACACCGATCCCGTCACATCCCGGTCCCGCGGCGGCCGGGCGGCGTGTGCGGCCCCCCGCCCCACATAATGAGCCTTAATGAAGCCATCGGCCCTTTGATTGCCGGGGGAACCCGCGCCGCCCTAATTAGCCCGGGCCGATGTTCCACCATCTGGATCCTCCCGCGGCACCACGGGCACAGCTGCGGGCGGGGGGTCCCGGGGCTGTCCCTGGGGTGGGGCCGGGACCCACGGCCGCGGGCGGAACAGGTGCCGGATCCCGGTGATGCCGGTGATCCCGGGAACGCGGCTCCGGAGGGCTCAGAGCCCCCCGGTGCTGACCCCGGTACGGCGGGATGCCCCTCCATCCTCGCCCCCCGAACCCGGTGTTCCATCCCGAGCTGGGCACGGTGCCGGACCCACCGGGATGGATGTGGCACCGGGTGCGCCGTGGCCCGTCCTTCATCCCCGGCCCCGCGCTCGGTCCCCGCGCCGGAACCCCCGCGCCGCCGCCGCCGCCGGGGGATCCGGTTACGGCCCGGCCCGGCCCAGCTGTCGGCCATCGCTCACCGGGCGGGGAGCGGCCGGGCTCGCCCGCCCAAAGCCCCCGCAAGCACCAGGGGAAACGCGGGGGCTGCGAGGCCACCCGGGAGTGGGGATCCCCCTGGGGCTGGGCGGAATGGGGGCGGGATTGGGGTCCCAGCCGGAGGGGGGGGTGGGATTGTGGAATGGGGGTTCCCAAATAGGACTGGAGGGCTTGGGGTGCAAGGTGGGAGTCCCGAGCAGGGATAGAGGGTGTGGGGTACGGGGTGGGTGTCCCAAAAAGGGCTGGAGGTGTGGGGGGAGCAGGATGGGTGCTCTAAACGGAGCCACAGGGATTGGGGTGCAAGGCTGGGGTCCCAGCCGAGGCTGGAAGGGTGGGGGTGCAGGATGGGGATCCCAGATGGGCTCAGAAGGAAGGGTGGGGGGTCCTAAATCACGATGCAGGGCTGGAGGTGTGGGACAGAGATCCCAAATGGCACCAGAGGGCTGTGGGTGCAGTATGGAGGAGTGGAGGGGCAGGATGGGGATCCCAAACAGGACTGGAGGGCTGGGGGTGCAGGACGGGGGTCCAAACGGGGGCTGCCTGTGGGGGAGTGGGCGTGTAGGTGGATGGATGGACGGACGGATGGCGGGGGCTGTCCCTGCGTCTGTCAGCAGCGGCTCTGGCAGCCAGTTACAGACGGCAGAGCAGGAAGCCCCCCCGGAGCCCCCCACGCCCCCTCCCCAGCCCTGCACCCCCTCCCTTATCAGCGGCGGCCCCGGAGGAGCCTAATTCAAACCAACTGCGGGGCTGACGTTGGTAAATGAGCCCCCGGCCCACGGCCTGGCCCCAGCGCCCACGGGGGCTGCCCCGGCGAGGGGGGGCCATGGGGGCGGGGGGATGCGGCGGGGCAGGGGCAGGTACCGGGGGGATGTTCCCGTAGCCCCGGGGCGCGGTCAGGCTGAAGGCACTTTGATGTCCCCCCGGCCCGTCATGCTCCGAGGGGGTTAATGGCCCCCGGCTCCAGCCCGGCAGAGAGGGAAACCTGAGCCCCCCCAGCCCCTGTCCTCAATCTGGGGGGCTGGCGGGGGTCCCCAGCTCTGCCCGAGGGGATTCGGGCATGGATGGACCCATGTGACATGGGGGACGGGACCTTTAAGAGCTCCTTGGGGCTGTGGGACCCCCAGGAGTCCCTCTGGGGGTGGTGGCACCCCAGCCTGGAGGGTCCCAGGGTGTAGGGTGCGGGGTGAGGTGAAGGGACCCACCCGTGGTGTCGCAGGGATGTGCCAGGGGCTGCAGGAGCCATATTGGGGTGGGGGTCTGGGGGCCCTCCTGCGCCTTGTGGGGGGCACAGCACAGCCCGGGGAGGGGGCACAGCATCACCCCTCCCTCCCTCCTATGCCAGTGTCCCCAAGCACTGCCCCCTCCAACTGCACACCCCCCACCCCTGCCCCTCACTGGGCCCCCTCTAAACCCCCATGGGCTCTCACTCTGGGGGTCCCGCTGACCCCTGCCCTGGGGACGGGCACAGACAGGGCACCCCGGGCTGCTGAGCCCCCCCGGCCGTGCAGAACCCCCCCGGCTTCACCGGCTCCGTGCAGCCCCCCCGTGACAGCGACAGACGAGCCCCGGCACCCTCACACCCCATGGCCGGGTGAGGGGCCGTGCCCGGCCCCCTGGAACGGGGTGGGCACTGCCATGGGCTGGCTGGGCACCGTGGCGACACGTGTGACACGGTTATTGTCCCACGTCCTGACCTCCCACCGCAGGGCAGCACGCAGCCACCCACCCCTGTGGTGCCCATCCCATGCCATCCCCTCCCATGCCCACGCGGCTGTCGCGACAGGAATGCGCTGTCACGACGGGAATGAGCCGCCGCCCCAGCGCGGCGACGTTCCCTGGAACGAAGCGCCCGGGATGAGGCTGATGAGAAAAACCCAAACGCAATTTAATTCCTGTCACCACCGCCTGAGCGGCTCCAAATGACGCCGGGGGGCTCTGACGGGCCCACGCTGAGCCCCCCCAGCCCCAGCCCACCCCCGCTGCACCCCCTCCCCACCCCCGGGCCCGTGCTTCCTGCCCGTTTCCTGAGGATGTGGGCACCGGCACTGGCACCGGGATGCCCGCCGGCCTGCGAAGGGGGGCACCTTCCTGCGGACAGAGGGGTCACGGCAGGGCCTGGGAAAGCGCCGCCCCCGGGACCCCCACACCCCCCGCAGCCACCCGGGGGACCCCCGGGACCGCTCGGAGCAGCCGCGATGGGGATGGTGCCACCGGCATCCCCGGCAGCCTGGAGGCGCAGTCCCGGCTGCTCGGGGCTGGCAGGGCGAGGGGCACCGGCGAAAGGGGCACCGGGCACCGGCAGCCCCGGTTGGCACCGGGGGGGCCGTGGGAGCGGGCTCAAGGCAGCTCTCCGCGTCTTCTCCCGGGTTATTTTGGCACCGGGTTATTTTCAAGGCAGCTCTCCGCGTCTTCTCCCGGGTTATTTTGGCCGCCGGAGTTTCCTCCGAGCCGCCCCGCGCCCCCCGGGCTCCCCGCACACGGGGGAGCGACCCCCGGTACGGCACGGCCCGAACGGACCGGACCGGATCGGCGGGGGAGCGCGGGGAGGGGGCGCCGGTACCGGGGGCTCTGTCACGGGCTAGGTGGGACAGGGATGGGATAGAGGATATATGGGGTGTGGGATATGGGATATGGGATGGGATAAGGGGTATAGGATGGGACATGGGATATGGGATATGGGATGTGGCATAGAATGGGATATGGGATAGGATAAGGGATATGTGACATGGGATGGGAAAAGGGACATGGGATGGAACAAGGGATGGGACATGGAGATGGATAGGACATGGGATGGGACACGAGGTGGGACATGGGATGGGATATGGGATATGAGATATAGGATGGGATTTGGGATGGATGGGATTTGGGATGTGACATGGAATGCACAGGGGATGGACACATGGGGTACAGGCGGGCACAGATGGGATACAGGTGTGGGTGCCCTTGAGGGATGCCAGCCTGGTCCCAACCAGCCTGCTCCCAAGGGCCTGTGCTTTGGGTGCTGCTGCCCTGACGTGGATGCTGGTGCCGTGGTGTGAGTGCCACGGCAAGGGTGCCACGGCGCCAGTGCCACCCCCTGGTGCGGGCCCCAGTGCTGTGATGTGGATCCCAGTGCTGTGGCATGAGTCCTGAAGCCACAACATGTGTCCCAATGCCATGTGGGTGCCGTGACGTGGATCCCAATGCCACGATGTGGGTCTTGGTGCCACAAAGTGAGGTGCCAGTTTCACAGTGTGGGTGCCAATGTCACAGTGCCACGGTGTGGGTGCCAATGCCACAGTGTGGATGTCAATGCCACAGTGTGGGTTCCAATGCCATGGTGCGCATTCCAGTGCCACAGTGTGGGTTCCAATGCCACGTGTGGGTGTGCCATGGTTCCAATGCCAGGGTGTGGGTTCCAACGCCATGGTGCGCATTCCAGTGCCACCACGGGGTCCCCAGTGCCCCGTGTGTCCCAGTGAGGTGGCACTCACCATCCCTCCATTGTTCCACCCTTTGAAGTCGGTGTTTCCTGGCGGGTTTACCCCGGCCTCTCCGTGCCGGTGTTTCCCAGCCACAAATCACCCAGCACGGGGGTTCGGTGCCCGTGTGCCCACGGCCACAGCCTGGCAAGGGGCTCCCACCGAGCCCACCTTCACTTGGGGCCTGCCAGGGCAGAGCAAGGGCTCACTGGAGCCCGTGGCACCGTCAGGATGGACATCACAGTGGTCCCGATGCTATAACGGGATGCGGGCAACCCCGGGGCTGGGATTTGGGGCCAACCACAGCGAGATTGGAAGTGCCCACGACATCCCAGCCCATGTGCCAGGGCTCAGGACGGTCCCTGTGCTCCTGTCTGGCTGCCCCCAGCGCCCCGAGGCTTCCGTCCGGGCCCAGCGCTGACGGCACGGCCGTTCCCTCCGCTATTCCCAGCATTTCCTGGGGTTTATTGTCTTCCCCTCCCTGTCCCACCTTCCTCGCAGGAAACCCTTCGTCCCACGGGGCCGGCGGCTCCGTTACCGGCAGGACGGCGCTCCCGGCCGGGATACAGCCGGAGCCCCGGGAGCTGCTCAGACCCCGGTACCGGGGGGTCCCGGCCCTACCGGCAGGTCTGAGCCCCCATCACGGCCGTGCCGGTGTCGATACCGGGGTCCTACAGCGGAGAAGAGGCTGGGGACTGTCCCCAGAGCTTGGGGTGGGGGGGAGGCGTGTTCTGCCACGGCTGTCGCCCACCAGTCCCCTGATCCCTAAAACAATTTGGGCGCGTTATTGCAACGCCGCGTCTCCGTCTGCCGGGTAATTGCATGTGATCCCGGCAGGGAGGGGCCGTGCCGCCATCGCCCCGCGGCTCCGGCGGCGGCACCGGGGCTGCGGAGAAGTGGGGGAGCCCAGCAGGACACGGGGGTGCTCCCGGAGGCTGAACCGGGGCGTGCTCCCTCCCCATCCCCGCCTCATCCCATCCCCATCCCCGTGTCCGTTCCATCCCCATCTCCACCTCATCCCATCCTCATCCTCATCCTCATCCATCCTCCCGCTCTTCCTGCACCCCCCGGACCCCCCCACACCCCACACCCCCTCCCGGGGCCTCGGGCGGCAAATTCCAAAGGGCACCCGGGAAGATTAATGGCGGGGCCGGGGCGGGGCCGGGCCGGCCGGTAACCGGATCGCCCCGCGGGAGCAGGAATGCGCCGCCGCTGACCCCGCCGTGCCCGCCCCGCCGCGAGGGTCCCGCCACGCGGGGTCACCACGGGCTCGGTCACCACGGGCACATCCCGCTGTCCCCACACCCGCTGGGGCTCTGTCCCCAAAGGCAGAGCCGCGTCCTGGGGACACGCAGGGACCGGCAGTGGCGCCGAGGTCTCTCTGGGAGGGGGTGACACGGCCATCACGGGACGGGCGCCGTGTGCCACCTCCTCTGCCCACAGGGGCTCCGTGTCCCTCTTGTCGGCCCATCCTCGGGGCAGCAGGGACCGCTCCTGCAGCCCCCCGGGAATGGGGACGCCGGTGTTGCCGTGCCGTGGCACATGCGGGGGCTGCAGGCGGCGGGCGCGGAGCAGCTGTCGGGTCTAAAGTTACGGTGGCGGCCGGGGGGGCGGGGAGCGAGGCCCGCACAGGGACAGGGGTGTCCTCGCTTGGGGGGGTCCCCCTTTTGTCCCACGCCGAGGGTCCCGCGGGGCGCAGGGCCGGACCCCGCCAGGCGGGGAGGATGCAGGACAGACCGACAGAGCGGGGCTAAGAATAGCGCCGGGCTGGGAGGAGGAGGAAGGATGAGCGCTTCCTCTGCGACGCCTCTTCTTCCTCCTACCCGGCTCTGCCAGGCGGCACGTGTGACACGGGGACACTCCGAGTGCCACCTGCCCCCCTCCCCGCGCGCTGTCCCAGTGTGACAGCCCCTGCTGCTGGCGGTGTCCCCTGGAGCGCCCCCCGTGCCCGCGGCCCGCACGAGTGCCACCCCCACCGTCCGCCGCCGCTGTCAGGCCCCGTCACCGCTGTCACCCCCCGCTGCCGCCGCCGCGTTTCGTTGCACTTCACTTTTTAATTAACCTCGGGGCGCTGCCTCGCCGGGGTTAATGGCAGCGGTGACCCGCGCGGCCATCGATCCCCCGGGCCCCGCGCCGCGCTCGCAGCCGCGTTCGGGCCCCCTCGGGGTGCTGCGGGATGACAGGGGCGTGTGTCCCCCCCTCCCCTGCAATCCCACGCGTGGCAGAGTCCCGCAGGACCCCCGGCGCGCCCCCACTCTGCTGCCACCCCCGTGGCAATGCGGGCACACACTGCTCCGGTGTCCCCAGCCAGGTTTAGGGCTGGTCCCTGGTGCCACGTTCTCACCGGGGACCCCCTCCCGGCCATTTTTGGCCCCGTGGCCGTGCCAAAGGCGGGGTCCCCCCCCTCCCTCCTGCAGCCGCCCCAGCCCCCTCCCAGCTCAGGTGCCCCTGTCACCCCTCCGCGCTTTAATCCGGGGCTCGTTCATCTTGGGCGGGGGCCGGGCTGTCAACGCCCAGACGGGCCATTTCCGAGCCGAGTCCCCCGCGCTCGGCCCTAATTGAATCCTCATGGCCCCGCCGCCGCCCCGGCCCCGCCGCGGCACCCGCCACCGTCCCGCTGCCCGCAGCAGGGCTCCCGGGGCTCCCGGTGCCACGGGGAGCCTGGCGGTGCCCCGCGGCAGGCACCGACCGGAGGCGCCCCGAGCCCCCCACCCTCTCCAGCCGCCCCTTCCCGGTTGCCGCCCCCTCTCCCCCGGTACAAAGACCCCCGCCCCGCGGCGGATGGGGATCCCACGTCCCCCCCCCCCCGGAGCCGCAGGTCAGCTCTGGGCGGACCCCGACCCCACGGGGGTCCCAGCGGGTCCCTGTGCCGGGGAGCGCCCCCACGCGGGCCGTGCCGTGCGGGGGTCAGGGGGCGTGGGCGGCCGGGAGCGCGGCGGGGGGGCAGCGGCGTTTGCTGCAGCCGGAGCCTTTGAAATGCAAACCCCCCCTCCGCCCACGGCCCATTTGGCTGGAGTTTGGCCCAGGCACAAATGGAGGCCCCGGAGCGAGCGGGGGATGCCGGGGGGGTGCGGCAGCTGGGGCCGGTGCCTGGCGCTGGCACTGATGGCCCCACGTGTGTGTGTGCCCTGCACACGCGTGTGGCGGCTCTGGTGGGTCCGTGAGCGCTGCACGCACACCTGGACACAGCCGCGCACACCTGCACACGCCCCTGCACACCTGCACACGGCTGTGCCTGCACACACGGCTGCGAGGAGCCCGCTGGCCACACAGACACACGGCTGCGAGCCGTGTGCAGGGCGCCGTGCGTCCCCAGTCCTGCGCTGTCCCCTTGTCCATATCCCCATCCCATCCCATCCCATCCCATCCCATCCTATCCTATCCCATCCCCATCCCCATCCCCATCCCCATCCCATGGATCCCATCCCATGGATCCCATCCCATCCCATGGATCCCATCCCATCCCATCCCATCCCATCCCATCCTATCCTATCCTATCCTATCCTATCCTATCCTATCCTATCCTATCCTATCCTATCCTATCCTATCCTATCCTTCCCTATCCTATCCCATCCCATCCCATCCCATCCCATCCCATCCCCATCCCCCTATCCCATCCCCCTATCCCCTATCCCCATCCCATCCTATCCTATCCTTCCCTATCCTATCCCATCCCATCCCATCCCATCCCATCCCATGGATCCCCCCCCCCCCGTTCCCCCTCACTCCCCAGTGCCCGGGTTGCGCTCAGAGCCCCGGGGGGCGCGGGGGGCGATGCCGCTCCCGTTAATGAATCGATGATTTGCCAACAGCCCCAGGGAGGGATCCCCGGCTCCCCCGACATCCATCCCCATCCACCGGAGCCAGGTGTAATCCCATTATTCCCGGCTCCGCCGAGCTCCCGGCGCAGCGCAGGGTCAGGATTTATTGCCAGTAATTGCTGGGGTCCCGTCCCCCGGCGCGGGGGGGCTCCCGGCACCCCCCCGGCGCTGCCGCCGCTCCCTACGCTTTAATTCCGCACCGAGCTGTTCCCTTATTAAAGGAAAATTCATTTGCCAGCGATTTCCATGTGCCGGGGCCGCGCGGGGCCGAGGCCCTAATCGCGTTACGGAGCGCTGCGGCGCAATATTGGGATGGAGCCGATAAATAATGGATCAGGGCGGCGCGGAGCGGGGGAGGCGCGTTCCGGGGGCGCCGCACCCCGAATTGTGTCACCCCAGCACCCTGCTCCTGGCACCCCAGAGCCCTGCTCCTGACAACCTGCTCCTGGCATCCCAGAGCCCTGCTCCTGACAACCCGGAGCCCTGCTCCTGACAACCTGCTCCTGGCACCCCAGAGCCCTGCTCCTGACAACCTGCTCCTGGCACCCCCAGCACCCTGCTCCTGACAACCCCTGGCACCCCCCCTGGAGCATCCCCTCGCTCCCGGAGCCTGACATCCCAGCACCCGCTCCTGACATCCCAGAGCCCTGGCACCCCAGCACCCTGCTCCGGACAGCCCGGAGTCCTGGCACCCCATTCCCGGAGTCCTGGCACCCCCAGCACCCCACTCCTGACACCCCGGAGCCCTGGCACCCCCAGCACCCCACTCCTGGCACCCCCAGCACCCTGCTCCTGACACCCCGGAGCCCTGGCACCCCCAGCACCCCGCTCCCAGCCCCGGGCACCCCGGGGCACCCCAGCACCCTGCCTCCCAGCCCCGGCACCCCCAGCTCCCAGGTGCCCCGGCCACCACGGCAGCCCCCGAGATGGGGCGTGCTGGGTGGGGGGACACGGCAGCAGCTCCAGCTCCAGCACGGACACCCCCTCGGTGCCCCCTCATACGTGGGGGGCACACAACCCCCCTCGCGTGTGCACACACACAAACACACACACAAACACACACACAAACACACACAAACACACGCGTGTGCCCCGGTGCTGCTCATGGCGGGGATGGGACGTGAGGGGCTGGGACACCCGAGCTCCCAGACCTCCAGGACACCCCCAGGGACACCCCCGGCGTGGAGGAGCGCGACAAAGCCGGGGGCTCTCAGTGCCACAGCGGGTGCAGTACCCGGGGGTGCCCCCAGCCCCACGCCGTGGACGTGCCCGTCACCGTCCCCTCGGGCCGCGGGCCAGCCCCGGGCACTGTCCCGGCTCCGCAGGAAGCTCCCGTGTTCCTGCAAAACCCCCGAGGGCTCGTTTGGTTCCCACCCTGTGGCCTGGTTTGGGGTGAAAAGCGTTTCCCATCCTGTGTTCCCGACAGCCGGAGCCGGCACTTCCCACAGCGCGGGGAAGCCGGAGGGGTCGGGCAGGGCTGGGGGGCTCAGCCCACCCCAGAAATGGCTCAGCGGCCGCTTTGGGGCACGAGTGGGGGCTCGGGGAGGGAAGGAGGTGCCGGCACCATGAGCTGGGAGCAGCCCTGGGCGCAGGGATTCACCCCAAAGGCCGAAGAGCGGGGTGGGGATAATGGGGCGCTGGTGAGAGGGGGTGAGGGTGACATCCCATCCACCAGGGCGAGCAGATTCCGAGGTGCCAGACCTCCAGGACCCGCCCCCCAGAGACCCCGAGGGGTGGAGGAGCGGGACATTGGCTCCCACATTCCCAGCCCGGGATTCCCGAGATCCCGGAGGAGCCGGGGCGTTCCAGAGGGGTTTGCTCAGCGGCTGGGCGGCCGCAATTCCCATCAACACGAGAACATGGGATCACCCCGAGCAGCGATTTCCCTCTCTCTGTGCGTGTGTGTCCTCCCGGGACTGAGACCGCGGCCTCCCCGTGGGGCTGGGATCCCCGCGAAGGGTTGGGGACCCCCGGCAAGGGCTGCGACCCCCGGCAAGGGCTGCGACCCCCGGCAAGGGTTGGGGACCCCCATTCCCCGCTCACCGGGCCTTGTGGCCGGCACGCTGGCCTCGTTCCAGCGGTGCTGCTGGAAGGGACTGGGCTCGCAGGGGTCCCTCCGAGTGCGGGACCGCTGGAGCGGGTGGGAATGGGGGGGATCCCAGCTCGGGACGGGCTCCGTGCCCCGGTGAGAGGCGGAGAGGCACGTGCGGCCGCGGCAGCTCCGCCATCTCCCCGCGCCCTGCGGAGAGGACAAAAGCCGCGTGCGAGGAATCCGTGCAAACGCCGCTGTGCCCGGCACGCCGCCGTGCGAGGGGCCCCGTGTCCCTCTCCCAAAACGAGCCCCCACCCCCCCCCGCACCCGCCGGCCTTTAATTGCTCCGGCTGCTGGGAAATTTCAAGGTTGAATTTGTCAAACTCCGATTTCCAGCCGGGAGATCGCGTTCTGCCTTTGTCAGCAAGATTGGAAAAATCCATCCCCCCCCCCGTCCATTCCCCTCCCGCCCCCTCCCCACTTCCATAATCCCGGCATCGGCGCTGCCGGATCCCCCTGCACCTGCTCCCCCAAGGCGGCTCCGTGCGCTCGCACCGGCCCCCCGGCACCGTCCGCAGGTTCATTACCGCCGTGACCCCCGTGACCTCGCCGTGTCCCCGCTCCCAGCGACACATCCGTGGGGACACCCGACGGGATTGGGCCTGGGGGGTACCGAATCACCGCTCCGGAGGGGCCGATCCGGCATCCCCCAGCCCCAAAGCCGCCGGATAAGCCGGACGCGGCGTCGCCAGCCGGGCCTCACCTGCGTGTGCGGCATCCCGGGATTTTTACGAGCGGCCGAAATCCCGGAGCTATTTGTACCGGGAAAGGGCAGCGGGAATGTGGCGGGTGGGATGGGGGGCGGAGGGGGGAATTTATGGCTCTGAAACCCAAAACCCACCCAAAAGGGCTTAATCACTCCCAGCCGCGGCCCCGATGCTTTTATGGGGCATTTTAGAGCAAAAGAGCCAATAAATTTTTGGGTGAGGGTAAGAGCCGCGGTGAGGATGAGGAGGGAGCAGAGGAGGAGGGGGGAACCCGCTGGGGTGGGCTAAAATGGGGGGGACAACAGGGGGGAGGCGCGGGGCTGCGCCCCGGTAGTGGCGGAGAGGGGTCGGTCGTCCCCCCTCTCGACAGGGGGGGCGTCGGTGGCTCCTCCTCCTCCTCCTCCCGGTATCCCGGGGCTTTAAGGCGGTGGAACGGGAACCGCAGGGCTGGGGGGGGGGGGGGCCGGCGGCGGCGGGTCCCGGTCCCGGCGCGG
This sequence comes from Emberiza elegans, assembly GCA_024865655.1. Taxonomy (NCBI): domain Eukaryota; kingdom Metazoa; phylum Chordata; class Aves; order Passeriformes; family Fringillidae; genus Emberiza; species Emberiza elegans. Next base: position 2,451,768 of record JALJVW010002400.1, on the reverse strand, counting down.
GTCCCGGTCCCGGCATGACCTCGGCGGGGGAGGCGGCCGGTTCCCCCCCGCTGCCCGCCGCGGTCGGCGGCCACCGGCGGAGCCCCCTGGACCGGCTCCCGCCCCCCGCCAACACCACAAAACCGCTGACCCCCTTCGGCATCGAGGACATCCTCGGACGCCCGCGCGGCGGGAGCCCCCCCGGGACCGGCACCGGTCCCGCCGCCCCCCAGCCCCGACAGGGCCCCGCGGCGGCGGCGGCGGCGGCGGCTGCGCCCCGGCCTCGCCGCTCTGGGCGCTGGAGGAACTCGCCAGTAAAACCTTCCAGGGGCTGGAGCTGGGAATGCTGCAGGCGGCCGGAGGTACCGGGGCCGGGAGCGGGCGGGCACCGGGCACCGGGCACCGGGCACCGGGCAGGTGGCGGGGCTGGAGGGCGGTGGGGAGGCCGTGGCGAGGCCAGGGACGCCCCTCGTCCCCCGTCCCGGGAAGTTTCCTCCTTGTCCCAGAGGGGCGAGCGGGGCTGCGAGGCCCGAGAAGCCGCCGGTGCTCGGCAGGGACACCGGGGACGCGCGGCGGCCTCGGTCCGAAGGGACGGAGAAGTCCCGGGGCCGGACACGGCGAACCGGAGCGAGCCCCGGCCCCGGTGAGCCGCTACAGGCACCGAGGAGCTCCGGGAGAACGGGCAGCTTTACCGGGAGCCGCGGGACCGGGCGGGGGATCGGCGCCGCCGAGTCGTGACCGTGACCGTGACCGAGCGCGGGCCCGCCGGCAACGGAAACCTGGTACCGGCCCCGAGCCTCCGTCCGGGGCTCGGCCTGCCCGAACAGCCCGGTACCGGCGGCGTCCGACGGCCGCTCACGAACCGGCCCCACATCTCACGGGCTCGGCCGAACCGGGAGGACGGGCGGACACCGACAGACAGACAGACAGCACGGCGCCTCCGGGAACGAAAAAATCCGTTCGTGGCTTGGAGAGACAGACGCGGATGGACCGATCGTGTCTCCGGGATTAACGGAAAATCCCTCACACGGAGGGACACACGGACAGGCAAAGCACGGCGTCGCCGGGAATGAATAAAACCGTTCCAGACCGAAAAAGGCTCCGGTAATTAACACAGAAAAATAATTACCGTCCCTTACCGAGACGGACAGAGAGGGTCTCCGTGATTAACGTGAAAAAAAAAAAAACTATTACCGGGACGGACAGACGGACAGTCACGGCAGAGCAGCGTGCCGGTAATTAACGGATACGGCTGGGCACAACGCGACTCACGCCGGTAACGAAAAACCCTTCGGACAGACGGACACGGACCGCCAGATCAGCCCTCCCGTGAGTAACCGAACCTCCGTTACCGGCCGGACAGACGAACGAGGATGGAGCCAGACTCCGGTAATTAACGGGAGAAAAAAAATCCTTAATTACGGCGCTCCGGTAATTAAGGAACCCACCGTAGCGGGCAGACAGACGGACAGACAGAGCAGCGATCTTGTGATTAACGAATAAACCAACCCGTTAACGGGCGGACAGACAAACAGAACGGGAACGCCTCGGGCTCCCGGTTTTAAGGGAAAAATCGTCGTTATCTGACGGACGGACACGGCAAGGAACGGAATAAGCGAGCGAAAATATTACCGGGGGGATGGACGGACAGGAACGGGGGCGAAAAATTCCTTTTTCGGGGACGGACAGACGGCCAAAAACGGGACCGATCGGGGCTCCCGGAATTAAGGTTAAAAGGCCCGTTACCGGACGGACAGATGGACAGAAAAAGAATCGGAAAAAAAAAAGAAAAACGAAATAAATCGTTACCGGGTGATCAAAACCGGCACGATAGAGGCTCCCGGGGCGGAGGTAAATTCCCGTTACCGGCCAGACGGAAGGACAGACACGGGACTAATAAAAATGAACGAAAAAAACCTCGCTGCCGACCGGACAAACACGGGAGCGATCGGGGCTCCCGGAGCGGGCGGAAGCTCCGGTACCGGCCGGACAGATGGACACGGCCGAGCGGGGATCTCGGAATTAACAAAACCCGGAGGCGAACCGGCCGCGGGTAAGGGCGGAACGAGCCGGGACTGGCGGGCAGATGGAGGTGCCGGTAATTCAGGTAAAGCCTCGGTACCGGGACGGACACACCGACACAGCCGGGACAGCCCCGGCGTTCCGTGATGAACGAGAACGTCTCTTCGCCGCGACGGAAGGACAGACTGACAACGGAGCCATCAGGGCTCCCTGAGCAGCGGTAAATCGTCGTTACCGGGATGGACAGACGGACAGAAACGGGGCCGATCGGGGCTCCGAGAGCGGAGGGGAAGCCCCGTTACTGGACCGACGGACGAACACGGCACGGATCGGGGTTTCGTGACCGCGGTAAAGCCGTGCTACCGGGACCGACCCACGAACTCGGACGGAACCGCCCGGGGCTGCTCTACCGAACGAGGAGCCCGCGCTGCGAGAGACCCCGGGAGCCTCCGCCGGTATCGGGGGACGCACGGCCCGAGCGAGCCGCGTTACCGGCGCCGCCGGCACGGGAAAGAGACCGGGACAGCGATCGGGATCCGCCGGCGGCGAGCAGCCGTGCCCGGGGTGGCGATCGCGTCTCGCCGGGGTTCTCAAGGTCGCTGGGGCAGCAGCGACAGCACCGGGGCCGGGAGAGGCGACGGGATCGAATCGGGGACCAGCACGGCCTCGGTTCTCCTGGAATCGCAGAGAAGGAGGATCCCGGTTCTCTACCGAGGCTCCCGGCTTCGTTCCGGGCTCCCGGAGCAGCCGCCGGGGGGACACGGGTGTCTCAGCCCCGGCCGCAACGGGGGCGACTCGGACACGACCGCGGCCGCTGTGGAGCGATGAGTCCCGGCTGCCGGCACCGGCCGCGCTTTGGTTTGCTCGGTTCGGTTGGGCACCGCTCGGTTTTGCTCGTCTGCCTTCGGTTCGATGTGGGCCGGTTCGCCTCCGTTCCACCGGGAGGCGGCGGGGCCGGGACGCACCCGCAGGGCTCGGCGGGGCCGGTGCGGCTGCAGTTACCGGTGCCCTCGGGCGCCCGCCGTGCCCTCGGGCCGGGACCCGCCGTGCCCGGGGTGCATCCCGGTGCGTGTACCGGTGCCTTTGACCCGACGCCGCTGCCCCCGCGGCTCGAGGCCCGCGGTGCCGGTGCTGTCCGGGTCCCCGTGCCGGTACCCTGCCCCACAAGCCCTTCCCGGCCGGGCATCCCGGTACCGCTGCGGTTCCCGGTGCCCTTCCCGGTGCGATGCCCTGCCCCTGTAGGCACTTCCCAGCCGGGCGCCCGGGTTCGTTCCCTGGTGCGGGTCCCGGTGCTGCTCTCCGGTCTCCGTGCCCTAACCCCGCTGTCTCCGCAGGTCCGTCCCCACCGGGCGCCTCGGGCCCGCGCCCTCCCTGCAGGAAGCGTCGCAAGTCCCGGACCGCGTTCACGGCGCAGCAGCTGCGGGAGCTGGAGCAGCGATTCCGGCGGCAGCGCTACCTCTCCCCGGTGGACCGGGACGCGCTGGCGGCTCGCCTGGCGCTCTCCGCCGCCCAGGTCATCACCTGGTTCCAGAACCGCCGCGCTAAGCTCAAGCGGGACCTGGAGGAGCTGCGGGCGGACGTGGCCTCGCTGCAAGCGCTGCCCCCCGCCGCCCTGCAGCAGCTGGCGGGGCTGCCCGAGCCCCCGGGGGCTGCCGGCACCGGCACCGGGACCACAGAGCCCGCCGAGCTCTCGGAGGAGGAGATCGACGTGGCGGACTGAGCCGAGCGCGCTCGGCTCCGTTCGGATCCGGTGGGACCGAGACTGCTCCGTTCGGACCCACTCGGGACGACTCGGCTGAGCTCGGATCCACTCGGGCCGGCTCGGCTGAGTTTGGATTCATTCGGGTCGGGTCGGGCCGAGACGGCTCCGTTCGAGTCCGTTCGGGTCCATTCGGGCGCACTCGGCTCCATTCGGGCGCACTCGGCTCCGTTCGGACTGACTCGGCCCCGCCACTCCCGGTTCCGAAAGGAGCCGAACCCAGCCCCGCCCCCTCCGTGCACCCTTTTGCGGCTTTAAAATTTTTTTTTTTGTCTTTCCATTGTTTTTTTTTTTTCCTTTTTTAATTTTATTTTCTATCGGCCCCGGTGTAAATATTTGCAATAAAGGCAACACCTTAATATGGACCCCAGAGGCCTCCACCCACCCCCACTTTTTTCCAGGCGAGCACCTCCCACCGCGGGCATTAATTTGTTTTAACCGGTGATTAATTACCGGCTGCGGCCGCCCCTGCCCCCCTCAATTTGCATATTAATCAAATTGTATTTGATCTCACGCCTGTCACACCCCCCCCCGAAGCTCCTGTCACCAACCAGTGACATTAAGGGGGGGTGGAGACCCCCCCATTGCTGTCCCCTGGGGCTGGAGTGACACGGGGAGTGACACAGGGGGGACATGGCGTGGACAGAGACATGGGGCTCCAAGAGAGATGGCAGAGAGGCTGAGTGACACCAGCCCAGAAAAAGGCCAGAGAGGAAAAACAAATCTCATCTTTATTAAAAAACGCAAATTGCTACAAATCCCTGAGGGGCCCTGGGGAGCAGCCCAGGCCCACCCCCTCAGCACCCCCAGGGCAGGACGGGGACACATCCCCACCCCTGGCAGAGGGGGACAAGGCACAGGCAGGTCCAGGCAGGCGAGGGGGGGCTGCCAGGGTCCCCCCAGCAGAGCAGGGTCAGCTGAGCAGCCCCCCGGGGTTGGCCTTGCCCTTGGCACGGGCACGGGCGCCGGCGTGGCGTGGGCCGGGTGCTTGAGCTGCAGCAGCAGCTTGCTGCCCTCCACGGTGGCACCCTGGGGACAGAAGGAGCTGGCACAGGTCCCCTGAGGGGTGCGTGCAGGGGGGGTCCCACAAGTTCCCCCAGCTCACCTGCATGGCCCTGAAGGCCTCCTCGGCCTCGGCTTTGCCACGGAAGTTGATGAAGGCACAGCGGCGCCCCGGGAGCAGCCGCACAGAGTGGATCTCCCCAAACCTGTGGGGCACACACAGACCCCCAAATTGGGGCGGGGGGAACAGTTAGAGATTCCAAATGGGGAGATGGAGGGTTAGAGACCCCCAAACCTGCAGGGTGGGAGGGTCAGAGACTCTCAAGCATGTAAAGCAAGTTTAGCAACCCCCAAGAGCTGGGGAAGGGTGAATGACATCCAAAGATGGAGAGAGTGAGACACCCCCAAATCTCCAGGATGGGGGAACAGAGACTCCCAAAGCTGAGGGGAACAGTTAAAGACACCCCAAACTGTGGGATAGACACCCCCAAACCTGGGGGCAGTGTGTCAATCAGACACCACTCCCCAGGCATCCCCTGCAGGTCAAAACCAGGAGAGAACGAGGACAGGGACAGAGCTTGGGGGTCACCGGGGGGTGGCAGGGGCTGGGGGTCCTGCAGGAGGAGCAGTCCTGGGGTCACTCACCGGCCAAAGGCACGACGCAGCACCTTCTCAGAGATGTGGGAGGTGACATTGCCCACCCAGAGAGGGAAGCAGTCCCTGCCAAGAGCCATCCTGGTGTCATCAGAGGCAGCACTGCCCCCCTCTGAGCCCCCTCCCAGACCCCCAGACCCCCATACCTGGCGGGGTGGCTCGGTGGCAGCGTTGGGCAGCCACTGGCCACAGCAGGTGCCTGTTCTGGGTCTTTGGTGGGGGTCTTGCCACTGCCTCCCGTCACAGTTTTGTCACCTGTGTCCTGGCAGCTCCTGGTTGTCCATCCCGCTGCCGAGGAGCCAAAGGGCTTCAGCACCCACTGGGGACACAGGGACAGCCCCGGGGTCCCCCCCCAACCCACCCACCCCTGTCCCTTACCAGGGAGAAACAGCGGCTCCTGGGCCTTGAGCAGGAAGGGGGACACGGGGACACCCCCGGGGCGGCTGCCCTGCTGTGAGGGGACAGGGGTGAGGCGTGGGGGGCACAGCAGGACAGGGGGCAGGGACAGGGGGTAGGGAAGGGGGGGTCTCACCTGCAGCAGGGCCCTGCAGGCCTCCAGCTGCGTGGCTGCCTCAGCGTAGGCCCCGTCCTGCAGCAGCAGCTCCTCGAAGGTGCGCGCGGCCTCGGCGTAGCGCTGGGGGCCAGGGGGCACCTGCAGCCCCAGCCTGCCCCCACAGCACCCCACAGCCCCCACCCAGCCCCAATGCACCCCAAAGCCTCCCTGACACCCCCCAGTGCAGCCCTACCCCACCCACCAGCACCCAGTGCCCTGCCCAGGGCTCCCAGCCCCAACCCACAGCTACTGCACCCCACATCCACAGCACCCAGTGCCCTGCTCCGTGCTCCCAGCTCCAACTCACACTGAATGCACCCCTCATCCACAGCACCCCACAGCTCCCCCAGTTCCCCACAGCCCCCACCCAGCCCCAATGCACCCCAAAGTCTCCCTGACACCCCCCAGTGCAGCCCTACCCCATCCCACCAGCACCCTGTGCCCTGCCCAGTGTTCCCAACCCCAACTCACACCAAATGCACCCCTCATCCATACCACCCTACAGCTCCCCCAGTTCCTCACAACTCCCCACTCCCAGCCCCAATGCACCCCAAAGTCTCCCTGACACCCCCCAGTGCAGCCCTACCCCACCCCAGCAGCACCCAGTGCCCTGCCCAGTGCTCCCAGCCCCAACTCACACCGAATGCACCCCACATCCACAGCACCCCACAGCTCCCCCAGTTCCCCACAGCCCCCTCCCACTGGCACCCCTCAGCCCCTGCCCAGCACCCCAACTCCCCCAGTTTGTCTCCAACAACTCCAACAGCCCCGTACCCACTCCTAGAACCCCACAGCCATGCCACCCCCCCCCAAGACCCCAGGCCCCTGCCCAGCCCCTGGAGCCCCCCCGGGTACCTGGAGCCCCCTGAGGGCCTTGCCCTTGCGGAAGGAGCCCTTGGGCCAGCCCGGCAGCAGCGCCAGCGCCGCCTCCGCGTCCGCCAGCGCCTCCTCATAGCGCCCCAGCTTCTCCAGGCAGTAGGAGCGGTTCCCCAGGAGCCTGAGGGGGTGTTGGGGTGTCACTGAGGCCTGGCCCTGCCAGCCCAGCACCCCCAGCTCGCCCCCAGCCCCGCTGCTCACCGGTGTTCCCGGGGGTTCAGCTCCAGGGCCACGGTGAAAGCCCAAACGGCCTCGGCGTGCTGGCCCATCTGGGCTGCCTCGATGCCGTGGCCTGGGGAGGGGACACAGGGACACAGGGGAGGGACAGTCCCCCTAGCACAGCCCCTTGAGGCTGGGGAGGAGCAGGGAGAGCCCCCAGTGCCCGCCCCTGGCCCCTCTGGGGGTCCCTGCACTAACCTGCAAGCGCCAGGCTCTGTGCCAGCGTGCTGGGGCTGGGTGGCCCGGGCTGGGGGGCTGAGGGGACACAGGTGTCCCTACAGGGTCCCCACTTCCCTTCTCGGGCGCCTTCCTGCTTGGTTCCACGTTCTGTGGCCCGGGGGAGCGGTCACTGCCCGGGGGGGGCAGCCTGACCCCCGCCTTCTCCCGGGCTTTGCAGACAAAAGTGCAGCTCAGGTCCAGCTCCTCCTGGGGAAGCAGGGAGGGATGGGCAGGCAGAGCCCTGGGACCCCCGCCCAGAGATGGCTCCCATGGGGACACTGTCCCTCACCTCTGCCACTGCTGTGTCCTCCGGCCCAGGCTCCTCTGAGGGCACTGTGGAGTCCCCAGGGCACAGGGAGGGCTCTGGGCAGCTCCCCTCATCCTCAGCCCCATCTGAGGGAGCCCCAGTGCCTGCAGGGCCACTTGGGGGGCTCTGCAAGGACAGGGAGGGGGTGAGGTGACAGGGCTAGGGGGTGCTGGCTGCCCCACTCACCTCTGGGCACCCCTAGAACAGCACCAGCAGGCTGCACTGGTCACTCACCGGGTCAGTGCTCTCTTTGTTCTTCCGCTCTTGCCCCAGTTTCTCCCGTTTCTTTCGGTCCTTTTGTTTCTGAAAAGGAAGAATGTGAACCCACGAGCAGAGAAATGCACCCTCAGCCCCCAGCTCAGAGACCTGCTGGCAGCACCCCAAGAAGATGCAGTGACCCCAGGAGCTGGCAGAGGCCCTTCCCAGGGCTCACCCACCTTCTTCTTCAGCTTCTTCTTCTCTGCCTTCCTCTTGGCCCGCTCCTCCTCTGCCACCAGCTCCTGAGCGTTCTTCTCAGCTTCCTGCAGGAGTTACCTGCGTCAGGACAGCCCCAGGGCCACGAGGTGGGACCCTCTGGTGATGCCAACCTGGACCCCTCCACCCCTGGGGGAATTTTGCCCACCTCAGCCGTGAGCCAGGCCCGGCGGGGCGTGGGCAGCCGGTCCAGCCGCGCGTCCAGGGCGGTGGGAGGGGTCCGGAGCAGCGGCGGGGACGGCTCCGAGCACAGGAAGGACTTGCGGAAGCCGCAGTAGCTGTAAGGAACGGCGCCCTCCGCCATGGGAACGTCCAGGAACTGCAAACCCGCGGCGAACTCGTCCTCATCGTAATCGTAATTGCCATCCTCATCCTCATCATCGTCATCATCATCAATCCCCACGGGGTAGTAATCCACGCTGGGGCCTGGCAGGAGAATGGGGTGTGTGAGGAGCAGTTCCAGGCACCGGATCCCGGCTGTCCCCACGCCGTTCCCCCTCCCTGGCGATTCCCGAGCGCGGGGAGCCCCGGTAGCCCCCGCCGCACTCACCGTCATCCCAGAGCAGAGACACCTGCCCCTCCTTACACTTAATCACCGGCTGGCACGGCACCGGCAGGTCGGCGAAGCTGGACATGCGGTGCCGAGGGCAGAAGGGCGCTGTGGGGAGCACAAACAACCGTGAGCCGGCGGAGGCGGAACCGAAACCGGGCTGCGCTCTGGGCTTCCCCCCCCAGGTCCGTACCGCCGCTCCAGCCAGCGGGGCCTAGCGTGCAGCCCCAGGGGCAGGCGGCGGGAGCAGGCCCGAAACCGCCCAGTGCGGGCCCGTCCCGCTCCCGCGGCCCGCCCGAGCCCCGCATCGCCACGAGCCGCCGCCGTCGCCCGCCGCGCCTCGGGATTGCATCACGGCCCTACCGGAACAACGTCACGGCGCCGCTTGAGGCCGCCCCGCCGCCATGTTGGGTGCGGGCAGGACGGCGGCCCGCAGGGCCCTCACGGAGCGGGACCGGCGCTCCTCGTCCTCTCCCGCCGTCCCCGCCTGCCGCAAGGCCGTGGGCTCGGCCGCCCCCCGCCGCTCGTCCCGCCCCTCACGCCGGGCCCCTCCTGGCGGCCAGCTTGACCCAGCCCCCCGGATTAGCGAGGGCGCGGCCTAAGCCTCTTTGCTGCCGCCGCCCCCGGCATGGCCCGGCATGGACGCCGGCGGCGCTGAGCGGCGCGGCGGAGAGCTATGCCTGCAGGTGAGGCCGCTCGGGGCAGGGGGGGCTCGGACACCCCTCACGGGGCAGCGGCGGGGCCGGGCCGGTAACGGGGTGGGCGGGGGGGCGCCGGGCCCGGGCGGTGCTGCGTCTCCATGGCAACGGCGCAGGGGGCGGGGCGGGGGAGTGGCCAAACGTGGCGAGCCTTGACGGGGGAGTGGTCACAGTGGGAGCCAGCTGTGGGCGTGGCCTCGGGGCGTGGTCGGCGCTGTAGTGGGCGGGGTCATGCGTGGCCCCGCCCTCGCCCCGATCCGGTGGTCCTGAGCCCCCTGTATCCCTCCAGGTGGGCGACGCCGGCCTGGGCGGCCTCATCCTGCTGCTGCTGACGGCCCGGCCGGGACCGGGCGATGGGGCTGCCCGCGGGGACCCCCCCGAGCCCGGTGAGACCCCCGGGGACTGCGGGGAGCACAAGGGGGTGGGGAGTTCTGGGGAGCTGCGGGGATCCTGGGGGGAGTGTGGAGGACCCTAATGGGGCTCAGGGTCCTTGGGCGGGCATTGATGGCGTGTGGTGGGCTCTGGGGATCCCAGGGGGCAGTGGGATCCTGGGGGTCTCAGGGTTAGAGTGGCAATGGGACGGTGATGGGCGGGTGCTGCCCCACAACGAGGCTCTTCAAAGTGGGGGTGCCCACCCTACACCGTGGTTCCCGCCCCATCCTGAGGGTCCCATGTCCCCAGGCGGGTCGCGGGGGCCCCTGGCGCGCTCCTTGCAGCGGGCAGAGGCCATGCTGCGCAGCGTCACCCCGGGACTGCGCCGCCTGCTGTCCCCGCGGACGAGCCGGCGCAGTGACACCGACGAGGACGACGACGAGGACGAGGATGAAGCAGCGTCCATCGTGGTCCCTCTGGAGCAAACCTTCCCGGCGCGTGGTCCCTCTGGAGCAACGTCACGGTGCCCCATCCCAGGCTGCCCCGCCGCCTATGCGTCTGGGAGGACCCACGCGCGACGAGCCCGCCTCACGGAGAATGCGACCGGCCCCGCGTTGCAGGCCTCCCGGAGCGTCCCCCGCCCGGTGCTGTGCCGAGCCGCGGGCGCATCGCTGGGGGCCGCCCCCGGTCCCGGCGTGGCCGCCGGGCCAGGCCTCCTGCGGCGACGCCCAGCCCCCCTGATTGGGACCCTGCCCAGAGCGGGGCATGGAGGCACTGCCACCTGCTGCCGCCCGGCCCGGCCACAGAGCCTGCCTGGCCCGCCAGGGGGCGGCGCTTGAATCCTCTCGGCGGGGGGAGGGGGCTCCTCAGGTGAGGCCTCGGCTGGGGCTAGGGGTGGCTCAGTGGCTCAGAGGCTCCGGCCCCTCCTGTGGCCCCAGGGTGGGGACATCAGGGATGGACACGTCCGCTGGGAGGATGTGGGAATGCCGTGGCCACCCACGGCTGAGATGGACACAGAACCTTCTGGACCAGCAGCGGTTCTGGCGGCTGAGCTGCAGGCACTGTGCCAGGAGGACGAGGAGCTCATGGGACACGTTTTTGGGGCGCTGGTGGCCTCAGCTGACAGCCTGTGGCAGCCGGTGCTGTCAGAGAGCCCCGAGCCCGCGGGGCTGCGGCCGGGCAGTGCAGGGGGCTGGAAGGCCGTGCGGTGGCTGGACGCTGCCCGCGGCCCCGTGGCTGCCACCCTGAGTGCCCGGTACCGCCTGCTGCTCTGGGAGAATGTGGGAGCCGTGCTGAGTGACAGCCCGGGCACCCCTCCTGCCACCCCCAGTGCCACCGTCACCGCGGCGTGGGAGCTGAGCCGTGCGCTGGCTGGTGGTACGTGTGGGGGTACGGGGGGTCTGGGGTCCCTCGGGGTGTCCCTGTGCCACGCTGAGCCCCGCTGTGTCCCCACAGCCCGTGTGCCCGCTGAGTGCCGGGAGGAGCTGGGGAGGCTCTGCCTGCAGCTGCTGTGCCGGGGCGTCCTCTGCAGCTGGGACACGGGTATGGGGGCTGGGGGGGCACAGGGAGGGGGGCAGGGTGTGGGGCAGGGTGTGGGGCAGGGTGTGGGGTCTGGGGTACAAGGTGAGGGACAGAGTGTGGGGCACTTGGTGGATATGGGGTGCGGGAGTGGGGTACGCTATGAAGGGTCAGGTATGCAATATGGGGTGGGGTGTGGGGTGCAAGTGGGGGATGTTGGGGCATTCTGACTGTTTCTCCTCCAGATTTTACCCGTGCTCTGGGCTCAGGGCTGTCAGACAAGTGCTTGGAGGCCCCAGGAGGGTCCCCAGGGCTGGGGTGCAGCCGCACGGCCCAGCAGCTCCGGTGCCTCTTCCCAGCCCTGGCACTGGCCCTGCGCTGCCTGCGCCTGCTGCCCGCCCGCCCGCACGGTGAGAGGGGTCTGGGGAGGGGGGCAGGCGGCTCTGGGGGTCCTCTCTGTGCTGACCCCCGCCCGCAGCCCCCCCCGGGGGTCTCTGCCTGCGGCTGCAGGTGTTGGGCCGGTGCCTGGCGGCGGTGGCGGCCGCCCACGCGTGGCTGACGGGCCGGGCCGGGCGGTACCTGGCGGCCTGGGCACTGCCTCAGTTCCTGCTGCTCACCCAGGGAGACCTGCAGGTACGGGGGCATGAGGGGCACGGGGGGTACAGGGGGCTGGGGGGACACAGCAGGGCTGGGCTCAGCCCATCTGCTCCCCTCCAGGTGCTGAAGGCAGAGGCAGAGCAGCTGATGCTGCAGGTGCGCGGGACCTTCCCAGAGCCAGGGGACATTCCTGGGGACAGCCCCCCTGAGCCGCCCCCCAGGCTGGGGTCCCCGTGGGAGCTCCAGCTGTGCCAGCAGATCCGTGACGTGGCCCACAGCATCCAGGTACGGTGGGACTGCGGGAGGGCGGTGTGAGCACCGGGATGCCTGTGTCACCTGTGTCACCCTGTGTAACTCTGTGTCATCCCGTGTCCCAGCTCTTCTCCGGGGACGTGCTCTGGATGTTCTCCACCAGCTGCAAGCGGCTCTCAGCTGAGATCTTCGACCAGACGATGCCCGTGGGCCGGCACTGGCGGCTGGGGCCCCGCGCTGGTGGGTGCTGGGGCTGGGGGGCTGTGAGGGGATTTGGGGGGTCACTGACCTGTGTCCCTGTGTCCCCCAGAGCTGCCCAGCTCCCCCAGCGCCTACGCGGCGGCCGCGGTGCAGGCGGTGCTGGGCCAGGTGCTGCAGGGGGCCCAGGCCCTGCCCCACGATGCCCAGGTGCCCACCCTGGCACGGGTCACCACGGCCTTCCTGGAGGCCTGGATGGATCACATCCTGACCCGACGGATCAAGTTCAGGTACTGGGGATGCGGGGGCACAGCCTGTGGGCAGTGCCAGGGGTCCCAGTGGGGGTCCCAGTAGCAGTTTCAGGGGTCCCAGTGGCAGTTCCACAGGTCCCAGTGGAGTTCTGGGGGATCCCAGTGGGGCCTTGGGGGTCCCAGTGGCAGTGCTGGGGGTCCCAGTGGGGTCTTGGGGGTTCCAGTGGATGTTCCAGGGGTCCCCTGTGGCAGTTTCAGAGATCCCAGTGCCAATTCCAGGTGTCCCAGTGGCAGTTCGAGGCTCCCAGTGGCAATCCTAGGGTCCCAGTGGCAGTGCTGGGGGCCCAATGCCAGGCCAGGTGGCTCAGTGACAGGTTGGGGTCCTGCTGATAGTGTCCCCGTGATGGTCCTGGGGGCTCTGCTGGCAGTGCCAGAGGCTCTGTGGGGTCCCAGTGATGGTCCTGGGCGCTCTGGTGACAGTGCCAGAGGCTCTGTGGGGTCCCGGTGGTGGTCCTGGGGGCTCTGCTGGCAGTGCCAGAGGCTCTGTGGGGTCCCAGTGGTGGTCCTGGGGGCTCTGTGGGGTCCCGGTGGTGGTCCTGGGGGCTGTGCTGGCAGTGCCAGGATCTCGGTGCTGGTCACAGCGTGTGGTGGCGGTGCCAGGGGGTTCTATGGGGTCCAGCTGGGGGTTCTGGGGTCCCATGCCCACGCTGACCCCCGTGCCAGCCTGCAGGGTGCCCTGCAGCTCCGGCGGGGACTTGAGGCCGTCAAGGAGCTGGTGTGCCCAGGCGCCCGGGCTGGCCCCAGTTCGGGGGATCCCAGCGGGGCCCTCTGGCAGTGCTTCCGCCACACGGACACGGGATGTTCCAGGCCCCTGCAGCAGCCCGGGGGTTCCAGGGGTCCCCCGTGGCTGGGGCAGGGTCCCAGTGGCTGTCCCAGGCCCACGGGCTGTGCTGGGGGGGGTGGGGAGGCAGCCCAGGGACAGGTGGGGGGGGAATGGCGTGGGGTGTGGGGATGATGGTCCTGGGGGCTCTGGGGAATGGGGCAGGAGGGATGGGGAATGGGGTCCCAGTGGGGTCCTGGGGAATGGGGTGGGGAATGGGGGTCACAGGATGGGGAATGGGGGGGAATGGGGAATGGGGAATGGGGTGGGGAATGGGGAATGGGGGGGTATGGGGTGGGGAGGGATGGGGAATGGGAATGGTGTGGGGGACTTGAGGGAGGGTTGGGGAATGGGGAATGGCATGGGGCTGGGGCACGGGAGGGATGGGGAATGGGGAATGGGGTATGGGGTAGGGAATGGGAATGGGGCAAGAGGGATGGGGAATGGGGTGTAGAATGGGGAATGCCCTGGGAGGGGATGGGGTGGGGATGGGGTAGGATGGGGTGGAGATGGGATGGGGAATGGGGAATGGGGAAGGGATGGGGAATGGGGAATGGGGAATGACAGGCATGGGGGAATGGGGAATGGAATGGGAATGGGTGGGGGAATGGGAATGGGAATGGGGAATGGGAATGGGGGGGAATGGGGAATGGGGCGGGGGAATGGGGAATGGGGTGGGGAATGGGGAATGCCCTGGGAGGGGATGAGACAGGTGGGGATGGGGTAGGATGGGGATGGGATGGTGTGGAGATGGGATGGGATAGGGTGGGATAAGGAGCGGGAGATTGGGACAAGGGTGGATGGGGACAGGGAGAGGGACAAGGATCTGGATGGGATTGGAATGGGGATGGGGTGGTGATAAAATGGGAATTGGATGGGAAGGAGTGGAGTGGGATTGGGATGAAATGGGGTGGAGATGGGATGGGACAGGGTGGAGGATTTGGACTAAGATGGGTGGGGATAGGGAGGTTGGGACAAGGATGGATGGGGATGGGGGGGACAAGGATGGGGGACTGGAATGGGGATTGGGATGGGATTGGAGAATGGGGGGACAAGGATGGGGATGGGATTGGAATAAGCACGGGGATGGGATGGGACAGGGGGGAGATTGGGACAAGGACTCATGGGGACAGGGAGAGGGACAAGGATGGGATGGGATTGGAATGGGGACAGGGATGGGATGGGACAGGGTGGGATAGGGATCAGGAGATTGGGACAAGGATGGATGGGGACAAGGAGAGGGACAAAGATTGGGATGGGATTGGAATGGGGATGGGGTGGGGATGGGGATGAGATGGGATGCGAGGGGATGAGGATGGGATTGGGATGAAGATGAGATGGGGTGGTGATAAAATGGGAATTGGATGGGATGGGGTGGAGTAGGATTGGGATGAAATGGGGTGGAGATGGAATGGGACAGGGTGGAGGATTGGGACTAGGATGGATGGGGACAGGGAAAGGGACAAGGATCTGGATGGGATTGGAATGGCCTGGGGATGGGAAGGGACAGATGGGATAGGGACAAGGAGACTGGGACAAGGATGAGGATGGGATGGGGTGGGACACGGTGGGATAGGGATCGGGAGATTGGGACAAGGGTGGATGGCGACAGGGAGAGGGACAAGGATGTGGATGGGATTGTAATGGGGATGGGGACAGGAACCCTCATCAGAAGCAGGACCCAGCCTATCCATCAATCCAACCTATCTCAAACCCATCCATCCCTTGCCAGGCTCAGACGAAGGCGCCCACCCCCTGGAACCATCCCTGGACCCTCTCCCTGGCCTGGACCCTCTGGAGGGGCTGGGCCCAGTGCCAGGGACCCCCCCTCTGGCTCCGGAGGCCGACGTCCCGGCCCGGCCCGAGTCGCCGTTCCCGGGCAGCCAGCAGCAGTGGCTGTCCCTGCGGCTGCACCGTGCCCGCCGCTGGCGCGTGCCAGGGCTGCCGTGTGTGGGGAACAGCCCCGAGGGCTGAGCTGCAATAAACCTGCAAACACCACGGCCACGGCTGTGTCTGCGCGTGGGACATTGGGGTGTGGGGCTCTGGCATCCCTGGGGTGTGATCCTGGGATTCCAGCTGGGACCAGTTGCTGGTGGGCGGGCAGGATCTAACTGGGACTTTTGTGGGGAAACTGGTGTGGATTCCGGATGCAGGGTGGGATTCCCTTGGGGTCCTGGGTGGGGGGCACCGGGGGTGCATAGCTGAGGTTCCAGGGTGATCCGAGGGAAGGCTGGGTGTCCTCTGGGTATGCCCGGAGAGATCAACGGGCATAACAAACCGGACGTGAGGAGGTGGCCGGGGACACCGTGCGGTGCCGTGGTCGCCTCGGGGTCGCTTTGTGCCGGCGGGGTCCCCGGGCGGGCTGAGCCTGCTCTGGTCCTCCCGCCCGCCAGGGGGCGCTGTCGGGAGCGGCCCGGCCACCGCCGGCGCAGCGCTGCCGTCACCAGCGCGACTGCCCTGATGGCGGGCGAGCGGCGGCGGCGCGGCGGGGATGGACCCCGGGAACGGCCCCGGGAGCGGCTCCGCGACCGGGACCCGAAACTGCGGCAACAGCAAAAGCCGCAGAGAGGCTCCGGGCGGGGCCGGACGGCGCTGGCGCTCACAGCGGCGGCGGCAGCGCTGGCGCTGTGTCTGGCGGCGGCGGCTGCCGGGTGGAAGCGGTGGAGCGAAGCCTCCCGCCTCGTCACCCCGCACCCCGCGCCCCCCGCCGTCCCCCCCGGTTCCACCGGGCCTCTCGCATCGCCCACCTATTTCTGGGGCACGTACCGGCCTCACGTCTACTTCGGGATGAAGACGCGGAGCCCTCGCGCTGTGGTGACCGGTGAGGGGCGCGGGGGGCTCTGCCCCGGCCCGGGGCTCGTCCGGCCCCGCTCGCACCGCGAGGCCGCCCCTGACACCTCCCCGCCCCTCCAGGACTGATGTGGCTCCAACACGGCGGCAACTTGCGGCACACGAGCGAGCAGAACGACGGCGTGTCGCGATATGGGTGGCTGATGCACGACGGGGAGAATTTCGGAGTGCAGGAGATCCGCGATGAGGGGCTGGTGCTGAGAACCGAGTTCGTGAAGCAGCCGGGGGGAGACCATGGCGGCGACTGGAGCTGGCGGGTCACGGCGAAGATGGAGGTGAGGGAGTCAAAGTGGGAGAGGGGTTGGGATGCCGGGGAGCTTTTGTCATCCTCCTCTTTCTCTTTCCCAGGGCAAGGGCCCGGCCCCTCTCCTGTCCCTTTTCTTCTACGTGGCCACAGACGGGCAGGGGACGCTGCGGCCGGTGCTGGAGAACGGGACACGGCTGGCGGCCGTGGCAGGGACGGCGGAGGAGCTTGGGGACTTCACCGTCACCTTCCTGCCGCCCACCGGGGAGGGCGGCGAGGGGCCCAAGTACGCCAGGTGAGTGTCTGGGCTGTGTCCCCTCCATCTGCCCTCGTGTCCCCACTGTGTCCTGCATCCCTGACTCTCCTCTCCCCCCAGCTACAACTTCCTGGCCGCGGGGGTGCCGGGGCTGCACCGTCTCACCGACCTGGTTCGGCACAGCCTCCGTGAGAGCTCCGTGTTCTCCCCGCCGGGCCGACCCCGCCGCCGCTTTTTCGGGGTGTCCAGCACCGGGGGGCTGCCCGGGGAGCCCCCGCGGGGGCAGCTGCTGCTGCACCAGGTGACGCTGGAGCCGCCGGCGGCGCTGGAGGTGACGCTGAGTTCGGCAGCGCGGGCGGGGCGCGGGCAGGGCGGGGCTGGCCGGCGCTGAGCGCGGCGGGCGTGGCCCGCACGCGCCGCCGAGCGACGGGAGGACACTTTCGGGCTGCAGGGATCCCGGGTGTCCCTCCCGCAGCGCCGCTTCGCCCAGGCCGCGCTCAGCGAGATGCTGGGCGGGATCGGCTTCTTCCACGGCCGCTCCCTGCTGCGCTCGGAGCACCGCGAGGAGCCGGTGCCCGGCATGGAGTCCGTGCTGTTCACGGCCGTGCCCTCGCGCTCCTGCTTCCCGCGGGGCTTCCTGTGGGACGAGGGCTTCCACCTGCTGCTGCTGGCCCGCTGGGACCCCGCGCTGGCCCGCGACATCCTGGCGCACTGGCTCGACCTGCTCAACGCCGACGGCTGGATCCCGCGGGAGCAGATCCTGGGGGAAGAGGCGCGCTCCCGGGTGCCCCCCGAGTTCGTGCTGCAGCACAGCGAGACGGCGAACCCCCCGACGCTGCTGCTGGCGCTGGAGCGGCTGCTGCCCGACGCGCCCCTGCCCTACCTGCGCCGCCTCTTCCCGCGCCTCCGCACCTGGTTCGAGTGGCTGAACCGCACCCAGGCCGGCCCCGAGCCCTTCACCTTCCGCTGGCGCGGCCGTGACCCCGACCCCGAGCGCTTCCTGAACCCCAAGACTCTGTCGTCGGGGCTGGACGATTACCCCCGCGCCTCGCACCCGTCCGCCCAGGAGCGGCACCTGGACCTGCGCTGCTGGATGGCGCTGGGCGCCCGCGTGCTGGCGGCGCTGGCCGAGCGCCTGGGCGAGCCCCACGCGCCCTATCGCGACATGGCCGCCGCCCTCAGCGACAACGACCTGCTGGACCGGCTGCACTGGGCGCCCGAGCTGGGCACCTTCGCCGATTTTGGCAACCACAGCTCGGCCGTGGCTCTGCGCTGGCACCGCCCGGCCCCGGTGCCCGGCAGGCCCCCGGCGGCCCCGCAGCTGCGGCGGGAGGTGCGGGAGGCGCCGCGGCCGCAATTCGTGGCCGCTTTGGGCTACGTCAGCCTGTTCCCGCTGCTGCTGCAGCTGCTGCGGGCGGACTCCCCGCGGCTGCCGGCGCTGCTGGGCTCCATGAGCAGCGAGCAGCAGCTGTGGACGCCCTTCGGGCTGCGCTCGCTGGCCCGCGACAGCCCCTTGTACCTGCGGCGCAACACCGAGCACGACCCGCCCTACTGGCGCGGCTCCGTCTGGGTCAACATCAACTTCCTGGCGCTGCGGGCGCTGCACGGGTACGCGCGGGCGGCGGGGCCGCACCGGGAGCGAGCGGCAAAGCTCTACCGGGAGCTGCGCCAGAACCTCGTGGCCAACGTGTTCCGGCAGTACGAGGCCACCGGGTTCCTGTGGGAGCACTACCGGGACAGCGACGGCACCGGGCAGGGCTGTCACCCCTTCGCCGGCTGGTCGGCGCTCGTGGTGCTGGCCATGGCTGAGGACTATTGATGTGGGGGGGTCCCTGTGCCCCCTGCCTGCCTGCCTGGCGTGCTCAGGGCCAGGGGAGGTGTTGGGGGGCAGTGCCAGAGCCCCCCTGCCTCCCCTGCAATAAACCTCCACGACTATGGCCTCTCGCCACCCGTGTCAGGGTGTCACAGTGTCACCTTTACTGACCCCCCGTGCCACGGGGGGGATGTTCTGCCCCTTCCTGTGGAGGTCACCACCCAGCCCAGTGCACCCACCACAAGGTCGATGGTACTTCCACATCTCTTTAATGGTGAGAGAACGCGCCGGGACCTCCCAGCCACCCCCATGGCCTCGGGCACCCCCCGGGCAGCAGCACCGGGATCACAGGGGAGGCCCCAGGAGCAGTTTGGAGGGGAGGGGGCTCCAGCAGCACCCCACCACTCTGCAAGGTGGGTGTCAGTCGGGGCGAGGGGCCCCCAGGGATGAGTCCAGACCCCACTCCGGGGCCCTGTGGGGGGGCTCAGACGGGCAGCACAGGTGAGCCGGGCCCCCCCCCACCCCCTGCTCCCCCACAGCCCTCAGGCTCACCCTCCTCCTCCTCCACACCCCGGCCCACCTCGATGCCCGAATCCCCCGTGAGCCGCCGGTGCCGCCCGGGGCACCCGCCTGGCACAGCTCTGCCCGCCCCACCCTCACCCCGCTCGGTGTTGGAGCAGGGGTGTCCCTCAAGGGCCTCACACAAGTCCGGGGGCACTTGTTTGGGGGGGCCCCCGCGGGCTGGCAGCTCCTCGGGCAGGGGCAGGTCCCAGCTGGCACCGGTGCCGGTGCTGCTGGAGCCGTAATCACGGCCGGTACTGCCACCCCCCGTGCCCGGGCCCGGCTCCGGGTCCGTCTCGTCGGTGGCCGGCGCCGAGAGCGAGGAGCTGCTGGGGGAGGAGGCGCAGGAGCAGCCGCAGGAGCAGGAGCTGCAGCCCCGGAGGAGCCCGGCGACAGCGAGGGGCTCCCGGGGCTGTAGGGCGGCGGCGGCGTCCCGGGGCGCTGCGCCACCTCCTCGTACGCCGGCAGCTTGAAGGAGGCCAGCAGCCCTGGGGGGGAGAGGCGGGGTCAGGGGACACCGGGGACACCGAGGGGACACCGGGAAACGGCCCCGAGAGAGGATGGACATGGAGGGCACAGGGGCTGGGGATGCGGGGCTGGGGATCCAAGATACTGGGGTGGCACAGAGGGTCCTGACTCACTGAGATCCCCCGTGAAGATGGTGGGGTGTGAGGGGCTGGGGGCGACACGTGGGGTGCTGGGGGTCCCGATTCACTGCGGTCTCCACCCGCCGTGGATTTGGGGGGTACGGGGTAAATTGAGCAGCCGGTCACTCACGGAGGTCCCCCGAGGAGGGCGGGTACTGGCAGGCACCGTGGTAGGCGATGAGGTTGATCTCACGCTGCCGCTGCTGCTGCTGCAGGCGCAGCTTGGCCCGGCGGTGCCGGAAGGCGCAGCAGCAGCTCAGCAGGATCAGGATGGTCCAGAGCAGCCAGAACCCTGCGGGAACGGGGCCGCGGAGCCGGTTCACACGGAACCGCCGTGCCCACGGAACCGCCGCTCCCACGGGGGATCCCCAGAACCTCCCAGAGCCCTCAGTCCCCCCCAGCCCCGACACAGCCCCTGAGCTCCCCGCGGTCCCGGCTCCTCCCCGAGCCACCAGCCCCCCCGGAGCCCCCGTTCCGTTCGGTTCTCCCGGGATCCCCCCGCACTCACACCACAGCTCGTAGTAGTAGGTGCAGCAGCCGCTCTCCCCGCAGCAGTGCCCGGTCTCGCACACGTAGGGCCGGTTGTTCACCCCCGGGCAGAACTCCCGGGCCTGCGGGCACGGCCGCACCGTCACCGCAGCCCCGCGCGCGGCCCCCCCAGCCCCGGCCCGCCCGGTACCTGCGGGTGCTGCCGGCCCAGCAGCGCGGCCCAGGCCCCTCGGCGCTCCCGGGGCCGCTCCATGGCGCCGCCGCCTAAAGCCCGCCGCGGCCCCGCGCCCGCCCGGCCGCGGCCCCCGCCGCCCGCAGCAGCCGCCGCCGCCCCGTGGCCGCCGCCGCCGCCGCCATCGCGGCCCCCGCGGCCGCCGCCGCCCGGGCCGGGGCCGTCGCCGCCGCCATCACGCCCGGCCCGAAATCCCGCCCCCGCGGCCACCCTCGGCCAATCAGCGGACGCTCCGCAGCCGGCAGCCAATCGGCGCCGCCGCCGCCGCCCGGCTGCAGCCAATCGCTCGCCGTCTGCCTGAGTCTCACGCCCAACAACAGAGACAAAGAAGCCGAGCCCCGCCCCCGCCGTGATTGGCGGCTCTAGGGACCAACCGGAGATATAGCACCGCCCCAGGCTCTGACTGACAGCGGCCCTCGCCAATGGCGACCCAGCCTCAAGCTCGACGGAGGGCACCGCCTCCCGACCCGCCCCGGGGCGGGCACTCGGCACAGCACGACCAATTGGAGAGCAAACAGCCCTTCGTCCATCTGATTGGCAAAGCGTCCGGCCAATCAGCGTCGCCGCTCTCCGCTGGGCAGGGCGCAACCAACGGGCACTGCCGGGGAGCGCCCCGCCCACCCGGGACGGACCATCACGCACCGGGGGGGAGATGGGCTATTCCATAGCCGGGGAGGCGGGTCTGTACCACAGCGCTCCCGGGGGTGTCGGACTGTACCACAGCGTTCCCGGGGAATGTCGGACTGTACCACAGCGTTCCCGGGGGGTGTCGGACTGTACCACAGCGCTCCCGGGGGGTCGGGCTGCCTCCCCATCCCAGCAGACCCACACACGGCTCCTTCAACAACAGCCTTTAATGAGCTCCACCACACCAGGACCACCCTCTGCCCCTGCCGCGGTCCCCAACCCTCCGTGTCCATGGTGGAGAGCCCAGAGCCCTCTGGAGCTCCACATCCATTTGGAGGAGCTCCAGGTGTCCATGAGGATGTGCAGCTCTCCGGGGCCGCCTGGCCAGACCCTCTGTAACCATGACAGACATTCTAAAGCTCCTTGTTCTGGCTCCACTTGGAAGGTCTGGAGCTCCCCACAGTGCAGACCTGCAGGTTCCTCTTCCAGCCCTCTGTGTCCGTGTGGACAATGCAGGAACTCCATGTGGCCGGGTGGTTTGGCCCTTTGGATCCACGGCAAAGCATCCACAGCCCTGGAGACGATCCACAGCCCCCCGGGGAGGATCCAAAGCCCCCCAGAGAGGGCCTGTAGCCCTTCAGAGAGGGTCTGTACTCTCCGCAGAGGGCCTGTACTCCCTGCAAAGAGTCTGCAGACCCCACAGATGGTCCATAGCCCCCTGGTCAGGGCCTGCAGCCCCTGGTGAAGGTCTGTAGCCCTCCAAGGAGGGTCTGTAGCCCCCCAGAGAGGATCTGTAGCCCACCGGAGAGGATCCGCATCCTCCTGGAGAGGATCCATATCCCACTCAGAGGTCCTGTAGTGCCTGGTGAGAGTCTGGAGCCCCCCCAGAGAAGGCCTGTAGCTCCCTTCGGAGGGCCCATAGCCCCCCAGGGAGGATCCATAGTCCCCCATGGAGGGATCCACAGTCCCCTGGAGGATCCGTAGCTCTCTCAGAGGGTCCATAGCCCCCTGGAGTGTCCATAGCCCCCCAGAGAAGCTCCGTAGCCCCTCGGAGAGTCCCCGTACCCCCTCACAGCTCCCGTCCCCCCCAGCTCTCAGCCCGCGCTCTGCAGCAGCTGCAGGTTGCGCCGGTAGCAGCCCAGGCTGCAGAGGGGCCGCCCGGTTTGGGCGCAGCTGTAGCGCTTGGCGTTGCCGCAGCCGGGCACGGCGCAGGGCTGGGCTGGCGCGCGGCGCGGCGGCGGTCGCGGGCACCGGGAAGCCGGCGGGGAAGGACACGGTGACGCCGTCGGCGGCGCTGCGGTAATGCACCACGGGGCACGGGGCGGGGCGGGCGCGGCGCTCGCGCAGGGCGCGCACCTTGGCCTTGTGCGTGCGCGTCAGGCGCTCGATGGTCTGGTTCTTGCTCTCCTCGGCCTTGCGGGCCGCCTGCAGCCGCCGGCGCCGCGCCCGCTCCTCGCGCTTCTCCCGCATCTCCTCCGTCACCTCCTTGGCCTTGGCGCCCATGGGCAGCTGCAGCAGGGGCTGGCTCTGCTGCTTGTGCAGCAGTGCGCGCTGAGGGGCACAGAGCAGGGGGTCACGGGGGTGTGGGGGGTCTGGGAGGTACCCCCGGCTCCAGCTCTGCCCCACTTGATTCACTTCAGCAATCCCAAATATCCACACCAAGCAGTTCTGGGCTTCCTGCAGCTCTTCCAGGCCCCCTCAGTCATGGCCCATGGGTTATGAGGCTCCTCAGGCCAGTTCTCCTATGGGTCTGGAGCTCCCTGAGCACCCCCAGGCCCCCTCAGTCATGGCCCAGGGGTTATGAGGCTCGCCAGTCCCCATTAGCCCAGCTCCCTTGTGGGTTTGGAGCTCCCTGAGCACCCCCAGCCCTGCTCTGCAGCCCTTCCACATCCCCTCAGTCACTCCCCAAGGGTTCCAGCTCAGCCCCACAGCAGTTCTGGGCTTCCTGCAGCCCTGCCACACCCCCCTAGTCACGTCCCAGGGGCTATAAAGCTCCTCAGTCACCCCTCAGCCCAGGTCCCTTCTGGGTCTGGAGCTCCCTGAGCACCCCCAGCCCTGCCCTGCTTCCCTTCAGCCCCCCAGTCATGCCCCAGGGGTTATGAGGCTCCCCAATCCTCCTCATCCCTGCTTTGTCCTGGGTCTGGAGCTCCCTGAGCACCCCCAGCCCAGCCCCTCCCCAGACCCCCAGTCATGCCCCAGGGGTTATGAGGCTCCCCAGTCCCTCCTCAGCCCAGTTCCCCTCTGGGTCTGGAGCCCCTGAGCACCCCCAGCCCCTCCCCAGTCCCCCCAGACCTGCCGGGCTGTCAGGAGGGACTCGTCCACCTCCCTCTTGATGTCCCCGTTGTCATCCAGCTCCCCCCTCTCCAGAGCCGCCAGCCAGCGCCGCTCCTCCTCCTCCTCTTCCTCCTCCTCTTCCTCCTCCTCCTCCTCGCCCTCCTCCCGGGCAGGGAAGCAGCTCTCGGGGTCCAGCTCGGGCAGTGGTGAGGGGGCCAGGTTGCTGTCCTCATCTGATGGGAACAGCCACGGGGGTGGGGGTCACAGTGCCCTGAGGGGTTCAGAGCACCCCCTGCCCACCCAGCCCTCACTGTGAGCCCCCCCAGAGCATCCAGCCCTCACCCCCCCCCAGAGCACCCAGCTCTCACTGTGAGCCCCCCCCAGGGCACCCAGCCCTCACCCTGAGCCCCCCAGAGCACCCAGCCCTCACCCTGAGCCCCCCAGAGCACCCAGCCCTCACTGTGAGCCCCCCCAGAGCATCCAGCCCTCACCCTGAGCCCCCCAGAGCACCCAGCTCTCACTGTGAACCCCCCAGAGCACCCAGTTCTCACTGTGAACCCCCAGAGCACCCAGCCCTCACTCTGAGCCCCCCAGAGCACCCAGCCCTCACCCTGAGCCCCCCAGAGCCCCCCCTGCCCACCCAGCCCTCACCCTGAGCCCCCAAGAGCACCCAGCTCTCACTGTGAGCCCCCGCAGAGCACCCAGCCCTCACCCTGAGCCCCCCTGCCCACCCAGCCCTCACTGTGAGCCCCCAGCCCTCACCCTGAGCCCCCCAGAGCCCCTCCTGCCCACCCAGCCCTCACCCTGAGCCCGCCATTTTCACCCAGAGCACCCCCATTTCCCCTTACCCCTCCCTCCGAGCCCCCCATGTGCCCCCATGTGCCCCGTGCCCTCCGTCGCTCACCCAGCCATGCCCGGTACTGCTCGATGGGCACGCTGGGCTCCTCCTCGTCCCCTGCCAGCAGCGGGGACGGCGAGTGCGTCCCTTCGGGGACCACCGTGAACGTGGGGACACTGCGGAGGAACAGAGAGGAGCTTGGGGGGACACACGGGACAGGCCCGGCGCTGCCTCCCCTCCTCATCCTCCTCCTCCTCGCCCATTTTGGTGCCCAGGCTCTGCCCCGGGCTCCCCCCTCACCTCTTGGTGCCCAGGATTTGCCCTCCCAGCTTAATCCGGAGCCGCAGCCGTGGCTGCCGAGGCGGTTCGGGCCCCGGGACCGGCCCGGCCTCGTGGTGGTGCCGTTTCTTGTGCTTTTTCTTGTGCTTCTTGTGCTTCTTCTTGTGGCCGCCATGGCCGCCCGCCTCGGCCTCCTGCCCTGTGAGGGGGAACGCGGGCTCAGCGAGTGCTCCCCGCGGGCTCTGTCGCACCGGGGAGCGATCCCGCAGCGCCCCCGAGCCCTGCCCGGCCCCGCGGCCTCTCACCGTGCCCGCCGGCCTCCATCGCTCCCCGCCGCCAGGCCCTGCGCATCCGCTCGCGGGGGACCCGATTCGGGACGGACCCACTTCCGGTCTAACTCACTTCCGCCCGGACTGGCTCCCGCCCGTTGTGCAGGGCAGGTGACGCTGCCGCCGCCATCTTTGAAGTGGGCACATTGTGCGCTGTCCCGGGGGGAAACCGGTGCCACGGGTGCTTTTGGGCCGGCCGGGCAGGTGTGTGAGCTCAGGTGAGATCAGGGCAGGATGAGGAGATTTGGCTTCATCAATCCAGAGAAATATCCCGAATATCCACAAAAAAATCCCAAATACCCACCCAAATATCCCAAATAGCCACACAAAACTCTCAAATACCCACCCAAATATCTCATATAATCACATAAAACCCTCAAATACTCACCCAAATATCCCAAATACCCGCCCAAATATCTCAAATATCCACATAAACCCCTCAGATACTCACTCAGGTATCGCAAATATTCACATAAATCCCTCAAATACCCACCCAAATATCCACAAAAAACTCTTAAATACCCCCAAAATATCCCAAATATCCACACAAACCCCTCAAATACCCACTCAAATATCCACAAAAAAAACCTCTTAAATACCCCCAAATGTCCCAAATACCCACAAAAACTCTCAAACACCCAAATATCCCAAATATCTACAAAAACTCTTAAATACCCCCAAATATCTCGAATATTCACACAAAACCCTTCAAATACTCACACAAATATCCACAGAAACCCCTCAAATACCTACCCAAATGTCAATAATATCCACACAAACCCCTCAAATTCTCACACAAATATCCACAAAAAAACGCTCAAATACCACCAAATATCTCAAATATTCAAACAAACCCCTCAAATACTCACCCAAATATTCCCAAAAACCCTTCAAATACCCAGACAAATATCCCGAATATCCACAGAAAACCCTCAGATACCCCCAAATATCCACAAAAAACTGTCAAATACCCATCGAAATATTCCAAATATTCACACAAGCCCCTCAAATACCCACCCAGATATCCCGAATATCCACAAAAAACCTCTTAAATATCCCCAAATATCCCAAATATCCACACAAAACCTTCAAATTCTCACCCAAATATCCACAAAAAACCTCCTTAATATCCCCAAATATCTCAAATATTCACACAAACCCCTCAAATACTCACCCAAATATCCACACAAACCCCTCAAATACCCACTCAAATATCCACAAAAAGTTCTTAAATATCCCCAAATATCCCCAATATCCACAAAACCCCTCAAATACCCACCCAAATATCCACAAAAAACCTCTTAAATACCCTCAAATATGTCAAATATTCACACAAACCCCTCAAATTCTGACCCAAATATCCCCAATATCCACAAAACCCCTCAAATACCCACTCAAATATCCCAAGTATCCACAAAAAACTCTTAAACACCCATCGTAATATCCCAAATATCCACACAAAACCTTCAAACTCTCACCCAAATATCCACAAAAAACCTCTTAAATATCCCCAAATATCTCAAATATTCACACGAACCCCTCAAATTCTCACACAAATATCCACAAAAACTCTCAATTACCCACCCTAATATCTCAAATATTCACAAAAACCCCACAAATACCCCCCAAATATCCCAAATATCCACACAGAACCCCTCAATTTCTCACCCAAATTTCTCAAATATCCAAATAAACCCCTCAAATACCTACCCAAATATCCCAAATATCCACACTAACCCATCACATACCCACCCAAATATCTCAAATTTCCACACAAACCCCTCAAATACTCACCCAAATATTCCCAAAAACCCTTCAAATACCCACCCAAATATCCCAAATATCCACACAAAACCCTGAGATACCCCCAAATATCCCAAATATCCACAGAAACCCCTCAGATACTCACCCAAATATCTCAAATATTCACTTAAATCCCTCAAATACCCACCCAAATATCCCAAATATTCACACGAACCCCTCAAATTCTCACCCAAATATCCAAAACCCTTCAAATACCCAGACAAATATCCCCAAAAATCCCAAATATCCAAATATCCACAAACCCTCAAATACCCATCCCAATATTCCATCCACAGAAACCCCTCAAATACCTACCCAAATATCCTGAATATCCATAAAACCTCTTAAATAAAATATCCCCTCAAAAACCTCTCACCCAAATATCCACAAAAACCTCCTAAATATCCCCCAATATCTCAAATATTCACACAAACCCCCAAATACCCCCCAAATATCCCAAAACCCCTCATCCCCACTCAAATATCCACAAACCCCCAAATATCCACAATCCCAAATATCCCAAATATCCACAAAAACCTCTTAAATATCCCCATATATTCACAAACCCCTCAAATTCTGGACCCAAATATCCACATCCAAAAAACCCTCAAATACCCACCCAAATATCCCAAATATCCACAAAAAACTCTTAAACACCATCGGGGTTTCCCAAATATCCACACAAAACCTTCCCTGGGATTTTCCACAAAAACCTCTTAATTTTCTCAAATATTCCTGCGAACCCCCAAATTGGGTTTATCCACAAAACTCCCTAGATTTTGGGGTTATCTCAAATATTTTGGGGTTTCCCACAACATTTTGGGGGATTCCCAAATATCCACACACATTTTGGGGTTCCCCAAATTTGGGGTTTCCTGCCCAGGATTTTGGGGTTCCCTGCCCAGGTTTTGGGGATTCCTGAGGATTTGGGGATTCCCCAAATTTTGGGGTTCCCTGTGGGATTTTGGGGTTCCCCACCCAAATTTTGGGGTTCCTGCACAAAACCCTGAGGGGTTCCCCCAATATCCCATTTTGGGGAAACCCTGAGGGATTTTGGGGTTCCTGTAAATTTTGGGGTTCCCTGAGGGATTTTGGGGTTCCCAAATTTTCACACGAACCCCCAAATTTTGGGATTCCTGCAAAATTTTGGGAATTCCCTGCCCAAATTGGGGTCCCAAATATCCACACAAACCCTCAAATACTCACCCAAATATCCACAGAAACCCCTCAAATACCTACCCAAATATCAATAATATCCAAATAAACCCCTCAAATTCTCACACAAATATCCACAAAAACTCTTAAATACCCACCCTAATATCTCAAATATTCACAAAAACCCCACAAATACCCCCCAAATATCCCAAATATCCACACAAACCCCTCAAATATCCACCCAAATATCCCAAATATCCACAAAAACCTCTTAAATATCCCCAAATATCCCAAATATCCACACAAACCCCTCAAATACCCTCCCAAATATCCCAAATATCCACAAAAAACTCTTAAACACCATCGGGCACAAACCCCCGGATTTTGGGGTTCCCTGAGCACCAGGGTTCCCTGCGGGATTTTGGGTTTTCACCGGGATCCACCATTCCTGCAGGATTTTCACGGGGCTCCGGGACCTCCCTGGGGATTCCCACGCCGGGATTTTTGGGTTCCCATGGGGCGCTTCGGGGTTTCCCTGCGGGATTTTGGGGTTCCCTGCGGGATTTTGGGAATTCCCTGCGGGATTTTGGGGTTCCCTGCCGGGTTTTGGGTTTCCCTGCGGAGTTTTGGGGATTCCCTGCGGGATTTTGGGGGATTCCCTGCGGGATTTTGGGGATTCCCTGCGAGATTTTGGGGATTCCCTGTGGGATTTTGGGGTTCCCTGCGGGATTTTGGGGATTCCCGCGGGATTTTGGGGGATTCCCTGTGGGGTTTTGGGGTTCCCTGCGGGATTTTGGGGTTCCTGAGGGCACCAGGGTTCCCTGGGGGTTTTGGGGAGTCCCGAGGGGCAGGAGTTCCTGCGGGATTTTGGGGTTTCCCTGCAGGATTTTGGGGTTCCTGCGGGGTTTTGGTGTTCCCCGCGGGGACACGCGTGTGACAGCGATGCCACCCGGGCACAGATGTCACCCATTGTCCCCCCCCCTCCCGTGTCATTGTCCCGCCCGTGCCTGGAGCCGCCGGCACCGATCGCCTCCCGCTCCCCCCCCCACCCCGGGCGCCATCCCGGGGCTGAACGGGACCGGAGGGGACCCCGGGAGTACCAGGAGTACCGAGAGCAGCGGGAGCCTCGGGAGCTCCGGGAGCACCGGGAGCACCGGAGCAGCGGGAGCAGCCCGGGCACGAGGCCACGGGGGCGGTCACGGCCGCTCCCTTCCCTCCGGGCCCCCCCCCTGCCCCGGCCGGTCCGGTCCCGCTGCCCCGGCCCAGCCGGGAATTCCGGTGGGATCCGGTACAACGGGAATCGCCCGCGCCCCCGGCACCCGACGGGGAGGGGGGAACTGGGAGGGACTGGGAGGGGACGGGAGGATCGGGGCCGGTGCCGGGTGCCGGGCCCGTGGCTCACCGGGACATTGGGGGGCTCCCGGTACCGGGAGGGGTCCCGGTGGATTCAGGAGTTCCCAGTTCACCCCGTCCCAGCCGCGTTTTGGGGGTTCCCGGTGTGCCCGGGGTGGTCTCGGTGCATTCGGGGGTTCCGTTTCCCCCGGTCCCAGCTGGGCTGGGGGATGGGGGTCCCGGTTCACCCGGTACCCACCCACACTCGGGGTCCCGGTGAATTCTGAGGAGGGGTCGGTGCATCCTGGGGTGGACCCGGTGCATTTTGGGGGCTCCTGGTGCGCTTGGGGGGGTCCCGGTGCGTACGGGGGGGGGTCCCCGTCTTTCAGCGCCTTTCAGCGCCGGTCCGGGTTCACTTGGGGGGCTCCCGGTTCGCTCGGGGGGCTCCCGGTTCGCTCGGGGGGGTCTGGGCGCAGTCTGAGGGGTCTCGGTGCACTTGGGGATTGTCCCGGGGCATCCCGGGGCTCTTGGGGAGCTCCCGGTGCACCCCGAGGAGTCTCGGTTCACTCGGGGGGAGTTTGGTGCCCGGCGGGGATCCCAGTCCCCCGGTACCGGCTCCGCACGGGGGCTCCGGTTGGCTCGGGTCGGTCCCAGTCCCCCGGTACCGGCTCCGCACGGGGGCTCCGGTTCTCTCGGGTCGGTCCCAGTCCCCGGTACCGGCTCCGCACGGGGGCTCCGGTTCTCTCGGGTCGGTCCCAGTCCCCCGGTACCGGCTCCGCACGGGGGCTCCGGTTCTCTCGGTTCGGTCCCAGTCCCCCCGGTACCGGCTCCGCACGGGGGCTCCGGTTCTCTCGGGTCGGTCCCGGTGTCCCCGGTACCGGCTCCGCACGGGGCTCCGGTTCTCTCAGGTCCCAGTCCCCTGGTGTCCCCACGGGGCCGGCTCCCGCACGGGGCTCCGGTTCTCTCGGGTCGGTCCCGGTGCCCCGGGGGTGTCCCGCCCCCCCGCACCGCGGATTTGCCCCAGCAGGGGGCGCCCCCCGCCCGTTCCCGGTGTCCCGGAGCCCCGCGGGGGGGGGGGGACACGGAGGCGGCTCCTGGGAGAAGGGAGGGGGACACGGGCACCGGGGGACACGGGGCGGGCCGTGGGGCGGGGGCGGCCGCCGCTTCCTGTGCGCGATCGCGGCGGAGCGGGAGCGGCCGCAGGTACCGGGAACGGGGGCAGCGCTGCACGGGGGGTGGGGGGCACGGGGGTCCCGGTGTCCGTCCTTACCGGGGCTCCGTTCCCCGCCTCCCCCGCGCGGGGCCCCGTCTGTTCCTCCCACGCCTCCCCCGCACCCCCTCCTCCGGTGCCGTTCCCCGAGCCCCCGTTCGGCACCCCCGGGCACGGAGTCCCCCCCTCCCCGCACCCCTTTTCCCGTGCTTGGCACCCCCAAACTCTGCACCCCTCGTTCCGCCCCCGCACCCCAAAACCTGCACCCGGTGCTGTGCCCGCACCCCTAACCCTGCACCCCAAACCCAGCACCCCAAACCCTGCACCCGGTCCTGAGCCCGCACCCCAAATCCCAAACCCTGCACCCCAAACCCCTGCACCCCAAACCCCGCACCCCAAACCCTGCACCCGGTCCTGAGCCCGCACCCCAAACCCCGCACCCCAAAATCCGCACCCCAAACCCTGCACCCCAAACCCCACCCCAAACCCTGCACCCCAAACCCCGCACCCGGTCCTGAGCCCGCACCCCAAACCCTGCACCCCAAACCCTGCATCCCGGTCCTGAGCCCAGCACCCCAAACCCTGCACCCCAAACCCTGCACCCCAAATCCTGCACCCCGTCCTGTGTCCGCACCCCAAACCCCGCACCCCAAACCCTGCACCCCAAACCCCGCACCCCTGAGCCCGCACCCCAAACTCTGCACCTCCAAACCCTGCACCCCAAACCCCTGCATCCCCTGTCCCCAGCACCCCAAATCCTGGTTTCCAAACCCCACCCCAAATCCCCTCGCTGCACCCCAAACCCTGCACCCCAAACCCCGCACCCCACACCCTGCACCCCAAACCCTGCACCCAGTCCTGTCCCCCGCACCCCAATCCCCTGAGCCATCTTGTCCCTTCACCCCCCCTTTCCCCAGCTGGTTTTCCGCCCTGCACCCCAAATCCTGCACCCCAAACCCTGCACCCCAAACCCTGCATCCCCTTCCTGCCTCAAATCCTTCCCTGCCCCCCAAAACCCTGCCGCCCCTTTTCCATCCCTGCACTCCATCCCTGTCACCCCAAACCCTTCCCCAAACCCCATTTTCATCACATCCCCAAAACCCTGCACCCCATCCCTGCACCCCAAAACCCTGAACCCCAAACCCTGAACCCCAAATCCTGCCCCATCACATCCCCAAACCCTGCATCCCCATTCCTGCTGCCCTGCCCCAATCCATCCCCAAAACCCTGCACCCCAATCCTGCACCCCAATCACGTCCCCAAACCCCTGCCCCATCACATCCCCAAAACCCTGCACCCCAAACCCTGCACCCCAAACCCTGCACCCCAAACCCTGAACCCCAATCCCTGCCCCATCACATCCCCAAAACCCTGCACCCCATCCCTGCACCCCAAACCCTGCCCCATCACATCCCCAAAACCCTGCACCCCATTCCTGCACCCCAAACCCTGCACCCCAAACCCTGCCCCATCATGTCCCCAAAACCCTACACCCCATTCCTGCACCCCAAACCCTATGCCCCATTCCTGCACCCCAAACCCCTGCACCCCAAACCCTGCACCCCATTCCTGCACCCCAAACCCTGCACCCCAAAACCTTGCACCCCATTCCTGCACCCCAAACCCTGCACCCCAAAACCCTACACCCCATTCCTGCACCCCAATCCCTACACCCCAAACCTGTCCCCCAAACCCTCCCCATCCCCCTTTCCTGCCCCTAATCCCCCCCTGCCCCCCAAACCCTGCACCCCAAACCCTGCCCCACCATGTCGCACCCCAAACCCTGCACCCCGTTCCTGCAGCCCTCACCCCATCCCTGTCCCCCTCTTTGTCCCCTTCCCCCCTTTCCTGCCCCCCCATCCCCCTCCCTGCCCCCCAAACCCTGCCCCCATCTCTCCCCTCCCCCGCCCCCCCCTCCCCTCTCCCCTCACCCCAAATCTCGCCCCTCCCGCCCCCCGAATTCCTCCGCCCCGTGCCCGCCCCCTCCGCGCCGCCCCCGCTGCCCTTTCCCGCACAGATCCCCCCTTGTTTCCCTGCCGGGGGGCGGCCAAACAACGTGGGCGCCCCCCCAAATTCCAGAGAGGGCCCCAAGCACCCCCCAAATTCCCGGGAGGGGCCCAAACACCCCCCAAAATTCCCGGGGGGGGGAGTGGGGGGTGGTCGCCATCCAAACCCGAATCTCTCCCCGCAGCCACCTCGGTAGAGAAGGGGGGGTGTCCCCCTCTGCACCCCAGCGCTGGATGCGGCGGGACCCCCTTGGGGGGCTTTGGGGGAACCCCCCAAAATAGCTGGGGGGGTCCCGGGGGTCCCGATGGAGGTGGGGGGGGGCCGCCGGCTGCGGATCCTGGAGGATCTCAACATGCTCTACATCCGCCAGATCGCCGCCAGCATCCAGGTGCGAATTTTGGGGGGACCCCCCCCAGGTGCGAATTTTGGGGAGGACCCCCCCCTGCCTCTCCCCAAATCCAAACCCAGGGGAGATTTGAACCCCCCCCCGGAGCCCCCAGACCCCGATTTTCCCCGCCTGGGGGGTTTGGGGGGGATCCCTGGAAGGTGGAACGGGCTCCTCATCCCAAAGGGATTCACCCCTTGAGGAGCCCCCCGAAATCACGAGAGGGGCGAATTTGGGGGGTCCCGCTCCCCCCTTGTTGGCAGCGGGGGGTTATTTATAGGTGATGACGTCACTGGAGGGGGGGGCAGGGGCGGGATCGGGACCGGGACCGGGATCGGGATCGGGATCGGGATCGGGATCGGGATGGACGAGCCGGAGGTACCGGGAAGGACTTGGGGGGTTGAGGGTGATCGGTGATGGGGGGGGGTGCTGGGAAATTTGGGGTTTTGGGGGTGTTTGGTGAATCTGGGGGTACAGGATGAGTTTGGGGTGGTGCATGGCACGGCTGTGGGGTGCAGGATGGATCTATGGGGTGAGGGATGTGTTTTTGGGGTGCAGGATGGATTTTTGGGGTGCGTGGTTCCCCTAGGTGATGCTGGATGAGTTTGTGGGGTGCTTGCCCTGCCCTTGGGGTGCATGGTGGATCTGTGGGGTGCAGGACGTGTTTTTGGGGTGCAGGGTAAATGTGTGGGGCGCAGGATGTGTTTTTGGGGCGCAGGGTAAATCTATGGAGTGCGTGGTTCCCCTAGGTGATGCTGGATGAGTTTGTGGGGTGCTTGCCCTGCCTTTGGGGTGCACAGCCCCCCTTGGGGTGCACCATGGATCTGTGGGGTGCAGGAGGTGTTTTTGGGGTGCAGGGTAAATGTGTGGGGCGCAGGATGTGTTTTTGGGGTGCAGAATAAATCTATGGGATGCATGGGTCCCCCTAGAGGGTGCTGGATGAGTTTGTGGGGTGCTTGCCCTGACCTTGGGGTGCACAGCCCCCTCTTGGGGTGCACCATGGATCTATGGGGTGCAGGACGTGTTTTTGGGGTGCAGGGTAAATGTGTGGGTTGCAGGATGTGGTTTTGGGGCACAGGGTAAATCTCTGGGGTGCAGGATGTGTTTTTGGGGTGCAGGATGGATCTTTGTGGTGCATGGTCCCCCTAGGGGATGCTGGATGAGTTTTTGGGGTGCTTGCCCTGCCTTTGGGGTGCACAGCCCCTCTTGGGGTGCACCATGGATCTGTGGGGCACGTGGTGCCCTTACGGGGTGCACGGGGTGTTTGTGGGGTGCATGGCTCCCCCATGGGGTGCAGCAATAATTTGTGGGGTGCCTGGTAAGCCTGTGGGGTGCGCGATGGATCTGTGGGGTCCGTGGTGTGTTTGTGGGGTGCACGGTCTGGTTTGGGGGTTCACAGACTCCCCGTGGGGTGCAGGATGTGTCCGTGGGGTTCCTGATAAATCTGTGGGGTGCACGGAGCGTTTGTGGGGTGCCTGGTGAATCCGTGGGGTGCACGATGTTGGGGTGCACCTGGGACCCCATCAGGGCAGGGCTGGGACCCCCAAACAATGTGGGGACCCCCTCCCCTGGCTGGACATGACTGGGACCCCCTGGGGGGGTTTTGGGGTTTTGGGGTCCCCTGTGCCCAGCAGGTACCCCAGCCCCACATTTCCCCCAGACCCTCCCAAACCCCAAATGTGGGAGGCACTGGAGCCGCAGTGGGTTCAGGAAGGGTTTTGGGGTCCCCCCTGACCCCCAAATGTGCCATTGCCAGGAGCCAGAGCTGCAACAGGCCCTGGAGCGGTGACTGTAGGTTTGGGACGGATTTTGGGGTCCCCCTGACCCCCCAAATGTGCCCATTTCCAGGAGCTGGAACTACAGTGGGTGCAGAGGGGATTTGGGGACCCCCTGACCCCTGAAATGTTTTGTTCCCAGGAGCCAGAGCTGCAGCGGGCCCTGGAGTGGGTGCTGTGGGTTTGGGAAGGGTTTTGGGGTGTCAGAAGGGTTTTGGGGTCTCCCTGACCCCCCAGATGCTCCATTCCCAGGAGTCAGAGCTGCAGCAGGCTCTGCAGCGTGCTCTATGGGTGTGGCAAGTGTTTTGGGGTCCCCTGACCCCCCAAATGTCCCGTCCCCAGGAGCCAGAGCTGCAGCGGGCCCTGGAGCGGGCCCTGCAGGTCCGGAAGGGATTTTGGGGTTTGGGATGTGTTTTGGGGACTCCCTAACCCCAAATATTGCCATCCCCAGGAGCCGGAGCTGCAGCGGGCTCTGGAGCAGTCACTGTGGGTTTGGGATGTGTTTTGGGGTCCCCATAACCCCAAATGTTGCCATCCCCAGGAGCCAGAGCTGCAGCGGGCCCTGGAGTGGGCCCTGCGGGTCAGGGGGGGATTTTGGGGTTTGGGATGTGTTTTGGGGTTCCCCTGACCCCAATGTCCCGTCCCCAGGAGCCAGGGCTGCAGCAGGCCCTGGAGCAGGCCCTGGTGTTGTGGGAAGGGTTTTGGGGTGCCCCCATCCCCCAAATGTTCCATACCCAGGAGCCAGAGCTGCAGCGGGCTCTGTGGGTTTGAGATGTGTTTTGGGGTGTCCCTGACCCCCCAAATGTGCCATCCCCAGGGGTCAGAGCTGCAGCAGGCTCTGCAGTGTGTTCTATGGGTGTGGGAAGGGTTTTGGGGACCCCCTGACCCCCTAAATATTCTCATTCCCAGGAGCTGGAGCTGCAGCAGGCTCCGCAGTGTGTTCTATGGATGTGGGAAGGGTTTTGGGGACCCTCTGAACCTCCAAATGTTCCCATCCCCAGGAGCCAGGGCTGCAGTGGGCCCTGGAGCAGGCCCTGGTGTTGTGGGAAGGGTTTTGGGGTTCCCCTGACCCCCAGTTGTTCCATACCCAGGAGCCAGAGCTGCAGTGGGCCCTGGAGTGGGCATGGAGGGTCAGGGAGAGATTTTGGGGTTTGGGATGTGTTTTGGGGTCCCCCAGATCCCTAAATGTTCTCATTCCCAGGAGCCAGAGCTGCAGTGGGCCCTGGAGCAGGCCCTGATGTGTGGGAAGGGTTTTGGGGTGCTCCTGTCCCCCAAATATTCCATCCCCAGGAGCCAGAGCTGCTGAGGGCTCTGGAGTGGGCACTGTGGGTGCTATGGGTGCAGAGGGGTTTTGGGGTCCCCCTGACCCCCCAGTGCTCTATCCCCAGGAGCCGGAGCTCCAGCATGCTCTGTGGGAGTGGGAAGGGTTTTGGGGACCCCCTGACCCCCCCAGTGTTCCCATTCCCAGGAGCCAGAGCTGCAGCAGGCCCTGGAGTGAGTCCTGGGGGTCAGGGGGGGATTTTGGGGTGTCAGAAGGGTTTTGGGGACCCCTTGACTCCCCATTGTTCCATCCCCAGGAGCCGGAGCTCCAGCAGGCCCTGGAGCGAGCCCTGCGGGTCTGGGAGGGATTTGGGGGTCTGGGAAGGATTTGGGGGTCCCCCTGACCTTCCAATGTTCTGTCTCCAGGAGCCAGAGCTGCAGCGGGCCCTGGAATGAGCCCTGCGGGTCCGGGAGGGATTTTGGGGTTTGGGATGTGTTTTGGGGACCCCCTAACCCCAAATGTTCCCATTCCCAGGAGCCAGAGCTGCAGCAGGCCCTGGACTGGGCTCTGCGGGCTCTGTGGGTTTGGGATGTGTTTTGGGGTTCCCCTAACCCCAAATATTGCCATCCCCAGGAGCCGGAGCTGCAGCGGGCCCTGGAGCAGTCACTGTGGGTTTGGGATGTGTTTTGGGGTTCCCCTGACCCGAAATGTTCCCATCCCCAAGAGCCGGAGCTGCAGCAGGCTCTGTGGGTTTGGGAGGGATTTTGGGGTTCCCCTAACCCCCCAATATCCCGTCCCCAGGGGCCAGAGCTGCAGCAGGCCCTGGAGTGGGCACTGAGGGTCAGGGAGAGATTTTGGGGTTTGGGATGTGTTTTGGGGTCCCCCAGATCCCTAAATGTTCTCATTCCCAGGAGCCGGAGCTGCAGCGGGCCCTGGAGCAGGCCCTGCAGGTCCGGGATAGATTTTGGGGTTTGGGATGTGTTTTGGGGCTCCCCTGACCCCCCAATGTCCCGTCCCCAGGAGCCGGAGCTGCAGTGGGCCCTGGAGCAGGCCCTGGTGTTGTGGGAAGGGTTTTGGGGTGCCCCTGACCCCACCAGTGTTCCATCCCCAGGAGCCGGAGCTGCAGTGGGCCCTGGACTGGGCTCTGTGGGCTCTGTGGGTTTGGGAAGGGTTTTGGGGTTCCCCTGACCCCCCAGTGTTCCCATCCCCAGGAGCCAGAGCTGCAGCGGGCCCTGGAGCGGGCCCTGGAACAGTCACTGTGGGTCTGGGATGTGTTTTGGGGACCCCCTAACCCCAAATATTGCCATCCCCAGGAGCCGGAGCTGCAGCGGGCCCTGGAGCAGTCACTGTGGGTTTGGGATGTGTTTTGGGGACCCCCTAACCCCAAATGTTGCCATCCCAGGAGCCGGAGCTGCAGCGGGCCCTGGAGCGGGCCCTGGAGCAGTCACTGTGGGTTTGGGATGAGTTTTGGGGACCCCCTAACCCCAAATGTTCCATCCCCAGGAGCCGGAGCTGCAGCGGGCCCTGGAGGTGTCACTGTGGGTTTGGGATGTGTTTTGGGGATGTGTTTTGGGGTTCCCCTGACCCCCCAGTGTTCCATCCCCAGGAGCCAGAGCTGCAGTGGGCCCTGGAGCAGTCACTGTGGGCTCTGTGGGTTTGGGATGTGTTTTGGGGACCCCCTAACTCCAAATGTTGCCATTCCCAGGAGCCGGAGCTGCAGCGGGCCCTGGAGCGGGCCCTGCGGGTCCGGGAGGGATTTTGGGGTTTGGGAGGGATTTTGGGGACCCTGACCCCCCAAATGTGCCATCCCCAGGAGCCGGAGCTGCAGCAGGCTCTGGACTGGGCTCTGCGGGCTCTGTGGGTTTGGGATGTGTTTTGGGGACCCCCTAACCCCAAATGTTCCATCCCCAGGAGCCGGAGCTGCAGCGGGCCCTGGAGCGGGCCCTGCGGGTCCGGGAGGGCGCCCGGCGCCTCCTCCCCGCCTGCAGCCGGCCCGAGCAGGCCCTGGAGACCACCAAGACCCTGGTGCTGTGCGAGGCCAGGGTGGTCGCGGCCGGGGGGGAGCTCCAGCGGCGCCAGGAGGCCCGGCTGAGGGGGGCCCGCCGGTGAGACACCCCAAAAATGAGCCCCGAGGGAGTGGGGGACCCCAGGGGATGCCCCAAAGGAGGGGAGGGACCCCCAAAGGGGAGTGGGATGGGGAACACCACAGGGGAATGCTAAAAGCCGGGAGGGGTCCTAAAACTGAGGGAGGGGGTTTGGGGATCCCATTGGGTGTGTGGTGATAGGGGACACCCCAAAATCTGGGGGGACATGGGGGACACGGCAGTGAGGGAAAACCCCAAAACCTGGGGGGACATGGGGGACAGGGCAGTGAGGGAAAACCCCAAAACCTGGGGGGACATGGGGGACAGCGGAGTGAGGGACACCCCAAAACCCGGGGGTGGGATGGGAGACCCTTGGCAGTAAGGGACACCCCGAAATCTGGAGGGACGTGGGGGACGCAGCAGTGAGGGAAAACTCCAAAACCTGGGGGGACATGGGGGACAGGGGAGTGAGGGACACCCCAAAACCCCGGGGTACATGGGGAACCAGGCAGTGAGGGACCCAAAACTTGGGGGGAGACGGCAGTGAGGGACACCCCAAAACCTGGGGGGACACAGCAGCGAGGAACACCCCAAAACCTGGGGGGACATGGGGGACACCCCAAAACTCAGGGGTGGGATGGGAGACCCTTGTGGAGAAGGGGGGTTGAGGCAGTGAGGGACCCCCCAAATTGGTGTGGAACGGGGCAATGCAGAGGGGCGCACAGTGGGGGTGGTGTGCTGGCAGGGGGCACCCCGAAGGTGGGAGGGGAGCCCCCCAAAATGTGTGGGGAGCTTTGCTGACCCTGCCGTCCCCCGCAGCCCCTCGGAGGGCGGGCCCGGGGCGGAGCCGGTGCCGTGCCGGGGCACGGTCTGCATCTCAGGTACGGGGGGTCCCGGGGGGGTTCTGGGCACGGGGAACCCCCTCCTCTCTGCTGCCCCCCCATGCCCCGCAGCACCGCCTGCACTTGGGGTGGGCGGTTTGGGGAGTCTCCCAGGGGTCTCACCCCATCCTGGGACCCCCTGACCCCACATTTCCCTGCATCCCCTGATGTGGAAGGACACCCAGGGACACTTCAGGAACCCTGGGGACCCTGAGCACCCCAATGGTGCCGGGGACCCCTGACCCTCCCCATGAGCCCCCTGTGGGACCCCTGACCCCCCCTGCCCCTGGCACCCCCCTTGAGCTGCACCTGAGCCTCTGTGCCCCTGTTCCTGCTGCTGCAGGTGGGGCCCTGGATCCCCGACACCCCCACCTGGACGGTGGACAGGACCCTGGGACCCCTGACATCTGCTTGAGGGGCCCAGCTCTTGTGGGAGGGGGGGGGACCCCATGGGACCCCCACACCTCCCAGGACCCCAGGCACCCCTGACATCCCCCTCTGGGACCCCTGACACCTCCCAATGGAACACTGACACCCCCCTATGGGACCTTGACACCCCCATAGGACCCCTGAGCCTCTCTATAGGACTCCTGGCCACCCCATACACCCCCATGGGACCCCTGACCATCCCCATGGGACCCCCAACATCCCCACACTCCCCCAGGGCCACTGCCACCCCCCATGGGACCCCTGCCACCACCAACCCCTCACTTGGGGACCTGTCCTCTCTCCTGTCCCCACTCCAGGGGACCCCAAATCCCCCTCTGGGGACCTCTGACCCCTTCTGGGAGTGACCCCTGCCCTCCTCTGCCCACCCTGCGAGGGACCCCTGCCCCACAGTCCCCCTTCCCTGTCCCTGCAGTGTCCCCACAGTCCGTGGGGTGGCCCTGGGGGTGTCCCTCCCTGGCACTGACCCTGCTGGCACCTGACTCCTCTGCACCCTCCATGCTGGCACTGACCCCTCTGTGCCCCCTGGGCTGGCACTGACCCCCTATGCCTCCCTGGCTGTCACTGACCCCATGCCGTCCCTATCCCCTGTGCCCCCTGGATGTCCCTGTCCCCCTGTGCCCCCCTAGCTGGCACTGACCCCATGCTGTCCCTGTCCCCTGTGCCCCCTGGATGTCCCTGTCCCCCTGTGCCCCCCTGGCTGTCACTGCCCCCATGCTGTCCCTATCCCCCCTGTGCCCCCTGGATGTCCCTGTGCCCCCCTGGCTGTCACTGTCCCCTGTCCCCAGTCCCCAGCCCCGAGGCGGGCCCGGATTTCGAGCTGCGTTTGGAGCTGTACAGCGCGGGGCTGCCCGGGCCGGGGGCGCAGGGCAGTGCCCCCCGCAAGCTGGCATCGCGCCTCAGCACCTCCCTGGGCCGCTCCTCGGGCCGCCGGGCACGGGCTGCCATGGATGGGGGCCCTGGCAGCCCCCCGGGCACCGCAGGCACCGCCACCGGGGCTCTGCTGCTGCCACCACCCGGCGTGCCGTGAGTACCCCCTGTGTGCCACCTGTGCCCTCCTGTGTGCCCCATGCCCACTGTGTGTCACGTGTCCCCCCTGTGTGCCACCTGTGTGCCACCTGTGCCCTCCTGTGTGCCACCTGTGTGTCACCTGTGTACCCCACTGTGTATGCCCATGTGCCACACCTGTACCCCCAACACGTCCCTGTGTGTGTCCATGTCCCCTGTGTGTCACCTGTACCCCCCAACACGTCCCCCTGTGTGCCCCTTTCTGTGCTCCCTGTGTCCCCCCATGTCCCCTTGTGTGCCCTTTGTACCCCCCTGTGCCCCCCTGTGTGCCCCACTGTGTGTCCCATGTCCCCTCATGTCCCCTTTGTAAGCCCCCCATGTACCCCCTGTGCCCCCAGACCCCCCCATCCTCCCTGACCCCTCAACTTCCCCACGGTGTCCCATTGTCCCCCAATGTCCCCCTGTCCCCCATTGTCCCCCAGTGTCCCCCAGTGTCCCCCAGTGTCCCCCAGTGTCCCCCTATCCCCGATGTTCCCTGACCCCCATTATCCCCCTGCCCCCCCATCTCCCCAGGTGTCCCCAATGTCCCCTGTCCCCTGATGTCCCCATGTCCCCCAATGTCCCCTGTCCCCCCCGGTGTCCCCAGGTGTCCCCAATGTCCCCTGTCCCCCCGATATCCCCAGGTGTCCCCATTATCCCCTGTCCCCGATATCCCCAGGTGTCCCCATTATCCCCCTGTCCCCCGATATCCCCAGGTGTCCCCAATGTCCCCCTGTCCCCCCGGTGTCCCCAGGTGTCCCCAATGTCCCCCTGTCCCCCCGGTGTCCCCAGGTGTCCCCAATGTCCCCTGTCCCCCAGGTGTCCCCGGTTCCAGCTGCTGGCGCACACCACGCTGTCCCTGGCCCAGGTGCACGACGGCTTCCGCACGCACGACCTCGTCATTGCTGCCGACGGTCAGTGGGGTCACGGCGCCCCAAAACAGCCCATAAACACCCCATAAACACCCCTAAACACCCCGAAACACCCCTAAACAGCCCGAGCACCCCATAAACACCCCAAAACACCCCAAAACACCCCAAAACAGCCCATAAACACCCCATAAACACCCCATAAACACCCCTAAAACACCCCTAAACACCCCATAAACACCCCATAAACACCCCTAAACACCCCAAAAACACCCCAAAACACCCCTAAACAAAACACCCCTAAACACCCCTAAACAGCCCATAAACACCCCATAAACACCCCTAAACACCCCTAAACAGCCCGAGCACCCTAAAAACACCCCATAAACACCCCTAAACACCCCAAAACAGCCCATAAACACTTAAACCCCCCAACACCCCTAAAAACAACCCCCCAAACACCCCAAAACAGCCCATAAACACCCCATAAACACCCCAAAACACCCCAAAACAGCCCATAAACACCCCAAAACACCCCATAAACACCCCTAAACACCCCTAAACACCCCATAAACAGCCCATAAACAGCCCATAAACACCCCTAAACACCCCAAAACAGCCCATAAACACCCCATAAACACCCCTAAACACCCCTAAACACCCCATAAACACCCCTAAACACTCCAAAACACCCCATAAACACCCCTAAACACCCCTAAACACCCCATAAACACCCCTAAACACTCCAAAACAGCCCATAAACACCCCTAAACACCCCAAAACAGGCCCGGGCACCCCAAAACAGCCCAGGAAACCTCTAAACAACCCATAACATCCCATGGCACCCTATAACACCCCATAACACCCTGTTACACCCCATAACAGTCCTAAACACCCCAAAACAGCCCGGAGCACCCAAAACAGCCCAGGACTTGCCAAAACAGACCATAAACACCAATAGACAGCCCAAAACAGCCGGGGGCACCCTAAAATACCCCATAAACACCCCATAACACCCCAAAACAGCCCGGGGCACCCTAAAATACCCCATAAACACCCCATATCACCCCCAAAACACCCTGGGGCACCCCCTGAACACCCCATAAACACCCCAAAACATCCCAAAACAGCCCAGGGCACCCCAAAACAGCCCATGGTACCCCAAACAGCCCGGGAAACCCCTAAACATCCCATAACACCCCATGGCACCCTGAACACCCTGTTACACCCAATAATACCCCAAAACACCCCATGGCACCCTATAGCACCCCATAACATCCTGTAACACCCCATAATACCTCTAAACACCCCATGGCACCCCAAAACACCCCATGGCACCCCATAATGTCCCATAACAGTTATGGCACCTGATAATACCCCATAACCAGCCTATGGCACCCCAAAAACATCCCAAACCTCCCCACACACCCCATGGCACCCCAAAACACCCCGTGGCACCCCAAAACACCCCAGAGAATCCTGTAACACCCCAAAACACCCCATGGCACCCCAAAACAGAGCAATGGGGTTGGAGCAGACAGGGAGGAGTTGGGGGGTCCGGGATTTTGGGGTCCCTCCATGTCCCCCATGATTTTAGGTCCCCCTGCACATGGGGACAGGGGAATCTGGCACGAGGAGGGGGGTCTGGGATCCTTTTGAGGTTTGGGGGCCTCTCAGCCCCCCAAGAGTCTCAGGTGTCCCCAGGGCAGAGCAGAGCCCTGCTGGGTGGGTTTGGGGGTCCCTCAATGTCTCCCCTGTCCCCGTGTCCCCCCAGAGCAGATCCCTGCTGGGGGGTTTGGGGTCCCTCCATGTCCCCCCCAGTGCAGAGCCCCTGCTGGGTGGGTGTGGGGGTCCCTCCATGTCCCTGCTGTCCCCCCGTGTCCCCCCAGTGCAGAGCCCTGCTGGGTGGGTGTGGGGGTCCCTCCATGTACCCCCATGTCCCCCGTGTCCCCCCAGAGCAGAGGGGCAGGTTTGGGGTCAGTGTCCCCCGTGTCCCTGTGTCCCCCCAGAGCAGAGCCCTGCTGGGGTTTGTCCCTGTGTCCCCCCCCCAGAGCAGAGCCCCTGCTGGGTGGGTTTGGGGGTCCCTCCATGTCCCTCCATGTCCCCCCTGTCCCCCCGTATCCCCCCAGTGCAGAGCCCTGCTGGGTGGGTTTGGGGGTCCCCCCATGTCCCTCCATGTCCCCCCTGTCCCCCTGGTGCCCCCCCAAAACAGAGCCCCTGCTGGGTGGGTGTGGGGGTCCCTCCATGTCCCCGCTGTCCCCCCGTGTCCCCCCAGAGCAGAGCCCCTGCTGGGTGCCCCTCTATGGCCGCGTGTGTTG
Organism: Emberiza elegans; assembly: GCA_024865655.1. Taxonomy (NCBI): domain Eukaryota; kingdom Metazoa; phylum Chordata; class Aves; order Passeriformes; family Fringillidae; genus Emberiza; species Emberiza elegans. The sequence continues at coordinate 2,408,375 of JALJVW010002400.1, read as the reverse complement.
CCGCCTGGCGGCCCGGCCCAGCTGCATGGACACGCCCGCGGCGACAGGGACACTGCGGCTGCAGGTCAGCGACAGCGGCCACACCGGGACCGCACCGGGAGGGGCATCGGGAGGGCACCGGGAATGGCACCGGGGGGGGGACACTGAAAGGGGCATCGGGAGGGCACCAGGGGGGGCACTGAGAGGGGCACCGGGAGGGCATCGGGAGGGGCATCGGGAGAGGGGTGGGATATAGGGATGGGATCAGGAATGGGATGGAGGGGTGGGATTTATTAACGCTGAGGTGATAAAGGGGACGCTGCAACTGCAGGGGAGGGAATGGGATAGAGAGAAATGGGATCCAGGGAAATGGGATATGGGAAATGGGATATGGGGAAATGGGATCTAGGGAAATGGGATCTAGGGAAATGGGATCTAGGGAAATGGGATATAGGGAAATGGGATCGAGAAATGGGATAGAGGAATAGGGTAGAGGAATGGGATAGAGAGAAATGGGATCGAGGGAAACAGGATATGGGAAATGGGATATAGGGAAATGGGATATAGGGAAATGGGATATAGGATGGGATTGAGAAATGGGATAGAGGAATAGGGTAGAGGAAGGGGATATAAGGAACTGAGATATAGGGAACTGAGATATAGGAAAATGAGATATAGGGATGGGGTAGAGAGATGGGATATAGGGAAATGGGACACAGGGAAATGGGATAGAGGGATGGGATAGAGAAATGGGATATAGGGAAATGGGGCATAGGGATGGGACAGAAAAATGGGATCTAGGAATGGGATAAAGAGATGGGATATAGGGAAATGGGATATAAGGAAATGGGATAGAAAAATGAGATAGAGGAATGGGATGTAGTTATGGGATCTAGGGATGGGACAGAGAACTGGGATATAGGGAAATGGGATATAGGGATGGGATAGAGAAATGGCATTTAGGGATTGGATAGAGGGATGGGATAGAAAAATAAGATGGGATATAAAGATGGGATAGAAAAATGGGATAGAGCAATGGGATAGAGGAATGGGATAGAGGAATGGGATAGAGGAATGGGACAGAGGGAAATGGGATAGAGGGAAATGGGACAGAGGGAAATGGGATAGAGGGAAATGGGACAGAGGGAAATGGGATAGAGGGAAATGGGATATAGGGATGTGATATAAGGAAATGGGATATAGGGAAATGGGAAATAAGTATGGGATAGAGAAATGGGATATAGGGAAATGGGATAGAGGAATGGGATATAGGGAAATGGCACATAGGGAAATGGGATATAAGGATGGGATAGAAAAATGGGATATAGGAATGGGATATGGGGAAATGGGATATAGGAGAAATGGGATAGAGGGATGGGATAGAGAAATGGTGTATAGGGAAATGGGGTAGAGAAATGAGATATAGGGAAATGGGATGTAGGGAAATGGGATATAGGGATGGGATAGAGAAATGGGACATAGGAATGGGATATAGAGATGGGTTAAAGAAATGTGATATAGGGATGGGACATAGGGATGGGATAGAAAAGTGGGATAGAGGGAAATGGGATATGGGGAAACGGGACATAGGGATGGGATAGAGAAATAGGACATAGCAAAGTGGGATATAGGGATGGGACAATGGTACGTAGGGAATGTGTCACCCATGGGTGCTGAATGGGGGGACACTGGTGCTGTGGGGGACAATGGGGGACAGAATGGGGGGCAATGTTCCTGTGGTGCCCCCCATGGGCACTGACGGCTCTGGGGGTCTCGGGCAGGCTCCGGGGGCCGAGGGGCCGGGCGGGACCCCCCTGTTCTGCGTCCTGCGGGGCCCGGGGCTGCTCTGCTACGGCAGCGCCAGCGAGGCTGAGGCGGGGCAGGAGCCCACCCTGACCATCGCTGTCACCAAGGTACACGGGGGACACACAGGGGACACTCGGGGGGCTGCCGGGCTCGGGGGGGCACGGGGAGTGTGGGGGCTGTGGGGTTATAGGGGATGGAGGGGACATGGAGGGGTGGGGGGTGTGGGGAGAAAGGGGGAGTGGGGCGGTCAGGGTGGTTTGAGGTTTATGGGGAGCTCTGGAGGCTGTGGGGTTTTCTGGGGTCTATGGGGGCTGTGGGGTCTATGGGGGTTCTGGGGTCTGTGGGGGTTGTGGGGGGTTCTGGGGCCTGTGGGGCCTGTGGGGTCTATGGGGAGCTCAGGGATCTATGGGGGCTCTGGGGCCTATGGGATCTCTGGGGTCTATGGGGTGTTCTGGGGTCTCTGGAGGCTGTGGGGTCTATGGGAGCTGTGGGGTCTATGGGGGCTGTGGGGTCTATGGGGAGCTCTGAGGTCTGTGGGGGCTGTGGAGTCTGTGGGGGTTCTGGGGTCTATGGAGTGTTTTGGGTCTTGGGGGTTCTGGGGTCTGTGGGGGCTGTGGGGTCTGTGGGATGTTCTGGGGTCTCTGGGATGTTTTGGGGTTTATGGGAGCTTTGGGGTTTATGGGGAGCTTGGGGGTCTATGGGGTGTTCTGTGGTCTATGGGGGCTTTGGGGTCTCTGGGGGTCTCTGGTGTCTGTGGGGTCTCTGGGGGTCTCTGGGCTCTCTGGGGGGGTCCCTGGACTCTCTGGGTGTCCCTGGGTGTCTCTTGGGGGTCTCTGGGGGTCCCTGGGTGTCTCTGGGGGTGTCTCTGGGGGTTCTCTGGGGGTGTCTCTGGGGTCCTGGGGGTCTCTCTGGGGGGCCCTGGGTGTCTCTGGGGGTGTCTCTGGGGGGTCCCTGGGTGTCTCTGGGGGTCCCTGGGTGTCCCTGGGTGTCTCTGGGGGTCCCTGGGTGTCTCTGGGGGTGTCTCTGGGGGCTCTCTGGGTGTCCCTGCCCTCTTGCCCCGGTCTCTGGGGGTCCCCAGGACACTTGGGGGTCTCTGGGGGCTCTCTGGGGGGTCCCTGGGTGTCTCTGGGTGTCCCTAGGTGTCTCTAGGGGGTCCCCAACCTCTGGGGTCCCTGGGTGTCCCTGGGGAGGTCTGGGGGGTCCCACTGGGGGGTGTCTCTGGGGGTCCCTGGGTGTCTCTGGGGGTCCCTGGGTGTCCCTGGGGGTGTCTCTGGGGGGCTCTCTGCGCTCCGTGCCCCCCAGGCCTGGGGACCCAGGACACCTCTGCGACCTGGGTGAGCCCCGGCAGGCGGGGGCCCCTGCACCCCCGGGGTCCCCCAACCCCTGGGCGGGGAGGTGACCCCACACCCCTGTGGGACCCCGAGGCTCAGCGCTGGCTGCAGGCCTGGGGACAGTCCCTGCCCTGGGGGACCCCCCACCCCTGTGGGACCCCTGACCTCTGGGAGTCCTCACATCCCTGTGGGACCCCACACATCCCTGTGGGACTGTCCCAGCCCTGTGGGACCCTAAATATCCTGTGGGACCCTACACATCCCTGTGGGACTGTCCCAGACCTGTGGGACCCTAAATATCCCTGTGGGACCCTACACATCCCTGTGGGACCCTCCCAGCCCTGTGGGACCCTACACACCCCTGTGGGACCCTAAACATCCCTGCAGGGCCCTCCCAGCCCAGTGGGACCCCATACATCCCTCTGGGACCCTCCACAATCCCTGTGGGACCCTCTCAGCCCTGTGGGACTGTCCCAGCCCTGTGGGACCCTAAATATCCCTGTGGGACCCTAAATATCCCTGTGGGACCCTACACATCCCTGTGGGACCCTCTGTGCTGCTGGGACCCCACATCCCTGTGGGACCTTCCCAGCCCTGTGGGACCCTACAAACGCCTGTGGGACCCTAAACATCCCTGCAGGGCCCTCCCAGCCCAGTGGGACCCCATACATCCCTCTGGGACCCTACATAACCCTGTGGGACTCTCCCAGCACTGTGAGACCCTAAATATCCCTGTGGGACCCCCCAGCCCAGTGGGGGGCCCCATCCCAACCCTGAGGACCCTGGACCAGGCTGGGAACAGGACAGGGACCCCAAACCCAGGAGATGGGATGGGGGACCCCCACCCTGGCAGGACCCCAGACCATCCCTGTGGGACACCCGATGGGAGGACCCCCCCAACCCAGAGAACTGGAGAGCACCCCCATGGGGGCTGACCCCATCCAACGGGACCATCCCAATGGGACCCCATCCCCCAGGACCCCATTCCAGTGAGAACCCTGAGAGCACCCCCATGCCTGTGAGACCCCGTCCCAGGTGACCCCATCCAACGGGAGCCCCATCCAATGGGACCCCCATTCCACTGCAGACTCCATCCCAGGAGAACCCCATCCCCTGCAATCCCCATTCCCATGAGACCCCCATCCCATGCAGACCCCATCCAACGGGACCCCATCCCCTGCAGACCCCATTCCAGTGAGAACCCCATCCCCTGCAACCCCATCCAATGGAACCCCAGTCCAATGGAGCCCCAATCTAATGGGACCCCCATCCCCCTGCAGACCCCATCCAATGGGACCCCCATCCCCCTTCAGTTCCCAACCCCTGCAGAGCCCATCCAATGGAGCCCCAATCCAATGGAGCCCCAATCTAATGGGACCCCCATCCAACAGGACCCTCATTCCCCTGCAGACCCCATCCCAGGCTGCCAGACCCCATCCAACTGGACCCCATCCCAGGCAGGCCCCATCCCAGGCTCAAACCCTAGTCCAGGCTGGGACCCCATCCCCTTCAATCCCCATCCCCTGCAGTCCCCATCCCCTGCAGAGCCCATCCAATGGAACCCCAATCCAATGGAACCCCATCCAATGGGACCCCCATTCCAGGCAGTCCCCATTCCAGTGAGAATCCCATCCCCTGCCCCCATCCCCAGGCTGACCCCAACCCCTTCAATCCCCATCCCCTGCAGACCCCATCCAACCCCCCATCCAACATCCCCCATCCCCATGATTCCCTGACCCCCTCCTGTCCCCATCCAATGGGACCCCATCCCCTGCAGACCCCATTTCTCTGTAGACCCCATCCCAGGCAGGCCCCATCCAATGGGAACCCAATCCAATGGGACCCCCATCATCCAATGGGACCCCCATCCCCCTTCAATCCCCATCCCCCTGCAGTCCCCATCCCCTGCAATCCCCATTCCCGTGAGACCCCTGTCCCATGCAGACCCCATCCCCTGCACTTCCCACTCCCCTGCAGACCCCATCCAATGGGACCCCACCCCCCCCACACCCCCATCCCCATCCGTGACCCCCCGGCTCCCGGGGGTCTCTGTGCCACCCCCCATTGTCCCCGTTGTCCCGGTTGTCCCCAGCCCAGTGGAAGCAGTGCTGTGAGGAGCTGATGCGGATCGAGGAGCCCCCCCCGCGCCGCCCCCCGGCCCCGCTGCCCCCCCAGGGCTCTCTGTACCACCAGACGGGTGAGTGGGGCCGACCCGGCCTGGGGGCTCTGCTCTGTCTGCCCTCTCTGCTCTCTGCTCGCTCCCTAACGCTGCTCTTCTCGCTGTCCCCCCTTTTCTGTCCCCCTCCCCTTTCTGTCCCCCCCTTTCTGCCGCTGTCCCCCCCCCCCCTTCGCCGCGCCCCTAGCCCCCGCTGGCCCCCCTGCCCCGGCCGAGGGGCTGCTGCTGCAGGAGAACGTGTCCGCCGAGATCCGGGCTCTGCTCAGCTCCTACTACAGCGACAGGTGACGGGGGGGACACGGGGGGGACCCCCGACAGCCCCCCCGCACCGCCACAGCCCCCCCAGCACGGCCCTGGGGACCGGGGACCCCCAAACCCCCGCACCACAGCCCCACGGGGGAGTATGGGGGTATTGGGGGGGGCGGTGTCTGGGGCTGCCCGTGCCCCCTCCCCCCCCCCGACCGTGACCCCCCCTTTTCCCCGTGCCCCCCCCAGCTATTGACCCCTCGGATGACATCGCGGCCGTCACCGAGATCCTGGCGGGGCACGGGGGGGCTCCCCGCGCTCCGGGCCCCCCCCCGTGGCTCTCGCTCTTCGAGGGGCCCCCCCTGCGCAGCCCCAGCCCCCCCCGCCGGGGCCGCCCCCGAACCCTGTCCCTGGACGCCCGGCTCAGCACCCTCAAAGGCCGGGGGGGCCCCCCAAAACCGCCCCACTCCAGCTCCTCCAGCAGCGGCAGCAGCAGCCCGGGGCCCCCCCAGCGCGACCCCCCCAGAGCCCTCCAGTCCCGGGTGTGACCCCCACCCCGAGCACTTTGGGGAGGGGGGTTTGGGGGTGTGGGGGGCTCCCTGCTTCTGGTTTTGGGGAGAAACTGGAATTTGTGCCCTCCCCATGCTGGGGGGGCTCAGGGCTAAACTCCAAAAAGGGGGGGGGGGTGGTTTCCGTCCCCCCCCCACACACAAAGGTGGGTGCTGGGGACCCCCCCCCGCAGGGTGGGTGCTCAGGGTCTAACCCGGGGTGGGGGGGGGGACACAGAGCCCCCCCAGCTCTGCTTTCCTCACCTCTAACCCGGGGTGGGGGGGGACACAGCCCCCCCCGGCAGGGCCCCCCCTAATTAATAATATTCACTAATAATTTGCATTAAAATTTATTTAACAGCTGCTGTGTGTGATTTTGGGTGGGGAGGGGGCGTGGGGGTCCCTGTGCCCATGTGGGGGGTGTCTCGGGGTGCTGCCCCCTCCCCAAGCTGCTCTTTTGGGGTGCAAGGGGGGGGTGAGGGCTGTGCTGGGGGTGAGGCTGATCCTGGGTGCTGTGGTGCCATAGGGGGGACCCCGACCCCACCCCAAATGGAGGTGCTGGGACCACCCCCCCATTACACAGCGTGGGGGGAGAGGTCCTCGTCCTCATTGGGGGGCGTGGGACCCCCCAAAAGCGGTGGGTGGGGGGCGTCCCGGGCCAGCAGCAGCGCGAAGCCTGCGGGGAGAGCGGCCGTGAGATTTGGGGGGGGAATTTGGGTAAATTTGGGGGGGCGGGGGTCTCCGGGGGTTTTGGGGTACCTGGAGTGCCTTTGTGCAGGACGAGGCTCTCGCCGGGCTCCTCCCCCTGCGGAAAGTGGGAGGGGCTCAGGGGTCTCTGCCCCACCCACCAGGGACCCCTCCCCACCCCATTCCCGCTCCTGTCCCATCCCAGCCCCCAGAACATCCCCCAGGATCCGGGGCTCCCCCGACCCCAAAACCTGCAGCCCCCGCAGCCCCCGCGCCCCACAGAACCCCCAGCCCCACAGAACTCCAGAGCCCATCTCAGCCCCCCACATTTCCCCAGGCCCCCATCGCCCCCAGCCCCACAGGACCCCCAGACCCCCATCTCAGCCCCCCACATTTCCCCAGGCCCTCATCGCCCCCAGCCCCACAGAAACCCGAACCCCATTTCGGCCCCCCACACTTCCCCCAGACCCCCATCTCAGCCCCCCACATTTCCCCCAACCCCACCGCACCCCCAGCCCCCAACCCAGCCCCCATCACCCCCAGCCCCACAGAACCCCGCCCCAGCCCCACATCCCCCCCCCCCAGCCCCACAAAACCCAGCCCCCCATCACCCCAGCCCCACAGAACCCCAAACCCCATCTCAGCCCCCATCACCCCCCAGCCCCCATCCCCCCTGCCCCACAGAAACCCAAACCCCATCACTCCCAGCCCCACAGAACCTCAGCCCCCCCACATTTCCCCAGCCCCACACAACCCCAGCTCCCCATTCTCAGCCCCCTCATCACCCCCAGACTCCATCTCGGTCCCCCCATCACCCCCAGACCCACAGAACCTCAGCCCCCATCCCAGCCCCCCCATTTCCCCAGCCCCCATCGCCCCCAGTCCCACAGAAACCCAAACCCCCATCACCCCCAGCCCCACAGAACCTCAGCCCCCCACATTTCCCCAGCCCCCCATCACCCCCAGCCCCCATCTCATCCCCCCCTTCACCCCCAGCCTCCCCGTACCTGCCCCGGGGGGGGTCCCGGCTCCCAGGGGGCCCCCCAGCCCCCTCCCCACTCGTGCCCCCCGATTCCATTGCGCCCCAAATCCTGCGGGTCCTGCAGCGGGCGGGCCGGGGGCTTTGGGGAGCCCTCCTCGAGCAGCGGCCCCAGGCACTCCCATGCTGGGGGGCTGGGCAGGGGGGGGCTGTCCGGGGGGGGCCCCTCCGCATGCCGGGGGGGGCTGGGGGGACACCCCGAGCCCGGAGTGCTGCAGGGAGCGGGGGGCTGCGCCCCACGAGCGCTTTCAGGAGAGCCCGGCCCGGAGGGGACAGCGGGGACCCCCATGCGGGGGGCGCTGCGAGGGGACCCAGGCACGGCAGGGGGGACCCTGAGCTGGTGGTGGCAAAATCGGGGGTCCCCAGGGTGGCGGAGGGAGGGGTCCCCGTTCCCATGGGGCTGGAGGGGGTGCCAGGGGTGGCGCTTTGGGGCGTGGGCGTCACCACGGGGCTGGGGGGGCTCCCTGGGCTGGCACAGGGAGGGGTCCCTGTCCCCAGGGGGCTGTGGAGAGTCCCGGGGGTGGCACTTTGGGGGGTCCCTGTCCCCACAGGGCTGGTGGCATGAGGGGACCCTGCTGGGGCTGGGCTGGGGGGCGTCCCCAGGGTGCCACATTGGGGGGTCCCTGTCCCCAGGGGGCTGGTGGCATGGGCGGTCCCTGTCCCCACGGGACTGACGGGGGTCCCCAGGGTGCCACACTGGGGGTCCCCGCAGGGCTGGTGGCATGGGCGTCCCCCCCCAGGACTGGACCCAGGGTGCCACGGGGGGCTGGTGGCATGGGGGGACCCTGCTCGGGCTGGGCTGGGGGGGTCCCCAGGGTGTCCCTGCCCCTGGGGCTGGCGGGGGTGCCGCTGGTGGCACTCTGGGCTGTCGCTGTCCCCGCGGGGCTGGCAGGGGTGCCGCTGGTGGCACTCTGGGCTGTCGCTGTCCCCGCGGGGCTGGCGGGGGTGCCGCTGGTGGCACTCTGGGCTGTCCGGCGGGGCTGGCGGGCGGGCGCCCCGGCGGGGCTGGCGGGCGGTGCCCCCCGGGAGGCGCCGCCCGGGGGGCTCTGGGGGGGCTCCGGCCGGCGGAAGATGAAGGCGGATTCCGTCAGGCTGCGCTGGTACCGCAGGAAGGGCCGGCGGGCACCTGGCGGCGGCGAGGGCTCAGCGGGGCCCCCCAGAGCCGCCCGTGCCCCCCGAGCCGCCCATGGCACCTACCGGGGGTGCTGCCGGCCAGGGGCGATGCGGATGCGGATGCGGATGTGGACCCCGAGCGCTCCCGCTGGCGGAAGAATTCCCGGGGGTTCTGCGTGCGCTGGGACACCAGGATGGCGGCTTCCTGCGGGACCGGGGCCTCAGCGGGGCTGGCACGGGGCACCGTGGGGCACCACGGCACGGTCAGTGCCCCCGTGACCGCGGGGGCGGGGAGGGACCCGGTCCCGGCACTCACGGCCGCCGTCCCGCTGAGCCCGGTGCGCCCCCCGCGCTCCCGCTCGGCCGCCTCCTGCTCCCGCTGCTGCTGCTCCTGCGGGAGCGATGGGAACACCGGGGGATCCCTCGGGATGGAGCCCTGGGTGCCCTGGACAGAGCCCTCACACCTCCCCAGGACAGAGCCCCACCCCGCATCCCCCTGCGAGAGATCTCCCGTGTCCTTTGGGATGGACCCGCCCGATCCCAAGGGATGGAGCCCCCAGATCCCCCGAGATGGAGCCCCCAGATCCCCCGGATGGACACCCCAGGATCCCCTGGGATCAACCCCTTCAGATCCCCCGGGATGGACACCCTGGGATGAACCCCTCCAGACCCCCCAGGATCCCCTGGCATGAACCCCGGTTCCCCCAGGATGGATCCCCCGGACCCCTTGGATGAACCCCTTCAGATCCACCAGGATGGACACCCCGGATTCCCCAGGATGGACCCCTTGGATCTCCTGGGATCAACCCCTTCAGATCCCCCAGGACGGACCCCCCCAGATCCTCTAGGATGAATCCCCCAGATCCTCCAGGATGGACCCCCAGGATCCCCCGGGATGAACCCCTCCAGATCCCCCAGGATGAGCTCCCCGGCTCGCCCAGGATGGACCCCCCCGGGATGAACGCCTCCAGATCCCCAGGATGGACCCCCCCGGGATGAACGCCTCCAGATCCCTCAGGACAGAAGCCCAGAACTCCCTGAAACCCCCTGGGATGCAGCCCAGACTGCCCGGGATGAACGCCCTGGATCCTGCTGGGATGGAACCTCTGGACAGACCCCCCGATCCCCCTGAGACCCCCGATCCCCCTGAGACTTCCCAGCTCCCCCGCGTCCAGACCCCCCTGCCCCTGACTGACCCCCCCCCCTGGACCCCGATCCCCTGAGACCCCCCATTCAGGGGACACCCGCTCACCCATCGCTCCTGGGAGTGGGACCTGGGGACCTCCGGGGTCCAGCCGGGCCTGCTCCTGGACCTGCGGGGGACACGGGGTGGGACACGGAGGGACACGGGGGGGACACGGGGGTGGGACATGGGGTGGGACATGGAACAGGATGGGACACAGATGGGAAACACCAGTGGGATACAGGGACAGGGACACAGGGGCGGGACATGGGGATGGGATGTGGGACAGGAATGGGAAACACCAGTGGGATGTGGGGACACGGGGGTGGGACATGGGACACAGATGGGAGACACCAGTGGGATACAGGGACAGGGACACGGGGTGGGACATGGGGATGGGACGTGGGACACAGATGGGAGACACCAGTGGGATGTGGGGATGGGGACACGGGGGCAGGACATGGGATAGGAATGGGAAACACCAGTGGGATGTGGGAATGGGACGTGTGACAGGATGGGACATGGGAAACACCAGCGGGATACAGGGATGGGACATGGGACACAGATGGGAAACACCAGTGGGATGTAGGAATGGGGACATGGGAATGGGACATGGGACAGGATGGGACACAAATGGGAAACGCCAGTGGGATGTGGGGATGGGGACACAGGAATGGGACAGGGATGGGGACATGGGAGTGGGACACAGATGGGAAACGTCAGTGGGATGTGGGAATGGAGAATGGGGATGGGACAGGGATGGAAACACAGGGGTGGGACAGGGATGGGGACACGAAGGTGGGACATGAGACACAGATGGGAAACACCAGTGGGATGTGGGGATGGGGACATGGGGGTGGGACATGGGACAGGATGGGAAACACCAGTGGGATGTGGGAATGGGACATGGGACAGGATGGGACACAGATGGGAACCACCAGTGGGATGTGGGAATGGGACATGGGACAGGATAGGACATAGATGGGAAACACCAGTGGGATGTGGGGATGGGGACATGGGGCTGGGACAGGGATGGGGACGCGGGGCTGGGACAGGGATGGAGGCGCGGGGCTGGGACAGGGATGGGGACGCGGGGCTGGGACAGGGATGGGGACGCGGGGCTGGGGCAGGGATGGGGACACGGGGCTGGGACAGGGATGGAGGCCAGCGCTGCCCCTCACCGCCGCTCCTCGATGAGCCGCTCCCGCTCCTGCAGCCGCCGCTCCCGCTCCGCCGCCTGCAGCCGCTCCTCCTCCATGCGCTCCCGCTCCCAGCGCCGCCGCTGCTCCCGCTCCCGCTGCTTCTCCTGCTCCTTCCGCTGCTGCTCCTCGCGCTGCGCACGCACCGGGATCAGCCCCGGGACCCGCACCGGGAACCGGCACCGGCGGCTGCACCGGGAGCTCGCCCGCCCCCGCACCAGGAGCGGCGCTGGGATCCCGCTGCCATCGGGAACCGGCACCGGGACCCCGCCACATTTCACACCGGGGCTCTGCCAGCCTCGGCACCGGCACCGGGACCCCACCGACCGCTGCACCAGAACCCCCGGGGGCTCGGCACTGGGACTGAGACCCCCACCCCATGGGCAGTGGGGCCCCTGCAGCGTCAGCACCGGGACCCCCACAGACCCCTGGGCCGGCACCGGGACCCCAGTGCACCCCACACCGGCACCGGGACCCCCCCAGGCCTCTGAGATGGAACCGGGACCCCACTGCACCCCACACCGGCACCGGGACCCCCACCAAGTCCGGCACCGGCACCCCCGAGCTCCGCCCCGAGGCAGCAGCCGTGACCCCATCCCCGGGATACCGGGGACCCCCCAGCCCTTGCGCAGCCCCCCGGGCCTCACCTCAGCCTGCTCCCAGAAGGAATCGCGCTGGGTGCGCTGCAGCTCCAGCGCCGGGTTGGTCTTGCGGTAGTTGGTGCCCTGGGGAGCACAGGGGGGCAGGGTGGGACCCCCGGAACCCCCCAGCACCCCCGAGATCCCCGGGAAGCCCCGCAGGGACATCGCCCCCCACTCACCACCAGCTCGGGGGGGTCCTGGGGGGTCCTCCTGGGAGGGCGAGGGGCGGGGGGCTCCAGCTGTGCCAGCACTCGGCGCAGCCCCTCCAGCGTCACCTCCTCGGGGCGCCGGGCGCTGATCACGGCCGTGGCCTCCTGCCACCGGCACGGGACACGGTGGGACAGTGCCAGCCCTCCCACGGCCCACCCTCCCCGGGGAATCTGGGCACGATTCCCACGGACGTGGCAGATGTGGGACTGGATCCAGATGTGGGGCCGGATCCCGATCGCGGACCCAGACAGAGCAGCGGAAGCTGTTCCGGGGGATGGGGGCGGGACAGGACCCCCCCGCCGTGAGGACGGGACCGGGAGGGGGGGGCAGGGATCCCAACCACAGCTCCGGCACGGCGGCCAACACTGGGAGCACTGGGAAAGCGCGGCTGAGTCAGCAGCGCCAGGAATGCGCCCGGGCACAGGCAAAGGTCGGGGAGGCGGCATGGGGGGGACGGGGGGGGCGGGAATGGGGAACTTGGGGTGGCGGGGACCCCCCCAGCGCCCCCCGAGGGCTCCGTGCCCCCGCTCACCCTGAAGAAGCTCCGGATGGCCGGCAGGTGCCCGGCGCACGCCGCCCGCTGCGGTTCCGGCACCTTTTCCCCCACCTGGCACCGCAGGGATGGCTCAGCCCGGGGGGGTCCCGGCCGGGGGTCCCCCCGAGCTGCCCCCCCCGCACTCACCCAGCTGATAAGGACGATCCTGGGGGTGCCGGAGCCGGGATCGCGGACCCGGCACAGCCCGTACATGACGCTGCCCGCAGAGAATTTTCCAGCGAGCTCATCCGGCCCCCCGGCTGTAAGGAGGGGGGGTCAGAGGGGGTCAGCGGGGAAACTCGGGGGACCCCCCCCCAATACCGCCCGGCAGCGTCGCTCCCGGTACCTCCGGAATCCAGGAGCTTGAGGTCGTGCTGCTTCTCATAGCCAAAGACGGCCCTGGGGGGGAGAAAAAGGGGGTCAGGGTGGGGGTCAGGGTGGGGGTCAGGGTGCGGGGGCCACAGCGGGTGTCACATGCAGTGGGGGGACCTGCCAGGCTTGGGCACCCCCCGTGCTCCCCCGTGCCACCAGCTTGGGATGAATTCATGGAAGTGCCGCCGGCAGCATCCGCCCCCGGGACAATGGGAATGTGGGAAGCGCCGGAGCGGCACAACCCCCCCGTCCACAGCGACCCCCCCCCCCGTGTGGCGGTGCCGGGACCCCCGCCCGGGCCTGGGAGCGCTCGGGGGGCCCCATCCCGGCGGGAGCGCCCCCTCCCCTCCCGGGCATTCCCGGCGGCTCTGCCCCTCTTTGTTCCCGCGTGGCTCCGGTTCGGGGCTGGGCACGGCTCCGGCAGCACGCGTGGAGCATGGCAGGGCACGTCACGCGTGTCACGGCATGTCGCGACAGGCTGCGGCGCCGCATGGCGGGACAGAGCCCGGCACGCGGCCGGGAGGGCGCCCGGGAGGAGCCGGCGCTGGAGCGGCTCCAGCCGCGCTCCGGGGGCAGAGGGCAGCGCCCGCCCGGCCGGTGCCCGCGGGGACGGGCGCTCCCGGGACGCCGGGGGCTGCGGGGCCCATGAGCCCCGGTGCCGTCGCCCCCCACCCCGGGATGGGGGCTTTGGGGAACACCGGCCCCGCGGCACCGGCACCGAACTGCACCAGCCCGGGACCCCCAGCCCGGGACCCCCAGTCCGGGACCCGCGTGTCCCCGGTGCGGCCGGGCAGAACCCCCGATTCCGCAGCCCGGGGTGCTCCCCGCTCCCGCAGCCCCCCCGGGCCCGTCCTGCCCCAGCCCCGGGCGGCGGCGCCGCTCCCAGCCCGGCGGCACCGGGAGGGAGCGGGCGGGACGGGGCGAGACCGGCTGGGGCTCCCGGTTCCCAGCGCGTGGGGCTCAGCCCGGGACCGCCCCGACGCTCCGGCACCCCCCGGCCCAGACCCCGGTGTGCCCCGGAGCCCCTGCCCGGTACCGGTACCGGTGCCTCCCGGCCCGCCCCCGACGCCCCGGCCCGTGCCGGTGCCCGTTCCTGCTCCCGGTCCTGTGTCCGGTGCCTGTCCCAGCGCCCGTTCCCCGTCGCGGTGCCCTCTTCCGTTCCCGTTTCCATTCCCGGTTCCCCGTGCCGGCTCCTCATTCCCGGTGCCCTGTTCCCGGTCCTCCCTTCCGTCCCCGATCCCGGTCTCCATTCCCGGCTCCCGTTCCCTCTCCCGGTGTCCCATTCTCACCAGTCGGTCGCAGCCCGGGGGTTCCCCACGTCCTCCCGCGCCGCCAGCAGCGCCAGCCGGTACCGCTCCAGCCCCGGCCCCGCCATCCCGATCCCGGGGCCGATCCCGATCCCGGGGCCGCCGCCGCCGCCGCCGCCCTGCGCCCGCCCCTCCCTCCCTCCCCCGCCACCCCCCGGCACTTTCCACCGCCCACGGGCGGCACCGGGCGGGGCGGGGGCGGGAGCCGCCGGGAGGCACCGGCGCGGCACGGGACGGGCGGCGCTGGGAGCGCCGGGACGCGGGGAACGGGCCTGGGTCCCGCACCGGGACGGGGTCCGGTACCGGGATGGGATCCCGTACCGGGATGGGGGTCCCTGTATGAGGATCCTGTACCCGGGATGGGGATCTTGTACCAGGACAGGGGTCCTGTACCGGGATGGGGGCCCTGTACTGGGATGAGGTTCCTGTACTGGGATGAGGATCCCGTACTGGGATGGGGGTCCCTGTACTGGGATGAGTGTTCCTGTACTGGGATGAGGATCCCGTACTGGGATGGGGGTCCCTGTACTGGGATGAGTGTTCCTGTACTGGGATGAGGATCCTGTACTGGGATGGGGGTCCCTATACTGGGATGGGGGTCTCTGTACCAGGGTGGGGGTCCTGTACCGGGATGAGGATCCCGTACTGGGATGAGGGTCCCTGTATGAGAATCCTGTACTGGGATGAGGGTCCCAAACTGGGATGAGGGTCCTGTACCAGGATGAGGTCCCTGTATGAGGATCCTGTACCAGGATGGGGGTCCCATACTGGGATGAAGGTGTGGGTCCTTGTATGAGGGTCCTGTACTGGGATGGGGGTCCCTCTATGAGGATCCCATACTGGGATGAGGGTGCTGTACTGGGATGGGGGTCCTGTACCAGGATGGAGGTCCCTGTACTGGAATGATGGTCCCAAACTGGGATAGGGGTCCTGTACTGGGATGAGAGTCCCATACTGGGATGGGGGTCCTGTACTGGGATGAGGGTCCCTGTACTGGGATGAGAGTCCCAAACTGGGATGGGGGTCCCTGTACTGGAATGAGGGTCCCATACTGGGATGAGGGTCCCATACTGGGATGAGGGTGCCTCTACAGGGATGGGGGGCCCTGTATGAGGGTCCCTGTACTGGGATGGGGTCCGGTACCGGGATGAGGGCCCTGTACCAGGATGGGGGTCCCGTACTGGGATGAGGGTCCCTGTATGAGGGTTCTGTACCGGGATGGGGGCCCTGTACTGGGCCTGGGTCCTGTACTGGGATGAGGATCCTGTTCTGGGATGGGGGTCCCTGTACAGGGATGGAGGTCCCATGTTGGGATGAGAATCCCATATTGGGATGGGGGTCCCTGTACCAGGCCTGGGTCCTGTACTGGGATGAGGTTCCCATACCGGGATGAGGGTGCTGTACTGGGATGGGGGTGCTGTGCCAGATTCCCATTTCAGGACATGGACGCAGGTTCCAGGATCCCGCTCTGGAATGCCAGAGGAGGTCCCAGGGTCCCACAGCAGGACACGGATGTCACAGCAGGACGCGGGGCAGGTCCCAGGGGCCCACGCTGGGCCGCGTGCCCGGCTCCAGCCCTGGAATGTGGCTGCGGTGCCAGGATCCCACCCCAGCATCAGGGTCCCCAGACTGTCCCCCCTGTCCCTTCCCCCAGCCCGGGAGCCTCTCCCCCATTCCCTCTTTACTCCAGGAAATGGATTTGGGGGGCTGGGGAGTCACCGGGTCCCCCTTGTGACCATGAAGGTGGTGGCGGGGGGGTCCTGGGGACATTCCCAGCCCAGAGTCTGGCCCGGCCCGGCCCCACAGGGCTCCGGCCCCAAAGCCTCTCCCCGTTCCCTTATTTGGGCACCGCGGCTGGAAAATCCCAAATCCCCGGGGAGGAGAAAAATGCTGGAAAATGGGAACTTGGGCCCGGGGACACGCCCAGCCCAGCGCGGCCAGCCCTGTCACCCCCTGTCACTGGGGGTCACTGGTGGCACTGGTGGCACGGGCATTACTGGTGGCACCGGTGTTACTTTTTACTGGTGTCACTCTTACTGGTGCCACTGGTTTTAGTGGTTTTGCTGGTACCACTGGTTTTACTGGTGTCACTGCTGTCACTTCTGTCACTTCTGTCACTGCCGTCAGTGACGTCACCGCTTAGGCTGGTGTAACCAGTAGTGCTGGTTTGACTGGTGTCACTGGTTTGACTGGTGTCACTGGTGCCACTGTTGTCATCGGTTTCACCGATGTGTGCCACTGCTGTCACTGCTGTCACTGCTGTCACTGCTGTCACTGCTGTCACTGCTGTCACTGCCGTCAGTGACGTCACCGCTTAGGCTGGTGTAACCGGTGGTGCTGGTTTGACTGGTGTCACTGGTTTGACTGGTGCCGCTGGGGTTACCGCCGTCACCGGTTTCACCGGTGTGTCCCGCTACTGTCACCGGTGTCCCTGGTGCCACTGGTGCCACTGCTGTCACAGGTGTCCCTCGTGTCACGGCTGTCACTGCTATCGCTGCTGTCGCTGCTGTCGCTGCTGTCGCTGCTGTCACTGCTGTCGCTGCTGTCGCGGCTGTCGCGGCTGTCGCGACCCCCCCGCCATGTGGGCGTGGCCTCTCACTGGGGCGTGTCCGGTGGCCCCGCCCAGTGGGCGTGTCCCAGCCGCGGGGGTGGGCGTGGCCCCGAGGGGGCTGAGCCGTCACGTGGCGTTGCGGCGCCCCCTGGCGGCGCTCCTTTGTCCGCGCGCGGGGCGGGGCCGCGGGGGGCGTGGCCGGGCGGGCGGCGCCGCGCGGGATTGGTGGGGCGGGGCGGGGCGGGGCGGGGCGTGCCGCGGCGGCGCGCGCTGATTGGCTGCTGGGCGGGGTGGGGCGGGGCGGGCGGGGCGGGGGTCGGTAACGGGCCGGGGCCGGGCGGGGGGCGCTGAGCGGGGCCGCTCCGCTGCCCGGGGCCCCCCGCGCCCCCATGGACCCCGACGTGGATTACGAGCGGCCCAACGTCGAGACCATCAAGTGCGTCGTGGTTGGCGACAACGCCGTGGGCAAGACGCGGCTGATCTGCGCCCGCGCCTGCAACGCCACGCTGAGCCAGTACCGGCTGCTGGCCACGCACGTGCCCACCGTGTGGGCCATCGACCAGTACCGCGTCTGCCAGGAGGTGAGGGCACCGCCGGGCACCGAGCGAGCGGGGCAGCGGCGGGAGGGGCGTTACCGGGGACACCGGGCATCGCCGGGCGCGGAGGGGCACCGGGGCGGGGGGGACAACAGGGGGTACCGAGCACCGGGGAGCAGCCGGTACCGCAAGGCACACCGAGCGGGGAACCGGGAGGGGGTACAGGGGGCACAGCGGGGTGGTCGCGGTGGTTCCGGGCAGGGCGGTCGGTGATGGTGCCGTTCCCGGTGCCGTTCCCGGTGCCCACAGGTGCTGGAGCGCTCCCGGGATGTGGTGGACGAGGTCAGCGTCTCCCTGCGCCTCTGGGACACCTTTGGGGACCACCATAAAGACCGGCGCTTCGCCTATGGCAGGTGGGACCGCGACCCGCCACCGGCACCCCACCCCTACCGGCACCGGCACCGGCAGCCCCAGACCCCCACCGGCACCCCGGCCGCTGTCACCGGCAGCCCAGCCCCCACCCCGCACCCGAGCGCAAGCCCTGCCCATCCCGGGATGCACGGAGCCGAAGGAGCCCCTTGGGCTCCTGCCAGCGCCTGGGGAGCAGCTCTGGCCCCCCAAACCCATCCCCCTCCTTTGGGGACACCTTTGGGGACACCTTTGGGGACACCGTGACCCCAGCACTGCCCCCCCCGAACCCCCTGCCCCGAGCAGGGACCCTCCGCAGCTGTGGGTGGGGGGCGGCTCCAGGGGGACCCTTGCGGTGCGGGAATCCTTTCGGGGGGCGCTGGGCTGGCCGCAGGAGGGGCCCCCCCAGATCTCCCGTGGCCCCCCGGTTGTAAACAGCCGGTCCCCGTGGCCGCTGGCACGTCCGGGCTCTTATCGCCGCCGGCCCGCGCCAGCCCCGCGGCTCCGCTAATCTCCCCGCGGCACGGCGGGGCCGGGGGGGGCTGGGGGGGCCCGGTCCCCGCGGCTCGCGGTGGCCCCGGGGCTGCCCGGGGGCCCCGGCGGGGCCGGTGGCGGCTATCTTGGTCTGGGACACGGGCCCGGCTCCAGCGGCGCCTCCCGGTCACGTCCCGTCCCGGCACGGACTAAAAACAACCCGGGCCCGGGGCCACGCGGCTGCTCCGGGGACTTGGGGGACTGGAACCCACCCTGTGTCCTGGAACCCCCTCCGTGTCCCCCGGCACAGCCCCCCATGTCCCCTGGCACAGCCCCCCCATGTCCCCTGGCACAGCCCCCCCGTGTCCCCTGTCACAGCCCCCCATGTCCCCTGGCACAGCCCCCCCGTGTCCCCTGGCACAGCCCCCCACATGTCCCCTGGTACAGCCCCCCGTGTCCCCTGTCACAGCCCCCATGTCCCCCGGCACAGCCCCCATGTCCCCCAGCACAGCCCCCCATGTGTCCCCCCCCATGTCCCCTGCACAGCCCCCATGTCCCCTGGCACAGCCCCCATGTCCCCTGGCACAGCCCCCTGTGTCCCCTGGCACAGCCCCCCCGTGTCCCCTGGCACAGCCCCCCATGTCCCCTGGCACAGCCCCCCGTGTCCCCTGGCACAGCCCCCCATGTCCCCTGGCACAGCCCCCCATGTCCCCCGGCTCCTTTCACTCCCTGGCATGGCAGTGGCGGCCCCACGGTGGGCGCGGCGCGGGATTGGGGACAGCACGCGTGGAATGTCCCCGGTGCTGGGGGCTGGCATCCACCCAAGCACCCCCCGTGGGACCCCCCTATGGCTCAGGACCACCACGGTGCCCACCCGAGCCTGGCCGGCGGTGGTGACCCACCCGCAGCCAGGTCCCGTCGGGTCCCTCGTGTCCCCTGTGGCTGTCGCGGGGCTCCCGGAGGCCGTGGGGGTCCCAGGGCACCGTGTGGCCGCGGGGGTCTGCGGGGTTCCCGTGGCTGGGGGGCTCTCGGGGGGTCCCAGGCTGGGGACAGCGGGTGCCGTGTTTGGGGACGCGTTTGGGGACACGGAGCGGCGGCGGGTGGCACCGGGACAGCGCTGCCGCCCCCCCGCCCCGCAGGTCGGACGTGGTGGTGCTCTGCTTCTCGCTGGCGAACCCCAACTCGCTGCGGCACGTGAAGACCATGTGGTACCCCGAGATCAAGCACTTCTGCCCGCGCACCCCCATCGTGCTGGTGGGCTGCCAGCTGGACCTGCGCTACGCCGACCTGGACGCCGTCAACCGCGCGCGCCGGCCGCTGGCCAAGTGAGCCCCCCGAGCGTCACCCCCCGGCCCCGCGGGGACAGGGACACCTCAGCGCGTCACCGCCAGTCCCGTTAAAGTGGGGACCCCTCCCTGTGCCGCTATGGGGACCCCCAGTTTTGTCACCACCGTGTTAGGGTGTGTCATCTCCCTGTGGGTCAGGGGCTTCTGACAGCACTTGTGGGGTGGAGCCTCTGCCCTGCTCGGCACTCCTGGCTTGGGGGGCCCCCCTGGTACCCCCTCCCAGCACCCCCTGGCATGGCCATGAGGCCTCCCGGCATCCTTGGAACGAGCAGGGGCTGCCCTGGGCACCGTCCTCAGCCCCCGCCCTGTCCGTGCCCCCCAGGCCCATCAAGCCCTCGGACATCCTGCCGCCGGAGCGGGGCCACGAGGTGGCCCAGGAGCTGGGGGTGCCCTACTACGAGACCAGCGTGGTGGCCCAGTTCGGGGTCAAGGACGTGTTCGACAACGCCATCCGCGCCGCGCTCGTGTCCCGCCGCCACCTGCAGTTCTGGAAGTCCCACCTGCGCAAGATGCAGCGCCCGCTGCTGCAGGCGCCCTTCCTGCCCCCCAAGCCCCCCCCGCCCCTCATCCAGGTGCCCGACGCCCCCCCGGGCCTGGGGGGGGGCCCGGCCGCGCTGTTCCAGGCCCCGCTCTGCGCCGACGTCGTCTTCCAGCTGCAGGGCGGCCACCGCGTCTTCGCCCACCGCGTCTACCTGGCCACGGCCTGCTCCCGCTTCTACGACCTCTTCACGCTGCAGGAGCCGCCCGGCGAGGGGGACGGGGACACCCGCGACCTGTCCTCGTGGGGCCGCGGCTTCCTGAGCCTGCGCTGGGAGGCGGTGGCCGACCCGGTGGCGGGGCGGGAGCGGCGGATGGCGGTGGTGGCCATGGACCGGGGCGTGCGGCCGGAGCCGCTGCGCGCCGTGCTGGAGTACCTGTACACCGGGAAGCTGGAGAGGCCCCACGGCGACCTGAGGCAGGTGGGGGCCGTGGCTGAGCTGCTGGAGGTGTTCGACCTGCGCATGATGGTGGCCAACGAGCTCAACCAGGAGAGCTTCATGAACCAGGAGATCACCAAGGCCTTCCACGTGCGCCGCGCCAACCGCGTCAAGGAGTGCCTGGCCAAGGGCGTCTTCGCAGGTATAGGGGGTGGGGTGGGGGGCTATGGGGACAGGGGGGTCACCACTGTCACCTCCAGATGGTGTCACCTTGTCGTGGTGCCAGAGGGGTCACACGGCAATGGTCAGCCTGAGCCTGTTCCACCTCTGAGGTCTTTGGAGTCTGGGGTCCTGTCCCAGTCAGTCATGGAGGCGCTGCTGGGGTGGAGCGGCAGCTGTGGACTGTGGTGGCCGAGGGGTGATTGTCCCCAAGGCAGTGGTGTCCAAGGGGTGGCTGTCCCCATGGAAAGGGTGGCCCAGGGATTCTTGTCCCCAAGGCAGTGGTGTCCGAGGGGTGGCTGTCCCCATGGATAGGGTGTCCAAGGGGTGGTTGTCCCCAAGGCAGTGGTGTCCCCATGCAAGGGGTGTCCAAGGGATTCTTGTCCCCAAGGCAGTGGTGTCCCCATGGAAAGGGTGTCCAAGGGATTCTTGTCCCCAAGGCAGTGGTGTCCCCATGGAAGGGGTGTCCAAGGGATTCTTGTCCCCAAGGCAGTCGTGTCCCCATGGAGGGGGTGTCCAAGGGATTCTTGTCCCCTTGACAGTGATGGTCAATGAGTGGCTGTCCCTGGTCTGCAGTGTCCCGGGGGTGGCTGTCCCTGGTCCGTGGGGGACAGGGGATGTCTGGGGGTGGCTGTGTCCCCCCTGAGCTGTGCCCTGTCCCCAGACGTGGTGTTCCTCGTGGATGACGGCGCGGTGCCGGCGCACAAGCCGCTGCTCATCGCCGGCTGTGACTGGATGAGGGCCATGTTCCGGGGGGGCTTCCGCGAGAGCTACGCCAGCGAGGTGGGCACCAGCGGGCACCTGTGGCTCTGGGGGCAGGGTGGGCATTGGGGTCAGGGGGCTGCCCAGAGGACACACGCGTGTCCCACTTCTTCCTGCTGTGCTGGGTTGTGGGGGCTACTCCAGGGCTGTGCCAGCTCAGGCGCTGCCAGGAGCGCCCCCCTTGCCCCCAGCCCCCTTTGGGGGTGTCTCTGAGCTCCCCCCGATCCCACAGGTGTCGCTGCCCGGCACCAACTGCGCCTGCCTCCGCGCCGTCCTCGACTTCCTCTACACGGGGGTCTTCACCCCCACGCCCGAGCTGGACGCCATGGAGCTGCTGATCCTCACGGACCGGCTGTGCCTACCGCGGCTGCAGGCGCTCACCGGTGAGCCCCCCCCGCTGCCCCCGGTGTCCCCCCGCGCCCCCCCGGTCCCTGACGTCACCTGCCAATCGCCCGCTGCCGCCGCGGGGGCGGATCGATCATCGATCGTCCCCGTGTGTCACTCGCTGTCCTTATGTAAGCGCGGGGGGCTGTGCCCGTCCCCGCTGTGTGACCCCCCCCGAACCCCCATTTCCCCCCCTCTCCCAGAGCAATACGCCGTGGACGAGCTGCTCCGAGCCTTCATGCAGCGCGTGGAGATCGACGAGCAGGTCATCATCTACCTGGAGATGACGCAGGTATGGGGGGCACGGAGACCCCCGGGGTGGGCACAGACACTCGCAGGCGATGGGGTGACCCCCCCAAATCCCCTCCGCAGTTCCACAACGCCCGGCAGCTGGCGGCGTGGTGCCTGCACTACATCTGCACCAACTACAACCGCGTGTGCCGCCGCTTCCCCCGCGAGATGAAGTTCATGTCCCCAGGTACGGAGAGGGTGGGCAGGGGGCGCGGCGAGGGCAGGGGGTGCCCAGCCGCGCCCTGAGCGCCGGGCTGTCCCCGCAGAGAACCAGGCTCACTTCGAGCGGCACCGCTGGCCGCCGGTGTGGTACCTGAAGGAGGAGGATCTGTACCTGCGCTCCAAGAAGGAGCGGGAGCGCGAGGAGCAGCTGCAGCGCAAGCAGCACCCCCGCAGCAAGTGGTGCTTCTGGAGACCCTCACCCCCCGTGTCCTGAGCGGGGGGGGCTCGGGGAGGGGACCCCCGTGTGGGGCTGGGGGACTCGGGAGGGCTGGCAGCCCCTGGGCTGAGCAGGGGGTTCGGCCTTAGGGTCCCCCTTCAGGGTGAGGGGGCTCAGCTGGGCTGGGGGTCCCTGTGGTGAGGGGGGGGCTCGGGGCTGGGGGGCTTGGCTGGGCTGGGGGTCCCTGTGCTGGGCTGGGGGCTCAGGCCCTGGGACCCCCACACTTGACTTGGGGGGCTCAGCTGGGCTGGGGGTCCCTGTGCAGAGTGAGGGGCTTGGGCCTGGGGCTTTTATAAAGGGCTGGGGGCTCCGCTGGGCTGGGGGTCCCCGTGTTGAGGGGGGGGGCTTGGGCCCAGGGCTCCCCTGAAGGGCTGGGGGGCTCAGGACCCCCACCCTCAGCCCCAGGGACCCCACACTGAGCAGAGGGCTTGGCCCAGGACCCCCACCCTGGGCTGTGGCTCTCAGCCCTGGGACCCCCCCAACCCCACCACCGAACCAGGGGGCTTGGCCGGGGCGGGGGTCCCCAAGGGCTTGTTTACCCCCCCGTCCCCGGCTGTTTACAGGCTCTGCCGGGTCGCAGCCCCCCGGTCCCACCGTGCCTTTCCCCGGTGAGGGGCGGGGGGGCCGTGCTGAGCCCCCTGCCCCGGCAGGGCCCCCCCGCCGGCCGCGGCCATCGCTGGTGCTACCTCTGACCGAGCAGTATTTGGGGCTGGGGGCGCGCGGGGCAGCGGGGGCTCTGCCGCTCCCCCTTTCTTTGCCGGGGGGTCCCCACCCTCGTAGGGCTCTCTCTGGTGCTGTATTTTCTTCTCCCCCCTCCTCCGTGGGGCGGGGGGGGCCAAGCTGTGAGCAGGGCGGGCTGGGTGGGTGGGTGGGCGTGGGGAGGGGTCCCTGGGTGCTTGTGTGGCTGCAGAGCCCCCGGCTCATCTCTGTGCCTTGGACGGGGGTGGGGGGATCACTGTCCCTGTCCCCAGGGCGTGGCATTGTCGCTGTCCCCAACCCGGAGTGGGGGGGGAGCACCGGCCCCTCCCCCGGCCTGAACTGCACAACCGTTTTTACACTTTTTTACCCCAGGAGCACAGCGGGGCCCTTCCCCCGGCCTCGGGGTCCCACCCGGCCCGGAGCGGGGCCCCCCCACCTCAGCAGCGGCTGTTTTAACCTTTAATAAAGCTTTTTGTAACGGAGCCCGACCCTGCTGAGCCCCCCAAATCCTGCTGGACCCCCAAACCCAGCTGAGCCCCCCAAACTCTGTGAGCCCCCCCCCCCCAAACCCTGCTGGACCCCAAACCCCCAACCCCTGCTGGGCCCCCAAACCCTGATGAGCCCCCAAACCCTGCTGGGCCCCCAACCCCCCCCCCCAAACCCTGCCCCTCCTGAAACCCTGTGCCCCCCAAACCCTTTGCCCCCAAACCCCCCCAAACCCTGCCCAAACCCTGCTGTGCCCCAAACCCAGCTGAGCCCCCCCAAACCCCGCTGGGCCCCCCCAAACCCCGCTGTGCCCCCAAGTTTGCTGTGCCCCCAAACCCTGCTGTGCCCCCAAACCCCCCCCCAAACCCCTGTGAGCCCCCAAACCCTGCTGCTGTGTTTGCCAAACCCCAAACCCAGCTGTGCCCCCCCTGCTGGGCCCCCAAACCCTGTTTGCTGGGCCCCCAAACCCAGCTGTGCCCCCAAACCCAGCTGGACCCCCCCCCAAACCCCTCTGCTGTGCCCCCCAAACCCTGCTGGACCCCAAACCCCTGCTGAGCCCCCCAAACCCAGCTGTGACCCCCAAACAAACCCTGCTGTGCCCCCCAAACCCTGCTGGGCCCCCAAACCCTGCCCTGCTGTGCCCCCAAACCCTGCTGAGCCCCCAAACCCAGCTGTGCCCCCAAACTGAGCCCCCCAAACCCTGCTGTGCCCCCAAAACCTGCTGTGCCCCCCAAACCCTGCTGTGCCCCCCAAAAACCCCTGCTGAGCCCCCAAACCCTGCTGTGTCCCCCCTGCTGGGCCCCCCAAACCCCGCTGTGTCCCCCAAACCCCGCTGTGCCCCCCAAACCCTGCTGTGCCCCACAAACCCTGCTGGGCCCCCCTTCAGGAAGCAGTGACAGGGGGGCTTCACTGGGGTGTGTTTATTGGGGGGGTGAGGAACAGAAGTGGGGGGTCCTGACCCACACACTGGGGAGGACACGAGTGGGCCCTACAGGGTGGGGGGGGGTGCGGTGGGGTTGGGGGGCTCCCCCCACCTCAGGGCCTGTCCCAGGCTGAGCCCCCCCATTCCCCCCTCGCTGGGAGCAGAGCCTGGGGTCACCTCCGCTCCCGTGGGGGGCTCAGGGACACTCGGGGGGGGCTGGAGGGGACCTGGGGGTGTCCCTGGGGTCCTGCTGCAGCTGCTGCTGTTTTTCCAGCCCCGGAGCGCAGCTGGGGCCTCACACATCTGGCCAGTGGCCATGGGACCGCAGCACGCCACGGGGATTTGGGATCCTGGGCGGGCCGGGATGCAGGATGCCCCAGGTCCCCCCTGCCCCGTTTTTCCCCTCCCCGGGCACGCCGGGCCGGGCTCTCGGGGCCGGAGCAGCAGGCAGCGCAGGTTCGCCGGGATCCTCCCGTCTGAGCCGCTCCGTTCCCAGCAGCCACGCCGCCCTCCGGGAAGGGCGGGAGGCCGCGGGAGGATCCCGGAGCCGGCGGGAGCCACGGGAGGATCCCCGGGGGGCTGCAGGAGCCGCTCCCGGCCCTCGGGAGGGCATCGGGGGACAGGGGGGAGTCCCGGCCGGAGCTGCATGGAGGGGTCTGTGCTCAGCCCTCACCCGCGGGGCAGCGTCCCGGCATCCCCGTTATCCCCGTTATCCCGGCGTTGCCGTTATCCCGGCGGCAGCCCCGGCTCAGGCGGGGCCGTAGCAGAGGATCTCGCTCAGGTCATAGCCGGTGACAGCGAAGGTGTCCCCGGCGGGGTCGCAGAAGCGGGCGCCGCACACCTGAGTGTCCGTCACACACTCGGCGTGGCAGTGCTGCACCTGCGGGCGGCGGATCCGGCTCCAACCCCAATTCCGGGATTCCCACAGCTCCGAGGGCCACATCCCTGTCCCCTGTCCCCGTGTCCCTGTCCCAAACCTGGGCCCACCTCGATGTCATCGGTGTCCGGGTCCCTGCTGAGCTTCCAGACGTGGACAAAGGAATCCTCTGCACCCGAGAGCAGCTGCCAGGGGAGCAGGGGGACACTGGGGACACCACGGAGGTGGCAGCGCCACCGGCAGGGTGGGACACTGGGGTGGGATATCGGGGTGGGATTTCAGGCTGGAATGCCAGGTGGGATGTGGGGTGGGATTTGAGGTTGGAAGGCCAGGTGGGATGTGGGGTGGGATGCCAGGTTGGGATTTCAGGTTGGGATTTCAGGTGGGATGGGATTTCAGGTTGGAATGCCAGGTGGGATGTCAGGGTGAGATGCCAGGTTGGGATTTCAGGTTGGGATGTGGGGTGGGATGCCAGGTTGGGATTTCACGTTGGGATTTCAGGTTGGAAGGCCAGGTGGGACGTGGGGTGGATGGGGTGCAGGTCGGGATTTCAGGATAGAATGCCAGGTTGGGATTTCAGGCCGGAATTCAAAGTGGGATGCCAGGCTGGGATTTCAGGGTGGAATTCCAAGCTGGGATTTCAGGTTGGAATGCCAGCTGGGATGCCAGGCTGGGATTTTGGGTTGGAATGCCAGGTGGAATGTGGGGGGAGAATGCCAGATTGGGATTTCAGGATGGAATTCTCATCACTCTGGGACAGGAATTCACCTGGGATGCCAGGTTGGGATTTCAGGTTGGGATGTGGGGTGGGATGCCAGGTTGGGATTTCAGGTTGGGATTTCAGGTTGGAAGGCCAGGTGGGATGTGGGGTGGATGGGGTGCAGGTCGGGATTTCAGGATAGAATGCCAGGTTGGGATTTCAGGGAATTCAAAGGGGATGCCAGGCTGGGGTTCAGGAAATTCAAGGGGATTGGTTGGAATGCCAGCTGGGATGCCAGGATGGAATGCCAGGTGGAATGTGGGGGGAGAATGCCAGATTGGGATTTCAGGATGGAATTCTCGTCACTCCGGGACAGGAATTCACCTGGGATGCCAGGTTGGAATTTCAGGTTGGAATGCCAGGTGGGATGCCAGGTTGGAATTTCAGGTTGGAATGCCAGGCTGGGATTTCAGGATGGAATGCCAGGTGGGATGTTGGGGTGGGATGCCAGGCTGGGATTTCAGGTTGGAATTTCAGGTTGGAATGCCAAGTGGGATGTGGGGTGGGAGGGACGCCAGGTTGGAATGCCAGGTTAGAATCTCAGGTTGGAATGCCAGGTTGGGATTTCAGGTAGGAATTCAAGGTGGGATGCCAGGTTGGAAGGCCAGGGTGGGATTTCAGGCTGGAAGGCCAAGTTGGAATGCCAGGTTGGAATGCCAGGTTGGAATCCCAGGTTGGGATTTCAGGTTGGAATGCCAGGTTGGGATTTCAGGTTGGAATGCCAGGGTGGGATGTAAGGATGGAATGCCAGGTTGGGATTTCAGGATGGAATTCAAGGCGGGATACCAGGTTAGGATTTCAGGTTGGAAGGCCAGGTTGGAATGCTAAGCTGGGATTTTAGGTTGGAATGCCAGGTGGAGGCCGGGTGGGATGCAGATATTGGGCAGGATGCCAGCATGGGATGCTGAGTGTGCCCCCAGCTGTGCCCCCGTACCTTGCCCGTGAGCGGTGCCAGGTCGAGCGCGTAGATCCAGCGGGCGTGGGCGCTGAGCTGGGCGCGGATCCGGCCCGAGCCCGCCTCCCACAGCCGGATCTGCCCGTTCCCGTAGCCCGCGGCCACGATCCCGTTCCACAGCGCCACCGAGGAGCACGTGCAGCTGGACACAGGGCCACGTGTCACCACCGCGGGGCAGTGCCCCCCTGGTGCCCAACGCCCCGCGGCAGCCCCGGGGCTCACCCGGATCCCGGGATCTTCCCCAGCAGCGTGAACTCCTCCCCGCTGCTCCACAGGCACAGCGTCCCGCAGTCATCGGCTGTCACCAGGTCCCCAGCCCCGTCCTGTGGGGACAGGTGGCTCAGGGACACGGGGCAGTGTCCCCAGCTCTGGGATGGCACTGTCCCACGGGCACCAGGACAAGCTGGGACAGCTCCCAAAGCACTGACGGGTCCCGGAGCGGGGGCGGCTCCGTTGGAACTCGTCCGGCCCTGCCCACGCTGCCAGGCCAGGGTGGATTTCGAGGAAGGATCAGGGCACCCTCCCTCCCTCCCCCTCCCTCCCTCCGTGAGGATTCCCAGCTCCTCCTGGCCCTGGGAATGCCCCAATGCAGCCCTCGGAGCAAAGCCTGGGGTGGCAGTGGGAGGTGACACAAGAGCTCCGTGTCCCCACGGTGACACTGCAGCTCAGGAATGGCATCTGGGGGATGAATTCCTTGGGGATCCCAGAGCAAGGAAAGTTCAGTGACTCACCAGGGAAAGTGCTGAGTGGGAGGAAAGTGCCTGGTGAGTCTGCAGGGACCTGCCCTGGGAGCTTCCAGGAGCTTGCAGGAGAGATGGCAGGAATTTGGGACAAAGGATGGCGTGACAGGACACAGGGAATGGCTTCCCACAGGAGAAGGGGAGATTTGGGGGGATTTTGGGAAGAAATCCTTCCCTGTGAGAGTGTGGATTGCTGGAAGTGTCCAAGGCCAGGCTGGAGCCACGTGGGACAGTGGGAAATGTCCCTGCTGAGATTTAGGGTCCCCTTTTCCCCCATACCGGGGCCTGGCCCCGCTCGGCCGCGATGTCGGTGATGGGATCCCGGTGCTGCTCCAGGACCTCGCTCAGCGTCACGTTGGTCCCTTTTGGGGGGATGTCAAACACCAGCACGGCCCCAAAGGACGTCCCTGGGGGGTCAGGGGGGTCAGCAGGGGCAGGGCCAGCCCAGGGCCACCACCCTGCCCACGCCTGGGCTCACCCACGCAGATGAAGCGGCCGCCGGCAGCGGCGATGCCTCGGGCGAACACGGAATGGGCTGGAAGGGAAGGAAAGGATTGTGTCACCGTGGGACAGGAACTGGGGATGGGAACAGGTTCGGGACAGGAATTGGGGAAGGGAACAGGTTTGGGACAGGAATTGGGGATGGGAACAGGTTTGTGTCACCCTGGGACAGGAATTGGGGATGGGAACAGGTTTGGGACAGGAATTAGGAATGGGAACAGGTTTGGGACAGGAATTGGGGAAGGGAACAGGTTTGGGACAGGAATTGGGGATGGGAACAGGTTTGTGTCACCCTGGGACAGGAATTGGGGAAGGGAACAGGTGTGGGACAGGAATTGGGGATGGGAACAGGTTTGGGACAGGAATTGGGGAAGGGAACAGGTTTGGGACAGGAATTGGGGAAGGGAACAGGTTTGGGACAGGAATTGGGGATGGGAACAGGTTTGGGACAGGAATTGGGGATGGGAACAGGTTTGGGACAGGAATTGGGGATGGGAACAGGTTTGTGTCACTGTGGGACAGGAATTGGGGCAGGGAACAGGTTTGGCACAGGAATTGGGGATGGGAACAGGTTTGGGACAGGAATTGGGGAAGGGAACAGGTTTGGGACAGGAATTGGGGAAGGGAACAGGTTTGGGACAGGAATTGGGGAAGGGAACAGGAATTGGGACAGAAATTGGGGATGGGAACGGGTTTGGGACAGGAATTGGGGATGGGAACAGGTTTGGGACAGGAATTGGGGAAGGGAACAGGTATTGGGACAGGAATTGGGGATGGGAACAGGTTCAGGACAGGAATTGGGGATGGGAACAGGTTTGGGACAGGAATTGGGGTAGGGAACAGGTTTGGGACAGGAATTGGGGATGGGAACAGGTTTGGGACAGGAATTGGAGAAGGGAACAGGTTTGTGTCACTGTGGGACAGGAATTGGGGGTCACACCCCAGTCCTGGCACATTTTTGGGTCTGTCACAAGACACTGAGGTGTTGGTGGGCAGGAGGTGGGGAAGGGGCTCAGCCTGGAGAAAAGGGGATCAGGGGTTTGGGAATGGAGTTGTAGAAATTGTTAAGGTTTGGCAGAAGGGTTGGACAAATGGGGACCTTGTGGCTCTGCACAAGTCCCTGACAGGAGGGGACAGCCAGGGAACAGGGACAGGATGAGAGGGAACAGCCCCAAGCCGTGCCAGGGGATGTTCATGTTGGACATTGGCAAAATTCCCTCCTGGAAAGGGCTGGCATTCCCACCTGGCAGGGCTGGAGTGCCCATCCCCGGGGGGGATTCCCAGCCCTGTGCGGGTGGCACTTGGGGACAGGGTCAGAGGTGGCCTGGGCAGGGCTGGGGGGCTCGGGGGGATTCACCTGCTGGGAGATCCGGGACGTCCAGGGCGTGCCAGAACACCATGGTGGAGCCATCAGCATCGTACATCTGCCATGGAGGGACAGCTGGGACACTCTGGGGGGGACAGGGGGACACCCAGGACCCCCCAGTGCCCCCCAGGACCCCCCAGTGCCCCCCAGTGCCCCCAGTGTCCCTCAGGCCTCACCTGCACCCCGCGCTGGGACGTGAGCACCAGCAGCACCCGCGATGGGAGCTCGCACCACGCGGCCTGTGGGGACACGGAGGGGACACTGAGGGACCCCCTGTCCCCTCCTGGGGACACTGAGGGAGCCCCTGTCCCCTCCTGGGGACACGGAGGGACCCCCTGTCCCCTGCTGGGGACACGGAGGGACCCCCTGTGCCCTCCTGGGGACACTGAGGGACCCCCCTGTCCCCTGCTGGGGACACCGAGGGACCCCCTGTGCCCTCCTGGGGACACTGAGGGACCCCCTGTCCCCTCCTGGGGACACTGAGGGATCCCCTGTCCCCTCTGGGGACACTGAGGGACCCCCTGTCCCCTCCTGAGGACACTGAGGGACCCCCTGTCCCTCCTGGGGACACTGAGGGACCCCCTGTCCCTCCTGGGGACACTGAGGGACCCCCTGTCACCTCCTGGGGACACTGAGGGACCCCCTGTCCCCTCCTGGGGACACTGAGGGACCCCCCTGTCCCCTGCTGGGGACACTGAGGGACCCCCTGTCCCCTCCTGGGGACACCGAGGGACCCCCCTGTGCCCTCCTGGGGACACCGAGGGACCCCCCTGTCACCTCCTGGGGACACTGAGGGACCCCCTGTCCCCTCCTGGGGACACTGAGGGACCCCCTGTCCCCTCCTAGGGACACCGAGGGACCCCCTGTGCCCTGCTGGGGACACTGAGGGACCCCCCTGTCCCCTCCTGGGGCAGCACCCCCAAAACCTCTCTCCAACCCCACCTCCTGGGGGGGTCTTCCCCTGGAGATCCCCCAAAATCCCCGCCTGAAGCATCTCAAACCTTCTCCAGGAGAACCCAAATCCCTTCTCCTGGAACAGGAGCCCCCAAATCTCCTCATGGAAATCCCCCAAAGCCCTTCCCCTGGAACAGGAGCCCCCAATTTCCCCCTGGAGCCCCCCAAACCCCTCCTCCTAGAACAGGAGCCCCCAAATCTCCTCCTGGATCAGGAACTCCCAATCTCCTCCTGGAGCCCCCCAGACTCCTCTTCCTACAACAAGAGCCCCCACATTTTCTCCTGGAGCCCCTAAACCCTTCCTGGAGCCCCCCAAACCCCTTCTCCTGAAACAGGAGCCCTCATTTTTTATCCTGGAACCCCCAAATCTCATCCTGGAAACCCCCAAACTCCTACCCCTGGAAAAGGAGCCCCCAAACCCCTCCTGGAGGCCCCAAATCTCCTTCTGGAGCCCCCAAATCTCCTTCTGGAAACCCCCAAACTCCTACCCCTGGAACAGGAGCCCCAAAATATCCTCTTGGAAGGCCCAAATTTTCTCCTGGAGCCCCCCAAACTCCTCATCCTGGAACAGGAACTCCCAAACCCCTCCTGGAGCCCCCAAACCCCTCCTGGAGCCCCCAAATCTCCTCCCAGAGGCCCCAAATCTCCTCCTGGAGACCCCAAATCTCCTCCTGGAGACCCCAAATCTCCTCCTGGAGCCCCCAAATCTCCTCCTGGAGGTCCCAAACCTCCTCCTGGAGCCCCCAAACCCCTCCTGGAGCCCCCAAACCCCTCCTGGGCCCCCCCAAACCCCTCCTGGGGCCCCCCAAACCCCCTCCTGAGGCCCCAAAACCCTCCTGAGCCCCCCCAAACCCCTCCTGGAGCCCCCAGATCTCCTCCCGGAGCCCCCAAACCCCTCCTGGAGCCCCCCAACCCCTCCAGGTGTGTTCCATGTCCCCCCAGGTCAATCCCTGCTGGCCTCAAGGGCCCCCCCAAATCCCCTCAGGGGGCTCCATTCCCCTGCCCACGCTCTGAGCCCCGCAGGCTCCTGAACCCCCCACCCGCATTTCAGTGCCAGGGCTGTGACACAACCCCCACCCAGTGCCAGGGAGGTGCCAGGGCTGTGACATGACCCCCCCCACCCCCATTTCAGTGCCAGGGCTGTGACACAACCCCCACCCAGTGCCAGGGAGGTGCCAGGGCTGTGACATGACCCCTCCCCAGTGCCAGGGCTGTGACACGACCCCCACTCAGTGCCAGGGAGGTGCCAGGGAGGTGCCAGGGCTGTGACACGACCCCCCCAGTGCCAGGGCTGTGACACGACCCCCACTCAGTGCCAGGGAGGTGCCAGGGCTGTGATACGACCCCTCCCCAGTGCCAGGGAGGTGCCAGGGCTGTGATACGACCCCACCCAGTGCCAGGAGGTGCCAGGGCCGGGTGCCACCCCTGCCCGCTGCCAGCAGCACCCCGCCCGGGCTGTGCCCAACCTCACCTGGGTCAGCAGGGGGGTGCTGAGGGCAGAGCCCCCTCCCCGCGCCTGCAGCTGCCGCGGGTGCCCCTCGCTGCCCAGCAGGCTGAGGCTGGAGCCGTGCACGGCCCCGAAGGCGGGCGGGGCGCGGCCGGGCGGGCACAGCACGGCCAGGTTGTTGTACAGGGCGGAGCTGCTGCTCCGCAGCGCCAGGCTGCGCTCCCGCCGGTACGGCCTGCGGGCAAAGCGGGCTGCCAGGGCACCGGGGGCACGGCCGGGGGTGCTGGGGAACCGGGGGGGCACAGACAGGGGGTGCCGGGGAACCGGGGGGCACAGCCAGGGGTGCCGGGGAACCGGGGGGCACAGCCAGGGGGTGCCGGGGAACAGGGGCACAGCCAGGGGTGCTCCAGGAACCGGGGCACAGCCCCCCCGGTGCCCCTCAATCGGGGGGCACAGCCAGGGGTGCCGGGGAACCCCCCAGGGGTGCCGGGGAATCAGGGGCCCAGGGGTGCTCCCTCATCGGGGGCACAGCCAGGGCTCCGGGGAGCTGGGGGGGCCCAGCCAGGGAGTGGGGGCAGAGCCAAGGGGTCCCCTCCGCCCAGGGGGGCGGTTCCCCCCCGTTCCCCTCAGCGCCCCCCAGTTCCCCTCAGTGCCCCCGGTTCCCCCCCGGTTCCCCCCTCAGTGCCCCTCGTTCTCCCTCAGTGCATCCCGGTCCCCCTCAGTGCCCCCCTCAGCGCTCCCCGATTCCCCCCCGCGCCCCTCCGTTCCCCTCGGTTCCCCTCAGCCCCCCCGGTTCCCCTCAGCTCCCCCCGGTTCCCCTCAATGCCCCCCCGTTCCCCCCTCAGTGCCCCCCGTTCCCCTCAGCCCCCCCAGTCCCCCTCAGCCCCCCCAGTTCCCCTCAGTGCCCCCCCGGTTCCCCTCAGCCCCCCCGGTTCCCCTCAGGACCCCCGGTTTCCCCTCAGCTCCCCCGGTTCCCCTCAGTGCCCCCCGGTTCCCCTCAGCTCCCCCCGGTTCCCCTCAGCCCCCCCGGTTCCCCTCAGTCCCCCCGGTTTCCCCTCAGCTCCCCCCGGTTCCCCTCAGTCCCCCCCGTTTCCCCCGCTCACCCGGTGCTTGCTGCCGCCGCCATGGAGACGCGTCGCGGCGTGATGACGCAAAGGCGGGCGGCGCACGGTGATTACGTCACGTTGCCGTGGAGCCCGAGACGCCAAAGGGGCGGAGATGGCCGAGGTGGGACTGGGAGGGACTGGGAGGGACTGGGAGGGATTGGGAGGGGGGAGGGATTGGGGGAACTGGGAGGGACTGGGAGGGATTGGGAGGGATTGGGGGAACTGGGAGGGACTGGGAGGGACTGGGAGGGATTGGGAGGGATTGGGGGAACTGGGAGGGACTGGGGGAACTGGGAGGGACTGGGAGGGACTGGGGGAACTGGGAGGGACTGGGAGGGACTGGGAGGGATTGGGAGGGACTGGAGGGACTGGGAGAGACTGGGAGAGACTGGGGGAGACTGGGGGAGCTGGGAGGGACTGGGAGGGACTGGGAGGGACTGGGAGAGACTGGGAGGGATTTGGAGGGACTGGGAGGGACTGGGAGGGACTGGGAGAGACTGGGAGGGACTGGGAGGGACTGGGAGAGACTGGGAGGGATTTGGAGGGACTGGGAGGGACTGGGAGGGACTGGGAGAGACTGGGAGGGACTGGGAGGGATTGGGAGGGACTGGGAGAGACTGGGAGGGACTGGGAGGGACAGGGGGAACTGGGAGGGACAGGGGAACTGGGAGGCGGCGGAGCAGGGCAGAGGGGGCAGGGCTTGGCTGGGAGGAGATGGGGGATGTGGGGAGTTGGGGTGTATACTGGGATATACTGGGGTATACTGGGGTGTACTGCAATGTACTGGGATGCACTGGGATGTACTGGGATGAGCTGGGGAGACATGCTGGGAGGTACTGGGCTATACTGGGGTGTACTGGGGTACACTAGTCTATACTGGGATGTACTGGGATATACTGGGATGAGCTGGGGGGCCATGCTGAAGGGGGCTGGGTGGTACTGGGCTATACTGGGATGCACTGGGATGTACTGGGCTACACTGGGATATAATGGGGGTTCATGCTGGGGTGGGCTTGGAGTAACTGGGCTATACTGGGAGGCATTGGACTATACTGGGAGCTGTGCTGAGGTGGGCTGGGAGGTACTGGGCTATACTGGAGTGCAAAGAGATGCACTGGGATGAGCTGGGATGTACTGGGAAGCCATGCTGGGGTGGGGTGGGAGGTATTGAGCTATACTGGGATGTACTGGGATGAGCTGGGGGGCTGTGCTGAGGTGGGCTGGGAGGTACTGGACTATACTGGGATGAGCTGGGATGAGCTGAGGGCCCATGCTGGGCTGCGTGGCAGTGCACTGGTCCACACTGGGGTGTACTGGTCCATACTGGGGTGTACTGGTCCGTACTGGGGTGTACTGGTCCACACTGGGGTGTACTGGTCCATACTGGGACACACTGGGCTGTGTGGCAGGGCACTGGTCCATACTGGGGTGTACTGGTCCATACTGGGGTGTACTGGTCCGTACTGGGGTGTATTGGTTCATACTGGGGCACGCTGGGCTGTGTGGCAGTGCACTGGTCCATACTGGGGTGCACTGGTCCATACTGGGATGTACTGGTCCATACTGGGATGCACTGGGCAGTGTGGCAGTGCATTGGTCCATACTGGGGTGTACTGGTCCGTACTGGGGTGTACTGGTCCATACTGGGGTGTACTGGTCCATACTGGGACACACTGGGCTGTGTGCGGTGTACTGGTCCATACTGGGGTGTACTGGTCCATACTGGGGCACGCTGGGCTGTGTGGCAGTGCACTGGTCCATACTGGGATGTACTGGTCCATACTGGGGTGTACTGGTCCATACTGGGACACACTGGGCTGTGTGCGGTGTACTGGTCCATACTGGGGTGTACTGGTCCATACTGGGGTGTACTGGTCCATACTGGGGTGTACCGGTCCATACTGGGGTGTACTGGTCCATACTGGGGGCACACTGGGCTGTGTGGCGCTGTACTGGTCCGTGCTGGGATGCACCGGTCCGTTCCGGGCCCGCCGCACCGCTCGGTGCCCGTGTCCCCGGCACAGAGGGGCCGCTCCCGCGGGGCCGGGGCCCGGTCGAAGCAGGACAAGCCCCGCGCGCAGCCGCGGGCCCGGCGCGGCTCCCCCCGCGCTTCGCCGCAGCCCAGCCCGAGCCCGGAGCCGCCGGAGCCGCTGGACGTGGCGCCCATCGTGGCCGAGCTCCTGGAGCGGGCGCTGGCCGAGGCGGCGCTGGCGGCCGTGGCCCGGCAGGTGAGCGGCGCCTGCCCCCGGTGATCCCGGGAGGTTTCGGGGGCGCGGGGCGGGTCTCAGCGCCGTGTGCCCCCAGCTGGTGCCGTTCGCGGTGGCGCGGGCGCGGGATGCCATCCTGTTCGTGGCCGAGTGGCGCTTCCTGGTGCGGGATGACAAAGTCCCCGAGCCCGAGGGGGACCCGGAGCCCGAGCGGGACGGGGCCTGGAAGGAGGACGAGGAGCCCCCGGCCGGCGTCTGGGACTCGTGGACGCCGGGCGTTGCCGCCGTGGCGGAGGCGTCTCCGTCCTCGGAAGAGGTGAGAGGTTCCCCGAGCCCCCGGAGGCCGCCCGGGCCGCTGCATCGCGGTGTCACCGCACCGGGTCCCCTCTGTCCCCTCTGTTCCCTCTGTCCAGCTCTCGTCCGAGGAGCTCTCCGAGGCAGACGAGGCTCAAAGTCCGCCCGTGGGTCCCGGTGAGGTTCCCGGTGCTGCTCCCGCCGTGCATTTCCCTCGGGCCCGCGGCCCGGTCCCGTCCGGGGCTCTCCCGGTGACAGCCAAAGATCCCCTGGGCCGCGACACCGCCCTGGGTGTCCCTCTGTCCCCGGGCCAGGTGAGACGTGCCCCGATGCCCCCTCCCCGAGACCCCTCGGGCTGAGCCCCACGGCCCCGTGGTGTCACCCACACCCACACCGGCTCCCTTTGCCCGCCGTGCCAGTCCCGGTCCGCCGCCGCCGCCGCCGCTCCTCCCGTTCAGCCTCCCGGACCACGGCCGCCCCCCGGCCCGAAGCCGCCCAGCGCTCCCCAGCCCCGCGAGCGGGGCCGCCGCCTCTCCCGGTCCCCCAGGAGGCGCCGCCAACCCTCCCGGCCCCCGCAGCACCGGGCGGCCCCGCCGGACGCGCCCCCGCCCCCGGTTCCGCCGCCGGTCGCGCCCCCCGGTTCCGCCGCCGGTCGCGCCCCCGGAACCCGCAGCGCCGGCAGCACCGGCAGCACCGGAGCCCCACGAGCAAGAGGCAGCGCCGCCATCATCATCCTCCCGCTCCAGCGCGGCGTCCATCCATCCGCGCAGACTCTCCCGCAGCCCCGGCGTGCCCCGGCTCGGTGCCCGGCGCGGCGCCGCCCGCTGGGTGCTGCCCGAGGTGAAGGTGCTGGACGTGAGCACCGAGGCCGAGCGGCCGCGCTTGGGAGCCTCGCGAAGCCGGTTACCCGTGCACGGATCCCTCGTGCAGGTGATCCCGGGCACCGCCCGGGCCGCCAGGGCCGAGCCGCAGCTCTGCGACCCCTGGCTGGCCTCGGTGCGCCTGGCTCCCGGTGTCACCGTGCGCTGGGGACGCTGCGAGCGCCGCGGGCCCGCCCTGGCGGGGCACGGCGGGGACGAGCAGGGCGACGAGGCGCTGAGGAGGGCGGAGAAGGACCTGAAGCCCATCCTGCCCTACCCGGAGTGCCGGCTCTCGGAGTACGGAGAGGCGGAGGAGTGGCAGGACAGCCCGCTGGAAACGGGGCAGCTCCCGGGGCTGCCCCTCCCGGCGCCCGGGCCCGCTCTGGGGGGATCCCTGTCCCCGCGAGTGTCGCCGGTGCAGTGGCTGGAGCAGGCCGTGTCCTTGGGGGACCCTCCCGGAGATCGGGGATCTTTTTCTCAGAAGTAAATAAATTTAAAAAAAAAACACTAAAATGAGTTTTGCGGAGCCCACGGTGCCACCAGCGCCCGCATCAGGTCCCCGCAACCCCTTTGTCCCCAGATGAGGAATAAGGGCGATGTGACAGGGTGACACGCGTGGCTTCGCCCCGGGAGCTCCGTCCTGGGGAACGGGGACGGGACGGGGCGGGCAGAGGCTGCCCGGAGCCTCCTCCGCCTCCCCGGGAGCTCCGGGCGCAGCTCGGGCTCCCTCGCTGGGACTGTCCCCGCCCGCTGGGCCACCCCACAGGGACCTGCTCCAGCCCTGCGGTGTCCCCGCGCTGCCCGAAGGGGACTTCAGGGGACATCGCCGCTCCTGTGGCCGCCCCGCGCTTGCAGAGAGTCCGGAGTGGCGCGGGCGAGCAGCCCTGGGGACACTGAGGTGGCACTGGGGACACTGAGGTGGCACCGGGGACAGCGGTGTGACACGGGGAGCTTTGCCTGTCCCCCGAGCTGCCTTCATAGAGCCCCTCATTAGCATATTCGTGGGCGTGGTTTCGGCTCATTAGCATGAGGTGCGATACCAGGCGTGGTTTTCTGTTCCTGTTCGGCACCAGGCGCGGATTTCGGCTCCTTATTAGCAGCAGATGATGGAGTGGGCGTGGCTTTCAGTTTCTAATTAGCGCCAGAGTTCTTTCACCACTTAATTCAGCGCTCATCGAGGGTCCTGGCGCGCTTACAAAACAGGAAACCCCCAAAATCACCCATCCTACTCCCGTGTTACTCAACAGTTCGGAGGGACATTCCTCCCGGGTTACTCAGCGCCGTAGGAACGTGTCGGGTCCAGCCTGGCAGAAACTGCTGCTGGAGGAAAGAAAAAGCCCGGGTGGTTTTACAGCACCGACAGGTTGTTAAGAGCAGTTAATGAGGCGTCATTTCCTGACAAGGTGGCACTGGGGACAGTGGGGTGGCACAGGGGACCCCACTGCCTGCTCCAGACACTCTGCTGTCCCTCCTCGGCTCACGGAGCGGAGGGACTCTGCCGTGCCGTGCCGGGCCGTGCCGTGCCGTGCCGTGCCGTGCCGTGCCGTGCCGTGCCACCGGCCGGGCAAAGGTCCCGCTGTGACCTCTGTCCCCAGCGCCACCCCGCTCCCGGCCATGGAGCTGCTGGGGGCTCTGAGCCCCCCGTGGTGGCTCCTGCCGCTCCTGCTGCTGGCCCTGCTGCTCTGGGCCACCCGCAGGAGCCCCTGGGACCCCCGCAAGTGTCCCACTGACCTGACGGGCAAGACGGTGATTGTCACCGGAGCCAACAGCGGTGAGCAGCGAGCGACGGCGGGGACACGCGTGTGGGAGGTGGCGTGATGGCTGAGGGGTGACCTGCAGGGGACATGGGTGACAAGGGTGTCCCTAGGCCTGCCCAGGACCCCGGTCCCTGCTTCGGGAGTGCAAATGAGCTGGTGGCCACCCCTGGGCATCCACAGTGTGCCCCTGGTGCCCTCTGGTCACCTCACCAGGCTGGACTCGGGACTGTTAATGACTGACGGACAAAGCCACCACGGCCACCATGTCACCTCACCAGGCTGGACTCGGGACTGTTAATGACTGACGGACAAAGCCACCACGGCCACCATGTCGCACCAGGGGTGGGGTCACTGCTCCCACCTGTGTCCCAGGTGGAGATGCTGGGACCCCCAGGCTGGGGCTGGCATGACAGAGTGACCCCACCCGCGCTGGGCTCCATCCCCTCCCCAGCGCCCACCATTCCCCGCTGGGTGGTTTTGGCCGTGGCAGGGGCTGCCCAAACCCCAAAGGACCAGCGGGACCCGGCAGGGAATCCCCCACACCCTCCCCGTGTCCCG
Organism: Emberiza elegans; assembly: GCA_024865655.1. Taxonomy (NCBI): domain Eukaryota; kingdom Metazoa; phylum Chordata; class Aves; order Passeriformes; family Fringillidae; genus Emberiza; species Emberiza elegans. Next base: position 2,369,187 of record JALJVW010002400.1, on the reverse strand, counting down.
CAGGCATCGGCAAGTGCGTGGCCATGGAGCTGGCCCGCCGCAATGCCCGCACCATCCTGGCGTGCCGGAGCCGGGAGCGGGGCCAGGCGGCCGTGCAGGAGATCCGGGCGGCCACCGGGAACCCGGCGGTGCTGCTGAGGCTGCTGGACACCGGCTCGATGGCCTCGGTGCGAGCCTTCGCCGCCGCCGTGCTGCGGGAGGAGCCGCGCCTGGACGTGCTGGTCAACAACGCCGGAGTCACCGGTAGGTGCCGGGCAAAACCCTCCGGCCCCACAAGAGGGGTCCAGAGCCCCCTCCCGATGCCCAGGGTACTGCCCCCTGTGCGGGTGCCAGCTGTCGGTTTGTCTGTCTGGATTGGAGGCGTTTGAGACGGTAATTCTAAGCTGGGAGCTTGTGTTGATCTGTCGGAAGGAAGGAGGGCTCTGCAGAGAGACTCGGATGGGCAGAGTGCAACAGCACGGGGTTTAATAAATCTGAGTGAGAGTTGTACATTTTGGGCACAAAAATCCCCTACAACGTTACAAACTGGGGACGGTGTTCAGGCAGAAAGGGACCTGGGGGTGCTGGTCCACAGCTGGTTGAACATGAGCCAGAAATGTGCCCTGGGGGCCAAGAGGGCCAAGGGCTCTGGCCTGGAGCAGGAATGGTGTGGCCAGTTGGAGCAGGGAGGTCATTCTGGCCCTGAAGAATTGGCCAGAATTGTGGGGCCAGCAGGAACAGAGAGGTCATTCTGCCCATGAAGAATGGTGTGCCCAGCAGGAGAAGGGAGGTCATTCTGCCCATGAGGAACTGGCCAGAATGGTGTGGCCACCAGGAGCAGGGAGGTCATTCTGGCCCTGAAGAATGGTGTGACCAGCAGGAACAGAGAGGTCATTCTGCCCCTGTAGAATTGTGACCAGAAGGAGCAGGGAGGTCATTCTGGCCCGGTAGAATTGTGACCAGCAGGAGCAGGGAGCTCATTCTGCCCATGAAGAACTGGCCAGAATTGTGGGGCCACCAGGAGCAGGGAGGTCATTCCGGCCCTGCAGAATTGTGCCCAGCAGGAGCAGGGAGCTCATTCTGCCCATGAAGAATTGTGCCCAGCAGGAGCAGGGAGCTCATTCTGCCCCTGAAGAATGGTGTGCCCAGCAGGAGCAGGGAGATCATTCTGCCTCTGTAAAATGGTGTGCCCAGCAGGAGCAGGGAGGTCATTCTGCCCATGAAGAATTGTGTGCCCAGCAGGAGCAGGGAGGTCATTCCGGCCCTGCAGAATTGTGCCCAGCAGGAGCAGGGAGGTCATTCTGCCCATGAAGAATTGTGTGCCCAGCAGGAGCAGGGAGGTCATTCTGGCCCTGCAGAATTGTGCCCAGCAGGAGCAGGGAGCTCATTCTGGCCCTGCACTTGGCACTGGTGAGGGCACACCTCGAGCGCTGTGTCCAGTTCTGGCCCCTCAGTTTGGGAAGGACGTTGAGATGCTCAAACACGAGGCTGGTGAGGGGCTGGGAACACAAACCCTGTGAGGAGCGTGTGAAGGAGCTGGGGCTGTTTAGCCTGGAGGAGGCTCAGAGGTTTCCTTATTGCTCTCTACACCTTCCTGAAGTGAGGTTGTGGACAGGTGAGGGTTGGTCTGTGACAGAACCAGAGGACACAGCCTCAAGCTACGTCAGGGAAGGGATAGTTTGGATATTAGGAAGAAATTTTTCACTGAAAGAATAATAAAGTTCTGGAATGCCCTTCCCAGAGAGGGGGCAGAATCACCATCTCTGGATGTGTTTAAAAAAAGCCTGGCCATGGCACTTGGGGCTATAGTCTGGGTGAGGTGTGAGGGCACAGGTTGGACTGGATGATCTTAGAGCTCTCTTCCAACCTCATCATTCTGGGATTCTGTGATTCTGTGATTCTGTGTTGGGACTAAGGTGTTTATTATTTCTTATCAGTAAAACAGTCTCACTACTGCGAGTTCAGCAGCTTTTCATTAGAAGGCACAAAATGGCCAACAATCTCTTGTAACAAGGGCTTTAAAGACTAAGCTATCCAATTAAGATCTGACATTTAGATTATTTTCCCTTTTAACCCAATAACTGATCCCAAAGAGCTGCAATGCAGACTTTTCTGCCCAATTACCAAATGCCACCCAAACCCAAAACGAGGAAGAAGAAGCATGAAGAAGAAATCCAGAACGATACCCTGTGCCCTCCATCTTGCTTCCATCCACAACACACTAAAAACCCCAAAACCTCAATTCTCACTTACACTTACACTGCTCCCTACAATCTATTTCACACTTTTGTGGGTTCCAGTCTATCTCGAAGTCTGGGAAACTTTCTCCATGGATGAGGGTCAGAGTCAGTGCTGCCCTGGGGGTCAGGGCACCCCAAAACAGACAGAGAAATATCCCCAGTGCCCTGGATTTCCACACCCACCCTCCTTGCAGGGCTGCCCTTCACCATCACGTCGGAAGGGTTGGAGCAAACCTTCGCCACCAACTACCTGGGCCACTTCCTGCTCACCAACCTGCTCCTGGGTGAGTGCAGGGCTCGGGGGAGTCAGGGCGGGCTCTGGGGACTCCTCTGTGCTCACCCCCCTATACTGGTATAATTACCAACTAATAATTGGTAATTATTGGTGTAATTACCAATATAACCAGATGGTATGTGCCTTGGCTTGTCTGGCAAGGACCAAATGGTAGCAACGGTGGTGTTTCACCCCACAGACACTTTTGGCTGGCTGGGTGTGTGATGTTTCACCCCACAGACACTTTTGGCTGGCTGGGTGTGTGGTGTTTCACCCCACAGACACTTTTGGCTGTGGGTGTGTGGTGTTTCACCCCACAGACACTTTTGGCTGTGGGTGTGTGGTGTTTCACCCCACAGACACTTTTGGCCAGCTGGATGTGTGGTGTTTCACATCAGAGACACTTTTGGCTGTGGGTGTGTGGTGTTTCACCCCACAGACACTTTTGGCTGTGGATGTGTGGTGTTTCACCCCACAGACACTTTTGGCTGTGGGTGTGTGGTGTTTCACCCCACAGACACTTTTGGCTGTGGGTGTGTGGTGTTTCACCCCACAGACACTTTTGGCCAGCTGGATGTGTGGTGTTTCACCCCACAGACACCTTTGGCTGTGGGTGTGTGATGTTTCACCCCACAGACACTTTTGGCCAGCTGGATGTGTGGTGTTTCACCCCAGAGACACCTTTGGCTGTGGGTGTGTGATGTTTCAGCCCACAGACACTTTTGGCTGGGTGGATGTGTGGTGTTTCACATCAGAGACACTTTTGGCTGTGGGTGTGTGGTGTTTCACCCCACAGACACTTTTGGCTGGCTGGGTGTGTGGTGTTTCACCCCACAGACACTTTTGGCTGTGGATGTGTGGTGTTTCACCCCACAGACACTTTTGGCTGGGTGGATGCTGCAGGGGGTGCTTGGAGGCAAGTCCAGGCCTGCAGGAGCTCTGGTGCTCCTCAGGTTTCCCTCTGTGGAGAAGCTTTAAGGCGATGGTGAAGGAAAGGAGTTGGTTCTGATGGAGGGTTTGGATCCAGAGCTTCATTCTGGCCCACAGCCTCTGAATCCAGAACAGCTCCAACAGAACTCCCTGACCGTGTGGTTCCTCTTTTACCTGAGGGAGGGGAGGAGGGAAAGGGCAGGAGCCACCAAGCAGGTATGGGGGGAGTCTTAAGGGACAAAGGACACCTGGATGGCCCAATGTCCCCCCAGGGGTGGAGGCATCTTTTGAATCTGCCCAATCACTCAATGCCCTTCCAGACTGCCAGGACTGACAGACAGTGCTGGGCAGGGATCAGGAGAGGAGACTGGCACACACCTGGCAGGGAATTATCAGGGGTATTGAGGCAAACCGTGACATGGCACCGCAACACCAACCCCCTGCTTGGCACAGAGCTGCTGAAGGCCTCGGCGCCCGCCCGGGTGGTGAACGTGTCGTCGTTCCGGCACAGCGTGGGCACGGCCGACAGCGGGTACCTGACGGGGCAGCGGCGCCCGTGCGGGCACGACGCCGCCTACAACAGCACCAAGCTGATGAACGTGCTCTTCACCGCCGAGCTGGCACGGCGCCTGCAGGGCACAGGTGGGTGCTGGGCCGTGCCACCCTGGGGACATCCCCGTGCCAGATCTCAGGGGCTGCCGGCAGAGCTGGGGGGTCTGAGAGACTCGCTGGGATCCCCCAAGGGTGGCAGAGCCTGGGCTGAGGTCAGGCTGGGGGCTGCTCCTGCTGTTCCCCGTGGGATTTGGGGCCCTGGGGTGCCACCCTGCTGACGGTGTGGCCTGGCAGGGGTGACGGCCAATGCACTGAGCCCGGGCAGGGTGGGATTTGGGGCACTGGGGTGCCACCCTGCTGACGGTGTGGCCTGGTAGGGGTGACGGCCAACACGCTGAGCCTGGGCAGGGTGGGATTTGGGGCCCTGGGGTGCCACCCTGCTGACGGTGTGGCCTGGCAGGGGTGACATCCAACACGCTGAGCCTGGGTATGGTGGGATTTGGGGCACTGGGGTGCCACCCTGCTGACGGTGTGGCCTGGCAGGGGTGACGGCCAACACGCTGAGCCCGGGCGTGGTGAGCACCAGCATCATGCGCCACTTCAGCCGGCCCGTGCAGGCGCTCTTCGCCCTCCTCCGTCCCTTCATGAAGGTGAGCGGGGCCGGGTCCTGCCCATCCCGGGGTGGGAGGGAGGTGCCAGCCCCCTCCTCACCCCAATTTCCCCGCAGTCACCCGAGCAGGGCGCTGCCAGCACCATTTTCTGCTCCATCTCGGAGGAAGCCGAGGGCATCACCGGGAAATATTTCGACAGCAGCTGCCGGCTGGCGCTGCCCTCGGCGGCCGCCCGCGACCCCGCGCTGGCACGGAAGCTCTGGGAGGCATCGGAGCGGCTGACGGGGCTCTCGGAGCAGGGCTGAGCCACCGGGATGCCACAGCAACGGGGACACAGATGCTCTGCTCCCCCTGTTCTTCCGAGGGGACAACACGGTGCTGGCCAGCTGTGACTGTGACACTTTTATTAAAACCCCCGGCGCTACTCCCAGGTGATGTCCAGCTCCAGGCGCTGCTTCCTCACGGCCTGCAGGAAGCTGTCGTAGTCGCGCCGGTGGATGTCGGGGCAGCGGGACAGCTCCAGGCGCCGCAGGGGCCCCTCGGAGCCCAGCAGGTGCCACACGGTGCCGGGGCACACGCGGCTCCCGGCCAGCGACAGCTCCCGCAGCTCCCGCAGCCCCGGCAGCGCCGGCTCCAGCACCGAGTCCAGCGGGAAGGGCAGCGCCAGCAGGCGCAGGGTGCGCAGCCGGGGAGCCCCGCACAGCAGCGAGGCCAGCGTGGAGCAAAGCACGGGCCCGTGCGCGGCTGGAACGGGCCCGGCCAGGCTCAGCGAGAAGCTCTGGAGCCGGGGCAGCCCCTCGGGCAGCAGGTCGGTGGCCCAGCGTGGTGCTGGGGCGGGGGGCTCCTCCTCCTCGGGGGGCTCGGGGTGGGCGTGGGGGTCTGGTGGCACCTCCAGCTCGGCGCTGAAGCTCTGCAGGCCGGGACAGCTGGCGAGGAGGGTGGGAAGCGAGAGAGGGTCCCGGCAGGTGAAGCCGTGCAGGGTCAGGGCACGCAGGTGGGTGCCCCGGCCCTGCGCCAGGGGCAGCAGCTCTGCCAGCGCCCGGCCGTGCCGCCCGGAGCAGCCCAGAGTCACCCGGGACAGGCAATGCCAGCCCGGCAGCTCCCGGAGCCCCGAGGGGCCGGGACTGTCCCCAAGCCACACGCTGAGCTCCTCGGCCTGGGGACACACGGCGTGCACGGAGCTCAGGGCGTCCTCCTCCACCTCCTCGAGCTGCCGCAGGGGCAGCGTGAGCGGGGCTCCCTCCGCTGCAGCCCCCCGGCCCCGCGCCAGCTCCTGCAGCGAGGGGAATCCCTCCGAGTCCTCGGTGCCACCCAGCCGCCCCGAGCGCAGCAACCGCAGGGCATCCGGCACGGCACCGTGTGCCAGCACCTCCAGGCGCGGCAGCGCCAGCAGCAGGAAGGCCACGGCAGCCACCGCGTCCCCGTCCCTGTCGCGCTCCAGGTCGCGGGCCAGCAGCACACGGAGCGTGGGACAGCCGGGGCTCCGCTCGGCGGGGTCGTAGCCCAGGTGGCGCAGGGCGCGCGGCGTCACCTTCCTGCAGCCGGTGACATCGAGCTCCCGCAGCTGGCGGCAGCTGGAGCCCACGGCCGACAGCACCTGGAGGTTGGCCTGGGTGTGGGCCAGCCCCAGGCGGCTCAGGCCGGGCAGCCCCTCGGCCAGGTCCACCAGGACAGACGGGGACAGGCGCCCGCAGCCGCCCAGCTCCAGCACGCTCAGACCCTGCAGCCACACGGGCACAGCCTCAGCGGGGCGGGCAGGGGGGCACGGATGCCACTCTCACCCCCTGTGAGACCCAGACAGGGAGGGCAGGCCTTGCCTGCTCCCCCTGCCCCAATCCCTCGGCACATGGGTGTGATGGCACCCCCAGCCCCATGGATGGTGAGCACCCCAAGCTCCATCCCCTTTACCCCATGGAAGGTGGGCACCCCCAGCCTCACAGAGAATGGGCACCAATGTCCCACTCTCCCATCCCCTTGGAGGGGGTCACACCCAGCCTCACTTCCCCTGCTCACACACTGGCACTCCCAAAGCGTTGTCACCCCCCGGGATGGTGGGCACCCACCCCTTGCCCTATGGAAGGTGGGCACCCCAGCCCCACAAAGCATGGGCACCCCTGTCCCACTGTATCCCCTTGAGGGGGTCACACCCAGCCCCACTCCCCCTGCCCCACACACCATGGCACTGCCAGAGTGTCACCTCTGGCTCCATGGACGGTGGGCACCCACCCCAAGCTCCATCCCCTTTACCCCATGGAAGGTGGGCACCCACAGCCCCACAGAGAATGGGCACCAATGTCCCACTCTCCCATCCCCTTAGAGGGGGTCACACCCAGCCTCACTGCCCCTGCTCACACCATGGCACTCCCAAAGCGTTGTCACCCCTGCCCCATGGACAGTGGGCACCCACCCCAAGCTCTATCCCCCTTATTCCATGGAAGGTGGGCACCCCCAGCCCCACAAAGCATGGGCACCCCTGTCCCACTGTATCCCCTGAGGGGGTCACACCCAGCCCCACTCCCCCTGCCCCACACACCATGGCACTGCCAGAGTGTTGTCACCCGCTGTCCCATGGATGTCACTCCCATCCCGCTGCCCCCTCTCCCAGCCCTGCCCCTGTGCCCACCTGGCAGCGCAGCACGATGAGGTGCCCCAGGGCGTTGTTGGCCAGGCCAGGGCAGGCTCTGAGGCTGAGCTGGCGCAGGTGTGGCACCAGCAGCAGGTGCAGCGCCGCCCGACAGCCGCCGGCTGGAGCCCAGCAGCTGCAGCAGCTCCTGCACCAGCCCGCAGGCTGGGGGGGACAGCGGGGTCAGCCAGGCCTGGGGACACCCCTGGCACCCCACGGGGGTCCCCCTGGCCCGGGGCACCCCCCAGAGCTCACCCAGGTCGTTGAAGGGCCCCACGAGGAAGCGGAACTCGTACTCGTCCAGGTAATTGTCACTGTAGTCCTTGGCCCAGAGGCTCTGCATGTGCTGGGCCAGGCTCTGCAGGCACAGCGAGCTCAGCGTGGGCACTGCCCGCCGCTGGGGCACAGGGACAGGGACAGTCACTGTGGGCACTGCCCGCCGCTGGGGCATCCCTGCATGGGCACAGGGACACAGACAGTCAGGGACAGCCACTGTGGGCACCAGGACATCAATGGGACAGGGACAGCCACCATGGGCACTGCCCGCCGCTGGGGCATCCCTGCATGGGCACAGGGACAGTCAGGGACAGCCACTGTGGGAACTGTGCCACCAGGACATCCCTGCACAGGGACAGGGGAAAAAATAGGAAATGGGAAAAAAAAAAAAAAAGGGAAATGTGGAAAAGACCCTGGGAATTGGGGAAAGAACCCCAAGAAATGGGGAAAAACACCAGGAAATGGGGAAAGAGCCCTGGGAAATGGGGAAAACACCAGGAAATAGGAATAAGCCCCAGGAAATGGGGGAAAAGCCCTGAAAATGGGGGAAAAGCCCCAGGAAATGGGGAAATCCCAGGAAATGGGAAAGAGCCTTGGGAAGTGAGGAAAGATCATGGGAAATGGGGAAAGAACCCCAGGGAGTGGGGAAAAAACCCTGGGAAATGGGGAAAGAGCCCTGGAAATGGGGGAAACCCCAGGAAATGGGGAAAAAACCCTGGGAAATGGGGAAAGAGCCCTGGGAAATGGGGAAAAGAGCCCTGGGAAATGGGGAAAAGAGCCCTGGGAAATGGGGGAAAAACCCTGGGAAATGGGGAAAAAACCCTGGGAAATGGGGGAAAAACTTCAGGTACTGGAAAAGGACCCCCTGGGACAGGAGGAGACCCCCGGGAATCGGGAAAGTCCCGGCAGGAAGCAGCTGAGGCACAGAGAGAGCTCTGGAGCACGGTGAGCAATCAGGGCAGGGCCGCCACTGCCACTGTCACTGTCACCAGGGCAGGGCCGTGTGCCACTGTCACTGTCACCAGGGCAGGGCTGTGTGCCACTGTCACTGCCACTGTCACTGCCACCAGGGCAGGGCCGTGTGTCACTGTCACTGCCACTGTCACCAGGGCAGGGCTGTGTGCCACTGTCACTGCCACCAGGGCAGGGCCGTGTGCCACTGTCACTGTCACTGCCACCAGGGCAGGGCTGTGTGCCACTGTCACTGCCACCAGGGCAGGGCCGTGTGCCACTGTCACTGTCACTGTCACCAGGGCAGGGCTGTGTGCCACTGTCACTGCCACTGTCACTGCCACCAGGGCAGGGCCGTGTGCCACTGTCACTGTCACTGCCACTGTCACCAGGGCAGGGCTGTGTGCCACTGTCACTGCCACCAGGGCAGGGCCGTGTGCCACTGTCACTGTCACTGCCACCAGGGCAGGGCCGTGTGCCACTGTCACTGCCACTGTCACCAGGGCAGGGTCCAACGGGAACTCCCATGGACAGCAGTGGGACACAGGATGGGACATTGGGGATGGGACATTGGGGATGGGACAGCGGGGATGGGATACTGGGATGGGATACTGGGATGGGACCTTAGGATGGGACATTGGGATGAGATATTGGGATGGGACACAGGATGGGACATTGGGAATGGGACACCGGGGATGGGACACCGGGAAGAGACATTGGGAAAGGACACAGGGAATGGGACATTGGGGATGGGACATTGGGGAAGGGACACTGGGATGGGACAGCCGGGATGGGACACTGGGGATGGGACAGTGGGAATGGGCACCAGGGATGGGACACTGGGATGGGACATTGGGATGGAAGATGGGAAGGGACATTGGGGATGGGACAGCAGGAACAAGACACCAGGAGGGGACATTAGGATGGGACATTGGAATGGGACACCGGAGATGGGACACCGGGGAAGGGACACCGGGATGGGAGCGGATCACGGCGGACGGGCCCAAACCCTTCCCGGAGGGAGCGGATCGGGATCGGGTCCAGCAGGGAAATTCCAAGGGAGGAAATTCCCCCCTTCCATCGGCCCCTTCCATTGGGGACCCTCGGTGACCTTGAGACCACCCCAGTTTGGGGTCCCCTCTCCCCGGTCCCTTCCCCAAATCCCGAAATCCCAACCAGAACCACGACCACGACCCAACCCCAGGCAAAACCCAAGAACAACCACCCCGTTCCCATGGCAACGCCTCCTGCCACCACCCCCTTGCTGCGGGGGAGCCGAGCCAGCTCGGCAGCACTCACCGAGAGCCGATTGATCAGGTCCCGTGGCGTTGCTTCCTCCTCCTTCTCCTTTTCCTCCTCATCCTCCTCCCCGGGCCTGGCCCCGCCATGACTTTCGCTGGCTTCATTTTCGCGCACTGCGCATGCGCACAACGTGAAGACCCTTCCGCCCTTACTGCCCTCACGGGCTGCCCTTTGCCGTGCCTGACTCCCAGCTCGGCCATACGAGCAGGGCGGGGAGCCCAATGAGTCAGGCATAGAGCGGGGCAACCCTCGGGGCTTTGTTACCGGGCGGGGTCGACGGTACCGGGAGCGGCCGGGCCGGAGGTACCGGGGGAGGCCTGAGGGGGTCGGGGGCTCCCGGAGCGGCCCGGGAATGAGGGGGGAGGGGAATTGGGGCGGGAGATGCGGATTTGGGGCGGGGGTGGGGGAGGCCGAGGCTCCTTCGTTGGGAGGGCTCTGAGGGGCTGCGGGAGGGGATCGGGGCGCTCTGAGGGCGTTTAAAGGCGCTGCGTGTGGGCAAAGGGGATTTAGGGCTTTGTGTGAGGGGCTTGGGGGGGTTCGAGGAGGTTTAGGGGCGTCTGGAGTGATTTGGGGAGGGTTTGGGGTTTATGGGCTCTTAAAGGGTTTTTGGGGCTCCATATGGGGGATTCAGGGCTGTGGGGGGGGATCTGGGGGATATTTTGGGGCTGGCAGCGGTGTAGGGGGTGTGGGGGTGTTTGGGGGGGATTTAGGGACATTTCGGGCTGTTTGAAGGCATTTAGGAGTATTTGGAAGGGATTTAGGGGTTTTTAGGGCCATTTTGGGGTTGTGGAGGGGATGGCAGGGCGATTTAGGGATGTTTGGGGGCATTTAGGGCTTTTTGAAGGCATTTAGGGGTATTTGAAAGGGATTTAGGGGCATTTTGGGGTTGTGGGGGTATTTAGGGGGTATTGGGGGCATTTAGGGATGTTTGGGGGCATTTAGGGCTATTTGAAAGGGATTTAGGGGCATTTTGGGGTTGTGGAGGGGATGTTTGGGGGTATTTAGGGATGTTTGGGGGTATTTAGGGGTGTTTGAAAGGGATTTAGGGTTCTTTAGGGCCATTTTGGGGCTGTGGGGGTATTTAGGGGGTATTGGGGGGCATTTAGGGATGTTTGGGGGCATTTAGGGGGATTTGAAAGGGATTTAGGGGCATTTTGGGGTTGTGGAGGGAATGGCAGGGGTATTTAGGGACGTTTTGGGGGGATTTAGGGATGTTTGGATGGGATTTAGGGTTTTTTAGAGTCATATTGGGGTTGTGGAGGGTATTTAGGGCGTATTTGGGGGCATTTAGGGATGTTTGGGGGGATTTAGGGCTATTTGAAAGGGATTTAGGGGTTTTAGAGGCATTTGGGGTTGTGGGGGATATTTGGGGGCATTTAGGGCCGTTTGGGGTCATTTTGCAGAGATCAGGGTTTTGATAGAATGGGGTTTTTAGGAGGGAATAGGGGGTTTTTGAGGAAATGGGGTTTTGATAGAATGGGGGTTTTAGGAGGGATTGGGGTTTTTTTTGGAAGGATTGGGGTTTTTAGAGGAAATGGGGTTTTGATAGAATGGGTTTTTTTTGGAAGGATTGGGGTTTTTTGAGGAAATGGGGTTTTATGGATTGGGCTTTTTTGGAAGTATTGGGGTTTTAAAGGATTGGGAGTTTTTGAGGAAATGGGGTTTTGATAGATTGGGTTTTTTGGCTGGATTTAGGATTTTTTGGAGGGATTGGGGTTTTGATAGAATGGGATTTTTAGGAGGGATTGGGGTTTTTTGGAAGTAAAGGGCTTTTGATGATTGGGAGTTTTGAGGAATTGGGGTTTTGGTGAATTGGGGTTTTTTGAGGAAATGGGGTTTTGATAGAATGGGTTTTTTTGAGGGATTGGGGTTTTTAGAGGAAATGGGTTTTTTTTTGAGGGAATGGGCTTTTGGAGGGATTGAGGTTTTTTTGGAGGGATTGGGTTTTTTTTGAAGGATTGGGGGTTTGATGGATTGGGGTTTTTTGAGGAATGGGGTTTTGATAGAATGGGATTTTTTTAGGAAATGGGGTTTTGATAGTTTGGGGGTTTTTGGCTGGATTGAGGGGTTTTTGTGGAGGGATTGGGGTTTTGATGCATTTGGGGTTTTTTCAGGAAATGGGGTTTTGAGGGATTTGGGATTTGAGGAATTATTTTGAGGGATTGGGTGGGTTTTTTTAGGAGGGAATGGGTTTTTAGGAGGGAATGGGATTTTTGATGGGATTGGGGTTTTTAGAGGGAATGGGGTTTGATAGAATGGGTTTTTAGGAGGGATTGGAGGTTTTATGAATTGGTGTTTTTTGAGGGAATGGGGTTTTTTTGGAGGAAATGGGGTTTTGCTAGAATGGGATTTTTAGGAGTGATTGTTTGGGTTTTTTTTTGGAGGCATTGGGGTTTTTTAGGAGAGATTGGGGTTTTTTGGCTGGATTGGCATTTTTTGGAGGGAATGGGGTTTTGATAGAATGGGGTTTTTTGAGGAAATTGGGGTTTATGGCTTGGGTTTTTTGGAGGGAATGGGGTTTTGATGGATTGGGATTTTTGAGGGATTGGGATTTCGATGAATTGGGTTTTGGAGGGATTGGGGTTTTTTTGAGGAAATGGGGTTTTGAGGGATTGGGATTTTTGGAAGAAATGGGGTTTTGATAGAATGGGGTTTTTTTTGGAGGGATTGGGGTTTTGATGCATTTGGGGTTTTTTTTGAGGAAATGGGGTTTTGAGGGATTGGGGATTTGAGGAATTATTTTGAGGGATTGGGTGGGTTTTTTTAGGAGGGAATGGGGTTTTGATGGATTGGGGTTTTTTAGGAGGGATTGGAGGTTTTATGAATGGTGTTTTTTGAGGGAATGGGGTTTTGCTAGAATGGGATTTTTAGGAGTGATTGTTTTGGTTTTTTTTTGGAGGGATTGGGGTTTTTTGATGGATTGGGGTTTTTTGGAGGGAATGGGGTTTTGGTGGAATAGGGTTTTTTTGGAAGGGATGGGTTTTTTGCAGGGATTGGGGTTTTGATAGAATTGGGTTTTTTTGAGGAAATGAGGTTTTGAAAGAATGGGGTTTTTTGAGGAAATTGGGGTTTATGGCTTGGGTTTTTTGCCAGGATTGGGGTTTTGATGGATTGGGGTTTTTGAATTAATGGGTTTTTTTGCAGGGAATGGGGTTTTGATGGATTGGGGTTTTTTGCCAGGGTTGGGATTTCGATGAATTGGTTTTTTTGGAGGGATTGGGGTTTTTTGAGGAAATGGGGTTTTGAGGGATTGGGGATTTGAGGAATTATTTTGAGGGATTGGGTGGGTGTTTTTTAGGAGGGAATGGGGTTTTGATGGGATGGAGTTTTGATGGATTGGGGTTTTTTGATGGATTGGGGTTTTTTGATGGAATGGGGTTTTGATGGAATGGGATTTTTTGATGGATTGGGGGTTTGCTGGATTGGGGTTCTGATGGAATGGGGTTTTGCTGGAATGGGGTTTTGATGGAATGGGGTTTTTTGATGCATTGGGGTTTTGCTGGAATGGGGTTTTGATGTATTGGAGTTCTGCAGGAATGGGGTTTTGCTGGATTGGGGTTTTGCTGGATTGGGGTTTTGCTGGATTGGGGTTTTGATGCATTGGGGTTTTGATGCATTGGGGTTTTGCTGGAATGGGGTTTTGCTGGAATGGGGTTTTGCTGGAATGGGGTTTTGCTGGAATGGGGTTTTGCTGGAATGATGTTTTGATGGAATGGGGTTTTGATGGAATGGGGTTTTGCTGGAATGGGGTTCTGATGCATTGGAGTTCTGATGGATTTGGGTTCCTGCATTCTGGAATGCCTCCCCCCCTCCCCATGCCCTCATCCCCCAACCCTCCGGGGAACAGACAGCTCAGGAATCCCTTAAAGATCCAAGGAATAAAGTTGAAATCCGGGAATTGCTCCGAGGGCCTTTGAGAGGGTGCGAACCCCGCAATTTCTGCTCCCACCACCCCACAAACTCCCAACTCCCCGCGCTCCTAAATCCGCTCCTCCCGGGCCATCCCCACTGACCTCCGGCCGTGTCCGGGCGTTGCTGTGGCTACCGAGCATCCATCCCAGGGTGGAAAGAGCCGGGAATGAGGAGGAGGAGGAGGAGGAGGAGGAGGAGGAGGCGGCTGCGGGGGCTGCGGTGCCGCGGCGCAGCCGAGCAGGGCGCAGGCTCCAGCCGCAGCCGGGTCCTAGCGCCGCATCCGGCTCCAGAGGGGCAAAAATCGGGAAAAACTCCGGAAAAACTCGGGAAAAACCCGCGTGGTTCCGTGCGGGAGGGTGGGGTCAGGGGATAGGGTGAGAGGGAACAGCGTTAAGTTGGGGTTTTTTGGGTCGAAATGGGGTTTTTTTGTTGTGGTTGGTAATAATTAGTGTTGGCTTGATGGGTCTGGTATGAATTTTTTGGCTGGGTAATAATTAGTGTTGGCTTGATGGGTCTAGAAGGCTGATTAATTGCTTTGTTTTATTATTTTGTGCTATATTATATTTATTAAGAAGCTTTTTACTCTTCCAGACGGATCTAATTGGTCAGTGAATTGAAACACCAGTTTTTTATGAATGAATTTCATGAATTTCAATGAATTTAAACACCAATTTCTTATTAATGAATTTCAGTGAATTTCATGAATTTCAGTGAATTTAAGTGAATTTAAACACCAATTTCTTATTAATGAATTTCAGTGAATTTAAACACCAATTTCTTATTAATGAATTTCAGTGAATTTAAACACCAATTTCTTATTAATGAATTTCAGTGAATTTAAACACCAATTTCTTATGAATGAATTTCAGTGAATTTAAACACCAATTTCTTATGAATGAATTTCAATGAATTTTAATGGTTTCCAGTGAATTTCAATGAATTTCATGAATTTCAACGAATTTCAAAACACCAATTTAAACATCCAATTTCTTATGAGTGAATTTGAGGGAATTTGAGTGAATTTCAATGAATTTCAGTGAATTTTAATGAATTTCAAATGATTTTCAATGAATTTTGTGAATTTCAGTAAATTTAATAAATTTCAACGAGTTTAATGAATTTCAATGAATTTCAGTGAATTTCATGAATTTTAATGAATTTGAACACCAAGTTCTTATAAATGAATTTTGATTAGTTTTGTGAATTTCAATGAATTTCAGTGAATTTCAATGGATTGCAGCAAATTTCATGAATTTCAATGAATTTTAAAGAATTTCAGTGAATTTCAGTGAATTTAATGAATTTCAGTGAATTTAATGAATTTCAATGGATTTAATGAATTTGGTGAATTTCAATGAATTTAATGACTTTAATGAGTATCAATGAGTATCAATGAGTATCAATGAATGTAAAAGAATTTAATGAATTTCAGCGAATTTCAGCGAATTTCAATGAATTTCACAAATATCAAAGAATATCAAAGAATATCAAAGAATATCAAAGAATATCAAAGAATTTAATGAATTTAATGAACTTAATGAATTTAATGAATTCACTGAATTTCACTGAATTTCACTGAATTTCACTGAATTTCACTGAATTTCACTGAATTTAATGAGTATCAATGAGTATCAATGAATATCAATGAATTTAATGAATTTAATGAACTCACTGGTTGGGTTTTGGGGCTTGGAGCCGCCTGGCACAGTGGGAGCTGTCCCTGCCATGGCAGGGGTGGCACTGGGTGAGCGTTGAGGTCCCTTCCACCCCAATCCATGCCATGGATCCCGATTCCCATCACAGGGGGCACTTTTGGGGTCCCCAAACCATCCCATGGATCCCGATTCCCATCACAGGGGACACTTTTGGGGTCCCCTGTGACTTTTGGGGTCCCCAAACCATCCCATGGATCCCGATTCCCATCACAGGGGACACTTTTGGGGTCCCCAAACCATCCCATGGATCCCAATTCCCATCACAGGGGGCACTTTTGGGGTCCCCAAACCATCCCATGGATCCCAATTCCCATCACAGGGGCACTTTTGGGGTCCCCAAACCATCCCTTGGATCCCGATTCCCATCACAGGGGGCACTTTTGGGGTCCCCTGCGAGTGTTCAGGGCTTGGAGAGGAATTAAAGCATTCTCCAACTGGCTCTGGATTTATTTGGAGTCATTAAAGACCAAACCCCAAATGCCGATGTAGGATTTCTGTCCTGAACAAACCCAACCCCAGAATCAGCTCTGGGGAGGAATTTCACCAGGAGATGTTTGTAAAAATAAAAACCCAAATGGAATAAGGTGGGGTTTTGCTCCTGCTGGATAAACAGGGGGAGTTTCTCAATTTGGGTCCCTGAGCTGGGGCTGTTCCAGGTGCCCGGCAGGGCTGGCATGGATCCCGGAGCCCAGGAAAAGCCTGGCTGGCGAGGGGGGATCATTCCAGAGCTCTTTTCTCTGTGCTGTGGGTTGGACAGAGAGTGGGGCAGCAGGAAATGCACGTGGGACCTGCAGAGCTGTGCCTGGGGGGGTTGGGGGAGATACATCCATGGCCTGGGGACGTGGCTGGCACTGGGAGTGACATGGCTGGCACTGGGAGTGACATGGCTGGCACTGGGAATGCCTGGGAGTGGAGCGTGTGGCACTGGCAGTGACATGGATAGCACTGGGAATGCCTGAGAGTGGCATGGGTGGCACTGGGAATGCCTGAGAGTGACAGGAGTGGCACTGGGAATCCCTGAGAGTGGAGTTGGTGGCACTGGGAGTCCCTGAGGGTGGCATGGGTGGCACTCGGAATCCCTGGGAGTGGAGTGGGTGGCACTGGGAATGCCTGGGAGTGGAGCGGGTGGCACTGGCAGTGACATGGATAGCACTGGGAATGCCTGGGAGTGACAGGAGTGGCACTGGGAATGCCTGGGAGTGACAGGAGTGGCACTGGGAATCCCTGGGAGTGACAGGAGTGGCACTGGGAATCCCTGGGAGTGACAGGAGTGGCACTGGGAATGCCTGAGAGTGGCATGGGTGGCACTGGGAATCCCTGGGAGTGACAGGAATGGCACTGGGAATGCCTGAGAGTGGCATGGGTGGCACTGGGAATGCCTGAGAGTGGCATGGGTGGCACTGGGAATGCCTGGGAGTGACAGGAATGGCACTGGGAATCCCTGGAGGTGGAGTGGGTGGCACTGGGAATTGCTGCATGTGCAGTGTGTGGCACTGGGAGTCCCTGGGTGGCATTAGGAGTCCCTGGGAGTGGCATGGGTGGCACTGGGAGTGACATGAGTGACACTGGGAATCCCTCGGAATTGCATGGGTGGCACTGGGAGTCCCTGAGAGTGGAGTTGGTGGCACTGGGAATCCCTGGGTGTGGCACTGGGAATCCCTGGGAGTAGCATGGGTGGTACTGGGTATCCCTGGGAGTGGCATGGGTGGCACCGGGAGATTTCAATCCGATTTCTTTGGGTGTGTTTCGAAGGAAGGAAGGATGGATGGATGGATGATGGATGGATGGATGGATGGATGGATGGATGGTTTCTTTATCCTGGGCATTTTCCACCCTGCCATGGCAGTGCCCGAGTTTGGGGCAATTGGGATTTTTCCTCTTGGTGCAGAGAAGTTTCAGCCCCAAACCCCAAGGGCGGAGCTTGGGCTGTTCCCAGGGAGCTCCGGATCATCTCCCAGGGCTTTAATTCCCAAACCTTCCCACATCCCCTGAACCCGGGCACTCAGAAATCTCCGCTCCCACCTCAGCTCCTTCCTTGAGCTCAGGCTCCTCTGGGGCTTTCCCAGCTCAGGATTTTCCAGAATTTTCCCCTCAGGGGTTCGTTTCCATCCCAAATCCAGGCAGTAAATAAAGCAGGAGGTGCTGAGTGGTGCCTGTGACTTTGCTGTGTTGAGAAATTGGATATCTGTGACTCCAAAAGGTTCTTCCAACTCAGAGAATTCCATGATTTTATTTTGTGATTCCTTGATTTTCAACACTGGATCCCTGGAAATACCCCAGGCCGGGTTGATGGCATTTGGAGCAGCCTGGCACAGTGGGAGGTGCCCGTGCCATGGCAGGGGTGGCACTGGGTGGCATTTGATGTCCCTCCCACCCCAAACCATCCTGTGATCCTACAAAATTGTGTTTGTGTGGGAAAAAAAAATCCCTTGTGCTTCAGTTTAATGTGGAAAACTCCATTTTCTTTTTAAATGAACAACTCCTCCTCTTGTGTTCCACCTGGGAGCAAAATCTGGGATTTTCCTGCTTTTGGGGTTGTCCTGCTGTTCCCAGAGCTCTGTGGGAACAGCAGTGAGGAATTCCCATATTCCGAGCTGGTGCCCTTCTGAATTCCTGCGGAAATTCCATGGCTGGAATTTCCAGGTTTTCCCTGCACTCACAGGAAATTTTCTGGGATTTGAGTTTCCTTTTCAAACTTTCTGGAATTTGAGTTTTCAAACTTTTTGGAATTTGAATTTCCTCTTCAAGCTTTCTGAATTTGAGTTTTCTCTTCAAGCTTTGTGGAATTTGAATTCCCTCTTGAAACTTTCTGGAATTTGAATTTTCTCTTCAAGTTTTCTGGAATCTGAGTTCCCTCATTAAGCTTTCTGGAATTTGAGTTTCCTCTCCAAGCTTTCTGGAATTTGAGTTTTCTCTTCAAGCTTTCTGGAATTTGAGTTCCCTCTTTAGTTTTGTGGAATTTGAGTTTTCTCTCCAAGCTCTCTGGGATTTGATTTCCCTTTTCAAGCTTTCTGGAATTTCAGTTCCCTCTCCAAGTTTTCTGGAATCTGAGTTCCCTCATTAAGCTTTTTGGAATTGGAGTTTTCTTTTCAAGTTTTCTGGAATCTGAGTTTTCTCTTCAATCTTTATGAAATTTGAGTTCCCTCTTTAATCTTTCTGGAATTTGAGTTTTCAAGTTTTCTGAATTTGAGTTTTCTCTTCAAACTTCCTGGAATTTGAGTTTTCAAACATTTTGGAATTTGAGTTTTCTCTTCAGGCTTTCTGGAATTTGAGTTTTCAAGTTTTCTGGAATTTGAGTTCCCTCTTGAAACTTTCTGAATTTGAGTTTTCTCTTCAAGCTTGGTGGAATTTGAATTCCCTCTTCAATCTTTATGGAATTTGAGTTTTCTCTCCAAGCTCTCTGGAATTTGATTTCCCTCTTCAAGCTTTTTGGAATTTGAATTTCCTCTTCAAACTTTCTGGAATTTGAGTTTTCTCTTCAATCCTTCTGGGATTTGAGTTTTCTCTTCAGGCTTTGTGGAATTTGAATTCCCTCTAAACTTTCTGGAATTTGAGTTCCCTCTTTAGCTTTGTGGAATTGGAGTTTTTAAGCTTTCTGAAATTTGAGTTTTCAATCTTTTTGGAATTTGAGTTTCCTCTTCAAACTTTCTGGAATTTGAGTTTTCATACTTTTTGGAATTTGAGTTTTCAAGCTTTCTGGAATTTGAATTTCCTCCTCAAGCTTTCTAGGATTTGGGTTTCCTCTTTAAGCTTTGTGGAATTTGAGTTCCCTCTCCAAGTTTTCTGGAATTTGAGTTCCCTCTTGAAACTTTCTGAATTTGAGTTTTCTCTTCAAGCTTTGTGGAATTTGAATTCCCTCTTCAATCTTTATGGAATTTGAGTTTTCAGGCTTTCTGGAATTTGATTTCCCTCTTCAGGCTTTCTGGAATTTGAGTTCCCTCTCCAAGTTTTCTGGAATTTGATTTCCCTCTTGAAGCTTTTTGGAATTTGAGTTCCCTCTTGGCATTCCAGCCTCTCCTTGGGGCACCCTCCAAGTGTTTGTGTCTGGCTCTTGTTCTGCTCCTGGCTCTGGGATCTGCCAGGAGGATCCTGCAGGGAAGAGGAAGAGCAGAAATCCTTTGAAATTTAGGAATTGGGAGGAAATCCTCCCTGTGAGGGTGCTGAGCCCTGGCACAGGTGCCCACAGCAGCTGGGGCTGCCCCTGGATCCCTGGCAGTGCCCAAGGCCAGGCTGGACAGGGCTGGGAGCACCTGGGATGGTGGAAAATGTCCCTGCCCGTGTCGGGGGCTGGAATTTTTGGGATTGAAGGTCCCTTCCCACCCAAACCATTCCGTGGGTCTGTGAATGGGTGACACAGGTGGCGTTTGCTCCAGGCTCCGGCAGGGAAGCAAGCTGAGCTTCCAGTGCCGTTCTCCTTCTGTGGATAAAATAACTCAGATTTTCTAAATCTTCTGAAGTGGTTTAGGATCTGAGGCTGAGGGGAAGGAGCTCATCCTCTGTGGGGCTTTTTGGAGAATTTTGTGTGGATTTTGTGCATTTAAAGCAGCGGGAGAGGGGCGGCAGCTGGGGCTGCGCTGTGCGGGGGCTCTGCTGCGGCTCTGCTGCTCCCGGCAGGAATTCCCCGTTCCCAGCTGCGGGACGGGGGGGTTGTGCTGTGCAGGGAGGAGCTGGCTCCCAAATCCTGTGGGCTCCCAAATCCTGTGGGCTCCCAAGTCCTGTGGGCTCCCAAATCCTGTGGGGTTCCTGGTCTTGTGGGTCCCTTCCAGCCCAGGCTATTCTGTGTTCTAGGGGTGCTTCCATGTGTTGGGATGTCGGCCAGTGGCCAGTCCTGGTGGCTCCCAAATCTCCTCGTTAGTGTCCAGTCCTGGTGGCTCCCAAATCTCCTTGTTAGTGTCCAGTCCTGCTGGCTCCTAAATCCCCTCATTAGTGGCCAGTCCTGGTGGCTCCCAAATCCCCTTTACTGTGACCAGTCCTGGTGGCTCCCAAATCCCCTTGGCAGTGGCCAGTCCTGGTGGCTCCCAAATCCCTTTGTCAGTGGCCATTCCTGGTGGCTCCCAATCTCCTTGGCAGTGGCCGCTCCTGGTGGCTCCCAAATCCCTTTGGCAGTGGCCATTCCTGGTGGCTCCCAAATCCCCTTGGCAGCGTCCATTCCCGGTGGCTCCCAAATCCCCTCTGCAGCCCGCTCAGCCCCGGGAGCGGTGCCCGGTGAGTTCGGGCTGTGCCGGCTGAGCCCGAGCCGTGGCCCCCGCGCTGTCGCCTGTCCCGGCCGGGAGCGGGACAGCCCGCGACAATTCCAGCCGCCCCTCGTTAACCCTTTGCGCTCCAGGCCCTTGTTTTCCCTCTCAATCCCCCATGAAGGGAAAAACAATCGGGACGGACCTTACTGGGGGGTGGCGGCGGGAGGAATTCGGGGCGTCCCTGCCCGGTGCCACCGCGGGGGGAGCCCGGCGTGTCCCCGGTGCCTCCCCCGGCGGGGGCGCGTTAGGACCCAGCGCGGCACCGGCGCCGTGACAAGTCTGGAGCGGCCCTGGCGCACAGTGGCTCCATCGGCAGCGCTGGAATTCTCTGTGTCCCTCCCTCTCGGAGCATCCTCGCCCTGAAAAGGGATTTCCCCTCCCTCCCTTCCCTCCCTTCCCTCCCTTCCCTCCCTCTCGGATCCCCGGGGGAGGTTTGGGGGGGGATGCTCGGATCGGTCGGGACGCCGGGAAAAGCCGCTGGATGCCGGCGGCCGTGAGCTGATCGGGGATCTCCGGAGCGCTCAGCATGGCCCAGGGCAGGAGGCACGCGTCCGGCCGGGTAAGGGGGAGGGCTGATCGCTATCGCGACAGATCGCCGCGCTGTCGCAGCGAAAATAGCCGCGTTCTGTAAGGGATTCTCGATTGTGTTATGCCTGCAATGTGGCACAATAATGCCGGCAGGGGAGGGGGATGCTCCGGCTTGCACCAGGGCCGGAGTTACCTGCTCGTGTGGGTGATTACCCCGGTTCATTACAGCGATTAATTAATTCCGGCGGCCGAGCCTCCCCTCCGGCTCAGCACAAAGATCCCGGCGTGTTTTGCTGCCCTCCCTCCCTCCCTCCGGGCCATGCCGAGCTCTGCCTTCCGCGGGCCTGGCAAGCGCTTCCAGCTTTTTCCGTATTGCAGCTCCCCCTGGGCTGTGCGGTGCCAGCGGCCCCCCCGGGCCCGGGCCAGGCCTTTCCCGGGAGTTTGTGTCCCTGTCGCTGTGTCCCTGCGTGGCCGCCGCGGTGACATTGTGTCCCAGACCCCTCCAGCGCGGTTGGGCCTGGCTGTGCCAGCCTGGCAAGGATGGAGCTGCTGCGGGCGGACCCTTGGCAGACCCTCCGTGGGCACCGGGTCCTGCCTGCTGTGGGATCCACCGGGCCTGGAGCCGGTGGGATCTGGGCTGTGGCCGAAGGGGGCTGTGGCCGATTTGGGCTGTGCAGGGAAAACTTCCCAGCCTGGAGCCTTTTTTGCCCACCCCAGCAGGATCTGAGTGTGTCCATGTGGGGTTTTGGGGGCTGGAGCCCCCCAAGCCTCCCTGTTTCCCATGGGGGAGCAGGAGGAAGGGGGTGAGATCCCAGCCTGGCTCCTGACAGCTCTGTCATGGCAGCCTGGGGGGCTCCGAGGGATGGGGGCTCAGGGAAGGAGCCAAACGCTGGCTCCGAGGGCTGATGGAGGGAGATGTGGCAGGACTGGGGATCCTGGGGGTCCCAGGGGTGCTGGGGGGTCCCGGGGCAGCACTGGGAGTAGATTATCCCTGTTTGGCTCACATGGATTTTGGAATGGGCGCTGCCTGAACCACGGCTGTGCTGGCCCTTCCCCTGGCCACGTCCCTTCTGGGTTTTGGGGACGCTGCTCCTGGTGTCCTGAGACACCCACACCTCCCAGTTTGGCAGCCTGGAACCCAGTGCCACCATGACTTCATCCCAGTGCCACGTCCTGGTGTCACCCTCAGTGCCAGGGTGATCCCTCCTTTCCACAGGGCAGCAGCACCAGGATTAAACCAGGAATTCTCCCCAAATCTTTCCCTCTTCCAGCTTTGTGGGCAGCACCAGGAATTTGGATCTTCAGGATTAAACCCAGAATTCTCCCCAAATCTTTCCTTCTTCCAGCTTTGTGGGCAGCACCAGGAATTTGGATCTTCAGGATTAAACCCAGAATTCTTCCCAAGTCTTTCCCTCTTCCAGCTTTGTGGGCAGCACCTGGAATTTGGATCTTGGCAGAGCTGGCTGCTTGGGGTTCTCCTGAAACTTTTGATCTGAGCTTTGAGTGGCAGTTTGAGGCTCCAGCAGTGGGGGAGGAGCTCCTGGAGGAACACTGAATATTCCTGAGGTGGAGCAGAGCCCTGGAGCCCTCAGGTTTGAGTGGAGCTCCAAAATTCCCAAATCACTGGGAATTCATGGCATTTTCAGTGCCCTGGCACCAGGACCCTCACACAGCAGAGCAGACAGTCTGGGGGTGTCTGTCATGCCTCAGAAAGGGGGGAAATGGGGAAATGCTGGATTTGGGAGTGGTTCCGGTGGGAGGTTGTGAGGAGCAGTCTCCGGTGGTGGTGGCAGCACAGCCACGTGCTTGTCCCTCACCTGGTGTCACCGGGATGTGGCACAGGCTCCTCCTGGGCTGCTGGCTGCTCCAGAGGTTCAGCATTCCTGCTTGTCCCATTCCCACCACCTGGATCTCCTCAGCTGTCCCCCACTGCCTTCACTGGGAATCCCTGCATTTCCCATTTCCTGGGATTTAGGAGCTTATTCCCCTTCCAGACCGAGGGTGACAGGGCTGTCACTGTCAGTGGCCTCAGCCCTTGTGGCTTCCCACGGTTCTGCTCCTCCATCCTCTTCCTCTGCTGGCCCCAGGACTGGGGTATCCCAGGTGAGTTCCTCTGGGAATGTTGGTGTGGCACAGAGGATCCATGAGGAGCTGGCCTGGGAAGCTGAGGGAATTCTGGCCTGTGCCATGGTGTCCCCATGTTTGTCCCTCAGGGATTGTCACCACAGCCACAGGTGTGTCCGTCATTCCAGTGGGAATGTCCATCCAACTGGGCCAGTTCTTCCTCTTGTAAATCCTGGATTAATCTTGCTTTGAATCTTCATGAGAATTCCAGGCAGGGATTTTATCCATCCAGGTGTCTCACAGAACAATTCCTGATTAATTGGGAACAGAAGAGACTCAGGGCCCGGTCCTGAGGGGTGGGATGGGGTGGGAGGATTCATTCTGGGCTCTCCTTCTTTTCCCAAATGTGAAAGACTTGGGAAAAGTTCAATGAAATTGGTGTTGATGGGCAAATGTCTGTCAGGGACAGCTGGGAGAGCTGGGAATGTTCACCTGGAGAAGAGGAGGCTCCAGGGAGAACTTCCAGGGCCTGGAGGGGCTCCAGGAGAGCTGGAGAGGGACTGGGGACAAGGGATGGAGGGCCAGGAGCCAGGGAATGGCCAGAGGTACCCCAGGGCTTGGGGTGTGTCACATCCAAGGGACCTTACCTGGCTGCAGGTGCCCCATGGACACCAGGAGGGATAAAAACTCCTGCTCCAGGGACCTTCCCGTGTCCTGGGGATTTGGGATTTTCCTGTGGGCTCTGCTCTCGTTTTCTGTAACACCTGGGACATGATTTTCCAGGTGCTCTCAGGATGTTGCTGCCAGAAGTTTGGGTGATACTTGGAGCATCAATTTTTCCTTTGAGGTGTTGAGTTTTTTTTGTTGTTTGATGGATTTTTGGTCTTAATATAAGATTATTTTGTGATCTGATAAGATTGTTTTGATTTCTGCCAGTTGTGTTTGGACAAAACCTGGAATTCAGGCTCGTGGGAACACCCACATCCCTGGTTTTAGTCCCAAAACCCCAAACTGGGTGGGTTCACTCTGCATTCCAGCCTCGGGAAGTGATGTGCAGGGGAAGGGGCTGCTTTGGTGGGATTCCAGGAGCTTCCAAAGTCCCCAGGGTTCTTCCACAGGCTGAGAATTCCCCGAATGTCCCAAAGCCCTGTGGCTGAGGTTTGTCTGCAGGGTGAAAGAGGCTCTGTTTTCCTGGGATAAAGAGCAGATTCTTTGGCTGAAGCCAGGCCCAGAGTGACCAAAATTCCACATTTCTGCACAATGAGCAGAACCAGGGACACATGGAGGGGGAGAAATGCCAAACTGGTCCCGTTTTGGGGATTGCTGGGAGGTTGGGATGAGTGGGAGGATGGAGCTGAGCAGGACAGGGAGCATCTGAGTCCCCTCTGG
The DNA here is from genome assembly GCA_024865655.1 of Emberiza elegans. NCBI lineage: Eukaryota > Metazoa > Chordata > Aves > Passeriformes > Fringillidae > Emberiza > Emberiza elegans. The sequence goes on along the minus strand of JALJVW010002400.1, from coordinate 2,344,604 downwards.
GATAGAGGCAGTGGGATGGGAACGTTTCTGTCAGGGTTTTGAGGATCTCCAGAAGATCTGGAGAGGGGCTTGGAGTGACAGGACACAGGGAATGGCTTCCCAATGGAAAAGGGGAGATTTGGGTGGGATTTTGGGAAGGAATCCCTGCCTCTGAGCGTGCCCAGAGCAGCTGGGGCTGCCCCTGGAAGTGCCCAAGGCCAGGTTGGACAGGCCTTGGAGCACCATGGAACAGTGGAGGGTGTCCCTGCCCTTGGCAGGGGGTGGAATTATTGGGATTTAAGGTCCCTCCCCACCCAAACCATTCCAGAATTCCATGATTAATCTGCTTTGCTCAGGCTGACTGCAGAGCAGGAGGCGTTGGGGGTGGATCCCAACAAATTTCCCTGGGATTTCAATAATCCTGAGCATCTCCAGTAGCCGTGGAGTTCCTCACATCCATCACCTCATTGGTGCTCCAGGAGCATTGATCACCTGGATAACCCCAGGATGTCACCCTCGGAGTGCCCTGGTGTCTGCTGAAATACAAATATGGGTGTAACGTTGGTGACACGGAATCATGGAATTGTTGAGGTTTTAAATCCCTCCAGGGCTTGTAAAAATGTTATAAAGTGATAAATCAGGTTTGTGAGCCATGGCTGGTGGCTGGGCCATGGATCGTGGTTCCTGTTGGGGAGCAGAAGGAATCACCCAAAATAAAAAGGGCTGGAGGGAGATGAACCATCCCAATATGCACCAGGGGGGCCACCAGATCCCAACAGCGTGGAGGGATGGGACAGTGACCTCTGTGTGCTCCTGGGGTGGGACAGTGACCTCTGTGTGCCCCTGGGGTGGGACAGTGACCTCTGTGTGCCCCTGGGACAGGACAGTGACCTCTGTGTGCTCCAGGGGTGGGACAGTGACCTCTGTGTGCTCCTGGGGTGGGACAGTGACCTCTGTGTGCTCCAGGGGTGGGACAGTGACCTCTGTGTGCTCCAGGGGTGGGACAGTGACCTCTGTGTGCTCCAGGGGTGGGACAGTGACCTCTGTGTGCCCCTGAGGTGGGACAGTGACCTCTGTGTGCTCCTGGGGTGGGACGGTGACCTCTGTGTGCTCCAGGGGTGGGACAGTGACCTCTGTGTGCTCCAGGGGTGGGACAGTGACCTCTGTGTGCCCCTGGGGTGGGACAGTGACCTCTGTGTGCCCCTGGGACAGTGATCTCTGTGTGCCCCTGGGGTGGGACAGTGACCTCTGTGTGCTCCTGGGGTGGGACAGTGACCTCTGTGTGCTCCTGGGAAGGGACGGTGACCTCTGTGTGCTCCTGGGAAGGGACGGTGACCTCTGTGTGCCCCTGGGACAGTGATCTCTGTGTGCCCCTGGGGTGGGACAGTGACCTCTGTGTGCTCCTGGGATGGGACAGTGATCTCTGTGTGCTCCTGGGAAGGGACGGTGACCTCTGTGTGCCCCTGGGGTGGGACAGTGACCTCTGTGTGCTCCAGGGGTGGGACAGTGACCTCTGTGTGCCCCTGGGGTGGGACAGTGACCTCTGTGTGCTCCTGAGGTGGGACAGTGATCTCTGTGTGCCCCTGGGGTGGGACAGTGACCTCTGTGTGCCCCTGGGACGGGACAGTGACCTCTGTGTGCTCCAGGGGTGGGACAGTGACCTCTGTGTGCTCCTGGGGTGGGACAGTGACCTCTGTGTGCTCCAGGGGTGGGACAGTGACCTCTGTGTGCTCCAGGGGTGGGACAGTGACCTCTGTGTGCTCCAGGGGTGGGACAGTGACCTCTGTGTGCTCCTGGGGTGGGACAGTGACCTCTGTGTGCTCCTGGGGTGGGACAGTGACCTCTGTGTGCCCCTGAGGTGGGACAGTGACCTCTGTGTGCTCCTGGGGTGGGACGGTGACCTCTGTGTGCTCCAGGGGTGGGACAGTGACCTCTGTGTGCTCCAGGGGTGGGACGGTGACCTCTGTGTGCCCCTGGGACAGTGATCTCTGTGTGCCCCTGGGGTGGGACAGTGACCTCTGTGTGCTCCTGGGGTGGGACAGTGACCTCTGTGTGCTCCTGGGAAGGGACGGTGACCTCTGTGTGCCCCTGGGGTGGGACAGTGACCTCTGTGTGCTCCAGGGGTGGGACAGTGACCTCTGTGTGCCCCTGGGGTGGGACAGTGACCTCTGTGTGCTCCTGAGGTGGGACAGTGACCTCTGTGTGCTCCTGGGGTGGGACAGTGACCTCTGTGTGCTCCTGGGACGGGACAGTGACCTCTGTGTGCCCCTGAGGTGGGACAGTGACCTCTGTGTGCTCCTGAGGTGGGACAGTGACCTCTGTGTGCTCCAGGGGTGGGACAGTGACCTCTGTGTGCTCCAGGGGTGGGACAGTGACCTCTGTGTGCCCCTGGGGTGGGACAGTGACCTCTGTGTGCTCCTGGGGTGGGACAGTGACCTCTGTGTGCTCCTGAGGTGGGACAGTGACCTCTGTGTGCTCCTGGGGCGGGACAGTGACCTCTGTGTGCTCCTGAGGTGGGACAGTGACCTCTGTGTGCTCCTGGGGCGGGACGGTGACCTCTGTGTGCTCCTGGGCACAGAATTCCCATGGGAATCCTGATAAAATGGGAGAAGATGGACCATGAGCTGGTTAAGGCTGACTGACTGTGCTGCTCTTGTGGTTTTTTTCCACTCTCAAGGCTCATAAAAATGTTATAAAAGGGGCTAAATCAGGTTTGTGAGCCACTGCTGGTGGCTGGGCCATGGATTGTGGCTTCTGTTGGGGAGCAGAAGGGATCACCCAAAATAAAAAGGGCTGGAGGGAGATGAACCATCCTGATATGCACCAGGAGGCCACCAAATGGGACAATGACCTCTGTCTGCTCCTGGACACAGAATTCCCAGGCTGGAAACCCACGGGAATGCTGATAAAATGGGCAAGGATGGAGCATGGCTAAGGGAGCAGAAGGGATCACCCAAAACAAAAAGAGCTGGCGGAGGAGGCGAGTGCGGCCGGAGGGAGATGAACCATCCCGACATCCGCCCTGGTGTCCACCCCACCTTTCTGAGGGTCTCTTTTCTCACTGCCAGGCCTCCAGCGCGGCCAGGATGAGCTCTGACAGCAGCAGCAAGCCCCTCAAGGTGGGCTCCCGCGTGGAGGTCATCGGCAAGGGCCACCGGGGCACCGTGGCCTACGTGGGGGCCACCCTGTTCGCCACCGGCAAATGGGTCGGGGTCATCCTGGACGAGGCCAAGGGCAAGAACGACGGCACGGTGCAGGGCAGGAAATACTTCACCTGCGAGGAGAACCACGGCATCTTCGTCAGGCAGTCCCAGGTGGGTGGGATCCCAGCGTTCTGGGGTCCTGGGGTGGTGGTTAAATAGCGGGAATTTGGGGATTTTCCATCTCTCACAGGGGACGGAACAGCTCGCTCCAAATCCAGGTGGGGTCTCACCCTGTGCACGGATCTTGGGGTTCTGCAGGTGGGACCTCACCCTGTGCATGGATCTTGGGTTCTGCAGGTGGGATCTCACCCTGTGCCCAGATCTTGGGGTTCTGCAGGTGGGATCTCACCCTGTGCATGGATCTTGGGTTCTGCAGGTGGGATCTCACCCTCTGCCCAGATCTTGAGATTCTGGAGGTGGGATCTCACCCTCTGCCCAGATCTTGAGATTCTGGAGGTGGGATCTCACCCTCTGCCCAGATCTTGAGGTTCTGCAGGTGGGATCTCACCCTGTGCACAGATCTTGGGGTTCTGCAGGTGGGATCTCACCCTCTGCATGAATCTTAAGGTTCTGCAGCTGGAATCTCACCCTCTGGACAGATAGTGAGGTTGTGGAATGAAAACTGTGGTGAATTCCCAGTTGTTCCATTCTGCTGCCCTGTATTTAGCACCTGCAGCAGGTGGAGTTTGGGGTCGATCTCAGACATTTACCTAGAAGCAAAGTCAAGGAATTTTCATTAAATTGTGTTTAAAACCAGGTGGAATCTCACCCTGTGCCCAGATCTTGGTGTACTCCCAATTATATTCTCCAATATAATTGTTCAATTCTGCTGTTCTGTTTTTGCCACCTGCAGCAGGTGGAGTTTGGAATCGATCTCAGATGTTTACCTGGAAGCAGATCCAAGGAATTTTGATTAAATTGTGTTCAAAACCAGGTGGAATCTCAACCTCTGCCCAGATCTTGAGGTTCTGCAGGTGGGATCTCACCCTCTGCCCAAATCTTGAGGTTCTGCAATGGAAACTGTGGTGAATTCCCAGTTGTTCCATTCTGTTGCCCTGTATTTAGCACCTGCAGCATGTGGAGTTTGGAATTGATCTCAGATATTTACATAAGGGCAGATCCAAGGAATTTTGATTAAATTGTGTTCAGAACCAGGTGGAATCTCACTCTCTGCCCAGATCTTGAGGTTCTGCAGGTGGGATCTCACTCTCTGCACAGTTCTTGAGGTTCTGCAATGAAAGCAGCATGGTGAATTCCCAGTTGTTCCATTCTGCTCCTCTGTATTTGCCACCTGCAGCAGGTGGAGTTTGGGATCGATCTCAGATGTTTACCTGTAAGCAAAGTCAAGGAATTTTCATTAAATTGTGTTTAAAACCGGGTGGAATCTCACCCTCTGCACAGATCTTGAGGTTCTCCAGTGAAAGCAGCATGGTGAATTCCCAATTATATTCTCCAATACAATTGTTCCGTTCTGCTGTTCTGTATTTGCCACCTGCAGCAGGTGGAGTTTGGAATCAATCTCAGATGTTTACCCGGAAGCAGATCCAAGGAATTTTGATTAAACTGTGTTCAAAACCAGGTGGGATCTCACCCTGTGCACGAATCTTGAGGTTCTGTAGGTGAAATCTCATTCTCTGCACAGATCTTGAGGTTCTGCAATGAAAACTGTGGTGAATTCCCAGTTGTTCCATTCTGCTCCTCTGTATTTGCCACCTGCAGCAGGTGGAGTTTGGGATCGATCTCAGATGTTTACCTGGAAGCAAAGTCAAGGAATTTTCATTAAATTGTGTTTAAAACCGGGTGGAATCTTAACCTCCCCCAGATCTTGAGGTTCTGCAGCTGGAATCTCACCCTCTGCTCAGATCTTGGTGCATTCCCAATTATATTCTCCAATAAAATTGTTCCATTCTGCTGCCCTGTATTTGCCACCTGCAGCAGGTGGAGTTTGGGATCGATCTCAGATGTTTACCTGAAATCAGATCCAGGGAATTTTCATTGAATTGTGTTTACCTGGAAGGAGATAAAACTCACACTGTGTGTGTAGCTGCTGAGATTTGCTGCTCGTGTGCTGCAGCAGGAGCCAGGAGCTCCCTCCAGAGCAAACATCCTCCAGGTGAATTCCTGGGCCACCTCCAAGGAGCCCCTGTCCCCTCCCTGGCACAAAGGGGCTGGTTTGTGTCCCCCCCTGTGGCCTCTCATTGCCAGGACCTTGGGACTGGGTGACAGAGGGAAGCTGAGCACAAAATGGGGGCGTTTGGGTCCTGGGGTCCAGCCCAGCATCTGCTGTCCCACCCTTTGGAAGGGCCTTTGGATGGTCAGAGGCTGCAGCATGGCTCATCCAGCAGAGATGCAGGAATTACTGAGGTAGGAAATCACCTTCAGGAGGAGTCCAGCCATTCACTGCTTCAGCTTGAGGGAAAATTACCCCATCCTTTAAAAATGGGATAAACACAGAGAGCTCAACCCACCCGAGCTGGGGGCAAACTCACCAGGAAGCTTTTCATGTTCTTATCCAACCCAAATGCTGTTGGTGTGCTGGAATTGCCGGATGCAGCTCTGCTGCTCTCCTGGGACCACCGTGGACATTTCCCAGTGTAACTCCAGCACACTCCCAGTTCCCCACATTCAAACTGGACACATGGGCCTGGCTCCTTTGTCCTTCTCTCTGGGCCTCTCCTGACAGCTGGGAGAGGCTGGGAGGGTTTACAGGGAAAAGTTTGGGTCTGCAGGAGCAGGAGGGACCCCAGAGCCCGCCCAGTGCCACCCGCTGACAGTGAGGGACACCTCCCCTGTCCCAGGCTGCTCCAATCCAGCCTGGCCTTGGGCACTGCCAGGGGTCCACGGACACACAGCAATTCTGGGAATGCCATCCCAGCCAGGAATTCCTTACCAAAATCCCACCCAAACCTCCCCTTTTCCATTCCATAAAGGGGAAGCCATTCCCCTTTTTTGTCACCTCATCCTCTGGGCTGGGTGAGGGGTGGGTGATGCTCAACCCGCACCCCAAATTCCAGAGCTAAGAAGGGATGGGGACACCTGGAGCAGAGATGGGAAAGCAGGATGGGTTCTGGGAATTGGGCATTCCTGGGATCATAAAATCCCGGATTTTGGGTTGGGAGGGAGTTTAAATCCCACCCAGTGCCACCCTCAGGGACCCCTCCCACTGTCCCAGGCTGCTCCCAGCCCTGTCCCTGTCCCTCGGACGCTGCCAGGGATTGGGATGCATCCAGCCCCATCCAGAGCCTTGTGCCCGGCACCCTCTGCCTCTGTTCTTCCATCCATCCATCCATGGATCCATCCATCCATCCATCCATCCATGGATCCATCCATCCATGGATCCATCCATCCATCCATGGATCCATCCATCCATCATCCATCCATCCATCCATCCATCCATCCATCCATCATCCATCCATCCATCCATCATCCATCCATCATCCATCCATCCATCATCCATCCATCCCTCCATCCATCCATCCATCCATCCATCCATCCATCCATCCATCCATCCATCCATCCATCCATCCATCCATCCATCCATCCATCCATCCATCCATCATCCATCATCCATCCATCCATCCATCCATCCATCCATCCATCCATGGATCCATCCATCCATCCATCCATCCATCCATCATCCATCATCCATCCATCATCCATCCATCCATCCATCCATCCATGGATCCATCCATCCATCATCCATCCATCCATCCATCCATCCATCCATCATCCATCCATCCATCCATCATCCATCCATCATCCATCCATCCATCATCCATCCATCCCTCCATCCATCCATCCATCCATCCATCCATCCATCCATCCCTCCATCCATCCATCCATGGATCCATCCATCCATCCATCATCCATCCATCCATCCATCATCCATCCATCATCCATCCATCCATCCATCCATCATCCATCCATCCATCCATCATCCATCCATCATCCATCCATCCATCCATCCATCCATCCATCCATCCATCCATCCATCCATCATCCATCCATCCATCCATCCATCCATCCATCCATCCATCCATCATCCATCCATCCATCCATCCATCCATCCATCCATCCATCCATCCATCATCCATCCATCCATCCATCCATCCATCCATCATCCATCCATCCATCCACCCATCATCCATAAACAGCCCCCAAATCCCCCAAATCCTCAGTCCCAGGGCAAAACTGTGGATGCAGGGCTGCCCCAGCAGGTCCAGAGCTGGTCCTGAGCCACCCTGGGGCACACGGAGGGTCCCCGGTGTCCCCCGGGGCACAGAGGGGGGACCCCAGCCCTGGCACCCCTGGCAGGGCAGGGAGGGGCAGAGGGTGCCGGGCACAAGGCTCTGGATGGGGCTGGATGCATCCCAATCCCTGGCAGCGTCCGAGGGACAGGGACAGGGCTGGGAGCAGCCTGGGACAGGGGGAGGGGTCCCTGAGGGTGGCACTGGGTGGGATTTGAGGTCCTTTCCCACCCAAACCATTCCAGGATTCCCTGATTCTACCCAGGCTGGCAATTCCAAGCATGGCTGCTGTGGCATCACCTGGAGCTGCCTTTGGCAGAGGAGCTCCATGGCCGCCATGTGCCCAGCCTGTGGTGGCAGTCCCAGTGTCACCCCAGATCCAGCCCTGCTCTGTCCCTGTCCCCAGCCTCTCCAGCAGCTCTGGAATTCCCTCTGGGAAACCCCCAGACCACTCAGAATTCCCTCTCTGGATGGCTGCAGGTGTCGTGATTTCCTTGGCATCATCTTTTCCTTGGTCTCTTTGTGGCTTTTAATTCAAATTTCATTATTCCTGGTGTCGGGAACCTTCCCAAAATGGAATTCCTGTCTGACAGCTTCCCAGGTTATTTTGATTTTGAAGCTGAGCTCGCAGGTGGGAGGTGTGATGGATCAGCCAAATTCCTGCAGCAACGATTTGGGAGGTGCAGATCTGAGGCACAGGGATGGTTCTCCCTCAGGGATCTAATCCCTCCCAACCTCATTTTCCATGTTTATCCAGCAAAAATGCATCTAAAAATAGTTCAAAAGAAAAATCCCTGAATGTGCTACGAATGTTTCAGGCTGTCAAACCCAGAACTTTGACTTTCCTCATTGCCTGTGTGAATATTCCATGTTCCCAATGAAAACAAGGAGTGTGTGGCTGTTTTCAGAAGGGCTGATGGCAAAGCCAGAAAGACAAAATTAAAAATCTGCACCCAAACCGTGGGATCTGCTCTGCTGAACCCATTCCCAGAGGGATCTGTTCCCTGGCCTCCCTGTTTGGGAATTCTGGGCAAGAATTGTCGTTGTGTTTTTAACAGATCCAGGTGTTTGAGGATGGAGCGGACACAACATCCCCAGAAACCCCAGAATCTGCTGCCATGAAGGTCCCTAAGAGAGGTAGGATCCAGCTGGGAAATCCTTCCCAGAGGGTGGGAATCCATGGTGGAGGGGATGGGAAATTATTTCTGAAGGGGATGGGGAATCCCTCCTGGGGAGTGTGAAATCCCTCCTGGAGATGTGGAAATCCTTCCTGAAAAAATGGGAAATTTCCCTTGGAGGAGTGGGAATCCTTCCTGAAAAAATGGGAAATTTCCCTTGGAGGAGTGGGAATCCTTCCTGGAGAAATGGGAAATCCCTCCTGCAGAGGTGGGGAAATCCTTCCCAGGTGAGATGGGAAATCCTTCCTGTAGAGAGGGGAAATCTCCCTTGGAGGGGTTGGGAATCCTTCCTGAATAAATGGGAAATCTCCCTTGGAGGAGTGGGAATCCTTCCTGTAGAGAAGGGAAATTTCTTTTGGAGGAATGGGAATCCTTCCTGGAGAGATTTGAAATTTCCCTTAGAGAAGTGGGAATCCTTCCTGGAAAGACGGGAAATCTCTCCTGGAGGGGTTGGGAATCCTTCCTGGAGAGATTGGAAATCTCCCTTGGAGGGGTTGGGAATCCTTCCTGAATAAATGGGAAATCTCCCTTGGAGGAGTGGGAATCCTTCCTGGAGAGAAGGGAAATTTCTTTTGGAGGAATGGGAATCCTTCCTGGAGAGATTGGAAATTTCCCTTGGAGAAGTGGGAATCCTTCCTGGAAAGACAGGAAATCTCCCTTGGAGGGGTTGGGAATCTTTCCTGGAAAGATTGGAAATCTCTCTTGGAGGGGTTGGGAATCTTTCCTGAATAAATGAGAAATCTCTCTTGGAGGGGTGGGAATCCTTCCTGGAGAGATGAGAAATCCTTCCTGAAGAAATGGGAAATCTCCCTTGGAGGTGTGGGAGTCTTTTCTGGAGAGATGGGAAATCCTTCCTGGGGAGAAAGGAAATCTCCCTTGGAGGAGTGGGAATACTTCCTGGAAAGATTGGAAATCTCCCTTGGAGGAGTGGGAATCCTTCCTGGAGAGATGGGAAATCATTCCAGGAGAGAAAGGAAATCTCTCTTGGAGGAGTGGGAATCCTTCCTGACGAAATGGGAAATCCCTCCTGCAGAGGTGGGAAGTCCTTCCCAGGTGAGATGGAAAATCTCTCCTGGATGGGTTGGGAATCCTTCCTGAATAAATGGTAAATCTCCCTTGGAGGAGTGGGAATCCTTCCTGTAGAGAAGGGAAATTTCTTTTGGAGGGGTTGGGAATCCTTCCTGGAGAGATGGGAAATCCTTCCAGGAGAGACAGGAAATCTCCCTTGGAGGACTGGGAATCCTTCCTGGGGAAAGGTGGGAAATCCTGGAGGAAGGGACAAACCATGGAGTGTGGAATTGCACATCCCAGTGGAAGTGGAGCATCCCCGTTCCCCCGGGGCAGGGCAGGGCAGGGATCCCTTCCCGCTCTCCTCCGAGCATTCCTGCCCCGCCTCCTCCGAGCATTCCTGCCCCTTTCCCACCCCCGCTGGCCTGGCCCTGAGCCCAGCCGGGCTTCCCTCCCTCCCCGCGAGCTCGGCTTTGTCGGGAATGTTTTCCCGGGCGCTGCGGGATCCCGGAGCTGCCGGAGGGGGCTCTGCCAGCCTCCTGCCTTGGCTGCTCGCTCGGCTCCGTGTGCCAGGCCGGGAGCTGCCCCTGTGGGAGGCGTTGGTGGCATCGGGATTGACGGCTCGGGGTGGCCTGGGAGCGGTGGGTGTCGGCTGTGGGCGGGATTTCTTCTCTTCAAGGAATTAGGAGGTAAAATTAGTTGGGAAAAGCGGAACGGACTGTTCCTTCCTCTCTGTTTTGGAGTGGATCCTTCCTTGCTCTCTGCTTTGGATGCTGCTGTAGAATTGTGGAATAATTTAGGCTGGAAAAGCCCTCGGACACCCCCGAATTCCCCAGCATTGCTCAGGTCACCACCGTGTCCCCAAGTGCCACGTGCACAGGGCTGGTAAATCCCCCCAGGGATGGGCACTCCACCCCTGCAGGGCTGGACAGCCCTTTCCAAGAAGGAATTTCCCCAGTATCCAACCTGGCCCAGCGTGAGGCCGTTCCTGTCCCTGTTCCCTGGGAGCAGATCCCAGCTGGTGGCTCCAGGAATCCAGGGCGTTGTGCAGAGCCACAAGGTCCCCCCCGATCCCCCTTTTCTCCAGGCTGAGCCCCTTCCCAGCTCCCTCAGCTGCTCCTGGAGCTCCAGGCCCTTCCCTGGACGCTGGGTTGGGACAGACAGACACCAGTGCCAGCGCCCCCATCCCAGCATCCCAGAGCAGGAGGAGCCGGGCTGCAGGTGGGGTGTGGGCTGATGCTGCCAGGGATGCAGGGCTGGGATGTGGCTGCCTGCCCAGGGTTGCCATGGAAACAGCAGCGCTGCAGTGGGAGGTGCAGGGACGGCTCTGCCACGGCGCCAGCGCGGCAGGGGACACCTGGGCCAGCTGCTGGGGACACCTGGGCCAGCTGCTGGGGACACCTGGGCCAGGGTGGGAATGCAGACAACACCTGCCAGGGAGGGACAGGACACAGGGAATGGCTTCCCAATGGAAAAGGGGAGACTTGGGTGGGATATTGGGAAGGAATTCCTGGCTGTGAGGGTGGGGAAGCCCTGGCACAGGGTGCCCAGAGAAGCTATGGCTGCCCCTGGGTACTTGGAAGTGTCCCTGGAGCCACCTGGGATGGTGGAAGCTGTCCCTGCCCATGGCAGGAGGTGGGGCTGGTGGGGTTTAAAGTCCTTCTCACCCAAGCCATTCCATGATTCTGTGCCCCCAAGTGTCACCCACACATGGATTTCACCCCTCCCAGCAATGGTGACTCTGCCAGGCCCTGAGCAGCCTGTGCCAGTGGTTCAGGAATCCCTGAAATCCATGGATTCAGCCTGTGCCAGTGGCTCGGGAATCCCTGAAATCCAGGGATTCAGCCTGTGCCAGTGGCTCAGGAATCCCTGAAATCCATGGATTCAGCCTGTGCCAGTGGCTCCGGAATCCCTGAAATCCAGGGATTCAGCCTGTGCCAGTGGCTGGGGAATCCCTGAAATCCATGGATTCAGTCTGTGCCAGTGGCTGGGGAATCCCTGAAATCCATGGATTCAGCCTGTGCCAGTAGAATCCCTGAAATCCATGGATTCAGCCTGTGCCAGTGGCTGGGGAATCCCTGAAATCCAGGGATTCAGCCTGTGCCAGTGGCTGGGGAATCCCTGAAATCCATGGATTCAGCCTGTGCCAGTGGCTGGGGAATCCCTGAAATCCAGGGATTCAGCCTGTGCCAGTGGCTGGGGAATCCATGAAATCCATGGATTCAGCCTGTGCCAGTGGAATCCCTGAAATCCATGAATTCAGCCTGTGCCAGTGGAATCCCCTGAACCATGAATTCAGCCTGTGCCAGTGGCCCAGGAACCCTGAACCATGGATCAGCCTGTGCCAGTGGCTGGGGAACCCTGAACCATGGATCAGCCTGTGCCAGTGGAAATCCCTGAACCATGAATTCAGCCTGTGCCAGTGGCTCCTGGAACCCTGAAACCAGGGATTCAGCCTTTGCCAGTGGCTGGGGAATCCATGAAATCCAGGGATTCAGCCTGTGCCAGTGGAACCCTGAACCAGGGATTCAGCCTTTGCCAGTGGCTGGGGGAATCCATGGAATCCAGGGATTCAGCCTGTGCCAGTGGCTGGGGAATCCCTGGAATCCAAGGATTCAGCCTGTGCCAGTGGAATCCCTGAAACCAGGGATTCCCAGAGCCAGTGGCTCAGGAATCCCCTGAAATCCAGGGATTCAGCCTGTGCCAGTGGCTCAGGAACCCCCCCAATCCAGGGATTCAGCTGTGCCAGTGGAATCCCTGAAATCCAGGGATTCAGCCTGTGCCAGTGGCTGGGGAATCCATGAAATCCAGGGATTCAGCGTGTGCCAGTGGCTCAGGAATCCATGGAATCCATGGATCAGCCTGTGCCAGTGGCTGGGGAATCCATGAAATCCAGGGATTCAGCGTGTGCCAGTGGCTGGGGAATCCCTGAAATCCAGGGATTCAGCCTGTGCCAGTGGCTCAGGAATCCCTGAAATCCAGGGATTCAGCCTGTGCCAGTAGAATCCCTGAAATCCATGGATTCAGCCTGTGCCAGTGGCTGGGGAATCCCTGAAATCCAGGGATTCAGCCTGTGCCAGTGGCTGGGGAATCCTTGAAATCCATGGATCAGCCTGTGCCAGTGGCTGGGGAATCCCTAAAATCCAGGGATTCAGCCTGTGCCAGTGGAATCCCTAAAATCCAGGGATTCAGCCTGTGCCAGTGGAATCCCTGAAATCCATGGATTCAGCCTGTGCCAGTGGCTCCGGAATCCCTGAAATCCAGGGATTCAGCCTGTGCCAGTGGCTGGGGAATCCCTGAAATCCATGGATCAGCCTGTGCCAGTGGAATCCCTGAAATCCATGAATTCAGCCTGTGCCAGTGGAATCCCTGAAATCCATGAATTCAGCCTGTGCCAGTGGCTCAGGAATCCCTGAAATCCATGGATCAGCCTGTGCCAGTGGCTGGGGAATCCCTGAAATCCATGGATCAGCCTGTGCCAGTGGCTGGGGAATCCCTGAAATCCAGGGATTCAGCCTTTGCCAGTGGCTGGGGAATCCATGAAATCCAGGGATTCAGCCTGTGCCAGTGGCTGGGGAATCCCTGAAATCCAAGGATTCAGCCTGTGCCAGTGGAATCCCTGAAATCCAGGGATTCAGCCTGTGCCAGTGGCTGGGGAATCCCTGAAATCCATGGATTCAGCCTGTGCCAGTGGCTGGGGAATCCCTGAAATCCAGGGATTCAGCCTGTGCCAGTGGCTCAGGAATCCCTGAAATCCAGGGATTCAGCCTGTGCCAGTGGCTCAGGAATCCCTGAAATCCAGGGATTCAGCCTGTGCCAGTGGAATCCCTGAAATCCAGGGATTCAGCCTGTGCCAGTGGCTGGGGAATCCATGAAATCCAGGGATTCAGCGTGTGCCAGTGGCTCCGGAATCCCTGAAATCCATGGATTCAGCCTGTGCCAGTGGCTCCGGAATCCCTGAAATCCATGGATTCAGCCTGTGCCAGTGGCTCCGGAATCCCTGAAATCCATGGATTCAGCCTGTGCCAGTGGCTCCGGAATCCCTGAAATCCAGGGATTCAGCCTGTGCCAGTGGCTGGGGAATCCCTGAAATCCATGGATTCAGCCTGTGCCAGTGGCTGGGGAATCCCTGAAATCCAGGGATTCAGCCTGTGCCAGTGGCTGGGGAATCCCTGAAATCCATGGATTCAGCCTGTGCCAGTAGAATCCCTGAAATCCATGGATTCAGCCTGTGCCAGTGGCTGGGGAATCCCTGAAATCCATGGATTCAGCCTGTGCCAGTAGAATCCCTGAAATCCATGGATCCAGCCTGTGCCAGTGGCTGGGGAATCCCTGAAATCCAGGGATTCAGCCTGTGCCAGTGGCTCCGGAATCCCTGAAATCCATGGATTCAGCCTGTGCCAGTGGAATCCCTGAAATCCAAGGATTCAGCCTGTGCCAGTGGCTCCGGAATCCCTGAAATCCAGGGATTCAGCCTGTGCCAGTGGCTCCGGAATCCCTGAAATCCAGGGATTCAGCCTGTGCCAGTGGCTGGGGAATCCCTGAAATCCAGGGATTCAGCCTGTGCCAGTGGCTGGGGAATCCCTGAAATCCATGGATCAGCCTGTGCCAGTGGAATCCCTGAAATCCATGAATTCAGCCTGTGCCAGTGGAATCCCTGAAATCCATGAATTCAGCCTGTGCCAGTGGCTCAGGAATCCCTGAAATCCATGGATCAGCCTGTGCCAGTGGCTGGGGAATCCCTGAAATCCATGGATCAGCCTGTGCCAGTGGAATCCCTGAAATCCATGAATTCAGCCTGTGCCAGTGGCTCGGGAATCCCTGAAATCCAGGGATTCAGCCTGTGCCAGTGGAATCCCTGAAATCCATGGATTCAGCCTGTGCCAGTGGCTCAGGAATCCATGGAATCCAGGGATTCAGCCCCAGGAGCGCAGTGGAACTGCCCCAGTTCCGAGCTGTATCCCAGTGTTTGCCCTCCTCAGCCAGCAGCTCCCGTAAGGAATTCCCTGTGCCCCCAAACCCACGCCCCACTGTGCCACCCTTTCCTGCCAGATCCTGGCTCTGCCTCATTCCCACTTCCCAAAATTCTCCTGTCCCTCTGCTGGGTGCCCTGTGGCTGCAGGGACACTGGCATGGGGACAGGGGTGTCCCTCGGGCTCATGGCTCTGTGTCTGCTCTCTCCACAGATTCCCTGGATGCCACCAAGGCCAGCAAACTGGTGAGTGACCCCAGCATTTTGTCACCTCTGAGAGGTTTCCATCCCTTCAGGAAGAGCACGTGGACACACTTGCATGGGATAAAATGCCTGTGGGAAAGGGAATTTCTCCTAAAACCCGTGGGAAACAGGGTGTAAAAAAAATGTCATTTTCAGCCAGTGGCCAGGAATCAGTGGGTTCCTGAGGGGTGATCCAGCACAGGTCCTGTGTCACACATTTTGATCTGAGTTCAGCAGCATTCCCTGGCTGCTTCCTCCAAACCCTGACCCTCCTGGAATCCTGGAAAGGACCCCAAACCCCCTCATTCCTGCAGGGAACTCCTTCCACTATCCCAGGGTGCTCCAAGCCCCATCCAGCCTGGCCTTGGGCACTTCCAGGGATGCAGGGGCAGCTCCCCTCCGAGTGCCTTCATCCAGGAGCTCCAGAGGCTCCTGGGACATGGATAGGGACGTGTTGTACCCAAATGTGAGGGATATTTCCCAAGGAATGGAATCTGGAGCGGGTTCCTGTCCTTGGGAATGGCCATACAGATGCTGGGCAGTGAGGAATTATGGAATGCTGAGGCTGGAAAAGCTCCCTGAGACCATCAGGTCCAGCAGTTCCCCCAGCACTGCCCAGGTCACCACTCCTGGGGCCAGGGCTGGAGCTGGGTGGTCCTGGGGACACAGTGGGTGGGTTTGTGTGGTTTGGGGTAAAAACTGGATTTTCCACGGGGATGTGGGCAGTGTGGGAAAGGAAATGGTGGGGGCAAGGAGCTTCTGTGGCACCTGTGGGGCTGGGTTGGGGCACACTGGAGCCCAGCCTCCTGTGCTGCCATTCCAGGATAATTCCCAGGAGTGGGAATTCTGCTCCCCAGAGAAGGAACAGCTGGGAATGGGGATGGAGCAGCACCTGGGGGTTCACTGGGCTCAAACCCTGGGGAATGTGAGCTCCAGCCAGAGGGAAAGATGGAAATGGATTCCCTGCCCTGTGTTAGAGGGATTTGGGAAGGGTTTTGGGGTTTCCCTGCTGTGTGGGGTGTGATCCATCAACCCCAGCGCTGCTGGAGCCTGTGCTCCACGTGCTCCCTGCCTGATCCTCCTGGTTTCATTCCACCCTGGAATTCATTAGAAGACAAAGGGAATATTTAGAAAACCTCAACGTTCTTGAAATCAGGGAATGGGGATTGTTCTTTTGGTGCTGATGTGGAGAAGGAGTCAGGACAGGGAATGCTGCTCCATGTGCAGCTGCATTCCAGGGCATTCCTGCTGGTTTGCCATGGAATCCTGGAATGGTTTGAGGTGGGAGGGACCTTAAAGCCCATCCAGGGACATTTTCCACTATCCCAGGTGGCTCCAAGCCCCACCCAGCCTGGCCTTGGGCACTGCCAGGGATCCAGGGGCAGCCACAGCAAATCTGGGAATTCCATCCCAGCCCCTCCTCACCCTCACAGGGAGGAATTCCTTCCCAAAATCCCACCCCTCCCTGCCCTCTGGCAGTGGGAAACCATTCCCCCTGGTCCTCACATCCTCTGCATCCTGGGAGATCCTGGCCCCACAATCCCTTTTCCCTGTCTGTGCCCCATGAAATGATTTATTCCCCTTCGCACAAGTCCTGACTCCCCAAATCCTCCGTGCCGGGGGTGGGGGACAGGAGGTGACACCAGAGCAAGGGGGTGACTCCAAGGCTATTTTCTCCTCTAATTTACTTCAATTTCCCCGATTCTCTTTCCCCTCCTGCCTTTCCTGCAGCCTGGAGGGGGTTCCTAGGAGAGCCCCCAGGGCTGTCTAACCTTCCTTCTGTTCCCTCCTCACGCAGCGCGGAGCCAAGCCCAAAAAGGTGCTGTCCGTCTGTCCGTCCCTCCCGCGCGCGCGGCCGCATGCCGGGGCCATGGTCACCCTCACTGTCCCCATCCCGCTCCATCCCAGCGCTGCATGGCTGTCCCTGCATGTGCTCCCAGCCGGGGAGGGGACGTGGCTCCGGGGGGTGTCACATCAGCGTGGCAGCCTGGAGCCTTTGGGTGGGAAAACCTCAGAGACCCAACGAGTTGTCAGCGGTGTCCCCAAGTGTCACATCTGCGGGGCTGGGGGCTGTCCCCCTGCTCCAGGCAGCCTCTCCCAGTGTTTTCCAGCTCTTTCCATGAAGGAATTTTCCAGCTATCCAGCCTGAGGTTGTTCCCTCACAGATGTTTTTATAACCCCTAAACCCTCCGGTGACCTGGGGACAAGTGGCACCTTCTCAGAGCTGTCCTGTCCCTGGGCTCTGTCCCCTCCTCGTGGGGACACCCAAACCCGCCTGGTTTGTGACAATTACTGAAGGCAAAAATCTTTTGTGCAAGGATGAGCTGAAACTCCAAAGGTCTCGGCAAAGAATCCCAGAACGGTTTGGGTTGGGATGGACATTAAAGCCCATCTCATTCCACACCACGGGCAGGGACACCAAATCATCATTCCCTGCAGGAAATTTGGGGATTTTTTTTTTCCCCTCTTGGGAATTCTGCCAAGAGAAAAGCCAAGGTGGGCACTGGAGCTGTGGGAGAAGGGAGGGAGGTGTTACCTGTGCACCCTTTGGTCCGGATTTGCTTTCCAGCTGCTTCTGTGTTGATTTTTGGGTGGAAAAATGATCCCAAGAGCTCCGTTTGTCCGTGGGAAGTCCAGAGGAGAGGAGCAATGTGGAATCTGCTGAGAGCCTGTGGAGAGAGGCCGGGAGCATCTGTCCCCAAGTGTCCCCTCCTTGTGTCCCCCACATCCAGGGGTCTGCGTGTCCCCGAGGCTTCAGGGGCCGTGTGGATCCCTCATCCTGGTCCTGCCAGCTCCAAGGGGCTCTGCTGGGATGGAATTGGAATGTTGGGTTCTGCCTTCCCTGTCCTTGTTCGGGTGGGTTTGCAGCCGCTCCGTGTCCCCGCCGTGTCCCCGCTGTCTGCTCGGAGCTGCGGCTGGGATTAGGATCAGGGGCTGTGACTGTCACTGTCCTGAGGATCTGTGACTGTCACTGTCACTGTCCTGGGCATCTGTGACTGTCCTGGGCATCTGTGACTGTCACTGTCCTGGGTGTCTGTGACTGTCACTGCCCTGGGGATCTGTGACTGTCACTGTCATGGGTGTCTGTGACTGTCACTGCCATGGGGATCATGGATCTGTGACTGTCACTGTCCTGAGGATCTGTGACTGTCACTGTCCTGGGGATCTGTGACTGTCACTGTCCTGAGGATCTGTGACTGTCACTGTCCTGGGGATCTGTGACTGTCCTGGGCATCTGTGACTGTCACTGCCCTGGGTGTCTGTGACTGTCACTGTCCTGGGGATCTGTGACTGCCCTGGGCATCTGTGACTGTCACTGTCACTGCCCTGGGGATCTGTGACTGTCACTGCCCTGGGCATCTGTGACTGTCACTGCCCTGGGGATCTGTGACTGTCCTGGGCATCTGTGATTGTCACTGCCCTGGGCATCTGTGACTGTCACTGTCCTGGGGATCTGTGACTGTCACTGCCCTGGGGATCTGTGACTGTCACTGCCCTGGGCATCTGTGACTGTCACTGTCCTGCCCTGGGGATCTGTGACTGTCACTGCCATGGGGATCTGTGACTGTCACTGTCCTGGGGATCTGTGACTGTCACTGCCCTGGGTGTCTGTGACTGTCACTGCCATGGGGATCATGGATCTGTGACTGTCACTGTCCTGGGGATCTGTGACTGTCACTGTCCTGGGCATCTGTGACTGTCCTGGGCATCTGTGACTGTCACTGTCCTGGGGATCTGGATCTGTCACTGTCCTGGGGATCTGGATCTGTCACTGTCCTGCCCCTCGTCCTGGCTGTACACTGTCCCACACCTCACACAGGGACATCCCCACCGAGGGACAGCCCCGTGCCAGGCCCTGCTGTCCCCTCACAATTTAACCTTTTCAGCCACTCGTGGCCCTGAGATCCCCCGTGCCCTCGGGCAGCTCAGGGATGTGCCATCTGCGGGGGGACCTGGATAATGAGAGTAATTAGCGGGTAAATCCTCGTTCTGGAGATTAGGGCGGCTCCTGTGTGTCAAATATAGACTTTAATCTATAGACTTTAATGTGCAGAGCTGCTGCCAGATGGGCCTTGCCCCCTGCTGTGCTCCTTCCCTGTTTTCCATGGATTTGGGAGTGTTTGTGGCCTTTGGGTCGTGCTGTTCCCAGGGCTCGGAGCAGGGGCTGCAGGACACTGGGGGTCCTGTCCCTTGCCTGTGGCACTGTGGTGGGTGTCCCTGTTCTTGGAGCAGGATGTCCACGCTGTCCTCAGGAGGTGCTGGCCTCTGTCCTGGGCCAGGCTGGCTGGGAAGGATCCCAAAATCTGGTTAAAGAGCAGGAAAAGGGTCTATCCCAGGGCAATTTTGGGATGAAGCAGGTTGTGCTGTCTTCATCCCCATGACAATGTGTCTGTGGTGGTGACAGGCCAGCCCCTTCTCCTGCTGCAGCGCTGGGTGACGCTGGGTCACGGGTGTCACCTCCCAGGGACACAGAGGTGGCAGGGCTGTGATGGGAGCAGGGAACTCCCAGGGACGCAGGGAAAGGCTCCTGCAAAAGCTCTGCCTCACTCAGGGACATCAGGGGCTGACCCATTCAGGGATCAGGGAATTGTGGAATATTTAGGTTGGAAAAGCCCTCTGAGACCCCTGAGTTCAACTGTTCCCCTGGCACTGCCAAGTGTCCCCAAGTGCCACGTCCACAGGTGGCACGTGCTGCTGCTGTGACCCTGCTGTTAAACCCTGTCCTGCCGCCTCAGGTCACCTGTCCCCTGCTGCTGCAGCCAGTTTGATCCTGGGATTGTCCCTGGATGATCGGGGTTGTCCCTCTGCAGTGGCATCCCTGTTCTTTCATCCTCCCAGTGGCATCCCATGTGCCAGGGCTGCATTCCGGCTGTGTCCTGGGGCTGGGCCCTCTCTGCTGGGCACCTGCTGCCATCCCGTCCCAGCCCGGGGTGACCCGTCAGTGCCTGGGTCGGTGTCCGGGTGTTGTCCCGATGTTGTCCCGGTGTTATCCCGGTGTTATCCTGGTCTCCATGCAGGAATGGCCAGATCAGTGTCCGGGTGTTATCCTGGTGTTATCCCGGTGTTATCCCGGTGTTATCCCGGTGTTGTCCCAGTCTCCATGCAGGAATAGCTGGGTCAGTGTCTGGTTGTTATCCCGGTGTTATCCCAGTGTTATCCTGGTGTTATCCTGGTGTTATCCCGGTCTCCATGCAGGAATAGCTGGGTCAGTGTCTGGTTGTTATCCCGGTGTTATCCCAGTGTTATCCTGGTGTTATCCTGGTGTTGTCCTGGTCTCCATGCAGGAATGGCCAGGTCAGTGTCCGGGTGTTATCCCGGTGTTATCCTGGTCTCCATGCAGGACTGGTGGGGTCAGTGTCCATGTGTTATCCTGGTGTTATCCTGGTGTTATCCTGGTCTCCATGCAGGAATAGCTGGGTCAGTGTCCGTGTGTTATCCTGGTGTTATCCCGGTCTCCTTGCAGGAGCAGCCAGGTCAGTGTCTGGGTGTTATCCTGGTGTTATCCCAGTGTTATCCGGTGTTATCCCGGTGTTATACAGGAGCAGCTCGGTCAGTGTCTGGTTGTTATCCTGGTGTTATCCTGGTGTTATCCCAGTGTTTTCCTGGTGTCTGTGTAGGAGCGGCCAGGTCAGTGTCCAGGCCTTATCCCATTGTTATCCCAGTCTCCATACAGGAGTGGCTGGGTCAGTGTCCGGTTGTTATCCCAGTGTTATCCCGGTGTTATCCCGGTCCCATCCTCATCTCCATGCAGGAGTGGTGGGGTCAGTGGCCAGATGTTATCCCGGTGTTATCCTGATGCTATCCCCGTCTCCCTGCAGGAGCAGCTGAGTCAGTGTCTGGTTGTTATCCCAATGTTATCCTGGTGTTGTCCCGGTCTCCATACAGGAACAGTTGGGTCAGTGTCTGCGTGTTGTCCCACTGTTATCTCGGTGTTATCCTGGTCTCCATGCAGGAGCAGCCAGGTCAGTGTCCGGGTGTTATCCTGGTGTTATCCCAGTGTTATCCTGGTCTCCATGCAGGCTTGGTGGGGTCAGTGTCTGGTTTTTGTCCTGGTGTTATCCCGGTCTCCATGGAGGAGCAGCCAGGTCAGTGTCTGTTTGTATCCTGGTGTTATCCCAGTATTATCCCGGTGCTATCCTGGTCTCCATACAGGTGTAGCCAGATCACAGTCTCCTTGTTATCTCGATGTTATCCCAGTGTTATCCCGGTGCTATCCCGGTCTCTGTGCAGGAGCAGCTGGGTCAGTGTCTCGTTGTTATCCCGGTGCTATCCCGGTCTCCCTGCAGGAGCAGCTGGGTCAGTGTCTCGTTGTTATCCCGGTGCTATCCCGGTCTCCCTGCAGGAGCAGCTGGGTCAGTGTCCCGTTGTTATCCCGGTCCTATCCCGGTCTCCCTGCAGGAGCAGCGGGGTCAGTGTCTCGGTGTTATCCCGGTCCTATCCCGGTCTCCCTGCAGGAGCAGCTGGGTCAGTGTCTCGGTGTTATCCCGGTCCTATCCCGGTCCTATCCCGGTCTCCCTGCAGGAGCAGCTGGGTCAGTGTCTCGTTGTTATCCCGGTCCTATCCCGGTCTCCGTGCAGGAGCAGCTGGGTCAGTGTCTCAGTGTTATCCCGGTGTTATCCTGGTGTTATCCCGGTCTCCCTGCAGGAGCAGCTGGCCGTTCCGGCCCGGGGCAGGTCCCAGCTGCTCTGTTGAACACAGAGGGGTCACCCCCAGCCCCGTTAATCCCTTAAAGGAGCGGATGATCCATCAGCTCCCAAACCCCGCCTGCCCCCAGCTGCCCAAACCGAGTCCCGTGGCAGGGCCTGGGTGAGGCCAGGGCTGATTTCCCAGGCACTGCTGTTCCTGGGGCTGGGTGACACCGCTGTGGCAGCTCTGTGTGTCCCCAAGGGAATTATTTTAATGTGACCCTCTGGGGCCAGGAGATGAGCAGCGTCTGATGCTGCAAATGGATGACTCCATGGAAAAGAGCTGGAGTTAACCCTGGCATCTCCTCTCCAA
This sequence comes from Emberiza elegans, assembly GCA_024865655.1. Classification (NCBI taxonomy): domain Eukaryota; kingdom Metazoa; phylum Chordata; class Aves; order Passeriformes; family Fringillidae; genus Emberiza; species Emberiza elegans. The sequence continues at coordinate 2,322,775 of JALJVW010002400.1, read as the reverse complement.
TCCCCCCAAGAGCCAGGAATTCTCCCATCTGTGGTGGTGCCACCAACTCTTGCTCATGGATTTAGGATAAAAAAACCTCCCTTACCCATCCCTGAGGAGTTTCAGGGACAGCCCAAAGCACCTGACAGCATTTCCCTGGGGTTAAATTGCATTTTCTCCCTGCTGCTGCATTTATTAGGATCTTTGTGTGGGAAGAGTTGATATATTCTGGATTTAGGGAGCAGAGCTGTGTGCGAGGAGAGGAGCTGGTTCATTAGAGCAGCTCTAATACCCATAATTATCTTAAACTTAAATCCTTGTGAGCCTGCACGTGGCTCCTCCAGAAATGGACACAGCACTGGGATCATTCAGGGGCTTAAAGCCACAGATCCAGGATGATTTCATCTGGAAATGCTGCAAAAGGGATTTATTTCTGTTTTGGGCCAGGGCTGGTGGGAAAGGGAGGGAGATTCTGTTGGAGCGTTGGAATGGATTTGGATGATCCCAAAAGCTGGGCCTGTGTCAGCTCTGCCTCCTGAAGGGGTTTGTGGTGCTCAGGCTGGTGGGGCTCAGGGTTTCTTTGTTAGGAGATGCAATTCCAGCTCCCAAAAATGTCCCTTGGGAACGCTGCCCTGCCCCCAGTGCCTGCCAGCAGCCAGAGGGGGCTGCAGGAGGGCAGATCATGGGATGGGCCGGGTTAGAGGGGACATTAAACACATCCAGGGACACCTCCCATGATCCCAGGTGGATCCAAGCCCCAGTGTCCAACCGGGCCTTGGGCACTGCCAGGGATCCACAGCAAATCTGGGAATTCCAGCCCAGCCCCTGCCCACCCTCCCAGCCAGCAATTCCTTGCCAAGATCCCAGCCCAATCTCCCCTTTCCCAGTGGCAGCCATTCCCTGGCTCCTGTCCCTCTGTCCCTTGTCCCCAGTCCCTCTCCAGCTCTCCTGGAGCCCCTCCAGGGACTCTGAGGATTCCCTGGAATTTTCCCTTCTCCAGGGGAACATTCCCAGCTCTCCCAGAGCAAAAGAGCTCCAGAATCCTGGAATGGTTTGGGTTGGAAAAGGCCTTAAATCCCATCCATTCCCACCCCATCCATGGGCAGGGACAATTCCCACTGTCCCAGGTGGATCCAACCTGGCCCAGGACACTCTCAGGGATCCAGGGGCAGCCCCAGCAAATCTGAGAATTCCAGCCCAGCCCCTGCCCACCCTCCCAGGCAGGAATTCCTTGCCGAGATCCTGACTCCAGAGCAGAGGGGCTCCAGAATTATGGGATGGTTTGCCCTGGAAGGGACCTTGAAGCCCGTCCAGTTCCATCCCTCGCCAGGGGCAAGGACGCCTCCCACTATCCCAGGCTGTTCCAAACTCCATCCAGCCTGGCCTTGGACACTTCCCCCACCCCCGATTCCCTGATCCAGGCGTTTTTCAGGAATCAGACCCCAGCACAGATCAGTTGGACACAGGATGTCCCCAGCATGACATCCTCGAGGGGCTGCATCCAGGGAATGTCAAAGAGGCCTTAAAATGCTTTTTCCAGGAGATTGGCAGGATTGTGCTGAGGGACTGGAAATACCAGAGGTAAAATTCCCTCTGTGTGTGGAGGGTTGGGTGCGAGCCTGGGGCACCCTGAGCTCCTCTCCCCTCATAGTGTGGGAATTTTGGGAAAATAACACAGTTGGAATGGGAGCTGGATGAGTCTGTGCTCATGTTACATAACACAATAATCATATCCTAGATGGGATTCACGATGCGTGCCTGTAAAGGGAGCTGCACTCCGTGGGGCAGGACAGGGATTCATGGAGAGTTTGGAGATGGTGCTTGGTGACATCCTGGGCTTCCCAGCGGAGTTCTTGTCCAGGGACAGCGGGAATGCCGGGCAGGAATTGTGGGAACGCTCCTGGCAGGGCAGCGAGGCTCGGGACGTGCTGGACGCCGCCCAGAGTGGCATTTTTAGGGCAGGGATTTTGGGGCAGGGCTTCTCCGAGGCCCGGGGGGGTCTCTCCGCACCCCGAGCTCCCTCGATCCGCCCGTGTGGGCCGGAGGTGCGCAGCTGGCGCTGGATGGCAGCGCGGCGACATGATCCATCCCTCTGTCCATCTGTCCGTGCCTCCGGGCTCGGCGCCGTCCATCTGTCCATCCGGGCTCCGCTCCGTCTGTCTGTCCGCTCCCGGCGGGTTTGGCTGCGGGCACCGCGGGGATACCGGAGCCGCCAGCACCGCGGAGCTGGCACCGGGGGGGCTCTCCCAGGGTGGGGGGGCTCCGAGCCGCTGAGAACCCCCCCGTCCCCTCCCCGAGCGCAGCATCGCATCCCCATCCCCATCCCCATCCCCATCCCCATCCCCATCCCCCGCCGCCCGGCTCGGTGCAGCGCCCGCCGGTGCGGCCCCTCCGCGGTGATGTCATGAGCCGCCGGGGCGGTGGTTGGAGCCACCGGCGGAGCGGGGACGAGCGGCCGCGGCCGGGGGGGGGCTGCCCTGCACCCCCTGAGCCCCCGCCGAGCCCCCGGGCAGGACGTGGCGAGCGGCCGGCGGCGGCCGCGGCCATTTGCGCGGTGCGGCCGCGCTGACTGACCCGCTGCTGCTCCGTCTCCTCCCGCTCCGGCCGTCCCTGCGCGACGATGAGGCAGGCCCCGGCCACACGCAAGGTACGGTCCGCGCCCGCATCCCCCCCCGGCATCGCGTCCCCGCTTCCCGGCCGCCTCCTCGCTGGTTTTCCCCGTTTTCCCCGCGTTGATGCTGCCGGGCTGTAATTGGGAGCGTGACGGGCTCGGGGAGGAGGGGGGCGGTGGGTGAGCATCGGTTCATGGCTGGCTTTGCCTTCCGAGCTCCCGGAGTCCCCTCTCCGTGTCACCCGGCCGATGCAGCGGCTCTGCGGCTCTGCCGGGGCCCTGTCCCCGCTGCCGGTGCCATCCCTGTCCCCGCTGCCGGTGCCATCCCTGTCCCCCCTGCCGGTGCCATCCCTGTCCCCGCTGCCGGTGCCATCCCTGTCCCTGCTGCCGGTGCCATCCCCTCTGCCTGGGGGTGTCAGTGCTGTCCCTGCTGCCTGTGTTGTCCCCGCTGCCGATGCCATCCCCACTCCAGGGGTGCCAGTGCCATCCCTGCTGCTGTCCCTGTGCCCACAGCCCGAGAGAGTCGGTGCCATCCCCGCTTCCAGTGCCACCGGTGCCCACCCTGGGGAAGCTGTGTGCCCACGATCCCGTTTTTCCTGCCAGCCACGCTGTTGGGTTCAGCCTTTGGCATTCCCAGAGGCTGGCAGTGCCCGAGTCCCTGCCAGGCTGCCATTCCCGCAGGTGACAGCACGGGCACTGGCCTATATGTTTATTTTTAGTGTAACCACGATGTCACTGCTCAGCTTAAAGAGAAATCCTGGGAATTTCTGGCTGATGGCAGGGAATAGACCTGAGCTGGTCTATACCTGGCAGGAAATGCTCCTGATTTACCCCTGCACCTCCCTGCGCTCAGACACCGACGCTCCTCTGTCCCTGTTAATCCTCTTCCCCATGGAAAGTTTCAGGGGTGCTGCTTTCCCTCTGCCCCGTTGGAGGGGGGACTGGGGGCTGCTGGAGCTCAGCCCCAAGCCTGGATTCCCTCCTGCTTTTCCTGCTGCTCCTCTCCTCGCCCATGGAATCACACCTGTGAGACCTGGGTGGTGCTGCTCGTTTCAAACGCAGAATTCCCGGCAGTATCCCAGGGAACCACGCCCTGAGGGGCTCATCCAGGGGCTGAGACTCAGCTCCAGCAGAGGGGAGGTGCCTCCAAGGGGGCCAAATTCCCGGGAATGGAGTGGGATGGCATCAGCATGGACCAGCACTGGATCAGTGCCTGGGCATCACCCCCGGCACTGCCTACCCCGCTCAGGAGCTGCTGCCAGTCGGGATCCTCCTGGAAACTCTGGGAATCCTCCACAGCAGCAGCCGCAGGCTGTGAAGTTCAGACCCGAAGCCTTGAAACTTAATCCAGGAGAAGGCTCCAGTGGCACTCCCCCGTGCTGCCTGCTGGAAGGTGACATTCACACATTGCTGCTCATCCATCCAGCGCTCGCTGCTCCTGCCTGGATCGGGATTCCCACACCTGGAGTGGGACCAAATCAGGAGGGACTTGTGGGACCCCACCTTCAGCAGGCAGTGCTGACCCCACCACAGTCAGTCCTTGGTGTCCAGGAGGATTTTTCCAGAGTTCCTGCTGCCAGAAGCTGAGTCCATCTCGGAGAGCGCCAGTTTGGAGCCCCCAGCGCTCCCCCGGGAGCTGAGGTTTTGTAATTCCATCAAATATTGATGCAGCAGCATTACACAGCAGAGCCAGAGCCTCCCGTGGAACATCCATCCCCACCCATCCATCCATCCCCAACCATCCATCCATGCCCAGAGCGGGGGTTTGGAGCATCCTGGGTCCAGGAGGGTCCAGGTGGGGCTGGAGCCTCTGTTCCCGGCGCTGGCACGATGCCTGACACCAGAAAATCCACGTCCCATCCTGGTCACCGGCTTTTCCTGAGCCCAGGGATGACTGGCTGGGGACAGATGGGGCCACCACAGAGGGGAGCCCGGCCATCCCCCGTTCCTGATGGAGAGAGCAGCTGGAGCATCCCAGAACATCCCTTTGCCATGGGTCCTGAGGGTCTTGGAGCTCCAACTTTCAGTGGTCATCACAGGGAGGGGACCAGAACTCCAAAGGATGCACAGAGCAGGAATTATTCCCTGTCATTCCACATGGCTTTAGGGATGGTTCCCAGGAGGCTTCTCCCTGTTTTTTAGGGTTTGGTGTGGTTTGAGTCAGGGTTTGAGTTGGTGTCCCCCACCCCAGGGCCAGGACAAGGCTCAGTGTCCCCCAGTTCAGGGCTTGGTGTCCCCCAGGACAAGGCTCAGTGTCCCCCAGTTCAGGGCTCTGTGTCCCCCAGTTCAGGGCTCTGTGTCCCCCAGTTCAGGGCTCTGTGTCCCCCAGTTTGGGGCTTGGTGTCCCCCAGGACAAGGCTCATTGTCCCCAGGACAAGGCTCGGTGTCCCCTGGGACAAGGATCAGTGTCCCCCATCCCGGAAAAGGCTCAGTGTCCCCAGGGAAGGATTTGGTGTCCCCCAGAACAGGACTCAGTTGTCTCAGGTGACATTTCCCCATGTCCAAGGACTCGGTGGTCGGTGTGGGACCCCCCCAGCCCTGCCCCACTCCTGAGTCCCCCCATGTGTGGAATTCCTAAAGAAGATGTTTTCCAAGTGTTTCCCAGATTTTTGTTGCTGCTCCATGTTTCTTACTTGGGACTTTGGGAAGATGCTGGAAAGCTCCTGAAGAGCATCCTGAAGGTTTCACCTCAGGGTCTGGAACTTTGGCCGCTGCAATTCCATTTTCCTTACAAATTTGGTCACTCAGGAGATGTCGTGGAAGATGGGAATAGGCTGCAAGTGAGCAAGGCAGGATTTAGCTGAAGCAATGCCAGAGGTGATGGGAAGTTTGGAAGTGCAAACACATCCAGGTTGATATTGAAAACGGGGGAATAAAGCTCCAAGGTTCCTGAGGCCTTGGGAGGGAACACGGCTGTGTTGGAGATCAGCTGGAGCTCCTGGTCCCTGGTGGGCTCCGTGTGCCTCATGTCCCCATCCCGGACATGAGATCATGTGGCAGTGCCATTATCCATCTGTTCTGCTCCCGTTTATTCCCAGCTGGGATTAGGTCATGGAATCAGAAATGAGGGAGAGCGTGGAAGTGCTCCAAGGCTGCAGCTGGGCAGATGTTCCCAATGCCCACCCGCTGCCCCCCAGCACCAGCCTGGTCACTCCTCCTTTTCCATCCATTAGGGATTGTTTTCAAGGGAAAAATAGTAAATAATTTCATATTTGTCTCTGTTCCAGGCTGGGCCCTGTGGCCTCCCCTCCCTGAGCTGCTGGGAGCTGCTGCATGTGCATGGAGGGGTGTGGGGGGTCCTGCCCCAAAATCATGGATGATTTAATTCCAGCCATGAAAGGAGAAGTTGGGAATGTGGAATCAGCTCTGTGGTGTCCCTGGAATTTTTGGTTAAACAAAGCAGAGCCTGGGGGCTCTGGGGCAGCTGGTCCAGGGTTCTCTGGGCCCTTTGGAAAACCAGAGGGATCAGGAGAGGAGAAAACTCATCTTTAAGATGAAATCTTTTCCATCTCCTGCTCCGGGGATCTCTGGGAAAGGCGTGGGAGGTCAAACCCCCCGTGCCCATGGAATGCCCAGCCAAGCTGAACCAGGCTTTGCCTCTGAGGACCAAAATTCCTTGGAAACACAGGGTGGATCTGCCCTGGGGTGTCCGTGGGGGTTCGGGATGTGCCCTCTGTCCCCAGCTCTGTCCCCACACGAGGCTGCAGGGGCAGGGATGGGGCAGGGGCTGGCTCTGGGCTCTGCTCCCGTCCCATGGGAGCTGTGCCAGGGGCTCCCATGGGATCTCTGCCTGCGGAGCAGGTTAACGAGCCCCCAGGCTAACGACGCCGCACGCACCTGGTGCCACGGGGCACGCACACGGTGCCGGGCACACTAACGATGCCGGGCACACTAACGATGCCGTGCTGTCTTTTGTCTCCTTTCCCTGCTCTGCCGCTCCGGCCGCCGCCGGCTGTTCTCTGCTCCTCTGTCCCTGTGTGACTGTCTGTCCTCTCTGCTTCCGCTCCCGCTGCCCTCCAGAGCACCGCCCGCCGACCCAAGGTGAGCAGCCACGGCGGGGGCACCGAGCGCGGGGGGCACCGGCGGCCCCGGGGGTGCCAGCGCCACTCAGAGCACCGGGTGTCAGCCCCGTCACGAGCACAGATCACGGGGTGCCAACAGCAGGATCCATTGGGTGCCAGCCCCACTCAAACATGGGCCAGTGGGTGCCAGCTTCACCCAAACATGAGCTGTTGGGTGCCAGCTCCACTCAAACACAACCCCTTGGATGCTAACACCATCTCAAACATGGCACATTGGGTACCAGCCCCACTCCAACATGGGCCTTTGGGTGCCAACCCCACCCAAACACAATCCATTGGTTGCCAACACCACCCAAACATGATCCATTCATTGCCAAGCCAGCTCAAACACGGTCCATTGGTTCCCAGTCCCACCCAAACGTGATCCATTCATTGCCAGCCCTACCCAAACGTGGGCTGTTGGGTGCCAGCCCCACCCAAACATGATCCTTGGGTTGCCAACACCATTCAAACATGGTCCATTCATTGCCAACCCCACTCAAATGTGAGGTGTTGGTTGCCAACCCCGCTCAAACACAACTTGTTGGGTGCCAACCCCATCAAACACAAACGGTTGGTTCCCAATCCCACCCAAACAGGATCTGCTGGGTGCCAACACCACCCAAACATGATCCATTCATTGCCAACCCCACTCAAACGTGGCCCTTCTTGTGGATGCCAACTCAAACATGATCCATTGGGTGCCAACCCTGCTCAAACACAACTCATTGAGTGCCAACCCCACGCACAAACAACCCATTCTCCGCCAGTCCCACTCAAACATGATCCCTTGGGTGCCAATCCCACCACAAAAAGGATGCATTTGATACCAACCCCATTCAAACACAATCTGTTGGGTGCCAGCCCCACCCAAACATGATCCATTGGGTGCCAACCCCACTCAAACATGATCCACTGGTGGCCAACCCTGCTCAAACATGATCCCTTGGGTGCCAATCCCACCACAAAAAGGATGCATTTGATACCAACCCCATTCAAACACAATCTGTTGGGTGCCAGCCCCACCCAAACACGATCCACTGGTGGCCAACCCCACTCAAACATGACCCATTGGGTGCCAACCCCACTCAAACATGGTCATTCTTCTGGATGCCAACTCAAACACAATCCTCTGGTGACCAACCCCACTCAAACACGATCCATTGGGTGCCAACCCCACCACAAAAAGGATGCGTTTGATACCAACCCCATTCAAACACAATCTGTTGGGTGCCAGCCCCACCCAAACACGATCCACTGGTGGCCAACCCCACTCAAACATGATCCACTGGTGGCCAACCCCACTCAAACATGATCCATTGGGTGCCAACCCCACTCAAACGTGGTCGTTCTTCTTGGATGCCAACTCAAACACAATCCTCTGGTGACCAACCCCACTCAAACACGACCCCTTGGTTCCCAACCCCAGCGTTGTCCTTCCGCCTCACTGTGCAGAGCCCAGAGGAGCTCACAGCTCCTCTGATGGACTCCTCTGGAGCAGGTGCAGCTCCCTGGGGACCCTTTCCTAGGATGGAGCAGTGTGAAATCCATGTGGCAGTGCCCAGGCTGTGCCAGGGGGTCCCTGTTGGTGTTGCTGTTCCCTGACTGTCCCAGTTTGTGCAGGGATTTGGGATCTGAGTTCAGATGGGATCTGAGTGGGATCTGAGAGATCAGATCTGAGTGGGATCTGGGTGGGATCTGAGTGGGATCTGAGAGATCAGATCAGTGGGATCTGAGTGGGATCTGAGAGATCAGATCTGAGTGGGATCTGAGTGGGATCTGAGAGATCAGATCTGAGTGGGATCTGAGTGGGATCTGAGAGATCAGATCAGTGGGATCTGAGATCTGAGAGATCAGATTGGTGGGATCTGGGTGGGATCTGAGGATCTGAGAGATCAGATCAGTGGGATCTGGGTGGGATCTGAGTGGGATCTGAGAGATCAGATCTGGGTGGGATCTGAGAGATCAGATCAGTGGGATCTGAGTGGGATCTGAGAGATCAGATCGGTGGGATCTGGGTGGGATCTGAGGGAGCCTGAGGTGTCAGGCAGGGCTGTGTGGTCCCACCTGGCCCTCAGGGGCTGTTCCAGCCAGCAGCATTCACCTTGGGAAGGGACTTGCGGCTTGAAGGGAGGAAATGTGGGAGAGAAATCCCTAAAGACTGAGTTTGGAGGTGCAGAACTGTCCTGCAGGGAGGGCTCCATGCTCAGCAGGTGCTTCCAACCCCAGGCAGGGCTGGATTCCATCAGCCCCAGGGCTCTGGGATGCCCCCACTGCCTGGCTTTGGATGGTTCTTGGTGATGTCTCTGCAGGGATGTCCCGTGGGACCTCCTGCTCCTTTGGCCTCACACCTGTTGGGATCCTGGAGTCACGGGATGGGTTGGGTTGGAAGGGACCTAAAGCCCATCCAGCTCCAGCCAGGAGCAGCTCCCACTATCCCAGGTGGCTCCAAGCACCCTCCGGCCCGGCCTGGGACACTTGCAGGGGTGTGGCAGCCACAGCTGCTCTGGGCACCCTGTGCCAGGGCTTCCCTGCCCTCACACCCTGAAATTCCTTCCCTGTGCTCTCTGTGGGGATCTCTGACCCCAAAAGCAGCAGGAACAACAAACATCCTTGTTTTGAGTTGTATCTGAAAGGAAGCGCGTGGGGCTCGGTGCTACCCAGGAATTCCCTGTTTTCTGTGCCTGGGAGAGCTGGGATCATCCCAGGAGGGCAGGCTGGGCATATCCAAGGCGTGCTGGACTTGCTGCAGTCCAGTTAACTCGGATTTGTCTCCATTTTGGAGAAAATAAGGGCAGAGGGTGATTGTTTCTCCTTCCCAGGTGTGCCTGTGGGTGAAACCACACGCTAGGTGAACCCTCATGGCACCAAAAATCCCATTTCTAGAAATAAAATCAAGTCAGGAAATTTAATTTACACAGTAAGAGGTGAGTGGTCCAGAAACAGGGTCCGTGAGGAGACTAGTGGGAGCCTGGGGGCGCACCTGGTGCTTCCCTCACCCCTTTTCCCACTGCCTGGGCTCAGACAGTCATTAATTAACAGCCTCACAAACGCTAATGAAGCAGCACCGGGCCCCACTGGGCTCTGGGAACTCACTCCTTGTTGATTTTCTTGAAGCTCCCCTAAAGCTGGGTTCTCATCTTGGTGGGCTCTGAGGTTTTGCTGTCTCACCCTCCGGAGCTGGGAAATGGAATCTGGGAATGGTTTGGGTCGGGAGGGACCTTGGACATCACCCAGTGCCACGGCAGGGACACCTCCCATTATCCCAGGGTGCTCCAAGCTGGCCTTGGGCACCTCCAGGGAAGTGAGGCAGCCCCAGCTTCTCTGGGAAACGCGTGGAGTCCATCCCCAATGGATTATCCATGAATTCCCTCCGAGCCCAGCTCCTCCAGAGCAGAGTTCCTGAGGGAGAAGTGACACAAGTCAGTGACACCACTGGAAATGGGGAATCTGGGAGTCACCAGAGGTGTCAGGGTGGGAGCTGTGGGAGCGCCATCCCTTGGCACGCCCCCCTGCCTCCCCCTCACCCGTGCCGGTGTCTTGCAGCCCACCCGGACCCCCACATCATCGGCGTCCGGCGGCACCGCCGGGCCCTCGGGCTCGGCCTCGGCGTCCGGCGGGGAGATGAGCAGCAGCGAGCCCGGCACGCCCGCCCAGACCCCGCTGGTGGCGCCCGTCATCCCCACGCCCTCCCTGGGCTCCCCGGGGGCGCCCCCGGTGCCCTCGCCCACCAAGGTGAGCCCTGCCCAGGTGAGCTGTGCCCCGAGCCCTGCCCAGGTGAGCGCTGCGCTCTGCCGGTGCTGCCCAGAGGGCGGGACAGAAAGCTGCACCCAGCGCTGCGAGGAAGAGGAGGAGGAGGAGGAGGTGCCCTGGAAGGTCCTGGGGGTGGTCGCTGGGCTGTGGGAGGAGCATCGGGACCGGTCGGAGCTCTGGCCAGGACAGAGGAAGAAGCAGCAAAGCTGCGAGGCCACTTCCAAAGAGAATTCCCAGTGCACCTCCATCCCTTCCCAAATAAATCCCTGTGGGACACGGCTGTCATCAGAGCACTTGGGCAGGGTTGAGGCTCTGAGCCAGAGCTTGATCCTATTAAATCCAGAGGGTCCAGTTGGCAGCACCCACTGGTGCTGGGAGAACTGGGGTGGAGGGACCAGCAGGGGTGCACTGGGGACCCTCCTGCCTTGGGATGCAAAGCCCACCTGGAAGGATGCAATATTTCCTACATCCAGGGATTTTTAATCGTTTTTAATCATTACAGAGTTATTCCCGTTTTCATCTTTAAAATACTTTTTCATCACTGCCATCCCGCTTTGATTAATGAGTTAATTAGAGCTTGGGAGAGATTTGGGGCACAAGGCCAGGGAGGGAATAGCAGGGGAGGACAAGGCCCTGGGACTGTGTGTGGAAGGGAGAGCTGGGGAAGGCACCCCAGGGTGGGAATAGGGGATGTCCCCACCTGTGTCCCCATGCCCAGGGCTCTCTGGTGACTGGTTTCTGCAGCTGGGTACAGAAATGGCTTTTTGGGGACATCAGAATGTCCAGGCTGGGAAAGCAGCAGAGGAGGAATCCATGGGAGGTTCTGGATTTTTCCAAGGCCTGTTCCTTGCTGTCATCCAGCTTTGGGATTTGAAACTTTAGCCCCTGTGGCTGCTGCCAGGGAGGGAGGTGACATCCCTTTGTCCCTGCAGCCCTTCCTTTGGGCAATGCTGGCATCAGCCTTCCCCTGCCCTGGGAGCTGAGCTGCTGGAAAAGGAGCTGGATCAGTTTTCCCTGGGGGGAGATCACCTGGGAACGATGTGGATGCCGCAGTGGGATCAGGCAGCCCCAGCTTCTCTGGGCAACTTGTGCCAGGAATTCCTTCCCAAAATCCCATCTAATTCTGCTACTGCAGGCCCTTGTCCCAAGTCCCTCTCACCTCAAAGTGCCCCAGTATTGATGACCCAAGTCAGGCCAGGTTCCCTGGGCTTCCAGAGCTCTGTCCAAGGATGTCCCTGCTCCTTCCCTAATTCTGGGCTCGCTGTTGCAGGAGGAGGAGAATCTCCGTGCTCAGGTCAGGGACCTTGAGGAGAAGCTGGAGACGCTGAAAATCAAGAGGAATGAGGACAAGGCAAAGCTCAAGGAGCTGGAGAAGTACAAGATCCAGCTGGAGCAGGTGCAGGAATGGAAGAGCAAAATGCAGGAGCAGCAGGCTGACCTCCAGAAGCGCCTGAAGGAGGCCAAGAAGGTGAGTGAGTGTCCCTGGCAGTGGGGCAGTGCCTGGAGGGGTGGCTGCAGGAGGAATTCCAGCCCTGACAAACCTTTCTGGGAGGAAATTTTCCCAATGCCCAACTAAACCTCCCCTGGTGCAACTCAAGGTCTTTTCCTCTGCTCCTCGATGTTGGGTATATTTGGGAATCGGGCTGGGCCAAGGTGGGATTTGAATTCCTTCTTCCCTCTCTTTCCAGGTGCTTCCCTCTTCCTTCTCTCTCCAGGTGCTTCCCCTTCCCTCTCTCTCTCCAGGAGTTCCAGGTGCTTCCCTTTCCCCCTCAGCTGTGCCTGCAGCTCCCAGGAGTCCATCCAAGCAGCCAAGGAGCGTTTCCTTCTCCCTGCCCTACTTTCCACAGTGGATTCCTGGTTTCTTTCCCCAGGGATTGATCTGTCTGCTCCAGTATTCCCTGTCTCCTTACCTTTGTCCTCGCCTGCTTCTCCTGCCAGGCTCTGGGTGTGGAGCAGGGAAGAGAGGAGTGGGACACCCTGGAGTGCTGGGCTGTGCCCTCCCATCCCAGACAACCCGGTGTCCATTGGATCTGGGGGAGCCTTGAGGGACAATAATTTCCTGAGAGCTTTGTGGGGTCTCTGCAGAGTTGTGGGGTCCCCTCAGCTGCTGCGCTTGCCCACAGGAAGCCAAGGATGCCCTGGAGGCCAAGGAGAGGTACATGGAGGAGATGGCAGACACGGCTGATGCCATCGAGATGGCCACGCTGGACAAGGAGATGGCCGAGGAGAGGGCAGAGTCCCTGCAGCAGGAGGTGGATTCCCTCAAGGAGAAGGTGGAATACCTCACCATGGACCTGGAGATCCTCAAGCACGAGATTGAGGAGAAAGGTTGGAAGGGAGAGGGACTTTGGGCTTGGAGAATGGGGAGGGTGGTGGGGTTCGGTGGGATATTGGGAAGGAATTCTTCTCTGTGAGGGTTCCAAGGCACTGGAATGAATTCTTCCAGAGAAGCTGTGGCTGCTCCATCCCTGGAAGCGTCCAAAGCCGGGTTGGATGGGGCTTGGAGCACCCTGGATAGTGGGAGGTGTCCCTGCCCATGTCAGGAGGTGGGAATGGGTGGGATTTAAGGTCCCTTCCCACCCAAACCAGTCTGGGATTCTGATATTCCGATCCCTCCTTTCCTCCACAGGCTCTGATGGAGCAGCATCCAGCTACCAGGTCAAACAGCTGGAGGAGCAGAATGCCAGGCTCAAGGAGGCTCTTGTCAGGTGGGATCCCACCTGTGCTTCCCCAAATTCCTTCCCAGGCCTCTTGTGCTCCCTCAGTCTGAGAGCAGCAATCCCAATCCTTCTCTGGAGTGACCGTGTCATTCCTGCTGGTGGCTCTGGGATCTCTGCCAAGCTCTTAAAGCATCCACAGGGAGGGGAGAGTCCCTTGTCCCAGGGGCTTGGTGGGGATGGGGACAATGAGTCACTCCAGCCTCATTCCCTATGGAATGCCTCATTCCCTGTGCATGGATGTGGTGCTTGGTATCCCAGCACTGTTCTCCAGACCCTGCCCAGCCCTGGGATCTACCTTTCCCTGGATGATCCCACCTTCCAGGGCTTGGAGACTTGAGGGCTTTTTATTTGGGAATCCACATCTAAGAAGTTCAGTGGGACCATCCCTTGGTGTAAATGAGCCGGATTTTGGGAACGTTTCTCACGTCCCCACCAGGGAGGGGCAGGTGGGGATGGATGAGCTCTGTTATCCTGGCTGGAGTGGGCAGGGGCTCGTGGGAGGGCCCTGACAGGACCTGTGGCTGTCCAGGATGAGGGACTTGTCAGCCTCGGAGAAGCAGGAGCACGTGAAGCTCCAGAAGCAGATGGAGAAGAAGAACACGGAGCTGGAGTCGCTGCGGCAGCAGCGGGAGAAGCTGCAGGAGGAGGTGAAGCAGGCGGAGAAGACGGTGGATGAGCTCAAGGAGCAGGTGAGGGACAGGTGGGATGGGATGTTTGGGATGTTCGTGGACATTCGGGGCACTTTGGGGACATTTGGGGCATTGGGACTCTTGGAGAGCCACGTGCAGTGATCCCACTGCAGGGACCAACACTCCTGGTCCCATATTCCCTAATTCCAAACCCTGTTCCAGCAGTGGGGCTGTGCTGGGCTCTGCCTGGAGGTGGGATGTGTGTCCTGGAGCAGGGATGGACTGGGATGTGTGTCCTGGAGCAGGGATGGACTGGGATGTGTGTCCTGGAGCAGGGATGGACTGGGATGTGTGTCCTGGCACACAGATGGATTGGGATGTGTGTCCTGGCAGGGATGGATTGGGATGGCAGGGGATGGACTGGGATGTGTGTCCTGGCAGGTGGATGGACTGGGATGTGTGTCCTGGCAGGGATGGATTGGGATGTGTGTCCTGGCACACAGATGGATTGGGATGGCAGGGGATGGACTGGGATGTGTGTCCTGGAGCAGGGATGGACTGGGATGGCAGGGGATGGACTGGGATGTGTGTCCTGGCAGGGATGGATGGGATGTGTGTCCTGGCAGGGATGGATTGGGATGGCAGGGGATGGACTGGGATGTGTGTCCTGGAGCAGGGATGGACTGGGATGTGTGTCCTGGCACACAGATGGATTGGGATGGCAGGGGATGGACTGGGATGTGTGTCCTGGAGCAGGGATGGACTGGGATGGCAGGGGATGGACTGGGATGTGTGTCCTGGCAGGGATGGATGGGATGTGTGTCCTGGCAGGGATGGATTGGGATGGCAGGGGATGGACTGGGATGTGTGTCCTGGAGCAGGGATGGATTGGGATGTGTGTCCTGGAGCAGGGATGGACTGGGATGTGTGTCCTGGCAGGTGGATGCAGCGCTGGGTGCTGAGGAGATGGTGGAGACTCTGACAGAGAGAAACCTGGATCTGGAGGAGAAGGTCCGGGAGCTGCGTGAGACCGTCGGGGACCTGGTAAGGCAGAATTCCTGGGATAGCAGCTGCTGATTCCCTGGGAGAAGGGCTGCTGATTCCCTGGGATAACACTGCTGAATTCCCTGGGATAACACTGCTGAATCCCTGGGATAACACTGCTGAATTCCTTGGGATAACACTGCTGAATCCCTGGGATAACACTGCTGAATTCCCTGGGATAACACTGCTGAATTCCCTGGGATAACACTGCTGAATTCCTTGGGATAACACTGCTGAATTCCCTGGGATAACACTGCTGAATTCCCTGGGATAACACTGCTGAATTCCTTGGGATAACACTGCTGAATCCCTGGGATAACACTGCTGAATTCCTGGGATAACACTGCTGAATTCCCTGGGCTAACACTGCTGAATCCCTGGGATAGCAGCTGCTGAATCCCTGGGATAACACTGCTGAATTCCCTGGGATAACACTGCTGAATTCCCTGGGATAACAGCTGCTGAATTCCCTGGGATAACACTGCTGAATTCCCTGGGATAACACTGCTGAATTCCCTGGGATAACACTGCTGAATTCCTGGGATAACACTGCTGAATCCCTGGGATAACACTGCTGAATTCCCTGGGATAACACTGCTGAATTCCCTGGGATAGCAGCTGCTGAATTCCCTGGGATAACACTGCTGAATTCCTGGGATAGCAGTGCTGAATTCCCTGGGATAACACTGCTGAATTCCCTGGGATAGCAGCTGCTGAATCCCTGGGATAACACTGCTGAATTCCCTGGGATAACACTGCTGAATCCCTGGGATAACACTGCTGAATTCCCTGGGATAACACTGCTGAATTCCCTGGGATAACACTGCTGAATTCCTTGGGATAACACTGCTGAATTCCCTGGGATAACACTGCTGAATCCCTGGGATAACACTTCTGAATTCCCTGGGATAACACTGCTGAATTCCTTGGGATAGCAGCTGCTGAATCCCTGGGATAACACTGCTGAATCCCCGGGATAGCAGCTGCTCCAGGGGGGTCGGGATGGGGAGCTGCAATGATGGCGCCAGCGGGATTTGGGGAGGCTCTCCGGAGCGCCGGGACACACGTGAGCCACACGGTGTGACTGTGTCCCCCGGGTGCCACCTCCCCGCAGGAAGCCATGAACGAGATGAACGACGAGCTGCAGGAGAACGCCCGGGAGACGGAGCTGGAGCTGCGGGAGCAGCTGGACATGGCCACGGCGCGCGTGCGCCAGGCCGAGAAGCGCGTGGAGGCCGCCCAGGAGACCGTGGCCGACTACCAGCAGACCATCAAAAAGTACCGGGAGCTCACGGCTCACCTGCAGGTGTGTCCCCAGCTCCAGCTCCTCCTGCAGCTCACCTGGTGGCCAGGAGAGCCAGAGGGAGCATCCCCTGGGAGTGTCCTGGGTATGGGAGGGTACAGCTTGGAGCTGAGTGGGTTTCTCATGGAGCTTCCATAGGGACCCACCCCAGTGCCTTCTCCTACAGGGATAGGCTGGGAGAGCTGGGAATGTCCATGGAGGCTTCAAGGAGACCTCAGAGCCTCTTTCAGTGCCTTGAAAGGGCTCCAGGAGAGCTGGAGGGGACTGGGGACAAGGGATGGAGGGACAGGACACAGGGAATGGCTTCCCACTGGGAAAGTGGAGATTTAGATGGGATCTTCGGAAAAAATTCTTCCCTGTGAGGGTGGTGAGGCCCTGGAAGGGATTTCCCAGAGAAACTGGTTACCTGGAGCTCACCTGGTGGCCAGGAGAGCCAGAGGGAGCATCCCCTGGCAGTGTCCTGGGTATGGCAGGATACAGCTTGGAGCTTCCATAGAGACCCACCCCAGTGCCTTCTCCTACAGGGATAGGCTGGGAGAGCTGGGAATGTCCATGGAGGCTTCAAGGAGACCTCAGAGCCTCTTTCAGTGCCTTGAAGGGGCTCCAGGAGAGCTGGAGGGGACTTGGGACAAGGGATGGAGGGACAGGACACAGGGAATGGCTTCCCACAGGGAAAGTGGAGATTTAGATGGGATTTTGGGAAGGAATTCTTCCCTGTGAGGGTGGTGAGGCCCTGGAAGGGATTTCCCAGAGAAACTGGTTACCTGGAGCTCACCTGGTGGCCAGGAGAGCCAGAGGGAGCATCCCCTGGGAATGTCCTGGGTATGGCAGGATACAGCTTGGAGCTTCCATAGAGACCCACCCCAGTGCCTTCTCCTACAGGGATAGGCTGGGAGAGCTGGGAATGTCCATGGAGGCTTCAAGGAGGCCTCAGAGCCTCTTTTAGTGTCTTAAAGGGGATCCAGGAGAGCTGGAGGGGACTTGGGACGAGGGTTGGAGGGACAGGACACAGGGAATGGCTTCCCACAGGGAAAGTGGAGATTTAGATGGGATCTTGGGAAAAAATTCTTCCCTGTGGGGGCTATCCCAGCCCTGGGCTCAGGTCTGCTGGGCAGGGAAGGGAGCTGGGGAATGAGCCTGTGGATATTCCAGGAGAGCTGGAGGGGGACTTGGGACAAGGGATGGAGGGACAGGACACAGGGAATGGCTTCCCACTGGAGATTTAGATGGGATCTTGGGAAAAAATTCTTCCCTATGGAGGCTATCCCAGCCCTGGGCTCAGGTCTGCTGGCAGGGAAGGGAGCTGGGGAATGAGCCCGTGGATGTTCCTGGGCTGGAACACTCCTGGTGCCTCTCCCTCCCCTCCACCTTCACTGGGTGCTGCACAAGGAGCCCCCAAGGAGGAGGTGCTGGCAGCTTTGGGGAGGGGCTTGCTGGAGGTGTGGGGGTCCCTGATGTCCCTGTCCCCGTGTCCCATGTCCCTGTGGCCAGGATGTGAACCGGGAGCTGATGAGCCAGCAGGAAGCGTCTGCAGAGAAGCAGCAGCAGCCGCCCCCCGAGATGTTCGACTTCAAGATCAAATTTGCAGAGACAAAAGCCCACGCCAAGGTAGGGCCAGCAGGAGGCCTGGATGGGCTTATCCATGCCCTGGGACAGGCTCCAGGGTATTCCCAGAGTTGTGGCTCTCCCTGGACCCCTGGAAGTGTCCAAAGCCAGGCTGGACAGGGCTTGGAGCAACCTGGGCTAGTGGGAGGTGTCCCTGCCCATGGCAGGGGCTGGGATGAGATGGGCTTTGAGGTCCTTCCAACCCAAACCATTCCAGGATTTTGGAGCCCTTCTGCTCTGGAGCCAGGCTGGGAGAGCTGGGAATGTTCCCCTGGAGAAGGGAAGGCTCTGGGGAGAGCTCAGAGCCCCTGGCAGGGCCTGGAGGGGCTCCAGGAGAGCTGGAGAGGGACTGGGGACAAGGCCTGGAGGGACAGGAGCCAGGGAATGGCTTCCCACTGGGAAAGTGGAGATTTAGATGGGATATTGGGAAAAAATCCTTCCCTGCGAGGGTGGTGAGGCCCTGGAAGGGATTTCCTAGAGAAACTCCGGCCACCCCACCCCTGGGAGTGCCCAAGGCCAGGCTGCAGCACCCTGGGACAGTGGAAGGTGTCCATGGGGTGACACTGGGTGGGCTGGGAGATCCCAGAGGCATTCTCCAAGGAGCAGCATTCCACGGGGGATCCCCCTGAGCTGGGCTGTGCCAGGGCGGCCCCGGAGCAGCCAGGTGAGCCTCAGTGTCCCCCAGGCCATCGAGATGGAGCTGCGGCAGATGGAAGTGCAGCAGGCCAACCGCCACGTGTCCCTCCTCACCTCCTTCATGCCCGACAGCTTCCTGCGGCACGGCGGCGACCACGACTGCGTCCTGGTGCTCCTGCTCATCCCACGCCTCATCTGCAAGGTGGGACAGCCTGGGGACAGGCCCTGGACGGGAAACAGCACCTTTGTCCCCGGGGGAGCTGGGGATTTGGGGTGTTCGCTGCTGGAGAACGTCCCAACGTTCTTGAGCGATGGAGGTGCCATCCCTGCAGGGGTTCTGGTGGGATATTGGGAAAATTCCTTCTGGAAAGGGGCGTCCAGGCCTGGCTCAGGACAGTGGGGAGTCCCAATCCCTGGGGGATTATTTATCAGCTCTGTGGATGTGGCACATGGGGACAGTGTGGAGTCCCCATCCCTGGGGGATTTTTATCAGCTCTGTGGATGTGGCACTTGGGGACAGTGTGGAATCCCATCCCAGTATGGGATTTATCAGCCTGGAGGATGTGGCACTCCGGGGATGTGGAGTCCCCAGGACAGTGTGGAATCCCCATCCCTGGGGGATTTATCAGCTCTGTGGATGTGGCACTTGGGGACAGTGTGGAATCCCCAGGACAGTGTGGAATCCCCATCCCTGGGGGGATTTAGCAGCTCCGTGGATGTGGCACTTGGGGACATGGTCAGTGGTGGTGCTGGGGAAACAGTTGGACTCTGTGGTCTTAAAGGACTTTTCCAACCTAAATAATTCCACAATTCCACTATTATAAAATGATCTGGGAGAAGGGAAGGGGAGGAAGCAGCCAGGGGTGGTGGGTGTGCTCAGTGGCCGCTTTGCAAGGCCGGGTCACATTTTGGGGCTGCAGGGGCTGTCACCCAGGGCTCAGCGGGACACAGCAGGGAAGCACGGGGTGCCCTGAAGGATTTCCCTGTCCCCCCAGGCCGAGCTGATCAGCAAACAGGCGCAGGAGAGGTTCGAGCTGAGCGAGAGCTGCGCGGAGCGGGCGGGGCTGCGCGGAGCCCCCGGGGAGCAGCTCAGCTTCGCCGCCGGCCTCGTCTATTCCCTGAGCCTGCTCCAGGCCACGCTGCACAAATACGAGCAGTGAGTGCTCCTCCCTCCCTGCCTCCCTCCCCCTCCGCGGCCGAGTTCCAGGGATTGGGAGAGCCGGGCTGGGAAAGGGTGGTGGGGTCGCTGTTACTGCCTCGCCATGGGGTCACTTCTCCACGAGCCTCCTTGTGTGGCCTCCCCAAGGGATGGCGTGGGAAGGGATTTTGGGAGAAAAAGCAGTGGGATCCCTTTCTCCGTGGGCTCTCTGTGTCCCTCAAGAGATCACATGGGATCTTGGGAACTGGGCTGGAAAAAAGCTCTGGGATCCCAGAGCTTTCACTGTGACCTCTCAGTGTCCCTCTCAAAGGGTGACATGGGAAGGGATTTTGGGAGCCAGGCTAGGAAAAACCAGCAGGATCCCCTTATTCCCTTGGGAGGATCCCCTTCTCCGTGACCTCTGTGTGTCCTTCCCAAAGGGTGACATGAGAAGGAATTTTGGGAACCAGGCTAGAAAAGAGCAGTGGGATCCCTTTATAACCTTATGAGGATCCCCTTCTCTGTGATCTCTGTGTGTCCTTCCCAAGAGGTGACACATGAAGGAATTTTGGGATCCAGTCTAGAAAAAAGCAGCAGGATTCCCTTCTCTGTGACCTCTCTGTGTCCTTCCCAAAGGGTGACATGGGAAGCCAGGCTGGGAAAAGAGTCTAGAAAAATCCAGCAGGATTCCCTTCTCTGTGACCTCTCTGTGTCCTTCCCAAAGGGTGACATGGGAAGGAATTTTGGGAGCCAGTCTAGAAAAATCCAGCAGGGTTCCCTTCTCCGTGACCTCTGTGTGTCCTTCCCAAGAGATGACACATGAAGGAATTTTGGGATCCAGGCTAGAGAAGAAGGATGAGTTCCCCTTCCCCTTCTCAAGAGGTGACACATGAAGGAATTTTGGGAGCCAGGCTAGAAAAATCCAGCAGGATCCCCTTCTCCGTGACCTCTGTGTGTCCTTCCCAACGGGTGACATGGGAAGAAATTTTGGGAGCCAGGCTACAAAGAAGCAGCAGGATCCCCTTATTCCCTTGTGGGGTTCCCATCTCCATGAACCTCCTGGTGTCCCCCTGGGAAGGCCAGGTCACAGCCGTGTCCCTGTCCCCGGGCCAGCCGTGCCTCAGGGCTCTGGTTTCCCATGTCCTGCCCGGAGGTGCCCCCAGCCCCTTGTCCCTGTCCCCTCAGGGCCCTGAACCGCTGCAGCGTGGAGGTGTACAAGAAGGTGGGCACCCTGTACCCCGAGATGAGCGTCCACGAGCGCTCCCTGGACTTCCTGATCGAGCTGCTCCACAAGGACCAGCTGGACGAGACCGTCAACGTGGAGCCGCTCACCAAAGCCATCAAGTACTACCAGGTGGGGACACTGGGGACACTGGGGGCACTGGGGGCAGGTGCCACCTCGCCTGTGGGACATGGATCAGCTCCTTTTGGCAGCCCTTTCCTTTGGGCGTTGTCACCCCGGTGACCGTGGCTGTGTCCCCTGCTCTGTGTCCATCCCACATTCCTTCCTTCCACGCTGCTCAGCCTGTGGAGTTAAGCACCACCAGCTCTTTTGGGGCACTGTTGTTACTTCCAATTAAAAAAAGGCCCAAACCCTCAACATTTGGGGTTTTTTTTGAGTGTTCCCACATTGGATTTTTCCATGTGGATGCTGATCCTGCCATTCCCACAGCACCTGTACAGCATCCACCTGGCCGACCAGGCCGAGGACTGCACCCTGCAGCTGGCTGACCACATCAAGGTGAGTGGGGACAGCCCTTCCCTGATCCCTCTTTTCCACCTTTGTGTCCCCCAGGATCCCTGAGGGAGGGGAGGTGCCCCTGCTGCCGCTCCCCAGTGCAGCCACTCTTCCCCAGTGGTGGCACCGGGGTCAGGGAATGGGGACATGGGGACAAGAAGAGCAGGAATGGGAATGTGGGGCCCCTCCTGTCTCAGGGTGGGGGTTGTATCCTGGATTTCCCAAGGGAAGAACCAGAGTCTTGCACCCCTGGATGAAACCAAACCAGACCAAAAATAGCCTGACTGCCTCAGCCCGTTTCCCTGCCCCTGAAAATCCTGGGGTGGTGGCAGGGTCCATCCTGCAATTCCTGGGACTGAAGCCCCAGTGTGCCCTGGGACCCCTCCTGTCCCTGTCCCTGTCCCTGTCCTGTCCCTGTCCCTGTGCTGAGGGTCCCTGTGCCTGTGCCCACAGTTCACCCAGAGTGCCTTGGACTGCATGGGGGTGGAGGTGTGCCGGCTGCGGGCCTTCCTCCAGGTAAGGTCTTCCTCCAGGTAGGATCTTCCTCCAGGTAGGATCTTCCTCCAGGTAGCGCCTGCCAGGATGGCTGGGCACGTGCCAGCTTCCTGCTGTCCCTGTGTCCCTGTGTCTGAGATCCCTTCTTGTCCCTCTGTCTGGGGTCCTGCCCTGTCTCTCAGGTCCCTCTCAGGTCCCTCTCTGTCCCTGTGTCTGTCAGAGCTCCCCCTCCCTAAGGTCCCTCTGTATCCCCTTGTCACTCTGTGTCCCTCTGAGGTCCCTCTGTGTCCCCGTGTTCCTCTGTCCCTGTGCCCCTCTGTGTCCCCGTGTCCCTCTGAGGTCCCTCTGTGTCCCCATGTCCCTCTGCTCCCGTGTCCCTCTGAGATCCGAGTCCCTGTGTCCCTGTGTCCCTCTGTGTCCCTGTGTCCCTCTGAGGTCCCTCCCTCTGTCCCTCTGTGTCCTCTGTCCCTGTGCCCCTCTGAGATCCATCTGAGTCCCTCTGTCCCTGTGCCCCTCTGTGTCCCCGTGTCCCTCTGATGTCCCCATGTCCCAGTGTCCCTCTGTCCCTGTGTCCCTCTGTGTCCCCGTGTCCCCCTGAGGTCCCTCTGTGTCCCCATGTCCCTCTGTCCCTGTGTCCCTCTGTGTCCCCGTGTCCCCCTGAGGTCCCTCTGTGTCCCCATGTCCCTCTGTCCCTGTGTCCCTCTGTGTCCCCGTGTCCCTCTGAGGTCCCTCTGTGTCCCCATGTTCCTCTGTTTCCATGTCTCTCTGAGATCCCTCTGAGTCCCTCTGTCCCTGTGTCCCTCTGTGTCCCTCTGTGTCCCCATGTCCCCCTGAGGTCCCTCTGTGTCCCCATGTCCCTCTGTCCCTGTGTCCCTCTGTGTCCCCGTGTCCCCCTGAGGTCCCTCTGTGTCCCCAGGCCGGGCAGGAGGCAGCAGACCTGGCCATCCTGCTCAAGGACCTGGAGACGTCCTGCAGTGACATCCGCCAGTTCTGCAAGAAGATCCGGCGCCGCATGCCGGGCACGGATGCGCCGGGAATTCCGGCGGCCCTGGGCTTCGGGCCACAGGTGAGGGGACAGGGACAGCCCTCAGGCACGAACTGGGATGCACTGGGATGTGCTGGGCTGGCAGCAAACGCCCCAGGGAAGCTGGGCAGCAGCTCAGGGCAGAGGGAGGTGGTGTGAGCTGAGCTGGGATCGTGGGATCAGGGACTGGTTTAGGTTGGAAAATCCCTGGGAGATCCCTGAGTCCAACCTGGGACTGCCAGGGCCATCACTGACCAGGTCCCCAAGTGGATGTTAAATCCCCCCAGGGTTGGGGACAGCCCTTCCCAGGAGGAATTTTCCCAATATCCAACCTGGCCCAGCCTGAGGCCGTTCCCTCTCACCCTGTCCCTGTTCCCTGGGATAAGATCCCAAATCTGTCCCCCCCTGGCTGTCCCCTCCTGTCAGGAGCTGTGCAGAGCCACAGGGTCCCCCCTGATCCCCCTTTCCTCCAGGCTGAGCCCCTTCCCAGCTCCCTCAGCCCCTCCTGGGGCTCCTTCCCTGGACACGATGGAGGTGGCACCTGGATTTTGAGTTCCCATCTCAGATGGAGACCTGAATTCACACCCTCCGTTCATTCCCTCCATCTTCCCGTCATTTCCCCCAGTCCTGGTGACGGTCCCAGGGCAGGTGTGGACGCCGGGAGCCCAGGTGTCCGTGCCACCCCCGGTGATCCCTGTGTGCCCTGCCAGGTGTCGGACACGCTGCTGGAGTGCCGCAAGCACCTGACGTGGGTGGTGGCCGTGCTGCAGGAGGTGGCGGCGGCCGGGGCGCAGCTGATCGCGCCGCTGGCCGAGAACGAGGGGCTGCCCGCGCCGCGCCTCGAGGAGCTGGCCTTCAAAGTCAGCGAGCAGGTGGGCATCCTCCAGCATGCCAGGCGGGCATCCCTCAGCATGCCAGGTGGGACACCCTTCCCACCATTCCCAGCTGGGCATCCTCCACCACTCCCAGGTGGGCATCCTCCAGCATTCCCAGGTGGGGCATCCTTCCCACCATTCCCAGGTGGGCATCCTCCAGCATGCCAGGTGGGCATTCTTCCCAGTATTCCCAGGTGGGCATCCTTCCTGTATTCCCAGCTGGGCATCCTTCACCATTCCCAGCTGAGACATCCTTCCCACCAGTCATAGGTTGAACATCCTCCACCATTCCCAGGTGGGACACCCTTCCCACCATTCCCAGCTGGGGCATCCTTCACCATTCCCAGCTGGGACATCCTCCACCATTCCCAGGTAGAACATCCTCCAGCATTCCCAGGTAGAACATCCTCCACCATTCCCAGGTGGGCATCCTCACCATTCCCAGGGAGAACATTCTTCCCACTGTTCCCAGCTGGGCATCCTTCCTGCCACTCCCAGGTGGGCATCCTTCACCATTCCCAGCTGAGACATCCTTCCCACCAGTCATAGGTTGAACATCCTTCACCATTCCCAGGTGGGATGTCCTTCACCATTCCCAGCTGGGCATCCTTCACCATTCCCAGCTGGGACATTCTTCCCACCGTTCCCAGGTGAAACATCCTCGGTGAAGGGACAAGGGGTGGATTTTGTGTAAATCATCCACTCCTGTTTGGTGTTACTTGGATTTCTGTGTGTGGAATTTTTCACATTTTCTTGGTTGGATTTGTTGATGCAAGTGAAGGTTTTGTGTTGGGTGTGGATTTTAAGGATGACCCTTAAACATCAGAGGGACATCCTGAAAAAGTCAGAGGAACATCCTTAACCATCAGAAAAACATCTTAAACATCAGTGGGACATTTTAAACATCAGAGGGACACTTTAAAACATCAGGGAGACATCCTTAAATATCAGAGGGACATTTTAAACACCAGGTGAACATCCTTAAAAATCAGAGGAACATCCTTAACCATCAGAAAAATCAGAGGACACCCTCAGAAAAATATCTTAAACCATCAGAGGGACACTTTTAAACATCAGGGAGACATCCTTAAAAATCAGAGGAACATTTTAACCATCAGAGGGAAACGCCAGCTGTGGGATGTGGCCTGGGGGCTGTGAGCCCAGCCCAGGGCCAGCAGCCAGGTCCTTCCTGTCCTTCCCAGATTTACGGCTCCCAGGGCATCAACCCCTACGAGTGCCTGCGCCAGTCCTGCAGCATCCTCATGGCCACCATGAACAAGATGGCCACGGCCATGCAGGAGGGCGAGTACGACGCCGACCGCCCGCAGAACAAGGTGGGTTGGGCTCTGTCCTGGTCACCAGGAGGCTCTGGGTGACCAGCGCAGGGGCTGGGCAGCTGGGGTGTCTGGGATTCTCCCTAAAATCCCGATTGTCCCGCCGGTCCAGCCCACGCCGCCGGCGGAGCTCCGGGCGGCCGCGCTCCGGGCGGAGATCACGGATGCTGAGGGGCTGGGGCTGAAGCTGGAGGACAGGGAGACGGTCATCAAGGAGCTGAAGAAGTCCCTCAAGATCAAGGTCAGGTGTTCCTCACTGATTCCTGCCTTCCTGGCTCCTCCTCAGCGATCCCTGCTGTCCTTCATTGATCCCTGTCTGTCCCTCACTCATCCCTGCCTGTCTGTCTGTCCCTCACCCATCCCTGCCTGTCCCTCGCCCATCCCTGCTGTCCCTCACTGATCCCTGCTGTCCTTCATTGATCCCTGTCTGTCCCTGACCCATCCCTGCTGTCCCTCACACATCCCTGCTGTCCCTCACTGATCCCTGTCTGTCTGTCTGTCCCTGACCCATCCCTGTCTGTCCCTCACCCATCCCTGCTGTCCCTCACTGATCCCTGTCTGTCTGTCTGTCCCTCACCCATCCCTGCTGTCCCTCACCCATCCCTGTCTGTCCCTCACCCATCCCTGTCTGTCCCTCACCCATCCCTGTCTGTCTGTCTGTCCCTCACCCATCCCTGTCTGTCCCTCACCCATCCCCACCCTCCTGGTTGCTGTGGGATTCACCTCCCCACTCCTGCTGATCCCAAGCCCCTTCCTACCCATGGAGATGCTCATCCCCAGCTCCATCCAGATCTCCTGGGGATGTTTTCCCATGGGCTGGGAGGTGCTGCCATCCAACTCTTGCCCCCACCGTGTTCTGGGGTGCCCAGGGTGGGAGCTGGGTTCCAACCACGGTTCCAGCTGTGGGTGTTGGTGATTTGGGGGCTCTGGGGAGCTGTTCTGGGTTCCAGCTGTGGGCGTTAGTGATTTGGGGGCTCTGGGGAGCTGTTCTGGGTTCCATCTCTGGATGTTGGTGATTTGGGGGCTCTGGGGAGCTGTTCTGGGTTCCAGCCATGGGTGTTGGTGATTTGGGGGCTCTGGGGAGCTGTTCTGGGTTCCAGCCGTGGGTGTTGGTGATTTGGGGCTCTGGGAGCTCTGGGGTTCCAGCTGTTCTGGGGGGCCTGGGGAGCTGTTCTGGGTTCCAGCCGTGGGTGTTGGTGATTTGGGGGCTCTGGGGAGCTGTTCTGGGTTCCAGCCGTGGTGATTTGGGGGCTCTGGGGAGCTGTTCTGGGTTCAGGCTGTGGGTGTTGGTGATTTGGGGGCTCTGGGGAGCTGTTCTGGGTTCCAGCGGTGGGTGTTGGTGATTTGGGGGCTCCCCCAGCTCCCTGACTCCCTCCCTGCCCCTCCAGGGCGAGGAGCTCAGCGAGGCCAACGTGCGGCTCAGCCTGCTGGAGAAGAAGCTGGACAGCGCCTCCAAGGACGCGGACGACCGCGTGGAAAAGATCCAGACCAAGCTGGACGAGACCCAGACACTGCTCAAAAAGAAGGAGAAGTGAGTTTGGATCGGGGCTGGGGGTCTGGGGCTGGTGGAGCTCATGCAGAGGAAACCACGGAATTCCAGACCCCACCAGCAATCCAAGAGCTGGGCTCCCTCTGCTTGGAGCCAGGATGGCAGAGCTGGGAATGCTCACCTGGAGAAGGGAGCTCCAGGCAGAGCTCAGAGCCCCTGGCAGGGCCTGGAGGGGCTCCAGGAGAGCTGGAGGGGGACTGGGGACAAGGGATGGGGGGACAGCATCAGGGGTCCTGGCCTCACGCATCCCTGGCCTCACGCATCCCTCCCTCCGTGTGCGCTTCCCAGGGAGTTTGAGGAGACCATGGACGCTCTGCAGGCTGACATTGACCAGCTGGAGTCGGAGAAGGTGGAGCTGAAGCAGCGCCTGAACAACCAGTCCAAGAGGACGATCGAGGGGCTGCGGGGAGCTCCGCCCTCGGGCGTGGCCTCCATCGTGTCCGGCATCGCCGGGGGTGAGTGACGGGAGCGGGGCCGGGGTCCCCTGCCGCCCGCGCTCCGGGGCCGATGGGTGAGCAGGAGCTCGGCCCTGGCTCCCGGGGGTGTTGCTGGCCCGTTCCCGTTCCCGAAGGAGCAGGAGCAGCCTGGGAGCTCCGTGCCCAGCCCCTGGCTCTGGGGGAGCACTGCCGGGGGGGTCACTCCCAGCTGCTGGCAACGGGGTCGGTCCCAGATGTGGCCGTGGGAGCCTGGAGCTGCTCCAGGCACAGCTCCTCTCCCTCCCAATCCTGGGCTTTAATCCTGATTTCTCTTGTCTCTCCTGGCCCCTCTCCCTGTGCTGCAGAGGAACAGCAGCGAGGTACGGACACAGCCTGCATGCAGCATGGGGGGACACGAAATGCCAGGAGCCCAAACCCTGGGGCACGGCTCCGTTTGGGGGCCGGGGAAGGATCCAGGTCCTGCTCGGAGGCTGCCGGGCCTGGTGGCTCCAGGGGGGCTGGGAAGGGAGGGATGAGCATGGAGCTGAGGTGGGTGAGGAGAGGGGTGACCGCAGCTGGAGAGCCTTGGGAAGGGGCTCTGGGAGCCGGTGGGACTGCTCCAGGGAGGTGCCACGTGCTGGTGACAGTGCCCTGTGCCACCGTCAGGGGTGGCAGTGCTGATGGCAGTGCTGATGGCAGTGCCCTGTGTGTGGCAGTGCTGATGGCAGTGCCCTATGTTGGTGACACAGATGGCAGTGCTGATGGCAGTGTCCCTGTGTGTGGCAGTGCTGATGGCAGTGTCCCTGTGTGTGGCAGTGCTGATGGCAGTGCCCTGTGTGTGGCAGTGCTGATGGCAGTGTCCCTGTGTGTGGCAGTGCTGATGGCAGTGCCCTGTGTGTGGCAGTGCTGATGGCAGTGTCCCTGTGTGGACAGGGGTGGCAGTGCTGATGGCAGTGCCCTGTGTGTGGCAGTGCTGATGGCGGTGTCCCTGATGGCAGTGCTGATGGCAGTGTCCCTGTGTTGGGGACAGGGGTGGCAGTGCTGATGGCAGTGCTGATGGCAGTGCCCTGTGTGTGGCAGTGCTGATGGCAGGGCTGATGGCAGTGCCCTGTGTTGGGGACAGGGGTGGCAGTGCTGATGGCAGTGCTGATGGCAGTGCTGATGGCAGTGCTGATGGCAGTGTCCCTGTGCGTGGCAGTGCTGATGGCAGTGCCCTGTGTTGGTGACACGGGTGGCAGTGCTGATGGCAGTGCCCTGTGTGTGGCAGTGCTGATGGCAGTGTCCCTGTGTGTGGCAGTGCTGATGGCAGTGTCCCTGTGCAGGTGTCGGTGCCGGGCAGGTGCCGGGCGGTGGCTCGGGCCCCGTGCAGGTGAAGGACTCTCCCCTCCTGCTGCAGCAGATCGACGCCCTGCAGCTCTCCCTGAAACACCTCAAGAACGAGAACAACCTGCTCAAGGTTGGGGGGACGGGGTGGGATCCTGTGGGATGGGGTCAGGGTGGGATGGGGTCCATGTGGGATGGGATCCATGTGGGATGGGTCTGAAGAGGATGGGATCCATCACATGATCCATGTGGGATGGGGTCCCTGTGGGATGGGATTCCTGTGGGATGTGATCTGGGTTGGACATGATCCCTGAGGGATGTGGTTCCTGTGGGATGGGATTCCTGTGGGATGTGATCTGGGTTGGATTTGATCCCTGAGGGGTGTGATCCCTGGGGAATGGGATCCCCATGGGAATCCACCCATGCGGGATGGGATTCCCGTGGGATACGGGATGAGCTGGAGAACAGGCTCTCATCTGGAGTGCTCCAGGGGAAGGGGCTGAGGGCAGGGTCAGCACTGGGAGCTGGGAGTGCTGCTGGAACTGGGGGCGCTGCTGATGTCCCTGCCAGCCCTGTCCCCTCAGTGCAGATGCCACTGACACAACCTGATTGATTCACTGATTGATCGATTGATTGATTAATGAACACCCCATGGGGCACAGCAGCAGATAACCCAATTAACCAACTATTCTAATGGATATTAACTGTAATGGGATGGGGAGGAGCAGCTCATTAAACCCAACCAGCCCCAGAGCAAGGGACACCCCCGGGGCCCACCCCTGCTGTCCCTAGCAGCGTTTCAGCCCCTGCTTTTCTGCTTTCCCCCCTTTCCCCGGTGTTCTGCCCGTTTCCGTGCCCCTCACCGTGTTTCCACGGTGCCAGGGTGCCCAGATGAAGCTGGAGCTGGCCAGCCTGGCGCCGCTGCAGGTGCCGCGCGTGGCCGTGGCGCGGGAGCGGCCGCCCGAGGCGCTGCCCACGCAGAGCCTCTACCGCAAGAGCACGCAGCTGCTGGAGACCCTCTACCAGCTCAGCGCCAACGCCAAGGTGCTGGACATGAGGCAGAGCAAATCCAGTAGGTCCTACAGAAATGGTCCTTGGGGATCTGGGGGGTCCTGGCACCTCTGTGTTGTCCCTCTGCCCACAGCACTGGCAGCGGGGCGGGCTCTGCTCTGCCGGCAGCTTTGGGGTGTTTGGGTTGAGGGACAGGCCCTGTGCCCTCAGGGCCATCGGTGTGTTGGGCACACGTGGCTCAGGGGATGAGCTGCTCTGGGGTGGCTCAGCCTCTTCCTGCTGGGGAGCCCCCCACAAGCACTGAAATCCCCCTGGCACTGATCCAAGGGGGTCAAACCATCCCCAAAACCCACCCGGTACCAACCTGAGGGGGTCAAACCATCCCCAAAACCCACCCAGTACCAGCCTGAGGGAGTCAAACACCCCCAGAACCCACCCAGTACCAACCTGAGGAGGTCAAACCCCCTAAAACCCACTGGGTGCCAGCCTAAGGAGGTCCAAACCTCCCAAAAGGTCCTGGTACCAACCTGAGGAGATCAAACATCCCAAAACCCACCCAGTGCCAACCTGAGGAGATCAAATCCCTAAAACCCACTTGGTACCAATCTGAGGAGATCAAACCCCCCCAAAACCCACCCAGTGCCAGCCTGAGGAGATCAAACCCCCCCAAAACCCACCCAGTGCCAACCCACGGAGGTCAAACCCCTGAGAACCCACGGGGTGCCAGCCCGAGGGGGGCACGGTGCCGAGCTGTGTCCGTGTGCCCCCGGCCCACCCCTCCCTTCCCGTGTCCGCAGCGAGGAGCTCCTCGGCGCGGCTGCTGGAGCAGACAGCCCGGCTCTGCGCCCTCAAGAACTCCATCGACGCCCTGAAGGTGAGCAAGGGTCTCCTCCAGCGTGGGGGCACCTGGTGGCACCCCCAGCCCAGCCCTGCGGCCCCAGGCTGGGGCTGGTGGCACCTGGTGGCAGTGAGGGGACGAGGTGCTGCCCGTTCCCGTTGCCCTCCCAAGGCAGTGGGGTTTGGCCCTCGGGTTCCTGCCCGGGGCGGGTGGGGGCTCTGGGGGCGAGGAGGGTCCCCCCGGGCGGGTTTTGGGGTGACCTCGCTGTGCCCCCAGGACGACACGCTGCGGGAGATGGTGCAGCAGCAGCCGGGCGCCGGCGTCTCCACCACCTTCGGCACCTTCCCGTCCTCCTCCTTCCTGAAGGTGAGAGCCCAGCCTCGGGGACCCCCGTCCTGAGGGACCCCAATCCCAAAGGAGTCCCCATTGCTGAGGGAACCCCAATTCCAAGAGATGCCAGTCACAAAAAAACCCCATTCCTGAGGGATCCCAGCTCTGAGGGGCTCCAATCCTGAGGGACCCCAATCCCAAGGAACCCCCAATCCTGGGGAACCCCAATCCCAAGGGATCCCCCAATCCTGAGGGACCCCAATGTAGAGGGACCTCCAATCCTGAGGGACCCCAATCCCAAGGAACCCCCAGTCCTGAGGGACCCCAATTCCAAGGGATCCCCCATCCTGAGAGTCCCCAGTTCTGAGGGACCCCAATCCTGGGGAACCCCAATCCCAAGGGATCCCCAGTCCTGAGGGACCCCAGTCCATCCCAAGGGACGCCTGTTCCTGATCCCCGATTTCAGGCACCCCCTGTTCTGACAAACCCCAATCCCGAGGGATCCCATTCCCAGGGGATGGGGTGGGTGAGGACCCCCTGCTGCACCCCAGCATCGCCCCAGTCCCATCCCTTGGGGACACTGTTCCTGATCCCCTTTTCAGGGACACTCTGTTCTGTCAAACCCCAATCACTGTGAGTGTGTCACTGTCCCCTTGGGGACACTGGGGTGTGTCACTGTCCCCTGCACCCACTGTGAGCGTGTCACTGTCCCCTTAGGGACACTGTGAGCGTGTCACTGTCCCCCTTGGGGACACTGTGAGTGTGTCACTGTCCCCTGGGGACACTGTGAGTGTGTCACTGTCCCCTTGGGGACACTGTGAGCGTGTCACTGTCCCCTTGGGGACACTGTGAGTGTGTCACTGTCCCCTTGGGGACACTGTGAGTGTGTCACTGTCCCCTTGGGGACACTGTGAGTGTGTCACTGTCCCCCTGGGGACACTGTGAGTGTGTCACTGTCCCCTTAGGGACACTGTGAGCGTGTCACTGTCCCCCTGGGGACACTGAGTGTGTCACTGTCCCCCTGGGGACACTGTGAGCGTGTCACTGTCCCCCTGGGGACACTGTGAGCGTGTCACTGTCCCCTGGGGACTGTCCCCTGGGGACACTGTGAGCGTGTCCCTGTCCCCCTGGGGACACTGTGAGCGTGTGTCCCTGTCCCCTTGGGGACACTGTGAGCGTGTCACTGTCCCCTTGGGGACACTGTGAGAGTGTCACTGTCCCCCTGGGGACACTGTGAGTGTGTCACTGTCCCCTTGGGGACACTGTGAGCGTGTCCCTGTCCCCTTGGGGACACTGTGAGCGTGTCCCTGTCCCCTTGGGGACACTGTGAGCGTGTCACTGTCCCCTTGGGGACACTGTGAGAGTGTCACTGTCCCCCTGGGGACACTGTGAGTGTGTCACTGTCCCCTTAGGGACACTGTGAGCGTGTCACTGTCCCCCTGGGGACACTGAGCGTGTCACTGTCCCCTTGGGGACACTGTGAGTGTGTCACTGTCCCCCTGGGGACACTGTGAGTGTGTCACTGTGAGTGTGTCACTGTCCTCCTGGGGACACTCTGAGCGTGTGTCACTGTCCCCTTGGGGACACTGTGAGTGCGTCGCTGTCCCCTTGGGGACACTGTGAGTGTGTCACTGTCCCCCTGGGGACACTGTGAGTGTGTCACTGTCCCCTTGGGGACACTGTGAGCGTGTCACTGTCCCCCTGGGGACACTCAGTGCGTGTCGCTGTCCCCGCAGGCCAAGCAGGAGCAGGCGCAGGGCCCGGCGCTGTGCGGGCGGGTGACGATCCCGTGCGCCCCGGGGCACGGGCAGGCGCACCGGGTGCTGCTCACCCCGGACCTGCTCCAGCACCTCCGCCAGCACTTCGTGGCCTGAGCCGCCCCCGAGGGACCCCCGGCCCGCTGCCCCCTCCCTCGGGACCCTCCGACCCCCCCAGCCCGGCCCCGCTCGCCGCGGGAGCCGGAGCCGCTTCCCCCGGCGGGGTCCGGGCCCCCCGCGCTGCTCTCGGACACTACGGAACCCCCCGGGACCCCCCCGGGACCCCCCGGGACCCCCCGCGCTCCTGGCATCCAATAAAACTTCCCTGGACGCGCTGCCTGCGCCTGGAACCGGGCACCACACGGGCGGGGACACGGGAGGGGACACGAGGGGCTTCGGGGGGGACACGGGGGAGCATCAAAGGGGACCGGGGGTCCCAGGAGGGATCCGAGAGGGGCACTGGGAGTCCCGGGAGGGGACCGAGGACCCCGGGGGGGTCACGGAGAGCTCCCGGGGGAACCACGGGGACATCTGGGGATCCTGGGGTGGCACCGGGAGCGCGGGGTGACATTTGGGGGTCCCGGGTGGGACCGCGGGGACACTTGGAGGGCGCTGAGGGTCCCAGGAGGGACCGAGAGGGGGCGCGGGGCCATTGGGGGTCCCGGGGGTGGCACCGCGGGGACATTGGGGGGGGCGGGTTCCGCCACGTGCGGCCGCGCGCGCACCGAACGGTGCGGAAGGGGGCGGGGCCGGGGCGCGCGCGCAGGGCTCCCATTGGCCGGCGCGCAGGAAAAGGCGGGAGGGAACGCCCCCTCCCGGCTCTGATTGGCAGGCGCCGCTGAGGGGGCGGGGTTAGTCCCTCCTCTGTCTGATTGGCTGCGGGGCGGGCCCATCGAGGGCGGCCCACGGTGATTGGCGGAGGGCGCGGCGCAGTGGGCGCTGATTGGTGGAGGAGGGAAGAGACGGGATTCCGGCGGGGACAGCGCGTCAGTTCCGGACGGCGGCGGCGGCGGGAGGACGATGGTGAGTGAGGGGACGGGCCCGGGCCGCATCCGTCGCCATCGGGAGTGGGGAGGGACCCAGGACCCCCTCCGACCGCATCGGGACCGGCGGGAGGCCGGGGGAGCCGCATCGGGCCGGGGCGGCGGGCGCGGGGATGGGCGGGAGCGCGGCCCCGGTGCCGCCCCCGGTGAGCGGAACCCTCGGTGCCGCAGGTGCTGCTGCACGTGCTGTTCGAACATGCGGCCGGGTACGCGCTGTTCGCCGTGCGGGAGGTGGAGGAGATCGGCCTGCTGCTGCCGCAGGTACGCACCGGCAACGGCGGGAGCGGGGGGAACGGCGTGGGGAGGCGGGAACGGCGGGGGGAAGGACGGGAACGGGGATCGGGGAGGTGGGGGCAGGAGGGGACACACCGGGAGCGGGATGGAGAGAGGCGGGAGGCGGGGGGGAACCGGCGGGGGGGCCGCGGTGCCGGGGCCGTTCCCCGTGCCCGGTGTGAGCGGAGCCCCGGTTGCCCCGGTACCCGCAGGTGGAGGAGAGCGTCCTCACGCTGGGCAAGTTCCACAACGTGGTGAAGCTCGTGGCGTTCTCGCCGTTCCGCTCGGCGCAGAGCGCGCTGGAGAACATGAACGCCGTGTCCGAGGGTGAGCGCGGCGGGGCCGGGGACAGCGGGACCCCGTCCCGCGGACCCCCGGCCGCGCTGAGCCCCCCCTGTCCCGCAGGAGTCCTGCACGAGGACCTGCGGCTGCTGCTGGACACGGCGCTGCCCCCCAAGAGGAAGAAGGTGGTGCTGGGGGTGGGCGATGCCAAGATGGGCGCGGCCGTGCTGGAGGAGCTGGGGGTGCAGTGCCAGACCGGGGGCGTCGTGGCCGAGCTCATGCGAGGTGAGTGGGGACAGAGGGGACAGGGGACATCTCTGGGGTCGTGGGATTCACCTGCGAGGGGTGAGGAGTGGGGGAGACCCGGTGCTGTGGCTGTGAGGTGTCCCTGGGGCTGCGTGTGGTGGCAGCTCGGTGTCCGTGTGGTGGCACCATTGTCCCCCTGTGGTGACCCCATTGTCCCCCCGTGTCCCCGCAGGGATCCGGCTGCACTTCCCGGCGCTGGTCCGGGGCCTCACGGCACAGTCGGCGGCCAAGGCCCAGCTGGGGCTCGGCCACAGCTACTCCCGGGCCAAGGTGAAGTTCAACGTGCACCGGGTGGACAACATGATCATCCAGTCCATCAGCCTGCTGGACCAGCTGGACAAGGACATCAACACCTTCTCCATGCGTGTCCGGTCGGTGGGGTCGGATTTTGGGGGGTTTAGAGGGTTTGGGGGGGTCCCTTCCCTCCCTCCCCATGCTTACCACAGGCAGCTGCTGCTGCTCCGGCCGCCTGTACAGACCGGGGAGGGACAGCAGCTCCCCAGGGGACACTGGCCGGGCCACGGGGCCATGGCGTGGACCAGGGGGGACACTGGGAACATGGTGGGGTGGCCTGGGGACACCCAGAGCTGGGGTGGGCCTGGGTGGCAGCAGTGACCGTGTGCTGTGCCCACAGGGAGTGGTACGGGTACCATTTCCCCGAGCTGATCAAGATCGTGCCCGAGAACTCCATGTACTGCCGGGTGGCCAAATTCATCGGGAACCGCCGGGAGCTGAGCGAGGAGAGCCTCGAGGGGCTGGAGGAGATCGTCATGGACAGCGCCAAGGCCCAGGCCATCCTGGAGGCCTCGCGCTCCTCCATGGGTGAGGGGGGCTCTCGGGGGCTCCAGGGGGGCCGGGCCAGGTGCCCAGCGCTGCCACTCACCCCGTGCCACCCCCAGGCATGGACATCTCCCCCCTGGACCTCATCAACATCGAGAGCTTCTCGCGCCGCGTCATCTCGCTCTCCGACTACCGCAAGGGGCTGCAGGAGTACCTGCGCTCCAAGATGAGCCAGGTGGCGCCCAGCCTGTCGGCCCTCATCGGGGAGGTGGTGAGTGTCCCCAGTGTCCCCGGAGTGTCCCCCGTGTCACCTCCCCGGCCTGGAGATGATGTCAGAGTGAATCTGTCAATCCACTGAGTTGTGCTGCTGACACTTGCACTGCTGATCCCCGGCCTGGGGGGGCTCTCTGTGCCCTTGGGGGGGTCAGAGCCGCCTGTAACCCCCCCGTGCTGTCCCCCAGGTGGGTGCCCGCCTCATCTCGCACGCTGGCAGCCTGACCAACCTGGCCAAGTACCCGGCGTCCACGGTGCAGATCCTGGGCGCGGAGAAGGCGCTGTTCAGGTACCCAGGGAGGTCGCGGTGATGGCGGCCGCGGGGCCGCGGCTGTGACTCGCTGGGGGTGAGCAGCCGGCCCCAGTCTGAGCGACCCCCGGAGCACAGCGGGCTGGGGAGGGGCTCTCCGGGCTGGGGGTGGCACTCGGGGGTCCTGACCCCACCCTGGGCACTCGCAGGGCGCTGAAGACGCGGGGGAACACCCCCAAGTACGGCCTCATCTTCCACTCCACCTTCATCGGGCGCGCGGCCGCCAAGAACAAGGGGCGGATCTCGCGCTACCTGGCCAACAAGTGCACCATCGCCTCGCGCATCGACTGCTTCTCAGGTGGGCTGGGGGCACAGACACGGGGGGCGCTGTCGCTCGGTGCCCAGGTGGGCACGGGGAGGGCACCAGGGGCGTTCGGGGCCGCTCTGCCGTGATGGGAACATTTTTCGTCAACAGCATCTCACCGCGGTGAATGGTGACAACTGTGGGCTGAGCAGAGCTGGGGGGCGCCCGGGGGGGTTTGGGGGCGCGGGGTCAGTGCTGAGCCCCCCGTGCCCTCCCCACAGAGGTGCCCACCAGCGTCTTTGGGGACAAGCTGCGGGAGCAGGTGGAGGAGCGCCTGGCCTTCTACGAGACCGGGGAGCCGCCCCGCAAGAACCTGGAGGTGATGAAGGAGGCCGTGGTGGAGGTGAGGAGGAGGAGGGGATGCTGAGGGATGAAGAAGAGGGGTGAGGGTGACAAATGGAGGCTGTGGGAGAGATGGAGGAGGTGAGGTCTTGGAGATGAAGATGGAGGTGATGGAGGTGAGTGCTGAGATGGAAATGATGGTGTTGGGGTGACGAAGATGATGGAGGTGAGGTCTTGGGGCAGATGAAGATGGCGGTAGCGAGGTACCAGAGGCTGCAGATTGTGAACGGGAGCTGTGGGGGCAGTGAAGGTGGTGGAGGTGCTGGGATGATGGAGGGGGTGGTGGTGGAGGTGCTGAAGATGATGGTGAGGTGCTTGTGTGATAATGGTGAGATCCTGTGGTGATGAACACTGGGGGATCAAGATGATGCTGGGGGATGAAGATGATGGTGAGATGCTCTGGTGATGAAGATGATGCTGGGGTGATGATGGTGAGATCCTGTGCTGATGAAGGTGATGCTGAGGTGCTGGGGGAGGGAGGAAGGGGAGATGCTCTGGTGATGAAGATGATGCTGAGGGGATGAAGGTGATGCTGAGGTGCTGGGGATGCCTTGGTGATGAAGGTGCTGGGGGATGAAGGGGGATGCTGTGGTGATGAAGATGATGCTCTGGGGATGAAGATGATGAAGATGATGCTGTGCTGATGAAGGCGGTGCTGAGGTGCTGGGGGGATGAAGGGGATGCTCTGGTGATGAAGATGATGCTGTGCTGATGAAGGCGGTGCTGAGGTGCTGGGGGGATGAAGGGGGGATGCTCTGGTGATGAAGATGATGCTGTCGGAGGTGATGTCACCGTGGGATCCTGACGCCCTGTCGGAGGTGGAGGCCAAAGACTGGAGGCCATGAGTTTAATGATCCGACCCGGGCCAGGCGTGGGGACAAGCCCTGGCCCCTGCCCTGGCTCACGTCCCCCCTGTGTCCCCAGGCCAACGAGGCGGTGGCTGAGGTGAAGAGGAGGCAGGAGAAGAAGGAGAAGAAGAGGAAGAAGAGGGAGAAGCGGCGGCTGGAGGCGCTGGCAGCAGCTGCTGAGGAGGCAGCAGAGAACTCCGTGATGGAGACGGAGGTGAGGGGAAGGGGGTGAGACCTTTCTGGGGGCTCCTGGTGCTGGGGGTGCTGGGGGCTGTGAGGGGTCTCTGTGCCCCGTGGGATGGGGCCAGAGCTGATGTGGGGCTCCCCACAGGAGAACGACGTGGGGGCCAAGAAGAAGAAGAAAAAGAAGAAGCAGCAGCAGCCAGAGGAGTCAGAGCCAGAGCCCGAGGAGAACGGGGTGGGAGGAGGAGGAAGAGGAGGAGCCATTGCCCAAGAAGAAAAGGAAAGTTGTGGTAGAGCCCGAGGAGGAGGAGGAAAAGAAGAAGAAAAAGAAGAAGAAGAAGAAGGCAGTGGCTCAGGACTCGGAGGAGGATTAGGGAGCAGAGATGAGTCAGCACACGGACTGACGGACGGACAGGCAGGCGCCAGGAGTGGCCGTCACCCGCTGCCCTGGTGGCCCCAGCCGTGTCCTGTGGCACCGTGGCCACCCTGAACGTGTCACAGCCCCCGGTGGCCGGGGTGAGTCCCCGTGGCCAGCAGCAGCCCCCGGACTGTGCCTTACAGAGTGGAGCTTCCAAGCCCTGTCCCTTGCCCGGGGCCTGGGCTGCAGGGGCTGTCCCCAGGCCGTGTCTGTGTCCCCTGCTTGGGGACTCTGGGCTGTGTGGGGCTGTCCCCAGGCTGTGTCTGTGTCCCCTCCTCGGGGACCCTGGGCTGTGTGGGGCTGTCCCCAGGCCGTGTCCCCCCTGCCTGTGCAGCGCAGGGCTGCCCAAACCCCAATAAAGGGCTGAGGTTGTTGCTGATCCCTCCTGTCCTGCTCCGTGGCAGGGGCTGCCCAGGCTGTCCCCACGGGGGTCACCCTGTCCCCAGCGGCCTGCCCGGGCCGGGGGACACTGACAGCAGCACGGTCACACCTGAGGCCACTTTATTGGAGTCGCCAGGGGCGGGGCTGAGGTCACTGCACCTCCAGGGCATCTATCACGGCCTGGGTGAAATCCATGGAGGTGGAGTAGCCCCCCATGTCCGCCGTGCGCACCTGCAAGGAGACGGGAGGTTAGGGGGGACCAGCGGGGCACCTGCGGAAGCGGGGTCCCCCCGGCCCCAGGCTGGGCTGTGGCACCGGGGCCTGGGCTCCCTGGAGCCCGCTGCACCCCCAGAACTGTCCCTGTGCCTTGGGGACACGTGCAGGGGCTGGTGCCCCCTCTGCCCCAAAGTCCGCTTTGGGCTCTGGTTCTGGCATTGCCCCCCCAGCACCCCAAAAGCTGCCCCAGGGCTGCAGGGAAGCGTTGGACCCTTTATTAGCAAAGCAGAGTACAGAGCACGACATGGCGCAGCCCAGAGCCAGGGGTGGCACCGGGCCCAGCCCCAGCCCCACGGGCACAGCGTTACGGGATCAGCTCCCAGCTCCCCAGTTCCCATGGACTGGGGGGCACAGGGGCACCTGGAGTGTTCCAGGGTCACCCCACGCCGTGGGGACCCTGTGCCAGCAGCTGCCAGGGGTGCAGGGTGGGGGCTGTCACCCCCGGTTATTGCTGAAAGCTGCGTGGGATGGGCCCCACGGGAATGGGGTCACAGGGGTCCCACGTTTTGGGGATCCCATGGGAATGGAGGTCCCACACCCACACTGGTCCAAAAGCCACAGGGATCCCACAGGAATGGGGTTCCTGCAGTGTGAGGTCCTGCTCTCAGAGACCCCACAAATCCCACTGGTCCAACAGTCAGAAGGACCCCATAGAAATGGGGGGGGGGGGTTTCCACAGTCACAGGGATCCCGTGGGAATGGGGTCCCACAGTGCAAGGTCCCATTCTCAGAGATCCCACAAATCCCACTGGTCCAAGTCAGAATGACCTCAAAGGAATGGGGGTCCCATAGTCAGTGATCCCATAGAAATGAGGGGGTCCCCACAGTCACAGGGAGGGTCCAAGGTCCTGTTCTCACAGGGATCCCACAAATCCCACTGATCCAAGTCAGAATGACCCCCCAGGAATGGGGGTCCCACAGTCAGTGATCCCATAGAAATGGGGGTCCCACAGTCAGTGATCCCATAGAAATGAGGGGGTCCCCACAGTCACAGGGATCCCATAGAAATGAGGGGGTCCCCACAGTCACAGGGATCCCACGGGAATGGGGTCCCACAGTGCAAGGTCCTGTTCCCACAGGGATCCAAGAATCCCACTGGTCCCACAGGGATGATAATCCAGTAACGGGGGTCCCAGAGCCATGGTGGGCGATCCCAGTGTCCCCGGGAGCTGCCTGTGATTTGGGGGCGCTGCCCCATCCCCCCAGGACCACCCAGCACACCCCAAACTCCGCACTGGCCGCCTCCTGTGGGGGATGGGGAAGGCTGAGGGGTTCTGGGGCACCCTCCTGGCAGGGGGGGGCTGGGAGGGGGCTGGGGACGGGCCGAGGCGCTGGGGGAGCTGCTGGGGGGCCCAAGCCCCATAGTTGGGGTGCAGGGGGCCCAAGCCCCATAGTTGGGGTGCAGGGGGGCCTAAGCCCCATAGTTGGGGTGCAGGGGGTCTAAGCCCCATAGTTGGGGTGCAGGTTGTCAATGACGGACTTGACGAAGTCAGAGGTGGTGGAGTAACCGCCCAGGTCCCGGGTCCGGACCTGCAAATCCAACAGAGGGAGGGGAGAAACGGGGAAAGGCTCTGGTGAACAACGAGGGAGCGGCGGGGACAGGGACAGGGACAGGACAGCAGAGACAGAGACAGCGGGGACCCTCCACGGCCCTGCCAGGACCTGCGGGGGAACGGGGCTGTGCAACATCCCTGAGAGCCCTGCCAGGACCTGGGGTGGGGATGGGGCTGTGGAAGGTCCCTGAGAGCCCTGCCAGGACCTGGGGTGGGTGGGAATGGGGCTGTGGAACATCGCTGAGAGCCCTGCCAGGACCTGCAGGTGGGAATGGGGCTGCAGAAAGTCCCTGAGAGCCCTGCCGAGAACCCACATGGAGACAAGGCCATGGAGGATCCCCCAGCCCTGCCAGAAATCCCCCCTGGGCCAGGACACGACCACAGGGGCTGGACACAGCTGTGGGCCTGGGATTGTAGCTGGAGAGAGGAGAGCAACCAGAATTCCAGCTGGGAAGAAGAGAGGAATCAAGAATTCCAGCTGGAAAGAAGAGAAGAACCAGAATTCCAGCTGGGAAGAGGAGAAGAACCCAAATTCCAGCCGGGAAGAGGAGAAGAACCAGAATTCCAGCTGGGAAGAAGAGAGCAGCCAGAGAAGGCGACCCAGGCACCACCAGCCCTACCCGCTGCCCCACACTCACTTTTCCACCTTTGATCACCTTCTTCACCGCGTCCGAGACCATGTTGGAGTGGTATTCCAGGCTGGAAAAGGGGGGCAGCAGGGGGTCAGCCCCTCAGAAGCCCCCCCAGACCCCCCCAAACCCCCCTCGAGAGCCCAGCACGTACTTGAGGTGCCGCAGCATGTTGGAGGCCGAGAGCAGCATGGCCGTGGGGTTGGCGATGTTCCTGCCCACGGCCTGGGCGAAGGGGTGCCGGGCTCCCTGTGGGACACAGGGCACGGTGACGGGGTCGTGCCACCCTGCCAGCCCTGGGAATCGTGCCCTGGCATGGCCCAGGGGTGCCCCTCCCTGCTCACCAGCTCGAACACGGCGTACTCGGCGCTGTAGCTCTCGCCGGGCACGACGCCGGCGCCGCCCACCAGCCCCGCGGCCAGGTTGTCCACGATGTTCCCGTACAGGTTGGGCATCACCAGCACGTCAAACTGGTAGGGATTCTGCACCAGCTGGGATGGGAATGGGAATGGGGCAGTGGAACAGCTGCGGGGAAGCTCAGCCCCACCCCGGCACAGGGGGCAGAGCGCAGGTGAGGTGGGGCGGGATGAGCTCCGAGGTGTCTCCAACCCAGATCATTCCACGCTCGGCACAACTGCCTGGAGCGGCAGAGGGGGCCTGGGGGAGTTCGTGGGGACTGAAGGGGAGTTTTTAGGGATTGAAAGGGGAATTTCTAGGGACAGAAACACCCAGGCCCAGTGAGGCTGCAGGAACCTGGGACAGCAGAGAGGGGATTGAGGAGTTTTTAGGGACTGAAGGAAAGTTTTTAAGGATATAAAGGGGAATTTCTAGGGATAGAAACACCCAGGCCCAGTGAGGCTGCAGGAACCCAGGTCCCCAAATTCCCCCCAGGAGCAGCACTGGGATGGCCCCGGAGTCCAGGTGAGACAGAGCTGGGAATGTTGGGAATGCTGGGAGGGTTCCTGCCTGGCACAGGGACAATCCTGGGGCCAGGTGGGCTCGGTGTGCCCAGGCTTGGAGGTTCCAGCTCCCCAGAGGGGTTGGGAAGGGAGCAGGGACAGGGACGAGGGCCGTGGCTCACCTGCATGCAGCAGTTGTCGATGATCATGGTGTCGAATTTGATCTTGGGGTACAGCTCTGCCACCTCCTTACAGCACTGCAGGAACAGCCCGTCCCCCAGCTTCCTGCACGGGGAACAGCAGCAAGGCTTGGGGCACAGCAGGGGAATCCCACAGGCTGCAGGATCCAGCAGGAACTGGGATCTGGGACACCCTTTGGGGCTCCTCATGCTGCTTTCCCCCCCTCTCCCTGGTGGGAAGGGGATTTGTGCCAGGTGGGAGGTGCAGGGGGAGATGTCCAGGGGCTCCCATCAATGATTCCAGAGCTTGGGATTGTGCAGGAATGACCCCAAGCCAGTGATCCCACAATCCACGGGGACAGGGCGGTTATGGAGATGTTGCCCTGGGAATGTCTGGACACTGATTTATCAATAAATGTGAGCAGCCGCAGGTCGGTGTCTGCTCACTCCCGGCTGGGAGCACAGTGAGGGAAAAGCCCCAATCGCAGGGAAATCCTGACCTCCCTCACTCCAATCCCCACTGTCCAACCTGGCCTTGGATTAATGAATTCCAGGGATCCAGGGGCAGCCCCAGCAAATCTGGGAATTCCAGCCCAGGCAGCAATTCCTTGCCAAGATCCCAGCCCAATCTCCCCTTTCCCAGTGGCAGCCATTCCCTGGCTCCTGTCCCTCTGTCCCTTGTCCCCAGTCCCTCTCCAGCTCTCCCTGAATCCCCTGAGGATTTCCTGGAATTTTCCTTCCCCAGGGGAACATTCCCAGCTCTCCCAGAGCAGAGGAGCTCCACAATCCTGGAATGGTTTGGGGGGAGAGGCACCTTGAAGTTTACTGACACCTTCCACCATGCCAGGCTGCTCCAGCCTGGCCCTGGGCACTGCCAGGGATCAGGGGCAGCCCCAGCTGCTCTGGGAATGCCATCCCAGCCAGGAATTCCTTGCCAAGCCCCCAGCCCAATCTCTCTTGTTCCCCTCTCCCGCCACCCCAGGTCCCTCCCGGGTGTCCCGGAGCGCGGGCCGGTCACACTGAGGTCACACAGCAGGTGGCCCGGGCCGCGCTGAGGGGACAGGGGGTGGCAGTGGCACTCACATGATGTTGGCCTTGTGCACAGCTGTGACCTTGGCCCGGCCCTTCTTGGTGGCGTAGTCGAAGGCGAACTTGGCGATGCGCTGGGACTTGGCCCTGGTGATGATCTTGAGGCACTCGATCACCCCCTTGGCACTCTGGGGACACGGGGGGGGTCACAGCCTGGGCACAGCCACCCCAGCCCTGGCATGGCCACCCCAGCCCGGGCACGGCCACCCTCACCTGGGCATGGCCACCCCAGCCTGGGCACGGCCACCCTCACCTGGGCATGGCCACCCCAGCCTGGGCACAGCCACCCCGCCTGGGCACGGCCACCCCAGCCTGGCCCTCACACCCGGCCTGCTAGGGGCTCTCTTACCTGCCTTATTATTATTATTGCTATTATTTTTTATTATTTTTAATTCTCTTCCCTTCCCTTATTATTATTATCATTATTGTAATCATTATTATTGTTGTCATTGTTATTATTATTATTTATTACTAATTAATTCTCTTCCCTTTCCTATTATTATTATCATTACTACAACCATTATTATTGTTATTGTTAGTTTTGCTATTATTATTTTTATTATTATTCATTCTCTTCCCTTCCCTATTATTATCATTAGAATAATCATCATTATTATAATTATTAATATTAATCATATTAATTATATTACCTTTCCTCTCCTTATCATCATATTTATTATTCCTATTATAATTACCGCTATAATTATTATTATTATTGACCACATTTATGGGTTACATGTGTTGTTATATCTATTATTCTTACATGTATTTATATTTTTTATTAATTCTTATCTTCATGATTTTTTCAATTAAATATTTCTCATCATTAAAATTTTGTTCCAATTACCATGTATTTCTTATTATCACCATTTTGTTTCTATTATTAAATTGTTCTAATCATCACCATCACTTTGTTTCAATTATTGAATTTTTCTAATCATCACCACTTTGGTTCAATTGTTGAATTGTTATCATCATCATCATCATCATCATCACCATTTTGTTTCAATTATTGAATTGTTCTAATCACCACCATCATAATTTTGTTTCAATTAATGAATTGCTCTTATCATCATTTCATTTCAATTATTGAA
Source organism: Emberiza elegans (assembly GCA_024865655.1). Lineage (NCBI taxonomy): Eukaryota > Metazoa > Chordata > Aves > Passeriformes > Fringillidae > Emberiza > Emberiza elegans. The sequence continues at coordinate 2,279,144 of JALJVW010002400.1, read as the reverse complement.
TTTTTCTAATAATCACCACTTTGTTTCAATTGTTGAATTGTTATCATCATCATATTTTTGTTTCAGTTATTATATTGTTCTTATCATCATAATAATTTTGTTTCAATTATTGAATTTTTCTAATCATCACCACTTTGGTTCAATTGTTGAATTGTTATAATCATCATCTTTTTGTTTCAATTATTATATTGTTATCATCATCATTATCTTGTTTCAATTATTGAATTGCTCTCATCATCATTACCACTTTGTTTCAATTATTAAATTGTTCTCATCATCATCATCACCACTTTGATTTAATTATTGAATTATTCTCATCATCACCATTTTTGTTTCAGTTCTTGAATTGTTCTAACCACCATGATTTTGTTTCAATTATTAATTTGTTCTAATCTCAGCCCGGTTCTCCTCCCCGCTGGTGCCTGCATTCCTGGCCAGGGCTCACCCAGGACAATGTCCATGTGCCACTGTCCCTTTGCCAGGCACTGTCCCCCTGCAGCCACCCCACTGCTCCCTGGGGCTGGCTGTGATCCTATCCCAAAATATTCCCTGATTCCACTGCATCACGGAATCAGGGAATTGGATTGTTTCAGCTCATCCCATCCCACCCAGGGACAGCTCCCACCATCCCAGGTGCACCCAAATCCATCCAGCCTGGCCTTGGGCACTCCATAATCCAGGGCTTGGGAATTAATGAAGTTCTCTGGGAATTCCATTAGGCAGGAATTCCTTTCCAAGATCCCAGCCCAATCTTTTCCCATCATCAGCCATTCCCTGGTTCCTGTCCCTCTGTCCCTTGTCCCCAGTCCCTCATCATCATAATTGGAGCCTTCAGGGACTCTGAGGATTCCCTGGATTTTTCCCTTCTCCAGGGGAGCATTCCCAGCTCTGCCAGAGCAAAGAGCTCCAGAATTCTGGAATGGTTTGGGTTGGAAGAGACCTTAAATCCCATCCCATGGGCAAGGACAGCTCCCACTATCCCAGGCGGATCCAGCCTGGCTTGGACACTTCCAAGGATCCAGGGGCAGCCACAGCAAATCTGGGAACTCCAGCCCAGGCAGGAATTCCTTGCCAAGATCCCAGCCCAATCTCCCCTTTCCCAGTGGGAGCCATTCCCTGGCTCCTGTCCCTCTGTCCCTTGTCCCCTTTTTTTATAATCCCTATCCCAAAACCCAACCACTCCTTTTCCATCTTTCCCGCTTTTCCCCCTTCCTCTCCAGCTGTCCTGGAGCCCCTCTGGGGACTCTGAGGACCCCCTGGAGCCCCTCTGGGGACTCTGAGGATGCCCTGGAGCCCCTCTGGGGACTCTGAGGACCCCCTGGAGCCCCTCTGGGGACTCTGGGGACCCCCTGGAGCCCCTCTGGGGACTCTGGGGATTCCCTGGAGCCCCTCTGGGGACTCTGAGGACCCCCTGGAGCCCCTCTGGGGACTCTGAGCACCCTCTGGAGCCCCTCTGGGGACTCTGAGGACCCCCTGGAGCCCCTCTGGGGACTCTGAGGATTCCCTGGAGCCCCTCTGGGGACTCTGAGGATTCCCTGGAGCCCCTCTGGGGACTCTGAGGACCCCCTGGAGCCCCTCTGGGGACTCTGAGGACCCCCTGGAGCCCCTCTGGGGACTCTGAGGATTCCCTGGAGCCCCTCTGGGGACTCTGGGGATTCCCTGGAGCCCCTCTGAGGACCCCCTGGAGCCCCTCTGGGGACTCTGAGCACCCTCTGGAGCCCCTCTGGGGACTCTGAGGATTCCCTGGAGCCCCTCTGGGGACTCTGAGGACCCCCTGGAGCCCCTCTGGGGACTCTGAGGATTCCCTGGAGCCCCTCTGGGGACTCTGAGCACCCTCTGGAGCCCCTCTGGGGACGCCCTGGAGCTGTCCCCTGTGCAGGTGCCACTCCCAGCTGTCCCAGGCTGTCCCCGTGCCCCACCTCGTGCTCCAGGGAGCTGTACTCGCCCTCGGTCTGCTCCCGGATGATCACCAGGTCCAGGTTGTTGTGCCGGGTCTGGTAGCCCGGGAGGCTCTTCACGTGCACCACGTTGGCAAACAGGTCCAGCTTCCTCCTGGGGGACACGGGGACATGGGGACACAGGGACATGGGGACGGGGTCACCGGGGCTGCTCCGGGGTCACTGTGTCCCCTCTGAGCGCTGGGGACACAACTGGGGTCACCCCCCCTCTGCAGGACCCCAGGGTGAGCAGGGACAGCTCCTGGCCATGGATCATCCCTCAGGAGTTTGGCTTCCCAGTAACTCATTAATTATTAATTAATGTTTTTTCCCAGTGACTGTCCCCTCCAAGTCCCTGGGGTCACCCCCTCTGCAGGACCCCTGAGTCAGCAGGGACAGCTCCTGGCCATGGATGGTCCCCAAGGAGTTTGGCCTACCAATAACCTCATTAATTAACAATTAATGGGGTTTTTCCGATGACAAATTCTGGGATCCACCCCAGCATCTCCAGAACTTCCATGGAAGGAGGATGAGTCACCAGGGACAGCTCCAGGCTATGGAGTTTTGCTTCCCAATAACTCATTAATTATTAATTAATGAGGTTTTCTCAGTAATGAGTTCTGGGGGCCACCCCAGCATCTCCAGAATTTCCAGGGAAGCAGGATCAGTCAGCAGAGGCAGCTCCAGACCACAGAGTTTTTCCTCCCAATAGCTCATTAATTAATAATGACATTAATAACAACATTCATTAATATTTTTTCCCAGTGACTGTCCCCTGCAAGTCCCTGGGGTCACCCCCTCTGCAGGACCCCAGGGTGAGCAGGGACAGCTCCTGGCCAGGGATGGAACCTTAGGGGCTTTGCTTCCCAATAACTCATTAATTATTAATTAACAGGGCTTTTCCAATGACAAATTCTGGGATCCACCCCAGCATCTCCAGAACTTCCAGGGAAGAAGGATCAGTCAGCAGGGACAGCTCCAGACTATGGAGTTTTGCTTCCCAATAACTCATTAATTATTAATGAATGAGGTTTTCTCAGTGATGAGTTCTGGAATCCACCCCAGCATCTCCAGAACTTCCAGGGAAGCAGGATCAGTCAACAGAGGCAGCTCCACAGAGTTTTTCCTCCCAATAGCTCATTAATTAATAATGACATTAATAACAACATTCATTAATGTTTTTTCCCAGTGACTGTCCCCTGCAAGTCCTTGGGGTCACCCCCTCTGCAGGACCCCAGGGTCAGCAGGGACAGCTCCTGGCCATGGATCATCCCTCAGGAGTTTGGCTTCCCAATAACTCATTAATTATTAATTAACAGGGTTTTTCCAATGACAAATTCTGGGATCTGCCCCAGCATCTCCAGAACTTCCAGGGAAGCAGGATCAGTCAACAGAGGCAGCTCCAGGCCATAGTTTTGCCTCCTAATAGCTCATTAATTGATAATGACATTAATAACAACATTAATTAATGTTTTCTTCCCCAATGACTGTCCCCTGCAAGTGCCAGGGGACACAACTGGGGTCACCTCCCTCAGGGTCCCACTGAACGTTTTGTTTCCCAGCCCACACAGAAAATCCCTCAGGCTTTTCCTCTCCCCCAACTCATTAATGATTAATTAATGAATTAATTTCCCCCACCTGAGCCTCATGTCATAGGACGCCAGGTCTCCCTTGTACTCCATGGGTGTGTGGATCTTCCCTGCAGGACACGGAGCGGGGTCAGGACAGGGGGAATTGTGCCAGTATCCCATAAACCCTCCCCTGGCACAGCCTGAGGGGGACAGGGCCAGGGACAGGGCCAGGGACAGGGACACGTGTGCCAGGTGCTCACCAATGAGGGCCACCTTGCTCTCCTTCATGGAGTCCACCACCCGATCCAGCTTCTCCTCGGACGCCGTGTTCTGCACCTCGCTCAGGTGGTGCTCGTCGAAGATCACGGGGACATTGCCAGCCTGGGACAGGGACAGGGACAGGGCCAGGGCCAGCCACGGTCACCTCGGGGACACCGCAGGGGGACACCCCAGGAGCCCTGAGCCAGCCAGGGCCGTGCTCAGGGACAGGAGGGAGCTGGGATCACCTCAGTGGCACTGATGGAATCGTGGGACATTTCCCTTGGGAAAACCCTCTGAGGTGACCCCAGCACTGCCAAGGCCACCCCGTGGGATGTCCCCAAGTGTCACATCAGGGGACATGGTAAATCCCTCCGGGGATGGGGATTCCCACTACCTTGGGAGCCACTTTTAGGAGGAATTTTCCCAATATCCCAAATTATCCCAAATTATCCCAAATCCCTCCAGGAATGGGGACCCACCCTCTGCCCGTGGGCAGCACCAGTGGGGACAGAGGGCACAGGGACACTTGGGGACAGGCAGGGACACTCAGGGACAGGCAGGAATACACAGGGACACTCAGGGATGCCCAGGGACACACAGGGATATGCAGGGACACTAAGTGACACACAGGGAGAGGCAGGGATGAGCAGGGACACCAGGGACACCAGGAACATTTCGGGATGCTCAGGGGGACACAGGGACACCAAGGGACACACAGGGACAAGCAGGGACACTCAGGGGTGCTGAGGGACATGCAGGGACACTCAGGGACATTAAGGGACATTTAGGGACACTCAGGACACACAGGGATGCTCAGGGACACTAAGTGACACACAGGGACATTTAGGGACACTAAGTGACACATGGACAAGCAGGGACATTTAGGGACGCTCAGGGACACTCAGGGATATTTAGGGACACTCAGGGACACCAGGGACATTTAGGGACACTCGGGACACACAGGGATGCTCAGAGGCACTCAGGGATGCTCAGGGACACTAAGTGACACACAGGGACATTTAGGGACACTCAGGGACACATGGACAAGCAGGGACATTTAGGGACAAGCAGGGACACTCAGGGACTGCAGGGACATACAGGGATATTTAGGGACACTAAGTGACACACAGGGACAGGCAGGGACATTTAGGGACATGCAGGGACACTCAGGAACAAGCAGGGAGATTTAGGGGCACCCAGGGACACCCAGGGACACTCAGGGACATTTGGACACACTTAGGGACACTTGGGGACACTGGGGCCAGCTGCTGCTGGTGTCCCCCGGCCATACCTTGAAGACCTCCTTGACAGCGTGCATGAGCTCCGGGCCCACGCCGTCCCCCGGCAGCATTGTCACCTGGAATGTCCCCTCAGCCCTGTGGGACTGTGACACACGGCAGGGTCACCCCAAACCCCTGGGACCGGGAGGGTGACAGCAGGGTCACCCCAAAGCCCCTGGGACCGGGATGGTGACAGCAGGGTCACCCCAAAGCCCCTGGGACTGGGATTGGTGACAGCAGGGTCACCCCAAAGCCCCTGGGACCGGGAGGGTGACAGCAGGGTCACCCCAAAGCCCTGTGGGACTGTGACACACGGCAGGGTCACCCCAAAGCTCCCTGGGACTGGGAGGGTGACAGCAGGGTCACCCCAAACCCCTGGGACTGGGAGGGTGACAGCAGGGTCACCCCAAAGCCCTGTGGGACTGGGATGGTGACAGCAGGGTCACCCCAAAGCCCTGTGGGACTGGGATGGTGACAGCAGGGTCACCCCAAAACCCCCTGGGACTGGGATGGTGACAGCAGGGTCATGTGGGACTGGGATGGTGACAGCAGGTCACCCCAAAGCCCTGTGGGACTGGGAGGGTGGGACCCCCTGGGACTGGGATGGTGACAGCAGGGTCACCCCAAAGCCCCTGGGACCGGGATTGGTGACAGCAGGGTCACCCCAAAGCCCCCTGGGACCGGGATTGGTGACAGCAGGGTCACCCCAAAGCCCCCTGGGACCGGGATTGGTGACAGCAGGGTCACCCCAAAGCCCCTGGGACCAGGATGGTGACAGCAGGGTCACCCCAAAGCCCTCTGGGACTGGGATTGGTGACAGCAGGGTCACCCCAAAGCCCCCTGGGACCGGGATGGTGACAGCAGGGTCACCCCAAAGCCCCTGGGACTGGGATGGTGACAGCAGGGTCACCCCAAAGCCCCTGGGACCAGGATGGTGACAGCAGGGTCACCCCAAAGCCCTCTGGGACTGGGATGGTGACAGCAGGGTCACCCCAAAGCCCCTGGGACCGGGATTGGTGATAGCAGGGTCACCCCAAAGCCCCCTGGGACCGGGATTGGTGACAGCAGGGTCACCCCAAAACCCCCTGGGACCGGGATGGTGACAGCAGGGTCACCCCAAAACCCCCTGGGACCGGGATGGTGACAGCAGGGTCACCCCAAAGCCCTGTGGGACCGGGATTGGTGACAGCAGGGTCACCCGAAAGCCCTGTGGGACCGGGATGGTGACAGCAGGGTCACCCCAAAGCCCTGTGGGACCGGGATGGTGACAGCAGGGTTGGTGGGACAAGGGGTGACAGGGGTCACCCCAAAGCCCTGTGGGACCGGGATTGGTGACAGCAGGGTCACCCCAAAACCCTCTGGGACCGGGATGGTGACAGCAGGGTCACCCCAAAGCCCTGTGGGACCGGGATGGTGACAGCAGGGTCACCCCAAAGCCCTCTGGGACTGGGATTGGTGACAGCAGGGTCACCCCAAAACCAGCCCCAAACTGGGACCCCTGGGGACCTGAGCCAGTCACACCCACGGGGACACGGAGCGATGGGGACATGGGGACACGGAATGTCTGGGTTGGGAAAGCCCTGCAGGGCCAAGGCCACCACTGAGCATTGTCCCCAAGTGTCACATCCACGGGGTTGGGAAATCCCCGCAGGGATGGGGACTCCACGGCTGTGCAGGGCTGGACAGGAGGAAAATCCCCACAGTGTCCCCTCAGTGTCCCCTCAAGGGACCCTTGGGGACATCCAAACCTCTCCGGGCCCAGCCTGGGGCCGTGTCCCTTGTCCTGTCCCTGTCCCTGTCCCGAGGGGCCCAAAGCCAGCCCAGGATGGAGCTGTCCCTGTCCCTGTCCCTGTCCCTGTCCCCGTCCCTGTCCCTGTCCCGAGGCCACCCCGTGGTGACACCACCCTGAGCACACCCGACACCACAGAGGGACCTCGTCCTGCTCAGCACTCCCAGAAATAACCTGTCCCTGTGCCCAGAGGGATTCCTGAGAGCCCCCAGCACAGCCCCGTGTGCCTAAATCCCCTCATCCCTGCCCTCAGGAGCCCGTGGAATTTTGGACAGCTGTTTTTAGCAGGAATTTCCCCAGTATCCCACCCAAATGCAGGGATAAGGACTCCCCATTTCTCCTCCCAGGAGGAATTTCTCCAATTTCCCAGCACAGCCTGGTGTTCCTAAATCCCCTCACTCCTTCTCCCTGCCCTCAGGATCCCATGGAACCTTGGACAGTCATTTTAGGAGGAATTGCCCCAAAATCCCACCCAAATCCCTCCAGGGATAAGGACTCCCCATTTCTCTTTTCAGGAGGAATTTTCCCCAATTTCCCAGCACAGCCTGGTGTTCCTAAATCCCCTCACTCCTTCTCCCTGCCCTCAGGATCCCATGGGATTCTGGACAGGCATTTTTAGCAGGAATTTCCCCAATATCCCACCCAAATCTCAACAAGGGATGAGGACACCCCATTTCTCTTTCCAAGAGGAATTTCCCCAGTATCCAACCCCATATCCCAGCACAGCCTGGTGTTCCTAAATCCCCTCACTCCTTCTCCCTGCCCTCAGGACCTCCCGGAATTTTGCCAAACCCCATTTTTGTGGCCCAGGCCACAAGAGAACCTCACTGATCAGCCCTGGGATGTCCCACCCTCCTTCCCCAGCCTGGAATTCCCAGCAGGAACCCCCCAGAGCCAGCCCAGGGAATTCCCTGCCAGCAATGCCAGGGAAACTCCAAACCCGCAGGGGGAACGGGGAAGGAGGGGGGGAGGAGGAGGGAAGGAAAGCTGAGAGTCACCGGTGGGGAGCTTTAAATAAGCTGGAATCAAATGTCCAGGGCTCAAATGTGAAATATCAGAGGGAAGGGCAGCGCCTCAAGGTCACACTCGGGGCTGAGCCCTTCCCTCAGCCATATTCCCAAGGAATCAGGGAATTTTCTGGCTGGGAAAAACCTCCCAGCACCACCAAGGCCACCGCTGGCCATGTCCCCAAGTGCCACCTCCCCAGGGATGTCTGACCCCACCGCCCTTCCCAGGAAGGAATCATCCCAATATCCCACCCGAGGCCTTGTCCCAAACCCCCCCATTCTCTCAGGGACTTTTGGGGGGTCAGAAGCTCCCCGATCCTCTTGCCCCCTGGGCCCCTGCAGGAGGGAGGCCTGGGCCTGCTGCCCGCCATGGCCGAGGCTCTGGGCCCAGGAGCCCCTGCCATGCCCGAGGCTCTGGGCACGCAGGAGCCCCTGCGGGTGCCACAGGTCAGAGAGCCCCAACCGGGGCTGCCCCCCATCCCCCAAAACCCTCCCCAAGCCAAAAACGTCACCCCCAAAATGTCACCCCAAAATGTCACCCCCAAAATGTCACCCCCGAAAATGTCACCCCCAAAATGTCACCCCCGAAAATGTCACCCCCAAAATGTCACCCCCACACCCCAGCCTGAAACTCCCCCACCCCCAAAGTGAACCCCCCTGGCCCTCAGCTCACACTCTGCCCCACACTGACCCCCAGACCCGTCTGATCCCTCACTGATCCCCAGACCCGTCTGAACCCCCCCAGACCCGACTGAACCCCCCCAGACCCGTCTCCTCCCCTAGACCCTGTCTGACCCCTCACGGACCCCACAGCGAGCCCCCCCAAACCTGCCTGACCCCCCCCCCCCAGCCCTCACTGACCCCTCACGGACCCCCCAACCCTCACTGACCCTCAAAGACCCCCCCAGACCCGTCTGAGCCCTCACTGACCCTGCCCGGCCCCCAATGACCCCCCTCAAGCCCTCACTGACCCCTCAGCGATCCCCCCAAACCCGTCTGACCCCTACAGCCCTCACCGACCCCTCACGGATGCCCCCAACCCTCACTGACCCCTCATGGACCCTCCCAATCCTCACTAAACCCCCCCCCAGACCCTCCCAGCCATCACTGACCCTCACGGACCCCCCCAGCCACCACTGCCCCTCACCCATCCCCGCACCCCTCACGGACCCCCCCCAGCCCTCACGGACCCCTCAGTGACCCCCCCCCAAACCCGTCTGACCCCTACAGCCCTCACTGATCCCCCCCAGACCCTCCCACCTCATCACTGACCCCTCACGGACCCTCCCAGCCCTCACGGACCCCCCTCAAGTCCTCACTGACCCCTCACCGATCCCCGCACCCCTCACTGACCCCTCACGGACCCTCCCACCGCTCACTGACCCCTCACCGATCCCCGCACCCCTCACTGACCCCACACCCCATCACTGACCCCTCACGGACCCTCCCAGCCCTCACGGACCCCCTCAGCCCTCAGTGACCCCTCACAACCCAGAGAACGATGAGGTCAAAGCCCGTTTGACCCCTGTGACCCTGGCCGGCGCCCCCCATACCCGATGTCCCACCCCAGAGCGATGTCCCCGCTCGTTCCGTGCCCTCAGTCCCCGCGGCCGAGCCCGCTGTCCCCTCAGCGCCCCCGTCCCGTCCCCCCCTCACCGCCGTCGCCGCCCGGCCCGCGCTGAGCGCCGCCATCTCTGCGAGCTCACAGTGCACCGCGGCAAAGGGGCGGGGCGCGGAGTGACGTCAGAGGGGCGGGGCCTCGCTGGCCACGGGGCGCCCCCTGGCGGACGAGCGAGATAGCGCGGGAACGGCGCCCCCCAGTGTCCCCCTGGGACCCCCACAGTGTCCCAGTGTCCCCCTGGGACCCCCCCAGTGTCCCCCCCCAGTGTCCCCCTGGGACCCCCCCAGTGTCCCACTGGCACCCCCCAGTGTCCCCCTGGGATCCTCCAGTGTCCCCTAATGTCCCCCTGGGACTCCCCCAGTGTCCCCCTGGGACCCCCTCCAGTGTCCCAGTGTCCCCCTGGGACCCCCCCAGTGTCCCAGTGTCCCCCTGGGACCCCCCCAGTGTCCCACGGTGTCCCCTGGGACCCCCCCAGTGTCCCACAATGTCCCCCTGGGACCCCCCCAGTGTCCCCCTGGGATCCTCCAATGTCCCCGTGGGACTCCCCCTGTGTCCCACAATGTCCCCCGGGGACACCCCCAGTGTTCCACAGTGTCCCCCGGGGACCCCCAGAGTGTCCCACAATGTCCCCCCAGTGTCCCCACAGTGTCCCACAGTGTCCCCTAGGACACCCTCCAGTGTCCCACAGTGTCCCCCTGTGAAACAGCCAATGTCCCCTCAAGGACCCCCGCAATGTCCCCCTGGGACCCCCACAATGTCCCCCCAGGGACTCCCCAACGTTCCCCAAGGACCCCCCAATGTCCCAAGGACCCCCCAATGTCCCCAGCAATCCTCCCAGTGTCCCCCCAGGGACCCCCACAACGTCCCCCCCACTGTCCCCATGGACCCCTCCAATGTCCCCCCAAGTGAGCCCTGGGGACACCCAGTGATGTCCCCTTCCAGGCCCCTGGAGCCACTCCTGAACCCCCGCTGTGTCCCCGAGTGTCCCCTCCCACCCATCCCGGTGTCCCCCAGGCCCTCCTTGGTGGCACAGGACACGGAGCTCTGCTCTTTATTGCACAGGCAGGGAGGGGACCCGCTGTCCCCGGCGGTGCCACCTGTGCCACCCGCCCAGCAGGGACACGGCCGGGAGCAGCTGCCAGGGGACAGGGACACCCAGGGGGGGCTGGGGTGTCCCTGGGGAGTCCATAGAGTGTCCCTAGAGTGTCCTTGGGGTGTCCCCAGGGTGTCCTTGGGGTGTCCCCAGGATGTCCCCAGGTGTCCCTGGTGGTGTCACTGGGGTGTCCCCAGGGGTGCCTTGGGGTGTCCTGGTGGTGTCCATGGGGATGTCCATGGAGGGTGTCCCTGGGGGTGTCCATGGGGGTGTCCCCAGGGTGTCCCTGGCATTGTCCATGGGATGTCCCCAGAGTGTCCATGGGGTGTCCCCAGGGTGTCCATGGGGTGTCCTGGTGGTGTCCCCAGGGTGTCCCTGGCACTGTCCATGGGATGTCCCCAGGGTGTCCTTGGGGTCTCCATGGGCTGTCCTGGGGGTGTCCCTGTGGTGGCCATGGGGGTGTCCATGGGGTGTCCCCAGAGTGTCCATGGAGGTGTCCCCGGGCTGTCTCTGGGGTGTCCCATGGGGTGTCCCTGCAGTGTCCTTGTCCTGGGGGGATCCATGAGGTGTCCTCGGGGTGTCCTGGGGGTGTCCCTGGCAGTGTCCCTGTGGTGCCCTTGGTGGTGTCCATGGGGGTGTCCCCGGGCTGTCTCTGGGGTGTCCCATGGGGTGTCCCTGCAGCGTCCTCGTCCTGGAGGGATCCATGAGGTGTCCCCACGGTGTCCCCGCGGCCGGTGTCCCCAGTGTGTCCCCAGGGTCACTTTTTGAGGAGCTGTGCCCGGCGGGGACAGCACGCTCGGCCAGGGGCACCCACCTTGCCGGGGAGCACCCAGACAGCACCAGGTGTCCCCAGAGCCTCCACGGCCGGTGTCACCCCCAAATCCCGGTCCCTGCTGCCCCCAGAGAGCCACTGAGGGACAGCACCCCCGAGGGGACCCCACGGGCACCCCACCTTCCCCACTGCTGCCCCAGGGGTCCCCTGAGTGTCCCCAGATGCCTCCCAAGGGTCCCATGCCCCCCTAAGTCCCCTGCTGTCCCCCTGAGGGTTCCACTGCCCCTGCCACATCCCTGAGATGTTCCTCTGAAGGTCCCCTGGATGTCCCCACAAGCATCCCCTGGATGTCCCCACAAGGTTCCCCCACATGTCCCCCTGAAGGTCCCCTGGATGTCCCCCGAAGGTCCCCTGGACGTCCCTCCTGAGGGTCCCCTAAATGTCCCCACAAGGATCCCCTGGATGTTCCCCGAGTGTCCTCAGGATGTCCCCCGCAAGGGTCCCTGGAATGCCACCCCAAGAGTTCCCTGCATGTCCCCTGAGGGTCCCCGGGATGTCCCCATGAAGGTCCCCAGAATGTCCCCTGGATGTCCCCCACCCCAGGAGGGTCCCCTGGATGCCACCCCAAGAGTCCCCTGCATGTCCCCCTGAGTATCTCTTAGATGTTCCTTTGAGGGTCCCAGGATGTCCCCACAGGATCCCCTGGATGTCCCCCTGAAGGTCCCCTGGATGTCCCTTGTGAGGGTCCCCTGGATGTCCCCTGAAGCTCCCCTGGATGTCCCCTGTGAGGGTCCCCTGGATGTCCCCTGATGGTCCCAGGATGTCCCCTGATGGTCCCCTGGATGTCCCCTGAAGGTCCCCAGGATGTCCCCACAAGGTTTCCCAGGATGTCCCCACAAGGATCTCCTGGATGTCCCCACAAGGTTCCCCCAGATGTCCCCTGATGGTCCCAGGATGTCCCCTGAAGGTCCCCAGGATGTCCCCTGAAGGCTCCCAGGATGTCCCCGGAGGGTCCCCAGGATGTCCCCTGAAGGTCCCTGGATGTCCCCTGATGGTCCCAGGATGTCCCCTGAGGGTCCCCAGGATGTCCCCGACGCACCCCACGAGCACGAAGGCCTTGACACGCTGCTCGGGCAGCACGCGGGGCGCGTATTTCTTGGCCTCGTAGCGGTTGTGGTGCTTCACCGCCACCTCCACGAAGGGCTGGGCAGGGAGGAAGAGCGGGGAGAGGTGAGGAAGAGCAGGGAGAGGTGGGGAGAGGAGGATGGAGGGGCCGGAGAGGGGAGGAAGAGGATGGAGAGACGGAGGAGGAAGGAAAACGGTGGAAGAGCAGGAATGGGATGGGAATGGGAGAGATGGAGAAGGGAGGAAGAGGATGGGAGGGTTGGGGAAGGGAGGAAGAGCGTGGGAGGGTGGGAGAGAGGAGGAAAAGGATGGTGGGAGGTGGAAAGGGGAGGAAGAGGATGGGAATGCAAGGATGGGAGGGCTGGAGAAGGAGGAAGAGGATGGTGGAGATGGAGAAGGGAGGGAAATGATGGAAGGGCTGGAGAGGGGATGGTGAGGGTGGGAGAGCAGGAATGGGAAGGCTGAAGAAGGAAGAATGGGAGAGATGGAGAAGGGAGGAAGAGGATGGGAGAGATGGACAAGGGAGGAAGAGGATGGGAGAGATGGACAAGGGAGGAAGAGGGCAGGAGAGTGGGAATGTGGAAGAGCTGGAATGGGGAGGAAAAGGATGGGAGATTTGGAGAGAGGAGGAAAAGGATGGTGGAGGTGGAAAGGGGAGGAAGAGGATGAGAGGAAGAGGATGGGAGGGCTGGAGAGGGAAGAAGATAGGGGCAGAAGGGAGGAAGAGGATGGGAGAGATAGAGAGGGGAGGAAGGGGATGGGAGAGATAGAGAGGGGAGGAAGGGGATGGGAGAGATAGAGAGGGGAGGAAGGGGATGGGAGAGATAGAGAGGGGAGGAAGGGGATGGGAGGGCGGGAGGGGGAACAATGTGCAGGAGTTGGAATGGGGAGGAAGGGATGGGAGAGTTGGAGAAAGGAGGAAAAGGATGGTGGAAGTGGAAAGGGGAGGAAGAGGACGGGAAGGCAAGGATGGGAGGGCTGGAGAGGGAGGAAGAGGATGAGAGGAAGAGGATGGGAGGGTTGGCGAGGGAAGAAGATGGGGGCAGAAGGGAGGAAGAGGATGGAGAGATGGAGCAGGAGAGAAGGAGATGGTAGAGCCGGGGAGGGGAGGAAGAGAATGGGAGAGATGGAGAAGGGAGGAAGAGGATGGGAGGATTGGAGAGGGGAGGAAGAAGGTGGGAGAGATAGAGAGGGGTGGAAGGGGATGGGAGAACTGGAACGGGGAGGAAGATGATGGGAAGGAAAGGATGGGACCTCTGGAGAGGGAGGAAGAGGATGGGAGGGTTGGAGAGGGAAGAAAAGGGTGGGAAGGGCAGGAAGAAGATGGTGGAGCTGGAGAGGGGAGGAAGAAGATGGTAGAGCAGGAATGGGGAGGAAGGCGGTGGGAGGGCTGAAGAAGGCAGGAAGAGGATGGGAGAACTGGAACAGAGAGGAAGAGGATGGGAGAACTGGAACGGAGAGGAAGAGGATGGGAGAACTGGAACCGAGAGGAAGAGGATGGGAGAACTGGAATGGAGAGGAAGAGGATGGGAGAACTGGAATGGAGAGGAAGAGGATGGGAGAACTGGAACGGAGAGGAAGAGGATGGGAGAAGTGGAATGGAGAGGAAGAGGATGGGAGGGCAGGGAGGGGAGGAAGACGCTGGGAGGACAGCGAGGGGGTGACGGAGGCAGCCCGAGCTCTCACCAGGTACCCAATGGGCGACTTCTTGCTCTTGGAGAACTTCTCCATCTCCTCCCAGTCCCCGCGCGTGGCCAGGGCGTTGATCTTCAGCCACCAGTACCTGGGCACAGGGGCACGGGGGACGGGGTCAGCGCTGTCCCTGAGCGCCCCCAGCCCCCCCAGGGCTGTCCCCACCTCTTGTCCGGGATCCTGAAGTCCCGGTAGAGCTGCTCGGCGCGCTTGTGGTGCCCGTCCAGGATGAGGGTGGCCACGGTGTCGTGCAGGGACAGGTCCAGGTAGGGCTTGTCCAGCTCCTCCTGCAGGTGCCGCTGCAGCCGCAGCAGCTTGATCTGCTCCTCCGTGGCCTGGGACACGGCCACAGCTGGGGGCTGCGGTCCCTGGCCCCAGCCTCGATGTCCCCAGCCCTGCCCTGGCCCAGACTTGATGTCCCCAGAGTCCCTGTCCCAGCCTCAATGTCCCTGTCCCATCCCTGAGGTCCCTGTCCCAGCCCTGAGGTCCCTGTCCCAGCCTCAATGTCCCTGTCCCATCCCTGAGTTCCCTGTCCCAGCCTTGATGTCCCTGTCCCAGCTTCAACATCCCCTGTCCCATCCCTGAGGTCCCTGTCCCATCCCTAAGGTCCCTGTCCCAGCCTCGATGTCCCTGTCCCAGCCCCGATGTCCCCAGCCCTGCCCTGTCCCAGCCTCAATGTCCCCACCCTACGCCCAGGGTCCCCATCCCAACCTGAGGTCCCTGTCCCAGCCCTGTCCCACCCTTGGGGTCCCTTTTCCAGCTCTGTCACAGCCTTGGAGTGGCTGTCCCAGCCCGCAGTCCCCATCCCAACCCTGAGGTCCCCAATCCAGCCTTGGTGTCCCTGTCCCAACCTCAGTGTCCCCAGCCCAGCCCCAGGGTCCCTGTCCCAGCCTTGGTGTCCTTGTCCCAACCTCAGTGTCCCCAGCCCAGCCCCAGGGTCCCTGTCCCAGCCTTGGTGTCCTTGTCCCAACCTCAGTGTCCCCAGCCCAGCCCCAGGGTCCCTGTCACAGTTCCAGGGTCTCCATCCCAGCTTTGGGGTTCTGTACAAGCCCTGAGGTCCCTGTCCCAGCCCTGGTGTCCCTGTCCCAGCCTCAATGTCCCCATCCCAGTCCCAGGGTCCCCATCCAAGCCTGAGGTCCCTGTCCCAGCCCTGTCCCATCCTTGGGGTCCCTGTCCCAGTTCCAGGGTCTCCATCCCAGCCCTGTCCCAGCCCTGTCCCTGTCCCAGGCTCAATGTCCCCATTCCAGCCATTGCCCTGGACAGGCAGCCACTCCCCCAGCCTTGTCCCCAGGGTGTCCCTGGTGTCCCTGGTGTCCCCCTTGTCCCCTGGGCACTCTCACCTTGGCAGCAAAGTCGTTCTTGGCCTTGTAGAACTCGTCCAGGGCATTCTGCAGGGCGGCCACGCGGCCCTCGATCCGCTGGGATGGCACGGGATGGCACGGACAGGGGACATGGCACGGACACAGGGACATGGCACGGACAGGGGACATGGCATGGACATGGGGACATGGCACGGACAGGGGGACATGGCACAGACACAGGGACGTGGCACAGACACAGGGACGTGGCACAGACACAGGGACGTGGCACGGACACGGGGACATGGCATGGACATGGCACGGACACGGCATGGACATGGCACGGACATGGGGACATGGTACGGACATGGCAAGGACAGGGGGACATGGCACAGACACAGGGACATGGCAAGGACAGGGGGACATGGCACAGACACAGGGACATGGCACAGACACAGGGACATGGCACGGACATGGCATGGAGACACAGACAAGGAATGGCACAGGGATGGCATGGACATGGCACAGGGACATGGCACAGATATGGCACAGGGACATGGCACAGGGACATGGCACAGGGACATGGCACAGGGACAGGGCACAGATATGGCACAGGGACATGGGCAAGGACAGGGCACAGGGACAGGGCACAGGGACATGGCACAGACACGGCACAGGGATATGGCACAGGGACATGGCACAGACATGGCACAGGGACATGGCACAGACACGGCACAGGGACATGGACAAGGACAGGGCACAGGGACATGGCACAGGGACATGGCACAGGGACATGGCACAGGGACAGGACACAGGGACGTGGCACAGGGACGTGGCACAGGGACAGGGCACAGGGACAGGGCACAGGGACATGGCACCGACACGTCATTCCTGGGTGGGATGCCCGGATAGATCCTGACCCCCTGGGCAGGATCCCAAAGCTGGCACGGGTGGCATGGGACGGGCAGGGCCCCCACAGCCCTGGGGTGCAAACTGGCAAGTCCCCATTCCCACACCCAGAGCCCCATTCCCACATCCCTGCCATTCCCCCACCCCAAATCCCACAACTCCCTCCATCCCAAATCCCTGCCATTCCCCTATCCTAATCCCACAATTCCCCTATCCCAATCCCTGCAATTCCCAGATCCATCCCAAACCCCAGAATTCCCCCATCCCAGACCCCAAACCCCACAGACCCTCTGCAGGTAGCCCCCAGTGTCTGCAGGTTTGTCCAGCTCCTGGTGACCCCCTGAGCACCCCCAAAACCCCACATTCCCCATCCCAATCCCACAATTCCCCCATCCCAAACCCCAAATCCCAGCCCCCAGACCCCGCAGACCTTCTGGCTGTAGCCCAAGTGCACGTGCAGGTTGCCCAGCTCCTGGTGACCCCCTGAGCACCCCCAAAACCCCCTGAGCACCCCTAAAACCCCACATTGTCCATCCCACATCCCTCAATTCCCACCATCCCCATCCTGTAATTCCCAGATCCATCCCAAATCCTGCAACTCCCTCCATCCCAAATCCCTGCCATTGCCCCACCCCAAATCCTGCAACTCCCTCCATCCCAAATCCCTGCCATTCCCCCATCCCAAAACCCCAAACCCCGCAGACCCTCTGGCAGTGTCCCCCCAGCACGTGCAGGGTGTCCAGCTCCTGGTAACCCCATGAACACCCTAAAAACCCCTAAAAACCCCTCATTCCCCCATCCCAAACCCCAAACCCCAAATGCCAGTCCCCAGCCCCCGAATCTCAGCCCCCAAACCCCAAATCCCAGCCCCCAGACCCCAAATGCCAGACCCCAAACCCCGAATCTCAGCCCCCAAACCCCAAATCTCAGCCCCCAGACCCCACAGACCCTCTGGCAGTGTCCCCCCAGCACGTGCAGGGTGCCCAGCTCCTGGCAACCCCATGAATATCCTAAAAGCCCCCAAAAAACCCTCATTCCCCCATCCCAAACCCCAAACCCCAAATGCCAGCCCCCAAACCCCAAATCCCAGACCCCAGACCCCGAATCTCAGCCCCAAAACCCCAAATCCCAGCCCCCAGACCCCAAACCCCAGCCCCCAAACCCCAAATCCCAGCTCCCAGACCCCAAATCCCAAATGCCAGCCCCAGACCCCGCAGACCTTCTGGCAGTAGCCCCCAGCACGTGCAGGTTGCCCAGCTCCTGGTGACCCCATAAGCACCTTAAAAGCCCCCCAAAACCCCTCATTCCCCTATCCCAAACCCCATCCCCAAATCTCAGCCCCAAACCCCCCAGCCCCCAAACCCCCAGCCCCCAATCCCAGCCCCCAGACCCAAATCCCAAATCCCAGCCCCAGACCCCCCAGACCTTCTGGCAGTGGCCCCCCAGCACGTGCAGCTTGCCCAGCTCCTGGTAACCCCTTGAGCCCCCCAAAAAACCCCCAAAACCCCACATTCCCCATCCCAATCCCACAATTCCCCCATCCCAAACCCCAAACCCCAAATGCCAGACCCCGAATGCCAGCCCCAAAACCCCAAATCCCAGCCCCCAGACCCCAAACCCCAAATGCCAGCCCCAGACCCCACAGACCCTCTGGCAGTGTCCCCCCAGCACATGCAGGGTGCCCAGCCCCAAATCCCAGGAACAGCCCCATGAACACCCAAACCCCAAATCCCAAAAACCCCCATTCCCCATCCCAAACCCCAAACCCCAAATGCCAGCCCCCAGACCCCAAACCCCAAATGCCAGCCCCCAGACCCCAAATGCCAGCCCCCAGACCCCAAATGCCAGCCCCAGACCCCGCAGACCTTCTGGCAGTAGCCCCCCAGCACGTGCAGGTTGCCCAGCTCCTGGTGGTTGTCGTCCTGGTTGTACAAATCCTTCAGCGTCTCCCGCTCCTGGTGCCGGCAGAACTGGGGGGGACGGCACATTTGGGGTCACCTTTGGGGTCAGGGGACACCTTTGGGGTCAGGGGACACCTTTGGGGTCAGGGGACACCTTTGGGGTTTTCAGAGAGTTGCTGCCCCAAAGCTCCTCAGGGTGGCTCAGGGGTTTTGGGGTTGCTCATGGGGGTTTTTGGGGTCACTCAGGGGTTTTTGGGGTTGCTCATGGGGGTTTTGGGATGCTCAGGGGGTTTTTGGGGTCAATCAGGGTTTTTTTGGGGTCACTCAGGGGGTTTTTGGGATGTTCATGGGGTTTTTGGAGTCAGTCGGGTTTTTTTGGGGTCACTCAGGGGGTTTTTGGGGTGCTCAGGGTGGTTTTTTGGGGTCACTCAGGGGGTTTTGGGGCGCTCATGGAGTTTTTGGGGTGCTCAGGGCATTTTTGGGGTCACTCAGGGGGGTTTTGGCATGCTTAGGGGGGTTTGGGGTGCTCAGGGAGTTTTTGGGGTCAATCAGGGGTTTTTTTGGGGTCACTCAGGGGGATTTTGGGGTTTGGGGGCACTCACCTGGCGGTACAGCCTGTGCTCTCAGGGGGTTTTTGGGGTCAATCAGGGGGTTTTGGGGTCACTGAGAGTGGTTTTTGGGGTCACTGAGGGTGGGTTTTGGGGTCACTGAGGGTGGTTTTCAGGGTCACTCAGGGGGTTTTGGGGTCACTGAGGGGGTTTTGGGGTGTTTTGGGGTTTGGGGGCGCTCACCTGGCGGTACAGGCTCAGGGCCACGGGCTGGTTCTGTAGGGTCATGAAGAAGGAGCCGCGGTTGAGCTCGTTCTTGAGGTGCAGCACCACCGTGTACACTGCGGGGACAGGGACAGGGACACAGGGACACAGGGACAGGGGACACAGGGACACAGGGACACAGGGACAGGGACACAGGGACACAGGGACACAGGGACAGGGGACACAGGGACACAGGGACAGGGGACACAGGGACAGGGGACACAGGGACAGGGGACACAGGGACAGGGGACACAGGGACACAGGGGACACAGGGACAGGGGACAGGGACACAGGGACACAGGGACACAGGGACAGGGACACAGGGACACAGGGACAGGGGACACAGGGACAGGGGGTCAGGGACAGGGTTTTCACACAGGGACACAGGGACAGGGACAGGGGTTGCACAGGGACACAGGGACACAGGGACACAGGGACAGGGGACACAGGGACAGGGGACAGGGACACAGGACACAGGGACACAGGGACACAGGACAGGGACACAGGGACAGGGACAGGGGACACAGGGACAGGGACACAGGGACACAGGGACAGGGGACACAGGGACAGGGACACAGGGACAGGGGACACAGGGACAGGGGACACAGGGACAGGGGACAGGGGACACAGGGACACAGGGACACAGGGACACAGGGACAGGGGACACAGGGACAGGGACAGGGGACACAGGGACAGGGGACACAGGGACACAGGGACAGGGGACAGGGACAGGGGACACAGGGACACAGGGACACAGGGACAGGGGACACAGGGACAGGGACAGGGACACAGGGACAGGGGACACAGGGACAGGGGACACAGGGACAGGGACACAGGGACACAGGACACAGGGACAGGGGACACAGGGACACAGGGACAGGGGACACAGGGACACGGACAGGGGACACAGGGACACAGGGACAGGGGACACAGGGACAGGGGACACAGGGACACAGGGACACAGGGACAGGGACACAGGGACACGGACAGGGACACAGGGACACAGGGACAGGGACACAGGGACACAGGGACACAGGGACAGGGGACACAGGGACAGGGACACAGGGACAGGGACAGGGGACACAGGGACAGGGGACACAGGGACACAGGGACACAGGGACACAGGGACACAGGGACAGGGACACAGGGACACAGGGACAGGGGACACAGGGACAGGGACAGGGACAGGGACACAGGGACAGGGGACACAGGGACAGGGGACACAGGACACAGGACACAGGGACAGGGGACACAGGGACAGGGACACAGGGGACACAGGGACAGGGACAGGGGACAGGGACAGGGACAGGGACACCCCAACACCCCTGTGGGACAGGGACAGGGACAGGGACCCCAGACACCACAACACAGGGACAGGGGACAGGGGACAGGGACAGGGACACAAAAACGTTCCCAAAGGGACAGGGACACAAAATATTCTCACAGGGACAGGGTTCCCAGGGACAGGGGACCCTAAAGGGACAGGGATCCCAAACAGGGACCCAAGGGACACCCCAAAATGGTCCCAAGGGGTTCCCCCCGATCCCAAACACTCCCAAGTGGCTCCCCCAGACCCCAAAATGGTCCCAAGGAATTCATCGGGACCCCAAAACATTCCCAAGGTGCTCTCCCAGACCCCACAAATGTTCCTAAAAGGCTCTTCCTGACCCCAAAATGGTTCCAAGAGATTCAACCAGACCCCAAAACATCCCAAGAAGCTGTCCCAGACCCCAAAATGTTCCCAAGAGACTCCTCAAAGACCCCAAAATGGTCCCAAGGGATTCATCCAGACCCCAAAAATGTTCCCAGGAGGCTCCCCCTGATCCCAAAACATTCCCAAGGGGCTCCCTCAGACCCTATTACTTTCCCAAGGGGCTCCCCAAGACCCCAAAATGCCCCCAAAAGGTTCCTCCAGACCACAAAATGGTCCCAGGAGGCTCTCTCTGATCCCAAAACATTGCCAAGGCGCTCCCCCAGACCCTATTACTTTGCCAAGAGGCTGTCCCAGACCCCAAAAAGCTCACCCAGACCCCAAAACATTCCCAAGGGACTCCCCAAATACCCCAAAATGTTCTCAAGGTGCTCTCCCCAGACCCCAAAGAGGCTCCCCAGACCTCTTTCCCAAGACCCTGTAAAACAGTCCCAAGGGGCTGTCCTAGACCCCCAAAGCCCCCAAAAGTTCCCCAATACACCCCCAAAGTCCCCCCCAAACCCCCCGTCCCCTCACCCAGGTCGGTGTCCCCGCTCTCGATGGCTTTGCCCAGGGCCAGTTTGCTCCGCTTCATCTTCAGCAGCAGCGGCACCTGCTCCCCGCTGCGGGGCTCGTACTCCAGCAGCTGCCCGGGGCACAGCGGCGTCACCCGGGGGGTGGCAGTGCCACCCAGCGCCCCCTCCCCGTGCCACCAGCCCACCTTGATGGCCAGCTCGGCGCGGCCGCAGTCGTAGGCGCGCGTGGCGATGTCCGAGTAGGAGATGCCCGCGGTGTCCCCAAGCTTCTGGTTGATGGCCTGGGCCACCTCCTCGTCCGACTTGTCCTTCTGCTGCACCTGTAGGGACGGCCAGGAGCGTCCCCAGGTGTCCCCGAGGCGGGGCTGGGGCTGTCCCCGGGCTGTCCCCTCACCTTGTAGCAGGCCCAGTGCGCCAGGATGCGGCTGACGCCCTGCATCTCCGGCAGGCGCAGGAACTCGCAGATGCGGATGGCCAGCGGGTACAGGCGGCGCAGGACCAGCCTGGGGACACGCGGGCAGGGACATCAGGGGGACAGGGGACATTGGTGGGACAGGGGACATGGAGGGGGCAGGGGACATGTGGGGACAGGGGACACTGCGGGGACATGGAGGGGGCAGGGGGATATGGGCGGAAAGGGGGATATGGAGGGGTCAGGGGGACACGAGGCTCAGGGGACACCAGGGGGACATGGAGGGGTCACGGGGACATGGAAGGGGTCAGGGGGATATGGGGGAAACGGGGACACAGAGGGACAGGGGACACTGGGGGGACAGGGGATATGGAGAGATCAGGGGACATGTGGGGACAGGGGACACTGCGGGGACATGGAGGGGTCAGTGGGATATGGGGGAAACGGGAGAGATGGGGGACAGGGGGACATGGAGGGGTCAGGGAACACCAGGGGGGCCAGGAGACACAGGAGACACGAGGGGTGTCAGGGGACATGGAGAGGTCAGGGGACATGTGGGGACAGGGGACACCAGGGGGACATGGAGGGGTCAGGGGGGCATGGGGGGAAAGGGGGCTATGGGGGAAAGGGCACACAGGGGGACAGTGGGCACCAGGGGGACATGGAGGGGTCACGGGGACATGGAAGGGGTCAGAGGGACAGGGGGGAAACGGGGACACAGAGGGACAGGGGACACCAGGGGGACAGGGGACATGGAGAGGTCAGGGGGCATGGGGGGACAGGGGACATGGAGGGTCAGGGGGACATGGGGGACAGGGGACACTGGGGGGGAGGACATGGAGAGGACAGGAGGACACAGGGGGACAAGGGACATGGAGAGGGCAGGGGGACATGAGGGGGACAGGGGACATGGAGGGACATGGAGGGGTCAGAGGGCATGGGGGGACAGGGGACATGGAGGGGACAGGGGGACACCAGGGGGGACAGGGAATTGAGGAGTTGGGTTGGGTTTGGGAAGTCCCCAAGTGCTGGGAGCTGCTCAGCCCCTGGATATGGGAATGGGATGGGGGATTGGGGATGGGGGATAAAGGGATGGGAAATGTGGGATGGGCAATGGTGGATGGGGGATTTGGGATGGGGGATTTGGGATGGGGAATATGGGATGGGGAATTTGGGATGGGGAATTGGGATGAGGAATTTGGGATGGGGAATGTGGGATGGGGAATGTGGGATGGGGATTTGGGATGGGGGATTTGGGATGGGGACTGTAGGATGGAGGGCATTGGAATGGGGAGTTTGGGATGGGCAATGCTGGATGGGGAATTTGGGATGGGGAATTTGGGATGGGGAATATGGGATGAGGAATGTGGGATGGGGAATGCTGGATGGGGAATGTGGGATGGGGAAGGTGGGATGGGGAGTTTGGGATGGGAAAGGTGGGATGGGGAAGGTGGGACGGAGGGCATTGGGATGGGGGATTTGGGATGGGGAAGGTGGGATGGGCGGATTGGAAGCATTGGGATGGGGAATGTGGGATGGGGAGTTTGGGATGGGGAATGTGGGATGGGCAATGCTGGATGGGGAGCATAGGATGGGAACGTGGTATGGGGAATGACCGTTAAGGAATTTGGGATGGGGAATGAGGGATAGGGAATTTGGGATGGGGAATTCGGGATGGGAAATGTGGGATGGACGGGATTTAGAGGGGTCCACAAGTGCTTGGAGCTGCTCAGCCCCTGGATACGGGAACAGGATGGGAACTGTGGGATGGAGAATTTGAGACAGGGATTGAAAGATGGGACCCTTGGAATGGGGAAGGTGGGATAGGGATTTTGGGCTACGCAATGTGGGATGAGGACACCAGGACAGGGTCTGTGGCATGGAGAATTTGGGATGGGAACCACGGGAAGGCTCCGGATGCTCCCGGCGCCGGGGGGCTCTCACCTGTCCAGCAGCACCTCGATGGTGAGCTGCTTGTATCTGCAGGGACAGTCAAGGCACGTTTGGGATCACAGCTGCCCCGGGACGGCCCCGACCCCATTGCAGGCAGTAGGATACTGGGTGAAGGTGAGCGGGATCCCGATCTGGTAGTCCCTGATGGCGTTGAGGACCCGCAGGTCCTGGCACATGCGCACGAACCCCTCCGGCGGGAACTTATCCAGGAAACACTTCCCAAAGGAAGCTGCCTGTGGGATCGGGGTAGGGGGGAAATCAGGGAAAATCCTTCGGCTTCATGCTCCCTCCTCCTCCTCCTCCTCGTGGCTCACCCTCAGCAGGGATTTCTGGGTTTCGGGCTCGTGCTCGTAGCCCGCGGCCTCGATGCACTGGCCCACGGCCTCGGGGAGCAGCTGCTGCTCGCGGATCTCGCGCAGGTACTCGTCGGCCTTCTGGCTCTCCTTCTGCAGGGCGAGGGGCACGGGAAGCGCTGGCACACAGATCCCTCGGGATGCCAGCCCAGGGGGGCCCGCTGGGAGGGGGCTGTACCTCGTACTCCTTCTGTGCCTCCAGCAGCAGAGCGCCCGGGGCCATGGAGGCGATGCGGAAAATCTCCTGGCTGGCCTCTGCAGGGACACAATGGGGACACAGTGGGGACACAGCGGGGACACAATAGGGACACAGCGGGATCAGGCGCTGCTCCAGCCCGGGGGTGGCACCCGCTGCCACTGCCAGGACCCGGCAGCACCCTACAGCTTCCATCACCTCCTTCCATGATCCCTTCCAGCACCGGGATCGTGGAATGGCTTGGGTGGGAAAGGATCTTAAAGCCCAACAATTCCAACCCATCCATGGACAGGGACAGTTCCCACTATCTCCAGCTGGATCCAAATCCATCCAACCTGGCCTTGGACACTCCCAGGGATCCAGGGGCAGTCCCAGCAAATCTGGGAATCCCAGCCCAGGCAGGAATTCTTTGCCAAGATCCCAGCCCAATCTCCCCTTTCCCAGTGGCAGCCATTCCCTGCCTCCTGTCCCTCTGTCCCTTGTCCCCAGTCCCTCTCCAGCTCTCCTGGAGCCCCTCCAGGGACTCTGAGGATTCCCTGGAATTTTCCCTTCTCCAGGGGAACATTCCCAGCTCTCCCAGCCTGGCTCCAGACTGGTTTGGGTGGGAAGGGACCTTAAATCCCACCCGGCCCCACCAGGGACACCTCCCACCATCCCAGGGTGCTCCAAGCCCCAGTGTCCAACCTGCCCTGGGACATTCCCAGGGATGGAGCATCCACGGCTCCTCTGGGAATTCCTGTGCCAGGATCCCACACCCCAGGGGGGCAGGGAACTCACCTGGGATCTCGTGCAGGAACTCGTGGGAGCTGCGGGACAGGATCCTGACCCCGTCCAGCTCGGGCACCAGGTAGGAATCCTCATCCAGGACAAAGCTGGGATCCTGCTAAGGGTGCCCAGGGACACGGCTCCGGGGCAGCCCCGGCACTGCCGGGACAGCACGGAGAGACGGGAACCTCGAGGGGTGGGTTATCTGGGAATATCCCATGGGATGGGGGAAGGAGTTGGGAACATCCCATGGGACAAGCAAAGGATCTGAGAACATCCCATGGGATGGGGGAAGGACCTGGGAACATCCCATGGGATGGGGGAAGGATCTGGAAACATCCCCCATGGGATGGGGAAGGACCTGGGAACATCCCATGGGATGGGGGAAGGATCTGGGAACATCCCACAGGATGGGGAAGGACTTGGAAGCATCCCATGGGAAAAGGAAAGGGCCTGGGAGCATCCCATGGGATGGGGGGAAGGATTTAGGGATGTCCCATGGGACAGGGGATGGACTTGGGAAGGTCTCCTGGGAAAAGGAAAGGACCTGGGAGCATCCCATGGGACAATCAGAGCACCTGGGAATGTCCTATGGGGTAGGAAAAGTACTTTGGAATATCCTATGGGGAATATCCCATGGGACAGAAAAGGACCTGTGAGCATCCCATGGGATGGGGAAAGGACTTGGGAACATCTCAGGGAACAGAAAAGGATCTGGAAGTCAGAGTGGGGTTGGGAACATCCCATGAGACAGGGAAAGGACTTGGGATCATCCCATGGGAGAGAAAAGGACCTGGGAGCACCCCATGGGAGAAGGGAAGGATCTGGGAACCATTGTAGGGCTGGGAGCATCCCACGGGATGGGGAAAGGACTTGGGATCATCCCATGGGAGAGGAAAGGATCTGGGAACACCCCATGGGACAGAAAAGGACATGGGAACACCCCATGGGATGGGGAAAGGACTTGGGATCATCCCATAGGAGAGAAAAGGATCTGGGAACACTCCATGGGACAGAAAAGGACCCGGGGACATCCCTGGTGACAGGACAGGGGGATGGGGATGGGGCAGCAGGGGACAGGGAGGGGACCATGGACGGGGACGGGGGCAGCTCACCAAACCATCTGCTGTCCCCAAATCGGATGCCGGATGAACTCCAGGAACTTCTCCTGTGGGAGAGCTGAGGGGTCAGGGACCAGCTGGGGAACTGGGAATGGGGAACTGGGAATGGGAACTGGGAATGGGGAACTGGGAATGGGGAATGGGAATGGGAATGCGGCCCGGGAATGGGGGACTGGGAATGGGGGACTGGGAATGGGGAACTGGGAATGGGGGGACTGGGAATGGGGGACTGGGAATGGGGATCTGGGAATGGGGAATGGGAATGGGGAACTGGGAATGGGGGACCCGGAATGGGGAACTGGGAATGGGGCCCCAGAATAGGGGAACTGGGACTGGGAATGGGGAACTGGGAATGGGGAACTGGGAATGGGGAACTGGGAATGGGGAATGGGAATGGGGGAATGGGAATGGGGAATGGAATGGGGGAATGGGGAATGGGGTATGGGGGAATGGGAATGGGGACTGGGAATGGGGGACTGGGAATGGGGACAGGAATGGGGATCTGGGACAGGGGAATGGGAATGGGGAACTGGGAATGGGGAATGGGAAT